>SSOS01000009.1:0-1342807 GCA_004849945.1 Aspergillus ochraceus | reverse complement strand
GTATGGTCGTTCATCGACCTGGAAACTTCCATCGTGCCTCTCGATTAGCCTCATTTCTTGTCTCCTCAGTCTACCCGCGCCCATTGGTAGCTCAAGCAATAATTGCAGAACATTTGTCTACTTTGATCTTCAGTCCGCTATACATGGCCTCACCAGTATCCCGTATAAGCATGGGAGAGGCTATCCAGAGGTCCGACCAGATTCAGCCGCAACAAAAAGCTATTCTCCGGAGCCTTTTCTTTAAAACATTTTTTGCAGAGGAGAAGAGATTGCAGGATGACATTGTCGGGTCAGTGTCCCTTGATGTGATGGAGGAATTGGAGCCACTACTGTCTCGCAAAGGAGGAGATGCCTTTCGAGAAGAGCTCGAGGCTTTCCTCCGGTCAGCCGTTTGCCTGTGGGATGCAGTGCGAGGATGTACGCAGTGGATTATTGCCACATATAACTCAAACATGTTTTGTGATAGCTGGCGCTTCTACAGCAATACCGATCAAACGATCGCGCCCTCCACTTCTGGCCCCGCAGCAATGGTTTTATTTCCTCACATTTATTGTGAAGGCGGGGAAAAACCGCTTTACCCTGGTCTATTGTGGATCAAAGATAGCGACTCTCGACCTCAGTTTTTCGATGACAACGACTCCTCTCGTTGCCAATCAGAGAGTCCTACCGGTATAGTTGGGACGGCAGCAAAGGCTAATGGATTTGAAGAGAATTCAAAATCTTTTGGTACAGGACGATTGTCCCCAGAGCAAAAAGGTAGAAGTCCAGTCAGTGGAAACTCAGCGGCGAAAAGCCGGGACGCGAAACCCATTTCACGGAAGAGTCGGTTTCATGGCAAATCAGGGCATTGAACTCGTGTTTGCTGACTTCGTTACACCGAAGGAGGGAGGGAGGCGTTGCAAAATTGGCAAGGCGAGGGATTATACACAAAGACGGGTTTGGTTTCAGAGACTATGATGATATTGATTTCTTGGTGAACTATTGAATACGCTTTTCAACATATAGTATACTTTCGCGCTCGTGGTTTACCTCTAGCAGAGAAACTATTAGTTAGCCCATCTGCATTGACTAATCAATCAAAGATGTCATCGCTGTCATTACCGCTTGGTGGATGACATTTACCATCGTTATCACAATTATAATGGGTCTTGGATTTAGAGCTGCCAGAAGTGTAGCAGGTTACTTGTGCTCCAATGAGCTAGGCCAGATTTATCTAAACTAATGGCCAGGGTCACTAGCGACTGCATTCCAGTCATATATAGGTAGATGCACCGGAATATCTGGGCGGTGTTGCAGATCGTACAAAATGGCTGTATAATATAGCTGAGTTGTTGCACCTAAAATGCTAAGGTCCAAGTAGGACCAACAAGGAGGCAAATCCGATGGGTCGAATAATCCAGAAAAAGAAGGCCATTCGTGGTACGTAGCACTCCACCTTAGCGGCCCTTGTTAGCGAGCCTTATATCAATTGGGGTATTGCGGTCGTTATCCGCCGTAATTACCGAAAACAGGAAAGATCGTCGAGGTACTTTTCAATTTGCAACATCCGACAGAATTCCCTCTTTGTCCGTGAATGTGTTAAGACAACTGACAGGTCAAAGTGCACATACAGCTGATTAGAGTAGAAAATGAGTTTATGTGTCCTCTTCCGAATGCAAGCCCTGTGGGACCTGACGTTTCTTTCTTGACCGACCTCTGGAGACCCACATGAGTGGCATTCGTTCTTACACAGAGACAGTAACGTAGTCAAGGAAATAACAGGATCATGGAACAGTTAAACATCGACGTTAGTGGTATTAAAACCATGGTCTACCATAGGCAATACAGGAGCCCCATTAGTGGTGACCGTGATCACAAAGGAGCTGGGTAGGCCAGTCACTTCAGATGAAGAAGTGACACGAATTCACGTTTGACCTCGGAGTTCGTCAACATGCAGCCAAGCATACAGCTGGTAGTTGTAGAGCTCCCCACCTTCTGAACACCGCGCATAGCCATGCATAAGTGAATGCACTCCACAATGACCCCGACACCCTTGGGCTTCAGCTCGTTGAATACGGCCGTGGCAACCTCTTTGGTCAGTCGTTCTTGAACCTGAAGCCTGCGAGAAAACATCTCAGCCAAACGGGCCATTTTGGAGAGACCTAGGATGCGACCATCTGGGATGTATCCTATATGCATCTGCCGTGTACGGTCAGTATCATCCCTCACATTTGATCTAAAATTCAATGTACCTTTCCAGTGAAGGGGACCAAATGATGTTCGCAAAGAGAGAAAATATCGATATCTTTCACAATAATAAGTTCGCTGTGGTCCTCATGGAAGACCGCCCCATTAACCAAGTCCTGGATATTCTCGGAGTATCCTTTGGTAAAATATAGCATTGCTTTGGCATATCTCTCTGGCGTCGCACGTAGGCCTTCTCGCTCTGGATTTTCCCCAATACACTCAAGGATTGTTCTTACAGCTTCTGCAAGCTTCCTGACACTTTCGCTTTGTTCTGTGGATGTTGATGCGAAGACCTGTTGTGTTTCGCGGCATAATCGATGAGAATCGGTTGAGGACACCCCGTCTGCTAGCTGATCATCGTAAGACAGGGAGCGGGTGGATTGCTGGCAGCTATTCATAATTAGAGACCTTAGTAGCAGCTGATCCTTTAGACATACAGTGGACTGTGCATCTCACGAGCCTCTTCGGTGCTCTGGCCCAATTTGTTGGAGATGGAGTCAGTGATTGGCGCCTGAAGCAGGTTCGAATCATTAACAAGATGGCATGAGCACGTTGTGCACATTGATACTTCCATACTGGTGCGCAGAAGGGTAGTGATTTGGATAAACAGAGCTCGAAGTTCCATATAAATGTCGGGGACACCTGTGTTCAACATATATCACAAGGAGGCTCTGGATTCAAGTCGGAAGGTGAAAGCAGTAACGTCTGACCCTTGGCCTGACTAGCATTAAATATACCTCAAATGCAAGAGTGATGGTTAGCCACATGCATTAGCACTGGGCCTAGTCAGTCAACCATGACTTGAGGTGCCACGTATCAATCACCCCGCTTCAACTATCTTGCTCAGCTGACAGGGAGACTAAACTCGAGGTGGTTAAGTAGGAGTTCACCCTGAGAAATGAAACTTATTTATCCATATCTCTTAACATCGCTACACCATTAACAAAATGACCAGCATCGAAACACTCAAATCCGTTCTGAGGCAGAAGGCCATGGCGGCCGCAGCATCCACGCATCCATTATCAGACGAAGCGTACAAAAATGGGTTCGAGATAATAGTTCAGGGATCGGGATGGAGCATCTATCAGGACTTTATCATCCCTCAATTATCAAGGTTGCTGACGCCCCTCCTCAATTCGAGGGGTTGTATATCAGTGCTAGAAATTGGCCCTGGGCCCAAGAGTATACTTGGACGCCTTCCCCATCTTCTCAGGCAAAAGATCGGAACGTACACCGCATTCGAACCTAACGATCTCTTTTCTACCGCGTTGGAAAAGTGGCTTTTTTCCAATTCAGGTACAGAGCTGCCCTTTCCACGCTTGAAAAGCTCTGTCAACATCCATCGAGTGCCGTTTTCCATACATGGTAAAACGAAGACGGATAAATCCAGCGATACACCTCGGGCTGGTGAAAAGTACGACTTAATTCTATTCTGTCACAGCATGTACGGCTTGAATCCCAAAGTGAACTTCATCGAAGAAGCACTGGAGATGCTCGTTGAACATTCTGAGGGCGCAATGGCGGTGATCTTTCATCGCGATCGGCCAGATTTTGGCAGATTGGTATGTCATCGGACAGCTCTATTTCCCATAGGGGAGATCTCCGTACCCGATGACGACAATGTACTGGACACTTTGGCTTCGTTCGTTGCAGGATTTACCTTGCATGACGGAGAGGAATTTAAGGCAACCAGGATGGAGTGGCGTGAAGTATGCCGAACCTTGGGCCGACGCCCAGACAATCTTTCAAAGCAGCTTTTTTTCAGCTCACCCCAATCGATGGTAGCCTTCACCAAGCATTCGAAGTCACTTCCAGAGCTGACTGCTCAAATTCCCTTTGTGGAGAACATGCGAGTAAAAAACTGGGAAGCTCGCCTCCACTGTCCCGCAGCGATCGTTAAACCGACGGGGATTCGACAGGTCCAAAATTGTGTTCGATGGGCTCTTGAGCATCGAACTAGCCTCACTGTCGTTGGTGGTGGCCACAGCGGCCACTGCCTACAACCCAATATTGTGGCGGTCGATATGTCTTATTTTGATCAGATTCATATCCTTCACGCGAGCAACAACGAAGCTGGGGCTAATCCGGATCGTACGCCGCTTGTCGTCGCTGAAGCGGGCTGCAAGGCAGGCGATATTGTCCGTAAGACTATGGGGGCCGGCGTGACCGTGCCTTTAGGTGCCCGCCCAAGTACCGGCGCGGGGCTGTGGCTGCAAGGTGGCATTGGCCACCTGGCTAGAATCTATGGACTCACATGCGATGCCATTGTCGGTGTCGTTGCTGTCAGTCTTCGATCAGGTCTGGTCCTCTGCATCGGCGATGTACCCGGTGAACACCGCCCGATGGATGCTGTCCATCCGGAAAACCAGTCCGACCTTTTATGGGCGACAAAGGGCGCTGGGACGAACATTGGCATAATAATCAGCGTGGCCTTCAAAGCCTTTCCAGCTCCGACGTACCTGGTTCGAGAATGGAGTGTTCCGCTGATGGATTTTCAGCATGCGCAGCATGAAATGAGCGCTTTTGACCAAGCGCTGGCGGGGCAGCTGCCAGAGAATTGCTCAGCAGATGCATATATCTACTGGGAAGATTGCCGGATGCACCTTGGAGTGACGGTGTTTGAATGCTCAATACCTGGACGTGACGTGGAGCCTCTTTCACATGTTTCTCTTCCTATAGGCCCCACGTCCGGAACAGAACATACTCTGAGGGTTATGGATGGTGTGGAAGCTTTTGACGCCGAGATGTATATGTCCAGAATGCATGGCGGGCATGGTGGTAACAAGACCTCGTCGTTCAAGCGCTGTTTATTTTTGAACAGCATTTCATCGCCAAAGATTTTCGCGACATTAGTACGAGCTATTGAGAGTCGTCCGTCCCCATTCTGCTACCTTCATTTGCTTCATGGTGGTAAGGCGGTCAACAACGTGGCACCTGATATGACCGCTTTCGGGTGTCGCGGTTGGGACTATGCATGTATCGTGACAGGCGTGTGGTCTCTAAACGACGATACCGTGATAAATTCCGGAGATGTCGTGCAGTGGGTATACCGAGTGGCTGCGGACTTATTACCCCTGAGTTGTGGGGTATATGGCGCAGATTTGGGGCCCGACCCAAGAGACGTGACACTGGCGGCTAAGGCATTTGGACCGAATCTGCAGCGCCTAGCCTACCTCAAACATACCACCGATCCATCCGATGTCCTGACTTATACGTGTCCGCTGCCAGAAGTGCCAGCAGCACAGAAGCTCATTATTCTAGTCACTGGTGAAAACGGAGCCGGAAAAGACTTCTGTGCAAACATCTGGGTTTCTGTATTCACCGAGAATATTCAGAGAAGTGTTGTGGCACGCGCTGTAAGCATTAGTGATGCGACCAAGCGAGAATATGCCGTAGCCACCGGTGCCAATCTGGAGCGTCTGCTTCAAGATCGAGCTTACAAAGAGCAACATCGATCCAAGTTAACGCGGTTCTATGAAGACCAGGTCCGACAACGGCCGCATCTTCCCGAGGAGCATTTTCTTGATGTGGTCCACGAGGCTACAGATGTCGATGTTCTTGTAATCACAGGCATGAGGGATGAAGCTCCAGTTGCAGCCATGTCGCATCTAGTGCCTACCACTAGAGTCCTGGAGGTACATGTCAGGACGACTGACAGCATCCGAGAGGGCCGACGGCAGGGTCTCACTGATGATGATACTTCAAATTCGACTCCCTTGAGACACTGCCCAACCTTTGTATTCGAAAATCATCAAACTGGAGGGGAGGGGGCAAGAAGGTTTGCGGAGAGCAGATTGCTTCCATTCCTTCGCGAAGATTTTCAGTGGCTCGCCCAGATTGTTCGTTGTGTGCCCAACTTTCCGCGCCCAGGCGTCGAGTTCCGGCATGTCTTGAGCATCGCCGAGCAACCCGGTGGGCTGGCTCTGTGCACCTCTTTGATGCAGTCTTCTTTCGCAGGGGACTGGAATAAAGTTAATACGATCACCTCTTGCGAGGCTGGGGGGTTCATATTTGCTTCACCACTTGCTTCAAAAGTTAACATCCCTTTCACGCCAATCCGTGAAGCAGAAAAACTACCTCCACCCACCATAATAGTCCCTATCTCTGCCTCGCATATATCTGCCTCTGCATCGGGATCTCAGTCTGCCAGAGAAAGACGCATTGGGATTTGCGAGGGTGCAATCCAGAGGGGTGGGTTAATCGTGGTTGTAGACGACGTACTTGCCACTGGGAACACGCTTCATGCTGTTTTACGGCTTCTTAAGGAAGCTAACATTTGTTTGGATCATGTCAAAGTCATGGTGGTCGTTGAATTTCCTGTTCATCGTGGCCGACAACTGCTGCAGGAGCGCGGTTTTGGCAAAGTGCATATACAAAGCCTCCTAACTTTCGATGGTGTTTAAGGAATGAGGGATGCGATAATAGTAGGATTCAAGAGACCATATTGTCAATTCTTCGTAACTTTGATGGGGAGACAAATTAAATGACCCTTACGATCCGCGATACAGTAGTGTATAACCAACAATCAAGTTCATCAATATCTTGTTTGCCTACGCCACATTCGAGAGAGTTTCGTAGATCTTTGTAAAGCCACACACTAGAGTAGCCTCGCGTCCACCCGACAATCATCATAGCAATCTGTTTGGCCACCAGGCTATGTTGGGACAGGTGGAAGTCATCAAGAATGATCCTGATAAGGTTTGATAAATCAAGCTTTTGACCATGGAGCGAACGCCGAAGATTCTCTAGCGGACGTTGGCCATCTTGCACGGCACGCAAGTTTGAAAGGCGTGGAAGAGCTTTGCCTAGGCTACCACAAAGCACTGGCCACTCAATTCGGGAGATGATCGCATTGCCAGGTATCGATCGGTAGACAAGCAATTCTGTGTCAAAAAGATGGTTTGTTGGCTCACCAACTAACTCACGTAATTTATTACAAGGCATCACGTTGTAAGGGCCTAAGACCCAAGCGTCTATTATGATGACCTCAATGCCCTCACTTCCTAGAGCTTGTAATCGTAACGCATAATTGAGTGCCCGAAGTAGGTCGGTAACGACCCACTTGAATGGTGTGCGCCTCAGCATGCCCTTGGCGTAAGGTTAGACGCATATATTTCCAAAGAATGTCGCAGGTTCCATACCGGCCAAGCATGAGAATCAACCCAGGTCCTTCACGCTATCGATCGAAAATTCGGAGACGTCATAGAGGCCGGCGTCGATGTTGGATGAATCTGAATTATAACCAGAAGATGATTTGCAGCGGGTGTGAAAGTACAGGATATGATTGAACGGATCATTCAGATCCAGTTTCTTGCGTCTCTAGTCCTGAGATAAGTCGATATCTATGCATTCAGCGATGTTGGCTTTACCTTCAAGTGTGTTGTAGGTTCAGTGAGCGTTACACCAAGGTCCGAAACCTCCTTCCGGCCTGCACACACGGGTTTATTTCCAGACCCCAATGCCAAGGCACTAATTTTCAACGGGGCTCTATAATTGGCTCAGTGATGTCATATAATTTTCACTCCGGCCTATCATCTTGGTATCTATGCGTGGGGCGGGACATCGGCGTTAAGGTCTGGAAATAAGCTCGTCTGTGCGGGCGGAAGGAGGTTTCAGACCTTGGTGTAGACGTTCAAATCGAGCGTCTAGATTTAAACTCATTGTGGATAAAACAGCATACATTCATGGGAGGTGCGATGACTCTGGCGATTAAATAGGACATGTCAAGATCATCAATGTAACACACACAAGCCTAGACCTCCTCAACAAAACTCAAACCGGCAAGGATCCATGGAAACTTTCAATCATGGAGGTAACGTGCAAATAGAAATCAAAACCTGCTTTCAAGTATGAACTCCAAAGTATTTGATTTGACCGCTGTAACTGCCTTCGCAGATAAATATATATCCGGTATCTAGCCCGAAATGCCACCTGAATTCCGAGATATGGGGATGGAATGGCGCATCGTGATAATTATTCTTATGATCTATCTTGCGGATATATAGCATCCGACAGAAATCGTGGTAATGTATCCACGGTTTATGATAATGTTCTTCTGCATCACTCTTGCTCAAAGTTTGACTTCTAGATTGGCCGCAAGCTCCCCGATACGTTGATGGATGCGCCAAGTGGAGTGGTATTCGGCGAATGAGAAGCCAGCCTTCGGCAAGTTGACCTTTTCTTATAATATGAAAATTACTTGCCCGGTCGTCTTATTCTCTCATTTTTGCCTATTCGCTTTCCAGCGTAATTGCTTGGTTGTTAATTGATGCGACTCGTCTTTGGTGCTTTTTGGTGACCCTTGCGGACAGGGAGTTCAGGGTTTGTGGTTCAGCAGCCGGTCCGACATAGCGTGTTGGCATCTTCCCGGAGCAACCTTTTTGGCTCTGTCTCGATGCGAACGGTCGTTGTCGAAGAACCAGCTCAAGTTGCGAACTCTTTTTACAGCCGCCAGCTACTCTGGTGTATTTATTGTGGATGGACGAATGAATTAAATTGCCAGGAGTGATCCCCGAAATTGATCTGAACCCCAAAATCACGGCAATTGTTTGTTGGTCCCATTGCCAAGAAGAGCTTAGTGTGATTCATTTATTGAGCGAACCGCTGGTTCGATTCCCGGCGTGAACTCGAGGCAAGCAAAAGTTCCGACGCGCTGATTCTGTCGCTGCAATTTTACGATTTGATACGGCAACTGATAGCAAAAGCCTAGGAGAATAATCCAAGCAAGAGTAAACCTATTGCGCCATTTTTGCAACCGGCTGTAGCGCATGATATGTCTTGATCTCCATACATAATCTGGGTCACACTAACATTCGAGTTGACTAGAGCCTGTTCCTCCTGCATCGATTGCACGCCTGGATCCTGCATTGGCGACATTCGAATATGTATTCCCTTAGATGATGGAAGCATTCTTCGCAACTGTGGGGCCCAGGTAAATATTTCCATCTGCTGTGCCTGCACTCGTGGTTGTATCTCAGCTCCTGCATGGTTCTTTCAACCAGGATATCTCGTGGTGTCCGAAAATCGGGGAAAGAGGAAGCCACCACGGTTGCAGGTGGCTCCTCATCTACCGCATCCGCACCTTCAGATTGCACCTCCTGAATCTGCGAATGGGGCTCCTGAGTCTCCGGTACAAACTGATCTTCCAAGAGATGCTCATCAATATCTGGTGGAGGGTTTGCAGCCGCCGGTTGATCTGCCTCTCGATCGATTATTTGATACGCACGTGCAAGGAGACGATGCTCATTCCATTGTTCACACCGGCAATTCTTCCATTCCACTCCACAATTGTAACAGAACTGGGCACCACATCGACATCTATTGTTATTCATGTTAGAATTGAAGCTGCAGGAAGTTCAAGAAGGGTTGTGTAATGGTGAAAGGGTCACAAACGTCATATGGTTACAACCATGATCTAGTTCCACCATTCGCCAGCAAGAAAAACAACGCTGCCATCCATTGTCTTGTGCTGTCGCTAAAAGCTGTTGTAAGGCGGTGTCATCGGGACAGTCACCGGTGTGGGCTCGTCTTTTGCAGTTCGTACAAGTTGTGTGCCTGCAATTGGGGCATGTAGCCACATCACCATTGATATGAGATGTGTTGATAAATGCACCGCAATCAGGAGAGTAGCAGTAAGTTCTATTGGGTGTTTCTAATTCAACCTTCTTTTTCTCGTACTGCTCCATCAGATCGGACTTCAAAAATATGCGCGCGATGGTCAAATTTTATAGGCTGCCGACAGCATCGTGGAGGGAAAAGGGACTCGTCTGTCATTGAGAGTTCGAAGAGATTCGCTAAACAGGCACGGCAATACTCGTGCTGACAAGGGGCACGGACCACATTCACGAAATCGACCTGCTCCATGCAAGCCAAACATCGACGGGTTTGCGGCCGTGAGCGACCATTTCGTCGAATAGCTTGAGCGGATGATTCAGCTCGCTCATCATCGGTCCGGGCTGCGTCCATGTCCCATGAGTTGGAGACGTATAAGATCTAAAGTTTAGCTAGGGTCTCATCGTTTAAAGCCGTTGAATCTAACTCAACGTCACCTGGAGGCACGACGCATCTATCGTCCGTCCAGCGGCGAGCAAAATCCCGGTCTTTCGATGCATTCTCTTCTTCAACTTGACTCTCAGCTAGAACCTGCCCATCAGCCTGTACCGCAGCTGCGAAACTCATAGCCATTCGTCTATCCTCCAGAAACTGAGAGATACTTTCCCATTCTTCGTTTTGTAAGTGAAATGCCAGGTCCGCATCCGTAGGCTCGCGCGATTTCCCTTTGGAAGATTCAAAATAGAGGCCCGCGTCTTGGAGCTGTAGCTGAACGATAAGATCGAGCGTAGGTTGGTCAATCGCTGGTTCCAGTACGCAGGCCATCGTGTGTCAATGAAGGAAAGCCCAAGTGAGAAGGTGAAAAGAAGACTTGAGCAGCAATCTCAGGTTTCCTCGCAAAGGAAGGGGCTCATGAGCTCACCGCAAGTTGACCCCCTGATTCGCCTGCCTCTACCTTTTCCGTCCGTCTTGGTATCTAAAGAAGCAATTATGATTGTTACCCCGCTCACGTGAGTTGAAGAGCTCCGGAATTGCTGAGAGCCCGAAGGTCTGCTAGACAGGCTCAGCTTTTGCGCCAGCATCAATCCGAGCATCAATCCGTTCGCGGGATCCGAAAGCGTTCAGACGATTTGTACTGTCACAAGAGTCACTTGATTTAATGAGCCCGCCAAACAATATGTACACTAGGTCACAAAAAAATGCCGCAACTGTTTTACTCTTTCTTTGTTTACCTAAGAAGCCCTCATCGAAATAAATCCAATACGAACTTTCGTACTGAAAGCTTGACTAAGCAACTAACTATCAGGTTAACTACCTAGTAATCTTCCTGTAGCTAGTTAGATAAGGGGGACGGAGAAGAGCCATATCTAACGTGGAAGATTGCAGTTCGCGCTCCAGGGCGATTCGGCCCTTGAAGAGATCATCCGGGATGCTGCCCACAAAATCGCATAGATGCAAGTACCTATAACCTTCCGATGGATGAAAACCTTGGAATGGCCACCTTCCGTATCCAGATGACCGTTCGGGACCACGACATATCCTGATTGCCAACATTCGTTTCTCATTCAATCCATGTGTGGCTCGGGGATTCAGCTCGATGGCAGACGATTGACAAGATTTTGTATATGTTCTGTCTATCAACTTAAGTGAGTGAATTAGCAGTAAATCTTACCCTAGAATTGAGCATAATCTGTAAGTCGACGTTGGAAATTCGGCTATTGCTCGCACCTGGAATACCTTTGGGGAAAAGCTTGCTCCTTGCTTTAATGGAAAGAAAGGTTGATCGCCGTTGTTTCTAGTCGTAACCACCCCGCAATCCTTTGCACCATTGCGCACTCTCCCTTCTGAAGTATCACCCATATAGAGATAGGTGTGCTCCGGAACATCTTTAGTCCCCTGTTCTCGGAAATCGCCACTGCATTAGTGTTGCAAAGAAGGATGATAGTCGGGCGTGTGGGATATCGTTGAGAATAGGAATCGGATGGAGGGATCGTCAAAGTAACTCACTTCCTTTTCGTCTCACTTATATCCAATCCAATAATCCTTTAGCATTTTTGCAAGGCTAATGCCTTACCAGACCCGTCTGGTCCATCCCCGTCAATCATGGAGAAGGTGCTATTCAGATTACAGAAGCCTGCCCTGGGAGATTGAGGTGCCTAATTTCCGACACATTGGGGGGTTTATGGTATCCGCTCAGAGAATTACACGGCATGACATTGTGTCTTCAAGCTCCAACTGGGACCATAAGTCACCACCCACTTTCCAAACGCTACGAGGCAACCTCGGTGTTCCCTGCCGGTTTGACCTACAGTCCGGCGACCAAAGTATGGACGACGGGTGCAAGGAGGGCATACCAGCCCGTCACTTGATTGCGACGGACTGGGAAAAAAGCAAAAAACAACTCCAAAGAGCATTTTTCTTTGCTGTCAGACTCCATCGTCAACTCGCTTATTGTGGTCTATCAGCAATTAACAGTTGAAAGTGTGTCGGCATTTGTCAATATTCTCCGTAAAAGCAACCCCCGAAAGGGAAAGGAAATACGGGCCGCCCGGCTTGCAAGGGCGATACAGTTATCCATCCAGGTTCCGATCTGAAAACTGATACCAAAGCTTGTCAGAGGTTTGGTATTGATAATTGGCCGAGGTGGGAAGTCTCATGCTATCGAAAACCCATTGTAACTAAGGATGAGGAACGACGGCCACTTCTCATCGAGGCAGTGGCCGGTCAAGGCTGCTGGCTCCAACATGAGAACGCTGGTCAATTTTTAAGGCACAAACTGTTCGTTGAGGATGTGATAAATTGTTGGTATCACTTGGGGACCGGTGTCAGGGTTGATCGGGAGTGGCAATCTATTAGCCGCAGTTAAAACTCCTCCGCCATCCGTCGTATCTTGTCCGGATACAAAACTTGGAGAACCGGGGTTGAACCAACTTCCATTTGATGGTATCCAGGGAGAGCTTTTGTTGGCAGCGCTCGCGCTGGATTGTTGGCCGGAGAGTTCATGATGATCGACAGCGGTGTGCCCTTCCACAACGTGCTCGAGGGCATCAATCGGGCTGTCATGGTGGGGAGTGTCTTCGTGTGGATACTGGCTTCCCTGTAACTGTGGAGTAGAAGAATCCTTGGGTCCTGTGGGCGTCTGCGATTTGTAACCCTCGCACAACAACTGCTTTTTAACGCAGGTGTCGCCTTTACAGAAACATTAGCACAGGCATCACGCCCATAATTTGATGCGGCGAGGTCCGTCATCTCAGCGAAGGATTTAAAAAAAGAAAATGGACATACATGTGGGAGACTGTCCGTTGCATACTCTTCTGCGACCACACGTAATACAAATAGTTCCAGCTCTTGTTTCCTTAACTGGAGCCCCACGCTTCCGAGAACGTGTCACCCGGGCAGTGGTTTGCGCTGAAGAAATAGACGCCGGTGATGGCTCTTGTTCATGGCGAACAGGTAATGCTGGATCGTCGCGAGCCTTCGACTGGATTCCTCTACCCTCAGGTTGAGCTCCGGCTACTTCACAATCATTTTGAGTCGAACTCGCTGCATTTACGCCGGGAGGCAAACAATGCATATCAGCAGTAGCTGTATGGTCAGCTCGGTGACCATTTGTTGATGATCGGGCCTGGGGAGCTACTGCGGGTGCAGTTAAATCATACACTTCCTGGACGTCGCTGTTAGATTTGTTCCCCTCTTGAGTATCGGTAGGTTGGATCGACGGGCGGCCTCCTCTTGATGATCTGCCGTCTCTTGTGATCTGCTCGGGGTTGAGGACAGCGGTACTCGCTGGATTAAATTGTTCTACCCCGGTCCCTGAAGCGCTGATAAAAGAGCAATCATTCCACAAAGCCCTTTCTGTCGTGTCTCGAGGAGTTCCTAGTACGATGTGTCTAGTTCGGTGGGACAACTCTGTAAACTGCTTCTCAAGGGTTCCACCGTTCCATGTTCCCGGACTCCTGAGACTTCTGAGAGGAGCCAGAAAGGAAGCGGAAGGCCGGGGACCTGAATCGGACGTGGGTGAAAATGAATCGATGCGGTCGGGGATTGCAACACGAGCGGGTTCATTGGCCGTTGACGGTGGGGAGTCACCGGGTTGGAGTCTCTGTTTCAAACCTATACGACGTTTTCCATGCTCTCTTCTTGCCCGATAGTATGCGGCCATGATCGCACCATGGGTTCGAAATCTACCGAAGTCCTTCGCAAATCTAGCCTCGATTTGATTGTTCTTTAAACTCTTGTGAGTTTGGAACCACCGGGGTAAACGATCTAGTTCCTCCGGCTTCCATGGAGACATAGCAGAAGGCGCTACCGAAAAATGTCAGGCTGTGTACATAATTAAGATGTTCGCAAAACCTGACTCACGCTTGCGATTTCCGACTTTTTTCGGTGTTGTCGGTTCTGGAGGCTCAGTCATCTGCATATCTACATGATTCGATTTATCATAGATCCAAGTGACTTGAGAGTAGCCGCCGCTAACATGCTTGATAGTTTCAAGCCTTTGGTTTATTTTTTCCCGGCATTTGTTGTTCAAGCCGATGACTAGACCCAAGTCAATACGTACAGGTAAAAGCATGGGGCCATAAAAATAGCAAGAGAACAATGATCTGAGGGGATACTTACTCTGTGAGGCAACTTTGTTCAAATTCAATAACAACCCCCCGACTAACTGCACCGTCTCTTCCTCAGACTTTACATCGCGCGGGTATGAGCGTGGATTAATGAGTTTTTGAGGAAGGCCGGACTCGATAAAGTTGTGGTCTGATTCTGACACCCGAATCAATCCACTGCGTCCATCAAGCTGTAAATAATAACAGCCATCTTCTCGTCGCGCTGGCTTATAGGAAGGTGCGAGGACAACATCGAGCCAGCAAATAGTATTATCAACCTTCCCTTCATCGTCTTTCATAAGTTGAAGTTTGTCAAATAATGGGTCAATCTTCCTAGCCATAGAGTCACTAGCAAGAGGAACACCAAAATGACGCGCAAGGCTATTATCGCCCTCAATAACAGTTGCAAGTGACCGCGACAGCTCGAGCGTCGATTCCAACCTTTGCTGTGCGGGAGAAAATACAGTGCGGAGCGTTGTAGCGCAATCCGCAAGGGCTGAACTGCAATCAACTCCTGAGTCTTTTTCTTGAGGACAGAAATCCATCGTCAAAAAGGTACAGTTCCCAGTGAAACGTGGAGAGTGGCAAGTCGGCTGGAGGAAGGTAGAGACATTGAACTCGCCACTAAACGCCAGCACGAACTGGAGGCTTTTAAAACCTCGGATTAACAACGCCAATGAAAAGCCTCATGGAGCAGCGCTGAGTGGGTCGCCAAACTCAGAGAAGCGATTTGCCCGGTCCGTCGCGTTTCCCACTTTTGTTTCCAGGGAGGTAGATCGAATGCCCAATTGACCGGACAGGCAAGGTTATCTGTGTAGTTGTTTTGCTTAGCAACTTGACACCGACTTTTGTTGGGTACTAGAGAATCTATAAATATGGTTACATATATTTCACCTCTCCCTACGTGAGAAGGAGCCCGTACACAATTCCTCTCTTTGAGACTTATATAATGCCTTTATGCGTAACTAATAACTATTAAGGTGATGGGTCAAGTATAAGCTGCTAGAGGAACAGTTAATTCTTGTTCGGACGTGTTCGGAACTCAAAAGTTGTACCCCCTGGTCTACCCGAAAAGGGTTAGTGGTCCTGCCTCCCTGGTTCTAAGATGAGAAAACTAAAGATGGTGGAAAGCACGATCGGCGAGCGTCTTCCCTCCTGCTTTGCCCGGGCTTTTTCTACATTTACCCACAAACAAGCCATGTCACATGCCAAATAGTCAACGTAATGGCATGGACTCTTTACTGGTCACGGGTTGAAACAGAAAACCCAGCAGCCTGTTAGTGGCGGCTCCTGGGTGTGAAGGCCAGTTAATGTGGGAATTAAAATGGAGCGAATTGAGTAAAATTAAGGGGTGTTTGTGAATGATAATAGTGGGTATTTTTACGAGGGTCTGTGTTGAGTATCACGGTGGCTGAACCTTATGGCAGGGATTGAGAACAGATATACGGGCAAAAACAGCGGCAAAGTAGGCCAGCTCCGGCTGTGAACTACAAACACCGAGTTCCTTGTCGACAACACGGCCATGGTATGAAAGAATGAAGGTGCCACGATTTCTGTTTGACCAAGATTATGAGGGTTGGGGATGGAAGGAAATACCCAGGCATTTTCAACGAATTCGGTTGGGTCTTCTCTTTGCAAGGTCGGGTATTTCTCTGCTCCAGATCATCTACACTGGTTCTATTTCAGCTTTTCTCTCACTAAGGGCATTTGTAACGCTGACAAGAAAAGATCAAATACGGTATCCTGCAGTTTAAAGAAGAATATGAAAATAGCGAGTGGATAGTAGGTCATTTTAAATATCCGAGTAAATCACGCCCGAGTACCATTAACCACTACAACCTTGGACAATTGCTCAGGCAAGGTGGAGTGGGGCTAGGGAAGTGTTGAGAGAAGTGACAGCGATTAACCTTGTTGATTGAATGACTTAAGGAGTTGTCTTTTACAGGGGCGGGATGGGATGCCTTATATATATGTGTTCCCAATCCCTGCCATAAGGTTCAGCCACCATAACATTTAACACAGCCACCCTGATACCCAACAGGAAGGGGGATTGTCAGAAATACCGTCGTTTCGCCCAGTCATCTTTAACGGCAGAATATCCCACTGGTATGTAGCTGTAGTGTGTGGACTTTACGCACGCGGCTCGGCGGCTCGACGGGGATCCGTCAAGCATCTGGAATGTGATGGATTTGTTCCTGGTCTTTTTGGAAGAGGTTATAGATGACCGGCTGATGTTCAGGTCCAGCTAAAAGGGGTAAGTCAAAGTGAGTCACCGGAACAAAATGATGCCCGGGCAAGTCGCGTCGGTTTGTGTGGCGTTGCGTGCAAAACACCTTAATAGTCAGGAAAGACCAACGCGAATAGCCCACGTCCAGCATAAGCAAAACCGGGCAATATATCGGAAAGAGGTAAAGCTCCCAGTCATAGAGGGGAATTTATCGGCTGTCTATCGCTCGACCGGTGCTTTTGGTGACAAGAGTGGTAGACATATTTCTGGGTCTGGATAAAGAGATCATAAATGCTCATTCTGGACGACAGGCTTGCTAGCGTTGTAGTTCAGAGGAAAATTGATTGTTTTCATTTACATCTGAAAACATGAGGGTTTATATAAGATGAATTTCAGCAATCAATCTGATTCAATCAGGAATAAACTCCGTATACGAAGCTCTATTGTCTACCAGATCGAGCTTCAATTCATAACAGCTAGGTTTTTGGTACTACATACTTTGAGGGATGTATAAGAACGCAAATTCTGTAGGAGGGAAGAAAATTTCTTACTGCCGGTCAGTTCAGAGCGGTTATATTCGCGAGGGTTCCCGGCAAGAGAGCCCGTCGAGCCCTCACCATGCCGCAGCTACGGTTTAGGATAGTCATATCATTGCCCATGTCTGGTCATTTTGTTTTCTGGTCACCCTGGACGGTTCCATCTCCTGGATACCCCAATCGTCTCCAACCCCTTGAGAAAGGACTGGCATATAACAGGTGTACTCAGCATGTATTTTCAATATTCAACTCTTCCTGGTGCTATATAAAGTACCAGGCGAGCTCACGACATGCGGATAAGGCAGATACTGAATATACTGTACAAAGCCTCATTCGTCGACTCGTGATTCACACTCTCCAAATTTATTTCTTTTGATTACCAACTCGACCAAAAACTCACTCATAATGAGACATCGTATCGTTTTAGTAAGCGGCAGCTTACTTTTTGTCGCTCTTTCTTCTGCGGGCGGGTTTTCTAGCACCTGCGATCAGATAGGGCTTAAGAATCGGCATTACGTTGCTGCAAGCTGCAGGAGGACGAATGGCACCGTGGTCAAAAGTAACTTAGATCTAAATTCCTGCTACCGCAATAGTAATGGGAATCTTACATTTGAACAAGGGTCAGTCTACCCTGAATATGAAAGCCCTGGCTAATAATTCTCAGTGGTGACATGGGGAGATTTTGCCCATCCTGCAGCGTCCATGGAAGTTGGCTATATTGTGGTTGTCTGACTGGCGCGGGCGATATCAACTATCCCAACATTAATATGGGTGGGTAAGATCTCAAATTTATTTACCTTTACGTTTCCTGACCCTTTTCTTTTAGATCTGGCCATTTCTAACTTGGATGGCAATTTGGCGTGTTAGCTCTTTTAAGATATTCATTGATCCATTGAACAATCGGTCTATTAGAGAATTGAAGAAGAAATGCCTGTTTGTCTTATAGAGATGTGGTCATTCTATCCTTTATTCTTTTTGTCCTCTCTTTTGACCTTTAAATTCTCTACCCAAGGACTCTGCTTGATCAACTAGTTGTTCTTTATAATCGCTAACTACTCCCTTCGTCAAATAAGTCACCGCGTCATTTCCCACTTTATTTTAATATCTTAAGGCCTATTAAAGGCGGAGGATGGCCTAGATAATTCGCTGTCCCGATCGATTTCCCGTGTTTACAATTGTGGTAGCTGTACCTCGCCGCAGTTGCAATTTGGGCATACTTACGATACAAGCAGCCACTGGTTTTGCAAAGCTACGCTTTATACAGATTATAAATCACTTCAACAGCCTAACACTAACACAGATTAATTTGCGGGTGCGACGCTGGAACAGAGTCGAAGAGTGAGTGTTGATAAGACTGCAAGATTGGGAATAATTCAATGTTCACTCATAGAAGAAGCAAGTTGATTGTAAACAGGCTTGCATCTCAATACGTATAATACGTATATCTAGCCTCATAGATTCCCTCCTAAGAGACAACAATGCATCTTTCCTCTGAGTAACAACAGACTTCGTTCAAATGCTGTAGAAGCGTTGAGGACCCATGGGCTCCTTGCGACAGACCTCAACACAGAAACGCCAAGAAATATTTCAAATATAAAACGATAGTCATTACACTAAATCAAGTGTGGAATATCACTCAAGTTGGTTGTTAATTCGACCGCGCCGAACTAGCAAAGCGATTAACGTGGACAGGAAATTTATCGCCAAGGCTTAGAACAAACCACACCAAACGATCGTAGAAGCAGGTCTATTTCGCTGTCCATAAGAACTGATCGACCAAACTATAGAAGTCACTAGAATCTCCGCAAGGTATTTGTTTAGCTAAATGAAAGAACGAAGCCAATGACCCATTGCTCTTGGTCCATTGCATCACGTTCGGCCGAGCTTTATTATCATCCGAGAAGGCACGGCGAAAGTCGAATCCCCCAAACTCTCCCTGAAAGGGGGTCTCCAAAATAATTTCTTCCAGAGCCGGGAGTTCGTTTTCGAGTAGAAAAGGAAATATGTCACTCGAATACTTCAGATGAACCTTCTTCAGGGATAATAAATCAACCGTCAGGGCCTGGCATGTGACGTGAGACCAGCCAACGATGAGTTGTTCGAGTCTGATTCCAATTATGCTGAGAATGTCGCTCAATTCACCCTTGGAAAGATTGACCTCGAATGTCCTGAGAGAATTCGGGTGGCCGCAAAATATCATATGACCAAGATGTAAATGTTCAACGCCCAATCTGGAAAGACTTGGCAGGGCCGTAAAGTCCACGAGAACAGTACAATCCCAATTCTTGAGAGGCTCCTCATTAAGAGTAAAGCCGTCATCAAACTGAATATCGAGATCTAAAAGAGCCGGCATGGCGGGGATGACTAGAGTACCGCTTGACAAATACTCTATAACAAGCTTGTGCAGTGACTGGAAAGGGAGGTGCACCGGCCAGGAGCTGGGAACACTGCTGGAATGGAACAACTCTCGAAGGTCAGGTTGATCAGCCAGCTGTTCTTTGACGCCATACGAACTCTCATCGCTCCTTTCTGCGTCAATACTATTGAGTTGTCAGTTATTATATCCCCTGGCGTTGGAAAAGCGATCCTCGAAGATCTCCGTACCAACATCGCCGTATGTTAGGCAATCGACTCAGTAGGTTTAGCATACAGGGCTCCACAGCCCGATAGCAAAATATGCGTATATCTTGAATAAGTGGTAGCCATTGGCCTAGAAGCTGGAATATCCTTGTTGCTGGCAGAGGCTTTCCATTCAGGGACTCGGGAAAGTTGGATGGTGGGTAATCGATTTCGATATGTTGGAAGAGGCATCTAGCAACATTGGGCCGTATACTATTTGAGACATTGAATAATTCCCATAAATCACATTCTCCTAGCTATGGATCATCAGCACCTAATGTTTTCTGTGAATGTAGATAGCTCACATGCTGAAATATTAATCGTAATAACTCAGGAGGCAAATCCAAGAGCATGCTGGACAAAACTCGTCCTGGTCAGTGACAATATATGAGCCAGGTGGGGTGGAATTTGAGAAATGGTTTGCTTTTTTCTTAAAAAACAAAAATAAAAGAAAAGAAAAGAAAATACCGCTGTTAGCTCTATCCTGAAACTCTCAATATGGGGGTTTGATCGCTTTTTTATGTCCCTATGGTAAGTTTTAGGTATGTTGCAGAAGCACCTTCAGAAAAACATAACGCAAATTAAAGGAAACAGGGGGGGATCATATGACATACTCTAAGAACAGCTTTCCCGCAGTTCGATACCAAGTTGAGGCGAAGTGATCGATGAATCTCATGTCCGGGTTAGTGCATGATCGTTTATTTGACCAGTTGAAATGGCAGCGGTGGTGCAAACAGAGGAAGGAAGGTATAGTTGCCCGCACCTCGATTACAGTGAACGGGCAAGAATATGTCATCCCGATAAAATGACCGCCCTGCCCGTTCCGTCAGTAGAGGCGGGTTTGGTCCTTAAAGGGGACTTTGATGCGTCAGTCGTTCAAGGCATCTGGTTCTCCTGCTACACAGTAATTGCTTATCTCAAGCAAGTCTACCCTAAAATGATAGATGTTCTTTATTAGCAGATACTGAGCGGTGGCAGAGCAGCTGGCAACTGTGCGCGGCTGCCAATGGACGCGTGCACTCTCTATTTCGTTGGCCTGCTAAAAACCGATTTTCTCCTGTTATTGCAGCTACATAGTCTGATTTGACAAGAAGGCGGGAAGACGGTTCGACGCATTTTCTATGGTGGTATTGTTTTTAGTGACATGACGGGCCTGAATACATACTGTAACGTCGGTTTCACTTTATTCAAATACTGGTTGGATGGTAGACTACTGCACAGTACGAACATGGGAATTTGAACAAACAGGGAAAAAGACGCCTATAGCATCGACAACTTCCCAATGTACGGTATGTACAGTAAACTAGGAGTCAAGGCAGGTCTTGGCTTCTTCATGCATCAGATGATGAATGAGTACTAGTCCCCAGCACCACGAAGAGGTGTCTTGCCTTCGCTGGGGTCTTAGAGGGCTGCTCTAAGAGGGCGTGGGCTGACCATACAACACGGGGCCCATGGCCTGAAGAGAAGCTCACCTCCAAGGGCCGACACAGCTCGCCTTCAAGGGCCGACACAGCTCGCCTTCAAGGGCCGACACAGCTCACCTCCAAGGGCCGACACAGCTCGCCTTTGAGGGCCGACACAGCTCACCTCCAAGGGCCGACACAGCTCGCCTTTGAGGGCCGACACAGCTCACCTCCAAGGGCCGACACAGCTCACCTCCAAGGGCCGACACAGCTCACCTCCAAGGGCCGACACAGCTCACCTCCAAGGGCCGACACAGCTCGCCTTTGAGGGCCGACACAGCTCGCCTTTGAGGGCCGTGCTGGTAAGGAACCTGGTCCTACTTCCTCAACACCGGGACACGACTGGCCTTATATAGCCTGTCTCTCCAGTGGACCCACCGCGACCAGCCGCGCAGATCCAACCTCCTTTACCAGATAGTGGGTCTGTTCCCCGCAGCGAGTTAAGTATGGCCATAGAATGACCGTTTGACCGTCGGCAACACTGCACCTGGTATGATTAAAGCGAAGCGGGCAAGAACCCAATGTGACTATCCACCCCCGCCGGGAGATTCACCATGACGGACTCGGAGGATGGAATCGGTGCGCTTTGACGATAGGGTCTGGTCGTTTGAACGGAGATCTCGGGCAGCAATGTGGAGACGCAGGAAACCGACAAGGAACGCAATGCACTTTACAGCGTGCGGGAATGATCGGAAATCCTCAAGGTGAAGGAGCACAAACCCAACCATCACCATTCTCGCTCCGGGAAACACAGGGCTTGGGTGAAATGACAATTGCAACGACACGACAAAAAAAGGGGCGGGTATAGGTGGGGGCGAGAAACGGGCAATCCATCGCATGCTCGGGTATCTGGCGCACGATTACCGTCAGCAGGAGTAGTTGAGCAAAAGTGGGCAAGAAGCCCAGTAGGCTTGTCTTTGGGGCTTACGATTATCCCCGAGCAAAGCCTCTATGTAGCGACGAGTTGTCGAGATACTCAACGGGGCGGAAATGGACGTGGCTGGCAGATTGAACAAAAGTTCAGTAAGAGGAAGTAGAGTTAGAAATGCGACGTGCGATCCTTCATTGCCTCATCACATGACTCCTAAGGCTTAGCCACCTTCTCCCTCGCTATAACCTACGTGACTCCCCTTTTGTAGTCTCCCCCACCACTATCCCGCGTGTTGGTGCTCCGGTCTTGACGGTCGTTTTCCTCTTTTCTGCTCTTAAAAAGCACCACCATGATAGATACATGTCCAGAAGTCAAACAGCTCATTTTTGAGGCCTATGATTTTATTAGAGGTCAATAAATAGTCTCATTTCCACGCGATTCGCCCATGATTTTAACGCGTCAGTACGCCGACTTCGGGTCCGCTTCAATCCGTTGATCTCGTTCGATTCGCCATCGACCAAGCAGACGACTTAATGAGGCACAAAAGTATGCAGTTATTCAGTGCATCGGGCGAGTCGATACAATGGTTATTTCGCCACTGCGGGTATGACTGCAGACTGCGAGCCAGATTTTGAAGAAAAACGCGACCGACGCAGAATCCACGCGAAAAGGTAAAAACAAGGTTTCTGACTTCATCGGCCGACCTTCTGATGGTTTATCATATACAAAACAAAAGCTGATAGAGAAAATCATCTAGAAGCAGAAGATTTAGGCGACACCATGCAAGGGTTCCACCTACTTGGCCATAGGCTGGAACACATCGGACCAAGCAATGTGTATGAATTGGACAAGATCGGACTACAAATCGGGCCAGCACAAACACAAAGGCCATCACTGCGATCGTGACCCAACGTCAAATACCGTGCACCAATGGACGCAAAAGCCCTTGTGCGGGGTACGTATTTGTTCCACGTTGGGCGATATAACCCTTTTGGCCGGAGCGCCGCCGGGCCATCGACTAACCCCTACCGCGGCGAAGGGCTTCAATGCTCTCCCATTCTAAGTGATGCATCGGGTCCTGGTGGCATTGTAGCGGCGACTGGAGTGGTCTGTCTCTGCGTTTGTGTTTGGCGTCCCAAACTCTGCCGACTGAACTGGTGGGATTGCCTCGAGGCGATGAGACTGTATACTGTGGTGCCCGTGTTGGACCAAGAATTTCGAACCCATTTTAATGTTATCGTTGCGAGCTCTATTGGCCCTATTCCATCGACTGCGGGTTAAGGTCGCCTGCATCCGACATGCGGAGGTGCATCGACTACTTATCAAGCGTCGTGTCCTGCTGCAGAACTTACTCATCTACCGAGTTGCCGTTGTGTGCTTAAGTGACCCGCAGTGTCGACAAGGGCTTAGATACTGGCACACGCAGTTTGGCACTGTGTAGACACTGACTCGGACTTTCGTGTCGGCTGAACGCCAAGATTATCACTCTCGTGCTACAATGCCAATCCGCTGCCTAGGTACCTTGTAGAAGCCAGCACGGACATTGGCCATCCCGCATTCGACATATTTTTGTCCTGCACGTTGGCCGGCCGTCAACCCCGTTCATATCGTGCTTGAAACAGTACCAAGGCGGGCAGAAACTAAATATTAAATCATAATAATAGTGGTTAGTATACACAATCCACTCTTCTGGCCTTGATGGAACCCAGATAGACGATGGGACAAGGCTACCGCCCTCCAAAGTTGCACAGCAATGCAGAGAAGCTCGGTGTGAACGGAATACCACAGGTGGGTAGACACGAGAGCCCTCTACATCATATCATGCAAGGTTACTTTTGACAGGACACATGATATGTCCTTGCGAATGCAATGGTCTCATGAGTAAGTGTCCGTCTTTTCCCCGTCTCCTGACTTGTTGGATATGGCCATCATGAAGACAGCATGGCCGAAGATTCAGACGCGCGGTAGGCTCGGGCCAAACGGGCTGTGCTAGCGAACACATTGTTGAATATTGCTTTCCAGAACGTTGGTGGGCTGTGGTGATGAGCCAACCTTGGAGAGTGCCGGCTTCCGTGTATTGCGTTTGTGTCTGGTGAGTTGGAAATGGGAATCATCCGTTGCTGCATTCTATCTTGCATCCAGCTTTTGGCAATATCGCTGGCGTTGTGGCTGTGATTCTCACATGCCATGAAATTTGCTATAGTCTGGATATGTTTTCTTGTTCGCATCCAATTGCAGATAGTAAAAGCAAATCTCGGCATGCTGGCGGCGGCAGATATCCAGGGCGCAAGGACAGGGTTTATCATCATTCAAGCCAATCCAGGTGTCGCGGTATAAAGGATTAACCCAGAACGGAGAATAGTGTGTGAGACACTGATATTTCGCCATAGTTAGAGTTACGAGCCAGGCACGTGTAAATTTAAAGTTTCTTTATGGCAACTGCGCGGACAGATATCTCGCACGCTCCGGCAATAAATGAACAGGGCCTATGGTGGTCTTCGAGTCCCGCGACATTGAAAGGAGACTGCAGGAGTAATGTGACTGTTCTCCAGAACGGTTGCTCGCTCGAGAACCTGGGTCTGGGTTCTTATGAGTGAGGGGCCATATCCGAGGAAGCAGGCCGCTGTTCTCCGGGACTGCCATGATTCGGCGGAACCTATTCATCTATCCTAGGAGACTTCGTAGACTTCAACACAATCCGGTGCCTCCATTTGCAACGCCAAGAGACGCCAGATCTACTGCCTACTCTTCAATCACTCCATCCAAGCGTCATGCCAGAATATGCCGATTGCCCATCGGATTCCTCAAGTTCGAGCCTGGCGATGTTTTGAGAGCAGTCTGCCGGAAGGTTACTCAAATATGGCTGACCTGGCTTGAAGCCACAGTGACTCGAAATGACGTGCTGGTTGCCAATGCATCGGCTTTATACGATGAGATTCATCCTTAACCTGTGAACAATGAAGAGGCTCCGGAGATCAGAAACTGTGCAACTCGAAGTGACCACTAGCCGCTCGGCCCAGCATACAATTGATATTCCTTTGGAGTGGCACAACTGTAGTTGATACATGGAGCTGTACTTAACGCAACCTTTCAGAATATTTCGATACTGCACATGGTTTGACCTTTAAGTTTGTGTATTATGGGCGATTTGCAGTCTCAGAAGAGTTTCCTTTACGGGCGAAGCTAGGCAGGCCCAGTTTGGCCGCTATGTAGTTGGCTTCGAGATGCCTTACGCTCTCATTAGTCATATTATTGTACTGTACGGACCCTTCGTGAATGGAGCTCCTTATCGTCAGCATTGACCGCTTAGGCGGGATGTGAAAATACTTGCAGCAGGAGTGTTCCTCAATCTAACATAGAAGATACTGTATTCCTTGTACAGATTGTCACCCATTCGACCCGTTCTCAGGATATAGCTTGAGTCTAAACACTAAGACAAACGCTGATCGCGCACACCTCCAAGCTTCCAAATTTTTGTGTGTATATTCCCCAGCACTCACGCGAAACTATTACTGCTTTGTGTTGCGTAGCTTCTGGCTCTTGCCTACAACCCTGGCTTCGGATGCTAGTACTGAGACTCGATTTACGGAATGATATAGAATCGACAAAGCGCCTTGCTAGTCTCATTATGAGGCAGAAACCTAATTGCTAGCAGTAGTCAGTTGCTGACGGTTCCCTGATGTGCAGGCTGGTTAATGCGGAAACCCTAGTAGCTAAATGAAAGCAGGGAGCCCTTGCAAGCGGATTATAATGGGCCTGTTCATTTTGGAAGGTCGGAACGGGTCGGTGAATCAAGGCTAATTACTCGGTGGGCCCCTGGCGAGCCAGAACCGCAACAAGGAATACCTTGGGCAAGAGCATACCGGAGCAAAGTACGCCAACAACATATCTGAGGGAAAAGTTGGCAAAAGTGGAAGAATCCCTGAATGTTAACTGCAATGGTCGGGTTATCTCGTCGTCGAAAAATGGTCAAGACATGCTGCGGTTTCAGTTTGGCCAAGGTTTAAGATTAACTGTAGGCGTCAACGTATTATTGGGGCTTAGACATTTGGGCATATATGGAAGCTGAAAATTGTCCTTCAACGCTAAGTGTAAGGACAACGCGTATACAAGAGAGGAGCTTCTGGTTCCGTCTCACCGTAGGTATAAAAGAATTATAGACTAATAGATCGAGCATCATATCTGTTTTGTATCTATCCGTGACACTACCGATGCTGAGTATTGAATGGATAAAATATACCCGGGCATCTTTCCACAATCTCGGTTGAAAGGCCGGGCGGGCATTCTTTCCCCTCGATAATCTATAACGTAATTCCCGACCGAGCGGGCCACCCCTACCCAGCGGGCCACCTTGTATTCCATAAAGATCACTACTTTTTTATACTTGAATATCTTAACAACTATAAAAAATAGTTAGTTACTAGAAAGTAATTTAGAATATCTATATTTTATATAGAATAGTATAGATTTTTTAAAGCTTTCCTATACAATATTTAGATTATAATTTAAGATTATTAAAAATTACAAATAATACAAGCGTAATATATCTTATCTGGGTATATTATAGTTAGAATTAGCTTATATTATAATCTAGGATTAGTATAGATACTCTTATATTATAAATTAAATTATAGCTTATTTAGTCTATTGGTTGTTGAGATATTCAAGTATAAAAAGCGTTAGTTTATATGGGATACAGGGTGGCCCGCTCGGTAGGGGTGGCCCGTTCGGTCGGGAATTACGTTACTGGTTTTACTTCATTGTCTTATTGCCATATTCAATCATCACGCTAGTAAGGAAGGCCAACCATCCACGAAATCCGGTGAAATATCGTGCAAATAGTAATTCCTTTTAGAAACCTGAGTAAACACGCCCGATCGGACAAATGATATTTGCATACATGACCTTATCAATGAGGCCAGCCTGAACATTGGAAGGGGAATGGTACAGTATGAGTAACTGGGCAATTGCTGCTGCAAACCTCGATTTATTCGATGCAGTTTTGTTCCGTCAGTAAAGCAACATTTTCTGTATCGCAGTATGGGTTTTGCCGTAACACTAATAGTAGACCTTGTGGGGTGCAACTGGACGTGAGCAAGAGTGGTCAGATACTAAGCGGTCCGATACAACTTAAATGACCTGGTTAACGTTAAGGAGCAGCGCATCCTATCGTTTCCCATTGCCCAGTCCGCTGGATTGGCTATTATGTGAAACTTCTCAATCTGTAACATACGGGTTCATACACGGCCCTTTAATACGCGAAGTGTATGTCCCTGTGGCGCAGTGTATTGAAACAGTCCGGGAGGCCGCGCTTGTAAATGTATTACGCCGGCCAACCCCCACGGTATTATAACGAACTGTTTTCCCTATACCGCGATGTCAGGAACGTTCAGGCGTCCACACTCACTAGAATGTGCAACTAGCCAAATATGCTCATTCTTACGTACAAGACGCTTTCACCGTTGCGTTACCAATCTGACAAAAGTTCATAGCCCCTATGTGCGTAATACCGTGATATGCATAGCCCACATTCCACTCGTTTTTCCCGCGAACTTTACTCTTTACTCCTTGATACAAACTTCCCACCGAGCCGACTTATTCCATTTTGACGATGCAGCTCTTCCTTCACAAGGAACTGCCAATATGCGTAACAAGAAGCAATCCTGCAACTGCGTCTCCCCCACAACGAGCATTGAGAATAGGCTAAAATAACACCATCTGCCTAGACTACAACTGCCCCTATCTTCCGCTCAGTGTGCAGAGTACTACCCCAGTAAGTCCGCGTGAGTTCTTTATGTCTATCAGCACCTACAGGAACGCAGTATTGCAATCGTGATTCCCGCAAACCGGCTCCCCGTTGTCTACAACGTCTATTACGGGGACAATGAATGGCATTAACCGAATAATAATGTCGGTAAACAATGCGGCTGATTGTGAAATATCAAGAGCACGAATAAGCAAGACTTTCCTCCCAGAACGTAGGATGTACTCACCGGCGCTGTATGTATAATGGGATCTACGCAGCCGGCGAGGAAGGACGAAAAGAAGAGTATGTCATGATGCAGCCAGCTTGTCACCGAAAACCTGCCAGTTGCGAGAGAATAGAGAGGGATGAAATCACAACCCCTGGACCCTGAGGCCATAATAATTTCAACTCAGGCCCAGCCCAATCTGAAGCTCTCACTCAATTCATCGGCCCCACCTTGTCACCGAACCGAATCGTCTAATGTCGAAACGCGAGATCTCGTTTCCGCGTTTCGACCACGTATTCAACCAACATAGCCGGTCAATAACAGGTACATGTACCACATCTCTTCAGCTCGCTCAGGATTGTTCCCACCACCTGAAGCCTGACGCAGTTGATGCTATCGCTCTCTCTCTGTTTCACCTGCAAAGCCGAGGTCCCACCCAACGCCCTCCAGCATTGCCGCATTAGAGCTTCTTAACATTCACCAGAAGGACTGTGTATGGCAGCGTCAAACCCACAAATCCCTCCTACCAAACCCGCAGTGTCAGTTGGAGACCATCGACATCGTTTTCACTACAACTCGTCGCAATTGAGCTCGAGAAGAAAGCAACGAAGCACCTGGCTATGTAGTGGAAACGGCATCAGCAATGTACCCATGATCATGATCCTTGAATTCAGCATTGCCAGCTTTTGCGAGGTTCCTAACGGAAATGGGACCATATGTAGACAAGTGTTACCCGTCTCATCTGCAAGCTCACCATAGTTGCACCACGAACGCAACTAGGGGCAAGTACCAATCAGGGAAGAGGAAAAAGCGTAATAGCTCTTATCAGCGGAGCGCTAACGGAGCTGTGCAACACAGCGCAAAATTCCGCAGCCACCAGATAAGGGAATGGCTAGGAAGTGAACCCAGGCATAAATGCCTTCATTGACCTCGCCGAGGCTCAAAGTTCGCCCTGGTGAAGCGGTACATGTAAGGTCTAGAAAACCTACATAGCGATGGTAGATACCTGAATATTGCCATTAGGCAAACCGCGTCAGCGCATTAATTCAGGCAAGTCACCAACTGATTGGGGTTATGACGGCACAAGGAGCCACAGGTTTCCGTTAAAGTAACCTGTTTGATTCAGAACACAGCTCCCAACTTGGAGCCACGGATACACCGGGCATTCTCCCGCACCGTCTATAAATTATGTGAGAATGAACGAAACCAACAAAATGAAGATTCACCGCGTCTACTCTGATTACACTCACCTTGCGCAACAAACATCAAAGGCTTGTCCGAAACAAAGGCCCGTAACTGGTACCAGAAGCGACGACCAAGTAAAATACATCGAACCGCAAATCATCTTCCAACGTACTCCAAAAGACTTCTCTTTTGACAGGCCATTCATGAAGAAATTGAAAGTAACTGGGGACTTTTCACTTGAGAGGGATTGACCGAAACTGCTAGATTGGAGCGCTCTTTGCGAGTTTAAATAGCCTCGATGCATTATCTTCCTGTTTCAGGGGTTTATTTTACAAATCAGTCAGTGGGTTCTGTTCAGGGACTTCGAGGTTCTGGAGACCAGCGAGGATCCCAAGAGCCAGTTTGGGCTTTCTAAGATCTACGATTCCTCTATACTATCATGCGTAGGCTATGATATCATTCAGTGATTTCCGTGCGAATATTTCGTATGACGTCTATTGACACATGTACTACGTATCGACTATCATGCCAGCAATGTCTACAGATTGCTTGGACAAGAAAGAATAGGGCTCCATGTAAGGAATCTAACCCGATTAGAATGAACCTATTATGACTTTATACTGTAGTTAGCAAGCCTTTCAGCAGGTTAGCCACAAATAATCAACACTACGTCCTCACTTTCGAATCTTATTCTTTTAACCAGTATTATGCATTTTGATGGGGAAACATTGGCATGCCATTCTACCAGTAGGTATTCGGGATCAAAATTCAAAATATATCTATGATAGACTAGCGTTAATTGGTGTTCCGAGAATTCCTTGACTCCTGGGATATCCAGGGCCGCTCCCATGAACATCTGGGCTTGTGCTGTCTTTCGACGGAGAAAGCCCAGAACAATTTTAGTCATGTTGGTGCAGCGCGGTAGTACAGAAATTCCTCGTGGGGAAAAGGTCGCGGGCATCAGGAAAAATAGCTTCCCTGATTCGTCATTTTCGTGATGGCAGTGCTGGGTTTTTTGGGGAGTGTGGCGGGCAAAAGTGAACTCGGAGTGGAGAAACGGGCAAGGGGGAGACCGCTAGTTGGGGTGCAGTTTATTGAGGTTGCTCACTCAGGGCACTCAGTCTTCCGCTCACCCCGTGCTCAGTGATCGCCTCAGACTGCTCAGGGCGTGCTCAGGTCTACTCAGTGAGCAAAAAGCGGCGAGGGGTGAGCACTAAAACGGAAAGGGAAAGCCATCGGTCTGGATAGAAAATCAAGTACGTATGTACTGTATGTCTGTATTCCATCACCGAAAACGCCAACGACAACGCCAACGCTGCAAAGAGCCAAGACCTAGTGACCAAATTCAAAAACCAAGCAAGTAAGGTGGGAGAAAGAACAAAAAAATGACAAGGGGTATTAGATAGATGGTGAGATGTGTGGATCGTGATGCATCGTGAAAAGAAACAAGATGGGAGGATATTAGGGTGAGGGTAGATATGAGTATGAGGATGGGTATGTATGGGAAGTCAGGTCAGGACAGGAAGAGATGCAAGGGCATAACATGGGAGGTGGGGAACTAAGACTTCTCCATCCTCTTCTTCCTCTCCGAGAAAATAGCCTCCAACTTCCGGATCTGCAAACCGAGACTCTTCTTCTCTGCGTTGACGAGGAGCCACGCTTCCATTCTCTCACGCAGATAGCGCATGGAGTTGAGGACCGGCAGGATGGGAGCGTGGGGATGCGCGTTCTCGTCCGAGATGGGAGCGTTGATGGGATCGCTGCTGGCCTCCAACTGGGTCCAACGCTCGGAGCCAGGGTTGAGAAGGAGATCGAAAACGTCGCTCCAGATCTCTCGCTCCCAGTATCGCTTGAGGGATTCGCGGATCCGGTAGGTTCGGGAGCTACCCGCAGCAAGGGCCGTGCCGTTGCGGTTGGGGGAAGGGGCGGCGCCCTCGCTTTTCCGACCGGGAGTCGACTCGAGGTATTTTCCGAAGAGCATGACGTGGACGGTGCCGGCGACGCCGTAGAGATCGATCTGGTGGGTCCAGGGTCGGCCCTCGCGGATTTCGTTGCACTCGTGCTTGCCGGTTTCCCATTCGGCGATGAATTGGACAGAAGGCTGGAAGGCGCGCATGTCGATTCCGCGGCCGAAGTCGATCAGGGAAAGGCCCTTGTTCCGCCAGCCGTAGAGGCCGCGAGGGGAGTAGTGCACTTCGCGCGGATCGGAGTAGTCCTCGCCGTCGCCAAGATCAATAAGGGAGGCGTCTGGCACGGTTGGTTTATCCTCGAGTCGGACCAGACAATTGTCGGCCTTGATGTCGCCGTGCAGGATACCACAGGCGTGAAGTGACTCCACAGTGCGGAACAGTTCGACTGTGAAGAACATGGCAAGGGCTTCGTCGAGACCGCCCTCGGCTGTGGTGTTGGTCGTGAGAGGCTCGTTACGAACGAGATTGACAAGGTCCAGCAAGGTTCCCTGGCAGCGGTAATCTTCGACCAGGATACTCTCTCCCTTGAAGACGTGAAGCTCGTGAGCACGGATGATACTTTCAGTAGCTCGCGACAGCTCGGGTTTCTGGTTCAGTCGCTCGTGTGCGCATCGAATCATGTAGAACTCCCAAGGGTTCGGAGGCCCGACTTCCAGTTTAATTGCCTCGAATCCATAGCGCGACGTGTTTCGTTTGACCGACTTTCCTCCGTTTGAAGGGTGGGATTCTTCCGCATCGTCATCCATGGCCTCGCTCTCCGAATCAGAAGACAGGTTGTCAACGCTCTCAGCAAAGTAGACTGGGGCATAGGCGCCAGCCCCTAGTTCTCGTCGGATGATATAGCTTCTGTCGGCCTCGGGAAGGTCGAGGATTGGCACATCGAAGGACGCTTCGTCACCGCTCCGAGGACGCTTGACGTGTGTCTTCATGTACTTTTGAATGTTAGAAGCATAGCTCGTCTCCATATTGGGGAATTGATGGAAACCGGCAAACGAAGCGGAAACCGGATTCATCGAATGGTTGAGAATAATGTCACGGATGTTTTTGTTGGTGGGGTTGCATTGCACATCTGGGATGATTGGAGACTGCTGGCTTTTGTCGCTCAATCGAAAGGAAAGCTTGAGACCAGATTGTGTCTTTTTGAGAGCCGTTGGACTCAAGGTCACGTCTTCAGGCAGATTCTCGAGGTACGGTGTCTCGGCAACCAAGGGAGTGGCCAGGAGGTCGATCTGGGGCATGTGAGGTGTCTTGTCGGCAGGATGCGTGGGTTTCGACGGCGTCTTCGCATTGTAGATGTGGTTTCTAGCTGCTGTCATCGAGGCGAATGAATGCTCGGTCTGCTCCACAATGGGCGTCATGAAGGGCAAGCGATTTTGCGCCATTATGGCAGGGTCTCGATATGGACCGCAGGGTGGATTGTAGTCATCGGGCATTTGGGGAACGAAACGCCCATCGCCTGTCTCGTCATCAGAGTAGACCTCACCTTCTTGTCCCTCGTGCGAATCGTATGCCGTCGGTGAATGAGGGGAAGTGTCAGTTTTCGAATCGACGGGGTCCAAGTCGTGAATGTCCTTTGTAGGAGAGAACTGAGTCCATTCACCATCTACAACACTCTCAGCTCTTGTGTTATCATCAAAGCCATCACCATCACCGTCAAAGGACCTATGGAACGTGTCGTCGCCGAAATCACTTGAAGCAGCTGAGATCCGTCCAGTCACCGTACTTTCACCGGCACTCGTATAGTCGTCATCCTCAAAGTCGCTACTCTCGGCTACTTCTGTCTCAGCCTTGAGCGGCTGATTGAATATACTATAGATCTCATCTGTGGCGGCGCGAGTGTGCATAGTCATAGTTGGTTCGTGTGTACTCTTTCGCCGAATCTTGCCGCCAGTAGGCGAATCAAACTTCATTTTCACTGTGCATTGGTCAGTTTCAAGCGACAACAAAGAAAACCTTGAGTGAATGCATGCATATTTATAGGCAGCCACAAAGGGACAGACCCAGAATAAAGCATGGTTTTCAATGGTGAAACACAAGTGGAACAAAAGACAAAGATCAGTGAATGGGTGTTTAATTGTTGCTCACCCGTTTGTGTTTCTCCTTTAACCTCACGGACTTTCAATTTCCGAAACTTGCCAGATCTGCCATCGAGGTCGGCAGCCTGTTGCTGAGGATTCGACTCCGAGTCTTTGACTGTCAATTTACGGTTAAACTCTTCAGGCAGATCCCTTTCTTGATCAACCATGTTCTCGTTGCCAGAGATCTGCTTCAGGGGCTCTTTATGCGCGCGCCAGTTCTTATTCAGCCAGCCCCGTTTCATGGCCCTCAGCTCTTCAAAACTAACCTCGACATTGGCGTTGTGATAGTCGGGGTACACGGCATCCAGATTGACAAAGACGCGCTCCCGCCGCCCTGTACGTGGGTTTGTGGCCTCCCTTACACGGTGCTCTGGAACATGCTTTGATTGCGCGGGTTCTTTGTTTTGTAGATTTGAGTTTGACTGAATACATAAAATCGTAACCAAAATCAGGTTCATGTCACCAATTAGTCCTGTGATCGTAAATATACGGAATTCAGAAAAAAGGGGAAGACAGCAGGTATAATGCCCGTGTTTGACTTACCTCATCCCTGAATATCGCCATCTTCTGTGCTGGCGCGGCCTTCTTTCCAGCCTTGAGGGTCTCTCCCGCCCACGGCTTCGCCTCTACCTTGTTCTCCTTCCGCCGTTCGCCCATTGATCCAATGCTCTCCCAGCCCTTGGTCGGCGCGGACACTGCAGGCTGACTGGCCGAAGAGTCGGTATCGGAAAAGATGGCCATCTTGGCCTTGCCGGACTTCGTCTTCGCGGGGGCCGCCGCAGCGGGGGATGGTTGCTGTGCTTGCGGGTCACTCGTCGCTGGCGTTGCCGCCGAAAAGGGGTCCACCTTGGCAGCCAATGCCGGACGCACCGCCGGCAGTGCAGGGGAGGACGGTCCGTTATCGTGAGACTTCTGCTCGTAGCGTTGTTGGAACTCGCCGTATTTCCGGACCAGGCGTTCGACCGGCCGCGCCTCTCGGTCTACACCTAGCCGGTACACTTCGTCTGCCTGGGTCCATCGTCCCGCGCCCTCCAGCCAGGCGGCGAATTCCTCATAGAAGAGCGCCAGGCCTTCTCCGATGTGGTGGCGCGCCAGGAAAGCGAAGGTCTCGCGCGGCGAGTCCGAAAAGAGTCGAATGTAGTGAAGCCAAAGGCGCAGGTAGCGGGGGTCATTCTTGTAGTGGTTCGACGACAGGAAGGATTTCACGGCGCGCTCCAATAACGGAAGCAGTCCGGATTCGGCGGTTGCTTGGGCGGACGGATATGCGTTGAGGGTCCATTTCACGTAGCGGTCGTAGATGTCCAGCGGGTCGTCCGACTCCCCAATCGTGTCCAGCTCGGCCTCGTACTCCTGTCGGATAGCATCGTTCAGCGTTCGCGTGTTATTTGGCGATGGCACTGCGTGTTTGCTGTCGGTTTCGCGCGGAGAAAAGATGCGAGCTAGCTCTCTCGCGGATCGGCCGCCTGGTAGCGACTGGATGTTTTCCTTCTGCGTCTCGATGATATCAAAGTCGATGAGGTCGTCGTTGGCCGCCATGGCGGCGACAAATGCGGACTTGTTGAGTCCGAATAAACAAAACGGTCTGTGGTGGTTAGTGATGGTCGTCGAGTTCTGTCGGCGTCGGGCTGAGACAGTCGAAGTCGAGGGGGCGTGATGGCGGTGGTATTATTGTGTAAGTGCTGAGGGAGATTGGCGAAGGTGGAGATTCTTTTTTTCGAGTTTATCGATAAACAAGCGCCCTCCGTTGCCCGGGAGATGCGTCACGTGGTGGCTAGTCCCGGTCGGGATCCCTCGTCCAGTGACGTTCGGCATTTCTTGCGCTCTGAAGATGTATATCAGCTCGCCACTGTTATCACCAGCTGGATTATCGAAAGTCTTTTGATTAAGGCTGACGAAGTGCGGAATTAATCGCACTCGACATCCCAGGTTTAACTCGACTATATTAGCCAGCAGAACAATTCAACCCTGATCGCAAGATAGCAAGATACAACTTCTCCAAAGTCATTTTACTAGCACCTTCAACGGACAAATTAATCATCATAAACGCTGGAAACTGGACTGTGCAATTGTATCCATCGAATAGGGTCACCCAGCCAACACTGCATCTCTTTTTCTGTGGAAACTATTTCCAAATCCGAATATAAATCAATCCTATGCCTCCTCGCACAACCCGCAAGGCATCCGGTGGAGCGCCACGCGCAACTGAACCAACCAGTCCAGCAAACAAGCGCAAGACCAATGAGCCCGCAGAGCTAAGCTCTCCAGCCAGGCGATCAAAACGAGTCAAGTCAACGGACGAGCTGAAAGCCGTGTCCGCGGGGTCCGCGAAAGCCAACGGAGCCGTCAAGGAAGAGGTTGAAAAGGAGACGAAGGCCGCAGTGGCCGAAGAGGCAGATGACAAGCTTGTCGTGACTGAGAAAACCACCACGAAAAAGCGAAAGACGAAGCAGGAGAAGGAGGCCGAGATGTTGCCTCTGAGAGCGAGAACTCCGGGCTTGCGCATGTTCGTCGGGGCGCATGTTAGTGCAGCGAAAGGTTTGTAAATTCTCATGATCTTTGTTTATCATTAGGGCAAGATTTGACGGATGGAAACCAATCGCAGGAGTGTTTAATTCTATCAACAACAGTACGCATATCGGGTAAGAATCGTCTCATGGTGTTACCAGTCCTCAAGCTTACACATGCATTCCCATCCCAGTGGCAATGCCTTTGCGCTTTTCTTGAAATCCCAAAGGAAATGGGACAACCCACCGCTACAGGATGACCACCGCGATCAATTCCGCAAGCTCTGCGCAGAACAGAACTACGACGCAGCGCAGTAAGTGAAATCCCTTCACATCTTTACCTTGTCCCTCAGCTAACCCACCACCAGGCACGTCCTCCCTCACGGCTCCTATCTCGTGAACCTAGCCCAAGAAGACAAAGCCAAAGCTAAGCAAGCCTACGACGCATTCCTTGACGACCTTCAGCGATGCGAAGCTCTCGGCATCAAACTCTACAACTTCCAGTACGTCCACCCCTCAGCCCTACCTAAACTCCTCCCTCTGGGCAACCCAACTAACCCTCTCACAGCCCCGGCAGCGCCAACCAAACCACGCACAGCTCAGCACTCACCCGACTCGCCAAGGCACTCACTGCCGCACTAACCGCCACTACGAGCGTGATCCCCGTCCTCGAAACAATGTGCGGCCACGGATCCACGATCGGCGGCGAGCTCTCCGAATTCCGGGACCTCCTCGCGCTGATTCCATCCGACCTACACCCCCGAATCGGCATCTGCATCGACACCTGCCACAGCTTCGCAGCCGGCTATGACCTCTCCTCACCCTCCGGGTTCAAGTCCTTCCTCTCTGAATTCGACTCCCTGATCGGCCTGCACCACCTCCGCGCCTTGCATCTGAACGACTCCAAAGCTCCCAGAGGCAGTAAGCGCGACCTGCACGCGAACATCGGCACGGGATTCCTGGGTCTTCGCGCGTTCCATAACGTCATGAATGAGAAGCGGTTTGAGAATCTGCCCATGGTGCTGGAGACGCCGATTGATCGGCCGGATCCTTCCGCGAAAGCGGGGGCGAAGAAGGCGAGCACGGTGGCGGATCCGAGGGTGTGGGCTGATGAGATTGCGCTGCTCGAGTCGTTGATTGGAATGGATCCTGAAGGGGAGGAGTTCAGGGCTCTTGAGAAACGGTTGTCCGAGGAGGGGAGAGAGATGCGCGAGAAGCAGCAGGAGCAGTATGATCGGAAGGTGGAGACGGAGAAGAAGAAGCAGGCGAAGGCGGGACAGCGGTCGTTGATGGATATGATGGGTGGGTCTAAGGGGAAGAAGGGGAAGAAGCAGGAAGAGGAGAGTGAGGATGAAGGGTGTCAGAGTCATTCCGAGGGATAGGCAAGCCATCGTGTCGAGGTAGCATAGCGTGTGTACTGAGTCTCTACTTCGGGAATTGATAAGGATAATCAAGCAGAAGGATTACGCGTTTAATACCCTTACAGATTGGCATACTACTCTAACTCATCTTGTGCATATGCACACTAAGTCCTGCAGATCCTCGACGGTCTGACTACCCGGAGCAAGGAATGTTGCTAGCCATATCATAGGTGTATAGCCTTGGCATTAACACGCGGAATACTGTTACAGTCAACCATATACTCTCGGATAAAGAATCGTGTAGGGACGGTAAGGTTGGCTCCTTGAGCACTTCTTATGCATGCATCCTGCAAACACTAACGGGGAATATACATCATCGCTATAAATCAAAGAGTGTTGAGTGAAAATGATTGTGAACTGTAATCCAAATGGGTATTTTGTAAGACCTTCAAACAAATAATATAAAGCCAGACGCTGAAAGATGCAACACCGCCACCTGCTTTAGATGATGCAGATGGCAAACCAGGATATTGCTCTGATAAATCTTTCTATATGAGACTTCGGTCCATATGTGCGGGGCTTCTTCTGCGCTTCAAATCTGTCCTCCTCCGAAGCGTCGAATTTGATTTTTGCAATATAGAGGGGTATTTGTGTAGGGCACAAGTAGCCGTACCGTAACGCCCCCCAAGAGGCACCCTGTTCAGAGGAAAAAACAGAGGTGAGGCAACAAGGCATCAACAGAGGCAAGAATGAACCATGCCAGTGGTTCTAGAAAAGGGAGAGTAGTGTGGAGGGGAGAGAAAAGCGTGGTAATCCCGCCTATTGCCTTCCGCTATCAGAGAGTCTATCGGGAGAAGCCTGCAGGTGTCGTCCCGGAAGTTCGGATTCTGCGGAGAATATCACAGGGGGTGCAGACCGCAGGGGCGACGGACCAGACACCCGTGGAGAGAACGGCCGATCACCGGCACTAAGGTTCGTCGTGTTAATGCTGAGTCCGTGCATATTGTTGGAGCCGCTGGCTCGGACCCGGAAGGATCGCCGATCGCCCGTCAGATCATCTGTAGGGGTGATGTTCACGTTATCATCGACATGCAGAGTCGGTGAAGAATGAAGCATGCTGGTTTCCGGGTCGGCGACCTCGTGGTACCCATGGTCTCTCGAAGGAACCAGGCGTTCTGTCTCGGAGTCAGAATCCGGGCTCCGTTCCCACGAGGGGCTTCGCGCTTCGGCTCGCATCTTGGAGATCTTCATGTAATTGTAAGAGCCGATGCTGAGGATCGTGATCACCAGGCCTGAGATGTTGATAAGGGTGAGCTTGTCGTGGAAGACTACTCCTGCCGCACTGATCGTGATCACTTCCTTGAAGATACCGCAGATGCTCAAGGTGACCACGGACGAACGCTTCAGAAGGGCAAATTCCGAAGCAATCATGCAAAACGCCAACATTCCGGGGAAGATCAGAAGAAGCATGCCCACCAAGGCTCCGTGGACATCAGCGAGAGCCACGAAACCCGTCACAATATTGGTCGGGCCCTCCACAGTTAAAGCGATGAGGATCAAGGAGACAAACATGATGGGAGTCAGAAAAAAGAGGGTCGAGAAGGGGTTGGCGGTGGCCGGGTGCCGCAAGAGAAGAATCTGGGTGAGGCCCCATCGGAAACCCGAGAAGAAGGCTGAAGCTATGACCAGAAGGAAGCCAACCATGTTGAATGCCGTCTCGCCAGCAACCATCATCACCACACCCAGGGTCATTGTCGCGATGATAACGATCAATTTCACGGATGGAGTCTCGAGGCGGAAAAGGAAGGCGAAAATGAGCACGAAGGCCAGGGCGGAAGATTTACACATGGTGAGAAAGGTCAAGGAGATGAACTTCAACGACATATTGCCTAATCCGATATCAAGAGAGGTCGCCGTGCCGCAGGGAACCAGGCGTGTGAGGTAGAAGAGCTTGGTAAACAGCGGAGGTTTGGGCTCTGCTTCATCAGGCTGGCTGACGGGGGAGCCGGACGGCGTCTGTGAAGCGGCGGGTTGTTGCGGACGCAGCGAAGGAATCAGGTATAGCAGTATGGAGGAAAGGGTAAACTGAACGAGCATGTGCAAGCTGGTGGTGAACAACGGGAAGGGAAACACGACTTCATCTTCGGAGAACATCCATTTATTGTACTATTCCAGCCATCCCAGTTAGCCAGAAATCCAGGTTTCCATTTCTCATCCACCGAGAGGGAAGAAACTCACAATTGAAATTGCCAACGAAAAGAAATACCAAAGCAAGATCAAGCCAGCGTTGACCAACAGCTTCTGGGTCACCTCGTTATCCCCAAACAACGGCGTTAGGAAGTTGTACTGCGAGGCCTTGACATCGGCGATGCGAGCATCCAATTGTCTGCGTTGCTTTCTTCTCCGGCGTCGTTGGCGTTTCTGCTTGGCCGTGAGACCGGTCTCCTCGTCGTCGTGAAGGTCATCGTCGGAGCTCATGAAGTCCATCTCGACGCTTTCTGCAATGGACGAAAGGTCGGAAGCATCGAGGTCCTCGGCACCTCCAGGCTTTAGGTCCTCCCGTTTATTATAACCAGCGCTATCGGCGGTGGGGGTCCGGGAATGCTCATCCCTTTGGTCGGTCGCGGGCGGTTGTGACGGGCCTCCAGCGCCCGTCAGCACGGAGCTCCGCCGTCGATGGTGATTTCCCGACGGAGGGGCCATCCTGGAACGAGGAATGGGGGTGTTCGAGGAAGGGGAAATAAAACACAAAAGAAAGGGTAAGAAGGGACTAATAGAAAAAAAAAAAAAAAAAAGGATAAAGAATCTGGGAGGGTTATTGAATCAGAATGAAAGGGACTCCATCGGTGATAGGGAGCAAAAAAGAATCGGATGGGAATAGTTAAATCCCCGTCAGCCAGCGATTGAATCCAACTTCACAGTCGAGAAGGGCGAAGATGGAGCCAGACCAGGCAGACAGAGGGGCGACAAGCCGAAAGGAGCGAAGACAACCGGTGAGGGCCAGTCGAATGATGTCAAAGGACGTGGAATGGAGAGGAAACCGGACAAATCAAAGGACACAGGAAAGTCGAAAAGGAAAGGAAAGGAAAGAATCCAGGACGAAAGGAGCAAGAATGGAGCCCGGGGGAAGAAGTCATGCAAGGGCGACCGATAGACGCCGCATGAGCTGGAATTCCCGTGCAGTCAAATGCGAAGGGAGGGAGGGAGGGTACGGAGTAAAAGGATGAACTGGAAAGTAAGTCAAGTAGGTACAAGGAGCGAGGATGCCCGGAGAGAGGGAGAAGGAGAGAAGAAACAAGAGCAGAAAGAAGGGAACGAGTTAATGGAAGAAAATAATGAGAACTAGACCCGAGGGATCGTCTCCTGACCCTCTCCAGAACTTTTCCTGATCTTTTGTGCCTGAACAGAACTAACAAAACCATGACTAGTGACTACTCCGTAACATCCACTGGGAAAAAATGTTAAGTTAGCCATTCTATGAATTATGACTTATGAATATTAATCAATGATCAGGCTGACTTGCTTGGTCAACGAGAATACGAGACCCTCCCGATCTCCAGCGCTATGATTCATCGCAGGATTCCCTGGACTTACCAGGAATATCCAGAACCAAAGGCCACCAAGCCATCAACAATTAGCAAATGATGATGCAGGCAGAAGCTTTCTCCCCCGTCAACTCTCGTCACTTTGTCTCTCCCTACTCCGAAAAGTCAGTCTAACTCGATAGTCTCCAGGCGGGGACTCGACCCTACCGATGAATTAAAAATCGCTGAAAATTCATCAGAAAACTAGTCAACTTAGTCGACTTAGCTGCTCAGTTAGCTACCTGCTAGCTTTCTGCGCCCCCTTCCGGACGATCCGGGGTCGAATGCTGGTTGGTTTTGGGCGTCCTCCGCCCTTGGTTCTTTCCACGCTTATCCCCCGGATGGCTAGACAAATGTCTTTGTCTTTGTTTCCCCCCGACCCGTGAGATCTGGACGAGCCAAGAAGATCATTTACTCAAGTCTCCAGAGGGAGGGGGAAGCGACAAAGACCCTTTTCGATTTCAGGCCCTCGTGCTTTTCCGGTCGGGTTAGTACTCCGATAACTACCTAACTAGCCCCGGTCAACCGAAACGCCCCCATCGACGGTGGTTCCAAAACCGAGGGGCTGAGTCCCCTCCAAAGGGCCCTTCAGTTGCCGTGGATAATCGAGAATCCATTTCGTTTCTCACACCGACTTCTTGGCGAGTGGACCCATTAGCATATCGCATGCTACTCCTTTGCCGGACTGTACCTGCAGCCCTGGTTTGCTGGACGCCACAGTTACTCCGTAACTACTTAAGTAGTTACCTAACATGCTGTGCATCGGATCCCGACGTGCTTTGACGGACGGTTGCTGCCTGTCTGCCGTCATGTGTACAGTACTCGAGAAAGGGCCTAGCCTTTATTCTTCTCCCCTCATTTTCTGACTTCGTGGTGCTCGTATTCGGCGGCATCTAAAGGCTCCAAGCTCAGTCGGGGTCTGATCTTTGGTGGTCCCTCGGCACGCACCGAAGTAGCGGTATAGAACTCTGACAATCAGTCGAATCGAAGGAAGGGCTCATACAACGGCCCTGGCGCATATGATGTATAACATGAGACAAAACATTCTAATCAGGAGGTACTCTGTTAGCTAATAGTTATAACATATAATATAATATCAATCATATCATATAACATGAACAACTAACATATGCAATGCAAGTAGCCATGAAATACTAACTAGTTATTATTGCTTTGATGGTCATCCCCTACCTAGTTAGTGGAAAATCATCAGAACAAAATCTCCTCCAGTACGGAGTATAAGTAGAACACCGTAATTATCGATATGATATGATCCAGGTTATAAATCAAAGGGACTAAAGGTCTATGTACTCTTCACCGCACCTAGTTACTTACATATGATTATTCTACCTCCCCCTCTCAAAAAGATCAACCCTTAACGAACAGGGGATTGTCGCCTGGCCAAGGCGTCTGGTTACATCTGTCACACATGGCGCCTCCCCGCTGAAAGGTCGGAAGCCCGTGAATCCTTCCAATGGATGAGCACGAAAGAACAGACCTTGGGGGGCTGAGATGCTAGGTACTACCTACATACGGTGTAGTGCGGTGTATAGGTGACCTCATACCTACTGTCTAAATTTATCAAGCACACGCTACACTAGATACACAGCCTCCCCGTCAGGTAGAGACGAAGAACTCGGGATCTTCTGGAAAGAGTTTTGGCCCCCGGAAAGTCTTAAAATAAGGTGGGTATGGGACTACCGTCACGTGGTTTGGTTTCGGGCGAGCCATGTCGAGGTGCTTATGGAGTATAGTATGTGATTATGTATGGACGCAGGCCAGTGCGTTCTGCGACGCTAAGTACTTCGTGTAGATGACCGGGATAGGATGTTATAGATAGACTTCTGAGGAATGTCTCCAGGGAGATAACTACAAATCCGCAGTGACCACGACACTTCAATTCCTCAAGGGTAAAACCTAATGGACAGGAGATTGGTTTTCACCCATTCATGTCTGCCTATGTCTTGTTCGCCTTGCCCCTTTAGGATGAAGTGAAATAAATATACAGTGAGACCCATGTATCCAGCATACCGCCAACTCCATCATGGCTTGTCGCTTGGATTCCCCCAGCCAAAAGACATAGAGAAAAGCAAAAGAGAAGGAAATTAAAGTATGTCAAAGAAAAGGTATCCCCGATTCATATCATGCTTGCATCTATCACATCACCCTTCCCCGCTTACATTATATTGCGTGCTACTACTGTCTTGTGGTTTTAGTTTTACCCTTCCCCCCCTTTTTATCAGCCCTAGCCGCATTGATGTTGTTTCAATATAACTGATACTCAAGCCAAGGGAGGCGCTCTTTTTCTGATTTCTTCTCTCCCACCTTTCCCCCTTTGGCCCGACGCTAATCGATGGTTTTCACCCCACCCGACAAGAGCCGTTTCGCGCATTGCGCGGCGGAGAGAGTTGGTAAAAGACCTCAGTTCAACCACCCTTTCTTTGTCCAGTAGCACCTGGCCCTGACGCTGCGTTGGGGTTGCTGGCAGTAGAGTTTCGCGAGAAGGTATTGGTGGTACCGATCGTGGCGCTGGCGGACCGCAATTCGATCTTCTTGCGTTCCATCTCAAGCTATCAAAACCGGATTATTAGCCCTCATCTACTATTTTGAACCTGAACCTGCTAAACAAAACAGACAGTAGGGAGCTAGGAGCTTTTTACGTACCACCTTGCGCACTCGAGCAAGAGCAGCCGTGTCACTCGCCACCAGCGGCCGACAGTCATCAACGCGGTATGGGGGAGCAATGACAACGGCATCCGCTATGATGATATTAGGACCGTCCCACTGGGCCGGCATTGTGCGATAGAACGCATCGAAGAGGTCCTGGGCTTCGCGTGTAACGCCCTTGCCACGGCGCTTCTCGTTCTCCTGTAATTTGCCGACAGCAGCGGCCTCTCGAGCCTTCAGGGCGCGGATATCAAGCGCATGGACCGAGGGCACGGCATCGGAGAACGACGGCCCATCGGAAGAAGTGGCTGACGGAGCGAGCGAAAGGAGCTGGAAGGATTGTATCCGCGACACTGGGATGACGTGGTAATCGCCGCTCTGCGTTTCCTTACCGTCGGCAGTGTTGATAGCAACCAGATTGGTGATAGGACAGGCCGTGAAGAGGGTTCCTTCGATCGTAGAGGGGGTGGGTGCGGCGGTGCTGATGCGAACACTTTGGGCGGACACGGAAGAGAGAGGGTTAGCATCCCGAATGGCAAACAGTTTCTCCGCAGACACCGAGGCTCTTCGATTTATTCTGGTAGAAGGCGCCTCGTAGCAGTGCAGGAGTCGAAAAAGATCCAGTGGCTTACCGTGCGCCAATTGCACCGCTCAATGCGGCCTCCAAAGGCACCATGGTTCCAGCCATTCCCTGACCCGCAGCACCTGAAGATCCCTGTGACGAAGTTTTTACTCCTACGCTGTGTCGCTTGCTGTCTGCAATAAAATTACCCCTCAAAGGAGAGTAATTCTCGATTGCTCCGTGCGAACCAAGCAAGGTAAGATCTGGCTTCCACGTGAGCAGTCACCGGAGACGCTGTGAGAGAGCGCTCTGGATGCCTTATGCTCGGAAGCAAGTAATTCTCGATATGCCTCACGAAGCCAATCCGTCACTCAGGATGGGAGTTATGCGATTCCAGATTTCGCGGGAGCCGCTATCGTTTGGAATAGAGATGGGAGGTTCGAGCCCGGTCAGGCAAAGTGGGACGTAGCGGGAACCGGAGCTAAAGGAGCGACGGAAATGACAACCCAAAAAGACAAGCCAAACGAGACCGAAAAAAGACAAAAGAAATTCCGTCAAATCAGAAACAGCCAAGCAGACGCGGGAGAATCTACTCGGGCGACTGGCATGGATCTGAAGGAGGCGAAGGGGGTGGGCGATGGTCCGATTCAGGATGCCAGCAAGAGCGAGCGATAGAGGAGGTCGTCGCGGCGTGGATCATTCAGGCGGCGGGCACTGCGGTCCGATTGGGTTTAGCGCCACACTGTGTGTTGGCCTGCACTTTCAGGTGTCGATTGTCGACTGTCCCTGTTTTCTACGCAATAGCAATTAACATTGACTCTGGCTACAATGTTCCAACGTACACCCCCCCCCCCAGCCCCCCTGTCATCCTCTCACGAACAACTAATTGAACAACTAAAACACATTCATTTCATACGTTTCAGCATAACTAATAAAAAGGTAAACCCATCATCTAAATACATTGGGATTATCCCATATCCTTTTGACATTTGTTTTGGTCCCGTCATCATTCTATGTGCTCAAGAGAGCTCGACTCAGCTCTCTCGATCCTCGGCGTGTACCGTCATCGTTCAGGGCGAGGCTCCACGTCCAGCGCATTGCATCGTTTTTTCCATATTTAAGCCACGTAGGTCGAGGCGGACACGTCACCACCACGGCCGGTCCAGTTAACGTGGATGTCCTTGCCCTCGGGGTAGTTCTCGTTGGCGTGCTCGGGCTTGATGCGGAAGGTGTGAGCACCGAAGTAGTCACGCTGAGCCTGCAGCAGGTTGGCGGGGAGGTCCCGGGTGCGGTATCCGTCGTAGAAGCTGAGGGCGGTGCTGAAGGCAGGGTTGGGGATACCCCAGAGAGCGGCCTTGCTGACAACGTTTCTCCAGCCGCTCTGGGCCTTGTTGATGGCAGCCTTGAAGAAGTCGTCGAAGAGCAGGTTCTCAAGGTCGGGGTTGGTGCGGTAGGCGTTGGTGATGTCCTTCAGGAAGACGGAGCGGATGATGCAGCCACCACGCCACATGAGGGCGATAGAGGGCTTGTTGAGCTTCCAGCCGTACTCGCGGGCAGCCTATATCACAGAAAGAAATCGTGAGTCAATGCTGATTTTCATGACGATCAGTCTCACAAGAACGATGGATTGAAGCTTACCTCCTGGATGAGCATGAAGCCCTGGGCGTAGGAGATGATCTTGGAGGCATACAGAGCCTGCTCCAGGTCATCGATGAAAGCCTGCTTGTCACCGGTGAACTCGGGGGTAGGGCCGCTGAGAAGGCTGCTGGCGCGGATACGCTCGTCCTTGAGGGCACTCAGGCAACGAGAGAACACGGACTCGCCAATGAGGGTGACGGGCATGCCCAGGTCAAGGGCGTTGATGGCGGTCCACTTGCCGGTACCCTTCTGACCGGCCTTGTCGAGAATCTTCTCAACGAGGGGAACACCGTCGTTGTCGTTGTACTTGAGGACATCACGGGTGATCTCGATCAGGAAGGAGTCCAGAACACCAGTGTTCCACTTCTCGAAGATGGTAGCGATCTCGTTGGCACCCAAGCCGAGACCACGCTTGAGGAGGTCATAAGCCTAATCAAGAGTCCCTCGTTAGCTCCCGCGACTCATTCGTTAGGAGTCGAAATCTATCAACGGATGGCTTACCTCGCAGATCAGCTGCATGTCACCGTACTCGATACCGTTGTGGACCATCTTAACGAAGTGGCCGGCACCCTCGTCACCGACCCAGTCGCAGCAAGCCTCGCCGTCGCTCTTGGCGGAGATGCTCTGGAAGATGTCCTTGATGTGGGGCCAGGCCTCCTCGTTACCACCGGGCATGAGAGAGGGGCCGTAACGGGCACCCTCCTCACCACCGGAGACACCGCTGCCGACAAAGCGGATGCCCTTCTCGGCAAGATCCTTGGTGCGGCGGTTGCTGTCGGGGAAGTGGGAGTTACCACCGTCGATGATGATATCACCCTTCTCAAGGAAGGGCAGGAGAGACTCGATGAAAGTGTCGACGGGCTTGCCAGCCATGACAAGGAGCATGATACGACGGGGGCGCTTGAGCTTGGAGCAGAACTCCTCAACGGAGTGGGCACCAACGATAGGCTTGCCTGGATAACGGGTCAGCCGAATTGAGTCCCAGATACAAGGACCATCTGGCGGTACAGAGTGGGAGGGGTATCAATCTTACCCTTGGCCTCGTTGTCGAGGAAGCGGTCAACCTTGGAGGTGGTACGGTTGTACGCGCAAACGGTGAAACCGTGATCCGCAGCGTTGAGGATCAGGTTCTGGCCCATAACGGCCAGACCGATGAGGCCGAAATCAGCACTAGGCAAAGGACGCGCCGGTGCGCCGACATTGATGCCGGCCAAGCGGGCGCTAAAGTCAGTTGCCAGATTCTTCTGTCAATAGGTGGGTGGAGATGCCAAAAGATATAGGGAGTGAGGAGGGGGTAGAGGGGTAGACTCCGCGAAAGATTGGGATCAATCCGACCACCGCGGGGTGAGGGATAAATTCCCAGGCGACGCTTCGTTACGAAATTGAACCAGATTGTGTCCTGGCGGCTCGAACGAGTTATACATAGCGATGCAGAACATGCATGTCCCAGTGGCATTGCGATGGGGGATGAATGGGCAGGTACATTGTGATCAATGGGGGGTTTATGAATGAGTGCGGAGGGGCACGGTGACGAGGAGAACTTACACAGCCTGGTCAGCCATGATGAAAGAGTGGGGAGACTGGATGGAAGAGATGGGAAGGAAGTTAACAGCAAAAGATAGCTGCCCCGGGAGGAAGATAAGATGGAGGAGAGATGGAGAGAAGAATGAGAGAAGAGAAGAGGAGAGAAGGAGGAGAGAAGAAGAAGAAGAAAAAAGAGACGAAGAAGAAGTTCGAAGATGTCAGAGACACAGACGGCTTACGGAGCAACTTTCCGTCACGAACGGCGTGGGAGGGGCTTTCAGGGAGCAGAGTCGTCCGGGTCCGGTGAGGCCAGGCGTGGGAGTTTGGAATCGACTATGCGACAAGTTACTTGGTTTTGCGTGGTTATTTCCTGGAGCGTTGATCGGAGATGGGGTGAGTTGGTAGATGAACATGAACATAAATATTGATTGTCTTTTATTATATTCACTACAGTATAACCATGATTCCATTGAGTCCTCAACCTCAATTCCAACACAACAATTTACGTGCGGAGAGTTCATGGATATCGTCAGTTCTCGGAGACGACGGAGGACAAAAAGCTGTGACGCTGCTGATGGCGGGGCACATGGAGGGGCAAGCAGGAGGGAAATCGGCCTCTAGTCGCCTTAGTCGCCTTAGTCGCCTTAGTCGGTCCCAAGCAGAACCGGGAAATTTGGGTGCTTTCGGTGAGGCAGATTCGGCGCCTCTCCACTTCTTGTCATCATCGCTTGCCTCCTCTGTCTCCCTCCGGAATTTTGTCGCATTGGGGTAATCTTCTGGGACGAGAAAAAGAATCCGAGATCGCAGGGCGGAAAAATAACCGCGAATTGGGCCTTTGTAGTTCCTGCAGGTTGCAACACCAGCAGAAAGAAATGTTATGAAGAGAATGAAGACGATCGTCTCGTTTGGTCGGCAACTGCTCTTCCCAAAGGAGCTTAGAGTGGGGGTGTCCGGATTACATCATTCATTTTCCGTTGGGGGCTGTCCCCGTGACCGGGAGTAACCTGCTCCTTGTGGTTAGCCTGCGGGATGCCACATCTTGCTGAGTCACCTGAGGGGTTATCATTGTTCCGCTCCCGTCCGGCTGTTTGCTTGCAATGCACTGCACGGTGGCCAAGAACTGCCAGAAGCGTCTTTTTTCTTCTTATCGGCCTAACATTTCTTGCCTCTTGACTCTGTACCGACCATCTACCGTTGATATTTTCGAACCCTCTTGACCGTCACAGATACTCGACCTGATCTCGCGGAATCTATTCACACTTATTCTTCCGCTAAATTGATCTTTTCTCAGTCCTCGGGTTGAGCTGACCAACCGCATACTTCTGTTCAAAGAGCTTTGCCCGTCCGTCCTTTCTGGCGACTCGGAACCCTTTTCAGGCGTTACGTCTGGCGTGTGACTGTTGCGTCAGTCAAGCCCTGAAGGTACGTGTCCGTTGCTAATCTGCACACGGCGCATCACATGTCCTTCAAGTCTCTACGAGCATTCCGTTCATCATGTCCTTTCCGCCTCCTCCAGGTCTAAACCAAAACTCGTCGCTCCCTCCGCGACCACCTCCGCCAACCGGCACCGCGTCGGCTGCGTCGCGCCAACCCGCATACTCGGCGGCCCCGTCGTATGCATCGTCAGGTGCTAACAGTGGCTATGGCGGAACCGGGTCCCGGCCGGGCTACAATGCCTTCACCGCATTCCAGCCTCGCACCGTAGCCTCGAGCCAGCCCTACCGTACCAATAGCCCCAATGTGTCTGCTCCGCCGGCTACCTCGGCCGGTTACTCCACCCCGACCACCACGGCCAGCTACGGCAGCTACTATTCTCAGCCGCAGCAAGCGTACCAGGGAGGGTCATCGTACTACGGATCTGCACAGTACAACGAAAGCTCCTACGGCCCGTCCGTGCCGCACATTCAGAACCCTTTTGGTCCGGGAGGTGACCAGTCCAACAGCTATGGCTCGCGCGGGAAGAGCTACGGACGCAATGAGTCCGGCTTGGATCCGGAAACGGAAGCGCAGATTGCGCAGTGGCAGAGCGCCTACGCGAACAAGGAAGAAGTCCCCGCGATGGGTAAGATGCCCGGTCGTCTGGATCGGAACCCCGCCATGCCCGGAGCCCCCTCAGGTGCAAACACCCCGTCAGGCAGCACTCCCACCACAGCGACACCGGCGCCCATGCCCGGTCGTCCCGAACAAAACTCCAAAACCGTTTCCCGTTCCGGTGGCGGTCAAAACTGGACCGACTCGACTCTTTTGGAGTGGGATCCGGCGCATTTCCGCCTCTTCGTCGGAAACCTCGCGGGCGAGGTGACGGACGATTCACTGCTGAAGGCCTTCGCGAAGTATACCTCAGTGCAGAAAGCGCGCGTGATCCGCGACAAACGCACGCAGAAGAGCAAAGGATATGGCTTCGTCAGTTTCAGCGACGGTGACGACTATTTCCGCGCTGCCCGAGAGATGCAGGGGAAATATATCGGATCGCATCCGGTCCTGCTGCGTCGAGCCACCACCGAAGTCCGCCCGGTTTCCAACTCGAAGAACGGCAAGAAGAATGGTGGCTCAGGCGGTGGCGGCGCCGGCGGCAAAGTGAAGCACGATGGAGTCAAGAAGCCGGGTAAAACGAAGGGTGGGTTGAAGATTTTAGGATGAGGCGCATGGAGAGTCCAACTCTTTCTAAATCTGCTGCTAGTGAGGCATTAGATCTTAATGACGTGAATGTATTATACAAAATTTCTCGGTGTGTCTGGTATTCTGATTCATTTGTATTTCATCCTTTTATTCCGGATGTATTCTGTAGGCAAGGCCATAAAATCCTCCCATCACTCATGGTATATTTATGAACTCAATCAGACACACTAAACCCATTATATGCAACCCCAAAAGTAACAACCAATATCATACACATATAATGAACTAAAAACGCCATGTACGGAGGGCTGGGGCATATCACTTTTCACATAGCCTCCCCATAAACATAAACATAAACATAAACATAAACATGAACATGAACATGAACATCACAATCAATAGTAAACCATGCATGAGACGTGAGACATGAGACATCACACAGGCATTAAAGAAAACCAACCGAAATCAAAGATATCATGACTAGATTGAAACACAAAAACAAGGAATAAGAATAAGACAGAGAATTGGAGATCATGCTGTCTCGTCACATAAACATCGTCACGACTTGCCCATCGATTAATGATTCAACAACCGTCGTGGGAATCGGGAGGAATAGCAAACTCCTCTGTAAGGTCGGGGTCGTAGGGCCTGATGGATCAATTGCCCAAGACGAAAAAGAAGGAGGTAAGAACCATTCAATTCGAGAGTCCGAATAAGTCAAGTCGAAGATGGTGGCCAAATCGTCGATGCTCCTTTGAGTATCTCCAATGGTCGCAGTCAAAAATAGGGACGAGAGTGGATTCGTGAAGCGTAACGTCGTAGATCGTAGGAACTTGCATAGATGTATATATATGTATGCAGATAGGTAGATAGGCAGGTAGATAGTAGGAGGGAACAATGTCGTGGTATCCGTAGATCCGTCAAGATCGTAAAACATAAAAGAGGAAATTTAGGTACAGACTGGGCCCATGCAAGACAGTTTCTCAGCCTCACAGCCTGGGATCTAAAAGACAAGCCAGACCCAGGCCTAGTTCGGCCCAGTTAAAGTAGCTATACAAGCGTATCAGTCACGATCACGCTTCTTCTCCACTCTCTTCGTCGACGGCTCGTTTCTTCGAGAATAACGAGACGTGGTTCTGCATGGCGTAGATGCCGAACCCTGCGGCAGCGAGGACCAAGAAGAGGATGATAATGATAACGGCGATGGCGATGTTCCTCTTCATTCTGGAGGCCCGGTACCGACGGCGGTACCCTAATTAGGGAAGTAGGATCGAGCCTAGCAAGGTGTTCTAGGCACTGAAGGGCCCGAAGACGAAGGCAAGGAGAATCCGTCCGGGCAGGAGACGACTCAAACCCAGAATAAAAATAGGCGGCAAACGAGCGAAGGGATGCAAAAAGAGGGAGGAGTATAGACCAGGAATGGGATAGAGAAACCGTTCTAGACCGAGCAAGTAGGCCCGATAGGGTTCGATAGGGTTAAGTGATGGTCTGTCCTGGAATTCGATTCCAGAGAGACAATTCAAGGGATATCAATATCGACCAGAATGTGGAAAAGAGCGAGAATGTACGGGGACCACCCGCTATAAGGGAGGAGCACGACGTAGCCCAGCCATGTCGATTTCTGCTGCGATGCGGGTGGCTGGGCAAATCTAAAGACACGGGAGGTTCTTCCTTCGACGCACGGGAGCTGGCCGGTGGGGCCGCCCGAGTGTGCCTGATTGGGTCACGGGTACTTAAGCTGCCCGCCCAACTGTTAGCAGCGTCAGGTACTGGGTACTTGGCTTGGCCCCAGCCTCTGCATTTGTTTCTGTTGTTTCATATGATGGTGCTTTTTTAGTCCGCGCTATCTTATTTTACAGTTATTTGCCCCCTAATTATTCATTTCCCCCACCCACTGATAAGATAAAAGAATAAGAACCAAATATATTAAGGATGGTTCTGATACTGACTGCAGGATAGTATGGAGCATGGCAGTCACTGAACCTTCAATGCTCTGGAATCGATTTTTATACTGCGCAAAGATCGATCGAAGATTCGAGATGTAAATTAGTTCTCTAGACCCTGACAAATTCCTAGTTTCAAATTGGTGACGAATGCCTGAAACATCAGAAATGGGTGATTTATTTGAAGATGACTGGAAGCAAGAATGTGGTGTTTTCCTCGAATAGTACATTATTAAGATTGCTGGAGGAGAGCAAGTACCACGGAGTACAAGAGGGCCTATGGGTACTGCTGCCTACAAGCCTAGAATGCACTTTTGACGATGAGATAGAGTTCAACGATCGTGATGATGATATTGTTCAATCGCTGAGATATGTCAACAGTAAAACCTCCGGAGTAGAAATCAGAAAATCCGCACACAATCAAAACCCGGCTAACGAATTCTACCAGCAGCCATTGTCGTAATCCCATCATATATCCCAGGTTAGTTGACCCATCTGCTTTTACATCGACTTCGTCCATATCGCGCAGTACTTTCTCAATGTACTCGCCTGCACCGCTGAGTTTCATGATATGTGCAATGGCGCAGTGGACACCGAGAAGTCGATAATCCGGTGGATCAATGGTGCGACTGGGACTTAGCGTTAGTGCGCGAGTAACGGGGAAGAGCGGGTCACGCAAGAAGCCCTGCTCCAGCGAGTCGATGTGATTCTCATGCGGTTTCCCTGTTCGCTCAAAATGTATTTGAAATTCACCGAGGAGTCGATGCAAATCAAGCGTCAGTGTAATAGCGTTCGTAGGACTGTCAATCTTCGGACCGCCAAGCCCGGGATCAAACATATCCAGGATGCGAAGCACGTTCTTTTTGGACTCGCTCTAGAGTGCGGTTAGTAAAAGGACTGCTTGTAGCCCATCTTGAACCCACCAGGTCTGGCTCCCCGGGTGCGATTGTTGCCAGACATTGGGGGAGAATATGAGCAACTTCCAAGTACTGAAATCCACCGCGGGATTCATTCATTAGAAGGTTGCCTTCATCGTCCTCAGAATTACTAACGTGCTGTTCGGTGCGCTTTCTAGCTTCAACTAAATCAAATTTACGGGACACCACACACCGATGTCGATCACACACAAGACAACTTTGTCGCAAAACAGATACACGCTGTCTCGTACCAGTTGGTGTTGGCGTTTGGATCGAGGATAATGAGTCGCTTGGGGTGTCTTAGCGGATGAAGCTCTGACTAAGTGGCCTACGTCAATAACAGGACCAGAAATATTGTAGCATCCATATCATACGAGGAAGGAGGAAGTTATCCACAATATACTCGGCGAAATCCTCAATCGCTGCCTTAACGTTCGTCGGGTCCTCTATGAAGCTCTCGACATAAGAGAAAGCGGCAGGAAATTCAGCGTCGACATTCGATTGCTTCAAATCATTGAAATTTTCATATATGAACAAGAAGAAGAATCTCAAAAATGTGTCCTGGCATGCAACACGATCGTGTGTTTCCTTAATAAGTTTTGCAGGTTTGTAACCCTTCTGGACAATCTGCTGAAGACCATAATGCCGGATAAGATTGTGGAGAAATGTCTGGGCCTTGTTCTTCTGATATGATGTGAGGAAGAAAGAGGGCAGAAATCGAGGATAGTGAATGATGGCAATGTCGAGCCATGATACATGATAGTATAGTTAGTAAAGCGATCAAGAGAGGAGCGTCCATTGTTGGATGCGCCGGAACTAATTTGGCCCGAGAAACTGGATACCTTCTTGATTCCAAGGCGGTCAACCAAGTACATACAGTACACTGATAAATCCGAATAGGACTATTAATCTGCACGGGATGCACACCCAATCCATTGAACACCTCTGAACAACCTAAGAGATATCTCATAGCCCGTGATGGTCAGCAATGTGCCGAGCTCACGGTATACTATCCCTGCTTGCTCAATGCCCATGAATGTATAAGTAACGGAGTAGACAGCTGACAAGTAGCTTGCCAATAGCACCTCACAACCGTGTCCCCACGAGATAAACAAACTCAGTGTTCGGATCGGAAGAGCTGCGAGCGACCGAAGCCGACTTGGATTGGCCATGGATAGATGGCAAATGTCCATCGAATTGGTTGGCGCACCAAAGGATGAGCGGATGATGACTTCATCATCACCGCATCCGGGCCCCCAACGTCTGCGATCTAGACCAACAACACCTATCATTCCAAGCGGTCATCTCGGATACTCGGGCCCTTCACAATCCGATCGCATTTAGGCTTTGATCGGTGTTGTAATCTCCGATCTGTGGTCTAATGTCCGGTGCCTTCCATGCCGTGTGTCTTGTTTTCGAAACATTGGCATGCCTGACGTAATTGCCCTTCGATCGAGCTTTCCCATCTGTGAGATATATTGTTCCAATGTTGGCTCAAAGCTCTCGCACATATGCGCTTGATGATGATCTGAAGAAAGATTCGTCAGAATGGATCACAAGCGCCAGGACGAAGTAGACTTTCGGGGAGAAAACCTCGCCGCTCAAGATGCAGCTTCCGACACACCAGTGAGCGCGCACTCTTATTCCAGCTCGACGGCCCATGAATCTCCCATCCGCAATGGCTCGTCAGCCCTGTCTGAGAAGCCAACTCCGGAGAGAAGACCCTCTCTGGCGCGACAGCTCACCGACGATGAGATTGCGCGAGCGCTAACGCAGCGACGGACCGGATCTGTCCAAGGCGAAACGGACGAAGATACGGCTCAGATTGTGAGGCTGGTCTCTCGCATGTTCGGAAAAGACCGAAAAGCGAACTCAGACGAAGAGAAGACGAGGCATCACGGTGTTGTATGGAAGAATTTGACGGTGAAGGGCGTCGGGTTGGGCGCGGCCATGCAACCTACCAACTCGGATATTCTTTTCGCTATCCCTAGGTTTTTCAAACAGCTTTGTACTCACGGCAATAGGCACCCGCTGAGAACAATTCTGGATGATTTCACAGTATGTTTTCCGCAGGATGTGCCCCTATCTATCCGAGATGGCAAGCTGATACGTAATTATTCCGGGCGAAAAGGGTTGTGTGCGGCCAGGAGAGATGATTCTAGTCCTTGGACGGCCAGGTTCTGGATGCTCGACGTTTTTGAAAGTCATAGGGAACCAGCGATCTGGATATAAAAGCGTCGAAGGCGATGTTCTATATGGTGGAACAGATTCCAAAACGATGGCCGACAATTACCGTTCGGAAGGTACGTGGACTCAAGGATAGTTTGGCAGATACTCGATATTGAGATGTGCAGTGCTGTACAACCCCGAGGATGACCTCCACTACCCCACGTTGACCGTGAGAGATACTCTCATGTTTGCTCTCAAAACAAGAACCCCGGACAAAGCGTCGCGATTACCTGGAGAGACCCCGAAGGAATATCAGGAGACGTTCTTATCGACTATTGCAAAACTGTTCTGGATTGAGCACACACTGCAAACGAAAGTTGGCAACGAAATGATCCGTGGGGTTTCTGGCGGCGAGAAGAAACGTGTTTCCATAGGGGAAGCTCTGATAACCAAAGCAAGTACGCAATGCTGGGATAACTCTACTAAAGGCCTGGATGCTAGCACCGCACTTGAGTATGTCCAGAGTCTACGGAGTTTGACCGACATGGCAAATTCGTCCACATTGGTGGCTTTATACCAGGCCTCCGAGAATCTGTACAATCTTTTCGATAAGGTTATCCTGATCGAAGAGGGGAAATGTGCATACTTCGGGCCTGCCAAAAATGCGAAGACCTATTTCGAGCGTTTAGGATTCGAATGCCCGCCGCGTTGGACGACACCGGATTTCCTGACTTCAGTTAGCGATCCCCATGCGCGGCGTGTGAAGAAGGGATGGGAAGATCGCATCCCACGATCTGCGGCGGAGTTCCAAAAGATATATTGCAAAAGTGACATACACAAAGAAGCAATTGCCGATATGGAGGACTTCGAGCAGGAGATTGAGTCTCAACAAGAAGACCGCGAGGCGGCTCGAACCGATATGCCGAAAAAGAACTATACTGTCCCATTCTACAAACAAGTCATGATTTTGACTCACAGGCAGTTCCTGGTTATGTATGGCGACAAGCAATCGCTCGTGGGAAAGTGGAGTATCCTTACGTTCCAGGCGCTCATCATCGGAAGTCTTTTCTATAACCTTCCCCAAACCAGGTAAGCGGAGATCCTTACATCTTCTGGACACCTCGCTGACAATTCATCAAGTGGCGGCGTGTTCACCCGTGGAGGTGTGATGTTTTTCGTTCTTCTTTTCAACTCACTACTCGCCCTGGCCGAACTCACTGCGTTGTTCGAAACCCGGCCTGTCATGCTGAAGCATAAAAGCTTGTAAGTATCAGCATGAGAACTCAGAATTAGGCCCGATACTGACTGGCTTAGTTCCTTTTACCGACCGTCTGCCTACGCCTTGGCTCAAGTAGTCGTCGATGTACCCTTGATCTTTGTCCAAGTGACAATATTTGACTTGATTGTCTACTTGTAAGCTCCAGTGTTATGCTCAATTGCTCATAGCTAACCCTTTCGTTAGCATGTCAAACCTCTCGAGAACAGCGTCTCAATTTTTCATTAACTTCTTGTTCATTTTTATGCTCACGATGACCATGTATTCGTTTTTTCGGGCCATTGGTTCTGTATCTGGCTCGCTTGATGTTGGTACGTACTTGCAAAGGAATGCAGCTGCTTTTAGACCTCTACTGACCCGATCAAAAAGCCACGCGAGTCACCGGAGTAGCGATACAAGCACTAGTAGTATATACAGGTAAGTTGAGCTATGAAGCTTGTGATCAAGGTGCTAACAACTACAGGCTATCTGATTCCGCCGTGGAAGATGCACCCGTGGCTGAAGTGGCTCATCTGGATCAATCCGGTTCAATACGCCTTCGAAGGCATCATGGCAAACGAGTTTTATAACCTGGACATCCAATGTCAAGCGCCAAATATTGTACCAGACGGACCCAATGCATCAACCGGACGCCAAACCTGCGCGCTACAAGGAAGTGACACCGATCGGCTGACAGTTCAGGGCTCAAACTACATCCAAACTGGGTTTACCTACAGTCGCTCTCACCTATGGCGTAACTTTGGTATCATCATTGCATGGTTCATTTTCTTTGTCGTTTTGACCATGCTTGGGACCGAGCTCCAGAAGCCCAATAAGGGAGGCAGCGCTGTTACTATATTCAAGCGGGGAGAGGCACCTGCGGCGGTTGAGGAAGCTGTCAAGCAAGGGGAACTTCCTGAGGATGTCGAGACAGGAAAGAAAGAGAATGACTCCAATGGTGTTCTGGACAGCAAGGAATCGGATGAGAATGAGGGTAAAGTCGAGGGCATCGCCAAAAGCACATCCATCTTCACCTGGCAGAATGTCAATTACACCATACCGTATCAAGGAGGACAGAGACAACTCTTGCAGGATGTTCAAGGATATGTCAAGCCTGGCCGCCTTACCGCTTTGATGGGCGCTTCTGGAGCAGGGTTAGTATACAACATTGAATCGAGTTGGTTGATTCTAGCTGATCATATGGCCCCATGGCAGAAAAACCACTCTGTTGAACACGCTGGCGCAACGAATCAACTTTGGGGTGGTTAGCGGTTCGTTCCTTGTCGATGGAAAGTAAGTCTTTCTACATACCATTCACCATTGTCAATTGCTTATCCTCTTAGGCCGCTTCCCAAGAGTTTCCAAAGAGCTACAGGTTTTGCCGAGCAGATGGATATCCATGAGCCTACAGCAACAGTGCGAGAGTCACTTCGGTTTTCCGCACTTCTTCGGCAACCAAAAGAAGTACCGCTTCAAGAGAAGTACGACTACTGCGAGCGAATAATAGACCTCCTAGAGATGCGACCAATTGCTGGCGCAACTGTGGGCGCTGGAGGCTTGGGTCTTAACCAAGAACAGCGCAAACGACTCACGATTGCGGTGGAACTGGCAAGTAAGCCAGAGCTACTACTCTTCCTGGACGAGCCTACTTCTGGGCTTGATTCCCTAGCTGCGTTTAATATCGTCCGATTCCTTCGACGACTTGCCGATGCCGGACAAGCAATTTTATGCACGATCCACCAGCCATCAGCAGTGTTGTTCGAGCATTTTGATGATCTGATTCTGCTACAGAGTGGAGGTAGAGTCGTGTATAACGGTGAATTGGGAAATGATTCGGAAAAGCTGTTGGAATATTTCGAGAGAAACGGAGGCAAGAAATGCCCTCCTCATGCGAATCCTGCAGAGGTATGTCAAACCACAAACCCAAAGTGATCCAACCATCTTTGTGCTGACTTGAGAAAATAGTACATGCTTGAAGTCATTGGAGCCGGGAATCCCGACTACAAAGGGCAAGACTGGGCCGAGGTTTGGGCCAGTTCTCCTCAGGCCAAAGAACGATCCGAGGAGATCGATCAGATCATCGAAACTCGACGCGACAAGCAAGACACAGGGCGAAAGGATGACAATCGGGAATATGCCATGCCGATCTGGGTCCAGATAGTCGCTGTTACGAAGCGCTCGTTTGTTGCATACTGGCGTGCTCCTGAGTATAATGCTGTAAGCTTTCTTGAATCTCTTCCCTGACATACTCGATATTGACATTCAGCTTAGGGCAAATTCCTCCTGCATATTTTCACCGGACTCTTCAACACATTCACTTTTTGGCATCTAGGGAATAGTTACATTGACATGCAATCGCGCTTGTTTTCCATATTCATGACGCTAACAATCTCGCCTCCTCTCATTCAGCAACTGCAGCCCAAGTTTCTGCATTTCAGGAGTTTGTACGAGTCGCGAGAGTCCAATTCCAAAATCTACTCCTGGGCAGCCTTCGTAACAAGCGCCATCCTCCCAGAGCTACCATATTCCATCATCGCCGGATCCATCTACTTCAACTGCTGGTAATACCTCTATACCCGTTCCATACCATTATGAACCCTTCCTAACCACAAAATAGGTATTGGGGCGTCTGGTTCCCCCGGGACTCCTTCTCATCCGGCTACGTCTGGATGATGCTGATGCTTTTCGAGATGTTCTACGTCGGCTTCGGCCAATTCATTGCCGCCTTCTCGCCCAACGAGCTCTTCGCCTCACTCCTCGTCCCGTGTTTCTTCACCTTCGTCGTCTCCTTCTGCGGCGTCGTCGTCCCGTATGCGTCTATGATCCATTTCTGGAGATCCTGGATGTACTATCTCAGCCCCTTCACCTACCTCCTGGAGGGCTTCCTTGGTGTCGTGACTCACAAGGTCCCCGTGCGGTGCGTGCCCCGGGAAGAATCGACCTTCACGTCGCCGCCAGGCTCCAACTGCCAAGAATATGCGGGCTCGTTTGCCCAGCAAGCTGGCGGTTATGTCCGGGATATGGGCAATGGAATGTGTGCTTATTGTCAGGTTTCGGATGGGGATAATTTTGTGAGTTGCCACCCTTTCCTCTTTTTCTCTCTCTACTCCCTTTTGCTAGTTCTAGCCCTTGCTCATGATCTGTCACCATGAATACGATTAAGTAAACACTTTACTAACTACCTTTCTTTCTCTTTCACTGAAACAGGCCTCTGGATTCAATGCTTACTACTCGCATAAATGGCGCGATTATGTATGCTGTCCCCTTCTCTCCTACCAATCTCATCTTCTCCAGCCAAACGAAAATGAAAGAACTCACCTCACTAACTAAATTTCCTATAGGGTATATTCTGGGCCTTCGTGATGTTCAACTTCGCCGCTGTGTTCTTCTTCTCGTGGCTTTATCTCCATGGCCTCGCGGATATGAAGAGATGGTTTAGTAAGAGGAAGGCGAGGAAGGCGAGGAAGGCATCTGCATAGACTTATGGTAGGAAGAGTATTTATTTAGTTGGTGCTCTATTCACACTGTATATTCATGTATCTAGGGAGCTCTCTGGAGTTACTATAAGGACTGGGGGAAACGGTTCTACTTTTCCTCATGTTATATTGCCATGTATACGATGGGCTTCTATGTGTGGGTCTATGTAACTAGTTGTTTACTGTGGAGATGAAAATTCGGATGATTAGAGGGTTGCTGATATTGAGATAAATGATTGAGGATAAAGAGAAATAGATTGACACAATAGAACCAAATCTGGTACATAATGCTAGCTGCTAAGGTCAGTTCATAGTTAAGAGATATATGTACATGAAGATTTGCCAGGTACTGGTCACATTCTTGTGCAAAAAAAGGTCCAGTGAAAAAAAAAAAATACTAAAAATTTGAGCTAGACAAATAGCGGGGACCGCTCAATAGAGACAAGAAAAATATTGACTTCGAAATGATCGGTGACAAAATATAGCTTCCAACCATTTTCTTCATGTGCCTGAAATTGAAGAGGGAGGCGTAGGTCCTGACGAGCCCGCAAGATTAGAAACCATCAGGTTCTGCTGGGGGTTCCATGAGTTCGTCGAAGAGCCGCTAGGCCCTTGGTTGCTGGATGAGCTGGCACCCTCCGTAGCGTTCGCTGGGTGATGACCGTTCATCAGGCGAGGCCGTTTGACCTGAGGGCCGGTGCTGGGGCTTGGGTTGCTGTCATGCTGGTGGTAAGGAGAGGTGTGTTGGTTGGGAGACGTAGATGCGCCACCAGTCTGGGAGGGCGACGGACCGCCTGGGGGGCTCATTGCCGAAGGAGGCTGTAGAGACCTTGGCTTATGCTGATGTGCTGGCTGCTCACCGCTGGCACGGTGCTTGTCCGCAGGGTTGTGATCGTCGTTCATGGGGTTCGCGTATCCGACGCCCACCCGGCCCATGCTCTTATCGTGCATGACGACACGCTTCCACTTGGTAACTACGTTGTCGTAGTCCCAGTGAGGCGAGCCAGGGCTGATTTGACTTTCTTTTGCGTCTAATTCCCGGGCGACTTCTCGCGGGAGAGGCAGCGTATCCGGCGGGAAGAGCGCAAACTCCCGTGGCCATTGACATGATCCGAGCCGTTCGACTTGCGCGCGGAGCTGATTTGCCTCTTGCTGTACCCGAGCCAACTGGTCGTCGAGCGACTTGCGTTTTTCCATTTCCCGAGCGAACGCGCGAGTGATCTCGAGTTGCCAAGATTCCTGCCGCGCATCTGGAGTAAGCGACACCCAATGTTTGAATGCCAGCTCCAGATGCCTCAAGCTAATGTCTTCATGTTGTTGCGCACTCCGGTTGATCATGTTTGAATCCAAGCCAACACAGGCCCTCCCGGACTGGGAGCTTCTGCTCGAATCGGCAGCAAGCTGATCGGATTGCCATCGCTCGATTTTAGCACGCAAAGCTTGTCGAATGATGTCAACATGCTCGACGCCGGGAGGTTGTAGAGGGAAGGAGGATGGAGAAGGGAATGGGTTCGTCGAGAAAAGGCTGGGTGGAGGCGGAAGCAACTGTAAGCAGAGCGAAGGAAACGTTTGCGACTGGATGTCGAATTCAAACGGAGATATCGGCGGGCGCATCCTAGATCTATCCCATATGTTAATAACTGACTTAATGGACCAGTGCAGGTAAGGGTGAAACATACGTAGCGGCCTTGATGTTGTCGAGGACTTCCTGCAAAGCCAATTCTAACGCCCTGACGGTATCAGGATTGCTGCCACTAGCACCTCTGCTTGCGTATTCTGGGAGGTGCATGGAGCTTGCCCTGGGCTGGACGGAGCTTAATCGGGAAGAACTCGAGGGTTCCGGGTGAGTCGGGTTGGGAATATCGTTGATCACACCGGTCGCATGCCACGTTGGAGTATTGAACATCATCCGGATCCCACTATCTCGTTGCTTCGCTCCTGACTCACCACCGGTATAGGAATCCAAGTGCCCTTTGCCGGTCGTGCGTTCAGGAGTGTCTCGCTTCCCCGACGAGGTGCGAGCTTGTCGTCGGGTGATGCCGCTTCGAATGCGCCGAATTTCCTCCACATCATGAATTCCATCCGGCTTCTTCTTGAACAGGAACTGATCCAAGTGGCGCCCTAAAGAAGACGAAGTAAATGCCTGATCGCAATACTGACATTTCCGATCCTTCGAGGCGGCGTTTTTGGCGGCCGACTGGGCATTATCATCGGCGCCACCCGACTCTTCGGGGGTGTTTGTCGGACGAGTAGATTCGCCTTCATCCATGTTTCACAAATGCGCGAAAATGTGGGCTGCAGGCGATTATCAAACGGGGATAGAGAGGTGGAGGGGGGTGAGGAAGACGCGTTCACGGAAGCCAAAATGTACAGAGAACTTCTGCAAGCTCAATGCATGACAAGCGATAAGCAGATGCGAGGGAGTAAGCTGCGACAATCATGCAGTCACAAGAAAAGAGTGGTAGCAGTGCGCAGCGACGCGAGGGGTGCAAGCAGCTGCAGGCGAAGAGGTGGTCGAGGACTCGAAGGAGCGGAGAGAAGAAGAGAGCGGAAGAAGGGAGGAGAAACGTGACGATCCTCGCCAAGCTTTGGCTGTGGGGGAGTTTCAGCCTCCTCGTCTTCTGCCTTTTGCATCGACTGTCCTGACCAGGGACGATCTGTCATTCTGGATGAAGCTTGAGATCTCATTGGAGATTCTATATATACTCCATTGATCCGCTCTGGCATACGCACTGCATAGTCAACCTGCCCTACAAATGCTCGTTGATCAGAGATGCACGAGGAATGTCACCAGTACGAATCGTTCAACGCAGTAGAATACCCGAAATTTTGTGCTGTTGTGATGCCTTCATATATCCCATTGTCCGCAATTAACCAAACACGTCACTCTAGTCAAACCCGTGTCTCAAGCTACAGGCTCTTAGACACGTTGTCCCCAATATATTCAGCTAATGTAAGCACCTTTTCTTCCTGAAGCCGTCGCCCAATAAGCTGCAGTCCGGCAGGTGCGCCGTCATAAGCGTCAGCATCGTCTAGTCAATCGTTAGCGAGTCTTGATACCCTTGGTCTATCTGAAAGCAATCCACTCACACTGGCCGTGTACCCGTTGATCTATTTCACTCAAGAAATTGGTTTCAGTCCGAGGCACGTCGATAATTTTGTCAGCCCGAGTCACCGGGAATGCAACGCTCGTATAGTCGAGGACGTTGACGAAGGTACTATATCCGACATGGTCGTATTTGCAGGGTAGCACCGCAGCATGGGGCGCAGCAGGGCAAATTAACCCATCGACTGGTCGTCCAGTACCAGTCAGCTGGGCTGTGTTATTCCAATAATCCATGTACTGTTTCTGATACTCGCGCTTCTTCACGTTGAGCACAGCAATCTCCGAGGCACTCTTCTGTGGTCCAGATTCAAAAATAAGATGATAAGGCCGCTCTTCTCCTGACAAACCAAAGTGATGCCCGATATCAGCTCCGCCATCCAGGTTGTACGTTGCATTCTGTTATTGTTAAAGGTGTCTAAATATATGAAAATCAGGGGGTAAGTCGGACTGAAACTTACAGCTAATTCATGCGCAGTTGTGTGAGAGGGCGGGCTCCATTCGATAATCTGTCCTAGAGAATTAGCATCATCAACCCAATAAGCTTGTCCCTTTCGTTTCTTTGGTACCTTATGTCCTAGTCGTTTCAGAGTTTGCTCCACGATCTTCATGGCCCGGGCAATCGGGGGATGAGGTCGCACGACACCGTTGTGGTGCATGAGGCCAAATGCCAGCTGAGAAGAGCCTGATTTGGACTTCTCAATCAGCGCGCGCGTCTCTTCTTCGACCGCATCCCTCCATGGTAGTTCCAAAACTAGCGGGTCATGATACCATGGCTGCTGGCTGAGCACGGCCTTGAAGAGCAGCTTCAGAGAGCGCGCAGAGGTTGCCAGGGGTCCAATTACTGACAGGATTGTATTTTGACCATCCATTGAGTTCGCCGCACCCTGATAGGGCACTCGGCCCGCTGACGGGCGCAGTCCATAAAGACCGTTGAACGCGGCCGGAATCCGAACACTGCCGCCAATATCAGTGCCAAATCCTCCGGGAGAGCCCTTCAACGCAATGAGCGCCCCTTCGCCTCCAGAGCTTCCACCAGTTGATAGGAGCCGATTATGAGGATTGGTGGTGTATTTAATGATATTGTTGACCGTTTCACCACACATCAACGTGGCGGGGACACTGGTCTTGCAATACAGTATAGCTCCTAGACTGCGAAGTTCTCGGACAAGTTCGCTTTCAAACACTTTGCTCCGGGGGTCGTTCTTCTCTCCCTGGAACGTGCCAATCCATCCTACATATCCCATCGTAGTCTCGACGCCTTTGACATGGAACTGATCTTTCAAGCTAAGCGGAAGGCCGTGCAGAGGGCCAATCGGTTTGCCATGATTTGCGAAGTAGTCGTCGAGCCGTTTCGCATCGTCAAGTGCAGCATCAAAGAACACTTCATGCAAACAGTTCACCTGCAGCCTGCATTAGCTATTGATCACCACAACCATCCATTAGATGTTGATACCAGCTGGTGAGCAAGCGCAGCTCGATGACAGAAAGCCCCTGTCACCTCGACGGCAGTCCAGGTTCCCGACGTAGTTTTCTCTGCGACACCAAGGGCATCGGTTTCAGTGATTTCTATCTCTCGGGGAGTCAGGAACTGCTGTATATAGGCGCCAGTGACATCGCGTAGCTCATCTATCGGAGGGATGGGGTCCTGAATCCTCCATTTTTCAGGGATCGCATCTAAAATCGATTGGCGTTTCGAATCCGCCAACTGTTTCCAGCCTGCAAGGGCCATATTGGGAGAGTCGGGGTGATGTATAACTAGCGCGGTAAAGGATGAGTACGTTGCGGGGATTATCAAAAGAAGATAGGAAGAGACAAAATGGAAACAAGAGAACAGGTTGCTTAATTTAAGACCGCAAAAATGGTTTTATCATGTCTCATGCATGGTCGAGGGGTAGCGCTGACAATCGTTGGAGTAGCTTGGGGATCCCCTCAACGTCGGGCGGGGTTGATCGGAACAAAATCGGACGCCTCGGATTGCATGACTGCTCGTGTTGATGAGTCAAGGGTATTTACTGGGTAGTTATATGAAGAACCAACTGTGAAAGTCGTCTGGATGAGGGTAATTGGTGAGGGTTTCCGATGTTTCGCGGTTGGCCCCAGGTGAAGGGGCTGGAGTTTGGATCTTGGGAGTTGATACATGCAATCGTGCTTCTTATGTACATACCGAATCCACTATACATCGCCCTGTTATGAACAGTACATCTTTAAAAGGATTCTCATAATTGACTATGGGGTTAGCTCAAAGCCAGGAATCCGAGGCCCTTCTAACCTATTATCCGAGGAGCTTTCCATTGTATCTCGTATCTTGGGTACTCTCTGAGCACCCTCTTCAATGACATACGCATGTCTTTGAGCCACTTCATGAGGCCATCTGTCGGACGTTCAAGTTAATTCTCTTCCGCGACATCCAACCTTTCCATGCGTTATATTGCGATGAATCCTCCTCGCCGGAGCATACCGGCCAATCCGCTAGCCAGTCTGGACAAGTATTGGGAATGATCTTGGGCACTGCGTGCCACGCAAAACGGGAAGTGCCATCCATATACACAGCGTCTCCGGAGCGGAGTCGAATGATGTCGCAGCCAGTACCATCGTCATGGCTGATCAGGAACAAGCCATCGCAGCCAAAACTGATACTGATCAGACCCACGTCGCATTCTTCACTGACATCACGATGGGGGCTCAAGGTGTCTCCCGGAGTATAGAAATTCAAAATCGCCGCCTGAGCATCGGTTTTGGGAAAAGACGCGCGCAGCAGATTGGCAACATCCTCCGGGAAGACTGGAGGGCGCTCTTCTGGGTATTCTTTGGTCGTCCAATTGTATTGACCACCGAGGGTGATCCACCGGAGCTTCTTATCCAAGATGTCCTTGACAGCGAGCGGCTTGTGCACCGTTGCGTCTAGGGGATATATCAGGCGGGTCTGGTCGTCTTCGAAGAAGGATAGGGTTCGAGCGTCTACTGAACTACTCTCGGACCGCGTCTCATCCTTGTCCACCGGCCGGGGATATGTGACATCGTAGTGCAAATGAATATTGGATTGGTGGACCGGATTAGATACATCGCGGTGTAGTAAACGAGACAACAGTTCTATCTGGAGAGCCGGTGGGAACAGCGACGGGATCATGTGCAAACCTACCATTTGTTAGGTGCCTATTCCTACGGCCTTTTTTTTTCTAGTGTTCATTTGGATTCCAAGGTTGCTGACCGGAAACGGATTGATGTGTGTAAATAGGTATATCTTGAATGGTATGCAGCCCATCCTCTTTTGTCTCCTTGTCCGCTGGCATGAATTCTCGGAAGGCAGGTCGAAGATCTTCACCAGACATCCATTGAGAGAGTGCAATGCCCGTTGAAAGATCATGGGGATCTAAAGTCTGAAGATCGATGATTCCGACATCCTGCTGTATCTCTGATATCGTCGACTTTTGGTATTTCTTGTATCGCTGTCTTATGGACTCAGGAGGGCGCTCGTGAGCGTTGAGGTCATTGATGCGGGCCATCCCCGCACTGGCTTGAGAATATTAGTAAATGGGGTTGATCTGTTGAATTAGATGCCTCGCATGTGCATATTCTCGAGAATTACTGCGGCGATTCGCGGAACATCAAGAGTTGATCATCAAGACACGAACCTTAGGATCGTTAAGGTGCGGACAAAGACCAAGACAAAGGCAAAGACGGAGAAAAGCCAGCGAAAGTCCGCAGGGACGTGCTCACCGCCTTTGGGACGCGGGTTTGTTTTGTTTGTTGTTGACCGCCTTCGCTCCCCACTAGGGATGAAAAGACAACAAAGTGAGCCTTCATCTCGTCAAAAAGTGCTCTTGACAGTCTGTTGCCGCCAATTTCCCGGATTCTGGGCTTGATTACCAGTCGACAATCGATTTCTTACATTTATTAGACCCCGTCGACCCTCCCTGGTTCCCCCAATTCCTTCCTGCCGTGCTCTCGCCAACCACAACCCTTCTTGTTTTTCCCCTTCTCGTTTCTCTCCCCGGGCAACAAGCACCCGGCGTTGTGTAGTCCACTTGTGCCCTCCTTACACCCCCACGTGCTGGTGGGCTCAGACTTGGTCTTTTCCGTGATCAAATATCCGATAACCTCGTTTCAATTGCCGTCAAGGTTGACCGATAATCATTCATCATGGAGAACTACCAGAAGATTGAGAAGATCGGAGAGGGTACGTATCCGACTGATAAGGACATGTCTTTTTTTCGCGGCTTTTGATGACCCAGCTATATCCCAACCTCAATAGATGGTTTATCTGTATCCAATGGACAACTAGTTAACCGGTTATGTCGTGATTAGGAACGTACGGTGTCGTTTACAAGGCTCGTGAGCTCACACATCCCAACCGTATTGTCGCCTTGAAGAAGATTCGATTGGAGGCGGAAGATGAGGGTGTTCCCAGCACGGCCATTCGTGAAATCTCCCTTTTAAAAGAAATGAGCGACCCGAACATCGTGCGACTGCTGAACATCGTTCATGCCGACGGCCATAAGCTCTATCTCGTTTTTGAATTTTTGGACCTCGACCTCAAAAAGTATATGGAGGCTCTTCCTGTCAGTGAGGGTGGACGCGGTAAAGTCCTCCCAGATGGCTCCAATCTCAGCAAGAACATGGGATTGGGAGATGCCATGGTTAAGAAATTTATGGCCCAGTTGGTCGAGGGAATTCGTTATTGCCACAGTCACCGCATCCTGCACCGTGACTTGAAGCCCCAGAACCTTTTGATCGACCGGGACGGTAACTTGAAATTGGCGGATTTCGGATTGGCAAGAGCCTTTGGTGTTCCGCTGAGAACCTACACCCACGAGGTAACATAACTGCATAGTCACCGTTAACCGGACCGAAACTGACCTTTCCAGGTTGTCACATTGTGGTACCGCTCTCCCGAGATTCTCCTGGGCGGGCGTCAGTATTCCACCGGTGTGGATATGTGGTCCGTTGGAGCTATCTTCGCGGAAATGTGCACCCGCAAGCCCCTGTTCCCCGGTGACTCTGAAATCGATGAGATTTTCAAAATCTTCCGGTATGTCATGCCACAAATTAAGCTTCCCAGATGACTCGTACCTCCCACTAACACGGACCCTTTTTCAATAGACTTCTCGGCACTCCCGATGATCACGTCTGGCCTGGCGTCACCTCCTTCCCCGATTACAAACCCACATTCCCCAAGTGGAAGCGTGAAGAAACTCATGCTCTTGTTCCTGGCCTGGAAGAGGACGGTCTTGACTTGTTGGATTGCCTGCTGGAATTTGATCCAGCCCGACGGATCTCTGCCAAGCAGGCCTGCATGCACCCCTACTTCCAGAACGGCAGCTCATACTACTCCGGCCGCACGTCTTCGCGAAGAAACGGCTTTCATTAAATAAATGGTGAAATGACGGATTGTGGATTGATACCTTACGTGTAATGTATGTATGTGGGTGGCTTATGGCAGACAGCAGTAACTTGGGGATGGCTGCCCGATAGATTCTACCCTTTGCTCCCCTTTCCCCTTATTCTGTCCCAAGTGTCGGCCAACAGCTTCTCCCAATGTCCTTTGATGTTTATGTCCTCTGCTTCATTTCCTTTGTTTACGGCGTTGCTCATGGTGTGTGTTATGGCTTGAGAGAGACTAGGTTACTGGATATGCAAGGAGTGTCTCTTTTCTTCTCTTTTCTTTCTTTCTTTTTCTTGTCTATTCTGACTCGCGTACATACCCATCTGAATGAGTCCTTTGGTGCAAGCGTACGGACAAGGAGCAGGAGAACAGGAAAAGCCAAGCCGTAGAATCCTGGTAGTCCACGTGCTCCTCTCTTCGTCAACTCCGCCTCCGCCATCCTTCTCTCCTTCCTCTCGGCATCGACGACAATCTACACCGCATTCTGGACAATTGGGACTGATCTCAGCCTGTCGTCAGAAATTGGCCTTTAGTCCAGAACACAGCCTCAGGCTAACAACTCGGGATGGCCTGGTGCGCCCGATTTCTTTGCGTCGGGAATGGTCGAATCACCGGCGGCGTGCCCTGAGCGCTTACCAGCCGCTCACACAGCGCTCGTATTCCTTCACATCGCTGCGCTAGGTATGGACTACTATTAATATTGACCATTCACTGCATGCTAGCGGGTCTCGTCGCTTCCTCATCGTTGACAATATGCGGACAAAGAAGGTTTTTCTCTCTCATGGCAGTCCAGCCCGTCAGCTTGGATCTCGCCGTTCAGCTTCAATCCATCAGCAATTGACGGTCGAGGCCGGCCACTCAGCGCACTCCACACGAATCTAGGGCCGGAATTTGCTCAGCTATCGTCATGCTTAGGTGACTCGGGCCCATAAAATCATAAGCACTACACTGCTCTTCGGTCGCGACCAAGCGGACACCCTCTCGGCACTCCGTATGCAAGGCTCCCCAGTCTAAGAATGCAGCGATTGCTCAGCCCACCCCATTGGTCGGTGACCCCTAGGGTGCCAGTTAGATCCCAGAGATGATCGCCGTTTCGTGATGACCGGCAACCTGGTTCGCTCAGATTCGAGAGGACCCAGTCGATGTGGTTGCATTGTGGCTCTCCTGCTTTTAAGGCGATGGATGGCGCCTCGAAGCGTGTTCTCAATGTATCACATTGAGTACGAGTGAGAAGCTTTCCCCTTCGCTTATTTATAACAACTCATCGAAGGCCAGTTTTCTCTCTGAAAGCATCAGAAGAAAATCCCACGAAGACTCTTCACACAATCTGAAACACCCACCATCATGGATCACGACGACGATCTGTCGGATATGGTATTCACCCCTCCCCTTTCCACCCGGTCCGGGAGTCGAGGCTCGCGGCGAGTAATGCATTCGCCGCAAGAAACCGTGCGACAGTTCTGGGATCAATTCAATACCAAATTTCCGGGCAAAGTGTACACCGTGCTGCCCAACAACCCGTACGCACGCACCAAGGCCGCGAAGCTTCCTAAGGGGGTGATCCAAGGACAGGATGCAAGCAAGTCGTACGAACAGGTCAGGAAGGAATGCCAGCGGACTGTCGATCGCATCGTCAACGAATGCAAGCGATTGAACCAGAAGTACACAGATCCCCATTTCGACATCGAGGTCGATCTCAAATCTGGGAGACGGCATTACCTGGATGGATTGGAGGAGAAGAACATGGAGATGCGCCCGAGGGGGGTAAAACGGGTTACTGTGAGTTTAGACCACGAGCGATGACCGATCGGGTTTCTGACCCTCTCGCAGGAAATCTTTGAGAAGCCGCAGTTTTTCGTTAATGGCCCGACTGCTTCCGATGTCCGGCAGGGCCGAGATGGAGACTGCTGGTTCATGGCTGCTCTATGTACCATGGGGAACAAGCAGGGCTTGATCGAGAAGATCTGTGTCGCTCGCGATGAAAAAGTTGGTGTCTACGGGTTTGTGTTCTATCGAGGTATGTGAACAGATCGCCTCGCGTATGGGATACAAAATTTGACAAATTTTAGATGGTGAATGGCAGCAATGCATTGTGGACGATAAACTCTATCTACGAGCAGCAGACTATGACGAGTCGATTGATGAGCGGCCGATCTGGGACGATATCAATCGGAATGACACCGAGGAAGAATATCGTAAAGTCTGGCAGACAGGGTCTCGGGCGCTGTATTTTGCTCAGTGTGTAGATGAGAACGAGACGTGGCTTCCGCTGCTTGAGAAGGCCTATGCGAAGGCCCACGGTGACTACTCTGCTATCGAAGGCGGGTTTGTAGGGTATGTTGTTCGATATCGATGAGTGAGACTCAACTGACACATTACAGGGAAGCGATCGAAGATCTTACTGGCGGCGTTACCTCCGACATATTGTCCAGCAATATCCTGGACAAGGATAGGTTCTGGGAAGAGGAGCTTATGAAAGTCAACAAGGAATTTCTATTTGGCTGCGCTACTGGGTTGTTCTCCAACTGGCTGGACCCAAAATACCATGGACCTCCAAGAGACAGAAAGGGCATCTCGGAGAACCACTCTTATTCGATCATGGAAGCGAGGGAGATTGATGGTCATCGTCTGATTCGATTAAGGTATGTGCACAGTTACTTCGTCAAAAGTCCGCATAGCTAACAGATGCAGAAATCCGTGGGGAAAAAAGGAATGGAATGGTGCTTGGGGCGATGGTTCTGAACAATGGACTCCTCAGTGGATGGAAAAGCTAGGTCATAAGTTCGGAAATGATGGGGTGAGTCTTGTTCGGCTTTTAAAGATGACTGCCTACTGACAATATTTAGTTCTTCTGGATATCCTACAACGATTTACTGAAGAAGTACCAGCATTTCGATCGAACTCGTCTCTTTGGCCCTGAGTGGACTATCACGCAGCAATGGACTACTCTGAATGTCCCATGGTCTGCCGATTACCACAGCACCAAGTTCATGGTAAACGTGACCAAAGATGGTCCGGCAGTCCTCGTTCTTTCCCAGGTACGTTGGCCTCATTTTGACCTACTCGATAACTTACTGATAACCGAAAAGCTTGACTCGCGCTACTTCAAAGGCCTAGCCGGAGAATACGACTTCAAGTTAAAATTCCGGATCCAGAAAGAAGGGGAAGACAACTACATGGTCCGCAGCAACTGTAGCTACGTGATGAGTCGAGCCGTGAATGCAGAGGTAGAACTGAGCCCCGGACGCTACCACATCTTGATGAAGGTAACTGCCTACCGATGCAGCGACATGGCGACAGAAGACGTTGTCAGTCGAGTAGCGCCAGTCGGGAGAGAAAAGCTAGTCCAGATCGGACTATCTTACGACCTTGCTCACGCCAAAGGTCTGGTCTTTGAGTCCGAAAAAGAGAAACGAGCCCGCGAGGACCGCGAAGCACGTCGCAAGGCCGCGGAGAGACGCAAGCTGCGAAAACAAACCAAGAGAAGGCTACAGAAGGAGTGGATCCGCGAGCGCAAGATAGATGGTCGAAAGCAGAGACGAGTAGAGCGGCTTTCCACAAAAAGCTCCACGGAGAGTTACCACCGACTGGACTCGAGTCGCAGCGTACAGATTCTCTCTGACGGACCGGTCCAGTCACCCTTGGACATGGACTACAGTACGGGCATCGGCTTGGATATGAAGCACATCGGCAACGGCAACGGCAGCGTTCCTACTATCCAGTGCAACGGTGTCCATGTGACTGAATACCACATGTCGAGCAAAAAGGACTCGGGACGCTCGAGTCTCGACACCTTGCATTCGCCGTCGTTCACGCAACCGCATTTCAATCAACAGGAGCTGGAACTCCTGGATGGATTCGAATTTGACTCGGACCTCGACATGCCACCCGAGGAGCCAACCGAGCCAAGAGCGTGTCAGCTGTCACCGACAAGCTGCACGGAGGATAGCAACGTCGACACCTGGAATGCGGTGTGTGTCGTCGGATTGAGAGTGTACTCAAAAGATCGGCAGCTGTCACTGGAGGTTGTTCGTCCCATACCCGAAGACGAGGCCGAGGCTGCGCTCGACATGGACGATCCAGCTGCGAGCGCTGCTTGCGAGAAGGGGCAATTTGGTCGAAATGCGGTATACTTTTAGGTGATACTACATAAAAAGTTTGCATTCGAGGGATTTTGGAGGTTTGACATTTATGTTGCATTCATCTCGGCGTCTTTTATTTGCATAGAATACTGTCATCAGAATGAATGATTCGGTTCCGCATATATATCTCGCAGTACTTTTGCACGCAAAGTGTGTCAACATAGTCCACTCGGTCAGCACCACTAAGAAACAAGAAGTCACACATGGCCAAAACTAGACATGACGGCCCAGAGCTTACAGCAAGGACTTCATTCCGTGGTGTATCGTTATATCCGAATCGACTGGATATAACCCTACACACATTGAATAACGAGCACAGAACCCGAACTTCAAAACCAGGGCCAGCGCGGACCTTCAGAACTCTCTCGAGCTCCCCGCAGCCGACAAAACTCATCCATGACAGAGAAGCCTATTCAGGACGTTGTCTTGGCCAACTATGGCCCATCCTTGCTACCACTTGGTATCTTGGATGTCACGGACCACGGAATATGGAATCTGGGATACAGTGTGGTATGCGAGTATGGCACCATGGCCGATACAGCGGACATGGTACCGATCCTGCAGGCTGCGTAACTGAGTGGTTTTTTGCTCGGTGGGATATTCGTCAGATTGTTGCCTACGAGACAATCAGGATCGGGTTCCTGGTCTTTGGTTCTCAGATGAGGACTATATTTTCATGGAGTGTTTCGGAATGTTTGGTATTGATAACCAATGTGTTATTGCATACTGACTGAGTGTATATATGGTATCGTAAGGTAAAAATGCAATCTAGACATGACAGAACACGAGACAAATAATTGCAATTCCCCCGCAGTGATAATTACCCCAGTGTATCATGGTGCCTCGTTTCTTCCAGCAGGGAACACATCTACTCCTGATATTCTGTTCGCTCTATTCCCTTGCACATACCCTCCACTGAATCTCCCCATTCTCCCAATGGAACACACACCCAATCCAATCCTGCTCCAAAAAGGAGACTCTTCTCGCACGCCGCTCTTCCTGCTCCACGATGCCGGCGGTACGGTATACAACTACTACAAGCTCGGCAACGTGGGTAGACCCATCTACGCGATCTCCAATCCGTGGATCAAAGCGGAGACAAAATGGGAGGGCGGAGCGATGAGGTTCGTGCATGAGTATATCAAATTGATTAAGAGCGTGGTGTCGTCGGGGGAGATTCTAGTCGGAGGTATGTCTCACTGACGGACAGAACATTGCACATGAAGGCTGCCGTCCACGACATTCTACCTATCCACCTACCTATCTACCAACCTACATAAGCATACTGACAGTGATGGGATCTCGAATAGGCTGGTCCCTCGGCGGCCAACTCGGCATCGACATCGGGCGCGTCCTCGCCTCCAACCCACGATCTCGCCTCTCCGTCGTCGGCGTCGTTATGATCGACACCCTCTACCCCTACTGGGGACCACCAGAGACCCCCCACGCCGAGTTCCCCGTCGACCTAGTCCTGCGCAACTGTCCGGACGACTTACGCGCGGAGATGATCCGATGCATGCAGTGGTCGAAGGAAGACAGCGACGAGTGGGTGCGACGGAACTGGAAAGACAACGCTGACAAGCTGGAGGAGCTCGAGGCCGAGGAGCCGCCCCCCGGAGTGCTCATCCTGGCTAAGGGATTTGTCCCCGTGGGTGAGGGACAGGGCGAACGGCGCGTGATGGTGGATTATTTACGGGAGAAACGGGTCGGGTGGGATTTGTTTCCGCATCAGTTTATTGCGGCGGTTTGGGAGGTGGGAGGGCATCATTTTGGGCTGTTTGAGAAGGATACGGTGAGTTTTCTGTGCTTGTCCTTATCATGTTCTCTGACGGGAGAGAGGAAGAGAGAGGCTGACTGAATAGATCCGGGCAACGACGGAGAAAGTTCGACTGGCGTGTGATCTGTTGGCAGATGATTGAACCTTCAATACATTCATTTCGATATTCACGCATATAGACAACCATATACTCCTTTTCTACTATACAACCTCGTACTAAAACCCATCTACCAAGCACATACAATCATTCCCGGTCCTGACAAAAACCTCGAATCCCACAAACGCAGCACACTCGCCCGAAACCTGCCCTCATCCTGCAGCAAATGTCCCACATGGCCACTATCCCCATACCGCACCCTCAACACCTCATATCCTCTCCTTTCCGCCTCATCCGCATGCTTCTCCACGTCCTGCGCACGTACCAATTCGTCTTTCCCACCGTAGATATACAGCCTGGACGCGTCGTCTCTGAACAGAGTCTTATCGTTCAATCTCCCTCTCACCACCCCCACCACATTCTCGATTCCCCTTAAGAACTCAACGAGAAACCATACAGCGAAGAAGACCCTGAGGGCTACACCCACCAATAAAGCTTTCACTTTGCCCCAGCCCCAGTCCAAGCTCCAAGGGAGCGAAATACCTTGACCAGATGCAGCCAATCCAAATGAAAACGCCCCCACCGTGTTCCCCCACCCCTGCACCCCAGGACAACTATCCAGGACCATCTTCGCGATAGGCAAGCGCATCCCAGATTTTGCCTTATACGCCTCTGCGATCTTCATCGCTGCAGTGGCGCCGCCTGTCGAAATCGCATGTAGTAGGATCTTCTGGCATTCTTTCTCAGTCCCGACTCGTTGATCTTGTCCTTGTTCTTGACCCGATAGAGTGAGAAGGGCTGTGACGGCGGGATCTAAGTCCGTCCTCCAGGACCTGGAGGACTGGAATAGGAAATGCTTGGAGGATGTCGTAACGAGAAGGATCCTAGAAGTTGGAAAGAGGCGTTTGTAGAAGGAGGTGTATTTGCTGATGTGTGTGGCCGACGCGTTGAGGTATGTGCAGAGTAGGATGAGGGGTGGGGCGGCGGATATTGTTTGAGGAGTGGGTTTGGTGGTTGATGGGGGGATGTAGATGGATGTGCAGGGGGAGAGGGGTGTGAAGGTTGGGATTTTGAGGGGGGTGCGCATTTTGTCCTTGAATTGAGGTATTTTGGATGTAGTTATGGAGGGTATAAAGTGTGGAGTGTAAAGTATAGAGTTTAGTTTAGAGTGTAGGGCGCAGAGTATGGAAGAGGGTTGAGTTGAGTTGAGTTGAGTTGAGGGGAAGTGAATGTGGTGGACTAAACCAACTCAATCTGCTGGTTTGAAGGTAAGTAAGAGATAGGAAAGAAAGAACGAGTGTATAGACAATTGAAGAGGTCTAGAGACTTGGGGGAAATTGCAAGAAAGCAGACATTCTCTAGTGTAGATACTCATCCTCAGGCATACCTAAATTAGGGCTTCGAGATGAATTATGAAACTTACTCCATACAGTCGATACAATACCTGTCCCATTAATTACACTAGCGTAATCTAACAGCCGACCAATGCACCCCGGACTCCGCAACCCGTAATTTGCAATCCCCACGCAATACGCGGCCGCAAGGATCCTGCAGAAACCCAAATTAGTGGTCTTACTATCAGCATTAACCACCAAGCCAGCATCTCAGATGAAAAGCTACACCGTCCCTCTAAGAAGACAATCTATCTTGGCGCCTAGTGTCAGACCAACAAGAGACTTGAAGTTTCATCTGCCTAACGCTGCTAATCTAATCGTCCACTCTTCTACCTACTGGCATCGACGCTCTAGGTGCCCACACGCCTAGGAACGGAGCTTACGTCGGTATCCTCGGAGAGATCTTCTAGAGCCTTGCTTACTGTGGAGATCTATGTACTTTCTGTAGGTAAGATTGGGAACTGGTCTATACCGAGGCTGAGAGCTCGCTTCCGTTTGTGTGTTTGCTTGCGTGGACAAGATTGAGAGACAGGTTTGTTGTTTCGATGGAATCCTTCATTCATCCTTCAGACAGAATGGCGCTAAGATAGAGCAGAGGCATTTGATCCGGAAGAGTCTGAAGGAATGAGGCGAGGCTGGAATAGTCTGACTATGAGTCTTGCACTCTTTTTCCGGGGACGGCCTTGCTAAGCGCAGGAATGCTAGGCTATGTCTGATAACATACGAACGCACCTATCATCATCCGAAACATGTGTATGCTACTCGCAGTTCCTATCGCGCCAATCTATCTATCCACCCCAACCACATGGATGTCACGTCAAGACAAGACAACCAAAAGTCTAGACCTTCACCCGTCTCACCGACTTCGCGTACACCGGATGCGCCATCTTAGTATTCAGCTCTAGCTTAACCATTCCCTCTTGTCTCGGCGACTCGGGGAGTAAAGTCACGCTCTCGAATTCCTGACACAGTCGCGCGAAGAAATACTCCATTTGGAAATTGGCGAATTGTTGACCTAGACAGATGCGTGGGCCGTGGTTGAATGGCACAAATTCCCATTTGTTGGTGGGCTCCCATGTTTCTGGTATTGAGTGTTAGTTTGGGTTCTTGTGTAGAAGTGCTGCCTTGTAGTAGTAAAGGCAGAGAGAGAGAGAGAGAGAGAGAGAGAGAGAGAGGAATACCCCATCGTTCTGGATTCCAGACAGAGACGTCGTCGACGCCCAGGTCTTCCCGCATTTGGAGAGAGAGGAGGCCGTATACTTGTGACTTGTTAGTGGATTTATGGTGGAGAAGGAAGGACAGGGAGTTTACAGATCTGTGTGCCTTCAAGCACTGCAATTGGGGAATTTCCGTCTGGACCACCTCCTCGAGGAAGGGTCATGTCTTTGACAGGCACGCGGGCGTTGAATCCCACTTGACTATCGTTAGCTGGATCTGCGAAGCTGTAGAAACAACTCACAAGGATGATGAACCCGCAAAGTCTCCTTGATCACCGTTTTCGTATACTTCAATTTATGGAGATCAGACATCACGGGCAATCTCTCGAATCCGATACTAACCAAACGATTGTCAGCGGGCGCCTCATCTCAAGAACCATGAAACTCACTGCTCCTTAACCTCCTCCCTCATCTTCTCAAACACGTACGGATGACGCGCGATCTCGTAGTACGCCCAAGCCAGCGACGTCGTAGTGGGATCTTTCCCGGCCAGCAGCGTGGCCGTGACTGCGTTCTTGATATCTGCGCGCCGCTTCCCCTTGACGATCAAGTCGTCGACCAGCGTCAATGAGTCCTTGGCTGTCTTGCCGCGCACGTTCCGAGCGTATGCCTTTGTCGCGAAATTCTCGAGGTAGGCGTCGATGAAGGCGACGGCTTTCGGGGCAATCCATTCGTCTTTCAGATAGACGCCTACTTTTCTGGAAGAGTTTAGCAATGATAGATCCTAGCAGTGGAAGATACAGTGTAGGGTTGATCTTACCCGAGGAGCTGTCGAAAGCTGGCGACTTTTAGTAGAGTGTCCATTGCGTCGCGGAAGGGCTGCTGGTCAGATGTTAAGGAGTTTGTGGATTCGCCGCAGAATACCTCCGTTACGACGTCAAGCTGTAGACGGTCGATCACGTCGAATGCGTCGACTCCGTCTTCGAGCAGATTGAATGCATTTTGGATATGGCGTTCCGTGACTTCGAAATCGGATTGTCGGACGCGGTTCATCTGCAGCGATTAGGATATGTATTTTACACAGAAGAGGGAGACGTACGTGTGGACGGAGGAGTCCAGCCTCCTGTTTCCATTCCTCGCCATTGACTTGTCTGGTCAGCTTATACTAGAGGAATAGGAGCGATAGAAGAAGCGATAGAGGAAAGGACATACGCGCGAAAATAGCATCCCCCAGAATATGCTTAAAGATCTCATGCTGTTCCTTCGACTTGGCGACTTCCCAGAACTGAGCCCATTAGCAGAAGTTACGCAAGCAGCCAGTCTCCGTACCTGAGTATCCTGAATCGCCTTGATGTTCTCCGGATCGTCCGTCAAGAGCAAATTGGACCCCAGCAGGTGCAGCTGCAGCGTATGATTGTTCTCATCGAGCAGGCGTTTCGTCCAGTGCCAGAACCGATGTTTTCTCAACTCGCTGAACATTTGAATCACATAGTTCAGGCCTTTCACCGTCAGTCAAGTCATAGACAGCGATCAGACACGACAAACCCAAAGTGTTGGAAGGCAGAATAGCCGGTGGTCCAGCGCCGACATTGTTGTATCTCTTCTGTCGCGCATTGGCCGAATAAACTTGAAAAAGTATAACGGCCGCGAGACTGACGCCCGCTAAGGCGATGGGAGATGTAAAGATGCCCATTTTGCACTGACATGCGCATACACGTACAAACTGATGAATGTTCTCTACTTGACAAATCTCTATCCCCATATAAGCAGAAATAACCCCCTCACCGTCCCAGGCAGACCTTACCCTATTCGATAAGAAACGTCAATCCCCACATGGCACTTAATCCCTGCTTTGTGGTCCACCATAAGCCACATCCACGAGGGCCTCGATTTCGTCAGTGGAAAGTTTGTGCCCGCGAGGTCGGCCCAATCAAGGAGACGACGTTGCGGATGGTCTGATCATTGACCTGTTGGTTAGTGGATTAGGGTAGTATGCATAGTACCTCTAGCAACGTAAGACTCCCGTATCGTTCGGGGTAATTTGAATCGGACTCTGACCAGACCGTATTCTCGGCTTACCTGCTGTCAGCTCTTGGCTGCTTTCAGATTGCCTTCTCTTTCTTCTTTCGCAGTGACTTGATCCCGTAGCATACTCTGTCTAGTCTGTAGTATATTCTGTCCCCCTGCAATTGGGAAACCGGCCTCTCGATAACAGATCTTCACCACCATGTCAGTCCTCTCCGACCAAATGGCCGAGAAGTCTCAAGTCCTACCCTTCCGACAAGTCGTCATTATCGGTGCTGGCTTCGGCGGCCTCGCAATGGCCTGCGAGCTGAAGCGCAAGTTGAATTTCCATGACTTCATCATCTACGAGCGGAATCCCGGGCTCGGAGGGACGTGGTACGATAACAATTGTAAACCTCCTGCCTAATGTTCAGATTCAATGTAGATGCTAACGAGTATAGATCCCGGCGCAGTATGTCCACACTAACCTCTGTGCTTCATGGAGCCTTACCCGTGATACATCAATTCAAGTCCCACTGATCGCATCCTGTAGGCAGCAGATATCCCGGGTTCAGTATACCAGCTTTCATTCGCCCCAGAGCCAAACTTCACGCACGCCTTTCCTGATCGACAGCAACTGCACACCTACATGCTGGATGTCGCGCAGCGGTTCCACATCCTGCCCCATCTAGAGTGTAATGTGGCCTGGGCGGGAAGTACCTGGGTAGAAGATCGGAAATGCTGGATCGTCGAGCTCCAAAGCATGCAAACCGGGGAGCGATATGTCCAGGAATGCGCGGTTCTGATCAGCGCCGTCGGCCATCTGGTTGATCCGAAGCGACTCGATGTCCCGGGGACGGAGACGTTCCGGGGCCGGATCATTCATTCGAGTAAATGGACGGAAGAGGTAGATTTGAAAGGGAAGAATGTGGTGGTGTTGGGAAATGGAAGTATGTTATCCTGTCTCGGTATTTCATGCATGGACATATTTCTGATAATGAGCAAGGTACTGCGGTACAGATTGTCCCTGCGATTCTGGACGACGTTAAGCAATGCACGCAAATCCAACGAGTATGTCACCCACCAAACCACTTCTATTCTTTTATGATTGGATCTTTTCGTGAAGCTAACATATACAGGCTCCCCAATGGATCCTCAACCGCCCAAACCCATACGTCCCCGAGAGCGTACGAAAATGCCTCGCTCTCTTCCCCGTCCTCTTCGTCATGCTACAGCATTGCGGATTCGCGCTCGCAGAACTCTTCTACCCCCTCTTAGGTCGGCGAATTTCTCGCATCAGTAAATCCCATCTCCGAGCTTGCGAAGTCCCTGAGAAATATCACTCCCTTCTAACGCCGTCGGTTCGTCATCCCCTATCCCCCACATCCACTCAATTAAAACCTATGCTCAAGAAAGGATAGTACGAACCCGGCTGCAAACGCCTCGTCTTCGCCTCCTCGTACCTCCAAAGTCTGTCGAGCCCGAAACTTCACCTCCTACAGGACGAAATCAGCTCCCTTTCCCCCTCCGCCGTGGAATTAAAGTCCGGCCTCTCGGTGCCGTGCGACGTGCTGGTCCTCGCGCACGGATTCGAATCCGATACGTTTCATTTCCCGATCAAGGGGCGAAAGGGTCGTACGACAGCGAGGCATTGGGAGGAGGCCGGTGGGCCGAGTTGCTATAAGGGATGCGCGATGCATGGGTTTCCGAATTTCTTTATGATTAGGGGGCCGAATATGGCGTCGGGGTTGGTTTGCCTTTCTTTCTTTCTTTCTTCCTCCTCCTATTACCCCTTCTCGTATATTCGATTCTCTGCCCGCGAGCTCCCTTTGTATCCGGTGTTGGTGAGTGAGTATCGTGTTGCTAACAAGTGAGGTAAAACATAGACATAATTCCGTCATATACTACATCGAAATGACCGTCGCTATGATCCTGAAGGTCGCGACCCCACTCATCCAAGGACGCGTGCGGAGCGTCGAAGTCAAGTCCCAAGTCGAGAAATCATACGTCGCGGTTGTCCAGGAAGCTTGTAAAAGGGGCGTCTGGGGACGGGGATGTTCGACGTATTATGTCGACGGGACGGGGTGGAATCATACGATTTATCCGTGGAGTGAGTTTCTTTTCCCCTCCCGTCATTTTGTTTTCCTGTTGAGTCTGGGATCGAGGGGTATGGAAAGGCTGGCTAACTGTATTGAATGAATGATATAGACAGTTATTGGTTGTGGTTTCATCAGTTTGAGCGGGTGAGAAATTGGATTTTGGAGGTTTGATTGAGCCACTGTGCCCATTGTATCTGGTTGGACCAGAATGGTGTATAGGGGGTCAGTCAGATAGAGAAGTAAATTGTTGAAAGCTGGAGATATAAATTTCATATCCATATCCTTATGAATATAGCTCGACTCAGCATGGCCATCTCTACATAAAGCCCTACTAGTACCTCATCCCTAACCTTGGCCAACCCCAGCCCCAATCCAACCTCCCCCGTTGCTAATAATCAACCGTCTCATAAAAACTCCTCTTTCTCAATTCCCTCCCCTTCCAAAAGAAAATCCACGGCACCGGAATCATCGCCACGCTCACAAACGCAAAAATACTCCCCGCCCAATGCACCCCCAAATCCTGATACATCTGCAACGTGAATAGCGGAAACACCGCGCCCAGCAGGAACCGCAGGATGCCGTTCGCCGCGACGGCCGAGGCGCCGTTGGCCACACCGTATGTGTCCACGAGGTAGCTGACGGAGCTGAGGAAGACGGCGAGCGTGCCCCAGCCGAAAGGCACGCCGGCGAGGACGGGCACGATCCAGTGCACGCCGGGGCGGGGAGTCCAGGCGAACCACTTTTCCCTGGTATTAGCAATATTTGGATGAACTGAGGGGGAGGGATGACGTACGAAAAGCCCGATGGGAAGCAAGAGACTGCCGAACATGGCGGCGTAGAGGCGGTGTTCCGGGGCGACTTTGCCGTTGGTGCGCGCGGCTTCTTTGCGGTATCGAGTTGCGTCGAAGAAAGCGAATGTGGCGAGGGAGAAGATGAAGCCTGTCTGCTGTTAGGGATTCGTTTTGCTAGATCCTGTCTGGGGAAGGTGACATGCCCACGACCAGACCGATAAACGCCAGTCCGTACTCCTTCGGCGTGAAGTTATAGTACGTCTGATAGACGTATGCATACGATCCGAAGAACGAGAAAATCATCGCAAAGTTAAATCCTGTGTAGATACTCAGGAAAAGAGCAAGTGGCTTGTCTTATGTCAGTTGCATCCCTATCCCCTGGAGGAAACAAGCACGCATACCTCGAAAATACACATATGCAGAGGGCGCAACATCGCCTCCTTCACCTTCTTCATCTTCGGCGTCTGGTCCTGCTCCGCGAGGGCTTGTTCGCCGCGCTTCTTCGCCCGCAGGTACAAGATGCGACTCTTTGACGTCTCCTTCATGAACAGGATCGCGAGTCCGACCGGCGCACACAAGATCAGAATCACCCAGATGGAATACTTCCAGTCATAATCATACTGCGCGATGATATACGCGCCGACGAGCGGACCCAACGAGGGACCTAGAAACGGAGCCAGGATGTAGGTCAATCCGACGCGACCTGCATTCTGAGGATCCCATAGATCGGCCACGGTGCCTGGAACTGATCAGCACACATCCAGATGTGAAGCAACACACAGAAATGAAATCATACCAGCACCCACAGCCAACACACCCGAACCTCCAAACCCCGCCAGGAAACGGAAAACCACCAGCACGGCAAAGTTGTCTGACGCCGCGGCAATGGCATTAAACACCGCCAACAGAGGAAGGTTCGTCCAGTAGACGATTCTCCGCCCGTACAGCTCCGAGACAGGCGCCGCGACCAGGGGACCGAGCGTAAAGCCCACCGTATACAGCGAGACAGGCAGAAGGGCGACGGTTCTGCCGACGCCGAACTGGCGCATCACGTAGGGCAGGCCGGCGACGTAGGTCGACGTCCCGACAGTTCTGCAGCCATCAGCACGAGTAGCGCGAACATGGCAGCCTCATCCACCAGCAATAACGACGAAGATGAGATGGGATAAAGCCTACAAAGCAAATCCATAGATCGCAGGAATAGCACTGTGGAGAATCCTCTTCCACAGCGGCCAGTTGTGCGGATTCTCGACATCATCGGGCCCGTCCCAGTCCAAGGCCGGAGACCTTGGTGGACTCCTGCCGGGGGAACTCGAGGCTGACGGATCCAAGAGTCCCTCTTCGGAACCGATGCCCACGGTCGGGTCCGTGTCGGGCGGATTCTGAGTCTGACGGACTGAGAGGTCGACCATCGTGCTGAGCAGCGAGGAGCGAATGATTACGGGCGTGAGTGCAAAGACATTGATTAGAGGGATTGGGGATAAGCCAGCGAGCGTCTTGGACCTAGGCACTCCTCTTTAGCACGCCAACTGTATGGAGTAATGGGTGCAGTTTCTTTCTTTGTTGCTGCTCGCTGGTATACGCCGGAACGGAACAGAACAGGGGGAGGAATCCCGTGCGGGGATACCAGCCGAGGTTGAAACAGAAAGAGTCCATGAAAGAGAGCTGTCAGGCGAATCCAAGATGATCAAACCAATGGATCCGTCTATACGAATCCTGTTTTTGGGGCCATTGAGCTAGGTATCCTCCCTTCCCCGGAGTCCATCCACCATCTCAATGCCGAATCCCTCTACTAAGGATAAGGCTAGATGCAGTGATTTCTATGCACCTCGGACACCCCGAACAGCCATTCTCTCGGCGCTACCAGAATCCTTGTCGTCGGCTGTCTTGGCTGGGACGACAGTTGTCCCGAGGCCGAATGATCGACCCATCCTCTTTGATTCCTGGGTTTCACTATACGGACAGCCGCGCTCGTAAATGTCCCTCCGAGAGGGTGAATCAACGTCTCAGTCAGGTGTTAACGTCTACGTTGTACACAACACGAAGCTCTCTCCATGTCTGAGACGGACAATTCACAAGCTGGGAGTTATATCGGAAGTGAATTCCCGACTCCCGTCTGACATCCAATCCTTCTGACGGGTCTGCAGGATGCCGTCCGCGAGCCTATTTCTGCAGTCAGCCAGATCCTCCCAGACGTCAGCAGTCGGCGTGCCTAATTCGGTCTATTGCAAAGATACAGACATACGACCCCGGATACACGGTACCTTACAATCTGACCCGGTATATTACACCAATACCGATAAATACACACCATACAATCGAGTAATTTGCAATTCCCCCGTAAGCCCTAACTTCTCCCCGCCACCCAGCCGACCTACTCCAGGTATCCCAAGCGAAGGATCCACTCCATCCCTCATGTTAATGCAACGAGTTCAAGGATCTACTCCCTCGTCTGAGCTCACTACCTAGGTATCTCCGTGCCGATGCAGAAGGTAAGCTGACATAGATCCAGCTATCTCTATTCAAGCCGAGGAAAGACGGGACTACATGCTCAGCCAAGATGGCAAACAAAAGTCCTTCGTACATTAACGGTTTCATCCTTCAGATGTCGGCTGAGCGTCATGTGCTGAGGGCTGAAAAAGACATACTATCTTCCACATGATGTAAGCTGACCAGATCCTTGCATGCTATGCATGTTATCTTACAGTGTACAGTACTGCTAAGTAGTGTAGTATTGAATGTTGGATCGCTAGATACACAGAACGTGTTTCCCTGCTGCAATGGATCAATCACAAAGAACAGTAAATTGAAAAGCAACAGCTTAGTCCAAGACATGACAGGATATACAACGCCGAAGCAGGTTTCCAACATGGCAACCGTGCCTTAAGGTGTAAATAGAGTTACAATGATCGGTTCGGTGGGTCCTCGTCAGGGGTGGGTCTGGAGTCGCTTTCGGTAGGAGACTCACCTACTTTACGAAGTTCTTCTTCCATACCACTTGATAGTTGCTCTGGTTTAGACTTACGAGCTAGCTGCGTCATGATCAATTAGCTTTCTGAGATGCCCTTGTATCGAACACTTACGTAGATATACTTACGTAGTATCCGTCATCCGCAACGTGCATGTAAGGCTACCACTCTTCGTGTCCTACCTGAAACAACATCGTTCGCGAGAACTAGCGAACATAAACACTGAACCAGAGCCCCAAATTACAAGGATATATACCTCCAAGTTTCATTGGCCTCCTGCAAGTAACCTCCAGCCTGGGGCCAAATTCAATCCCCTCATCCGGTTGCATGCGGAGTGTGTACGATGAAATCCTACCAGACCGGCGAACCAATTCAACGCCATCGTCTCATCTCTCATCCTCCGCAGCCTGCCTCCATAGCGTCCCCACAGTAAGATGGCTTGGGCTAATGATGACAGCTCAGAGGATTTAGACCAACGCGACAAGCGCATCGTGCGGCATTTGAAGGCTCAAATCCATGTCATGGAGGGAAACGTGGTCCACAACCCCGGTCCTCCACGAGATAGGCTATCTGGCATCTGTCAGAAAACAGTTAGTGAGGTGGTGGAGTACAAGTGTATACCGCGAATCGTATGTCTGATCAATTCGCGTATGTTGCCTCAGTAAGACGAGATGAGTAGGCTAGATGGGCCTGGGGCCTGGGCTGGCTTGGTTTACAAAGTATCAATGTGGTAAGGTAAAATGTGTATGTCAGTCTGATATCAGTTACCGGTAATAGGTAATAATTCAAGGCGGAGATCCTAGGGTGTAAGTGGAGTGTATACGTAGTAGCTGCTCCGCGTAGGTACCGCGACCATCGTATATAAGTTCCAGATCGACCCTTTGCCTGCGACTAGGTGAACTTCTAGTTGGACCGAGACTTAGAATAGACTGATAGATTTGAGCCACGAAGACAACCAGCAACATGGGTCAGGAAGTAAACGGTAGCGCCAACGGGGCTGGACTGAATGGACTTACCAATGGCCATTCGAATGGACACACAGATGGGTGTGTGGCAATCATTACTCTTCTAGAGACCTTAGCTGACAGCCTGATCAGACACACCACCCCAAAGAAGCCATCCTCCACCCCTCCTCCCCCGATTGCCATCATTGGCATGGGAATGCGTCTACCCGGCGGATGCAATGACACCGAATCTTTCTGGAATCTCCTCATGAATAAGAAGGAGGGTATGATCCCTATTCCTTCTACTCGCTGGAACGAAGATGGTTTCCATAATCCCTCCGGAAAGCCGGGCACGATCCGCAGCAAAGAAGGCAACTTCCTTCAGCAAGATCCTGCAGTATTCGACGCGGGTTTCTTTTCTATGACTGCGTCGCAGGTGGAACAGGTAGACCCGCAACAGCGAATTCTGCTAGAAACTGTTTATGAATCGCTGGAAAATGCCGGAGAAGGTAACGTCAGAGGGAAGAATATCGGTGTGTATGTGGGAACTTTCGCAGAGGTATGTTGGCTGTGTCGACGGTGCGGTGGTCTTGCTAAGCGACCCAGGACTGGATTGAAATGCACGCAAAAGACTCAGAGCCACATGCCTTCTTGGGTCTGACAGGCCATTTGGACTTGATGACAAGTATGTGAGAGGCTATTCGAAAGGATAAGGTGTTTGATTTAACCAATAATAGGCAATCGTGTATCCTACGAGTTCGACCTGAAAGGACCAAGGTGAGTGGCAAGGTGAACCCGATATTGACAACGGTCTAACCAGAAATATAGTATGACGATCAAGACTGGCTGTTCAGCTGCAATGGTCGCCCTAGACTCGGCATGTAAAGCCCTCGCCAGCGGCGACTGTGAATCGGCTATCGTCGGCGGTACAAACTTGATCCTTAGTCCTGCCCTTTCTTGTGTACTGGGTGCCCATGGAGTGAACTCAGGTGATGGACGTTGTCGCTCTTTCGATGCCAATGCATCCGGCTATGGCAGGGCAGAGGCTGTCTCGTCAATCGTAGTTAAGAAGCTTGATGACGCTCTCCGGGATGGCAACCCCATCAGAGGTGTTATCCGCTCGACTGTCTGCAACGACGATGGAAAGACCCCCGGTATCACACAGCCAAATACTGAAGCACATGAGGCATTAATGCGCGCAGCTTACGCAGCCGCTGGCTTTTCCGAGGAGGAATACTGCCAAACCGCGTTTTTCGAGTGTCATGGAACGGGCACTCCAGTTGGTGACCCAATCGAGGCCAGCGCCGTGGCTCGGGTCTTTGGAAAGGAGGGTATGATTATTGGATCGGTGAGGAGCTCTTATTGGACTCTCAGTTGGATCATACTAACACAGTCAAGGTAAAATCCAACATAGGTCACTCCGAGTCTGCAAGTGCCAACTCGGCGATCATCAAAGCTGTTCTGGCACTGGAGCATCTGACCATCCCACCGAACGTTAATTTTGAATCGCCAAACCCTAAGAGTACGCTGACGACCAAGTACCTTTCTTGTTCTAGTCTAACAGAATGATTAGTTCCCTGGGAAGAAGGCAAGCTTACCGTGCCTCTCGAGGCCATGAAATGGCCAGCCGGTCGTCACGAGAGAGTCAGTGTGAATTCGTTCGGTATTGGTGGGTCCAACGGACACGTAAGGCATCACTCCTGGGACTTCTGTTTATTGTCACTGACATCTCAGGTCATCGTGGACTCGGCTGCGTCCTTCGGCATTAAACAAGGAGGAACTGTCACCGAAGCCGAAGCCCCGAGACTCAGCTTGCTCCTCTTCTCCGCGAAGAGTGACATTTCTCTTCAAACGTCCGTCGAGAAACACTCAAAATATATCGAACGACATGGACCATCTCGCCTCAAAGATCTGGCATACACCCTCGCTACCAGAAGGCAGCATCATGACTACCGCGCCTTTGCTGTGTCTGACGGTGTCGACTCTCTGCTAACGCAACCTACCGCCAAGGCAAAGAACACCCCAAAGTCGCTTGTCTTCGTCTTCACGGGCCAAGGTGCTCAGTGGGCCCAAATGGGAAAGAAGCTGATTGAAGACTTCCCTCAAGTTCGCGAGGACATTCAAGACATGGATAGTATTCTGTCGCAATGTCACACTCCTCCGTCGTGGAGCATCCTAGGTAATGGCGGTGTCCTTTTGGTTGAAAAACACTATTAATAAAGACACGCAGATGAGCTTTCTAAGCCAAAGCTGAAGAGTCAGATCTCCAAGGCTGAATTCTCCCAGCCGCTTTGTACGGCAATCCAGGTCGCCCTTGTCAACCTCTTGCGCAACTGGGGCGTCAATCCAGCTGCTGTCGTGGGTCACTCCAGTGGCGAGATCGCCGCGGCATACGCAACCGGCGCTATAACCAAGAAAGACGCGCTGCTGGCAGCGTATTTCAGAGGTTTGGCCACACGGGAGAAGCTAGCCGATGGCGCCATGGCCGCCGTAGGATTAGGCGCCGAGCATTTACGATCGTCTCTAATTGAAGGTGTCGTGATTGGATGTGAGAACAGTCCGAACAGTACAACGATATCCGGTGATCGTGAAGCACTGAGGACCTTCATCGAGAATCTGCAAAAGGAGTCTCCAGATGTTTTTGTTCGTCAGCTTCATGTTGATAACGCCTACCACTCGCGTGAGTCTCTTGTCGTTTCTGGTGTGATGCGATAGATACTAACTGGTCTCAGATCACATGAAGGCATATGGTGCTGCCTATGAGGAGTCGATTGCTGAGATTCGCACGAGCGAAAAGCCCAGCATTCCATTCTTCTCGACTGTCACAGGAAAGGTGATTGCCACTGCCAATGAGTTCAATGCATCCTACTGGCGACGAAACCTGGAAAGTCCTGTTCTCTTTGATACCGGAGTGCGAAATATCATCAAGGCCAACCTCCAGAATCCCATCTTCTTTGAGATTGGGCCCCATTCCGCCCTCGCAGGACCGTTGAGGCAAACGTTCCAGGCCGAAGGAGCCTCTCTAACGTACGTGCCAAGTTTGCAACGTGGTAAGGACGACACCGAGTCGATCTACACCGCCATCGGGAACCTCTGGGCAAACAATGTTTCAGTGGATCTGGAAGCTTTGAACCCGGTTGGAGCTGTTCTTACAGATCTGCCGGCCTATTCATGGGACCATTCGGTGAAGTACTGGGAGGAGAGCCGGATCTCCAAGGAGTGGAGAGAACGAAAGTTTCTCCCTCATGAGACCCTTGGTGTTCGCCTCGGAGGCAGTAGCCACCTCGAGCCAACATGGCGAAACCTGTTGAGACTCGATGAAGTGGGCTGGGTTCGGGATCATCAAGTCGGCACTGACATTGTCTTTCCCGTGGGTATCCTTTTACCTGCATCCATAATAATCTGCTAATGGTGAAAAGGGCGCCGGTTACGTCTGCATGGCAGGTGAAGCCATCCGTCAGCTGACTGGAAGGTCAGACTACTCCGTACGAGGCTTGGCAATTCGTACCGCTATGATTGTCAGTGACTCCAAATCCAACGACGTAGTGACCACATTCAAAAAGGCCAAGCTCACTACTACGACCGACTCAGACTGGTGGGATTTCCGCATCACCTCTTTCAACGGTTCGACTTGGAGTGAGCACTGTTCTGGTCAAGCAAAGGCTGGACCAATTAATCCAACGAAGGGCCGCAAAGTCGCTCAACCCGACTTCCTCCGAAAGATTACCGCGAGTCGCTGGTATTCCACGATGCAAAACATCGGTTTCACTTACGGACCGGCTTTTCAGGGGCTGCGAGAAATCTCGGCTGACCCCACGGGCAACGAAGCCGTTGCCATCATTGAAAACGCCCATCTTGACACGGAATCGTTCTATGAGCTTCATCCTTGCACACTAGATAAGCTGTTGCAGTTAATGACGGTGGCTCAGCACGAGGGCAAACCGTCGCTCTTCAAACAACTGAGCATGCCCACATACATTGATGAGATCTACATCTCCGGCGGAATGAAGGAACTGAGAGCAACCGCATCATCTTATAAAGACTTCATGGATGCGTGGTCAGGCGACGAAGTTGCCACCGTTGACGGCAAGGTTGTGTACGAGATGAAAGGTCTGAGAGTTACCGGCTTGGGCAACAGTACAGACGTCGAGGAGAAGCCCAAGAATGCCGTTCAACTCGTGTGGAAATCGGACATTGATTTCCTTGACGCCAAAGATCTCATTCGTGCTCCGTTGGATCTTCGAAAATACCTGATCGCTCTTGAGAAGTACTTCTTTCTACTTGCAACGGACACAGTGAAGTCCATCCAGTCCATAGAGACGCAGGAAAGTCACCTCGTTAAATTCCGGGCCTGGCTGAACACCTTCGTCGAGACCACAGGGGCAGGAGAAAACAAAATCCTCCCTGAAGGTAAAGAGCTCGCCACGCTGGGTGAACAAAGCCGTCTATCGCTCATTCAATCCATGACGGAGGAGTTCAATGCCGGTCCTGTTCATTGGGTAGCAACAGCTATTCGACGTGTTCATGAGAACGCTCAGGCCAGATACGAGGGATCGGTGGATACCCTGGAGCTCCTGATGGAAGGAGGTGTCCTGACGCAGGTAAGCAGATATAAGACGAACAAACAGAAGGCCCAATCTGACTCTCCAGATTTACGCGTTTTTCGATCTATGCTGGGATTATTCTCCATTGCTGCAGAGCCTCGGCCATAACAAACCCACCTTGAGAGTACTGGAGATTGGAGCTGGCACAGGCGGCACGACGTCCAATTTGCTTTCGGGTCTTCAGTCAGAGTTTGGCGAACGACTATATTCCAAGTATAGCTATACTGACATCTCTTCCGGCTTTTTTGTGGCGGCGAAAGAGCGTTTCAAAGATCATCCTAACATCGACTTCTCCGTCCTAGACATTAGCAAGGATCCTCTGGAGCAAGGCTTTGAAGAGGGCTCTTATGACTTGATCCTAGCAGCCAATGTGGGGTTTCCGGTCCTATATCGCACCGTTGAAGTTCTGACCTTGCCAGGTAATCCACGCAACTGCATCACTTCAAGAAACACTGAGGAACGTGAAGAAACTGCTTCATCCGAAGGGCCGATTCCTTCTGCAAGAACTGGACATACGTAAGTCAAACTGGTCCCTATACTACACAGCTAACAACGGTACCAGAGGCAAAATGGATGAGCTTCATCATGGTACGTTGCAACAACGCTTTGCAAAATTATTCAGGTTGCTGACAGATCTAGGGTGGCTTCCCGGGATGGTGGCTTGGTGATGAAGATAACCGTCTTGAGGCACCATTCGTATCACCTGAGAGATGGAACCAGGAGTTGCAGGACGCCGGGTTCACAGGTGTTGATGCCCTTGCCTACGACAATGAGCTTCCGTATCAGGTCACCGCCAGCATGATTTCCTCCATCGCTCGGCCAGAGCCCGAGAAGAAGCGGGTTACCGTGCTATACCGAGATGAGATCAACCCATTGGTGGAATCGTATAGACGTGCTTTTGAGAATGCGGGTCATCCCACAGACCTCCGCTCCTTGAAGGAGGATCTGGCTTCGAGTCAAGACATTATATCCTTGCTGGAACTAGAGGCGCCCTTCTTTGATAATATTGATCAGCAGGATCTGGAGCGAGTGATTCAAATCTCCTCTAGTCTCGAGTCCGCAAACTTGTTATGGCTGACCCGACCAATTCAAATGGGTGCAAAGAATCCTCGGTATGCACAGGTACTTGGGTTTGCGCGGACCTTGCGATCAGAGAAGCAGGCTAGCTTTACTACCTTCGAGATAGACAACGCCCAGGATATTGTCGCAACTGAGAAAGCAGTGCAGGTCTATGAGCAAATATTCAGACCAGACAACGATCCCCAATTGGATCCAGACTATGAGTTTGCCTTGCATGAGGGCACCGTGTACTCTTCCAGATATCACTGGGTCTCTGTTCGTGACGAACTTGCGTCCGCAGCCGAAAAGGTTGTTGACAAAGTCCTCAAGATTGGGCAAAAGGGAATGATTGACAGTTTGCGGTGGGAAAAGAACGTTGATGCGTCTAGGCCACTGAAGGGGCAAGAGGTCGCCGTCCGTCCTCACACTGTTGGTGTGAATTTCAGAGTAAGTCTTTTCTCTCACCCATCAAGTACGTAACTAATAATTGTAGGATGTCCTTCAAACTCAAGGTCTTATTGATGGAGATGATCTGGGAGGTGAATGCTCTGGAATTGTTGAGGCCGTCGGCCCTGATGTCACAGACTTTGCTCCTGGTGATCGGATCTTCATGATGGTACCTTACTGCTTCTCAAACCGCGTCATCACCACTGCAGAGCTTTTGGCAAAGATCCCTGATGGCTTGGATTTGGAGGAAGCAGCAACAATGCCTATCACATTTATCACCGTGATATATGGTTTGCTTCATTTGCGTCACCTTGAAAAGGGCGATGTAGGTGCTATATGCAAGTTACCGTCATGGGTTTGCGGCTGACTTTATTGCAGACCATTTTAATTCACTCCGCTGCCGGTGGCGTGGGTATATCAGCCATTCAAATTGCTCAGATGGTCGGGGCAAAGGTAAGACCCTCCCCCTAGCGAAGATAAGTAACATCGCTCACAGCTTTTCCAGATCTTCGCTACCGTGGGCAGCCAAGAGAAAGTGGATTCTCTCGTGAAGAACTTCGGCCTACCTCGTTCTCAGATCTTTGACTCGCATAGTAACTCCTTCCTGCCATCTGTCCTCGAGGCAACGGGTGGGCGTGGTGTGGATGTTGCACTAAATTCCCTTGCCGGCGAATACTTGCACGATACCTGGAAGTCGATTGCTCCATTCGGTACCATGATTGGTGAGTATTGCAGCTACGGTCGATTGAACGCTCCTCCACTGACCGGGTTTTCTAGAAATTGGCAAGCGAGACTTCTACGGTCATGCAAAATTGGACATGATGCAATTTACCGAAAACAGAACGTTCATCGGCCTTGACGCTCGTCATTTGGAAGCGGAGCGTCCAGCACTTTGCGGAAGGTGAGACCGAATGAGCCGGACAGTTGATACGGTTTGCTAAGTTTGACAGGATCTTGCGTGAATGTGCCAAGTACTTCGAGCAGGGCTTTATTCAGCCCATCCGACCTATCAAGACCTTCGCAGCTAGCGAGATCGGAGATGCGTTCCGGTTCATGCAGAGAGGAACCCACATTGGCAAGCTTACCGTTCGCATGCCGGATGATCTCAAGGATCTTCCTTGTGCTGCTCGCCATCCAGATCTACCTTTACGTGAAGACGCAAGCTACCTACTTGTTGGAGGTCTTGGTGGCGTTGGACGATCAATCGCGTCTTGGCTCGTCGAAAACGGTGCTAAACATATTGTCTTCCTTTCGCGGTCGGGTCGATCTGAGAAGACCGAGCATTTCATCCAAGAATTGGAAGTTCTGGGTTGCCAGGTCCAGGTCCTCAAAGGCTCGGTCGCTAACTTTGACGATGTACAAAAAGTCGCAACCCAGGCAGAGAAGCCTATTCGCGGCGTTATACAGTTGTCCATGGCTCTCCAGGTAGGATCCTTGTGATGTCTCATGTCTCCCGAAGACAAATGCCATTGCTAACATTCACCATGGCAGGATCGGGCAATTGACACAATGACATACGAGGATTGGAAGACCGCAATTCTTCCAAAGGTTGACGGTACTTGGAATCTACACAATGCACTGAGCGACCTCGACTTCCTGGTGTTGTTTAGTTCGGTTAGCGGACTGATGGGCCAGTTTGGTCAGGCTAACTATGCCGCTGCCAATACTTTCTTGGACGCATTTGTGCAGTATCGACATTCCCTGGGCCTTGCCGCGTCCGTTATCGATCTGGGTGTCATGGAAGACGTTGGCTTTGTCTCCGAGTCACCACACTTGATCGAGTACTTCAAATTCCTGTCCGCAAATCTGCTAACGGAGGAAGACTTGGTGGAGACCGTCCGGCTCGCGATCACCCGGTCGCAACCCAGTCAAGCTGCTAACGCCCTCACCAACCCCAGCGAGATCTCCGTGGGCGTCGCTTCCTACATGCCCTTGGCGGATCCTAACAACCGCATTATCTGGAAGAGAGATCGTCGTTTCTCGGTGTACCGAAACCTCGAAACCACCTCGGATGCCTCGTTGACCACCAATGAGGGGCTGAAGTCCTTCCTTTTGCAGATCACGTCGAGAGGAGTCAGCGGTCTCGGGGACGACACGGTTGAGTATTTAGCCAAGGAGATCGGGAAGACCTTGTACGGGTTCATGATGCAGAGTGCCGACGACATGGAATTGGAACAGCCTCTTGCCACATTGGGGTTGGATAGTTTGGTTGGGATTGAGTTGAGAAACTGGTGCCGACAACAACTGGGTTTGGAAGTCAGTATTCTGGAGATCATGCAGAGCACGCTCAAAGACATGGGCCAGAGGGCGGTGGATTCTTTGGTCGCGCGACACAGTTAGAGTTAGAAGGCCCACAGGCAGATCGTGGGCGGCTTTGTTGAATGCGGTTTTGTTTTTTGAACCTTGTTGTAAACGTGCATGCATTCATCTGGCGGGCCACTCAAACTCAAACTAGTCGCGAAACCGAGGTATCACAAGATGGGGGAGGGTGCGCGAAACAATCCGCAGGACACGTAGTTCCGTGTCCCTTCCAAGTACCTCATGTCTCGTCTCTCTTGTGTCTCTCGTATCCCTCCTGTCTCTCCTGCCTGGCGAAGGCCAACGTGACGCGACACAGGCCTCAGGCAAGAAAGCCTCGGCGTGCTCTAATTGGTCCACGATCGGCACGTCCTCCTGTCAGGTGACTTGGCCGCCGCCGAGCTTCAGAGAGGATCAGGGAGCTTCGGGGCGGTGATCATGGCGAAGAATGACTGGGGCTGTGCGAGCGATGAAACTTGCCAGCAGAGACCATGAATCTAGCCGATGATCGTAAGATGTCAAACGCCAACGCTGAAACAGAAAGCAAACGCTCTGCATCGCCCACTAGTCAGTCTGGCTGCCGTCGTGGGTCTCGGTCCGTTGATCCACTTGAAACACCCACCTGGCCCGTTGCGATATTGAGCCAGCTGGAATGGAGTATGGAGTTATCTAGCTTGCAGGTACCCACGCTCGCCTAGTTGGACGCAAGGGAGGAGATCAGGAGAAACCGAGGCTCAATGGGCCGGCGGAGAGCGAGAGAGGAGAGAAGAGGAGAAAGGCAGGAGGGCAGCCGGCGCCAAGGAGGGGAACCGCGGCGTAGTCAGCAACTTCCCCGGCCATCTGTTTTTAATGCGTTTTAATGTTTATTTCACTTGTGGTCAACTACGGATCTGTCGGGTTTGAATCGATTGAGCCCGACCAGATCACGGCGCTGGTCAGCCGACAATAATACTATGACTCTTAGCCCAACAGTCTTTGACTTTGGGGCTTTCCCGGGGGATTTTCCAGCAGAGCGTTACCCAACATCGATCACTGGGTCCTTGTCGGCGCACGAGCAGCGTTTCTGCCGAGACGCTGGGCGAGCTCGTAGTCTGGAGTCTAGTCCGGTCTGGTGTTGGTGCTGCCTGCACTGCGACAGAGCTCTCTCTCGTTTCCCCGCGACCAGTAGCGGCCAGTGCTCTTTTTAAAAATTAATTCGTTCCTGTTCCTGCCGTCTCTTCTCCGCTCCTCTTTCTCACTCTGTTTCTCTCTCTCTGTCTGTCTCGCTCTTCATCACTTTCTTTGTTTCCATCAACTCTCCCCTCCGCAAATGAACACCTGTAGCTCTTGATTCTCGTGATCTCTCTCTGTTCCCTTTATCATCAGCTGGAAGCGCCCCCAAGCTTGCCAACTCTCAGTCTAAGCTTCTCTTCCGGTCGGCCTACGGAGCTCCGATCGAGCACCGCGCACCTTCAATATGACTTCCAAACAGCCGACGAAGATTCTCCCTAAAATGGAGAAAAAGGCCCCTTTCTCCTACGAGGTCCCGGGGGTGGAAAAGGTTGACGGAGAAACGGTACCGCGCCGAAACGTTCGGTGCAAGGATGGTCTCATCACTCAGCCCGATCCGTCGGTCAGGACCGTCTACGATATCGTCACCTATGCTGCCAACAAGTTTGGTAATGCGAGATGCATCGGTTCGAGAACTCTACTCGACGTACACAAAGAGAAGAAGAAGGTGAAGAAAATCATTGACGGCCGGGAGACGGAGATCGAGAAGGAATGGTCATATTTCGAGCTGAGCCCCTACAAGTTCTTGTCTTTCGTCGAGTTTCAGAAGCATGTCGGCACGCTAGGTGCGGGTTTGAAGAAACTCGGATTGACCAAGGGCGACAGAGTCCACCTTTATGGCGCAACCAGGTAAGGATCCCTCGCTTAGTTTCTCACTGCGCGCGCATCACTGGAACACAATCACTGACCGGCTATTTTAGCATGAACTGGCTATCACTTGCACATGGCGCTTTCACCCAGACGCTTACGATTGTCACTGCGTATGACACCCTGGGTCTCGAAGGTCTCCAGTCCTCGCTCAGGCAGACCAAATCGAAGGCCGTGTTTCTGGACGCTGGTCTTCTACCAGTTCTCATAAAGGCACTGTCCGAAGCGCCGACGGTCGAGCACGTTATTTTGAACAACGAAGCCAAAGTCAACCCAGAAGAGCTGGAAAAGCTCAAGGCGCAATTTCCCAATATCCACGTGATCCAGCTGGACGAACTCAAGACGCTCGGGGAGGAAAACCCGGCGGAACATGTCGTGCCGGAGCCGGAGGACTTGGCCTGTGTGATGTATACGTCGGGAACTTCGGGCACGCCCAAAGGTGTCACCATCAAGCATAAAGCTGTTGTCGCCTCCGTTGCCGGTGCCACTTCAATCGTGGGTGACTATATAGGACCCGGCGACGGTCTCTTGACCTACCTCCCTCAAGCCCACATTATTGAGTTCATCTTTGAAAATGCTGCCCTCTTCTGGGGCGCCACGATGGGCTATGGGTCTCCGAAGACCCTCACCGATACCTCCGTCCGCAATTGCAAGGGCGACATCCTTGAATTCCGCCCGAGTATCCTCGTCGGTGTTCCGGCGGTCTGGGAGACTATCCGAAAGGGCATTGTGGCCAAGGTGAATGCAGGCGGCTTCGCTACCAGGAACCTTTTCGGGTACGCTTTGACATGGAAGCAGTTCTTGCTTTCTACCGGCATTCCCGGGGTCAGTCTTCTCGATGCCCTTGTATTCAGCAAGGTTCGGGATGCCACGGGTGGCAGGCTCCGCATCTGTATGTCTGGTGGCGGTCCCCTTGCCAAGGACACCCAGAAGTTTATCTCCACGGCCATTTGCCCGCTCATCAGTGGATACGGACTGACCGAGACCGGGGGTATGGGTGCACTCAACGACCCTCGTGCCCTAACGTTTGAGGCTCACGGTGATATCCCCGCCTCCGTCGAGGAGAAACTGGTGGACTTTCCCGAGGCCGGTTATTTCACTTCCAACAACCCCCCTCAAGGTGAACTGTGGATCCGCGGTCCCTCGGTCACTGGGGGATACTATGAGAACGAAGAGGAGACTAGAGTTGCTCTGCGAGATGACGGATGGTTCATGACGGGCGATATTGCCGAGTTCGACAAGAACGGCCATGTCAAGATCATCGATCGCAAGAAAAACCTTGTTAAAACTTTGAACGGCGAATACATCGCCTTGGAGAAACTGGAATCCATTTACCGCGCATCGCCGTTGGTCGCTAACATCTGCGTCTACGCCGCCCAGGATCAGCAAAAGCCCGTCGCAATCATTGTCCCGGCCGAGCCAGCTTTGTTGCGGCTTGCCCGGGAGAACAACATCCAAGGCCATGACCTTGAGGATCTAGTTGACCACCCACAGATCAACAGCCTTGTTCTTCGGGAACTCCAGAAGGCCGGTCGACAGGGCAAGCTCTCTACCTTCGAGATTATCGATGGAGTTGTTTTGGATAAGGATGAATGGACTCCCCAGAATGTAAGTTTTGTCTCGCTTCCAAAAAAGCGTGATTCTAACATGAGACCATCACAGGGCTACGTTACCGCTGCTCAGAAGATCCAGCGCAAGAAGATCTTCGAGAAGAACAAGAAAGGCGTCGATAAGGCTTACGGGAAAGAATAAACTGGCTTCCAGTGTTTGCCATCTCCGTTCGAGATAAACTAAACTTCCGCATATTGGTCATTTCGGTTCATTGAGCTCCTGATCAGGGAAGAGATCTTGGTACTCACTAATGACAGCTCAGGTGTGTCCCGGCTGTGGATCTATAATGTGTTCTTGTATAGCGTTTCTTTGATATAATGTTTTGCCATAGTACAAATATATCCATTATTGTCTCCGCTCCGCGACTTCCTTGCATTACTGTATTACCTTTCCTCACAACCTGCCAGCCCCCCCCCCCTAGAGACACTTCATCGCTTCTTCCTCATTCACAGTAGTTGCCGACCAACCAGACCACGGACATGTCGCCCCTCACGTTACCCTAGCCAACAATTCCAACAATGCTAACGGCGATCCGCTACTCGCAGAATGACTCATATCGGAATGGAGGGATGTGAGTTAGGGAGGGTGTTTAGCAAGCTGGTGAAAAGGTAAGATAGGAGTAATTAGCGGGCGTTGAAGCCGGACACTCGCTGATGAACAGATAAATCAGCTTATTGGCATCGCTAGTCGTGGCGTTTGTTATAGTACAACTGGTTGAAACCCAGACAACTGTTTTTGACTGAAATTCAGGGGAGTGTTCCTTTTAGGCATAAATGTATATCGATCTACAACAGCACACACGCCATCATGTTTCCCTGTTTTCCACCCCTTGTTTCTTTTCGATGATCAACATGATGAACAGGATGAGATGCCAATCAGTCGAGTTCGGTCGACGAGGCTGTGTCCACTATGCGTGATTGGACAGAGTGCCCGGCCAAACGGTCGGGCCAGTGCGCTGTCCGGTGTCAATTCTAAGCACGGACTCTGAAAAATAGACAAGCTCGATGATTGCAATTGGTGGGGGGTGGTTATAATTTAGTTGTGGCTCTCCTAGGTTGTATTCTCCCTAGTGAGCAAGTGAATGGAGTCAAGTAAATATAATGACCGGGGGATGAGCAGACGGCGAAATGCTTGGCGTATTTCAACCTTAGGCATAGAACCCGGCAGACGGTGCAGCGTCCCGTGATTAAGAAAAATAATCGACGGTCGGCGTGATTGTCTATGATGTCAGTGGCTCCCCAGAGGGCAACGCGTAGGGACCACCTGCGCATCGGATCGGATCTTCGTCTTCTGTTCGTCGTCCCCATCCCCCCCACCATCTTCCCCCCATCGTTCGAGATACATGGTCTATAGGTGTTACAGATTCAATCTGATGATCATCTCCTCTATTGCTGCAGAAACGCTCTCCACATGTCAACAAAGTATTGTCGCCCTGTACTTAGGAGAGTAGGGAATGAAACGGCCTCCTTCGGCGCTGACTCGGTAGGGTAAATTCATCCCGTTCCACTGTGGAGAACGAACCCATCAGGGACCAATTCAGAGTGGGACCTGAGCATTGGATCGCCCCATCGGCCTTCCCTCTACGTCATCGTGGCTTGCAAAAATCACCCAATTGCGGTGTGCCATCAATGAGACTGAAGACTTATCCGCCTTCGGAGGGCCCTCGTCCAATGGCGGACTCCAGGGAGAAGAGCTCAGTCGCATCGGAGGGCCACTTGGAGTGAAGTTACCCCCCTCGAGCAGTCCATAATTCGGTGTTTGGAAGTCCAATTTATCCCGCCCAATTATAACTACCGACCGCCCGCCCTGATGTCACCTCTATTTTTCCTGTCCTTCCCTCTAAATCCCAGCCGTGCTGCTTGACTGCACCGTCCTTTTCACTTTGAGAAACACCACCAGATTTCCAATTCCCTACACAATGTTCACCAATAGGTAGGCATGCCCTTTCTTTTTCTTCGCATGGTCTCGAACCTGAACCCCTCCGAATGCATTGCACCTTGGACGTCCCGCCAACTTGCGAGCATTCAGACGGGCGCGAAACAACAGCCGTGATAGCCAGGTCATTGGTTGAAATATGTGCTAATCTTTCTGCCTCTCGAAATCAGGGAGAACAAGAAAAAGCCGAATCAGAACCTCATCAGTAATTTCCAGGAAACGTTTTCCGACGTTGTGCGACCGAATTCCGACGCCACTGGGTACGAGCCTCTTACCCTCCTATCCCCTTTTCGCTCTTGTTCTCTCACAACTGACTACTTCACGGAACTGAAGTCTGGCTGCACCACCGGTCCGCGTTACCCCAACCCTAGATGACGCTTCCCTTCCTCCTACGTCTATCCGAAAACAAAATCACCATGACGATACTTTGAATACAACGGGGCCCGTCTCTCATGTTCCAGCTGGCGACTTGCTCACTCCATCCAGCAAGATGAACGCAATGTTCGACGAGACGCTGTTTGACCAATTTACCAACAACTCGCCCGGGACAGTAGTCCACGACACGTACGACGCATTAGGGGGACAATATTATCCCCCCCTTGCTCAGAACCCGGATCCATATCTTAACTATGGATCTTTTTCACCCGAATGCGTTGAATATCCTCGAGAAGATGGTCTAAACACTATTTCATTAGGAGAGGTGAACAAGCAAGGCGGCCACAGTGCAAACGGGACCAACAGGATGCCGCAGTCGACAGAGGCCATTGGGACTAACAACGAGCAGTAAGTCTTTTTTCTCATTTTTGATAGGTTCTTTTGAGTCTATTTTGAATCTGTTCACCTGTCGCCAAAGTTAACCTTTTGCTCTATCTAGGTTCCGATATTGCGTGACGCTGCATGCACCAACCGCCATGATCAAGGATCAAACCGAAGCTCCCATGACCTACCTCAACAAAGGTCAGACCTACATACTTTCCATCGCGGATTCAGTCCCACCGCCGGCGGGTAGCCGGCCTGCCAGGTACCGTACATCGGTTCGTGTCGTCTTCGATGAAGCGGCACAGGCGATCGATCCCTCAGCTTGCTGGAAACTTTGGAAGGAGGTGCGGGGGTCGAAGGACGCGCAGGAAAAGGGTGGCGATGCACAGGCGATTGACTGCCTCGATCCGGCAGAAGGGGCAGCGGGTAAACCACGGAACCAAATACAATTGGAAATAATGTCGGTCGATGGATTCTGCTGCACGTGGACGGCAGACATTCAAACAGGTGCGCGAGAATGCAGCATTGGCGTCCGGTTCAATTTCCTCTCGACCGACTTCACGCACTCTAAGGGCGTCAAAGGCTCACCGGTCCGACTATGCGCCAAGACAGAGATGATCGCCTCTGGTGATGAAGACGCAGGCATCGACGACGCTCCTGAAATGTGTTTCTGTAAGATCAAGTTATTCCGGGACCACGGAGCGGAACGAAAGCTCCACAGCGATATTTCCCAGACGCAGAAGTCCATAAGAAAACTTCAGAGGGAGACTGCGATGTCTCAGGCTGGAGAGGATGATCAACTCGGAAAACGAAAACGGGGCAACCTCTCGAGCGTTGCCAAGAGCGCTGCGGCGACGGAGGAGGAACAGCGGCAGGCGCAGATCTACCGTGACGCGGAAATGCACATGCTTGGCGACTCACTCACTTCCAACCTGCCAATGACTGTCTTGACCCAACGATCTGAGCCGAAGGACGATCCGGATCAATTCCCAATCCGATTTCCCGGTGCTTCACAGAGTCCGCCCAAATCAGACGATAGTCCGGGTAGTACCGGTAGTACCGGGCCCTATTCCAATGTCACGTCGACAAGTTCCAATTCACCTTCCACCACCATTACCGAGCCATCGAGAGTATCATCGTCCAGTGCTTCTGTGGAACAAGATTGTCCACAATCGGTGTTCAAAGTACCACCGCTCCCTGCAAAATTATCCAAACGTCCTGAATTGCCCCGTAAGGGATCAGGTAGGTCCATGCCCAGGAACGCGTCCAGGATCTCTGTGCTGACAATGATTTCTTAGCGGTTTGCTTCTATATTCGGTTCCATCACGACTGGAAGAGACAGGATCAATATCATCGAGCTTTGTATTTGAAGGAACGCACGGTTCACGATTTGACGGTGCAAATCTGCCGGAAGCAGGACATGGACCCGGACTCTATAACCCGTGTGCTTCATGTCAACCCGGGCGGTTTGAAAGTCATCATCGATGACGATGTAGTCCAACAGCTTCCCGATGGTCAAGACATGATGGTCGAGATCACGCGGAATTCAAGACCAACCGCTCCCGGCAAGGACACTGAAGTCGAGATCATATTGAGTTTCTGAGCTCTTATCACCTTAGCACAGGCCTCCTGACCCAGACCTCCCTTATCCTCCCACCCAACATTACACACACTCACACGCACACGCACCTTTTTCATCCTCTCTCGGAATTCCTGAATGGGTCAATTTAGTTACGATAGTCTCACGAGTAATGATCAAAACTCAGCATAACGACGCCAACCTGGTATCATGATTGCTGAGCATTCTTTATTTAGACACCTCGAGCCCTGTGTGCAATTAGCCTTATGCCCATCAACCACAATGGCCGGTAATCTGTCGAATCACCCGTCTCAAGCATTGTGACCTTCCCATCGCTCGCAGGACTACAATGTCCCTCATGCCAGTACAGCCGCACCCACGGAATTACGCCCTCTTTAAAGTACAGACCTCAGCCTGACTCAGCCTGACCCAGTGTGGTCGTAATAACAAGGAAGTAGAGGTATTAATCCGGTATTGAGATCTATTACCGTCCCATGACGTATTTTGATAGCAGAACCTACGGTGTGGATAAGGCAGTCAGGTATACACTAGAAGTAACTACTACGGAGTAAGTGCAGTACTAATAACTCATAAACCATGCTCTCCAAACGCCAGATCGGTAGAAAATAGAAAATAAGATAGTCTGTAGGGATGAATTGTGTTCTCGACTTACCACGCCGTCGCCTCATCTCGATATCCTAATCCCAGTATGACGATCTTCAGAAGCAACCGAACCAACTGTAGGAACCACGCTAACGCATTAAACTAGCCCCATATTCGGTCGAGACCTCACAGAACGAATGTCTTCGATCGTTCTAGAATAATAGCTTCTAGCTCGGCTCCCTTATGATCTACATGATGCCTCGACACCGCAAGGCATTCTGATATGCATCTCGCCAGGACAGCGCAACAGCCAACCCACTAGGGCCTCTAGTGCTCTGTGCATCTGGCAAGCACAAATATTTTGTGGATGTGCCCGCCATGTTGTAAATTTGTGGGTATTACAAACTCCTTATCTCTCTCTCTCTCGAAACCCAGTCCTGGTTATTGTTGCGTTGATCAAGCACCGGTTCATCTGATTAATGACGTCATTGTTACATCAGGGTTGATCTACGGTGTACTCCGAATAGTTACACTTGATGCACACATTACGTGTATGTACCACCATGATAGCCTTCATGGGAAGGAATGCCCTGTGGGGATTTTCATTCTTAGGACACATGCCGAGGTGGTAGGAGAGGAGGGAGAGTCTGACATGAATACCACGTCATGGACAACAGCCTCCGGCGTCATGCAAACACGCCTCTTCGCGGGATAGATATTCCGTAATAATGAGATGAATCGAGAAGGGGGATATAAATAGCCGTGCTTTGCCTGGCTATAGCTTCTTCTTTTAACATCTTTTGGATCAAGAAACAACAACCACTCGAGTGACTTTCCACTACTTCTATACGTTTCACAAGTACCTCATATAAACATCAGCCTAATCATTCACAATGTCTGACTCGGGCCGCAAAGACTTCTCTACCAGTCCGTCAACTTCCTTGCCCTTGCTTGACCTATCCTCTTAACAATCCCTATCTAACACACTGCAGAGGCCAAGGAGGAACTCACTCCCGACTCCATGAAGTCCACGCAGGACAAGGCCAAGGAGGCTACCACCGACACGACGGACCGTGTTGCACGGGGCTTCCAGTCCGACGACAGCAAGTCGGGACCCCAGGAGGCGTTCGACAAGACCCAGCGTGGTCACGACAACAAGGAGCATGGCGGTGCTACTGAGTCTGTGTAAGTTTTATACTTGGATCATGCGAGCCTTGGTTTGGTTTGGTCTGTGCTAATGGATCTCATAATATAGAGGCGATAAGGTGAAGGGTGCCTTGGGTATTGGGAAATAGATGATGATTAATGTGTTGACGGCTCTATGTATACCACCTTATACCTTATGCTTATGCAAGTTACGGGATAATGACATGATTGATATTTGATTTAACAATACCTATATAATCAAGTACATGATACAGTATAATACCTAAAACGCTGAGATTCCTGGATCTACACTATCAGATCAAGGATTGTAGCCTGCACTCTTCCCCCTCATGCCCGTTGAGTTCAGATGCTTACATAGAATCATAGAATCCCGCTTGGTGTAGTGGAGACGTTACCCACTCATCCAACCAACCAACCAACCTTTCCGCCTATTCGGATGTTTGTCCCGGCCTATCAGACTAGAATGCAAACCTGCAAGTGTGGGACTTTTTACTGACACAGTAAAGAGCCATGAATAGAGTGGAGTTGTTCGCTCCTGTCCGGATGGCCGCCGATCCCACTTGGTGCCGATGAATGACATACTTGGTAGTCCAGGGCCCACCGCGGATTGACATGAATAACATCATCACAGCCCCGTCGGTCGTTTCCTTTTTATCTCCAATTCACCTCCATTTGTCTCCATCTGCCCCTCCTCGGATTCTCCCCTCTCTCACATCATCCCTCATCCCACCTCCCACTTGGTTTCTTCTTTACTCAGTACACGCGAGAAAGGAAAGCAAGCACATCCATCATGCCTGATTTTGTGCGCGTCTCAGTCCTCGGGACGACTTATGAGATCACCGACAGGTAAAATTGCCATTTTTTTTGCCTTGCGGACAACGCGACGATCGGAGCAGGGAGGCTTACCGGACTATAGATATGGTGACCTCGAGCCGCGAGGTTTTGGTGCCTCCGGTGTTATTTGGTATGTTTGATCTCTCTAAATCCTCATGATCGAAAAATGAAAGTGAATAGCGACCGGATGGCTAATAGTGGTGTCTCGAAAGCTCCGCACACGACTCCATAACGAACGATCAAGTAGTGTTGAAGAAAATCGCAAAACCATTTGATAATGTCGCCATCTTGAAGCGGACGTTCCGAGAGGTCCATTTGCTGAACGGGTTGCGCCATGAGAATGTTCGTTCCTGGAAACAGATACCTTGGTGGGAGTGGGTGCTAATGCGGCGCAGTTGATCAACATGCGAGATATTTTCATCTCGCCGTCAGAAGACATGTAGGTTTTGTCTCGCTCATGGGTTCTTTCTTCGCGACCGATGCTAATCCAAGCAGTTACATGGTCACCGAAGCCATGATGACCGACCTCTACCAAGTGATCCGATCGAAACCACTCGAAGGCCAATTCGTCCAGTTCTTCACCTATCAGATCCTCGTACGTCTGCCTCTGCCTCTGCCTCTCGCGAACATCGCACCCTCGAGTCCGCTACTAACCGCCCGTCCAGCGAGGATTGAAATACATCCACTCGGCAGGCATCATCCACCGGGATCTGAAACCCCAAAACCTCCTCGTCAACGACAACTGCGACCTCAAGATTTGCGACTTCGGACTCGCCCGACAGCAAGACCACCAAATGACCGGTTACGTCGTGACGCGGTACTATCGCGCCCCGGAGGTGATGTTGACGTGGCAGCACTATAGTTACGCGGTGGATATCTGGAGCACGGGCTGTATCCTGGCCGAGATGTTGCGCGGGACGCCATTATTCCCCGGAAAAGACCACATCGATCAGTTCAAGATCATCACGCACATTTTGGGTAATCCGCCTGCGGAACTGGTTGATAGGGTGTATAGCAAGAACGTATGTGTCCTCGCTTTCTATGCGGTAGTGTTAAAGAAGAGCTCGGATGGCTGATACTCGTTTCCTATGCAGACATTGAAGTTCTTGGAATCTTTGCCGCCCCGTGAGCCACGGCCACTCTCGTCGTTCTTTGTGGGTGTTGAAGAGGAAGGTTTGTTACCCCCCTATTTGAACTACTCTCTCAACGCTTGGAACTGATGCTAACTATGCTAAAAGCGGTTGACTTGATCGGAAAGATGCTCCAACTAGACCCATATAAGAGAATCACCACCGAAGACGCCTTGGCCCATCCATACATGGCGAACTTCCACGAGCCGGAAGACGAGCCCGTGGCGGATCGCAAGATCGACATGTCCTACGAAGAGATGGAGCTGTCGGCAGACGAATGGAAAAAGAAAATGTAAGTCCTGTGTTCAGCGCGCCCAAAGCCTCCGACAGGAGAAGTAAATGGCTAACTATGGGATGCACTAGGTACCAAGAGGTGCTCGACTTCCATGAGGGGTCCTGCTCCAATGTTGTGCAGAGCATCGAGGAGGAGTAAGAGAAGAAGAGTGAAGACCTGAAGCAACGGGACTTCGAATCAGCGAAGAAAGTGCTTTTTTTTTCAAGACATGCCATGTCATTTTCGCATTATGTCATTGTAGCGATATAGATAGTTAGCCACGATCATTAGTAAATACAGATCTATCGGATTTTTCCAGCCAGGGCAGCAGCTTCCCTTTTCCGCTTTAGTGCTCACCCATCGCCGCTTTTTGCTCACTAAGTAGACCTAAGCACGCCTCAAACGGCCTAAAATAACTACCAAACACAAAGAAAGCGGAAGACCAAGAGATCTGAAAACAGGTAACTTTAGTAAATTATATGCAAGTAACTTATACGTATAATCGCGACAATGAAAGAGTTATCCTTCTTTGAAACCGTCCGAAGATACTATGTAGTAGATGAAGATAAAATTATATAAATAAAGAAAACTATTTAGTAGAGATTATAGCCGTTGAAATCCGGTTATAAACAATAAATTATATTATGTTTCTACCCGGTCGGATCAAATTTTGCAATGTTACTGACAACGTCCTGAAAAGACGGTGCCGAGCTCAAGATTCCGTGGGCTGCGGCCCGAATAATATTCTTTCTCTCCTTCTCTTTGTACTACACCTCTGTCGCCTTAACTACCAGAAATACAACGACAACCATATAGATGCTCGTACATCTTGTGAAATACTCTCATAATACGAAACTCTATTGACTCGATGACGGGGTAGCTGCGTTCTGGCTTATCCCCGAATTTGGAATGGAGCGTAGCATAATCGAGCAGGAAAACACCAAATCTTGAGAGATCCTGCATGATTATCAAATCCTTCCCAAGTCTTCGTGCGATTGGCTGTAGTCGATGCTTTCGATCCTTGGGCTCTTGAATGAGCAGCCCCCACAATTGATAATAGCATCGTGTAAAACGACGTCGCTCTGTGGGCAAAAGATATCGCGGACGTATGCCAGACTCGCTGTAGAAATCATGCGTATATTGCGTCCCTGTAGGTAGACGGTTACGTTTACTGCGCCTAACACCTAGGAAAGGAATAATGATTTGTGTGTTAAAAACACACATTGCCTGATTTAAAACGGCCAGGTTGCGCGCCATGCGCGGACATCCCAGACCGTCACAGAAGACTCGGGACCTGAGCCCCCTTGATCCGCAAGCAGATTGCGCGCATGACGGTGGCATCCTATCTCGATTGGTGCAATCCGTTTGTATATAGTAGTGGTATGTTCAGACCACACAGACTGAAGACGACGGCATGTTGCAGCTAGCCGTTGTACAAAGAAAGATGACCCAAGGTCACAAAATATCTCAACCAACACTTCTGTAGGCAGTGCTTGGAGGTAGTAATTGTCACAAGGCGGGAAATCCTCATCTGTGAGTACCCACCAATCGCTTGACCGGGATGAAATGTGTTTCTCCATGTCAAACACTTAAATGCTTGTAAGAATTTGAGGTGCCAGGGGTAGGCTACCAAAGTGGAAGAAAACAATTGAATAGGGTCAGATACTGAGCTATCTAGGGATGGCAGAAGAAGGCCCTTTTATCTTCAATATCACCTGGTCTTCATGGCCGGTTCCATGGAGGCTTCCTCTCATTTTCATGGAACCTGCCCTAAGAACTTGCCTTTAGCGGAGGTTTGGCGGGTTGCTCGAAGCACCTAATTCTTCTACAGAACCCACCAACGGTTTGGCTGGGATGAAAAGTGTTTCTCCATATTAACATCTATATATGTAGTTAGATAGAGAAAACGTGAACGCTTGCACAAAAGAAAAAATAAGAAAGAGGAGAATGGGGACATTTTAGAGCCGCCTGGAAAGGCGAAGAATGGGAAGCAATCAATAACCACTTTCAGCCTATCCCAAATGCGAAGCTCTTTTTCGTTCAAACTCCCTCAATCGATCAATCTTTGTGTCGACAATCATCTAAGAGCTACGCCTAGACGGCACAACTATAGCGTTTGAACGTTTGATTGTCTGGAACCAACCCCTGATTGCTTGACAATCAGGGTAACTTAGTAATTGCGCAGCAACTGGATATTAGACTACCTAGCTGGCCACAGTGTAGAAATGTAACCCAAAAAGATCTTCCTCTGTCTCATCCTCGTGCTACGGTTTTGTCAATATCTCTATTGACTGGAATATCCTGCCTCCATTTGATAGCTTGAAGTGACGTATCGAGGTAGCTAGAATGTCAGTCAACACACAGGCAGTTATGGGTCCAAATCCCTCCTCCCATCCCACAACTCAGCTCTTCACCCCGCTCCAAGGATCTTCTCCTGGAATCGGGGTAGAGTTCGAGGCTAACAGGGTTTTACTCAAAAGCAGTAACGACAGTGAGCATGAATGTACAGGCCGTGATCTAAAAGACGCCAAAGGAAAGGTACTTGCGAACAGAAAGGGACGGCATTGGAAGCTAACAGGGGATGACACTCCTGGGGGTCGCCTCCTTCATGCAGAATACATACTAGACGGGAGACGCCTAAAGCTTGGTTCTGGGAAGGCTGCTCGAGCAGCACGAAGAGTTGAAAATGACCTGGAACCCATTTACCATCGTGAAACCAGGGGAAAATAAAGATCCAAACGAAATCAAATGGGGTCGACAGGTAACCGCGCCAATGCCTTTGCGGGTCAAAAATAAATTGATGAGGCAGGTGAATCTTCGTCAATCAGGACCTCTATTGCTCAAAGGATCTACATTTATACAGCGAATGGTATGGGTTCGGCCGGAGTATTTCCAGTCTAGGCCACAGGGGATCGATCTCGACCTCACTGAGGACGCCCAAGAATTTTTTGCCCTCGTTCTAAGCTATGCCAAGGCATCAGCTTCCCCAATGGGCAGCAGCCCTAACGCGATAGATAACATTATGCTCTCTATTCACGTTATCCAGGACATAGCCTCCGACCCAGTCAAGCCTTTTTGTGGGGCGTAGGCACGCCGGGATTCGGGCAGACATCCCCGGCGTCACACATCCTATGGACTTGCATTTTCTCAGATCACCATAACATTTTACCTCTACAGCTTGAACTAGACCATACCACGTCTTTCTCAATTCATATCCCCCCGATGCCGATGCACATGCCTGAGGAAGCATCGGCAGCATCGGCACTATCAGCAATCCAATACACGATACACGACAGCAGGAGTGCTTGCCTTTCCCTCTCCGGAGATTTAAACGACACCACCCTGCATAGGATAGTAATTATAAGTAGCCTCTTTTCATCGAGGACGCTGGCTAGCTGATTAACTTCTTATAAGTTAACGGCCTCTAAAGCTATGTATCCTGAGACACTGCGACTTTTTGGTCGCTGAGTTATCCGAAGAGAAACTCCACTATTAACTAGATCGTGACCGACATTTCCGACCACCTCATCAAATACCACCTCTACTATAATAACTATAGCTCCGACCACCGAGTAACATACTTGGAATAGAATCTTAGAAATAGCGCAACCCCACCGCTAAAGCGAAGAAAATCTATAATCGAGCCGGTTGGAAAAGATTAGATAGAAGATATAAAGACCTATAAAACACTAAAAGATCCCAACCACAATCAAGATATTAGATACTACTATAAAAGAGCTCACAGAAGAAACCGCAAGAGCGGTCGATTATTGTACTCCGGACCTACAGCCGTCTCCGCACGCAGGGCGGTGGTTTACCGCCAATTTAGAATATAGTACAAAATAAAGGGCAGGTGGGCAAGCCGGGCAGTATATGACGGCTCAGTAAGTGTTTACTGAGTGTTGAGTGAGCGGTGATTCGTGATATGAGTTATTTGTTGAGCTAGGCCCTGAGTATCCTGACTAGAGTGGCTGCACCTAGAACAGGGAATCCTTAGTTATGATAGGAATTCTGGTATGTATAGGTACCTATTTATACTGTTGAATTATGATCGGCCTCCTCGGCCTCACATCCCAGAAACACCACGATACAAGTACAATTATCACTGTGCTTCTCCCTACCAACCAACTCGATCGTCGCGCCCGAGATATCCTTCGCCGAATGGCCCTGCTTCTCCATCGTCCCGATCAGGGTCACCAGCTTCTCGTCCTCCAACGCATCCGTCACGCCGTCGCTCGCCAGAATCAAGATCTGCTTGCTACTCGACCGAGACAGCCTCCTGGTCAACGTGAATGGCACGCGCGACATGAAGTCGGCTTCGGTATTGCGCGCATCCGATTGCCCCGCGATCATCTCCAAACCTTTCTCGACCGTCGTTTCGTTCAGTGGTCGCTTGAGTTGTAGATCGCCTAGAGCGCGCGTCATGTTGATCGCGCCTAATCGGTCCTCCCCGGTCACGCCGTTTAGTTTCCCGCCAGCGAAAAAGATCCGGTCGCGCTCGTCGTTGTCGGACGGTTTATGCGAATGGGAAAGTCGTTCCTAGATAGATGACATATTAGCCAAGCCAACCCCGGGGTATTTCATAACCGAAAAGAAGTGTCAGCCAAGGAGAAATACTTACAACACGATACCCATCCCCATCCTTCTTCCCCCAAATGATCGGCGAATCACCAAGATTCGCCACCAAGAGGCTCCCGCTCGTGAGATCTAGCAGACACAACGCCACCGTACACCCACACATAGCGGACTCGTCGCTCCCGCCACGAAACCGCTCGTACAGTTCATCGTCGATATCCTTGAGGCCTAGCACGATCGCCTCTTCGTGCTTCCCGGAGCGGAACTCCTCGCGGTCTGCGATGCGGCTGTGCAGACTCTGGAACGCGAATTCGGATGCTTCGGCGGATCCGCTGGTTCGGTGTTAAGAGACATATCCGACTAGGACGAGAACAAAAAAAGAAGACGAGAGGAAGCGGGTTAACGGGGAAGACACGTACTGGCCATCATAGACGGCAAAATAAGCTATTTGGGCGCCTTGGGGCGGGGAGAATTCGTGTGGAAGAATACATCTGTAGCGGTCTTCTTGATGGTCTCGACTTCCTTGGGCCTAAGGGGAGGCGGGGTTAGACTCGACCTAATATACGTGGAGAGAGAAAGCTAAGAATATACTATACCGTACCGTTTGCCCAGCCGAGTCTAAGATACGAAACCGAGGCATTCTGTTGAAGGAGGCAGGAGGAGTTAAGGGACACAGGAAGATTGCATGTCCATACAGCTCGGATGATGGGACGACGGGTGTTCCTGAGATATATGGGATTTGGGGCCTCGGAACCCGACGATCTTCTGAGTGATTAATTAATTAGTTGTGGAGGGGAGCAACGCATAGAATGATGTCATACATTGGAGGCAGAAAATGAAGAAAGAAACTCGTCATGATTGGACGGCAAGTTTGTCCGGAGAGCCGCTTGCGCAATGCGGTGGAGCGTTGATTTAAGCTCTCCGTAAAATAAGAAATTAGGTATTGATTACATATTCCGTATAAGAATAAGACCAAGGCAATGGCCTCCCCACGTGATACCAAGCATCGGCCTGTCCACGGAACGCGGGCCCTTTCCATCCGTCTTACACCTATCCATGCCATCCATTCATCGGCTTGGACTACTCCAATCATCACAGTCTAAAGAAAATTCCGTTAGGGATCCATGGCCGGATGTGGTTCCCATCGACAGATCATGGATAGATCCTACACATTCACCCACCGCAACTTCACCGATGCCGGATCTTTCACCGTGAGCGTCAATTTCGAAACTGACTCCTTCATCAATTCTTTCAACTCGGCCCGCTTGTCCTCCATATTCTCGCCCTTGGCAGCCAGTGGCTTACATCTCGTCGAGTGGAACAGGGTGAAAATGAGCCACAGAGAAAATACGGACCATTACAGCCAATGTGCGAGTGCATCTTGGGAACACCTCGTACTTCCATGCGATACATTCGAGTCAAGACCACTCATTTCCTCGCGCATCCATTCTTGCCATTTCGGATACGCAGCCAGGAGAATCACCGCGTACCCCATAGTGTGAGCCGTGGTATCGAACCCGGCAGTGCTGAAAACAAACAGGTTACCGCTGATTTCGTCCTCGGTCAGCGACAGGGACGAACCCGACGCTTCGACATGGCCTTGCTTCGCCTGATCTGAAAAACGGACTAGCATGCTCTGTAGATTGTCGCTCGACGACAGTCCGTCTGCCGCAAGTTTGCGTTCCTCCTCGAGGACCTGCTTTGTATTTGATGGCATCTTCTCGATATGGTTGCCAAGAGAGCGAATAGCGTCCGGCCAAACTGGCAGCTTGAGCATCCAAGTGGGAACAATGGCTGCAGCAAGTAACATGTCAGCTACCATGGCGATGGTTTTGAAGTACGCGCCTTTTGCGTCGACCTTTTCGTCCGTGCTATCCTGAAGCTGAGGTGTCCATGCATGTTGTTGCCCGTAGCCGGCTCGACCAAGCACGTTGATTGCCAGACATCGCAGTCCGCTGAGAGCTTCATTACCAGGGTGCTGGAGCATATAAGCAAGCATTGATTGTGGCTGTGCGCAGCTTTCCTTCCAGACAATTGTACTGATGCGCTCGTTGAGGTTGGGCGCTATGATACGTCGTTGACGCTGCCTAGATGAAACTGTTATTGATGAACTTGATGTGGATAAACGGAGGTACGAACCAGTCGTCGCCATCTACCTGTATAATTCATTAGCAGAAGCATATGAAGCACCCAACGGACAATCTACCTGAAGCACATTCGACCCGAAAATCCCCATGAATTGAGCGACGGCTGGCGATTGAACAAAGTCCTTCCGTCGTTGCAGGATCACCTTTCCAAGGACTGGATCTGCAGACCTATCATACGATCGGCTTCATATTCTAACCAACGTCTCCCGATCGACCACACACGCAATGGCACGGACTCACCACAAGCTAACTTCTTCTGGCGTGACCAACGCAAATGTTTTGCCCACTCGACGATGAATTGCCCCATTTTGTCGAAACTCCCAACCATGGAGGGTCACGTCAAGTCGGTCATGGAGCCATCCTGGCAGATAATTTTTCAAATAAGGCAGGAGAATGGGACCAGTGACCATCCAAGCTGGGCTCTGAGACAGAGCCGGGGAGATGTATACCGGGAAGCCAGTTCGACGGGCCCGACTATAGTTTTTCACCAGGGCGACGCATTTCACCAGTAGGAAGACCGCGCTCAAAGCGGTGATGATCAAGACCAGCATATTTGCGATGGTAGGATCAATTTTTCAAAAGGCAGACGGATTTCGCAAAGCAAGCGGAGTCTTCGTTTAAGTAAATACACCGTTTGATTCCTAGCATCTCAAATGTCCCAGCTAGCCGATGGCCACCGAGACAGACACTACTTTGGTTCATATTGGCGCTAATGGCTCCACGCCGAATCCTACAGGAGCCCTCCGCCATATTAGTTTTCGCCAGGGTCCTTAGTTATCACTACTCTACCATAGGCGTAGTTGAGGCTTAATTTGTTCAGTTCGTTTATTTTAGCATTGGTGCCTAGCGCCAACTTGGTAGATCCTCTCTCATGCACTAGCCGAATTTACCGGAATCTGAAGTTAATCTGCGCAGGGAAGAACTGGATGCTTCGCGGTCACTTGAGCGACAAGTTTCGGCTGGCTGTGATCATTCCAAATCATGCTCCATTCGTCTCCGTCTCCATCTAGATGGGTTTTACTTATCATAAGCTATTCACATCCCGAAGACCTGGGATGACATCTTAATGTTAAACCTTTGGTGCAATCCATGAACAGAGCTTCACAGTTATATACCATGCTACCTTCTGGCTCTGAACTTGAAGTCAGATATATCTCTATCAGCCTCATTCTATGCATCCACTCCCCAAACAACCCTCTCAAGCAGGATTATACCCCTTACTCCAATCCACACAATTCAAATCCAGCTTCGTCCGATCTACGTTTCGACACGTCACCAAATTCGACCCGTTGATGGACCGAATATCGACATCCTTCGCCTCAATCCCTGAACAAGTCTCTGGACTAGAACAGACCAGATGCGCAACCAGTGGCGCGAACACGCGATTCGTCCGCCCCCGGATATTGTGGAACTTTACATCGGTGATGTTCAATTTGGCCTGGTCAGAGGTCAGCCCCCTTTTCAAACCCTCAAAATCAAAACAAGAGGGACAAACCGGATGTTTAAAACACTCCTCCTCATCATCCTGCCCATAGCACTGCGTGATAGTCAACCCGTAATCGACATTATCCAACCACATCGTATCATAAGTGACGTTGCGGACGAGCCCGCGACCTCCACCACCGACCAAACTAGTGGATTTTTCGGAGTACGCATCAGGCCAGACTTTGATCCGCGCACCCTCGGACGAGTTGTACATGCTGACGTTGAAGACGTGGATGTTCTCGACGTAGTCAACGCGCGAGGGGTATTGGCCCAGACTGCCGACTGAGATACCGTGTGTGCCGTTGCAGTGCATGTTGCGGACGGTGATATCGGTGCTGTTGGGTTTGAAGCTGACGCAGTCTATTTTGGGACAAGGATATTAGCGGCAGGGAAGAATGAAACCCAAGGGGGGGGGGGGGGGGGAGAAAGGCCAACAAACCATCACCATTATTCACCGTCGAGTTCTGAATCGTAATCCTCGTCGAGCGATATGTATCCCAGCCATCGGTATTCTTCTCAAAATTCTCATTATCGCTGACCGAATACATATAGATATTATGGAACGTAACATCCGCCGAGTCCATCACAATATTATGCCAAAACGGCGAACTCAGCATCTTCAGATCCGAGACCGACCCGCCCTGCAAGCCCGCCGTGGCCAGGAGAATAGGACGCTTAATAGTCTTGTCTTTCGCATAGGCATCCCACCAGGGCTGCCCGTTGCCGTGGATCGACCCGCCGCCGTAGACATTGACGTCCTTGCCGCCTAGCAGGACGAAGCTGGTGCTGTTCTGGAACTCGAGGTCGAAGGTGTGGTTCTGCCAGTAGGTCAGGTCGTCAGAGAACTGGATCGCGCCTTGGATGTCGAGGTCGACGTGCGAGAGATGCGTGAGGTTGAGGGCTCGACCGATTAGGTAGTTCTGCTCTCGTGGGAAGAGAACGTGGCCGCCATGATTGCACGCATTAATGGCTTCTAGGATGTACCCCGAGTCGTCGGTGGTTTGGTCATTGTGGCTCTCTGCAACGCAGGTACGATTGCGCGCGGGAGAATCCCTGGCGTGGAATGATCGAGGCGAGCGAAGGCTTTTCAGAAAGGACTCAGGAACGCTGACCCTGTTGGAGGCAAGGGACCCTGAGAGTAGACTTGCTACTGCTAGGGTTAGGGCTAGTACGGGGGACTTCATCTCTAGGGAGTTGGACTGTTAATTGTATACATCTTCCCACCCCAACTCATATGCTGAAGACCTCTTTATATAGATAATCACCAGTTTTATATGAATTCCCCGCAGGCCATTCCTCCGGATTGCAATTTTCCGTCTTGTCTGTCGTGGCATTCGAATTCTGTAAATTGTTTGGTTATCCGAGATCGTCGGATAAGACGAGACTCCGCATTTTCCCCACGCTTTGTTGTTGTGGGGGAGTTTGGGGGTGCGCTATGACGACATGTGCTTTTGCTGTTATTTGGAATGTATTGGCTATAATGGAAAGCATACATAGGTACCTAGTGACATTTATACATTAAAGGTTGCGTTCATTTGACTAACGAAGGCAAAGGGTCTCTGCGCTGTCGAGTTCATTATTCCTTCTAGAACCAAATTGTTCGAAGATCTCTGTATGAGGAATCTTGGTTCGATTCAGACAATATTGACTGTACTCTTGGAGGAGTATTTGCCAATGTCACTAGAGATATGCCCAAACTTCGTGATCGCTGATAGGTAGAGGGTTTGGGGTTTGGTTCTTAACGGAAGGTGCCGATAGAATTCGATAATGGCAGGTTCATTCACATGCACACCGGTGATTGGGTATCCTGGCTCTGAACTAGTCAGAAAGAGCGATCTGACGTCCAGAATATGAATCATATTTAACTAGTCTAGTGAACAGGAGCAGCCTGCTCTACAGGAATGCTGAAAGGCTCTATCGCTCTGGTCCAGGCACAGAATAAGATTGTATGTATATCTTCTTTCTTCCTCCTTTACCGGTTGAATCCGTGGGAACGAAGGACTAATGATGTTAGCTATTCTTATCCCCAGGGCCTTTCAGCATTGATCAATACCACAACAGGCTATCTCGTGACTAACATGGCGATACTGCAAGTGGATCTTATCCTGCTGTTATTATCCCTTCAGATCTGATCATTCATTCAACAAGACATCCTACTATAAACAACAACGTGTTGGACATCCTTGCATGCAAGTCACAAGATTGTCTGGTGATTTCACAGTATCTCATCTTCATCTTCATTGTTTGCGGTCTGTGGGTGATGGGTGTCATGCTGTATCATGTCTTGCCATGTCTCTCCTATTTATGAGTAGTTGTTCATGGTGATTACAATGCTTGCTGAGGCTCTTGTGGTACTGCGCTGACCGATTGTGTTTTGTGAGCTCATCTTTGGATTGAGTTCGAAGGAATGCCAGCTTGAAAATATTGATGTACCCATGGTGAGCCCCAACGCCACAATGTCACTCTCAACATCGCATTCTCCCTGTATCTGCACCTTTAGTTAATTTACTTTATGTGGTCATGAATGGTTCAAAACTTTCGCCAAACCATTCGCGTTCCATCCATGATGGTCTTTGCCGCTGTTAGTTGCTGTCATCAGCTTCTTGCCACAAGGGGGGAAATGATAACAAGTGTCAGTCTTCAATTCCTATACGTTTCTGCCCGATAGCGACCAGAAATTGTCTCTGAGTATGCCTATCAAACTGATATACGGTTTCAACCCATCCACTGAATGACTACCTGAGTCGCTGATTGGTGGATAATCCCATTCCGACTGGAAGGAATTACTCCACTGGTTACTGACTCGTACTCATTTAATAGACATTTCACAGGGATGCAATATTCTAGCTCGAGTCTCTTATCTACATGTCCCACAAGAAAATGATCAATGGCATGCTCCGGAGCGAAGACATCTCAGCACCCGCGATACTGAGTGATCCATGATGGGTTGAGGTGACCGTCGTCATCATTGAAGTAGAGTGGGTCGTATACTTTTGCGACAAGCTTTGTGTCGTGGCGAGGAAGCAATGGAGACGTTGACGATAACAACTGGACTGTGAATACCTGGGAGTTGTACTCATCGCCTCCCTTTAAAATGTCGATAATCTCAAGGCTGATAGTATCATCTCCCACGTTACCAGGCAGTGGGGGCCACTGTAAGCATCGATCGACTGGGTTCATGTGTTGTCTTTCGTTTCTGTCGCTTTCACTATTGATGCAGCAGTCTCTGACCACCGGAGCCGGAGCTGGAGGAGTGTGAGATTTTGCATCAAATTTTCATTCAGGGATGTACGGAACTGGAGGCTCAGGATGCTCCATCGGAGGAAACATCACTGGTAACGGCGGGAAGACGATTCTGTTTGTGCTCATTTTCAATAAGAACAACGCGCAATGTGAACTTGGCGGGGCTTGGAAGGAGGAAAAATCGGCAATCAGGATGTGGAGCCCCTTGCTTCGCTGGCGCACTTGGGTGCTATTCCCCGACTCCCTCGTCTAGGTTCTAGATACCTAGGAACTGCAAGGCTGATATACCAGCAAAAGAGGCCTGTACTCCGTATGGGTGCGCGGATGCCTAAGGTGGGGAAAGGAGTGAGCGACAAGTACGCTTTGACCGCTGGCCTCGACCGCGAAGCCCTAGGTAACCAACGCTAACTCCCTTCAATCTCAACGACCAGAACGCCCTGCACAGGCTTCATCTGTCTAATAAACATTCCTGTTGCACAAGAACAGATCGCCCCGAGAATTGGTAGATCTCCTACCTGTCGGATTCGAGGACCAAAACACTATCGTCTACATACGAAGGACTGCGTTCACGCGCCAATGAACGTGAGGAATGCTATAGCAAAAGTTCTTAATAGCTGTTTCTTCTCTAGTATGCCTATAAAGAGCCATTTCCAACCCCGTTCCCAGGTGACGAATCCCACCAAGGTTCGATATCCGATAAACTGGGCATTGTAGGGTCGTCACCAAACACATTAGCACCTCCCAACTGACCGAGTCCGGGATCGTCCAAAGCCCCCGAGAGCAGCTGCAGATCAGAATTTCGGATCCAGTCGAATTCGCCCGGTTGGCAAGCACCCGGCTGGCGGCTGGGATCTAGCGGTGCTGCGGCGCGAAGGGGATCGGCTTGGTTCGGTAGTAACGGACCAGGGCCTTGTAATGAGTTCACCGGCATCGGGAATGGATATGAGACATGCCCTCTTGGCGCGGCGATTCGGGTCTTCTTTCGGGAAGTATTCGCTTCTGAGCTGCTGCTGCCTGCCAGCTGCTGTGACGATGGTCGTCGGCTGACTTGCCGCTTGGCACCGGAACGGCGCATGTGCGCTTGCCATCTTCGCTGAAGACTGACAAGGAAGTCGCGCGTGCGTTTGGCGTTTTCGAAAGACTGGCCCAGTTCGTCTAGGGCCCGGAAGCAAAGGTTGAGATATGCGACCATTTCCGCATTGCTGCTGCTACTATCGCCACTGTTTCTGCTTGACGGTGACGAGTTGGAGATAGTAACGTAAAGAAGCATCAGAGCTGCACTGAATATCATGGCCACAACCTGGTTGTTCATGCGACGGAAGGTGTAATGTTTTTCATAGAGGTGAAGAAGTCGTGCGATGGCCGTGGCGGACTCAACGCACATTCTTCGAGCATGATGATAGCCAGGTCCTTGACGCGGACTGCGCGGCTGAATATAATTTTTCGACACCCACGGCCGATGGGTGAAAATGACGATTTGATGATATTGCATACTGTTCCAATTAGTCTATACCTTAGTCTGTTGTTTATGAAAGTCCGATTACTTACTGTAGCATGAGAAGATGGGGTAGTTTTGGAACCGTGTCGTTATCCAGGTCGATGTCCAGGGTTGAAGGCAAATTGGCCTTCCAGGCGAACAGGTCATCGGTCACCTTATGGCACAACCTTTGAAGGTCGTGTCGACCAATATCGGAACAGCCATATCTATGCCGACATAAGCTCATGCGAGCCAATCACCATTACGGAATACTTACAGAATATGACCAACGGGAGAGATGATCTCCCATAGGACAGCGAACTGTCTGCTTACAAGTTCGTTGGGATTTCTAACCCCATTTTTCGAAGGTTCTAGATCCCCTGGTAGTCCGTATGGGTACCATGTGCTTTCTTTCCCTATCCCCAGGCCCGACGCAGGTTTCGGAACGGTAATATCGCCCGCGTTCATCCGAAACGGTCGACCTAGGTAGAAACCCCAGAAGCTAAAGGAGTCAGTTACAAGGCTCCTAGTCGGTAGTGCTCAGTGGTAGTGATCTAACTTACTGATCCGCTGTGTAGCTCCCCCAGAACGCTATCCGCCGTACATCAGCTTCAAAGGCGCTGATGTCTCCCTTTTCGACATATGGCGTCATGTCAATGTGTAACCCAAGGTCGAATGCAAGCCTCATGGACATTCCTAGAAACCATTAGCCCGCGTCTTCCGCCGGTTATAACTCCAGCATACCGCTATACAGCCAACCACGCGCATCGCGGTTTGAAGATCCTTCATGGCAACTCAAGATGACGAGTGCCTGTACTGTGGCGACACACGGCGAGTCTAACTCAATTTCAAGCAGAGCCTTGGCTCTGTCTGCAAAGAATTCGGATAATGACTTGGGGAAAGTGATAAAGGTCGGATGATACCGCGCCTCGAAGGCACTACCGATAGCGCACCTGGAATAAGTCAGTAAACAGGTTTTTTTTTTTTTTTTTTTTTTTTTTTTTTAGCATACATTGCATTGGTAAGAACCTCGGAGTAGAACGGTGTGTCGTCAAGCTCGTTCCGCCACTTCGACCTAGCAATCAAATACATCTCCTTATCCACAACGTAAGTGCTCGGATTCTGCCATGTAAAATACAGCTCTACGAGATGATCCTCAAGAGCCTGATCCACAGACTGTCCAACGCGCAGGTGATTCAGAATATCCTGTCCGTCGTGACGAACAGTGCGCGCGTCAGGGCGTTGACGTTGCTGCGTAGCCGAGACATCCACCAAATTCAGGTTCGAAGTGGCCCCGTAGAAGCGTAAATGACCGTCCCCGGCGATTTTCAGCGTTCCGATCCGATTCGAGATCTGCTCGATGACATCTTTTTCGGCCTCGTCTTCTTCCCCGCTATCCGAGTCATAATCCCTGTTGTTCCACGTCTGCCCCAGCAGCACACCTGGTTGCTGTTGCATATCCTGGGACAGGTGGAAACTGTCAGGGCTGAGGCTGTTTTCATGCGAACCACCCGGTGCGCCATTGATATTCGCATAGATAGTGTCGAGGCTCTCCGCTGTGGGAAGAGTGAACCCCCAACTTGGCGGCGGATAATGGGTTGACAAGCCAGGATGAGCTGCGAGCGGGTTCATCGTCTCCTGGCTTTTCTCGGTCGCGGGAAGAATTGTTTGCGCAGAAGGGAATGCGTTCTGCGCGGGAGAGGGAACCCCGGCCACACTTTCAATCGAATCTAACCTTCTATCGAACGTAGATGGGGCAGATGTATCTTGAGCCGGCGACGGCGTGGCGGCCAATTGCGATCGCGCATGCTGCCTGTTCTGAGAATCCGTGCGTTTTGCCAACCCTCGAGGAATCTGAAGCGTATCCAATACTCTGTTGATGCCCGATTCATCCTCGGGGTTCATCAGGGGTGGTTCCAGCCCGTGATCGTATATAAACTGACACAGTTGGTCGATTCGGGCGGAAAAGAGCTCTGTCGCCGCTCGCAGTGACACTCTGGATGAGCCGTGGTCAGCCCCTCTTCTTCGACAAGTCGTCACGCAATGTCCTTAGACCACTTTCGGGGATTCAGACAATAATCCCCCAAAGTGATGGGAGCCCAGAGCCAGCACTTACTTCCGTTTGTCGTCCCCATGTTGGTATTTGCATTCCTTGCCTTTTCGCTCGCAGTTATGGCAATGGGGAGTCGCTCCGTCGCACTAGACATGGTGTGTGTTAGGTTTGCATGCGATATTGTGGGATCGTAGGGAAAAATCAACATACTCGGATCTTACTCTCGCGACAAGGGACGCAGGCGGTGGTGACATGCTTACGCGGAGCCCTTTTGGGCTTGGAGTCTGACTCCATGATTTGAACGACTGGAGAGCTGCGACCGCGAGGAATGGTGGATTTCGCCCCGACCGTGAGGGAAAAGAAGGTTGCGAAAGATAAACGGGTGAAAACGGATTCACGGAGCGAAGGCGAAGATAGATATGTGGTCAACCGACATCGAGAGAGAGGACAATCGACATAATCACATGCAGGGTGGAGGGAGTTGGCATGGCACAGCAGAGTCCAGCTGGAGATGGTTGAGTCTGGGGAAGAAAAGGTGAAGAGTAATCGAGTCGCCGTGCGGGCCAGACTTTGGGGGATTTCCCCACTCTCCGCTGATCTTGGATTATTCATTTCATTTTGCCTGCTTTACATACACTCGTCATTTTGACACTACTAACTATATACTCAGAATTACTAACTACTAGACTAGACAAATCACCAGTCGCTGGTGCGCTTGAGCGCCTCGTTCTGCACCACCTCAACCCAGTAGTTGTCGGGATCCAGCACAAAGGCCACATTTCTCATGCGTCCATCCGTCAAGCGCTTCTTCCAGTTGACGTTCAGCGACTCGAACCGATCGCAGGCGGCGTTGAGATCGTCAACAGACACACCTGGAATAGTGTCGTTAGCAACCGCAACCCATCGAACACGTCCAGTCTCCATTGACTAGATTGATTGGTGGTACTTACAAATGTGTCCGAATCCCTGGGGCTCGGTGTTACCGTTGTGGTAGACCTGGCCCTCCTGGTTCTCGGTGCCATAGTTCCAGGTCAATTCGAGCAGACCCTCCCACTCGGCCACCGGGTTCTTGGCGTTCTCCTGCACCTTCGGGTTGGATTTGGTGTATCCCAAGAAGTACAGGTTGAAGCCGGCCTCCTTGTTCTCGGAAGTCCGCAGCAGAGTCATGCCCATGACCTCCTGGTAGAACTTCAAGCTGGTCTCGGCGGACTTGACACGGAGCATGGTGTGGTTGAGTCGGTAGTTACCGGGGTCGGTGGTAGTGCCGACATCCTCGTCATGACGGCGGATGAGCTCGACCCAGTATCCATCGGGATCCTTAGCGAAAGCAATGCTTCGCATGCGACCCTCGGTCAGCTTCTTCTGGAACGGGTATCCGGCATCCTCGATTCTCTTGCAGGCCGACTCGATGTTATCCACGGAGATGGCGATGTGTCCGAAGCCGCGGTGGGGCTCCGTGTTTCCGTTCACCACGCTGTAGTTGGGGTCGATCTCCGTGCCGTAGTTGTGGGTGAGTTCCAAGAGAGCGTTTCGATCCGTGAAGTGCCGGTCACCACCCTGCAAAGAGTTGGGGCCGTTGTAGCCGAGGAAGTAGAGGGAGAATTTGGCTTCGGGGAAGTCCAGATACTGGATCTGGCTGAGACCCAGGAACTTGTAGAATTCCACTAGAAACCACAGCTATGAGCATTATGGTCGTCAACCGGTCAATGGGGAAAATAAACGCACGGGATTTCTTCGGGTCCTTGACCCGGATCATAGTATCTATTTAAATAGATACCATTGTTAGCCATCAACCACCACCATTAATCAAAGCGGATTTGGAGGACCATCGATCACTTACGGTTAAGCTTATACTGGGAGGTGTCGGAAGCCATGGTTGCGAGAGTTCTATTGGTTCCTGCAACAACCTTGTGAGCGAGAATCTCAGATGAGTGGGGAAGAGAGAAGGAATCGGAGGGACAGCCCACCTGAGAAGATCGAAGGTAGATTTGGGCTGAGGACCCGGATGGAAGATGGACGAAGGGAGGAAAGCGCACGCCAGGCGAACATAAGGAGGGGAGGACGAGGAGGGGTAAAGGAGAGAAAAAGTCAAGATGATTAAGTCAATTATTCCCAGTCTGTCTTAGTGAGGGGGGAGAAAAAGCTATGACGTTATGTCTACATGGGGAAGGCGGTGTCAATGGGCACTTTGAAGCTATCCCAACCCTCCCCGTCTCAAGAGCCTCGACTCGCAGACCGCTGAATCCTGCGCGGATCAAGTGCGCTGGGCATGATTCCGTGTCTTCCGAAACTCCACTGCCTCGCCTTTCTTTGCTCGCACTCGTACATCTGACCCACCGTAACCAACCTTAACCAACCATAGCCCCCGCGAACCATCTCACCAGTCTGACATGACACGGAGTACAGCATGCTAGATCTGCGCTGTTCTAGGCTGGTTCGGTGAATCTTTTAAAGGCGCTGAGCGTCTCTCCTTGGGCTTGGGTCATGGAATTTTCTGCATATGCACATACATCCATTCGTACTGATCAGTTTCACTACCCCGGTTAGCGCTGTTCAAGTTAATCCTAGATATTAAGACTGCGACAGTGAGGATTCAAGCATGGCCGGTACTAGAGTTCCCACTCTGGTGGCCATGGTGGCCGTGATCTTAGGTGTTTTGGTCGTCTACTTTGAACTCTCTCGTGACTTTCTTGCTCAAAAAAGCGTCGAGTATGGGTTCCCATCGCTTGGGGTGTTTTCTCTCACATCAACTGTTGTCGACCCTGTCCGCGATATCAAATACCTGGGCATTCGTTCTGCTGGAGTTGAGCATTTCCATGAGATTTTCTACGCAAAGAGCCCAACTGGCAAAAAGCGGTTTGCACCACCGGTCCCCGTCAAGCCTACTAGAGGATCGATCCTCGATGCGACACGACCTGGGGCATGGTGTCCCCAGGGTACTGGAGATATACTTCCTTTCACGAGCCGTGTGGCCAACATCAGCGAGAATTGCTTAAGTTTGAGGATCGCCCGGCCCAGCGGCGTGAGCAAGAATGCCAAATTACCGGTGGTAGTATGGATTCATGGAGGTAAATAATTCAGGTCTTTGTCTTTGACACCTCACTCAATGGAAGCCTAGGCGGTCATGTGTTGGGTTCCGGGTCCGATATCTTATACACTCCAGATGGCTTGGTCAAGCAAGCTGCGGCAGATGATCGACCTCTGATATACGTTGCGATTAATTATCGCTTCGGCTGTAAGATTTCTCTTTTCAAATCTAGATACAAAGCGCGCTCTAACAAAATATATACAGTGTTTGGCTTTGCGACAAGCAAAGCAATGATTGAAGCCGGACAGACGAACGTGGGTCTTCGTGACCAACGGGCCGCTCTTGAATGTACGTTCGGAATCGCATTCTCTTCTGAGCACACACTGAAGCTTTTCACAGGGGTTCGAGATAACATCGAGGTGTTTGGTGGTGATCCTAATAAAGGCAGGTTCTGTGGAAAACGTCGATCATCAGGGCCTAGAACTGACACCGGCATGAAGTGACTGTCCTGGGACAAAGCGTAGGAGCTAGCGACATTGGCCTGCACTTGACAGCATTTGATGGAACGCAAGGGGTTCCATTCCAGCAAGCAATGTAAGTTACCTGCATTGAAAGGCTTTGATTCCCCGCTAAGCTCAAACCCTGCACCAAGAATGATGTCGGGCGGTCCAGGCCTGAACTTCAATAGCAAGCCCGATCTTGTCGCAGAAAACACCGCAGCAATCGCAAGACAAGTTGGATGTGTCGAGGATGGCGATTCTCAGTCCTCGAAGGTCCTGGAATGCCTACGGAATGTACCCTTTGAAACACTGACCAATCTCTCCGTCACGGCTTCTCGCGCTGCCCGTCCACCTTTCGGCGAAGGTTTCTTATATCCAACCATTGACGGCGACTTTATTCGCGATCGGCCAACCCAGCTGTTGCGCGCAGGTAAATTTGTCAAAGGAATTCCGGTGATTGGCTCTTGGGTAACGAATGACGGGGCCTGGTATGCATCCCCTCGGACGTCGACCGACGAAGACGTGCTGGGTAGCTTTGGGCTGTGGCTTTCCAATCTTTCCAACTCAACCAAGAAACGACTGCTAGAGCTCTACCCACGTGAGGATTTCGAACACATGGTTCGAAATGAATCCGATGGACCGGCCTCCGCACAATACTATCGCGCCGCGCAAATGAATCGGGATATCTGGTTCACGTGCCCCGTTCTGGACTTTGCATGGCAGTACGTCAAGAATGGCGGCGTGGAGCCTTCCCAGGCTCGAGTGTACGAGCATAACTCTACTAGGTTCACCCCTGTATTCGAGAAGATGGGCGTTCCGATGTGGCGGGTTGCTCACCTGAGTGATATCCCGTACGTCTTGAACTCTCAGCATCTCGAGAGCGGTGCGGATAACTCTGCCTCGCAGCTTGCCTTGGCCCGGGTGGTGAGTGGAGCCATCACCAATTTCGTGAATACGGGGACCCCGGAGAACGAGGCCGGTCAAATCAAGAGATGGCCTGCGGTCTTTTCTGGCGCAACCAGTCAAGAATTGGCCGGGGACTCTCCAAGTAGACTCTCGATCCAAATGTTTGGAGGACCGTACGGGACAGGTCCGGCGATTTTGGGCAAAAATATGGATGTGAATAGGGCTACTGAAGTAGAAAAGGCCATCTACTGGGCGCAACTATTCCGTAGATGTGAGTTTATCAACAGCGAGCAGATGCGGGAGGAGGCTGGCGTGTAAAAATAATACGAGCTGCTGCCATTTCTTACTTGAACAGATTCTTGCCTGGTACATCGCTTGATAGTTTGGGTTCTCCAACCCAAGAGCTAAGATTGTAAGCCTAGTCATTGCGTATTACCCGGCTTACATCGCAAACCAGTCTCACTGTCCGATCCATACATTAATATATGGAACTATAAACAGTACTCCGAAGAAGACCCGGGACTTCCCGAAGGCGGTGACCCCAAGTGGCACCTCCCAAGGCGGAATGACGGCAGCGCACTTTCTGCCGGACGATTGTTGTCTTCCTCCGTCACACTTTCGCTTCCCTGCGCTTGACTGGATCTCATCTTCTCCTCTTGCTTTTTCCCAAACTTCGTCCTTCCCATCGGATCGGCTTCTTGCAGCATCCTCGGCGCTGGTCGCGTTGTCAATTGGTCAAGGTTGGTAGTTTGCTCCCTTGTTGTCCCTCCCGATGGAGCCCCCCAGTACCCCCGAGGATCATTTAGATCCATCCATCCATCATTCCATGCCATGCCCCAGCCATCCATGTGCTTTGTTGGCACTTGGAGATTGTCTTTAACGCTTGTCCCCCTTTGCGTTCGACTTCCGTGCCTATTTCCCGACTCCCTCTACACTTGTAGTTTCTTGCTGCTCGATGCTTTCTTTTTCCTTTAGTGGCGCAATTGGTTCGGTCCTTCCAGGACCGTGCCGCTTGTTTCCCCCATGGCACCTTTCCCCACGCTCTCGACCGTCATTTGAAGATTCCTTCTCGTGTCCTAACAGCCCATTTCCGTCATGGGTGGTTGCGAGGTCCTAAGGTCGGGCGTGGAATGAAGGCGCCAGACTATTACCTCCGTTGGGTTTCGCTCATGCGCCCCCGAAGGGACCGTCTCTTGTGTATCTCTTGTGCCACCGATCCGTTCAGTTGTACCTCGTGTCGGACTCATTTTTGTTTTCTTTGGTCTATAACACATCTTCCCACCCCCTTTCCTCCTTTATTTCCTCGTTCGTCCCTACAAAGCGTTCTGTTCTCCCCTTCAGCTCTCTCTCTCTCTCTGTTATCTCACTTTCCCGCGAACAAAATGGCTGAATATCAACGTCCAGTTCATCCTGGCCCGTCGTGCCAACACAAACCCACTAGCGTTTGTGACACCCTCTATCGTCCGTACTGGGCACAGAGCCAAGTTCAATACGCACAAAACCTTCTAGAGTACTCGGGTGAACCGATCGAGTACGACCACGACGATCGAGATTACTGGGACAACTGTTTCTTTTTCCCCGAGGACTGTTCTTGGTCTCCTCCTAAGGACTGGATCGTTGAGCAGCACGACCCCAACTACGATCTCACCCGCGACCACCCCTACGACACCATGATTCCCGGACTACCAGACATCAAGATGCTGGATGCGGAGGCCCTCAGCGACCTGCTGGAGGACAACCTCTCGCCGCCGGAAATCACCTCCATTCTGTATGGTACACTTCCTTCACTGATCGGGCTTCCGCGTCACTGCTGACGAGTCCATCTTCGTGTAGAGTATTCGCGACCAACGGCGCCATCTTCGCCTCCGCGTCGTCTCTCCCGCTGCGACAATTGCGCAACCTCAGCGCAACCTACGGCGCTGCCTACACCTGCTACGCCAAGAACGCGTCCAGCGGCAACCTAACGGGTGTCAATCCTGCCAGCCATCCCTCTTCCTACGTGACCGCCCAGTCCGTGTCCCTAGGCGATGTAGGGTCCATCGTCTTCGAGCTCGACGACCTAGTCGCCATCGTCACGCGGATCGCCGATAAGGTCCTCCTAGCAGCCGTTGGACCCTCCAAGATGAAGCCCGTAGGACAAACCCACGCCCTAAACGGCACCCCGAACGGGGTTCGACCCGGGACCACGGACGGGCCCACTAGTTCACAGTTCGTGCCCCCCAACGGCATATCCCTCCATCATCCGACATCCACCAACGGCACCCCGGACAGCATCTCCCGCAACGACAGCGAACCGCACCTGCAGAGCGATGCGCACCTCGAAACGCAATACGAAATCGACCGGAGCAGTGACCTCGCGCGTCTCTCCAGCCTCAACCTCTCCGCGTCCCCGGCTATTCTCCTCGCCCTGGAGTCCAAATCTGCCGCGCTAGGGCGATTCCTGAGCCAGAAACTCGAAGACCTCGATAGTCCTGAAGACTTTTGATGAGGCACGTCTCTATTATCCTCTTATTGCTCTTGCCTATAGGTACTTTATATCTATAGTACAGCCCGTACATCCATTGGCTATGGTTTCAGACCTGTGATTATTGTTACATCAGGTACTTATCTTGCATGTTTTGTTTTATTTTTGAGCGATGTTATGGCGTATTTAATGCACTCACCCTTGGTTTCATTTTGATCAAGTGTTTCATCATATCATTATACCAAGAAACATACCTAAGTATATTCAGTATCAGTATGTATCAACCTATACCTGGGTAGCAGAGTAAGAAGATATTAAAAATGAAAGGACATGTTCCAATTAAGAGGCTAAGTACTGATATCAAGAAAGATGACTAAGAAAATATTCACAACCCTGTTAACTAAGAAGAGTAGGTAGGTAGATAAGTAGGGTAAGGTAGAGTAGATAGGTATCTCATGATATCTTTGCGGGTTGTTCATCAAATCGAGCGCAAATAAGACACATCAATAAAGATAAGAACACAAAGAACATATAAGGCGAAACGATTCAATTCCCATAATCCGTAATCATATGCAATATAGAATGTTTAACCCCGTCCGTCAATCACATATCATGCTTTCTCGCCGGCGGGAGCTGAAGCACCAGCTCCGCCGGAAGAAACCACGCCCTGGGTTTGCGCCGAACTTGCGGTGTCGGCGCGCGTGATCCCGGGAGGAGAGGCAGAAGGGCCTGCTTGGGGCGAAGAGGCCTGCGGCGACGAGGCGCTAGCTTCCTGGCCGGCGGCGGATGCCTCGCCGTGCTTTTCGGAGTAAGCGGGAGGGTGGTTTTCCGTGGTGCCGCCGCCGGCGGCGGCGGCGGGGGCACCGCCGACAGCTGGGCTGGCAGGTTGCGAGGTGGCAGTTGGGGAAGCGGCCGCGCTGGTTTGGATGGCCGTGGGGGCCTTGGTGGACTCCTTGATGGCGTTGTACCATTTTTCGGCGTCGCTGGGGGTCGGAGCCTTGAAGTTCAACTCGGTGTTGGTGTGGAAGGCGTTGCCGACTTTGCCGCTGGAGACATCCTTGCCCTTGACGCTGAATTTGACGCCGTCGATGGCGCCGAGGACGCAGTCCGGGAGGTACAGGGACAGTTCCGGGGTGGGATCGCGACGGTAGTCGTCGTTGTCTTTGAATTCGTGCAGGTAGCGAGCCACGGTCACGACGTAGTAGCCGGTGTTGAATCCCTTGATCATGGCGCGGGACTTGCGCTCCAGGGATCCCTCCATCAAGGGCTTGGTCGCGCGGTGGTCCTGGTTGGGGAAGGTGATGTTGCTCAGAGACCGGGGCGGAGCGTCGGGGTCGACGAGAGTTTGGTGGTTGTTGGTGATGAAATTGACCCATTCAAAGTCGGGGGGCACTCGCTGGGCGGCGCCCAGCATGTCGGAATACATGGTGCGCTGACGCTCCAGTTGGTTATTCACGAACATGACGAACTGCTCCATCGATCCCTGGATGGTCTGCACAACGTGGGCCTCGAATTGCTGGAAGTTGTTCTGGACCGCAATGATGTCCTGGCGGTTGTTGTTCTCCTCGATGACCTGCTTGTTGAGGCGGTGGTTGATACCTCGGCGCAGAATATAGGGATCATGATGCTGGTCAACCTTGTTTCCGGCGGCCGCATCGAAATGGGCACTCTGCTGGCCAAGGAGCTCAATGTGCTTCTGAGTGATGCCTCTCGCCTTCTCGACAGCCTTTGCGCTCTTGGAGGCGCCCGTCTGAAGCTCCTTGGACTTGTTCTTGATTTCTTTATGCAGCCGTTCGAGGGTCGGGGAGATGGATCCCCGGATGTTCTTTTCGGATTCCAGGTACATATTCACCATTCCCTAAAAGCGATCCGTACGTCAGCATTCAATTCAATTCATCCAGACCGTAAACCAGAGGGACCGTACCTGAGTATTCGAGCGAATGTTCTCAAACCAAGCTGCCATTCCACCCGCGCTCTGGGAGAAATGGTGTCCTTCCTTGAGCGGATCGCTCACAGTCTATCCCCCAACGTCAGCCAGTCAGTTATCACCTCGATGCCGACCAGAATAAAAATCCAGGATTCCATCCACACCTTTAACACCTTCTCATAGTCCTTCGACTGCGACTTCTGCGCCTTCGCAGTCACCGCGACATAATCTTCGAGATAACCGCACATATGCTTCCAAGCTCGGAGACGTTCAAGGAGGAGGTTCGTCGTCTATCGGCGATCGCGCATTAGCCATTGCTCGCAGCATTCTACCACATCCACCTCCGACCGGAGCTTTCGCGGACTTTACCTCGTTGGTGTCGGAACCCGGGATGGCCTCGTCGTCACTCATCGAGGCGCGGCGATCGGGCCCAATGGAGCTTCTCATGGTCGAGGACCGATGAGGAAGCCTCGTGTCTATCGGGCTGCTTGTCGCGGACATGATGTCGGGTGGCACGAAGCAGGGAGGATTGCACGAGGGCAGAAAGGAGACAGGAACCAGGAACACAAAACAATTTAGAAATTGAAAAGAGAGCAGAAGAGAAGAAAAAAAGACCGGTCGGTCGGTGGTGCCTGCAGGGAGCGGGCGCAGTGGAGGTCACCGGAAGCGCGGAGTCGAGGCTAGTCTCAACTATTGATAATTACAGTTGTTCACTTGTTTCGTTAGTCTTCTTTTCGTTTTCGTTTCCGGTCGAAGCGGAGAGGGCGGGGGGGGAGGAATGAGAGAGGTGAGCAAGTGTGGGCCGCAAGCAGCTCAGGCGAGAGAAAATGTAAGACGGAGTAGGAATTGATTCTAAATACAACAGAATGTCTCCCGATCTTAACAACAAGAACTTACCGGATCCAGCAAGGATGAGTTCAGAGATATGAACCAAATAGATGAGAGGGGGGTTGAAGAGGAAGAGGCGAGAAGATGAGAAGGAAAAGAGTGGAATGAAGAATGATCGACGGGCGGCGGATGAGGTCACCGCTGCTTTGCCCCTCATCGCACCACGGATTCTGGAACGGTGGCTTGACCCTGGGGATTGTTATGATCTCATTTGCCTGCATTCGTTCCACATCGGAAATAGAAGAGAGATTTGATGTGTTATTTTTCGCTCTCGTATCGCTCATGCAAAATATGCTGGGGTAATAAAGATACAAAAGATGTGGTCTGTATATACATAACTCATGCAGACTCCGTGTCGTTCGTCACTTGGTGTCGTCTCAGTCCCATTCTTCTAATGAAAAGGAGAAATTCATTTCCCAGTTAACCCCAGTCCCGTCTATTAGTGGTAAAAGAACGCCGAATGTAAAAAGAAGATCCCTGCCTCTAATGTGTATGTGCGCGAGATGATAAACATATTCCACAATCCTCCATGCGTGACTTCCTCTAGATTTTGTGTGATTCGGCGTCCAGCGCCATGTTTCCGATATTATGCGATTGCTTTGACCAAGGCCGATTATCTAGTATGATATCCCCTGTCGATTAAACCCGAGCTCGGGCCTGCAGGAGACGCAGTCGTCGTTCGTCGTCCTCGTGGCTATGGGAGCGGGAGTGAACGAGCCCCGGTCGGTGATGAAGCACGTCCATCGAAGGATAGTAGGCCCCGTTGCCCCGTCCCGGGGAGCGCAGATAGGCCTGCTGAGGGGACTGAGGTGGCGGTATAACGTAGTCTCCCGCGATCACGGCCTGGTAGTCGGGCAGGTCGGCATCCCGCGGGCGCACGGTGGTACGGACGGCAGTCGAGTAACTCGGGACGCGACTGAGAGTTTCCACCTCCGCATACTGAGGGTGGAAGGGGGTAGCCATTCCCGAGGGAAGGGGGTCGTGGTCGTGGTCGTGGTCGTGGTCGTGGTCACCCTCGTCGGAAGGCCGGCGAGAGAGGGTGGGACTGCCAGGGCTGTGAGAGTTGGATCCCGAGGAAGGCCCGAAATAATCGGGAGGCACCCCAAGTTGGCGGTTCTCGCTTTCGTGGTGTTGATCATGTTCGGACGGCGAGGGGTGATTATGTCTGATTCTATGAAGGGTCGAGAGACGGCTGTGCAGGGCCGACGCAGAGATATCCGTGTTGGTTAGGGCATTCATCGAGGCCAGATTTTCGGAAGAAAGGTTGCGACTCAGGGTGCCGAAAGGAGTGCCAGGGCCGCTGCCGGGACCTGGAGTTCGATAGCCGTTGGGGTCAAGCTCGCTGTACAGTTGATCAAACTGGTGTTCACCGTAGAGTGGCGGTGCCTGTTGGGCGATGTCGTCGATCGCTCGCTGCGCCGACTGCGGGGTTTGATCAACCAGATTGTTGTTCTCGTCGATCGCAAGATTCGGAGAAATGAAGACGGACACGGGAAGTGTGGCTCGCAACTGCGAACCGTTAGAAAATTCATACACAAAAAAGTGAACCAGGGTTACTCGCTTACCTCGCTGATGTGTCCGTCAGGGTTGAGTAATTGCACTCGGAATTTCATCTTATGCCGGACCTTGATGCCCTTCGTGTCGGTGTCTTGCAGGCACCGGGTCAAAGTCTTAGGCAACTCCAAATGTCGCGTGAATTGATATCCTTCCGCAGCTTCGTCGATGATTTCCAAGCTTCCATCTGGGTCCAGTTCGTGCTCATCCGACAAAATTGTCCTCGTGCTCTTGTAAGTGTTGCGGATAGAGTCGGGGTCCTCGGGATTGAGAGTAAGGTCGTGACTCTCGATCAACTGGGAAACTATTTGGCCGATGCGAAGTCCTTTGAGAAGGGGGATGAGTTTGAAGTCGACTTGGATACTTGTGCCGAAGATGACCGCTTTGGTCGGCGTACTGATGGAATACTCGATCTTGTTCGGCCACACGTTTTCCACCGACTATACAGGGAATGAGTAACTGGAGCACACGACAAGCGGCTACATGAAGAATCACTTACCATAGCGTGAGACAGCTCCAGGGCGCTGGAATCTAGCGTCCGAATGATGCGCAGAGGCCGTCGCACCACGATGTCCTTCGCATACTTGCGACCGATGTCCGCCTTGAAGCGATATGTGACGTAGGTGTCGTTCAAACCCTCCACGCTCTCCGGCATCGACCCCTCCAAAACCAAGTCGAACGGATACTCGTAGTTCCCTCCGGGGAGAATCTCGGTTTTGCCTTTACCCGGATCTCTGAAACTCCAGGTCTTCTCGTAAAATACGCGTTCCCTCCATGATTTTCGGCCACCGCCCGCGGAGCTGGATGGGAGATGCCAGCTAAAGTGACCAGATAGTTAGTGGACGGCGGTCCCTATATTGCGAGGGGCCAACCACTTACCAAACACGAGAGATTCCGGTCAAGTGCAATCGGATATGCTTAATCGAGAGCGGCTCCGATAGACAAAGGATGAGTTTACCGCTCAGATGAGCACTAGCGGCTTCTTGTTCGCCACCTCGGAACACGATATAGTCTTCATCGAGACTGCGGGACGAGAAAAGACACGGGTTAGCCAGAGCCGGGAATGAAGATCGGGTTGCCGGGGGTATATGCGGGCGTTCAATGACTCACCGAATGTCGAAGTATTTGGCATAACTCGCACTACCTCCCCCGCCAAAGAAACTGAGGGCCATGACGTTTCAACTAACAGCTGCAGACGAGGGGCAGCTGCCAGAAGAGGAGCAATAGGCCAGGATGGGTAGCCAAGGGATTCAAGGGTGTTGCTTGTAGGGGAAGGGAATGGGAAGGAGGAAAAGAGAGGGATTCACTGGAGTAATAAAACCCAGGAGATCGGAGTTCCCACCCAACGCGCGCCAGAAGGGGGGAAAAAATCAAGTAAAAAAATTCAAAAAAAATCGAAAGAAAAATCCGATGACACAGATCAGACGGGAAATTCGCAAAACGGAGCGTGCCAGTAGTGATCTACCAGGCAAGCCGGGTCGACAAACGGGTCCCACCAAGGAGTCTTTGCTGGTGGGGGCTCGCGCAGCCGTTTCCGTCACCGTCTCGAAAATTTGGTCGTTCGGAGGTTTTTTTTTTAATTTTTTTCTGTTAGTCCGGAAAAAGTGGCGAGAAGCGGATCTCTCGGGCTTTTAGGTTAGGACGATGATGCGATCTTTCTGGCCCTGCCTGGCTTGACTAAGCCCACTAAGGGATGGGATAAAGATAGAATGAAGCGAAAGAAAGAAAGGCGAGGCTTTGGCTTTGAGCTGGAATGACCGGTCAGCAACTAGTCGATAAGGGGTATCCAATGGTAGGAGGGAAGGCACAAAGGGAGGGAATGACAGGATAAAAGAGAGAATCTATAGGGAGAGATAGAAATAATCTAATCATGATGGATGACAGTGCCGAAGTGAATCTCCATCGATGCAAGGATAAGAAAGCGATAAGAAAGAAAAGAAAAGAAAGGGACAGGGCGGTATCGTCGATACGCACACCATACGCAGGATTACGTCACATACCTTGGGGTCAGTACACCGTGTCAGTGTCACTGTCAGGTCTGTAAACAAAGCGGACGAGATCTCTTCTAAATATCCGGAATTCAAGATGCACTCCTAGGGACCGCCGGGTTTTATCTCATCGCCATGAACTCGTAAGATCGACCCCCCCGAGTCTAGGCGGCAGTCCGGTTACCCGGCGAGTGCTAAGAGGACTAAGAGTAAGTCTGCTAGGAGATGATGTTATCTATCCACCATCACAAGGAGCCAATTTCCTCGGGAAAAACGAATCACCATCCATCCTTTCATCATCTCCATCTTGGCACGCGATACCGATGCTTAGCTCCTGGTCCCTCCGTCTGTGATTTTTCCGGTTGATTAAGTGATTATTCTCCTGTCTCCGAAACGAGGCGTGACGAACAATCCCGGCTGGTCCATTTTTCTGCCTCGGGATCGTCCAGGCCGCATGATGTGCGATCTTAACGAAGTTAAACGGACAACTAATTCCAGGGCCAAATCGAGTTAGATTTCCGCGGGGGCAGCCCGACTGGACCTGACCATTCTGGTATTCTGGTTTCTTCAAGGACCGAGTCTCGTCAGTCGGCGACATGTGCTCGGACAAATGCCTCTACGACACACAACATGCAGGACGAGGTTACACAGCAGCTATCGGAAAATATCTTTCCAGGATTGGATCTTCAGTGTCACCCCCACTAGCGGGTGGTTGATGATCCTCTATCGGCGCGTGCATCGCCTCCGGGTCCCCTGTGAAGGTACCTTTTGTCTACGTGGATGTGGTATGTCACAAGGTGCTGCAGATCATGTCAGAGAGAATAAAGGGTGGCATGACATCCTCGGTAGCAGGACATACCACCTTATCCATGCCGGCAAGCGCAGCTGAAGATGCTAAGGAAGAAATAGCCGAGATGACGGACTGAAACATTCGATTCGAAATCATATTCATTTTTCAGAGCTGGCTCGTCAACCACCGGGCGGTTGGCACGAAAAGCTCTAGCTAAGCTCAGCTTTCGCAAGTCGGGCCCCAAGGTGGAGAGAGATGCAAGATGCATGCATGGCAACCAACTCCCAAGACCGGGCCAAGAGCGGTGGAATGGCGTGCTGGCCACGACTCCACTCCGGATAAACCGACTGTCGGACTCGGACTCGAGAAACTGGCTGTCCACTTTCTGATCAGGCGACGCAAATCAAGAGCATGATCTTTTCTAGAAGGCCACTATCAGTTAAGGCAGATGGCGGATGCGAGCTTGTCATGTAGATCGAGGTACACAGTGTGGCACTGATCTCACCAAGTCAACGAAGGCTCGAATGGAGCATTGCAGCCATCAACCGGAGTGATTCAGATGAACATTGGAAGGAGCGCAATCACAGCCAAGACTTCCGGCCAAAGTCACCTCCCGTACTCGGCAATCATCTACGGCGCAGTGCCATCACCGCTTCCCATGCATCCACAGCATGCAGGGGGATGCCGTACTATCCTATACCTGGGAGGCCAGCTCATCGTCGTCAATCTCAAACGATAATGATCCAGCGCACGGGCATGGACTATTATTGTTCTCCTCTTCCCAGCAGGTACACGGTTACAGCTATACTTCCTGTGTAATCCTCCCGTACATTACAGTACACCGTAGTACAGCCTTACGAGACTCGGGCAGTCCCGGGAGGTCAACATGTGATCGGGGAAAGTCGTACGGCCTCCGGGAGTCGCTGGTCGCATCCCGACTTGGCCTCCTTCAACTGTCAACCACATGCCCGACAATGTCTTTCTTGTCTTCTTGTCATCATGAATCCATCCGCTTCTTACTCCGGAAGTTGATCACGTTCGAGACAGGCGTATTACAGATGACCTTCGTAATCATGACGCTTATCCGATGGAAAATGCCTCTCGGCCCGCGAGTTTCAATGATCCCTTCACCCAGCCTAGACCTGTGCCGAGACTGCATTATTGACGCAAGCACTATCAATGCTGATATCACGATCGAATTTCAGCTTGCGCAGCCAACGGACGGGAAAACATGATAAGAATTAAAACAAAGGTCCACTCCCTGTACACGCACACGCCCTTTCGACCTTCCACATTGGTTGACGAAAGTTTCGGTCTTCCAAGGTACACAGTCCGCCGCATGTAGATCGTGGAACTATCTATTTCCTGAGGATCACATTCGGTGAGCCGAGATTCCAGAACACATCGCTTTCCAGGGATGATATGCAGGACCAGCCACTGATCACATCATCCGAGCCGGCCAAGTCAGTTAAGTGGGCCTAGCTTCGAGAACCAAGAACACACTAAGCCTGTGGCGCGGACTGTCATTAAAGGTGGTTTTAAGATTTTGCTCAACACGGAGGACACCATCCCGTAGATCATGGTGCAGTGAGGCCAGTATTGGAATTTGATAGCATCTCGACATGAGCACCAGTCGGGTCGATTGGAAGCAGGCGCACCCGGCACACCATTGTTGCATACGGCACACAGCTACCTACCATTTCAGGGACCGATTGACGTGAAGATCTTCTGCATTGGACATGCAACCTACGAGGGGCTTGCATGAGGGCAACCTTCCACGCCATCATAACACGCAGCTGTTTCAGGCTTTCAGCAACTAATCCTGGGCCCTGAGCCTATTGCTGTATACGGAATGCCGACATTGTTTCAACGTCGGCATGCCGAGTGCCCAAGGCGTTCAAGAGCGTTTCGCAATCCGGTGTCCCCATTCGGCATAGCCCTGCCAAGTCGCATTCAACCGAAGCTTGGATATCAAGTCGTTCAACTATGGACTCACGGAAGCTAGACAACGGGAAGAAAACTGGATCCAAATGAAAATTTGTGGTGAAAGTGGCGTTTCTATCTGACCATTCTACTTCACATCCTGGCCCGGCTGTCAAAACCATGGCCTACGGGATCGGCTCTACCAAGGGACAATTGAACGATAGAAGATGAAAAATAAACCACTACACCGTACACAGGGCTTGTGAATTAATTTCCCAGCCTCTGTATGGAGCACCAACAAGCCACGCTGCGCGCCAGGGACTGCATAGACAGCAGACGTGGTGCAATGCAATACCCACATTTGGCTGGACCTTCCCGTGTGCCCAAAATACGCGCTGATTAGATATTTTAGCTGTTATCAGCGGACTAGGTGCCTGAAAAGGGGAGGGAGAGAAAAAAAAAAAAAAAAACCTGCTTATCGTGCCGGACTTGCGGTGGCCTTTCCGAAGCGGATTTTACCGCGGTTCCACCAGGCACCTAATCGACGCCAGAAAGTTTGAAGATTGCTGAAACCTGAATAACACAACAATACACCGGCGCCTAGAAAAGGGATAATGGTTCTTGCGGCTTTTCCGTCTATCAGGCAACGGCGCACGATCTACCTAGTCTAAGGGCTTGAGCATCAAAAGCTAAACCAATGACAGCTTTTGTTTGCCACACATGGCCAGAACCATGAAATGTCTCTCAATTTGCTTTTTTTTCGCCGGCAATCTCGTTCTCGCTTTTTTTATTTTATCCGAATCATTCTGAGAAACCTACCTTGTTAGCGCGTCGGGCTACATCCGACACAAGTACATTCTATTGGCCAACTCGCATAACACAACAGGTTAATATCGTGATCGCTGAATCGCACTAGACATCTGCATCAGACCCTAACAACAACTAGGGAGTTAGCTATAATACTTCGGAAACTGCTCCGAGGCCCGATGGCAGATAATTTTCCGGAAGCGACGCTGACGCCGTGCAACTGCAATTTCTATCGGAAACACGTTCGCGACATGGGATCTAGATCCCGTATGACTATACGATTTTCGGGTTGACATTTCCAGGGACTATGCCCGAACAGGCTACCAGGACCTGGGAATTCGCCTCGACCCAGCTTGGAGTTTCTTCGGGCGGATATGATTGCAGATTGCAGACGGGAGGAACACGCTTTCCACTTGCTATCCGCGTCGTTGGCGTTCGGCCATCCCGAGTATTTACCTATCGGTAGGCCGATGGCTGAAGTCGGGCTGTTTATCATCGATTAACCCGGGTGGCTTGTTGACTTGTTAGATGTCTTTCTCTTCGGTACGAAAGAGCGGTGAAATTCTTGCAGATATCGCCGAGATTTACGGATATTATCGAGCTCTTTGCTCGAGCATGTCGGCTCAGCCCTATGCATATTTCCCTGCGCGGTGTGAAGCAGGGTGTTGAGCAATAAGCAATCAGCAAACAAGCGGGCAAGCCCACACTTGACCCCTGCTATCTTCCCTCTCCTCTCTTCTATATGTATCACTGAATTCAACAGCCCTACTTTAAAGTTCTTGATCGAGTCTGTACTCGATTTTCGGAGTTGCAGCGCTACATTCTCACCCATCGCACACAGGAGAGCTAACATCTCTTTCAGAACCACAGAGTACAGGAAACTCAGCGGTTCATCCCTTGATGTTCTTTATTGAGTCCTAACATTGGTGTTTCTTATAACATTGTCTATATAGATCGCTTTTCAGCATACAGCAAATGATCACCTGGAACAGTATCAATGAAATCTCCATACACCCACAGAGGCACATCAAGAGGTTGTTACATGTGCTTCGTCATCTGGCATCATCAACAATCCATAACATACACCATAGAACATCTATCCAAGACTCCAAGTACTAGCACCAACCAAGAACATCCAACTATATTTCTAGTTCCTGTAAAGTTAGACACAATTCCCTTTACCTAACGCTCACCCCAGCCCTGGACCTTCCAGTCAATGCATTACAGCGCTACCAGACAAACTATACTTAGGTATTCCAGGTAAACCAATCAAAAATGCCAGATAATCCCAGCTAGACATATACATAGCTAGAGCCTCAAATCCAAAGCACAAAAACAGCATCAACAAAGAGTGAATTAACCACCGCTTAAAGTAATGAGTTATAGTACAAACTATGCCAGACCAGGCCAACGTAATATTTATCATGAACAGATAACACAGTAGATAGATAGCTCAGAGCCAGCAATAATAAGCAGCCATATAAAGCAAGCAAGTCAGTATGTACGTAAAAATGTATGTATGCGCGCGGATAACCCATATCCATCGAAGAAAGAACCCCAAGCAAGAGACATAAAGTAAAGAAAGGTACTTATTAAACGACCATTAACATGGATCTTGAACCCGCAAGATCGAAGTAGCCAGTTAGTCCCTTGGAGTCCTTCTCTTCCTTCAGCATCTGACATACCCTTTTCAACAAGAGTTGTCAGGAAAGAAAGGAGAGGAATTAATAGACCGAGCCGAATCGAATCAAATCCGATCGATCCGAGCCCATAAGCCAATATGCGACCACGCAAAAGTAAAAAGCCCAGTGTAAGAACACCTCAAAAGCACCCTGCATACTCCACCTATCGCATCCCATCCTAAGAAATCATCCGCGGACGCTTTGCTCATGTTCTTCACCAACATCCCTCCCACAAGGGTAAAGAGGAAAACCACCCCATAAGCCCTAAAATATCTTCCCTCCTCATCGTGACGCGACGATCCAATGCGATATGATCAAAAAATCCACCCTAGAATGACCCAAAGCGCCACACCGACGCAGACCACGATGCCCGCGACTTTCAGCACAGCCACCGTGTCGCCCTGTCGCGCCATGCGAGTCAATCGGCTCGCGCTGCCTTTCAGACCTGTTGATAGGGAGGAGAATACTTGATTCTAGAGAGATTGGGGTAATATTAGCATTGTCATTGGGATTAGTTGGTTTTGAGTTAAGTTGAGTTGAGTTGAAGCAATGGGTATTTATTGGTGTTTGTTTTGTGATTATTGTCGGATAGGTGTTATATCCTGCGTTGCGCGCCGGTCGAGAGAAGATATGAAAAGAGAAGAGAAGATCGGGTAGAGTGTGTGTGTGCTCGCGGATATTGGAAGAAGGTAGATCTGGAGCAACGAACCGAATGATCCAACGTATCCTGATCTCTCGCATTATCGTGAATATCGATCGTGACGGATTTCAAGGCGGAGACTTTCGAGGAGAGAGAGTTGAGGATGGCATTATTTTGTCTGTAGAGGCGTTGAGAATGAGGTTAGTTATGTTATAGTCTTGAACTGATTGCGAGTGGTCGGCTCTGCATTTTCGGGCTCGATATATTGAATCTAGATTAAATTCTCACGATACAAGGAGACACGAATATGAAGAGACTGAGGACTCGGAAATGGAGACGTGCGAAAGGGGTGGAGATAGCGTACTGTTCTCGTTCGTAGGCGTCGCCCATCTTGGTGGTCCGGTACGTTTCCCTGTGGTATAGGTTCAGGTTCAGGTGGCTGAGGATTAGGAGATATGATTAAGAGAAGACACTGGTTGATCTTTGTATGGCAAGCTATCTAGTCCGTAGAAATGGACGCTGGAGTGGAGACAGACAGCAACTTGAGTGACAAGTGCCGGGAAGGTGATGGATGACATGACGACTGACGACGGCGGTCCCGACGGAGATAGGATCACGTGATGTCACCTGCATGTGAATGGTGGCCGCCGTTCGTGCTACGCGAGCGTCTCGAATCAAGCAAGGAAGAGGTCTCTCAAATGAGTTTTTGTATAATTTCTATACAAAATCCCTATTGCAACAGCCAAAGCACCTATAATCCCACCAATCTACACAATCATACCGTCCAAGTCCAAGTCAAATCCGCCCCCCAGGGTTATTATTAGACAAAGGGTGAAAGACAAGCATTGAGTCCCAGGCCCAGGAGAGCCATGAAGATCGAGAAGAAAACTGGAAAATGAAACTATTCAAGCAACAAAAAAGGATTGGATGCCACCGACGCTATGCAAAAGCAAAACAAGATCAAATCAAACATGAAAACAATAGGTCGTACCTCGCACTATCCTGCTTTTAAAGCCGGGACGTGCGTACTGTATAGAAATGCAATAGAATAGGAAGCAAGAGAGAGTATAGACACCATCGGGTGTCACATCATATATTCTTCTCTTCCTGATGCATGTATAAAATTCACAGTTCACGGAAGCATAGGCAAGAGTAACGGAACATCAGAAAGGTTGGAATGCAGTGCTCAGTGTACAAAGTTGCAGGAAGGACCAGAGTTCACACACAAGAGGGGTATTCGTACGCTGCAGAAGAACTTGGAAAGAAAAAAAACAGTAGCAAAAAGGGAAGATACTCCTGTTTCCTGTCACCACATATCGTCATCGTCATCGTCGAGTTGGACGTCATCTCCAAACGACGAGTGACCGTATTGATGATGTCCTGGTCCGTATGCATTTCCGTTCTCATAGCCTTGCTTACCACCCCGCGATTGCGACCGGTATTGGTCGTGCTGATCATCATGATAATCATACATTTGATGCTCTTCATAGGAGGCATCGCTATACTGTTGTTGCTCCTGTGCCTGTGGGAGAAGACGTATGGTCAGCTGCTATTCTCTCATAAGCCCAAGTAAACACGACAAGTAACTTACCTCTTGGTATCGCTGATACTGCAGATATTCCTCGGCCTGAGCCTTCTGTTGTCTCTGCTGCGCTGACGACGCGAGCATGAGAGGATGCATCTGTTGTACCTTGGCCAGGTACGAGTACATGAAGTTACTAAGGAGGACCTGGGAATATAGCGCACGCCGTGGGTTCGCAAGCTTGATATGGGCCATCCGGTAAATAGCCCGTTCCTCCAGTATGGAGAATCGAGTCCAGGGGAAATCAACATCCGGTCGTAGTTCGCGGACAGGAGGGTCGGGAGATAGAGTCCGAGATGCGGTCTTCTTGTGACTACTATCTCCGCTGCCCTTCTTTCGGCCACCGCCGAAGATAGAAGAAAACAACCCGGACTCCTTTTCTTTCTTCGACTCTCCAGACGTCCTACGGACGTGGTCTTTGCGGCGCTCCTCTTCCAGCTTGGGATCAAGCCGGTCCACCACAAGACTTTCTCGTCCGCGCTGGTTGGAGTCGCTGATGGGCAAGGCGTGCGTCGTCTCGTGAACCTTATCGACAATTTTGGATTTAATCTTCTTGGAGTCGCTGTCCTTGTCCTTCTTCTTTTCCTTTTCTTTGTCTTTGTCTTCCGAGCCTAGCAACCAGTGCCAGCTCGACTTGCGTCCGCCTTCCGAGTCCTTCTTGTCCTTGGATTTCTTGCCTTCCGACTTGACTTCTGTCTTGGTCTCCGCCTTGCGATCATCGGAGAATGTGGGAATAAACGAAAGGCTATCCGTGCGGGTCGTGTTGCCTGGGAGAGCTTGTGGCGTGTTGGCGAATTCGTTAAACGAGGGCGTGCTCTCTTTGCCATACGCACGGCTATGCTGCTGAGACCGTTTGGACTGATCGTAAGCCGGCTGGGCTTTTGCGGGCACTGCAGACGGGGGCGGATCGTAGGAAGACCCTCGGCTGGGGATGGAGGGGGACTGGGGAGAAGTGGGTTCTGGCGTTGCGGCGGTTTCCAAAGGGGGCGTTTCAACAATTTCGGGAATCTTCTGTTCATTCGGAGGTATATGCAGGGTGGATTTCCCGTTGGAGCTGATCCGGGAATGCCATTGACGGTGTTGCGACTGGGAGTTCGACCTGCTTCTGGACTCTGCTGACGACAACTCATCCGAAAGCTCGTTGCCGCCAGGTTGTTGCTGCTCTGGGCTTGAACCCCTAGCGGGACCCATAGCTTCGTTGGAAGCGCCCGCCGTTGCCTGCGTGGACTTTGCCGCTCGCGTCGCACTGGGAGTGGGATCGGTCGATACCCGGCTCAGACCCAGGATAGGATTATCTCCAGGCATAGCTGGCGTGCCACCATCGCTGGTATCCGACGTCCGCGCCAGACGTTTAGAATATGGGACCTTCTCGCCCTTTTTCAAGCTGCCGGCTTTCCTGTATTGGGTTCTCGTGGACCGCCTGAGACTGTGGCCGGGAGGCGCCGGCGGGAGGATAGGCCTATCCTCTTCGGAGATGTCGAGGTTGCGCATCTCGCTCAACAGGGACGAGCTGGCACTTCGGGGTAGCGAGTCGTCCACCAGAGTCTCCAGCTCTTGCAGATTGGGGCCGTCCCCCTTGGCTGATTTTGACCGTTTCCTCTCGAGCCGCTCCGCCCCGTCCGTATAGTTCTGGGATGTGTCGATCTGCCTAGACAGCATAGACTTCTTACGCCGAAGACCTCCGTTTGACCCTTGACGTTCCGGGCCCAGAGTCGAGAAATCGCCCGACTTTCGATTGATATGATCGGCTTTACTCTCGAGAAAGGACTTGAATTCTTTCGGGGCCAGCTCTGGATGCAAGCGAGCTGGAACCCAGAAGAGTCGGGAGGCGTCGTTTTCATCGTCGGAAGGCGACGGGGCAATCGACGGTACGGAGAGGTTGGGATTAAAGCTGGGAAGATCCGGATCGCCCGTGGCTGCTACATCCATGGACATCCGCCGAATGGCGGCCAAATTGTTGAGCTCCTGAGCTACGGCGGCAGGGTCGGATTCGTAGTCGATATCGTTAAGCGGGAAGGAGGTGGTGGCGGTGTCGGTCGATCCAGGGGAGGTGGTTGAACTAGGGGAGGTCGGGCTGGTACTATCCAAAGATTTGGCACCCGCGGGCGGACGAGACTGTCCATTTGTTTGTCTATTGTTGTTTATTTCATTTAGATGGCTTTGTACTTGTAGCGATTGCGGCGACGAGGGCGATTCGGCACCGGCGAGTTTTGGGGGGATGATTGAGATGGTGTCAGTCAGAGGGGAGGGGATATAGCTGAGGCGTTTCGATTCCCGTTTGTCGTAATCATCTTCGTACATATGGCCGATCGCTTCCGTGACATGGTGACTCGGGTCACTGATCGACAGATGAGGCCCATGTCCTCGTCGTGTGGCATATCCTCCGCCAACCTCAGAGGGGCTCGGGCTCGGTGAAGCCTAGAAAACGGGGCGGGTTATTAGTTCAGACCCATAATTTGCAGAGAGTAAGCAGGAGATTTGAATCGCACAACGCGTATACTGATCATCATTGCATTGGTTGGGGAGAAATTTGGTGGTTGTGTTGATGTTGTTCAAAAAAAAAAAAAAAAGGGACAGCACAAGACAAGGGGGTAAGAGGTAAGACGGGACGGGCATCACAGGCAAATCCCAAACGAACATCATTCAATCCATGAACAGCAACGCAGGACGGCAAAAGCAAAGAAAGGTCAAGAGAGATGAGAAAAAAAGCCAACGCACCTGCATGAAGAGCAACTTGTCCGGGAACTCGAACGGTAAGAAATCCCGAAACGGGCTGGGGAGACCGGAGGGCGATGAGAATCTCGCCTCGTGGAGAGGAGGTCAATGTACCACCTGGGCGGAAAGACTAGGAAACAGGATGGCGGTCATGGAATCATGGAAGCGGGGAAGAAACGCCGACGAAGAGGAGCAACCACCAGGGTAACGGAAGGAAAGAGAGAATGAGGATGACGGCTAGGCATCCGGTGACAAATTCTCCTTCAAGAAAGGAACGGAAAAAGAAAAGAAAAGGAAAAAGTATGCGCACGCTATATAGCCAAGGATCTCCGAGAATAGAAAGAGAGGAGAGGGCACCGGGGAGGAAGAAAGAAAGAAGAAAGAAAGAAAGGAAATGGGGAGAGGAAAACGAAGGGGTAGAAGGAGAGGAGGAGGGAGGGAAAAGAGAAGCGCGAGGCTGAGGATACAACCCGCCGAGACGTTCAAGTCGCGCGGTTCCTGGAATTGGATGGAATTGAATTGGATGGGGATTGGATTGAGGATTTGGAGAAGGAGAGAGAAAGAAGAGGAGAGACGGTGCGAGTGCCTGAGGAACGGGAGTTCGGTCACGTTTCCCGGTCGGTGTCTTCTTGTGTCTTCTTCTCTACGCTGTACTCCCTTCGTCACTCTTTCATTATTCAACCCTCTCGACTGATGATCACTTTCATGCCCCTCCCACCTGGCCTAGACTGACAAACTCTGAATTCTCCTCCCACTCACCTCTCTTCATTCCGTTGGATCCTGTCGACTGTCCCGCTCCACTACCTTCCTCACTCAAGGGCCGATCAGGGCCACTGGACGGTAGACGATCGCTGATCCCCTGCTCTGGCCCTTTTAGCATGCTTCTATTTATGAACGTGATCAATCACACATGGATTTAGTTGGTTATCAGATCCATTGGACTACATATCACGAACATATAGCCTAAATCGATGTCTGTCTATCTATCTTCGTACTCTGTACTGCCTTTTCCAATGCAATGCTCTCGTCCCATGAAAGTATATAGTTACACTCCTTCATATGGACCATCAATAGTCATAAGGAGACCACGAAAGTACAACTCTACAGGTTTCTTCTCGAATGTATCCGATGACATCCCCCGTCCTGCTGTCAGAGCTCACAAGTCAAGGCAGTGAGTGGCGAGTGAACAGGCCCATTGACACCGTGACAACCAGGAGCCAAGACTCTCTTCCACCTTCAGAACGCCTGACCAGTCCCGGACGCAGACACGGTCATTCTGTTCCAACACCGAGCTCACCTGTCTTCCTCACTAGGTTGTCCTCTCCCATCAACCGCCCAAACCCGCCAGACGAGAATCATCCAGAAGCCATCCGGCTGCGCTTGACTTCCAAGCCTATCCCGTTCCAGGTCTCGTGGGCCCCATCGATGACCTGATCTCGATTGGTCCGGAAAGGAGTATGTACATCTGTCTGCAGTGTCTGGTGACTACCTGATCGGAGAATTTTTTTTGATACTGACAAGCCTCCCTCCCTGATTAATGGTTGGCGCCTACCGTTAGACGGTTATGGAAATACCGAAGGAATGGAATACCGGCGGATTCTTGATTTGTGGGATGCTGGGGTTTTAGACTCTTAGGAATGTACACACGCCTCGCTGGGCTGGATTATCCGCTGAAGACCTATGACGATAATACCCCCTTGCTGCCCTCTGTCCCATCCCTAGAACTAGTTTGGAATATCGACGGACGCTGGCACTCTCCTAGAGGACGGAGAGGCAAGGATCAATTTACAAATTTGCGCATTCAATCGCGAACAATATTGAGGAACCAAAGAAGAAAAGTGATCTAGAGAAACCTTATCACGGCCAAATATACAAAAGGTATTTGATTTAAGCCCGAGTGAACCGACTCCGGGCTGTCCATGCCAACCTGCGCAACAACAACCCCAGCGCTTGCACTAGAAATTTCAGAAGAGGGTCTCCGAAAGGAAACCGGGAAGGACATGGAGGGGTATGTACCTAGGTAGTTCCTTGATGTACGGCTAAACGGATGTGGTAGTGCTTTAATACCACGACAAGATGGGCGCGACAAGGAAAAGGGAGTTAAGAAATAGAAAAGCAGGACCAGGAAGAGAAAACAAGGGTAGGAGTTGGGGTCATTAAAGGTCATTCCGCATAAGCCAAAACTCATGGCTGTGAGAGCTCTAGGCCGTCTCAACGTAGTTGCTAGAAGAGGTTATACGATCAGCATGGCGAATTTTGTTATAAATGAAGGATTTCAAGGTCATACCTGGGAAAGATGCCGACCCGGTCCCCAATGCGCCCCGTCCACCAGTCTTCCTTCTTCTCGGTTCTCTTCAGGATAGTGATAATGTCTCCTTTCTTGAACCCCAGGTCTCCGTCCTGGTCCGCATCGAACGTGAACAGTGCAACCGCCTGGTCTTGTCGCAGAGGGGCTCCCTGTCCCGTTCGTTGCCCAAAGACCGGCTTGGGCGCCGTGGGCCGACTAGGCTTACGATCCGAGTAAACGTAATCATCCTCAGCGAAAGGTGCCGTGTTGCTGCGGTTGCGACCGAACGTATCGAAGCTGTCGTTGCGACCATAATCATTGCGGGTTTGTCGGGTGGTCGCAGACCGGCCGAGGCCTCCCGCAGGCCGGTCGTACACATCATCAGCCCATGTGTTTGCGCGACGGGGTCGGTCCCGGTACTCGTACTCGTCGGCGTCGTTGAAGCCGGAGCGCGTGGTATTCCGCCGAGCGCCCTCTCCATACGCATCTCCGCGCCGTCCTTCCCACACCACGTCATCATGTCGGTCGTCGTAGATAGGGATGTCATTGTACATGGCGTCGCCATGCGTTCTGGCGTTACCGTAGAAAGCACGGGAATTTAGGACGTTTAGCAGGGGGTCGGCGGCCGGGGGTGGCCGGATAGTTCCACTGAGTAGCTGGCGGGCTGACACTCGGCTGTTGTAGAGCTTCTCGTTCGCATCCTTACGTTCGACCAGCATGCTTCCCTCCAAACTCACACCGGCGAAGAGGCCCTTGGTCTTCGAGTACGAAAAGACTGCAGCCACACCCTTCGTGCTGGCTGCACCTGCAGCCTCTGCATTCCGTCCCACCGGGCCCGCAGCAATCGAAACGTTACCACCCAGCGTCAGTGTTCCCACCTGCGAAAAGGTCCGGACAGCGGCGGCATCGTTGAGAATGAAGACGAAGTCGGTCAGCTCGAAACCAATCTGACCACCGAAGCCGGCGCCGGCCGTTGCGATCGCTGACGGGGCGGACCACGAGCCATCGGCCAAACGGGCAACGACCACCCCAGAACCAAAACGAGCGGAGCCTAGGAAACCAGCTTTCAGGACGGTGAGAACGGCCAGACCCTACGGAGAGAAGTGGTTAGTCGCAAATTTATTGGCAACCGGGCGATTGCAGTCCAGGGAGCTTTGTTTCTTTCTCAAAAAGAATGTGTTGATCTTACTTTGGCTCCAGCCAGAATCTCGGGAGGAATAACTTTATCAGGACCAAATGCCTGTCGCGGGTCGACGAAGGAAGCAATGATTTTACCGGCTTTCTTGCATTCGCCTGTCAAACGGGCGCAATGTCAGCGCCGGCATCCATAATGAATTGCGGGGAAATTGAAATGGGAATGAGCGGATACGTACTTCCCAGAGACGAAGGCAAGGGATTGTGTATCCCGAGAGGCATTTTGACGGTGCTCTTCGAGATTTAACGGGAGCAAGGTGAGAGAGAGGGAGGGAGGGGAGGGAGAAGGGCGAAGGATTCAGGGTGATCGGAAGAAGGTGTTGATAGTTTGGAGAGAATCCGCGACGGAAGTCCGTTCAGATGGGGGCGACCGGAAGTGGACCAAATGACGGGTGACACTGGTATCGAGCTAACTCCAGTACCTAAACTGAAGGTAGTATACTGTATTTCAAGGTACCTGGGCGTTAGTCTCGCCGATGTGCCGAACCACGGGGAGGTTGGTTAATGAATAACGAACAATGACAGAGTGGGAAGAATGATGAAGAATGTGAGCGCCTTCCGTCAGCAGCGAGAGAAAAGACAGATGGATATCTCCCTCTCTCGCGCTCTCTCCCTTCTTCTCCCTCTCTTCAACCGTCTCTCGTGCTGGGCGCAAAGTGGCGGAGTCGTTCGATCCGCTTCTCTTCGTCTTGGACTTGCCTTGACTAATTGATTACCTGTGACTATTGATCGAATCCCTTCTTTATTTTTTTACAATGGAAAAGAATGAAACAATAGATATATTTGATATGCTGTCGCCTGTATAATTGGTATAAAGGTGGAAGCTCCAACCCCGTGGCTGGTGATGGTGGACACCTGAGGCCACCAGGTCGGCGGAAGAATCGCCGAAGCTCCGAGGTTATCGCAAGTAACAACGATCAACGCAAGTGACTTCACTTGGAACCTTGTTTTCTCCCGAATCAATACATGGTGAAACCACCCACAGTCCATGAAGCATGCTTTGGGAGTGATTTGAAAGAGGCGCCGTTGATCGCCTTTCCCGTTGCAAATGGCTACAGGTGCGATTGGCCCAATACCGCTCGCCGAGACATCAATCACAACGTGATATGCTAACATCCTCCAGTGCGGATCTGTGTTTGTGGCGATGAGGGAACTGGGAAATCCAGCCTCATCACTTCCCTAGTGAAGGGTGTATTTGTGACAAACAAGATCCAGCCCATACTTCCTCAGATTACCATCCCTCCTACGATCGGAACCCCCGAAAATGTCACAACCACCACGGTGGTCGATACCTCCGCCCTCCCTCAGGAGCGGAACAATCTGGCGAGAGAGATTCGAAAATCGAATGTGATCTTGTTGGTCTACTCGGATCACTACAGTTATGAGAGAGTTGCGCTTTTCTGGCTGCCGTATTTCCGGTCCTTAGGAGTCAATGTACCCGTGGTGCTGTGCGCCAACAAGTCCGACCTTGCTGCAGGCCACAGCGAGTCCCAGGTCATTGAGGAGGAGATGCTGCCGTTGATGGCAGAGTTCAAGGAGATTGATTCCTGCATTCGCACGAGCGCTCGAGAGCATCGCAATGTGAACGAAGCCTTCTTCCTCTGCCAGAAAGCGGTCACCCACCCGATTGCACCGCTGTTCGACTCCAAGGAGTCCTCTCTAAAACCAGCCGCCATCGCAGCGCTACAGCGCATCTTCTACCTGAGTGATAAGGACAGGGACGGCTTTCTTTCCGACAAGGAGATTGGAGATTTCCAGATGAGATGTTTTGAAAAGCCTTTGAGCGAAGAAGACCTGATGCACATCAAGGAGACCATTCAGAAGATAAACCCGCACTCGGTGACGCCATCTGGCATTGACTGCCGGGGCTTCCTTCACCTGAATAAGATGTATGCCGAAAAAGGACGGCACGAGACTGTCTGGATCATTCTACGAGCGTTCCAATACACCGACAACCTGTCGCTCCAGGAGAATTTCCTCCATCCACGATTTGAGGTTCCCCCCTACGCATCTGCCGAGTTGTCTCCCGAGGGTTACCGGTTCTTTGTCAACCTGTTTCTTCTGTCGGACAAAGACAATGATGGAGGGCTGAACGATGCTGAATTGGCGTCCCTTTTTGCACCGACCCCTGGCTTACCGGCTTCCTGGGCCGATGGCTCATTCCCGTCCTCTACGGTGCGGAACGAAGCTGGACATGTCACTCTGCAAGGTTGGCTTGCGCAATGGAGTATGACCACTTTCACCTCGCCCAAAACAACACTAGAATACCTAGCCTACCTGGGGTTTGAATCATCCGACAGAAGCAATCCGTCTACTACGGCCGCATTGAAAGTGACTCGTCCGCGAAAACGGCGGAAGCGCCCCGGAAGGGTGGGTAGGAACGTCGTTCTGGGCCACGTGCTAGGGGCTCCGAGCTCGGGCAAGTCCGCCCTTCTTGATGCCTTCCTATCGCGCGGATTTAGTACGACATATCACCCCACTATTCAACCACGAACTGCGGTCAACACGGTGGAGCTTCCTGGAGGTAAGCAATGCTATATGATATTGGACGAGCTTGGCGAACTGGAGCCAGCTATTCTCGAAAACCAAACCAAGCTACTGGACCAGTGTGACGTGATCGTATACACCTACGATTCGTCGGACCCCGATTCATTTGCATACATCCCGGCGTTGCGGTCCAAGTACCCCCATCTGGAAGAACTTCCTAGTGTCTACATCGCCCTCAAGGCGGATTTGGACCGAACTACGCAACGGGCCGAGTATCAACCGCACGAGTATACTGCTATGTTGAACATGACCGGTCCGCCGCTCCATGTTAGTGCCACGTGGAGCTCAATCCAGGAGGTGTTCGTGCACATCGCAGAAGCAGCCATGGAGCCCAGTTTAGCATTCCCTCGGAGCGAGGAAGATGTCGAGGGAAAATGGATGGCATGGGGGATTGCTCTGGGGGCTGTAGTTTGCGCCGGAGCAGCGGCCGTGATGATCTGGCGGAGAGTGAGCGGGAGTGGGGACTGAGAAATTCTTAATTAGTTGTACACCAACCAGACGCATGCATGTGCAGTATTAATATTATATGAATCAATGAACCTTTCACTTTGCACGAAGTAAACAGACGGAGCCGCTAGTGCAGGCCGCACGCTAAACCGCAGACAGCATCCCCCGCCTTTGCACGCGAGAAGCGCCAACCAGGCAAATCAGGCAAATCCCCGGAAAACCTTCTCCTCACTGGATCTAACCGGCTTGGGTGCTCCTGCCTCGTTATTCTACTGCCTTCATCTCCTCTATCCCGGCCCTGGGCCTATTTAATTCAATCTACTCCGAACCCCATCGGAGACTTTCAACGACCTCCTTCCGCCCCGTCAGCTAAGCACGCCCGGGCAGTGCACCGCCTAAAACCCCCCGATATTCCACTGCGACACACCCTCACTACTTAAAGATTGTACAACACCTCGCTTCTCAACCTACACATCTCGTTGACATCACACACACCATAAACCTTGCGTTGATCCAGTTTCTATTATCCAATTAATCCACTCCTTTAGCGCCTCATACCACCCTGAGTAGCACCATCCCAGGTGCCGCTCTCGGTGGAGGATTCACAACCATTGCGTGACCAATCTATCAACGCGTTACTGACCGGGTTGCGTTCATCCCGTCTCACGAGACACTCCTACTCACGTTGGACTAAATTGCTTTGGGTATCGCAATTGCAGCCATGTTGTAAGAATCGCCCCGTCTCGGCCTGCCTATCCGTGCCCACTCCCCTTCTACTTGTTGGTCTGTCGCTGGTTGTCCGGGGGTTGTTAAATGTTGTCGGTCGGCTGTGATCTCCCTGGTTCCTCAGAAACTATCCCCGGACCATACTTTCAATGACGGCATTGTTGCGACTTTGTCTCGTGGCTGACCGTTGAACCAGCGTCCTTCCCCCGCCTCCGCCGCGCTACACCGTTCCAGTTGCCTACGCAGCTGGAGCGTCGAATGGCATGGCGGTCCCGGTTGTCGAAACCAACAATATAATCAGCAACCCAGAGGGTGGATGTCCGTTGCAGGTCGGAGAAGGTGCGCTTTCATTCCCTCGATTTCCTCCCATACCGTTCGCAGATGAAGACCCGTGTCGATGACCGCGCTAACGTCGACTGTTGCGACAGGCACCTATCACCTTCAGGATAACCTGCATCTTGCGACACCCCCTCCACATCCCTCCGAAGCTCCGATCATGAGCCCTAACCCTCTCGCAACGGTTCCCACTCCTCCCACAACGGGCGTCAAGCTGTCGCTGGTCAGTCTTGGTTCTCGAAATAAGACACCCGTTTTCGCCTTGAAGGACGGCGTAACGGCGCCCGCATTTGGAGACGGCAATCCCGCACTAGTAGCACCGGTCACGAAGGAAGGCGTCAAGAGGCGCAAGCCGAAGAACAACATCATTAAGAGTAACTCCTCGTTTGTCTCACGAGTCATTACCCACGAGGCAACGACGAAACGGCTAAATGACCGTAACCCGGACGGATTGTTTGCGTTCGCCAACATCAATCGCGCGTTCCAGTGGCTAGATTTGAGTTCGAAGCAAAAGGACGAACCGCTCTCGAAGATCCTATTTACTAGGGCGCACATGTTGAGTCATGATGTGAACGAGTTGACAAGGAGCACGTCCCACATTGACGTTGTCATGGGTTCGTCGTCAGGCGACATCATCTGGTACGAGCCGATCTCGCAGAAATACGCCCGAATCAACAAGAATGGGGTGGTGAGCAACTCCCCGGTGACGCATATCAAATGGATTCCCGGGTCAGAAAACCTGTTCATGGCGGCGCATGCGAATGGACAACTGGTGGTTTATGATAAGGAGAAGGAGGATGCTTTGTTCACACCCGAGCTGAGCAGTCCGTCGGTAGAGGCTATAAAATCCTATGGTCGGCAGCCGCTACAGATTTTGAAATCGGTCAATTCAAGGAATCAGAAAACGAACCCGGTCGCTTTGTGGAAGATCGCCAACCACAGGGTCTGCCAGTTCGCATTTTCTCCCGACCAACGCCATCTCGCTATCGTTTTGGAGGACGGGTCCCTGCGGGTGATGGACTATTTGAAAGAGGAGTAAGTTTATGCCTCTAAATTGTAGGGGATTCGAAGAAACGAAATAGTCAACTGACTTAATACATTGCAGAGCACTGGATATCTTCCGCAGCTATTATGGTGGACTGATTTCCGTATGCTGGTCACCTGATGGCAAATACATCGTCACGGGCGGCCAGGATGACCTAGTGACGATATGGTCTTTCCCCGAACGCAAGATTGTCGCTCGATGCCAAGGTCACAATTCCTGGGTCTCGGCTGTAGCATTTGATCCTTGGCGCTGTGACGAACGGACATACCGATTTGGAAGTGTCGGAGACGATTGCAGGTTGCTGTTATGGGATTTCAGCGTTGGCATGCTGCATCGACCAAGAGCGGTACGTAGAGGAAGGACTCCATCAACAACTCACTTGGTCACTTACTGACCCGACGCACCATTAGCTACAAGCCAGCGCCCGTCATCGAACCAGTCTTCTCCCCTCCAATTCTCAACACGCCAATCGTCACCGCGCCGACAGCGCGGGGAATCGCGTACGATCGGATTCGCAACGCACCGCAGGCATCGACAGCACCTATGACCAGACCGTCCGTCATCCTGTTGAACCGAGGGCACGGACTGCTCTCCTACCACCTATTATGGTTCGTTTCTCTCTTGTCACACATACATCCCCGTCGCACAGAGAGGCGACGAAAAAACCAGAACCCCGAGAAAGCTAACTAGCTGTTTGATAGTCCAAGATCGTCGGAGATGACCCTATCTCCTGGTTAGGATTCCAAGAAGATTCCATCATGACCTCTTCCCTAGAAGGTATGTACTGCGACCGCCTGATCATCCCCTCCTTTTTGTTATATTTATCCGCAGTAATGATAACCCATTATAAACTCAACTAACACCACATCTCCATCAGGACACATTCGTACCTGGGACCGGCCTCGAGAAGGCATCAATGATAATTACAATGGTTACACCTCTTCGCCAGCCGTCAGTGCCAGCGCTGCCGCCTCCGGCTCAGGTTCCGGCTTCGCTGATTCGGCGATGGGTTCGCTCTAACTGGCAACTGTCTAACTAACCAGGATGGTTTGTTGTAGGGTGTGTGGTTAGGTTACTTTCCTTTCTTTTTTTTTCTCTCGCATTTCCCCCCCCCCCTTTGTCGAGTGTTATTTGTTCACGGCTTGTAAATATGTACATTCTTTTGTACCTTGATTCATATACCCATTTGCACATGCCTTGTTTTTTTTCTTGCCCTTGTAGAATGTAAAACTCATTGTATTCTAGCTAGTTCCGCCGACGGCAGCGGTTAGTAGCGTACCTACTCCACAATGGAACTACCTAGGGACGTAGTATTTATCGCGACCAGTTATCTCCGGAGATGAGGGGAATTGAAGTTGCACACAAAATCTCTTGAGATACTAGACCTACCTTAGGAGTAACTATTGGGCAGTAAGTAGTACGGGAGGTGGTAGCCTGGTAGCCTGGTAGGTCTTCGGGTTGGTATCGGAGATGGTTCGTAGTACAGCATATATATGGAACTATTACCTAGGACGAGTGCAAACCTGTTTATTTCACCTTGTCGTAATTGCGCGACATGAATTGCGGTATCACTGGATCTTGACTCTGTAGGGTGAGTAGGTCCAGTCGTACGGAGTACAAGATACAAGATAACAAGATTTCATGAATGAAGGCGATGAGATCTGGGTAATACGGGACACAATTGATGGTATGCCAGAAGAGGAGATCCGAATATAGTTTATGTAAATGATAGAACACTCTAGACCAGATCAACTGTGCACAGACAGCAGACAGTCTCACCTCCATTGTACAATAACACCTCTCACATGCAGTCGCGAACCCAAAAGGAATACTAGTGAAAACCAATGCATGCAATACACAGAACTATAGAATAATGTATGCAGTGTCCTTGCATGAGTGATGAATTGTCACAACAAGCCAGAGAATTGGAATGCAAAAGTTGAAAGCCACTGGTAGGAAAGAAAAAGACGAACGCAAAGCTAAGGAGGGGATATTCATTAAGATATCACGTAAATACATCGGGCTTGTTTCTCGTCACAGCAACTAACTAATGCACTATATAGTCCAAAATGAATTAAATAATCTCATCACGAAATGAAGGGTTGGAAAAGCAACGGCCAGGATGATGGATGGATGGATGAATGGATGGACGGATGGATCGTTACTTTTTCGGTCTTGAGGAGCATATCGACAAGGTGTCGACTCTCCATCTTTTCTCGCTCATTCTCACTCGCACTAAGCACTCTGCATGACCAGAAGGCCACTTAGAGCACAAGTGCAAAGATACTCACCATGAGAGAGCCGAAAGTAGCCGGAATCGCGAGCGAAGAGGCACCGGCGGTGGAGTTGGTGGGCGCCGCTGTGGATTCGGTTGCACTCGAAGAGCTAGAGGTAGTGGTCGTTTCTGTTGCGGAAAAGGATCATGTTAATAATCGTTCTCTCTTGAATCATACATGTACTCACTCGGTGCTGCAGAGCAGGAGGGAATGGTGCTAGATGATGGTAAAGTAGAGCTGGAGAGTGTTTGATGTTTGATGCAGGGACGGGAAGTAGATTTGGTGCTGGTAGTTGTGTATGGTGATGATGATGATGATGATGATGATGATGATGATGATGATGATGATGATGATGATGATGATGACGAGGTAGATGTGGTGATAGAAGAAAAAGTAGAGTCTCTCTTACTGTTCTTGGGCGGATCAGCGACTTTGGTGACCTCAAATTGCTGCGACTGGGCAAGAATGCCGGTGTTCATCCTGTCTCGGGAGATGAAGTTGAGCTGGTAGCCGGGGCTGTGGTGAAAGCGACGCGATTAGCTTCGGACTGAAGGGCGTATTGCGAGCACGATCATCTCGTGTGCCCATATTATATCGAACTGGACCAGACATACCCCTTGGGAATACCCCAGACCGGGTCGACTTTAACGGAGCCTTGGGAAGCGTCAATGTCTTTGGCAATCTCCTTGTTGGCGCTGGAGCCGTTCATGTTGACCAGGTTGATGGTGAACTTGGATGGGTCCGACCTATACATGATGAGTATGCTAGGGATATTGTATACACAGCATCAGAGTCACTTACTGGACGGAATTCCACTTGATCTCGTACTCCTTGCTCAGATCAACCTTGGCCCCGTTTGACGGAGACGTGACAGTAAGAGCTTCGAATCGAGCGACGTTAGCAAGGAATCCCTCAATCAAAATCACTGCCAGAAGGTCCTATCACATACCCACGCAGGAGACGGCAAAGAGAACTATTGAGAGAATGTTGAAACGCATTGTGAAGTGATATGTGCGCGTATGGGTAAAAGGTATCACAAAGAATCCAAGAAGAAAGCTCGATCAACGAGGTGGTGAAGTATTAAAAGCAACGACAATCTATTTATAAATGCGATAGACTGGAATACAATCGAATGAATAGACTGCAACTTGGAGAGACGACGAGGGGTCTTTATATCGCAACTGGAGTAATCCTATACACCGCAAAAAGAAGCCATGGAAAGAGCGATCGGCCAATACCCTTTCTAGGGCTCGCTCCTTCCATTTCGGAGGCCATTGAGCTCCTTCCGGATTGACCGATAGGAGAAATCTGAATTGAGTTTTCTCGGTGTTCTCTGGAGTCGCAAGCACAGGGCGCATCCTGCATTGAAGCGAGGGGGGCCGCAGGTGATCTGTCCTTCTTTCGCCCTTGTCCTCAAATCCCACAGATCCTCTCGTCTTCGGAACTCCTCATTGGCAGACTCGAGGAGTGATTGTAGAAAAAATGAGTTCGCCCGACTGAATCTGGGAAATCGAGGGTAACGTTAAGGCAGTCCTGTCCAGCACGACGGGGCTCTGCCCGTGCTTGCAGGAGGCGTCTCCCTTTTCAAGGATTGCCCTTTGACCTGCAATTAGTTATGATCATGACGTACTGATTAGTAAAGGTGATGTTCCTTCTTCTGCCTTCTTCGCCTCTTTCGTTCTCTATCCTGGGCTATTCTGGCTGCTACACGGGATATTTGTTCCCAGGGCTGACCCTTGTTGATGGCGAAATCGTGCAGCTGCCTAGTACTAACGAAACTTATCGGCTCGAAAACTGATTGACGATCCATTGACACATCGGTGGGGATGACTGAAAGTCTGAAAAAAGCTAGCTACGAACCTGCATACATTAGAGGCTACATAATGGCCAACTGGTGTCGGCGAATGAACAATCTTAACACGACAGCATGTTTGCTGCCTAAGAATCTCAATTTCCCACTATCATGCCATCAGAATCATACAGTGCACTCAACTGCAACTTCAAAGAACACCGAATCGAACAAATTACGACGACTCCGCAACCCAGGCGTTGAGCAATACTTGGCGCATCCGAAGGAAAGGATTGCGTACGACCGATAACGCGGACTTCCCTCCAATTGGCATTCAGTTTTCTTACCTATCTCGTCAATTGGAATCGAGCTCTGGATTTTTGTTCGGACAATGCTTGTTTATGCGCTGCACATTAGGGATTTTTGGCTTGCCAATAAACTTCTGATTCGCACGCCGAGCGGTATACAGATCATCCCCAGCCGCTTCTTGACTCGATATGTCAGATCCCGAGCTGCCGGTATGCACGAACTATTGAGATTTTGCCTTTATTTTCTCCCGAATCTGGTCAATATGTCGTTGCGTGACTCAATAGCAACAGCAAGAACCATGCCGTGCAGGACGCGAACCGGACTTGAGATGCCGAAGCTATTATTAGCTGGCAGGAGGCGACGAAGCACCGCGCTCTGCAACTGTACGCTGCGTTCCCGTCGGATCTGAACATTGCTACTCCGTACTGACACAGGATTCCATGAGGGTTCGATGCGCCTGAGGTCTTCTTCATTTCGGCCTGCCACGTTATATCGTCACGTTCTCGGTGGTCGCGGCTGAATGACCATTGTTTAATCTAATTATAACAGCATTTACGGGCCAGTTGTACAATGTACGGGTCCCCCATAAATAGACCGTTGTCGTGCTTACGACAGCGTGCGTAACGATGGCCTAGAATAGCCAGCATGTTGAACAAAAACGCGCAACACGGTATCTTGCGTTTCCATGCCAGATACTTACTTTCCCCCTTACGCTTCGTCTTCTTGCTACCCTCTATTATCCTAATGGCGACGATAGACACAGTGCCAAAGAGAGATTGTTGTGGCGAACTGGGAGCGCCTTCCTCACCGCTTCGTCGAACACAAGGCCTGGATGCTGAACTGGGCCGGTGTATTAGCTTCGCGAGACTATAGTCAATGCAACGACATATATCTGCACAGTGATCATGATTATCAGGTATGATTGACATGCACCTTACATGAGCATGGATATCATGCATACGCATAGTAGAGGTTGATTGGGGACGAGAGATGAGTATGAAAGGCCTCGAGATGTAGGGGGTATGGTGAACGAGTATAAACGCTCTGAGAAAAAACCATCGACTCAAATTGCGAGCAACCCGTGAACTAATTGTCGGAAAAATAAGACGTCATGACCTTGGCAATGGTACAGCATATACCACTATCCACTACTTGGGCACATGTAAGTAAATCGCCAACCTTTTTCTTCCAATCCATAGTAAAAGCGCAGTACTACTACAACCCGGGACGTCGGAGAATTGAGATCAAGTTCCAAGGTTCGAGGCGTTCCTTTCCTTTCCCCCCTTGATGGTGCGCCACAGATCGTCAGTCGGGAATGTGGCTTTCCGTTTCCGTGCTCTTTGCTCTTTCAAGTCGAGTGTAATCACGACAAGTCTCAGCACCTGCTCAGATGGAAAATGTCATTGATGCAATATACATCCATGATGATATGATCCTCTAGCGGATGATAAGAAAACAACACACTGTAGGGTTGCAATGTAACTGAACACGGGTACAGAAGGTTGAGCCCGCGCGGCTACCTACCACATATCTACACCAGGGCCAACTAGTAGACTAGGGAAGGCGGCCCACATTCTTGCCAAGATATGACGAGATCAAGCTAGGTGCAGCTGCTGTCCTCTGCACATGAAGTACTACTTACTACCTTCTGTACGAAGAGATCTCATGCAGGGTGGACTGCCACCTGACGAAAATTCGGGTTATTTTCCCGAGCGGACCGTTGCCAGCTTGGTTAAGTGGAGGGGAGAGAACGGGGGTGGTAATGGTTGGTAGACGGAACCGGAAATATTTGCCGTTGTATCCATGAAGAGTTAGCTGTTTGCGGACGAAAGAGGGTGGTGCTTGGCACATGGAAGTGCCCTTTCAGAGTGGAATACAACTCGGTGTCGTTAAGACTCGTGAGAAGGTGGGTGGTATTGCTAGAAGGGGTGGGCATGAGGTATGGGTAGTAGTGTCTATAAGGGAATGGACGTCTCATAGCCACCGGCTACCGTGGGTTGCCAACTCAGTCGTCATAAACATGACACAAAGGAGGTAGCACTGGTCGTCAACGCCTGCTAGAAATTGCTGATCTTCTCAGGAACCAACGGTCGTCTCGGTTGCGCCCGCGGTTTCACATGCCTGCTACTCACCACTGACGGTTGTGAGAGGATCTTTTCCTCTCGCTTGACACAAGGGAAGCATAAGGTTTGATTGTGCTGGAAATTCCAATGTGAATAGTGTCACAGTTCCGTCGAGGCTTGAGGAATCCTGACTGTGTGCATTTCGTCATCTGTACCTGGATTAGGTGATTAGGTCTTATATCTAGTAGTTCTTGGGGTTGAAAAGAGGGCCAAGGATGACGAGAGCACGAAGATGTAAGCGAAGGCAGACAGACAGACAGACCAATTCGGCCAATTTGTCTAGATCTCAGTCCATCCATGACCCATCCCCGTTTTCGTTTCACCCCGGACTTGGAAGGTGCCGTGTCCTCCTCCGGAGTAGGACATTCGGAACCGAGTTTTTGGTGCGTACTTCCAAATGCGGTCTGTTCAAGTCATTAAGACAGAGAAAGATATATATGATCACGGACATGCCCACATTTTTGATCGTCAATAGCCCCCTTCTTTTGAAAATCTCATTCACCCCTTGGGCACTTTCTTCACCATGAAGCCCCAAACATCGACGGTGATCTTAGGACTTTGCACTTCGGCCCTTGCCCTCCCTTTCGGCAATAACCAAAATGAGAATCCAACCAAGACAACGCAGGCATCTAAGCGTCAGGATGTCGCGAACCCCAACCCCTCTGCTACGGCAGAAAACGCGGCCCCAAACCCCATGAGCCAGGCGGGTGGGTTTTCGTTCCCCGGCTTCGGCGGAGGCCAGTTCAATGGCCAAACCCAGGGCGCTCAGAGCTCAGGTTTCGGAGGCTTCCCAGGAGGTGGAAGCTTCACTGGCGGAGGAGGCTTCCCCGGCGCCGGACAGGGACAGGGTTCGCCCTTCACAGGTGGTTTTGGCTTCCCCGGCTCACCAACCCAAGGAGCAGAGAGTGAGGACACTTCTCAAAGTGCTGAACCTTCGGGATCCGGTAACCTTCCCGGAGGTGGAGGCTTCGGCGGAGGCTTTGGAGGTTTCTCAGGCAGTGGTGGCTTTGGCGGAGGTTTCCCAAGCGGCGGAGGCTTTGGCGGGGGATTCCCCGGCTCACCAACCCAAGGAGCAGAGAGTGAGGACACTTCTCAAAGTGCTGAACCTTCGGGATCCGGTAACCTTGCCGGGGGTGGAGGCTTCGGTGGAGGCTTTGGAGGTTTCTCAGGCAGTGGAGGCTTCGGCGGAGGTTTCCCAAGCGGCGGAGGCTTCGGCGGAGGCGGCTACCCGGGCTTTCCTACTTCATCAAGCCAGGAAGAGACTCAGAAGTCTCCCCAAACTACCGAAGCCCCGGTCTCTAATAGCTTCTTCGGCGGAGGAAGCTTCCCTAGCGGGGGCTTCGGCGGCGGGGGTTTCGGTGGCGGAGGCTTTCCGGGGTTCTCCAACTCTCCAAGCCAAGATGCTTCGGCCTCTGGTAACCCCTTCGGTGGTGCTGGTGGCTTCCCCAGTGGAGGTTTCTCCGGACCCGGTGGCTTCTCAGGCTTCGGCCAGGGCTCAGGTTTCCCAGGGTTCTCTAACACTCCGGGCCAGGGAGCGGGCGCAGATGCTTCCCAAGGCGCTGAGCCCCCGGCATCTATGAGCCTCCCCTCAAACGATGGAAATCAGGTAACAAGTGCCAGAGAAGCTTCCAACATCCCAAGCCAAGGCGAAGGCGAGGATGCCCCTCAAGATACGGAAGCCCCAGTTTCTAGTGGCCTCTCCGGAGAAGGTGAAGGCCCTTCAGCAAGCGCTGTATTTTCTGGCTTCGGCCAGGAATCGGGTTTCCCGGGTTTCTCTGACTCCTCCAACCAAGGAGGGTTCGGTCAAGGAGGATTTGGCCAAGGATCATTCTCTGGTTTCTACAACCCAAGCCAAGATGGTGAAGGCGAGAGCCCCTCCCAGGATGCCTCAAACCAAGGAGGGTTCGGCCAGGGAGGGTTCGGCCAAGGCGGGTTCGGTCAGGGAGGATTTGGCCAGGGATCAGACTTCTCTGGTTTCTCCAACCCTACAAGCCAAGAGGTGGAAGGCGAGAGCCCCTCCCAGAATGCCGAGAATTCCCCGGGTGGAGATTTCTTTGGAGCTGGAGGCTTTTCAGGCTTCGGTCAAGAATCCGGGTCCGCGGGTCCCACGGGCCCTCCCACTCCCACAAGCCAAGGAGAGAATGGAGGCACTCGGGGACAAGAAGAGACCTCCGACGAGGCACAGGACACTTCTGGTCTACGCCCAGGATTTCCAGGAAATGGAGGTTTCCCAGACTTTCCATGGCCGCCTGGAAATGACAATGAGACCGACGAGAACGCCACGACCAACGGGGCCCCGAGTCCCTTCGGCAATTCTGCGACAGGCACGTTCTCAGGATTTGGTGGACAGTCATTTGGCCAACCCACCGGTGTGCCGGATACCACTGAAGATTCCGTGACGGGCGGATTCGGGGGCATTACAGGCGGCCAGGATGTGCCAGAAACTCCTGTCGATGCACCTGAGCCGGAGGAACAAGAAACCTCAACCTGAATTTGATGCTTCAAAATGTATTTTATTTTTGTCATGAGTGTTTTTTTGTCTTTCTTATTCACTAATTCTCTCTTTTTGTTGTCCTTTGTTTCTTTTGATTGTGAGATCCATGTCACTGTTCGGGAGATAGGTTATGTCCTCTAGGTACTGGTGGAATAGATCAGAAGATATATGTTGCTGTCGTTATGATTATTTATTTGATGCTTTGCAAAGAGTCTGAAACGAACGTCTTCCATATGATGCTAGTTGGTGACCATATTGTCTAGAGATATGACTCAGATAAGCAGGCTTGACTCAGAGTATTGGAGATGGTGAAGGTGTAGAGGAGGACACATGACGTTGAGGCACGAGTCAGCCAGTGGATTATGTCATCACTGACTGGTGTCGTTTTGACTCTCCCCCGCTCCAGAATTCCCACTTTACGCTTCTCAATTCTCCCACAACCCAGTCAGATTCTTTGCGCAGGGATTCTCCTCCTTGCCCGACGTCCAGTTGTTGTTTAGAAACACATAGAGGCATGCCCAGGAACCCCCGGATACATCCCCGACGTATCATCAGCGACTTTGAAGATGGATGACAAAAGTGACAGCTTATTTAAAGTAAGTCCTTGATCCTTTCGCATCCCATGTCACTCGCGTTAGGAAAATCCGCGTAGACATCAGCAGGCGCTGTTTGTTATATACGACTCGGCGGTTAATTGGTATTCGGGCTCTAGGAATTGGAAGAATCTTATTGCCCACCTCTCGACGCAGCGCTCTTCACCGCTATCGTCTGCGACTATGACCTCACAGACGCGACTCAGGTCCAAGACCTTCGAGACACACTAGATACACTCAAATTATCTGCATGGGAGCAGGAAGGACTTCCTTTCGATCCTTCCGGGACGAGCGGCTTAGGATCGGTGGAAGGTCTCGATGCGGACGGCATCCCATCGGAGCGCAGCGTGTCGCAAAACGGCACCATACCGTCGCGCGAAACAGACTTGACCAGCCTGGTGTCCGAATTCTCCTCATCCAGCATCAATGACCAGAACAAAAATCATAGGAAAGACCAATCTGGACTCTCCGAACGCGTGTCATATACAGTTGCTGCTGATGGCTCTCTGCGTCTTTCCGGGGCGACCCAAGAAGATAAGATTGCGTACTTGACGGAAATGTTCCCCTCAGCGGACTATTACACCATACAGCATACATTGCAAAAGTCTAGTGGAGATGTAGACCGATCGATGGATGTTCTGCTTAATCTTGTCTTCTTCGACGAGCAGCCCTCGAACGAGCCCGACGCCAAGGTTGCGATCCCGAAAGGAATTGACGGCTTCCAGGACGGCCTAGATGCCGAAATCTCGCGTAAAAAGGGTCGCAAGCGCAAGGGCAAGAACAAAATTGCCAGGAGCCAAGAAGTGTCTGCTTTTGATTCGGAAGAGTTGGAGTCGCATCGCCCCGTCAACAAATGGGATTCTGCCCAGAGAGATGTTGACTTCATCCATTCGCGGACCTCACCTATTCTGAAGAAAGAAACAGTCACGTCTACTTACCATGCCAATGGAGCTTCATTGTCTTCTACCATTCGGTCTCTCGCTAGCGCCTCTGCTCCGGCAAAAGAAGAAGATATCAAACAAGACCCGGTCACGTTGGCCCAGGTGGCCGAGCTGATGCAGGAATTTCCCTCCATTCCACCAACAACATTTGCCGGTCTTCTCATGATTACGAGGAGCTCAACCTCGGCCGCCAGTGAATTGGCAGATGCGATGTTAACCGGACCGGCCACTCCATCCGTGTCCGAATTGATCAAGATAACCGCAGCACCACTGCCACTTGACATGGACGACGAAACGCCGTCGCAGCGGAAAGTTGCAGCGCGGGTCGCTCGAGACTACACGACGGTACGTAGCACGGCTGGAGCACACTTCGCAGCCGGTGCCGAGGCCCTCTCTAAAGCCTCAATGGCCTACAAACGTGGCAAATCTGATCGATACATGGGCGGTGCGGCTGCCTACTATTCCTCTGTGGGACGAGACCACCTGGAGCTGGCCAGACGAAATGTTGCAGAGGCCGCTGACGCCTTGGTGGACTCGCAGTCGTCGTCCAACATGCTGGATTTACACGGAGTTTCGGTACAGGATGCCGTTCGCATCGCCGGCGACCGAGTCACAGACTGGTGGGAGTCCCTGGGAGATGCTAAGTATGTCCGAGGGGGCAGTGGTTCCATCCGTGGAGGATATCGCATTGTCACCGGACTTGGGCGCCATAGCCACGATGGTACCTCCCGCCTCGGTCCAGCTGTGGGTAAGATGCTGGCTCGTGAGGGCTGGAGGGTGGAGGTTGGGGAGGGTGTTCTGACAGTTACTGGCGTGGTGCGACGCCGTTGAGATTTGCGCTTTTCATTTATGAGATACCCATGCCTATGCGTATATTTGTTTAAATCTAGTGGGGGAAGTATCTAGGAGTTATTACGACGTGCACTGTTCGGTAGATCTTTACAGAGCAGATCTACCTTATTGATGTGTAGGCAAAACGTGACCAATGAATAATCCGATTGAATCATTTTCACACGTCATGTGGGGCTCGGCCAGAGGCGACTCTGCGCGGAGTTCCCAAGTATATCTTGAGTCGTGAATCTACAAACTTGAATCATCTGTGTCTTCAATTACTTCTACTACTTCACCCATTCTTCTTCCTCGTATCCTGATGCGTTTCCAGACATTGTATTCTTCCCTCCGTACTTTCGCCATTCCCCTCCGATCCCGTGTCATACGCCGAGCCGCGATAGCTCCACCTCTCGCTCGACCCGGAGCAACTGTTCTGAAAGCCGCTCCAACGATTCCCTTCTTGAGCTCCCTTTTTAGTTCAAGTGCCAGCGACAAGATGTCTTACCCTGACCAGCGAAGCGACGACGCATGGCGCGCCGTTCTCAGCCCGGGTTGGTTTCCTCTTCCTCCCACCCCGCACTCTTGACGTCTTCGCGAGAGATGTAGGATAGCCAAGTCAGTCTCTAACCATGAATCACACTTGCTACAGATCAATTCCGCATCCTCCGTGAAAAAGGCACCGAACGTGCAGGTTCCGGCGAATACGACTCCCACTATCCCACCGAGGGTGTCTACGGCTGCGCCGGCTGTAATGCGCCGTTATACAAGGCCTCGCACAAATTCAAATCCGGATGCGGCTGGCCGGCGTATTTCGATTCTCTTCCCGGTGCGGTGACGAGACACACTGATAGCTCGTTTGGCATGGAACGGACGGAAATTGTGTGCAGCAACTGTGGAGGTCATTTGGGACATGTCTTCAAGGGCGAGGGGTTCCCGACGCCGACGGATGAGAGGCACTGCGTGAATAGCGTTAGTCTGCGGTTCAGGGAGGATGGAGGAGAGCCGAAGTCAAAGGCTTAAATTAGGAAAAAGCCTAGTGTAGCATGAGATAGAGCGTGTAATAAAGAAGATGGAATTGTGTGCATCCGGACTTATACTGCCGTAGAGCTGCACACGCGGTGCCTGTGCCGCGCCGGATCGGGCAGCCACATGGGGGCCTCAGGCCAGCAACCGCCACCTGACCGACGATCGATCGGATTGTCGCCTTCGTGTTTCATCCTCCTTCCTGCCCGTCCTCGTCCTCCCTTTGCTTTGCCCGCCTGCCTCGAGTGGATTGCTTTCGCCCGCTGTGATGTCTCGACGCGCGACGCCATCCCAGGCTGCTCAGAACCAGCAGACCATCAAGAACCTGCTCAAACTCGAGTACAACAAGACATGTGCCGATTGCAAACGCAATAAACGTGAGTGGGATTGCTGCTGATATACTTCCCTCCCCCGCGGATCCCGAATACTGGCGACTCGATCTCGGAGCATCAAGAGACTAACAATTGCCTCGGTAGATCCACGATGGGCCTCCTGGAACCTAGGAATCTTTATTTGTATCCGCTGCTCGGGCATTCACAGGGGAATGGGTACCCATATCAGCCGGGTGAAATCCGTGGATCTCGATGCGTGGACCGATGAACAACTGCAGAGTGTATTGAGATGGGGCAATGCGAGAGCCAACAAGTGCGCTACCCCTGAAGACTGGCTTTTTGTTCATACCGGAGAGATTGTGTGCTGATGGGTTCTTGGCAGATACTGGGAAGCGAAACTGGCGCCCGGTCATGTTCCCTCGGAAGCGTAAGTGGAATTGTCACCCGCTTCTTCCCTCGGTACTTGCGCGTGTTTGGCTAATATGGATATGGGGATAGTAAGATTGAGAATTTCATCCGGACCAAGTACGATTCAAAGCGATGGGTGATGGACGGCCCAATGCCCGACCCTGCGACGCTGGATGTCGGCGACGATGATGTGGCAAGTGATACGGGACCCCGAGTTTCAGTTTCCCAATGGCCACATGACTGACTTGTTTGTTCTTGAAGCCCCTTGCGGTCGTCCAAGAGAAGGCGAAACTTGAGCGCTCGGCCTCCCAACGAGTGGCCACCTCTAGCCAACCCCCCGCGCCCCAACGCCAACAACCTGCCATTGATCTGTTTGGTGATGACATCTCTCCTCCGGTGCGCCCTAGCACGACCGAACCTACACCCAGAGCTGCGCCGAAACAGCAACAGCCGCCAGCGCAGGCTGCCCCCAAACCCCAACGCCCGGGAGACTCGTTGCTTGGACTGGATTTCTTCGGCAGCACCGAGCCGGCCGCCGCCAGCCGTCCGGCTAGCACGGCCTCCACGCCGACCAACCCGACTGGCATGTCTCGACCTGATCTGAAGCAATCCATCCTGTCACTCTACTCCAAGCCTCAGCCTGCTCCGGCGCAGCATCAACGGACCACCTCGTTCGGCGACCTGGCATCCCCTCCACCGCAGTCGGCTTCTTCCATGGGTGGTCTCACCGATGCATTCAGTGGATTGAGCTTCCCGTCGACCACGTCTCCTCCACCTCCGAAGCCCGCCGAGAAACCCTCGCCTTTTGCCAACCTTACTAGCTTCGCAAAGTCGACTCCGGCCGCTCCCAAGGTTTCTTCTACCATTTCTACCGGTGGTGGAGGTAGCTTGTTTGATAGCCTCACGTCTCCGACCATCCCCCCGGCCAAGTCTCAGTCTCGCACCACGTCGATTTCTTCCAACGGATTTGACTCTGGATTCGGCGGCTTTGCTTCTCCCCCACCCACCAAGCCGAACCCGCCACCACCGTCGTCTCTGTCAAATGATCTGTTCGGCCTGTCGTCTCCGCCCCCAGCTCCGGCAGCTGTGGCGTCGCCGTCTCCACCCCCGGTCATCTCGTCCCCTCAACAGGAGCTGAGTTCCGCTTTCAACATCAGTGCTCCGCCTCCACCTAAGCCCCAGGCACCGGCCGCATCCACGGCATCTATCGCAAGCGCTCTGCCAGCAAGCATTGACCCGTGGGGCGGGGGTAACGCTTGGTCCACCCCTGATCCCGCGCCCCCTGCGCCCTCTACAACCACCACTGCCGCCTCGATGATGAAGGTACCGGATACCCTGACCGCTAACGATATCGGTGCTGGCTGGGGTGCCCAGTCCCCGTCAGCTTCAAGCTCCAAACCAGCCCCCACGGTGGCCGCGGACGAGGACTTCGGCGGTTGGGCCAGCGCAGCCCCTGTGTCGTCGAGCACGACGGCAACGAGTTCAACTAAACCGGCTGGCGGGTTTGGTGGCGCTGATGATCTATTTTCTAATGTTTGGGAGTAGATGGGGGGGATCTTTCTTTCCTTTTCAAAACCCCTTAATGCCCTCAAAACTGCACATACGGTTCGTGTTATTACCTATTCCTAGACTTTCGCGCCAGATCGCAATGTGACTTCTCTTCGCATTTTTTCTTATTCCATTCTAATTCCCTTTCTTTCTTTCTGACGTTATGAAGTATTCTCTTGTTTTTGGCATCTCTTATATTCCTACATCATCTATGTCTTGCGTTGATCATGACTGCTAGTTAGGGAACCAGAACTCTTGGATTGTAAAATGGGTGGGATTTATGAGCACATGATTAATCTCTCTGCATCTTTCGGCTCGTCGCTGCTGGACTTCAATCGAAACAGATTCCAGTTCCTTCCACAAGTCATGGGCACTGCTGAACCCGCCCCTATTCCAGCATCTGTCGTTTATGTATCCGAGCCAGATACCCTGCGTACTGGGGAGATCTTCCCTCCGGGGCCATATACCTCGATCAATCTCTACTGTGACGTTCTTGAAGATGTCAAAGTCGCATTTATTTCCAACCACAACCTCGTATATCACAGCTCCGAGTTGTCCGATGTCTGTTTGCGCGGAATATCCTCCATCGTCAGCTATCATACACAAGCTGCATTATATTGTCACGAAGTCTTTTTCTGACCACTTCGTTCTTTCCTCCTAGTCTCCATATCGCCTTGCACAAGCCACTTGCTAGCTTCTACCAACTGGACCACATTCACATACTGCTTGAAAAGCATGAAGACGGATGAGGCGGCAAGCAAAGCCCAGGGGACGGCACTATCTATCTTATTGGCGCTAGGATCAAATGTTAGCATAATGTACCCTAACTGCCGTGTCTGGTCCTTACCGAGCCATTTCCATTGCCCCAGCGCTCCACGGTGAGCTCCAGGTTTGTGGTCGCGTAGGATCTTGGTCTACCAAGAGCGATGGCACCAATGTGGGCGATGAGAACGAAAGCAGATACAGAGCGATGAAGAAGAGCTCATTCAGTGCGCATACAGTAAATAGAACAAACTAGAACCTTTGTTGGCTTTGTTTCAGCGATATTGAAGCCGAAAGCGACATTGACATACTGTGTTCGAATAATAGAGCCGCATGACCCAGGGCCGATTCTCATCGATATGTTTGTGACTTTGACGGCTTCCTCCCATTGCCAGGGTTGCATACATATGAATGTAATGACTTGAATAGTCCAAGCTTATCAAAACCTGAAATATGATGCTCCATCGGGGGAATGCGCTCGCTAGGAACACCAGTAAACAGGTCGTCGTGCAACGGTCTGTGATCATATCCAAGACTGCGCCGAAACGGGTGGTTTGGTCGAGGCGGCGAGCGGCCGTTCCATCCAAGGCATCGAGGAGGCACGATATGCTATAGAGAAGGGAGCATGTACGAGGATGCAGGGGCATGTAGTAGAGGGATGCAACGGCGAAGACGATACGTGTGTATCCTAGACATCCACTGTCAGACAAAATAAATCAACCTTGGATATAAAGACGAACCAATAAGGTTGGGGACGAAGAGGAAACCATTCTCCTGCTTTGGCTCCCTGATATCTTCATCGGATAAAGGCGTTGCCATTCTGAATCTTTGACCTTTTGATGGTCTTAGTTTCAGTGAGCAGTTTCTTTGCCGCACCAAAATGATTTCTCAGTATACCTCTGAGAAAAGGAAAGAAACAAAACAGGACAGGGCCTCATCCTCGCGAAAGACAGATCAGGAGGTTCACAGGCACTAGTCAATGTAGCAGCAATGGATAAAATTTTCACCGGCACCTAGCACCTGGCACAATGCACTAAGCAGTGCGTCATGCAAATTACAAGGCTGCTGTCTTTGTTCGAGTCCAGTGCGGTGCGCGGGTCCGGATGCACCATTGCACTGCGTATCAGTGATGGGCTCTGCCACACACAGGGCGGTAATAGAAATTTTTGAACTCATAAACCAATCAAGCAAGGAATGTAATTATTATAAGGCAGAAAGATAATCATATGAGGTAATTTATTGGGTGACTGGTGCTTGCTTAGTTAACTTAACTCCTGGAGTGTGAAAAATAAAACATAAGGGCCTGTGATGCTACCTTGCCAAGTAAACACCGTAGATATTGTCTGCCATTCAATGAACGCCTACCTAGAAAACAGTCGTCTATTCCATTGTAATAGACCGTCAACTTCAGTTCACTATATTTAGAAAATGAGAATCGGACTAACAAAAATCAGATTGACCTAGCTGAGCTAAAAACATTCAATATAGCTTGTAACCCCTTCTTGCCATAGCGCAATCATTTGTTAACCAGCCTCCGCACACTAGAATCCTCATCTGGCGCGCTCCGACTCCCTTGACTGTCCATAACCTCCTGCGACAGGATCGTCGTGACCTTGATACTATCTGAATTATGACCGCCATCCGGCCCGTCCTCGACATCGCTACGTTCACGACGCGGGTCCAGTTCCTGCAACCGGTAGTCTGGCGCGTTCCCGACGACAGACGTCGACGTTTGGAAAGGCATGGGATTCGTGTTTCGGCGACTGTGGGAGAAGCGGTTCACTGGGCCTTTGGCGCTTCTGCTCCTGGAGCCGCTGCTGCGGGTAGAGAAGAACCGGGGAATGAGGCGCGAGATGAGGGCGCGGATTCCTGGGAGGCTGGCGCATATGATGGCGACGTTGCATTCGATGGCAGACCAGGTGGCGGCGCCGACATTGTCGTCTGGGGAGGGTTAGTGGCGGGGTTGAGTGGTTTATAGCGTATAAGGCTGGGGGGAGATGGGTTTACAGGTTGGGTCCGATGACTCAGATATGACAAGTAAACTCTGAAGGCGAAGGATACTCGTGATCAAGACACTTTCCAACCACGGTGATAACGTTAGTATGCGTGCCTAGATAGAAAGGCTGGTAAGGCGAGAGTGCGACATACAAAGCACCGAGCGCAAAAATGGCCATGAGAGCAATCTTCTGTCGTCGTGGCAGCTGAAGATTCTTCAAGACTGGCATCGGGTATATCAAAATCATAATATCAGTGAGAATATGGATCGCCGCGTTCGAGAACCAAAGCGCCTTTTTGTTTAAGCAGTACCCGTCTATGCTGTCATCCCAAAACCGGGCGACAGGAATGCAATTCAGCCATGCGCTCATTATCGTCCAGGCGCCGTACAATGCCAGGAACCCGATGAGGGAGTAACAAGCAAGGCGCATTGGCGGGGTCGAAAAGACGCGTTTATATTGTAGGAGAATTGAGGCTTTGGTCGTGAGAAGACTGGTTTGGTAGAGGGGGACTGAGACCCAGAAGAACTAGACGTATGGAGTAGTCAGTACTGGGACATTTGCTGAAATAACTCAAGGGGAATGGTGAGCCCACGAGCATCTGCTTGATGAAAGTATTATGAGGGATATCGACATAATGTTCTCCCATAAGGTTTGCGGTTTCTGAGACTCGTTAGCACTCATAAGCACACCTACCTAGCCTGCAAATTGATACAGCCTAGTCAAATGCATCAAAAGTTGTTCATACCTCCAATAAAAACCCCAAAGAAAGCCCAGCTGAATGCCTATGGACATGACGTATCAGCAAACAACAAGGTCATTGAATAAAACGTTGGGGGAGTTACCAACGACACGAGAATTGACCAGTCATCTGCACCCATTTGCTTCACCAGAAAAGCCCTGGTATATATGCGAAGGACTACAAAGAACGTAGCCAAAGACGTAAAGATAGCGCTGGTTGTAAGGGCCTTTCGACCGCGCGGTACACCGATTGCCATTATGTCGCTTTGGAGTCTGGCAAGAAGCCCACGAACAGATGGATAAGAAGAGGGAAAAGAAAGAGGGGGATTTAGAGACCAGGGACAGCTGCCTTTAACGAATAACTAGAAGACCATCACACCATCCCATTTTCTGAGAATAGGGGGGTTACACTGAAGTATTGACATGCAACGAGAGGGAAACATTGGCAAAGTTGTGATGGTATCGCTGGCATCTAAGACTAAATGAATCAAAATATAAGAAGCAAGCTCGGCCGAACAAGCAAGGAAGGGAGACCCCCAAAGCGGCACTGATGATGATCGCCATAGGATTAGCTTGGTAAATGGGAATTGCATTGATGCCCCGCAAGTCAATCCATCCCAAGATTCTGGGTACGCCCTCAGAGACAGAGTTTGCTAAGAACAATCAAGGAAATAATGGCGCAAGTGCCTAGGATACTGGCCTATCAGAAATGTGTCCTGGTAAGCTAGGATGAAAGGAGGGCATGAAGGAGGCCACATGGAGCTAGTTGGCGTTCACCTCATTGCGGAACAAAGAACCGATTCAGAGACACCTGGAAAAGTGAATAAGAACAGGCCTGGATATTTATGAGCAAACGAATTGTGAAAAGGCCTCCAAAGGTCCAAAAGTCGCATAGAAAGATGGATATCTCGGTGAGTTTAACGTTTACACGTTAGTAAGATCGGATTCATACTCCTATACCTCGATCGTCCGAGTCAGGTTCATTGGAAGACGGCGAGAAGTCCAACTCTAGAATAGCCACATCAGCAGAGTTTCGCGGAGGGACCGTTGCTTTGTTCATGTACCAAATGGCAACTGAAGGGTGGACGATGATTTCTCGCCCACCGGGGACCGTGTCAATAGCCCATTTTGCAGTTTGCTGGGTCTATCGTATTGGTAAAGTTCAATGGGGCAAAGTTGATGGCGATGAACCACGGTCATGGATCGTGTTCTCTCTCGTCTTAGTGTTCCCGGCGAAGGCGCGAAGGTTCTACTCTTCTAGGAACATGACACCTGTGGGGGTCCCTTCAACGGTGCCTGTGTGCTGGCTCCAGTACCTGGGAGCACCGACAGATAGACTTAATGCATGATTCAGGGAGAAAAATATAGTTCATTAACCCGTTCCAACCTGACGGAACGAACCCCTAGGGCAGAGTGGAACTGAAGGATCAACGTATATACAATGGTTGGGAAACCGGGGCGAATTGCGTTCGATTTTCATCGGTGAATTTGCATGCGAGATCTATTCAGTTAAAAGGCCCTTCCTGCAGATTGTAGTGCTGATACACCCAGTACTCGTGGCACGGAGACTCGGAGGTAGTCCGCCGTCGGGTGCCAGCAGTGGCGATCCGTGATTATTGATCTACGGAGATGACGGAAATTGGAAGGCCCATAGGGACCCACATAAAGCGAGGAGAACGAGAAGGTCATCTGTCACCGCCACGATCAACGGATCAAAGATTTGACTATCGACACCGACCGAGAGAGACCAACGGTCCAACCGTCGAGGAGGGACGAGACAAAGAGTTAAGAGGGACAAAGAGAAGCGGAAAAGGAAGGAGGAGAATATCCGAATCAGGAATGACGTCGGTCACGAGACAGCGGGAGACGCTAAGCCCCTTCGGTGGGCATTCTGGCCTGAGGCTGTCACTTGCCCGGAGATAACCATCTATTCAACTACACAACCACAACTACTTGACTTTTTAACTACTTCGCTACTTCACTCAGTCCTGAGTTGACAATGAACTATGCCTTCTATACTACAATGTAGACCATGACCTATTCTAACTCCCGTCAAATTGTTGACAGACCCCTAGAGGAATTGCAAATTACACGATGTACTGCAGTCCGCGGAGCCACGGAGAGTCAGCAGTACAGGCTCCTTCCTGGCTTACCCCTGTCTTGTTGTTTGTTGTCTTTGTGCTCTTCTACCGCATTGACATTCTCTCCGACCGGCAAAATTTGATGATGGACGCCTTGCTTTGAGGGCGACATGCATTATTAATACCATGATTATCTACAATTTATCACCGCCCTACCGATTACTGGCGGCTTGGCCTTAAGTCCGTCACTAAACCCCGCGTTTCTGCGAAGCCGAACCGATCGCATGGCCATTGGGGCCCTTCAAAACAGGTTGGTTTCCCGGACGAGCCCCTTGGCACTTGAGATCTCTCGTCTGATGATTCACTCAAAATTCCAGCATCTGGAACCGCCATGTAGCGCCGTGAGAGACAAATGTTGCTTCGCTTATAGCTATGACGGATCTTCGCGGCCATGCCGAGGCCGCTCAGGGTCGCCACCACACTCCTGCCTCTGCGACGCTCCAGGTTCGTCTCTCTTGCGAAATGTGCCGGCGGCGCAAGATCAAATGCGACAAGCTCGATCCATGCTCCAATTGCGAGCGCATGCGCGTCACTTGCGTCCCTGTCGAACGAGCGCGGCTCCCACGAGGCAGATCTGGTCGGGGCGCAGCGGAAAAGCGATTAAACCACGATACATGCTTGAAGGATCGTATTTCGCGCCTTGAAGGACTCATAAATGGTATTGCCGGCACCATTGATAAGGGAAAGAGTGTCGAGGGCCTCCTCTCTTCCAGAGCCTCTTGCAGTACCAGGAGCCGAGAAAGCTCCGCTCAACCTCAATCACCCGGCGCGGTATCGCAATATGAAGGGACCGAGAGATCTCAGTCTCCAGCCTGCTCCTGGAAGGACATCTTTAGACGAGTAAGATGATTCGATATGCGCCCATGGTTTGTGTTAACTACAACTTAGAAGCACGATACGCGTGGTGCATGCGGGCAAAATCCTCTAAAACCGAGTTGCGAAAGTCGGAGCATGTGCTACCAACGGCTTCTCTTCATGTCTAAAGGTTCTGAGAATCTGAAAGGCTTGACTGGGAGAGGCGAATTTCTTAACAGGATCACGGAACAAAAGCTCTGCCAAATTTATTTGCAGAGAGTTGATCCCTTCTTCAAGATTCTTCACAGGCCCTCCCTGAGTGTCTTTCTCATTGACGGGAAACGTTACCTAAATTATGCACCAGAAAGCGTGGCTCCTAAGGCATTGAAGTATGCTGTCTGTTTTGCGGCGATTTGCAGCCTCGATGAGAAGGAGTACAAGCACATATTCAAGACCAATAAAACGCTCATGGTGGAGCGTTTTCAGAAAGAGGCAGAATCAGTGCTAGCACAAGCCGATTATTTAACGACTAATGACTTGACCGTGTTACAGGCCTTCGTTCTCTTCCTCGTTCGTATTCCTTGGCATAGGTTCGGGCGAAAAGCTACCACTAACACGCTCAACTTAGTTATCATCTCGATCTCAGGACCAGAGTCGGCGCGTGTGGACTATGCTGAGTATCGCGCTTCGTATCGCCCAAGCCCTTTCCCTACACATGGCAGATCCACCCTTTCCCGTGAGGCCGTTCGAACGAGAAATGCGTAGACGTCTATGGAGCGCTATCGGTTTTCTCGACATTCAAGCCTCGACAGACCGCGCATCCGAACCCATGATGCAAGTCGACTGGCTACAATCCCATCCCCCTTCCAATGTCAACGACCACGATATCAGCTTTGAAATGAATACCTCAGTACAAGAATCCACCGGTTTCACAGACATGACATTTACCATGATCACCCTCAAAGCGCAGTGCGTCTCACGCATCCTCAACTTTCCCAATGCCGTCTCACCGAGCGTCGAGTCCATCAACTCGCGCCACCAGTTAGTCCTAGACTTCCAGCACACGGCATCAACCCTCCTTCAAAATGCTCAACCCAACACAATCGCCTTCCACTGGTTCGCCAGCAAAGTCGCCGAATGCATCAACGCGTGCATGCAACTAGTCTTCCTGCGCCCTCTCCAGCAGCACCCCAAATATCTCCCTCCCCGAGTCCACGGCAACCGTCTCCTCAAACTCGCTATCGATGTTCTCTTAAGGAACCACGAAATCCGCAATAACGCTCGCACCTTTCCTTGGCGTTGGATCGAATACATTTTCGTCCCGTGGCATGCCCTGGCCGTAGCTGCTTCCGAACTCTGTGTCTGCGAAGATCCCGTCCTGATGGCTAGATGCTGGGCCCCTGTCGAGCAAGCATATGAGCAGCTGGGTCATCTAATCGCGGATACATCTAAGGGTCGATTCTGGAAACCCATGGAAAATATCATGGCTCAGGCACGAATAAGAAAAGAGCAACTACTGCCGCCGCAGCCTCAAATCCAAGATCCTGCAAACAACACGGCTATCCCTCCCCTCGATACGATCGGACTAGGCCCCTGGCCCAGCGTCTGGGAGGCCGTTGACTGGACCAACCCGCTCGGAGAAAACGAGATGTCGTGGTTGAATTACGAGCATTTCCTAGAGGACCTGCGTGGAATCGCTGATTAGTTCGCTACTCCTCAGTGATCATTGATAGATTTACTCATATCTAGACTGGAGAGAAGTGGAAGCAAACATTTTAGCATAGCATTCGTTGATTGACTCACACAGCATTGAATATTTTGTTTCGTTTTATTAATTAGCCGTTTTGATGCTTATTTCCATCCATCTGACCAATCAATTCATATCGACGCTTCACTTATAAGATAGGATAATAGGTATTTTCTACAGCCAGCATTTTCTAGTCAAAAACTAATACTAAGGAGAAGGAGAAATAAGACAGTACTATACCTTCATATCATCATGGAATGAAGATCTTCAATTTCTTTTACATTTAATAACAGTTTCGATCAATCAATACTCAATCAGTCGTATAGTACACTTACTCATGAAGAACCTAAAGGGGGGGAAAAAAAAGACAAAAAGGAAAAGAATAAAACACTCGGCTTACCTAGGTAGAAAGTGTTTGCAGAAAAACATGACCAGAGCACCGTTTCTACCTCGTTCAAAAAGACTAAAAAAAAGCCAGACGCCAGTAGATTCATTCAGACCGCCCGTTAGATATCACCCCAAACCCTTGTAACTAAACTAATTCCTTTTTCCGAGTTCCTGGAGAGAAGAAAAGAAAACGAAGCGAACTCAGGACTCATCAGAATCCGCAGACTGGCTAGATAAAATAGCTGGTTGGTTGCCATCACAGAAAGAAAACAAGGTGGAAATAAGGCAAGAGAAGACCACGTGGAGTTAAAATGATATAGAGATGGAGGAAAAGTTTAAATGAAAAACGGGGTATTTGTACATACAGCATATAGTAGAGAAAACGAAAAAGGAAGAAGAAAAAAGGTCAAAACGTGGAGGAGGGTAGAAGGAAGTTTGTCGGGATGTAAGAACTGGCCATCACATGGACATTTTCCATTGAAAGATTTTTTTTTTTTAGTAGTAATCCTCTCTCTCTATTATCATGATGAGTTCGGTGAGTTCCTTGCGTAACGATCGATTACGGTCCCATATCTCGACAATCTTGGGGCGGTTGCTGAGGAATACGGCCTTTTTCCACGGAAGTCCGTTGAACCCGGGGGCGATGCCACTTGGGAGATTTCTGGCAAGATTGCGCAAAACAAGAGCAGCTTTGTAAGCCACGCCGATGGGCTCACCTCGTTCGTTTATTGGGGTGTCCACATAGAACCATTTGCGCACAATACGCTCCTGGAGAACAGCACGTTTGGAAATTGGAGCTTCGGCATCTGTGAGTCGCTCTTCAGGCAGATGCGACGACACGTGGCCGGCAACCATAGCGGTGTTATCGCTGGGACCGGATGAACGGAATTTGGTACAATTATCCCATAGACAGGTATGGATGGGAGAGTCGGCCTTGTCCAGGTTGTAATGACCGGATGTTTCGGCGGACTTGAGATCCATATGATCTCCGAAGATGTGGTTGCGCAGGTCTGTCGGGGTTGCAAAGGCACGTTGGCATTGTTTCATTTGCTTCGAGGCGTCCGCCCATTTGCAGTAAATGTAGGGAAAGCCTTGGAAGGTGTAGGCGGTTTCTAGAGGGCGGATGCCTTTGATGATGAATCTGGTTGTGGCGCCGGGGCCATTGATGACCTGGGCCTGGGCATTCGTGAAGGTCGTGCTAACATTCTTGATAAATTCGGCTGCTGGAAGAACACCGCCGCCAGGGACACGAGGGTCTGCAAAACGGCTCTGGTAGGCTTGCCACAACGCGATCTGAGTAATTTCACAGTCCGTGTCTTCAACAAAGCAGCAACGCAACCAACGGGAGCTACGCTCCGGTTCCGATAACTCCATTAGCTCTTTCAGGAGTTCGGGGGGTACCCGGGGAATTTCCGTTGGTGGCGGAGCCACTTTTTCTTCTTGTAGAACCGTTTCTTTCTTGCTAGGGCGCCCGTCATGCGTCAGTAGCGCGATCATCCGTGGGACGAAGACAACGGAAAGGTTGAAGACATCCATCATATGCTCGATGTTCTCACGTGAGAGCGTGTATTGGTACCAGAAATCGAGTGCACCGCTCAGGATGTCTCTGTCCGCGTCAAGAAGCGTATGGAAGTAGAGCTGTTGCAGTGTCGGTTTTGATATACGCTCTAGTGCTCGGTTTGCTTCCGGTTCATCCAGCTCGGTTGAGAAATGGGTCAAGGCCCAAAGTGCGCGGACAACATGAGCCCGATCCGAGGATTCAAGACAGTTAACAAGGGAGATCCAGAGCGGGTCCTCCGGGTCCGTTCTCATGAACTTGGTCACCTCCTCTGCAATATCCAAGGCATCGTTCTTGATCTCGTTGAGCCGGGGCTGATTGGGAAGGTTGATCAGGATAACCAAGAAGTCTCTGAGCAGTCCTTTAGCGTAGCGTGATACGTAAAACGCGTTCTCCTTAAGTAAAACCATGTTTCTCAGAACTAGCGTGGCTTCCTTGACGTTACGCAGACGGTGGTTGAATTCGTATGTCTCAAGCGTGTCACCAGACAGTGTGACTGGGATATTCTTGATTTTTTCCAGGATGTCTCGTGTGCCGTGCAGCGAGTTCAACACATTGACACGGTCCGTGGGTTGCCGAAAGTCATACTGTAACTCCCACTTGACGCCTGTGCAGATTACTGAGACATCGATCGCTTTTTCCATTAATGTCTCTGCAAGCAAGGGAAAACCTTCGAATTTGAACTTGTCCCACCGTTGGTTGGAAATTTGAACGAGATGGTACAACGCGAAATCGACTTCATCCGATATCCCAGACTGAAGACCGTAGTGTGCCCGTTTGTAGATGTGATCAGCTGCGGGTTTGGTCAGTTGGTCAGTCATGCTGAACAATCTCAAGGGGAAATGGACGGTCGTAACAGCATGGGAACGTACATTTAGGGACCTCGAGGTATCTCAGCGGGAAATACGGATCGTAGAAGTCCGGTTGCTTGGCTACCTTCCCTCCTTCATGCACGCTGGGGAATAAGCCGGGTCTGTTGCCCGGTGTTGCTACCTCACGCGTAGACATAGGAGCTTGTCGCTGTTCCTTTCCTTCCCACATGTCAATGCTCGGTTGTGGGCTATTCGGGTTGAGAGGGGTGGTCGGATGTGTTTGACTCGCCGACGGCGGCTGTGGTGACTGATTCGCGTGAATATGAGACCGCCTCACAGGCGCAGTATCTGGGATAAAGGGCTGATTTGCTTTAGGGGCCTGCCGCAAGCCCTCTGTTAACGATCAACAGTCAGCAGAATGTTCCATTGCCAAAGCTACACCCTTCCAAGGGACGCGTGGGAGTAACACATACGGCGCAAAGACGTGCGGGGAGTATTGGCGCTCATCCTGAAGAAGCACAGGGAATTCGCCGATTTCTACTTCGCACGGTTCTATCTCCAGGACTAATTCGATCTCCTCGCACACTTTGAAAACCAGAGAAGCTCCAAACCAAGTCGCTTATCCAGAGTCCTAGCAGGCAACGCTCCGCCCAAGCTAAACCAAAGGATCTGATCGTTTGCGGAAATTATTCGATGCGGAGATGATCAGATCAACCGTGTCGATGTAGATCTCAGATGGTGCCAGTGTCGCGTTTCTTGATAATTTATTTTCCTTCCTTCGCTTTAGTTTCTGGAAAGATTCTTCGGTACGAACAAGGGACAGGATAACGGTGTTCAACGACGGCCGGGAGATTTGGCGGAAGCGAAGGGATCTAGATTCGCGAAAGACTAGGATGCGAGAGCGCGTTTTCAGAGATGTCGGGAGCCGGTGTGTCGATGAAAGAGGATGCGACTGCAACAGGGAAAGCACCAGAACCCAGAGGGTGGCTGCGAGTCTTGTTTGGCGCAGGCAATGGAGAATGATCGGCAACGAGCGAAGATTGAAAGCGAGGGTCAATGCCTTGGTGGTGGCCCTTGGGGCTCTGTGAACAGAAGCTGGTCCTGCGATTCGTCTGGCCTTCGCAGGCAAAAGTTCCGCGCATCTGCGAAGGCAGGCGCGTCTTCGGACTAATGATAATCCCGCCTTCCGGGCCTTCGGGCCTGCTGAGTCATTCTTCTGTTTCTGCCTTGGGAATCAGGCGACACTCTCCTGCCGCGAACAAACAACGAAATCGGAATGTTGGGCTTTCTATCATTCATTCACTTTCATCCACACAGCCCGCCGTGTGTAAAGATATCAAATCTGTGATCAAAAAGCATATCTCCTTCCCCCGGCGGAGACTACGGCGGGCTTGACTCGCCGGCCTGAAACAAGTTAAGTTCGGATTTCGGATACAGACTCCGGTCCCTTCTACACTCCGGTCCAAATCAGTATCATATCCACAGAATTCCTTGTAAAATTGGGGCCATCATATCGAGTCCGGAGTTCGGAGGCAGAGTCCGCTTCTTTCTATACCCAGGGGCCAATAATCGAAGACAGATGCAACCAATTTATAATCATTAGGAAATGGGGCACTTTTATATATTCATCACATCCGGTCATGACCGACTCATGCTAGCGATACCACTCGTTCTTTAACTACAGACCTCGAAAACATACCGCTGTGTTGGAATGGCTGAAACAAGCATAAACAGGCCTGCTACAGAGCACTCAGTGCAGAAGTCAGATAGCCCCGAGGAAAGTAGCTTCAGCGATGATCCCGAGCTCAAGTACGAATATCCCACGGGGCTCTCGGTCACCTTTATTCTCACGTCGGTCACTTTGGCCTATTTTCTGTTTTTTCTCGACCTTGCCGTCATTTCAACTGCTACTCCGGCGATTACGTCCGAATTTGACTCATTGGTGGACGTTGGTTGGTAAGTACATGGTCCTTACCTCTTAACTAGGACTTCTAGCTGTTTGAGAAGTATGCTGATTTATGCTGCCCAGGTATGGAGGCGCCTATCAACTCGGAAGTGCCGCGTTCCAGCCTTTAAGCGGCAAGATCTATAGCCAATTTCCCATAAAGGTATGCTTTTGTCTACTGCTCACGTTCTATGCCGACAGGTAAAATCAATTCTGACGAGGCTTTCGATGTAGTGGACCTTTCTTGTATTCTTTGTCATTTTTGAGGTTGGATCTGCTATATGCGGAGCGGCCCAGTCATCGCCCATGTTCATCGTTGGCCGAGTCATCGCGGGCGTAGGATCTGCTGGAGTGGCCAACGGTGCGGTGACAACCATTTCCGCTGTGCTCCCAACGCGAAAGCAGGCGCTGTTCATGGGTCTTAACATGGGCATGGGCCAGTTGGGCCTTGCGACGGGACCCATTATTGGAGGCGCTTTTACCACAAACGTCTCCTGGCGGTGGTGTGCGTTAAAGTCTCTCATGCTTGTGTTTTCCGAGTTTCCAAAGACTGACTTTTCCTACATCAGGCTTTTACATCAACCTCCCGTTAGGTGTGATCATAGGCGGCTTTCTTCTTCTAAACAAGATCCCCGAGCCAAAACCTAAGGATCCACCCCTTCAGATTCTCGGAACCGCTATCAAGTCCCTGGATCTCCCAGGATTCATGCTCATTTGTCCCGCGGTGGTCATGTTCCTCTTGGGACTCCAGTTTGGTGGTAACCAACACCCTTGGAATAGTTCAGTTGTAATCGGCTTGCTAGTTGGCTCTGCATTTACCTTTGGTCTCTTTCTGGCCTGGGAATATCGTCAGGGAGAAAATGCCATGGTGCCGCTTGCCATGCTCAAACACCGGGTCATCTCGTCGGCCGCCTTGACCATGTTCTTCAGTCTGTCCAGTGTCCTGGTGGCTGATTTCTACATCGCAATTTACTTCCAGGCGATCCACAACGACACCCCCTTAATGAGTGGTGTGCACATGCTTCCAATCACACTTGGCTTGGTCTTGTTTACTATGGTCTCGGGAACCCTGAGTAAGTGTACTCAGTGATGGGATTTGAGCTGAACCGTCACTGATAACTCCATAGTCTCCGTATTAGGCTATTATCTCCCATTTCTTCTTGCGGGAGGTGCGATATCAGCTGTTGGTTACGGGCTCTTGTCCACACTGAGCCCGACGACCCCGGTTGCAAACTGGATTGGGTACCAGATTCTATACGGCGTTGCAAGCGGCTGCACGACGGCGGCTGTAAGTTCAACCCTTGTTCGGCCTGACAAAAAGTGAGACTGGCCTACTGATGTGTGATTTCGTTTCATTCAGCCCTACATCGCCATACAAAGCCTGGTTTCGCCGGAGCAGATACCTCTCGCCATGGCAATCATCATATTCTGGCAAAACATCGGGGCCTCGACATCTCTGATCGCGGCCAACGCCATTTTTAGTAACAGCCTTCGTAAACAGCTCCAGCAACGTGCTGCACAGATCGGCTTCCCACCAGACGTTATCATTGAAGCTGGGGTCCGCTCCATCCGTGACCTGGTGTCTGGCTCTCAGCTAACGGCCGTGCTCGCGGCCTACGCGAAAAGCATCGATCACGTCATGTACCTTGGTATTGCTGTGGGCCTCGCCGTTTTGGTATTTTCTCCAGGTCTTGGATGGAGGGATATCCGAAAGGTCAAAGATCTTCAAGTCATTACTGATGAGCGTTCTAAGAAGGTTGACCAGAATTTGGCAACAGACAAGCCAGTGGTGGGCGACAGGTAAGGGCAGTGGCCATGAGGTAATTTGATTTAAAGAAGGCCAGCATTTTTTATCTGATGTATAGCTGGTAAATTTGCGTGTCTAACTTGATGTTATTTGGATACTTCAATTCCTGTTGTTTTTGTGAAATTGGCCCTACGCGGCCTTCAGGATAGATCTTGCGTTGAACCCCTATAAACCTTTGTGTACTACTTTTATAGGCTAACGACATTACTTTCAATTGTGACTGATAATTCTGTATGCAAAAAGTATAGTTTCTGATAGAGTTGGAAGACCTCAATGACTCTAGTCGGCTGTGTTTTCACGTCTCATGGGGATGAGCCAGCCGTACCACAACTCCCTCGTGCACATGCAAATCAGGAATGGTACACGGGAGAAGCTTTGGTCTTCCATGAAGATAGTGACAGTCATACGAGGAGCGGATTGTGGTGCCTTCGTTATACACGCACGACATACTCACGTGAGGTCTCTTTCAGGTACCTTCTTTGCACCATCCAGGGATAATCCCTTCTTTGGACACGGCTTTGGCCTGGATCATCAATTGCTTGACGTCAATTATTTTCATCATCGATAGATCTCCAATGGAATTCCAATGATATAGGCATTTAGGAGCGACTAGGGAATGTGATATGGTATATTAGAATGCGTAAGTACAAATGTCAATCTCCTTTGAAGCCCTTCAAACTGGATCCCCGCTAATTGACCTTCTTACCACCTCTTTTTACAGAGTTACAACAAGCTTCTTGCCCGAGACACCCTTCCTCTGGAGATCAAGAGCTTCCTGAACCTTCTCCAGCCCTTTGCCTACAACATGCGGCGGAGGCGCCGGCACATATTGACCCTGTTTCAGCGCCAGTGGCAGGAAGTCTGTGTAAATGCGAGCCACGACGCTCTCGGGGTCGACTAGACCATCAACTAGGATGAACTTGGCCTCGATACCGGTGGCCAGACGCGTGCCGGTCGATTTGATCATGCTGGCCGCCATGCCTATCAAGTGCGTGCCCTTGCCAACGAAGGAGGTGAGTTTGTCGGCGGGGATTATGGCGCCGGCCACGGCGATGCGTTTCCGGGTGAGCGCGGGATCATGCTTCTTCATAACAGCAGTGCAGGCCTTGACGGCACCTTGGCCAATAGTGTAGGCGCCGACCAGTTCGCGACCCTTGAGTGCTCCCAAGAAATCCATAGCAAGTGATTTGCTTCGGTAGTCGAAAACGTGTGTGGCGCCGAGGCCCTTGACATAGTCAAAGTTTTTGGGAGAAGAGGTAGACAGGACTTGGTAGCCGGCCGAGACCGCCAGCTGCACGGCGTTGCTCCCCACGCTCGACGCACCGCCCGTGATAATAACACTGCGCGGCCTGCCGGACTTGCGCACGACATCGGGGGATGGAGCCGGGATCTGAGGCATGTCAAGCCCTAGATAATCCGGATGGAACAGGCCGTATGCTGCTGTCCCGAGGCCCAGTCCGAAGACACAGGCCTGTTCATCGGTGATGTGAGAGGGTGTTGGCGCTAGCATATGCTCTCGCATCACAGTGTAGAGCTGGAATCCTCCTTCTGCCGGATCATTGACTTCCTTGGCTAGGGCTGTCGCGCTTCCTAGGACTCGGTCGCCTACGCGGAACCGCTCCACATCGGGACCGACCTCGACCACTTCACCAGCAATGTCTGTACCGAAGATGAAGGGGTACTTGATGTATCCAGCCAAAGCTGGGCCGATAAACTGCAGTACCCAGTCGAACGGATTTATGGCCACGGCGGCGTTCTTGACAGTGACCTGGCCCGGACCAGGTGACGTGTAGGGCGCGTCAGCAACCTTGAACGGTAGGGTCTTTTTGGCGGGAATCCAGGCGGCCTGATTCTTCGGAGATGAAGTCATTGCTGCGAATGGGCGAGACTGGCGAACAATTCATAGAGGTGGACCAGGGAATGGAGGATAACAAACGAACCAAACGAGAGCAAAAGCCGCTGCAACTTAGAGCAGGCTTATATGGATGACTCCGATACTAATCCAGCCCATGTCCGCAATCTCCGTGGCCGGTAACCGGTCCATGGTCTTGATAATTTCTTTTGCGGTTCGGAGTATCTTTAAAGAAGGCGAGAATAAATCGATGATTCTGAACGGATTTCGGGGGGCCAAAATCCGATGGCAGGAAACGGAAGGATTCCCGTCGGAGTTTCCCCCCGTTCGAAGAAACACCTTAACAATTGATCTCACACGCTTATCTCCACCTACACTTCGTCGTCAATTGAGCGATCTGAGAAAATGGAGAGATCGAAAACGGCCCTCGTCCAGTCCAGCGCCTATGGTCATGCTTGCACGCAATGCTACAAGGCAAAGTGCAGGTGTGTGCGGGCTGCGAATACAGATACTTGTGAAAGGTCAGCAGGTAGACCCAGGGCAATATATGAAGATCAGCTAATAAGTTCTTCAGATGCATCCGCCTGAAGAAAACGTGTGAGCTGTCGGGCTCGGCTCGTAGACGCAATGCTCAGACGGCCACAAACGATGCGTCCGATACGCGCATCGCTCGGCTGGAAGACAAAATGGAGAGTCTGTTGACCGCAATGAATTCTTTCATCGCCTCGCCGGGGGCTTCGGGGGGTTCCGTCAACGCCACTCAGCCTCTCAATGGACACAGCACCTCATCATCCACGCCTTATCTAGATGGCGCTCTAATAACCCCCACAAGCACTATCCAGAGCATTAGTGATGGGCCGCCGCCATTCGCGACAGATCCGAATGCCGCAGAGTCATCAACCCCAGATTCGTTGTTCCTATCTCACCAATACCCTTTGCATTTCAAGTTTCAAACCCCAAACTACGCAGAAGAACGTCTCAATTTCTTCCGCTCTCGGATGTTACCGTCATTTCCTTTCATCCACCTGACCCCGGACATGACAAGCTGGTATTTGCGCCAAAATAGGCCTGTCTTGTTCCAGGCGATCAACACTGTCACTACCTTCTCAACCCAGGAACGGCTGGTACAAGCCGAGGAGCTGAAACATCTCCTGTTTACGTCCGCCTTGCTCAAGGTCCAGTCAAATATCGACCTGCTGCTTGGAGTACTAACGTATCTAGCATGGAGTACCGACCCATTCCTTGGCCGAGCAGACCTCATGTCGCGCCTCATGATGCTCGCCATGTCACTGGTATACGATCTGCGACTGTTCAAACCAACCTCAACAGATGTTCAACTCATGATGACGATTACTCAAGGACAGGAGGAAAGTAGCCAGAGCCCTGGGGATGAAACGCCGTATGGTCTACTGGAAAGGCAGCGGGCCGTACTGGCGTGTTTTATTTTGAGCTCCAAGTATGCACGACCTTTCATACGTTCTTTACTAGGGGGTCAAATATGCTAACTTATGATTTGTCACAGTGTTTCGTCACACCTAGGGCGTCAAGACGCGTTAAAATGGACGGCTCAGATGGAAGAGGCACTTAAGGTAATTGCAATCAGCGAGTCATGCCCTGGAGATGAGCTGTTTGTTGCGCAAGTGCGCTTGCAACTACTGAAGCAAAAGGCGGACGATGTCAGACAACAAGACGAGACAAACTGTGCTCTCACAGGAACAGCTCCTGTGGCAGCCTCGGCTCCTCGCTTACTATATCTCAGAACTTTGCGAAGACAGCTGCATGAACTGAGATCTTCATTTCGGCAAAACATCGATCAGACAGGTAAGTGCTCCTTTCAAAGGACCTGACATATCCCACCTCCATTATAGTATATGCTGATATTCTCGTCCGGGGAATACCTGGCGCCCCATATAGATATTCTTAATACTCACGCACAATATGTCGATTTATACATAAATCAGCTGGCCTACTCCATAAGCCAAGATGCACTCCCTATAGACCTCTCTGGCCGACGGGGAGACGGTGGCATTCTCCTCGGATTCGAACGTCTCGCGTGTCTCTGGCAATCCGTCGAGAACATCAAGTCATGGCTAGAAAATTTCTACCGCATCCCCTGCTCAAAACTCGTCGGTCAACCATTCCACTTCTGGTCCCAGATGGTCCTCACCATCACATTATTAAAATACCTCTCCACACTTCAAGACCCCGACTGGGACTGCCGAGCAGTGCGAAACACAGTCCATCTCATTTCGACGATGGACTGCATGCGCCAGAAGCTTGATCTGAGCAGCAAAGAACCGGAGCTTCAGTGTAATGATCACTTGCTCAAGTACTTATCGAAGCTGTTGACTAGATGTCGTGTGTGGGGTGAGGCTCGGTGGGACATGGGGTCTCAGATGCAAGACGTGGAGATCAGACCGGACAGGGGTGCTAGCCCAGACACAAACTGCCAGAATCACAGTCAGAGCCAGAGCCAGAGCCGCCATATCCCGGACCTGGACCAGATGGTCTGGATGCAGTCTATGGACTTAGGCAGTGAACAGTGGTTTGAGGATGTTTTAGGTATGCCTGCGCCATTCTACTAGTTGACTTCAGCTGTGCCGATAGCCCGGGCTGCTTCGTGTCAAGAAAAGCCCGGTAATGAACCATGTATCAATGAGAGCACCGCCTATATCTCCATGACATCAATAACTAAGAATGGTTGAGTTTCCTCGCCCTTGGCCACAACTTGGTGGAGGTGATTTGTCAATACTAGCACGGCCTTGAAGGATATGCGCCGTGATACTCCTCTGCAGTATCGACTATAGATGCTTTGAATGACTCTATATATCGTCTGACCAGCCTGAGAAGTAAAGGGTAACGGCTAAAATTCAGACATAAGAAACTGATTTACACCATAATCATATATATCAGGAAAGCCGGCCCGCAAAAAGGGTAGGTTACATAGGAATGCATCCAGAAAATTGAACAGTTCACCAGGATACATGAATGATAGTTCTCCGGCGTTCGGAAACATGTCCGTGGTTGGAGGCTGCATGCCTGAATCTTCAGTATGAGTACCTTCTTGCATATTTGGAAGAAATGTGTTTGGGAGTCGAAGTTGCGGCGTTCAGCATAGAGATAAACTGTCTGGTCAGAGTGAAACAGATCTGGTATTCTCCAGGACTAAATTTTCCGACAGTGTGGGCTCTGAAAAGAAACACTGATGCGTGGACCTCATACCTATATGTCCGCCAGTCGTCAGTGGTTTTACGAGATATGATAGCATGGATACCGAACAGACGTACAGATAGTATCGCACAGGGAGAAATTGTAAATGTTTCGAGGGATTGAGCCGATATATCAGCTCCCTCAAAACACCTTTTGCTGCATCGATGGAAAGGTATATGTGACGGCCATCCGGGCTTGCCATGACGCTGTACGGAAAGCATGACACCTTTTTCCCATGATCTGCTGGGCCTTCCTCCCTAGATGATCGATAAAGAACTGCCTGGAATGTAGAAGCATTCATATAAAGACGCAGATATTCAGACTGGTGCGTTAGAAGCCCCTTCAAATGACTCGAAACGTCGAAATCACTCCATGGTCATTTCCACATGTCCAATGCTTTTGCACTGTCGTCCAGATATTTTGTGTAATCACCCATCAGTATCCACTGCACTGTGCGCGACTTGGACGCATATAAGATAACATGCACGTTTCCGAAAACGATTGTTAGCTCAACCTGGGCTTGTAGAAAAGATGCATAGTCAACTTGGCCAGCATTTTGAGGGCGAAGTGATGGGTAGTCATGCGCAGTGAAATGAGTGGATGGTCCGGGGCCGTGGCACCAGAATGCTTGACCCATCTGGATAGATATTTGTCGATCCGCAAGGTATGTGACTAGTGACGGTTAGTTATGCAGTCGGCCGTCCAGACGACGCGGAGCAGAAGCTTTTCCATATAGCCTAGGACTCTCGCATGTAGCTGTTCTAAGCCTTGCGGCCCTGGGTCGCTATCGTCAATACCGAGGTTAGCAAAAATGTGTCGTCAGCCGAGTGGTGCTCCCAATTTCCCCCCAACAATAAGTGGTTTGGTTTGGCACAATTGGCAGATAACAGTGATATTTATTGCCATAGCTTTAGGCGGATGGCTCAAGTCAGCGGAAAAATACCGGTCTCAATTGTTGAAGACTTACTATCCCAAAAGAAGCCCGACGGATGGACTATCTATAATGCCTTCCCGAATGAGCTCGGATTCCTTCTTTCGGCCACTCTCTCTCGCTAGGCGCCGTCTGTGCTTAAGATTTGCAATGCTTCCAGGGGATTCTGTATCCCACCATTGATGCTGTGCTCTTGCGCATCCTCTGCTGCTTTGTCGATTGGCGATCCAGAAGAGCCGCTCCGGTGCTTTGAACTGTCGGGCTCGGAGATCACTTCTCGCCTGGACTGTAGTCCTAGAATTCTCCAGATATTGTTGCGAAATCAAGAATCAGACCTCATCATCAAAATGACAACTACTCTCGGCGAAACTCAGACTCTTCCTTCAACACCCGCAGAGGTGCGCAAGCATACTTCCCACAAAAATGACAAGTACGGAAAGTATCATCCTGCTCACCCAAAGGATCTGAATCTCGAATCGAACTTTGGACCCATGGCCCCTGACCAAATTGGATACCCTAAGGAACTCGCTATTTACAAGAGTATAACTCAGCTGTATTATCCTAGAAGTGTTGTCTTCATTTCACAAGAGTACTACAAAGCCTATCACCATGGCTTTTATCGAGAATAGTGATCGCAAAGTCTCAACATGGATAAGTGTAGTCACCAAGCTTTGTACTTAGATGTATGAGTTCCAACATATACTCAAAGGTTCCAACTTCTGCTGCTTGATTTTGCATGCCATCTACTCAGGACATCATCAACAGTCAAGTCCGCGTGCCCTGAATTTTCAGGCCGTCGAAGTCACCTGCCCGCCACTCCACGTCTTTTTTGTTCCCCATCCATGGCCCAACACTACCTAATTCCATTATCCAACGGGCCATTGTACATCCATCTGAATTAGGGACTTGTCGGCTTCTAACCCATCATGTATCATCCTCCCCGTCAACAAGAACAACAGACCGAACTCGCTCGTTTATCCCTAGCCAAGTTCTCACAGACCACGACATCGGGCAATCACCGGGGTCCATTGCATTGGAACCACCTCACCGGAGAGGGTGATATCATTGGCATATTTGAGAAGTTCTCAATCTCCAACAGTGTCTTCCTCAAAGTATTGAACAAAGATACTATCATTGTATGTTCTTTGGCCACAATGTCCAGATGGAAGAGGCTTATCAGAACCATTCGCTTTAAGGAGCACATAGACCTGGCAGAACTTGCAAGAGTGGCAGCCTCTGACGCTCATGCGAATGACCCGGGTACCTCGAAATCGATTTTCGCCGTCGTCGTAAAACTGCCATGCCTTGCAGTCAAATATCCAACTGGGAATGGACATGTTCGTGGATCTCTTTCATCCCGACAAGCAATCGAGGCATCTCTTTTTTTCTTGTCTGATCATGCACATAGATACGTCGATTCCAAATCAAGTTCGGTCAGGACCGTGATTATTACGCAGCATTGGCTATTCTAAGCGACATCAAATGCCCTTTCTCGGAGCCCAGTATTGGCCCGATGCCACTGACTCGAAGGCCATCTACTACACAGTGGCAGATGGGATCTTCTTCCGTTATGGCCAGCACGGTCGGAGAGACATCAACGGCGGATCATTATACGTCCCATGGTGCCCTCATTCAACCCCACGGAACAACAGCAAGTGCATTTGCCGCGACATCCAGTGTCACGGCCGGTGAGGGATGACCTTTGATACCTCCGTCGCCAGCTGGCCAATGCAGCGCTGACTCGACAATACAGCTCAAGCATCCATACCGTCCTCTTCAAGCACTATGCGGAATGTCCCTGCGGATTCTTGGCCCATGGGCACCAACCGAGGAAGCATGAGAGAAGTGAGCTAACACTGCTTAGTATCGCGAATAATTACACTAACCTTCCTCCCAGGACATGACTCCAAGACAGACTTTACCGAGGCCGCCTAGTTCCAATGCACCGGTCCGAAGGCCATCAACAGCTACTACCTGCTACGATACGAATTCCTTGGAAGCTATACTACCCCCGAAACGAAAGCTCCCTTTCCTCCAACCTGCGCCCCCACGGACCCCAGCCGTACCAGAACCGTCTTCCATGCGTTCACAATTACCCCTCGTTGCGAGTATGATCGTTAATTCCAATATCGACCCAAACGGAGCCTGCGACCTGTAGCTGACCACCAGGTTTGAAATAGGTCCTAACCCACGACAAGACGCGAACTGCAGACCCGCAACATCGTCAGGTGATATATTTCGCAAACCAGACCAAACCGGTAGGTCGGCAGATGGGAATTTAAGGGATATCGCACCTACACCTAAACGTACCAAGATATCGCCACCTGAAGATCCCCCAAGCCTGCCTAACCCTACAAGTATCCCTGTCTCACTACCAACCGAACTATCCCCCGTACCTTCCTGCCTTCCATCAAACCAGCAGCACCATCAACCTGCCGAGTCTGCACAAAGCACATCTGCTGAAAACATGTCTTTGCTCGAAGAAAACACAGAGAGACAACATCTGGGCCCGGCCCTCGCGAACCTCTCATCATACTTATCAGCACCCACGGCGGAGCGGACCAAAAGCCTAGAGAACTGGATCTGCCAACATATCGAAGACGATGGATTTATTCAACTGTGTCAGGATGTAGAGAGCATATGGAGACGTATTGCCGTGGGGAAATAAGTAAAGCATATTTTGTGGTTTCGGATCTGTGAACAATGTGGATTTTGTTCTGTTTCCGTTTTTCTACTGGGGTAGTAAGCATTATCAAAGAATATTCCTTTAGAACAGACCTTCCTGTTCGAAGAGCCAAGAATGAATAGCAAGTTATTTCCTCGCAAATTGGTAGAATACAAACAAAAACAGTTAGCATCATAACAAATACCCCGCTAGTCGATCACCGTTTCTAAAAACCATTACAAATTGAATATTGTGAATATTTCTCCCCTTTCTTTTTGTGATTGTTTTCTCAAGCCCAGCTTTTTCCATCGCCAAGAGGTGAATGAGAGAACCTAAAGAGTTCAAGGCTAAGACGGAAATAAAAGTGAAAGCGCCTAGAGTACAGAATGAACAGTGCTAAGTAAGGATAATCGAATTTTGTTCGAAGGTGAGGACAGAGTCAAGATCCAAACTCATCGGGACCGGCGGTAGATGAGACCGGAGAACACATTGAGATAGCCCTCCTTGGTAAGAAGCGTATAATCGACGACAACACGAGTGGGCGGTTGCGAGACAGAGCCGAGGTTAGGGGAAGTAGCAGCGTTGAGATTGTTTTCGGTCGAGAGCGCAGGCGGTGGAGAGCCCGAGGTGGCAGCCACAGAGCCTTCAGCGCCAACGGCAAGATCCGCCAGATGTTGAAGCGAGCGCTGTTCGTTCGGGCCCATGACGGGGGGGCCGACGGAGCCACTTTTGTTGAGGCTGGGGTCCTGGAGTTGGCTTTCTTGGGCCTTGGTTCGGCGCCATTCGAGGAAAATACGGATCTTGGCGTCCCAGCCGGGAGTGGTGAAGACATCGCCGAACTCGGCCGCTTCGGTGCTTCGTTTTTCCCGGTAGTCAAGGATCTCCTCAACCTTTCTGAGCGAATCCCAGCACTCGGTGGCGTATTCTGGAAGGACGGTGGATTCCAGAAGGGTCATGGAGGCTAGAGCCAAGCTGTGAAGATCGAAGGGCGTTGTGATGCGAGACTGCGTGCTGGCCTTGTACAACTCGTTGACGACTTCTTGAGCGCTATAGATGATCTCGTAGGGACTGTAAACGAAGATGTGTCGCTTAATCAACAGCCGAATGGTCCAGTAGAGTTGGTTTTGCAGGCTGTCGATAAACGTCTGAGATTCTGATTCATCGGTGACGTCGTGAATTGAACGCAGATCCTCAATCTCTGTTAGACGCTCAAGTGATGATGCCAAATTGGCCCCGACCATACGTCCGATGCCGGTATTTGTTTGGCAGACATTGTGTTCCAGGGAGGCCAAGGTGACCAGCTCAACTAGGAAGGTTGAATAAGCTAAAAGTAAATAATTAGCACTGAGACTCATGCAAGGTATCGGCATACTCGAGGGGGAACCTACAACCAATGCCAGTGGTAACACGGCCAACAACCCGCTCGTCTTCCCGACCACCCATCTCATACGTTCCCAGAGCGCTTGGGTCGGCTACGCTAACCGCGTACCAGCGAGATAGTATGCCCAGTGCCACCCAGTTGCGACGAACAAGGTTCGCTTCCGAGTCGACGTCTGGGTCTGACGAGCGTTTTGTCTTCAGTTGACCAAGACCCTTAGCCATGTCCGAAGCGAGCTTATTCGCAGACTGGATCAGGGAATGTTTTGGTACACCATCCTTCAGAACAAAGTTATCGGGACCTCTCCAGTCACAGTCGAGAATCATAAGCAGCATGGTCTGAAGCCAGATGAGGTTGATACCGGTCGGACGAACAATGGCCGGTTGGCGAGTGTAGTACAGAAGAAGGTCCTGCGCATTGTCAAACGACGTGACTCTCTCGAAAGTGCCGAATACTCGATCAAAGTTGGTGCGCGTGGCGGTGTAGAGGCTGTAAATAAAGATCTCCTGCACTTCGCGACTGCACTGGTGGAGAATTTCGAGCAAACGTTCCTTCGAGTGCGGTAGAATGGGAAAGACAGGGTGGATTTTCGCGTAATACCTGTGGCGAGTTAGATCCTGCACGATCCAAGATCACAAGGATGCAAACAACTTACGCGTCGGTCGCCCCTTCGTCCAAGTCCAAGGGAGTCATGTCTTCCTCCATTGCTTGTTTGGGTATGTCCGTCATCTCGATGCCAGCAGGCAGTTCGTTCTCATTGCCGGTCGACCAGAATAGATTGCCGGGTTTCGGTGCCGAGCCGCTGACGACCGATGCGTTGATGGGATCCGCTGCGGTTTCGCCTGCATCTTCTTGTGAAGTTAGTTTCAGGTCAAATGAGGCACGCGCGTAGGATACGAACCAAATGCATTCTGCGACCGAGTGTTGAATGGCGGTTGAGTGAAGGAAGAGCTAGGGAGTCCTTCGAAAACAGAGTAGGTTCTTTTGCGACCTATTCCGCCACTATCCATTGGAGGCGAAAAATCCTGGTAACCCTTGGGGGAAGACACCTCGTTCATACCCTGGTACGGCATATCCGGATGGACCATAGCGGGCTGCATTTGGCTTTCGAGAGTGTGCAGTCGTTCCGCTAGTTCCTTGATGTAACTATAACATAACCCTCGTCAGCCTTCGCGCGCCTCGGATTATCCAGACTCGAAGTGAGCGCGTGTCTTACCCTTTGCTTGGGCCACGTTTCATGGGAACGCGACTGAATTGACAGACGACCCCGAGACGACGACAGTTCGAGCATGTTTCCACGCCAGTTTCAGAGCTGGCATCGCAACGGACCTAAGGGATCGCGACGTTAGTCCGACACATCCACCGAGGCGACGTCGCGTCGCGCGATCAAAACACAAGATGTTTGGTTGGTACCTTCTTGCGCCGACACTCATCGCACGCGCGAGAAATCTTCGATCTTTTCCTCCTTGCACTCTGATCCCCATAACTCAAGTCATGATTTGGATCGACGCCCACTTGTTGACTTGGAGTGAATTGCAGCATGTGCTGTTGTTGATGCTGATCTGGCGACGACGGGCGACCCATATCCGCGCCAGCTGGGTTGGACGCACCCAGAACCATCGACTGACCATGGTGAACTCCGTTGCTGGACCCATCCGCAAGACCGGGACCGGAAGTTTCGCGCGAAAGCTCGGCGGACAGGAGTTCGTCGGCGGTCAGTTGGCGGTTTGTGTAGTATTGCATGGCGCCCTGACCGATCTGCGCCGCGTTGGGGGACGGATAGGAAGGAGCCGGAGGCATATCGGAATGCTCGCGAGAATTCATCGTGCCGAAATTAGCGGTTCAGTGAAAGGCGAATGGGGGGGTGGATGATGGAGCGAGGCTCCGGATGGCGATGGTGGAGGAGGGAGGAAGTTGGAGGACGGAAGAGCTCGCAGGCAAGGTTTTACAGGCTAAAAAACCGCCTGGGCGGGGAGAACATTTCGAATGGGTTAGCGCCGTATGCCCTCGGCGCTGGAGAACTGATCACAGCAAACATGGTCGCGTAACTTGAGCAGAAGTGCCGGGCTCATGGACTTGGATCTCTGCTCGCGGGATGCGATATAGTTTCATCCTGGGATGATCGCGCCGACGCGGAGATCCGGCTTTTTGTTTCTGCGTCCAGCGCGCGGATTAATACTATTTCCCACCGGCCCAGACTCGACCAAAGAAACTCCTCCTCGAAGGATTCGATGCATCGACTGTCTGCCCGATAGCATCTGTTGCTTCTTTTTATTCCTCAGGAAATTGCTGATGGTCCTGTTGCATTCCGGGAATCTCTCGCACCTGGAGATGAGGCATCTGGCGATCCAAGTTGGGATACAGCTCGCCACCCTCGATCTCGTCGACGGGCTATCCCACCTGAAGGAGTGATGCCATGTCACCTTTGTTCAGGCTTTTGCAAGCGCTTACTTGGTCTTTTAGATGTTTTCTTTACCATTTTACCCTCTGTTGTGACGCAGCTACGAGACTTGAGGGATGAAAACTGGTGATGTACCACCGGTTGGTGGTCAGGTCGCGGATTCTGCGTCTTTCCCAACCAAGCACCTTTCGTGACCTTTTCGTCATACTAAACGCGACTCAGCATCTAGTTCAGGCATCACTCGTGGGATCTGATTGGAATTTCTCCGGATCTTTCATTATCTCTCTGCTTGGGCCCTGCCCCTTTGTGCCTTCATGAGCGACTTCAGGAAGTGTATTGTTGAAAGCCTCCAAGGCATGATCAAAGTTCTCTTCGGCATTCTCATCAGCGATACAATTAACAGGACTGTATTGAACGTTGTGTTACTATTTCCAGGATGCATTCTTGCTTCAAGCCCAAAGATCGAACATCTCGACACCTTAGACATCACTGCCGGTGGTGATGATGTCACGTGCAAATCATGTCACGTGCTTGGTTGGCCAATGGAAAGTTGGTATGACAGGTTAACAACTGCACCAAAAGGCGATCAACCCTTCGCTAAGAAGGGTTATTTAGTGCAATATCCACGCGGTCACAGTTGGAAACATTCATGTTGCCCTGCATCAAGACTTTTCCCGTCCTTATCCCCTTCAGGCCACCAACTCATCGTTACGAGCTTCTCGGTGACCTTGATCCTTTTCTTGTAGTTCCATAAATAGCGGGACTCACCAGACAGATGTAATTTTGGAACCGCGCAAATCAAGTTTAGAGCTCAAATACGCCTGGCATGATATTCCCATGGGACGCGTTGGTTTCTAACTCTGCATCTGGAGTGATTCAATCAATGGCCGCGCTCTGGTCCTCGTTTACGTATAACACTAAACTTCTTCCCAAGCGGATTCAGATCGACATGTTATCATAAGGCTGTGCCAGTCTTGGCTGGAATCCTTCGACACACTCGAGGCAAGACCACTGGTCAGAATCTCGCGCCTTCTGAGACCCTTGTTTCAGAGATGAAAATTCATACATCCCGCACAGTGAACAATAGAGTATAGAACTGTGGAGACCTCGTATACATCACTCATCAATCAATGGGAACTCTAATGGACAAGTCTTCCGATCTGTACTAGAATGCTCAGCTGGCCGGGGTGCCTTAAATGATCGTCAGGGGCCTCAGCTGGCCCGGCTCTATCCCCTAATCTCTGCCTATCTAGGAAATCACTAAACAACCGTCCCACTGGCTTTCCTTCTTTCATTGGTTTCAGTGCCACAGGGCTATGATCCTGATGATGAGGCTCGTGGCTGGGTTACATGTACGGTGTACACATCATTAGCACAGAACTACATGCACTGCCATGGATGAAAGCGCTGCACTGGGATATATAAACAATGACGCACCCTCAATAATTGATACTCTTGTGCTCAAAAACTAGCAAACACCACCCATTCACTGAATCAACATGCAACTCACTTACCTCACCGCGGCTCTTGCAGCCATCACCACTGCCCATGCCATTGACGCATCAGCTAGCCCCTCGTCCTCCGGCTCAATCCCCAGTCCCAACCCGGACAGCACGATAGTCGACCAGGAGATGTTCCCAACATCATCCGGCCAGATCCTCCTCAACCACGACAAGGAATGCTACATCGAGCTTACCGACATCCAAGGCTGCACCGGCCACTCCGAACCATTCGGAACTGTCAGCAAGTCCACCGGAAACTGCCACAACAGTAAGCCTCCTTTCCGGCCTCTAATTCAAACTCTTGAACATCGTTCATAAGCTGATTAATCTACAGACGGCGCTTACCCTCTTGTCACCAGCATCTGTGACGGCCAGATCTGGATCTACACCCACGGCAAAGACAACGAGGAGACGATCATTCCTCCCCTGGGTCACGGCGAATTTGTGACGGAGGGACAGTTCTGGTTCAAGAACTCCACGGGACATGTCAACGAGGTACCATACATCATGGGATACGTGAAGCCCGGATGCGAGTTCCACGCCAAACGCTATGATGGTGATAGGTTGACTTGGACTGGCAGCTGCTATGCTTAGGGTTGGGGGGGTGTAGGTTGTTTACCTGCTATGTTTGTGTCTTGTAATTCTTGATGATTTCATTCGGACTCTCGTGTGTCATGATTATTGATAATGATGGTAACATACAAAATGATGCCAGAAAAAGATCTAAAACTATCCTCAACCCTACATTTATCCTTCTCCAGACGATAAAAATCTCTTACACTTCAATGTAGGAGAATGTGTACACTTTCTGGGTACCAGGCCTGCATCTGGCAGCTTTTGGCTACTTCTTCCTGCCACTAATTCATATATCACATCGTGAAAACATTGACTTTCTATACGCAATTTCCATGATTACTTTCCTTACTTTGACCCCATCATTCCCCTCGCATATAGCCTACAAATATCTCCCCACCAACAGAACCCGAAGGAAAACAGTCGAAGAAGAAAAGTAAAATTCATGAACACGTCAGTCAACCTCATCCAAGATATATACATCCAACCCTCCCTACACTAATCTAAACATACTCCTTAGCCAAATACCCCAGATCCTCCTCCAGGGGCTTCCCAGCAGCCGTCGCATTCGTCACACCGATCAGGAAATAAACCATCCTAGCCGGCTGGCTCTCGGAGACGTTTCTCCACCGATGCATACCCGCGCGGTTCACCGAAACGTCGCCGGGATACATGAGTCTCTTCTCGCCGCTGTCCAGCGACAGCTCCATCACACCGTGCGTGACAACCCCGTACCCGATGCCGATTGATCGGTGGAGGTTTGACTCGACGCCGGGCGCGAAGTCGATGGTGCGGATGACGGAGCCGGTGGGGTAGTTTAGAGGGGGCTTTTCGATCGAGTTTTTAGCTTTCGTTTCTTTTCTTTCTCTTAGGGGTAGAGGTAAAAGGTGACATGGAAGAAGGAGAGAGATAATTGGAAAGTTTCAGGATGGGTGGGTAAGGGTTACCTTATTCTCCATGGCGAACTTCACATCCTGATCGTCGGTTAGGTCAACGGGGTTTGACTGCGTGCTGTAAGGGATGTTCTGTGCGGCGGCTCCCTCGACCATGATGGCGCCGTGGTCACCCTTGTCGGAGACCAGGAAGACAGATTGGCCTTCTGGGTTGTGACCGACGATATAACGGTTTTGGTCTGGGAGACCTGGGGCAGGGAAGCCGGTGACGGGACCTCCTTGAGACATTATGGTTTGCAAATTGTGACAATTGATGAAGGGGATAAATTAATGTTCTTGGAGTAGAAGAAGCTAAAAGCTACTAGACAGGTAGATGTGTGATAGATGATCAGAGTTTGATGAAGACAGTATAAATAGTGTAACACAATTCTCACACGATGGGCAAGACGAGAGCCCTGTTTTATACAAACCTCCGGCTACTATATCACCGATTCTCCATAAGCAATAACTAGTCCACCAAAACACCACAGAAAAGAAATAACCCCCAACCTCGCCATCTCGGTACGATACTCGGTGCCTGTCAGGAACGGGGTCTGGTTCGTTCCATATCCCCTATCGTCTGACTGTGTCCGCGCACGGTTTGATCCAAGAGGTGTCATTCCATGTTTGCTATACTAGAAACGATAGAAAAGCTGAGTTCTTCGGGAGACAGCGACAGCCTTTGGTCTGGAACTATAGAATGGGAAATGAAGTTGACACGGAGTGGGTCGATGGTCGATGCATTGCATGGCAACCACATGGGGGCGTTGGACTTAGCCCCCTGGCTTTAGTGCGTTCCCGGCGATGAATGGATGCAACCATGTGGAAGTGTTTGCTTGCTTCTCGGCTCCTGGAATATGGGATGGCCGGCGTGGCTGGGGTTTCTTCCTATGATTTGATCCCATGGGGTGGAATAGGTAATGAATGTTCTTTAGGACACGTATGGTGCTAGTAAACGGTATTTGAAAACATCAATGCATTCTGCAACTTTCATCAGTCAGGGGAAACATGTATGTATGTATCAGTCTGGTGTTGCAAATTACAGAAGACGCCAGTCTTGCATGGATAGGACCCGTTCGAAATGTATACTGCTGAGTGAGACTCCCCCATATTCAACTTTCAAGCCGCACAATTCCTACACAGCGCTCAAGCTATAAGAAAAAGTTAGGTATTAGATAACATGAAAGTGTCTAAACGAATTTGAATGAAAAAAATGTAAGAAAACAGTCCAGACCAGACACACGTGTCGTCAAGTACCTATTAGCACATAGAAGAAACATACCAAGATGTTATGGTATCACATCTTAGGACGAGACACTCAGCCGAGATAGGATCAATGAGAACAAAGTCAAGACCACCGCGTCAACCGAACTAACTTGTCCGAACAACTCAACATTCAACTAATCTAGACCTCACCCGGAACAGGACATACGTGCGATGACAAAACGCATGTAAGATTTTGATCTGTCTGCAGGCACGTCTTTTTAGCGCTAAAAGAATCCTCCCTGCTGAAGACCGACAAACCTTGCGAGAAATTAACATGGATCGGATTTCGGTCACTTGCCACAGACTCTGCTCTAATTTGCCCTAAAGCATTTAGTGCAGGATTATCGATCCTTGGGAATTCTCTTCAACTAGGATGTTACCTTACTCCGTACATTGCGCCATCCTGTCAGCAGTCAGCATGCATCCACGCTATACAGGGACTAGAGACATATCATAAGCACCTGACCTCAGATTCACAGAGGCTAAGCATCGTGGAAAGGCGAAGAAAAACTTTCACCCGGTACTCAACCAAGCCTCCCAAGGCTTGGGTGCAAATTGAGACATGTAAGCACTAGATCATAACGGGAGCCCGAGTAGACTTCCGCCTACACTTTCGCTGCAGCCAAGGTTTGCTGGAGAGTGGGAGACGCGGCGTAGGGGAGAGAAAATAGAATAGCTTTATTTCATGTAATTGTAAACAACCTGGAAGTATCATTCAATATGGGTGTTTATGATCGTTATCGAAAGATGGGGACACCGGACAAGTACGGAGTACGGAGTACACTACGGAGTAACCAAAGGCAAACCCTTGCCTAGCGGAAAAGACAATTAGCCCCCAAAAAAGGATCACTTGGGTTTTGGTAATTTTAGTATGATTATCGAATTGTCAATTGAATGCCAAGACGTTTAGCACCCGGTAGTCGCTTACCTGCGCCTTTGCCAATCTATTTAGGAGCTAAGGTAAGAGACGTTGTATAGCAAGTCGGCCTGCGCCGGTATCGATAAAACATGTTTTACATCCCAAAGTTACCGAAAAAAAATTAGGAAAGAAAGAAAAAAAAAAAGACTCTAACTGAGAAAAAAAATATTTTTCTGGTACCACCAAGAGAAACAAAGGTCCATATCATGCAAGGTAGAACATCAGCCCATATTAGTCATTACTTGCTACCGTCTTGCTTTTCCACAATCTCCTGCACTGGTTCCTCCACCGAAGGCTCCGGGGTGTCCTTCTTAGTCTGCACAAAGAGTTTCTCTCGCTTCATGAAAAGAGAAAGCACCACAGTTAATGCTCCAGCAGCCACAAGCATGAAGTAGATATTTCCAATAGTCGAGACCAGTGCCCTTTGCACGGCAACCTGTTCGCTAGCAGAAAGGGACTTGAAGAAGGGCCCGCCGGCACCGCTAATGGCCATTTGAATCAAGTCTTTGTCTGCATTGGGCATCACTGCCGAGATCTTGCTCGTGGCCTGGTTGATGAAGATGCTGTTGGAAATGGTCAATCCAAGAGCAATGCCACCAATTTGTCCGCAGCCGATAAAGGCAGTAGACTGGGCAACCTTGGAAGGACCACCCTTCGCTTGTGAGACTGGGAATGATGCCTGTGAATAGAGCCCTGTTCCGAGCGCTAAGATCACACTGTAACCGTAGATCCTGGATGTGCTGGACTCCAGAGTAATGGTGTGCATCAGCGACGCACCGATGACAACGAGAACGCCGCCCACGAGGTACCAAGGCATGTAATAACCAAGGATACCCATCAGTATACCGTTCGATATGACGGCAAAGACCATGATGAACACGAATGGCAAGAGCCGCACACCTGCCTGGGTCGCAGAATCTCCAAACACAAATTGGAAATAAAGTGGAATGAAGTAGACGGGGACAAAAGCGCACGTCACTGCAGCTGCAACCAAAACAAAGAAAATTATTTGCTCATAAGACTTCAAGAACTCAAGAGGGAAGAGGCGGGTCTCGGGAGTTGTGAAGAAGACTTGCTGAATTCCGAACAAGATCCAGAGGACACCGGAGCAGACAAAGAGACCGATGATTCTTCCACTGTTCCAGTCGTACATGGCACCGCCGAATGAGATAGCCATGATTCCGGACACAAATCCTCCTGCACTGAGAATAGCACCTGGAATATCGACATGCTGCAAGCGGGACTTCCAGGAAGCAGATGGCCGAGGGTCGTGGGCCTCGAGGAGCCAAATGTAAATGGGTGCTGCCAACGCTCCAACGCAGAGGTTGATGTAAAAGCTCCATCGCCAAGTTGCCTTGGAGTCAGCGAAGGCTCCTCCAATGATAGGACCAAGCCTAGATGTATGTAAGCAAAACCGCATGGAAGTTAGCTTTCATCGGTGTCTTCTTACACAGTTCCAATACCCCAGGTCAATCCGACGAATCCAAGGTAACCAGGTCTCTCAGCTTCCGTCGTGCTATTAGAGAGAAGGTTGATTGCGCCAATGTAAATGCCAGAGCCACCGATGCCACAAATAGTTCGTCCCACAATCAAGGCATTCATCGTTGGTGCCGCACCACATACTGCCGAGCCGACTTCGAAGAGGATGACGGTAACGAGGAAGGATTTCTTGGTTTCAAACTGAGCAAAGATTTTGCCCCTATTGCTCTTGTTAACACAGAGTCGAAATCTCCCAATTGAGTGCGAAGAGCTATCACCTACCAGACTAAGTTCACGGCCACGCCACCAAGCGCAAAGGAGACGGAGATCCAGGGCAGTTTGTTAATTTCCCCAAAGGAATCGACAATCTTGGGCTGCACATCGGCGACGATGGTGTTGTCCAATGCAAATAGGAAGATAGCCGATAGGATAGAGAAGATTACCAGAACCCATTTGATGCCAGACACCTTACGTGGAGGGAGCTCCGCACCGGAGAGGCGTCTTTCCTCCGTAGACTCGCTCGCAGCCATCGTGAGAGAAAGAATAGTCACAACGCAGAAAGAAAAGAATCGCTAAAAGTGATTTTCACTGTTCACAGTAGGTCAAAAGACAGTTAGAAAAAAAGCCACAACCATAGAGGATGATTGCCGACGAAATAAAGTCTAAGGCGGACCGTTTAGATCTCCGTCCAAGAAACTAGAAACATTAATAATTCTAAAAGAGAAAGAGCCGGCGACACATCCGGACGAACAAGAGCAACCGACAAAGAGGAATTGACAGAGCCTCGCAGAAGAGTCAGCCTGGTGGTTTATCTCTGCTAGTTACATACATCCATGTCTACGACCCAACTCGGACAGTTCAATGCGCCGTTTCCGACTGTTTCTTGTTGGTATTGAAAATCGCCGTATCTTTGGTATCCTACAACCTTACGGCGTACGGCCCGGCGGTATCTTACCGCTAGTCCGAAATAGGATAAGACGGGGAGTATCCAGCCCTAATAAAGAAGGCTTACCCATCTAGACAGGTCACATCCACTAAGGGGCTATTATTAACAGGCTCTGCACCTCAGTCGAATCTGGACACACCTAAAGACTGAAGAGATGAGAGAGGCTGGGGGATGATGTTCTGCACCAATTCGACGGCGTGCCGGTCGAAGAGTCCAAAACCGGGTCCTTCTCACGAGCTGAGCCCCCAAACCAGAATCTCCCCAATCATACACCGTCGATCATTCTCATCTAGAGCACCAGAAATAAATTACTCTCTTCAAGGCTGTGCATAATGATCAGCGTGGTATACTATGAATGCTCCAGTTTCATTATCCTCCTTCTTGGTGGCACGATTCACTTGACACAACTCAACCCAGAGGTGTAGCTGCAGAACAGGCAGGCAATACCACGGCTAATGACTGGCTGAGAGCAAGGCTTTAAATTTATGCATGGCACGGGCTGACGATCAAAATCTGACACTCTGACTCTTCTTCCCACATGGTCTTTTCGCCCCCCTCCATCTCCTCATTTTCGCCCGCACTACACATGCAACTGTAGCACTCTCCGTGGCATTCTCAGCTATGAGAGGTGGAAATGCGGAACTAGGCTTGGAAGACCTCACTATCACCTCACAAACGTGCTTTATCTCGCGTGGTTCATGGTAAACCGCCCCAACCAATCTCCGGTGATGCGGGACACTGACCATAGCCAGGCTGCCATTCACCCTCTTAGAGTCAAGATGGCTTGTCATCCTCATATAGCGAGACGCTGTGATACGATAAAGGGGATGGGGGCAGAAGTCTGACATATTCCAAAAGGTTTGGGCGAACAGGCAGCTGGGATGATTTTATAGGTCATCTTTTCTCCCCAGGTGCAACAAAGCTTTTGTACTTTCTCTCATCTGCTGCTGTTTCGTATTCCAGCTCCTTCAACAGCCTTCTGAGCTTACCCACTCATCATGTCTGCTGCAGCTGCTGCCCCTCTCCCTCCTGATGAGGACCGCTCCAGTGTGTACATTGGAACCATCATCGGGTTTATGATTCCTGCGGGTCTCATATTGATCCTTCGGGTAGGGGTTCGTACTCTGATGACCAAGAACATGAGCTGGGATGACTGGTTGATGATAACTGCTATGGTAAGAGGTTTCCCCCCAACAACGATCGTATCCGGTATCATGCTAACATCGCCCGTACAGCCCTTCTTAATGGGTGGTGAGATATTGTCTATCATATCAGCACAACATGGACTTGGGCGACACATCATGTACTTGGCACCCGAGGACATGGTGGTTGCATTGAAGATGAACACAATAGCGCAACCTCTGAACATCCTTGGATTGTTTTTTGTCAAAGCCTCGATTGTGGCTTTGCTCATTCGTCTCAAGTGTAAAACACTCTACAAAGCAATCCTATATACCTCAGTGGCTCTCCTTTTGGCAATTTCGATTGTCGGTGTGGTTATTGCATTTGCGCAATGTCGGCCTTTTGAGAAGAACTGGTTCGTGACTATGCCGGGCTCGTGCTGGTCTCGTGATGTTTTCACGGATGCACTTTATATTCTTCAAGCCATCACTATTGTGACCGATCTATGTTATATCATCATTCCGATCTTTATGCTCTGGAATGTGCAAATGGCCAAATCCACCAAGCTCAGTGTGCTGGGTGTCATCGGATTGGGTGCTATGTAAGCATATCCCATGGCCAACCTACCCATGCAATCCATGGTGCTAACGAACCTTTCTAGCTCCATGGTGTGCTCCATTGTCGCAATCCCTTTTGCGCACCAGCTTGGAGTGAGTATAGATGTCACGTGGGAAATTGTGGACTTGGCATGCATTAAGATGTACGTGCTCTGACTCCATCCTCTTGCATGATTATGAAGCTAACGTCAGCAATAGTGCCGAAGTCAATGTTGCCGTGATCGTCGGATGCCTGCCTCCCCTGCAGCCCATCTTCAAGAAGGTCAACCAGCGTTTCTTCTCTCAGAAGACCGTCACAAACAACACTTACGAAGACCGACTCGCTCGGCTGAAACTCAAGCCCAGCGAGTACGAAGTTCTCAGCGGAAAATCCAAGAACAGCAGGAAGCCTAAGAATGAGCTCGACTCGTACGACCAGACCTTCACCAGCGACACCACTAAGCGGGATCCCAGCATTGATGGGCACGAAGCATTTTTGCTTGAGAATGGGGCAGCTCCTGCGGTTCGCCCTAACGTGTAACCTTGGTCTCCTTTTCTTTCCCTTTTCATCCACTCTTGATCTCATTTATCCTCGATTATCATTTCTTATGAAACCTCTCTTCGTGATACCTCGATTTTGATACCCCGGGATCTGCTCGGTCACGTGGAACATTCAGTGCGGACGGGGAGATCATCTATGCTCCGGTTGTTTTTCGGCATGCTGGCTGATGTAAATATATGTTTCTACTATGATTAATTCTATCAAAATACATACTCTCTTTGTACAAAGCCAGTTCCTCATGTCGGACTCAACATAGACAAAACTTGTGAGCGCTTTTATTTGTGCCTGAGGCAATAAGGCACGTATCAAATGCCATAGTTACTTACTCCACGAAAGCTTACACTTCCTTGGACTTTGTATCCCCTAGTCGTTATTAGTTGGTCAATTGAGCAACTCGAGCAGCCAGATGTGATTTTTGTTTTCAGAAGACCCAAGATAGAATTCTTCTACGATTTCGCTCACCCACAATCGTCAGGATGTTCGGGTGGAGAGCCTTGTAGCCTTGCTGTCCCACCAACATGTTAATCATGTTAATCATGTCAATCCTGTCAATCAGCGGGTCGGGTATTTTTCCCACATCCATGGATGCTGACCCACCGTGTAGGCACGATACCTACGTACGGCTGGGTTCAACTACCTAGTTACCTAGGACCAACAATTGTTGCTGATGCTGGCTCCAGATTGGAGAATGGCTATCAGGTAGAAGCTGCATGGGATTGAAACCAACAAACTTGTAGAAGAAGAAATGTACCTTCTAGATATCATGTACGATACATGAATGTGCCAGGTATCTATAGTTGCCATGGGAAGGTAAGCCGTATTGTTATGTATGTAAGTAATTCTAAGCGAGCGAAATTTACAGGATGACACCGCTCGGTAATATCCCGACCGTCGGGGCGCGGAGGAACTTTCCCGTCGACTACCGGTCCAGCCTGCTCTCTGGAACCTTCAATAATCTCCATGCTAAATACCACGTCGGATCAAACCGCCAAGTGCCAGGATCTAGGCCCATCTGGAAAAGACACCCGATCCTCTGTCAATTCAACAGCCGCATTTGGCCCCAAAACACTAACCTCAAAAGTAGCAGATTCAGACATTGCACCACATTCCTTTATAAGACGAGAAGGTCATCCCGCCCCCAAATACTATTCATCTGCAGCGAGAAACGGAGGAATTCTAATGCTCACACCCCGGCTAGTCACCCTAGCTTAATCTCACTCACTCCCTAGTGCAGAATTTCCCCCTCTCACCTCACAACAGCTTGGTCAACTTCGCGTCCGAGTCGAAGTTCCCACTCAGATACGGCACCAGCCCGGTGATGGCGACGCCAAAGGCGTCGGTGGTCGCGAAAGCTTCGTGAGCCGCGAGCGACTCCCAGCCCACGAGGGCGACATACGTGGCGACGTCGATGCCAAGCGAGGGATTGGTGGCCGTACCGCGGTGCCAGCCGCTAGTGGCGTAGAGTTCCCCCGACGCCGACTCGACGGCTGATTTGAGTGTTCCGAAGGCCGACTCGAAGTCGCTCTGGTTCTGCTGACTCGTGGCACCGGGCAGGAGGTAGAAGATCGCTAGCTCCGTGTTTGCTACCCCGTTCAGCGTCTTGAGGGGCTGCGCTTGGTCGAATGGCACGTTGTATTGGGTGATTGTGCCGTCTTGCAGGCTAGACAGGAATGAGGAGACGGTCGAGGATGTGATGATTTGTGTCACTTTTTGCGCCGCGGAGGAATCGTCGATGTCTGTGAGAATTTAGTTAGTTTTTTTTGTCTTTTTTTTCCATTTTCCTTCTTTCTTCTTCGTCTTTCGAATGATTTTTGGTGTTTTTTTGTTTCTGTGTTGCACTGGGTTTGTTTATTTGTCCCGGTGGGGAGAAATAGATCAGGATGAGGGAGTATTTTTACCAATAAACAGGTCGATGGTGTTCTCATCGCCGCTCTCCCGCGCGTAAGATACCCCCAACACGCCGGCGCTCTGCTTGTACGTATTGATCAGGCCCGTCCAGGCTGATTCGCTAGGGATCGAGACGGAGGCTTTAACGGGAATCTGTAGAATGAGCGTCGATCCGTACGTCCCTGCCGCAGCCGTGGGTGCACAGAGCCAAGCCGGCAAAAGACAACCAAACACCGAGCAGATCTTGCCAGGCAACATTGTTGGTGATGATCCTGAGATGATAGGTTGATGATCGGCCTTCTAGAAGTTCTATTTGGGTAGATTCTATAGCCAAGATGACGAGGAACGGGAAGATGGTTGATCGTGAAAGATCGTAGATTGAAAGATGGTGAGAAAGTATTCGACAAAGGGAGTATAGAGATTAAAAAGCTCGTCTATCCTGGAGCGAACACCATCGCCTTTTAAACACTTCTCCCCCCTCCTCATCCTCCTTCCCACGCCCGGTATGTCTCTGGATCTCTTGCTCCTTCTGTTTCGTCTTCCTTCCTGGCGTTGGTCATTGCGGTGTGTTTTAGCGATAACATACTCAGATGAGTGGTTCACGCACAAGGGAATACGAGCATCGAAGCAACATTGAGCACTAAGATCAAGCAACTATCGTGACGCTATTCCTGCAGGATGCGATGGTCCGGTTCGATCATGCGAGAGAATTATATATAGTAACGTCTTTCTAGAATCATTGGGCGCTTATATAAGGGTTAGATCTGAACGGGGTGGTTTGTGTAGTATTTTGCAAGGGTTCGGTGGGTTTAATCGCTTCGCTCTTTCCTGTTCTAGGGAATTGCGTGAGATCATGAATCTGCATGATGAGTTCTTGTGGGTTCGTTAGGTCTATCGCGAATCTAACCGAAGAACATCGTCAGGTTAGACTGGCCGGGATGCCACATATTTTTGCCACATGGATACGAGCTAAAGAACTCAGAGGAGAACTGCTGTAAGCCTGGTAGATTGTAAGACTCTACATTAGCGAGGGCTTGTCATTTTGGCTTATGGAGGCGTCCTTTATGACGACTCTCACGATTTTGAAGAATATTACTTCCTATCAAGAGGCTAACGGGTAGGGATTAAAGGTCTCGGGGCAGACTAGTATCACAGCATCTATCAGAGCCTTCTGAATCACCCATGTTTCAAGCTGGTATGGCATATGGGGGCGGAATTACCGGCACACGGCTCAGGACGCATAATAGACCGTTAGGGTTAAGTCGAGCAAGTATGATGATGATGGGCAGGTCATATAAAAAGCCGCTGCTGCCAAATGTCGGACACTCTCAGAATAGACCTCTAGTGAGAAAATCAAAAGCATCTTACGAGAGCCTTGCATTCTTCTTCAGCACAATTCTTACCCACGCATTACTTGGTGCGTGAGCCGTCATCATCAACACAATGACGACCCTTCCAGTCTTCGGTAAATTCACAAATGGCGAGGAGGTTGCGGCCACGTTTGCCGACCGCATTCAAGGAAAGAATGGTATGGTTATCGTCCAATCTTCGTTTTACATCAGCGCTGAGCCCCGTATACAGTGCTGGTGACTGGTGGAAGCTCAAAGGGCCTTGGTGCTGCCACTGCTAGAATTCTAGCCGCTCACAAGCCCGCGACATTGATCGTGACTTATCGATCGAAAGCCAAAGTTGAAGACGTGCTCTCTGAGCTGCAGTCCATCTCACCCGAGACCAAAGTCATTGGTCTAGCTCTGGACTTGGGCGATCTCGAGTCAATCCGCGCGGCGGCCGACGAGCTAAATCAGTCCATCACGCACCTGGACATCCTCATCAACAACGCAGGCGTTATGTCCGTCCAGGACCGCGAGCTGACAAAATTTGGCATTGAGATGCAATTTGGAACGAATCACGTTGGACATTTCTTCTTCACTAACCTCATTCTCCCCAAGGTGCTGGCCGCCGCGGAGAAGAATCCTCCCGAGGCTACGAGGATCATCAATATTACGGGAGGTTGGCATCAATTCAGTCCGATCCGATTCGACGACTACAACTGGGAAGGGAAGCCTATCCCAGCGGACCAGGAGCCCAACAAGGCCGTGCTTGCTCACTTCGGGGCCAAGACTGAGGGAGACTATCTTCCCGAAGCGGCCTATGCCCAGTCCAAAACAGCCAACATTCTCTTCTCGGTGGCTTTGAACACACGGCTGAATAGCCGCGGCATTGTTTCTTATGCAGTGAACCCTGGAGGTATTTGGCCCAAGTTTAGTCCTACGCTGTTTAATTGGACCAAAATCTAACCTGTTGTCTAGGTATTCTGACTGAGATTGGTCGCCATATCCCGTTGGAGAAGGCCCAGAAGATCGTTGAATCCGGCTTGTTGGACAAGACCCCCGAGCAGGGAGTGGCCGGATCCATTGTGGCAGCGTTGGATCCGAGGGTCACTTGTAAGTTGCGTGATTATCGGTGCTACTGTCACCATGTGTCTCATGTTTGCTAATTACTACGATAGTAAGCAACCCTATTTACGTGGACGACTGCCAGCAGATTCCTCCTTCAGGATATGCTAGTGACCCGGAGCTGGCCGAGAAACTTTGGAAGTTGAGTGAGGACATTGTCGGACAACAGTTCACCGTGTAATATAATCCCATGGGGGCCATATTCGATGGTAAGCAGATAGTTGCATGTTGAGTGGACGTTTAGTATATCACGAAGTCAAAATATAGTACCATTTATTGTTTACCAGGAGATATTGATATTTACAGTACTAGTATTCAAACTGTATGAAAACTTCATTGTACCAGACGGTATCTTTGTAGATCACGGATTGTATTGATTACTCATCCCTAACGGCTGCGGCCCGCTAGACCCATCTTGGCCAGGCTAGTCCTGAAGGAGTAACAAGCTAGCAACTCTAGTCATCCCGCGGAGACAAAGAAGGCAAACAAGGCGGTGCCCACCTTCGGCCATAAACAGGAGTAAGGCTGACCCATCTTCGCCTTTTTTTGCTCTTCTCTTTTATCTCAACTCCATCCTTCTCAGAATCCTGACACCTGCACACACACGCAATACGAGATGATTGAAACACAAATCGAAATTGCAGCCTCCCCAGCCAAAGTGCGGGAAGTGGTAAGTGCCAAACTCCACCCGCATGATCATCCTCGATTTATCTCCGACCCGGTGGAGCTGCGCACCGACTGATGCTTTGACCATCACAGCTGCTCGACTTCTCGACCTACGGAGAATGGCAGAGCCTCATCAAGCTCCTCGAGCCCGAGGATAATTCCAAAACTCTCCAGTCCCTTCAACCGGGTGACAAGGTGAAATGCGACGTGGACGGCATGAAGTTTACAGCAGAGATCAAGGTACGCAACTACCACTCTCCTGTCCATTTTAGATTCTCTCTTTCTTGTGGCGTCCCATCTCCCGCTCGCTCTCGCTTTCTCTTAGATGCCAACGTCAGCTAAAACTGAGAACTACGCTAGGAAAATTCCGAGAAGTTGTTCCAATGGCAGGGCCCTCCCGTGTTCGGTCTCATTGCCGGACTTCATAGCTTCCATCTCGAGCCAGCCAATGGCGGCGCATCGACCGTCTTCAAACAGACCGAGTTATTTACCGGAGCCATCTCCTTCATGATGAGCCCCTCGTTACTGGGAAAGAAGATGGTGGGCCAATACAACCAATTCAACAAAGACCTCAAGGCTCGTGCGGAATCCTTGAGCTAGTGGAGCAACTGATTACATTAACTACTGGGAACGGATGACTGAATAATAATATCGGATTACCTACATTACAGAAATAAATGCTGAATGACTAGAACTGCCTACTAAACAAACGGAAATGGCCAGCCGCTGCAATTTCGCCGGCCGAAGCAATCCGGCCCCCAAAGTTCGAAGAGTCGACCAATATCTAGATCTGAAGCTGTAAAGTAGCGCCGCCATCAACGAGCAGACCACCTCCCGTCATATAGCTGGATCTAGGACTGCTTAGGAACATGATAGCGTCCGAGACCTCTTCTGGATGCGCAATGCGACCGAGCGGAACCACTCGTCGAATGATGTGTTTGAGGTTGGGGTCGCCTTCGATGGCTTCGTCCGTCATTGGCGTGTCAACCCAAGACGGACAAACGGCGTTAACACGGATCTTGTATGGTGCGTTATCAAGTGCTGGACTAACGTTAGCCGATAACTTTACGCTAGTGCCATTGCTGCCGAATTGGTCCGTTCTTTTTTCTTTTTTCTGCTTACCTGCATTTTTCACCATACCAAACACTGCATGCTTGGCTGTGGTGTACTGGACGATTCGCGGTGTGGCCACATAGGAATTGCATGATCCAAGGGCAATGATAGCCCCCCTGCCAATCTCCCGGGGCCCAGTGCGCGAAGGCATGGTCATGACGTCCTGTCGTTTCATGGCCGCGCTTACAGCCTTGAGGCAATTAAACGTGCCTTTCACATTCACGCTCCAGAACCGATCGAGTTCCTCCCCTGACGCCTCTGCAATTTCCAGCGGGCTTCGAACGCCAAGCTGCGGGGCGTCTTCAATGTCAGCTTACCCCCAGCTAGTTTAGTTTGGCTGAGACTCACGCCAGCGCTATCCACGCAGTAGTCAATTCGACCCACATTGGCCACGGCCTGCCGAACCATGGTATCCACAGATTCTTCGTTCGAGACGTCGACTTCGAGCACATGGATTGCCAGGTCGTCCCCACTCCTTTTCGCTACCGCTTCTCTGCAGAGCCTTGCCGTCTCATCTGTCGCAACCTTATTAATGTCTGCTAATACCAGCGCACGTGCTCCTTCGAACGCATAGGCAATGCTGACATCGCGACCGATTCCCGAGCCTGTGCAAACCCCTGTTAGTCTGTACTATCCCCTGCAAAGGACAAATTACTTCCACGTGGTAGACGCAACAATGGAAGAGAGAAGGGGGCGGGAAGGAGTGACAAAAATGGAACATAGGAAGTATGCGGACTCGGCCCAGACCAATGAGATGAGTGAAAGGGTGAGCCACGTACCGGCACCTACGATGAGTGCATTCCCAGTAATATCCATTGTGAGGCTATGCCAGAGAAAAAAGTAATCAAACTGAGACAATGTAAATGGAGTATGTGAAAAAAAAAAAGGTACACCTCCAGACCGATGAAATTCACGAATCTTATATAGATACAGCCCCAAGCTGACCGATTAATAAGCACATCTACGCCGAGGTGCTAAACGTATACATCATTTTATGTTTCGGGTTACAATAATCAATTATACATGGAATCAGAGCTCCTGGGGTGTAAGTTAATCCACCTTCTTCTCTCTTGCTTTTTCGCCTTCCTCTACCGCTTTCCTCAGCTTATCAAATTGGAAGTCACGAGCAAAGAACCAATCCTGCATGGAATGTTAGTGATAAATACATCTGACATCTGAAAGGGGCAAATAGAAATACCCAGAATGTTCGAGGTAACATGGCATCCCATATCCGGATGATAGTTGTTAGGCTTCCGTGCCAAAACCACGCAGAAGGTGAGCTTTTTTGCACTTCGGCATAAACTCCAGATGCGTACTCGGCTGGGGTCATTGTGTCTGTTGTAAAAGTACTCAGAATATGAACAAATTCATAGCAACCCTGGAGAAAACTTACTGGGTGTGCGCCGTACATGCGCCTTGAACTCTTCACTAAGCGGTTGGAAGATCGAATCTAATGTTTTCTCAGCTTGACGCTCATAAAAGGACATTCAAATGAAAAGCTAACCAGCAGGCAAAGAGGCATCATAATCCCTTTTCAAGATGTTTGTGCCCACTTCCCCCGAAATCACGGTAATCACCTTGACCCTGGGATTGCAATTAGCACTTTCCGCTCTCTGGAAGAGTACCGACTTTTTTGTACCCGAAAGGCTTCATTTCAGCTCTGAGTGTATTTCCATATGCATGCAAAGCAGCCTTGCTTGCATTGTAAGAGGCTGTGTGAGACAAACTTCATCAGCAATCTTCCCGCAAATGGGAACTAGAAGGCAGGAGACCAACCGCCATAGATGTATGGCACAATACCACCAATAGAGCCGATGTTTACAATGATTCCTTTTGCTGCCAAAATCGACTTGTGAAACACCCGGACCATCCTCATGGGGCCCAATACATTGACGGCGAACATCTTCTCAACTTTTGATACATCCGTATCGACAGCTGGCATCGTGTACACTAGTAGAGACAGTAAGCCGCAAATCCAAAAGCTTACGCGGTCTCAACCAACCGATTCCACTGGAGATCACGTTAGTAGGATCAGGTATGCATGGGAGTCGGGCTTTTCATACGCATTATTGATCAAAACATCAAGCTTTCCCTGGGTTAAGCCTCTGATTGACTCAAGCAGAGATTCACATTGCGAATCACTAGTAACATCGGAGACAAAAACGTGGACTCCGAGGTCTTCCAGATGATCACGGGCCTCGTGAGGAAGGAGGGTTGCGATCACAGTATAGCCTAACAGAGGGATTGTTAGTTGATACCAACTGCCAATACCCTGTCCGAGGCTCGCATACCTCCTGCGATGAATTGAGAGGCAAGGGCATGGCCAATCCCGCCTTTTCCACACCTAGTTATCGATTGTCAGAAGATAGTCTCTCATTTCTTTCAAGGTCGCCTCTTACCCAGTGATCAGAGCCGAAGGCTTTCGCTCCATGTTAGACAGCACTTCAGTATCAAGGCCAGCGGACAGAAGCAGTTACAGATTCACAGGTTCGTTTCCCACCAGTTGATATCAGTTGATAAAGAGGGGGATGAATCCTGTTGACGCAGCGTTACACTAGCCCGTCTGTCATTCGATAATAAGGCTTTTTCACCCTGGTCAAGGCTGCTCATCTAAGGATTCTCAAAATGCAGGTATCCAAATTGAGAGAGGCGATGTCAAGAAGTAGCGCAAAGACGGGGAGGTCTAAACACCGAATGAGCCGTCATCACATCCCATGGTCCGAGGACATGGAGATTCTAGACTACAAAACCAATCAGTATAGCGTGACCTGATCAAGCATCGCCCTTTTTGTCCCGCTCTCACCTCAGAAAATCGAGGCTCGTTATCGTGAAGACCTGGGATTAGGCCCGAGGCCAATGACACGTGGGGGCGGTATCAGCATGACAGCTACCTTGGCCCCCGAATTGAAGGACGGTGGAAACTGTCTAAAATAGATTACTCACTTCAATTGGGGCTGAAGTTTGCCATGTGCCTACGGACAAGGAACAGGACCGTGGTTTGCTGCAGGTGCTAGTGCACTGGTTCATCACCATCGGAACCTTCAGCCTGTCAGGACAATATTACGGTTAGTGTCTGCAAATGAGCTCCCCATAACGCTATTCTGGGTCCTTACAGTATTGTCATTTCCATGGTTTCTTGCAATTTCGGCCTGTCTTGTGCCTGGTTTTGACTAGCTAATGCTTCCTTCCAGAACCAAAGGCCTGTAGTCAGGCAATTCCTTCGGCTTCGCCAGGTAATTCATGAATATTTCTTTTTTTTTATGTTATGGCTGTGTTGATAGCAATCTCTATATATACTAAGAGGGGCACACTCTGTGACATGCCGATCAATCCTCATCTTCATAGGAACACCCCGTTGTATCCTCACTGAACTATATCCAAGGCTTTCATGCTACCTAATTCTTTGGTTTCTACTACACGATCATTTTGGCCTTTTGCACATACTTCTAATAGAATCCGCTACCTTTCCTTCTACTTTAATACACACAAGAATACAACATGAGCGTCTCATCAGCTTCGAGCTTTGTGGAGGTGGACTCTGATAGATCTGAGAAGCCCAAGCCTCAACACACAACTGAGCAAAGTGGGCTACAAGAGCCCATCGCTATTGTCGGCCTAGGTGAGTTTGATGATCAGTACCCACAACGCATATACTAACCCAACTTCTAGGATGCCGCCTTCCTGGAGGCGTGTCGTCCCTAGACGACTTCTGGGATATGCTCATCAACGGCAGAACAGGACAATGCGACATTCCATCCTCCCGCTTCAACGCCGAAGCCTTCTATCATCCCGATAAAGAGCGGCCGGGAAGCATGAACACAAAGGGCGGTTATTTCCTCAAGGAAAACATCCGGGACTTTGAGAACTCCTTTTTTGGAATCAACAACCTTGAGGCTACCTATATGGACCCGCAGCAGCGAAAGCTACTGGAGGTTGTGTATGAGAGTTTTGAGAGCGCCGGTGCCCGTCTGGAAGATGTCTCGGGGTCCAACACTGGTGTGTATGTTGGAAACTTTACAATGGATTTCCAAGTCATGCAGACGAGAGACCCGGAGTATCTACACCGTTACAGTGCCACCGGTATGGGAACGACTATCTTGAGTAACCGTGTGAGCCATGTTTTCAATTTGCTCGGACCTAGGTATGTGGATTTCTGCGATGAGAGTGATTTTGCGACATTGCTGATAGGTGAACAGTTTGGTCCTTGATACTGCGTGCTCTTCTTCTTTATATTGTCTTCACACTGCTGTCATGGCCCTACGGAACCATGAATGTGATGCTGCGGTCGCAGCTGGGGTTAACCTTATCCAATCCCCTGAGCAGCATATCGGTACAATGAAGGCCGGAGTGCTGTCAAAGACATCGACGTGTCACACTTTTAGCGACCAGGCTGATGGCTATGGGCGCGCGGACGGTGTTGGAGCTGTTTATGTTAAGCGCCTCAGTGATGCCATTGCCAACAAAGATCCCATCCGAGCAGTCATTCGTGGATCTGCTGTCAACGCGTGAGTAGGGTCAATATATTAGTGCACGATTCATATGCTAACCTGCCTTAGAAACGGTCGTACTCCTGGAATCACACAGCCAAGCTCTGCTGGACAGGCAGCTGTGGTACGCAAGGCCCACGCCCAGGCAGGGCTGAATCTTCACGATACTTCGTACGTGGAGGCCCACGGAACTGGTACTCCTGTGGGCGATCCCATTGAGATTCGTGCACTCGCGGACGCATTCTCGAGCAGACCGAAGACTTCACCTTTGCTGATTGGATCAGTATGCCATCCCTCAGACTCTTTATGATACGATGATCTATTACTGACGCTCACAAACAGGTTAAAACCAATCTCGGGCATAGTGAAGCTGCCAGTGGTATCTCCAGTATCATTAAAGCCGTTCTCGCTCTCGAACGAGGAGTGATACCCCCAACTGTAGATGTCGGAACTATGAACCCTGACATCAAGGCGTACGACTGGAACGTCGAAATCGTCACCCAAAACACTCCATGGCCCTGTGATGGTTGGAATATTCCTCGAAGGGCCGGTATCGTAAGTCGTCAATTGTGAGACATGGACTATTCAGATGATGCTAATCTTGACAGAACTCGTTTGGTTACGGCGGGGCCAACGTTCACGTTGTCCTGGAGGCATCCGACTCGTTCGTGCCAGCGGGCTATCATAAGAACGTGGTCCCCACGTCGGTGCTCAATCTGATCAATAAGAGATTCCTCTTGCCTTTTTCGGCCTCCAGCCAGTCGGCCCTCACAGCCAGAGTGTCTAGTCTCAGCGGCAAACCTGCCAATCTGGTAGACCTTGCTTACACTCTGACGACACGTCGGTCCAAGCTGGCAACCAATGGCTTCCTGATTGCCTCGCAGCATACTCTGGCGGAGGATCTTAAGCCTGAGAATCTGATCATTCCCCGCGAGACCAGCATTGATGTAAGCAAGGGACTGACCTTTGTATTCACGGGACAAGGCGCACAGTGGGCTGCAATGGGAAAGGGCCTTATCGACCAATACGCTGCCTTCCGCAACTCCATCCAGCAGTTTGACGCGGTTCTTAAAGGCCTCGAGCATGCCCCGTCCTGGACTCTCCTAGACACTCTGACTCACCCGGCTGAAAAGAGCCAGATCAATGAGGTCAGCCGGGCGCAAACCGCATGTACCGCTCTGCAGGTTGCTCTGGTGGACCTTCTCTCTTCCTGGGGTATCGAACCATCTGCAGTCATTGGACACTCGTCCGGTGAGATTGCAGCAGCCTACGCCTCTGGATTCTTGACCTCGAAGGAAGCGATTACCATTGCCTACTACCGAGGCTATGCGGTCAGCAAGCTGTCTATCAAAGGACAGATGATGGCCGTCGGGTTCGGGCAGGAGAGTGCGGTAGAGGAGATCGAGCGCAACGGACTGACCGGGAAGATCACCGTGGCTTGTGTCAATTCGCCCGAGAACGTCACTCTAAGCGGTGATGCCGATGCAATTGACACCTTGCACTCAGCCATGAGCGATTCGAGTGTTCTCCGCCGCAAACTCCTCACTGACGGTCGGGCGTACCACTCGCACCATATGACCCAAGTCGGTGCCGAGTACGAGAGTCTCGTCCGTGCCAGCTGCAAGCCACTTGCGATGCGCGTGAAGAGCAAGGCTCATGTGCAGTGGATCTCTTCTGTATTCGTTACCCCGAACACAGACACTATTGATTACTCCTACTGGCGGCACAATCTCGAGAAGCCTGTTCTGTTCGGTCCTACTCTTCAGAAGCTGACCGAAAGGCACTCAACCCCCTTGATTGAGATCGGTCCTCACGGAGCCCTGAAGCTTCCCATAAAGCAGACTTTACAGGACGTCGGGATTACCGCTCCTTATTTCCAGGCTGTCACGCGCGGAGAGTCCACCGACCTGAGTCTCTTGAAGCTCCTGGGTAGCTTGTACGTGGCTGGTGCAAACGTGCCTCTTAACCTTATCAACGGCCTCGACAATGTGGCTGCAGCCAAGGATCTCAGTCTTGTTGGCAAGATTGTGAAGGATCTCCCCACCTACCAGTGGACGTACCAGCAGACACTGTGGAACGAGTCGCGTGCTAGCATTGAGTTCAGGAACCGCAAGTACCAACGCCATGAGCTGCTCGGCTCTATGACTACCGGCAGCAACCTGGTGGACTTCACATGGCGGAATGTTCTCAATGGCAATGATGTGCCCTGGATCCAGGACCACAAGCTAGATCGCACTGTTGTGTTCCCTGCCGCTGGATATATTGCTATGGCCATTGAAGCCCTTACCCAGGCCTTGGGCAAGAAACAGGCGGATGGCTTGTCTTATGAGCTGCGCAATGTTAACATCATGGCTGCTTTGACTTTGTCCAGCCAGGATAACATGGTGCCTGCGGAGATGTTCACTACTCTGCGAAAGAAGAGTGTCTCTCCCACTGCGAAATCCAAGAAATGGTGGGAGTTCGAGATCGTTTCCGTCAAAGATGGAATCTCGTCCACGCACGTCCTTGGTTCTATTGCGGTCCATGTGCCTCGTGCGCCTCTTGCTGCCGCCGTTAAACTGGACGAAACTCATGGCGAGCCGTCCGCAGTGCGCAACTGGTATCAGAAGATGAGAGATGAAGGTTTGAACTTCGGAGCACAGTTCCAAACTATGAAGACGCTCCGCGTTCCCCGAGGCAGGACGGACCGCTGGGCGATCTCGGAAATTGATGTCCACCAGCGGACTCCGGGGGGTATCGAGCATGATTCAAGCTATACCATCCACCCTGTCAGCATTGATGGCATGTTCCAGACTGCTATTATTGCCGGTGCCCATGGAGTCATTCCCGATCTCCTGGCTCAGGTCCCCGTGTCTTTCGAGAGCGCCATCATCCGCGCACCTACGGCTGCAAATCTCGCCAGCAGCTACACGGTCTTTGCCGACTCCCATGCGACGAGTTTCTCGACCGCTACTATCTCCACGGAGCTGCGCAAGCCCGATGGACAGGTGTATGCACAGGTCCACGGCATGCGTCTGAGAACCTACGAAGGGTCTGCGAACAACACGGATATAGTGGAGCGTCAACCGATGCTTCGTGTCTGCTGGAAGCCGGACCTCGCCAGTCTTCAAACTGCCCCTCATGCGCTCGAGGAGTTCATCATGGGTGAGGCGGCATTGGAGAGGCTCTCAGCGCAGGTCTGTCCCTCCGAAAAACTTTACCGCATGCTGGGAGTCCTGGAACTCTTCTGCCACAAGAATCCCCGAGCTCGTATTCTCTACTGCCTCGCCGATTCTGATGACCTTACTGCTGTGGGAGTGTGTATGAGCAAGTTGGGAGCTGGAACTGAGATGCCCAACTACAGCTCGTTTTCTGTCGCTGAGATCACCGATGAAGGTGTTATGAACAAAAGAAAGCTTCTTGAGGCCGGCCCGCCTGCAGACATTAAATCGCTACCCGTTGATGGCAACACGTCTACTTATGATATTGTCATCGTGCCTATCGCATACCAAGACCAACAAAAGAAGCAACTTGATCATCTCCTGCCACTGGTTAGCTCCAATGGCCTCCTCGTCATGCCGGATCCTTTGCAATCGTTGCCCAAGCTGCCGCAGGAGGCCGATGAATCAACCACCTGGGAAGCGTCTAACATCTGTGGCTTTGGGCTCCTCCAGAAGCGGACGCAAGACCCAAAGTCGGGAGCTCAGATTGAAAATCTCATCCTCGTTGAAGAGACACTGGGTACCGCGCTGGGCGATGCTATTCTATCCACGATTTCCCGCATCGCAGACTCGGTCATTCGACTGCCCTTGGATGCGGTCTCGGAAAGCACCATCCCTGCCAAGTGTACCGTTGTCACCACCGTTGAAACCGCCCAACCCTTCCTGTCCACTATGGGTGAGGAACGCATGGCTCTGTTGAAAGTCATCACCAATCGTGCTTCCAACGTAGTCTGGGTGAACAGCTGCGGTATGCTGCAGGGTAAAAACCCGGACATGGCTCTCGTCGGCGGTCTTTCTCGATCCCTGATGCTAGAGCAGCCGTCTCTTAGCTTCTACACTTTGGACATGGATGGCAAGACCACGCTTGACATCACTGCTAAGCACATTGCTTTTATTCTCTACCAGAGTGTCCTGTCGCCTCATATTGACTATGAATTCGTTGAGAGAAATGGTCTGCTGTACATCAGCCGTTTCCTGCCCGACTATGCGTCTAATGACCGGTTCCAGCAGACGCAAGGAAAGCATACCAAGCAGATGGAGCTGAAGGACGCGGGTGATTGTCGACTTTTTTTGCAGGGAGCTAGTCAGGTGCACTCACTCTGCTTCAAGCAGAGCCCGAGTCACGCCCAGCTAAAGAGCGCTGATGTCGAGGTTGAGGTGATCGCTCACGCCATCAATGCCCAGGATAGTCAAGTCATTCACGGCAAAGCGGAGACCAAGAAGTCTACCTGCGGCACGGCGTTCACTGGTATCGTGAAAGGAGTCGGTAGCTCTGTTGCCGGTCTCGCGCCTGGAGACCGTGTCGCTGTGATGGCGCCTAATCACTTCCGTCTCACTGATCAGGTCCCTTCCTGGACTTGCCAGAAGCTTGAGTCTACAGATAGTCTCACTGAGCTGGCAACCATCTTCGTCCCGTACGCCACAGCTCTCTATGCTCTCCATGATCGCGCCCACATCCAATCCGGGGAGTCTCTGCTCGTGCACATCGACTCGTCAGGCGTTGGACTAGCCGCTGCTCAACTCGCCGCTCTCTCTGGGGTGGAGGTTTTCTGTACCGTGCTCACGCAGGAAACTCGGGATTTGCTGATCAAATCGTTTGGTATTGACGAGAAGCGAGTCTTTGTCCTGGACGAGGCAACCTACCTCGCGGACATTCAGGCCGCAACTAACGGTCGCGGTGTTGATGTCGTATTCAATCTGTTCAATGATGACCTGCTTCACGATAGCTGGCGTGCCTGTGCTGACCTCGGCCGGTTCGTGGAAATCGGCAATCGCACTGCCGAGGGCTTGGATATGAGTTTCTTCTCTAAGCAGTTGACTTACACTGCGTTTGATCTGGAGAGTCTCTATTATTCGACAAATCCGGCTGTTTGGAAGAAGTGGACTAGGTCAGTTGCCTCTAACGCCTAACTAGATGGTGAATACATACTGACAGGATCCGATGTGCAGTCTTATGCAGAACGTGTTCAAGCTCTACCGGGAAGGGCGCATTCAACTCGCGGAGCCTTCGAAGATCTTTGATGTTTCCCAAGTTTCTGAGGCTTTCCATTATGCGAACGCAGAGAACCTTCTCGGCGGTGTCGTGGTCTCGCTGGAGAACCGCAGCTCTAAGGTCAATGTATGTCATTGTCATGCTTGTCCCTGTCGTTCTTTACTAACCTTTCATATCAGGTCCTTCCCATGAAGTACGCCACTGTGCTCTCTTCCGAGAAGACGTATCTCCTAGTCGGCTGTCTCGGCGGGCTCGGCGCATCTCTTGCGAAATGGATGTTTGCGCGTGGTGCACGGAAGTTCGTCTTCCAGGGTCGATCCGGAGCAGACCGTCCTGCAGCCCGTCGTCTCGTCGAAGACCTCCAGTCCCTAGGCGCTGAAGTGTCCGTCGTTCGCGGAGACGTAGGCAGCAAGGCGGACGTGCAACGAGCCGTCGACAGCATCCCCGGTGTCCTCGGCGGCGTCGTCCAGGCCGCCATGGGCCTGAGCGAAGCCCTCTTCACCACCATGACGAACCAAGCATGGCACACCGGCATTGGCCCCAAGCTGCGCGGCACCTGGCATCTTCACGAGGCTATCGCCGCGCGCGAGCAAACCCACCCCCTCGACTTCTTCCTCATGACGTCCTCCGTCTCTGGCAGCGTCGGAACCGCCACCGAGAGCAACTACTGCGCCGCCAACCACTTCCTCGACGCCTTTGCACGGTACCGTCGCGCCCACAACCGCGCCGCCAGCTCCCTCGGCCTCGGCATGATCTCCGAAGTCGGCTATCTGCACGAGAACCCGGAGATCGAAGAGCTGCTTCTCCGCAAGGGCATCCAGCCCATCAACGAGGAAGAACTGCTCCAGATCGTCGACATCACTCTCTCCCAAGAAGCCACCACCCCGGGGTTCCTGCGCTCCGACCCCCTCGCTAGCAGCCACATCCTGACCGGCCTCGAGCCGCTCGCCCTCAAGGGCCTCCGCAGCAAGGGCTTCGACGTCAGTAACCCCATCCTCTCGGACCCGCGCGCCTCCCTCCTCGCCACCACCATCGACGGCCTCGCCAACGCTGCCGACGATACCCTCGGCGCCACCGTCTCCGCGGAACTAACCCAGGCCCTCACCGAAGCCGGCGAGGGCGTCCCACTCCGCGACACCGTCGCTGCGCTGGTGAGCAAGCGGTTCGGGAACCTGATCCTGATCCCGGCGGAGAAGCTTGATGTCAAATTACCTCTGTCGACGTACGGCATGGATAGTATGTTGGCGGCGGAGTTCCGGTCCTGGGTGTATCGGGTGTTTAAGGCCGATGTGCCGTTCTTGGATCTGTTGTCGCCGACGATGAGTTTGAATTCGTTGATTGATGGGATTGAAAAGGAGGTTGGTGCTTTGATGGCATAATAGTCTGATTGAATTGGTTGGAGATTTATGAGTTATGATTCTTGGGGGTTTGGTTTCTTCTTTGGAGTTTGGGGTTTTGTATATATGCCTTTTGTCGCCTGCTTGTTTTTTTGGATGGGGCTGGGTTGTTCGTGTTTACTGTATAGACTTTCTTGCTACTATATGTTCATATCATTCGATTACTGTTCTATTTAGAATGACTTTCTTGTTCGTAACCCTTTCCTGTGTTCAAGTAGTGTGGTATATTCAGCGCTATCTCTCATCTCCAGGAGTCAAATAAAGCAGATAAGAACCAGAGAATCATCATATCTACAACACAGATGAGATAATGGTCGGTTGTATACCAACTGAGATGGTTCTAACCTAAACAAAGTACCACACGCCTACGTTCGATGCGTTGCAATGCAGACATATCTAATAATCCTTGACTGTATGTAGGAGTATGCAGGTAGAGATGCTATCATTCATCTCCCTTGAAAGAATCGACACTTTCCTTAGCATCGTGTCCCACTATCGAAAAGAAGTACACTTCATACATACGTAAAGAAAGAGGAAGGTAACAGGAAATCAAAAAGGTAAACAGACAAAGAGAGAGGGAAGCAAGGGATACGAGAACATACCTACCTACCAATCCACTCCCTTAACCTATCCTCAGCTCAGATCGAGCACGCCAACAAAAACAACCCATCGCATCCCAGCCAGCCAGCCATCCTACATACCAAATGACAAACCGAAACCCCTTCACCCCACAGTTATGCACCGGACCTGTCCTACCTGGATATGCACATACCTACCAAGTTCCTCCGATGCCGAATATCCGAACTCCAAGGTCACACCACCAGTCACCAATCACAGCCAGCTACATACTTACCTACATACCACAGCAGAGGTCCAAGGGCCGCGTAACGGCACCTCCGAAGCCAAGTCCTAACAAGCCTTGAACCGAAAAGCTTGTTCCGGCAGGAGGTGCCGTGTCCCTTGCAGAGGGAAATCAATGGAGAGATCGGAATGTGAGCTCCGATGAGTGCTGTGTATTGTGTGACGTGAGCTGCATGATGCAGCGGAGGGGAGAACAGGGCGAATTGAAGAAAATGCCTCATAGATGAGTCGGGAGATGTTGATTACATTTGAAGGTCGGTTCTGGGTGATGCATTGTACCCTGTTTCACGGTTCTATCTCGGTGTCTACTCCAGACGGAGTGGTGTGTTGTTTGTCGAAAGGTCCATGGGATTCGATATTGAGTATGCTTTGTAAAGGGTGCTATAATTAGTGTTCAGTGGGCGAGAGTGCTTGCGTAGAAGGGGTGATCTGGGTACATACTCCGTACTTCTCCTGGAAAGGATCAGGTTCACCGCCGAATGCACACCGCTCCAGATGCAGGGGCTGACGGTGTCACCTGCGCGGTGAGTCACCGCGCATTGTCCCGTCCGGTCACGTTTGGTCATGTCCTGTCGGGTCCGGTATCAACTTGCCAGATATTCTTAGGTGTCTATGTATAGATGGTGAGTAGAGCTACCCACGTAGACCCTGTTCGATCCAAGATACAATCCGCAATAACCAAAACATATGGGAAAATGCGTAGAAAGATATATAGACAATAAGTTCAAGATAAATAAAATTCTAAATAATAAACACAAATCTTTATAAATTCACTGCTATAGTATATTTTGTCACTCGGACTGAGGCTAATTGAACAAAGATAAATCAGGCATTTATCATCATCTCTCATCAGGGTCGTGAAGGACGTCGGTGTCGTCACTCAGACGGTGTGGAGGTGGTGGTAAGGTGCCGCAACAAAGCCCAGAAATAAGCATGCGCGCCCCCTGCCCGCCATGGGTAAAGGTGAAGGAAGAGGAAGAAACAATCACTGTACCCATGACGGCGGATAGTAATTATTCCCGTTGTCATCCATCGGGGTCGCCCCCGGATCGAACAATGCGGCCGGCCAGATCGAGTCCGTGGCAGACGTTGTCATCGGCATACTCGACGTCGGTGTTGTCATCGGCTTGAACGCTTCCGTATCCGACATGGCATAGACCTCCTGCGACGGAAGCGGCTTGGAGTCCATGCCCATGTTCGCCTGCAGTTGGTGCTCCAGGGCAGCCGTCGATTCATTGGCGGACTTGAGGAAATCGTCGATGCTGATTGACTCCAGATGGTTCGACGACAAGAGCTGCGCCTGCGGTAGACCGATGAACGACGAGGCGGAACTGATACGGAAGTTATCCATATCTGATCCTTCACTGCCGCTGTGGAGATCGGGGAGATCGGCGCCCGCGGTTCCGATACCGGAGAAGGGTCCGAAATCCTCCACCTCCGAGATGTCTCCCGACGACGAAGGAGCCGGCAAGCCGGTGGTCATGGAGTTGTAGTCGAAGCTAGCGTAGGAGGGAGCTTGCGTGCTGGTGGCAGCCGGAACGTCCGACGAGTACAGGGGGAAGCTGGACCAGTCGACGGGCGGGGCACTGAACCCTGCAGAGTGGAGGGGCAGATCGGCTTCCGGTGAAGTGAAATAGGACTCTTTGTAGGGATCTTGGAAAGCCATACAGTTCACCGGGGACGTGGTCGTTGTTGGGAACGAGGAATATGACGAGACGTCGAGAGGGGGGACACTGGTCACGAGTTGATTCAGAGGCGTCTTGCCCATCGGCTGCTGCACGGACGTCGTGGGTTCTGCAGGAGCGCTGTGATCCGTCGATTCCTCCAAGGGTTGAGCCGGAGGAAAGAAGGACGAGAGATCGAGCGGAGGCATAGATGTTGGGACATCCTCCGTAGCAAGGACGGGGGCACTATCGGGAGACCCATGTTCGGATTTGACTCGGCGCTGAGGACCCAGGGGAGCAGGCATCTGCTCGGGAAACTGCGGGGTCGCAAACGGTAGCGGCGGCGGCGGCTGCTGCTGTTGCTGCTCGTTCATGAAGGCAGCTTGACTTAACGGCAGATGGTCGATGGATCGTCGAGCCACGTCGGACGTCGAATGGATGGTATGCGACCGCGGTATTGTGTAAGGCAGGCCGCATTTGTGAGCCATGTCATTGTGTTTGTGAGCCGGCTTGTGGTGACCATCCCGAAAGATAGTGAGCGTGCTTTCGGACTTGGTCGACGTCAACTGGGGTTTTTTGGGCAGCTCCGACAGAGAGGTATGCGGTGGCGGAGGCAGACCCGTCTCCGGGACAGGATCGAGGTGGGGTTCCTTTTTCAGCGCGCAGGTGCAACGTAGCCCATGGGAGCAGCCACATCTTGTACGAGAATCCTCTGTGAAATGCAGATCAGAAAACAATGAACCGAACTACCATCGCCAACATGCTCACGCTTTAGATCCCGCTTGTCAACAGCGTGGGGATCTGAATCATGCTTGTGGCTATTCTTTTTCTTGTCACCACACTCGCACTTGGTGTGGGTTGTCCGTGACTTGCGTAGGCCGCGACAGTGAGCGCATTGAGAGACTGGGCGGCCTTTTTTATTGATGTGGGTCAAGGGGCGGTCTGGACGAAGAGGACAGTTTCACCCCGAGTCAGTTTGGTTTCGATCTCTCCCGGCACGTCTGTGTTGTTCGACTGCGGGGCAATGAAGGACAATTGAGACTTACCGCTGTGGTGACAGCTGCTGACACGGTGACCCCGGACGCAAGCTTCACAAGCCCACTTCTCGCCATCGATCAGCATAGCGACGTTACTGGGTAGCGAACATGCGACGATTCGCGACGAGAAATAGAGGGAAATCAAAAGTAAGAAGAGCGACGAGAGAACCGATACGGACAGGTCCCTCGGACAGAAGCGTGAGGTATGTTTGTTTGCTTGCTTCGTTCTCTTTCCAACTTCGGACTCAATCTTTTTTTTTTCTTTTTATAGTAAAGGTTCAATCAGCCGAACAGGAATCCCTGTCGGGAAGGAAGCGAAAGGGCCGTCAAGGCGAGAACTCGCGGACGAGATGTGCGGTCCGTCGAAGCGATCGGACCGACAGGAACCAAGAAACTCCAACAACGCAGGGGTATCTTCAACGAATATCCCAATGCACCACCAAAATGATGCCACAGAAAACGCCGGGTTCACCTGTAAAGGGAGGGGCCGCAACCGAGAACGGGAGGACTAGTGGAGAACACCTTTCAATTGAATTGAAAGGTGGGCGAAGAGAGGTATTGAAGTGTAAAGTGGCGAGTGATACTCAAGGTACCGAAGTACCAGGAGCAGAGGGGTTGTGGTGGTGAGGAGGGGGGGGGGGAGGAGGAAGAGAAGTGAAGATAGTCGATCCGGAACTAAGAGGAGGCCCAACAGAACATGGAAAATGAAGAGCACAATTCAACAAACAACAACTAATTCGCGGGGGGCCAAAGCCTACGCACCGTTTGGCGCCGGCCGTGAGACAGGACACCAAAAACCGGCTGTGGCGGCCAAGGGAAAGGGGAAAAGCGATCGATCTGAAGGCAGAGCTGCGAAGACACCCTGGGAGAAGAGAGAAAAGAAAGAAGGGAAGAAAAAAAAAAAAAAAAGAGGAAGGGGGAGAAAAGAAAGAAAAAAGAAAAAGGAGAAAAACGGGGAAAAAAGGCGAGGGAAGGAAAAGGGAAGAGGGGAGAGCAGGAGAGAAAGCGGGAAGAGAAAGTTGGAAGTGCGCCGCAAGGAAAGACTTCTGGCGCTGCTGGTCGATCTGCCTGCCCGGACTGTACCATTCGTGTATGTATGTACGCTATACTGAGTAAGTCTATGCTATAAATACTTTTTTTTTTATTCTCCATTCTATTCAATAATCCAGGCATGAGCTCAATCAACAAGATTATTAGATCATAACCCAGACAGTCTCCTCCAAAATCGATGTCCTATTACATAAATTCCCCATCCTCCCCAGGAATGCAATGTCATTCTTCCAGTCCAGACTCTTCCCCAGTTACCTAAGAGCTTCACAGTACCTGCGTCTTCCTCGAGGATTACAGTACGGTGACGATACCGAACTGCGCCAGCCTCGTGCTGCGGTTCAGCGCTTTCTCGTCTCTTCTCTCTTTTCTTTTTTCCCTTTCCCTTTTCTGTCTGTCAGAACAGGCTGAATCAAGGAGTCCGATCCCCGTCACCCCCGTGGATTGCTTCGGAATGGGTGATCTGATGCACCGGCTGCCTTGCGCCGTGGTCCAGGGACCTATCCGGCAGTTTCACCTTTGGTTGTTCGGTCAACAATCGCGTGGTGATAATATCATCATGCCGGGTACACAGTATACTGAATACTGAATAGTAAATATCCTCCGGTTAGGTAATGGATATTGCATTCCACTGGACGTGGCCTGGGGTCTCCAATCTTTCCCCATCGAGATCCCGGACAGGGCATCCTGGGCTTTGCCTGAGGTCCTCCAGAGCCCAGAAGTCCGGAGAGTCCAGTCAGCTCAGCTCAGCTTCCTGCAGCGCACTGGTCACACTGACCGTCCATGTACACCGTATGCAGGCAGGATGGATACTGACTTCCTGACTTACATGAACATCGGTCCTCCGCGGACTCTCACGCAAGGGACCCGAACTCATTCCGGTTGAACTCACTTCAGCTGCCTCTGTCGCATTCACAATACTATCCCCTCGAGACCAAAACCGGGAATATTCGACCCCAACCGCGATTCACGCTGAATTTCGTAACCTAATTCCAATTAGGTCTTAGGGTTTGTGACCCTTCAAGGAAGCAACAGAAAAGAAAGAGGGAAAAAAAATAAAAATAAAAACTGGAGCCCCAGTACGGAGACTAACCAAACTCTGTCTTACGGGCGATGGATCCTCTTACGAAATTCTGGGGCAGAAGCCGGGCCGGTGATGACTTGGCTGCGTGTCTGCCTGTCTGGGAGCGAAGGAGGGGCTCTTCTTTTTTACCCTTTTCACCTCGTAGTGTTCTGTAGACCGAGTTTTGTCCTCTTCGCATTCCCCTCATCGTCTTCCTTTTTCGGGGTTGCTCGAACGCAATGACTCGAGGATCTCGGCGCCAAACCTGATGGGCTACATCATCGGAGGCGAGGAGTGAGGCCGTCTGGAGGCGCTGACTCGTCCGCCGGCAAAGTTTTGTCGCCTCGTTCTAGAAAATCTTTCGGATCTTCCGTGCAGACCGATAGGCGTGGAAACGTGCGGCGCAACAGGCACGGGGATTGGACCGTGGGTGGGCGGCAGGCGTGAACCACGGATGGATGGAAGAGCGTTGGCGGTGCCCAGGGTTGCCCAGAAAGACAGCAGCCAAACATACTGTGTAGGGTGTACACAGTCGATACAGTGTTTTCCCGGCAGGGATCTCCAAAGGAATCGCGATCACATCTCAGTCCGCAGTGTACTCAGTGCTACTCGGTAGAGAAGGTCCTGCCTACCGAGAAATGGACGGAGGGCCAACCGCATGCCTTCTCCGATCCCGTGACGGGCGAGACGTGCGATGACGTCATGCCTTCTTCTTCGGGGCGTTTGCAGGCGGTCAGGCGCTCTCCGATCGGCGGCCTGGATGCCTGGTCTCTCCACCAATCGCCGTCCCCACCGGGTCTGCCCGGCTGCGATGCCTGAGCCTGAATTGCCTGAATTGCCCGCTGGGAGACGGCCCTTTTGTGTCTGTAAGTGTCTATCGATATGTAACCGATCTCCCATCTCTCACATCCAACATCAAATACTTGCCTATCCCCGTCCCCCCTCCCTTATCATCCGCCTCACTGAAATGATAAATCGACTCCACCCCGGCGTCTAGTAGTCTCGACCCGCGACGGTCGAAAAATCCTGAACGGTGAACGCGAGGTGGATCGGCCTCCAATTTCATCTCCAATCCCCCAGACAGTCCCACTTCGCTAGCCGCGGACTGGCGCTAAACGGCGCCGGCCTGGGGGGTTGGTCCAAGTTGGTCTTGGGCTGGGAGTCCCATTCGCACTGAGACTTTCTCCAGTTGGGAGAATTGGTCCGTCGCGCTGTGTTCGGGCCGCGGTGGATAATCCTCTAACTTAAGGCTACCGAACTCTAGATAGGGAGTTGGCCGGAGGGGCACTGCGGTGTATTCCTAGTGTATGTAGTGTGACTGACCTGGTGACTGTCTTTGCTTTGGTTTGGGTTGGATTGTTGCAGCTGATGCTGTTGACTGTACTGACACCGTAGTCACAGAATATGTGAAGGTATTGGGTGTAGCTTCGAGACGAGACGGGCACACCTTCTACCTTCTGCATTAGCAAGTTCTACTATTAACCACTTCCTTTCAATATGGTATATATCCGACCTACTCAAAAGAGAAGGAGTTGTCCAAACCAAAGGGAATAATGACATCGTAGTATCAGCCTCGGCACTAAACATCGCATCACATATCAATACAATCTAGCGATATTAACCAGACAATATTCCAAGGTTTTGCCTCTAATTCTAATCTTGATCCGATCATTTCACAGTTACTCATAAGCTCTGCCATTTAACTAAACCCGCAAAAGACTACAATGCACCAGTAACCAAACCAACCGCCTCATACACTCAGCCCACTATCAAGAACAGCCAATTCGACCCATCCATATGTCTTCGCTTCATGTGTAAAGAGCAAAAACATACTCTATCCAAGACTCTGCACCTAGAAGCTCAGCCTCGTCTCGAGCTACACTCGTACCCTTGGTACATCAAAGCTACTTAGCACTATACGTGTCTTGTCAGCCTAGTATGAGGTGATGTATGTATCTACATCAGTGGAACCTGAAGAACCTTATGCCATCGAGATCCAACCAGCGCGTTGGTATCCCGGCGTTGCTTGCTCGTTCATAGATCACATGCCTACTTCGCTGCTGGCCTGGAAGAGATCGGGTAGACAGATGAATCATTATCGTGAGACAAAAGACATGGACAAACATTCGTATCGAATCAATCGGGGGAGTTCCCCCTGTCATGCTGAGGGAGTGTATTGATAAGCAGTATGAAAAAGCACACAATATTCTATCGTTAGTAAGGTCGAAGTTTGCTTGATTGTCTACTTGAGAAGCCGTTGAGGCGTTTGTACGTAGTGAGCTGTGCAGGTTACCATGTCAAAAAGGTACTGTGCCAGGCAGGTACCTACTATGCATTTGGTGATCTCCATAACTCCATGCAGGTAAATAAGCGAATGGGGCAATTGTGGCGAACCCGGCAACATGGGGACAAACGCTAGAGCCCTACGGTGTAAGCAGGCTTGATTGATAAGATCCACTAATGTAGAGAACTTCTAGCCTGGTAGCTAAGTATCGTCCTGGAATGAGGTTAATTCATCCTCATATCTAGGCTTACCCTATTGCGTATGTATAGTACCCTGGTTATCTGAAACAATGTATTAAACCCCTGTATTGCAATAAATTTTGTCAACAAGATGTGAAGCTATATATAAGTCTATAAATGTAATTCGTGAGATCCGCATTGATTCTTTGTTTGTTGTCCAAAATCGGTTTATTTGTATTTGGCCATGAATTCGGCGTGGAACTTCACGATCCGCTCAACCCAGTCGGTTCCCGGGGCCAGGAAAGTCGTGCGGAAGTGCAGTGTGTTCTCCTTCTGTCCGAAGCCGGAGCCCGGAACGACGCAGACACCCGTGGCGTCCAGGAGGCGCAGGCAGTAGAACTCGTCGGCGGCGCGCTTCTCCTCGGCGGCGGCCTCAACGGCCTTAGGAGGGAGCGTAATCGTGGGGAAGAGGTACATGGCACCCTGAGTGAAATATTGATGTCAACAACTGATGTGGGCTGTGATCGCGTGAGTTTAAAGGCAACATACCTGAGGTTTCTGGCACTCCACACCCTCCATCTTCTGGAAAGCGTCGTACAGAGCCAAGGCGCGCTGGTGCAGACCATCGCGGATGCCGTTGTATTCCTTCTGGTATACCTCGTGACTGGGAGAGCCCTCCTTGGGCGGGTTGACCATCATCTCCAGCAGGCACTGTCCGATGACGGGCGGACACAGCCCGATACTGACGAGCTTGTAGATCTGGGCGGCGACCTCCGGGTCAAATCCAACCAATTCGAAGTAACCACCACGGTGGCCACACTCGCCAACCATGCCCTTGGACACACTGTGCAGGGAGACAAGCTCCACGTTGTCGTACTTGCCGGGCTGCTCCTGCTGCAGCTGGCGCAGCCTCTTCTTGAACGAGGTGAATTCACCTTCGAAGACGTTGGTCTGGTAGACCTCATCGGCGATCACCACCAGCTTCTCCTCGGCAGCGACGTCGAGCACGCTCTTGATGTCATCCGCACCAAGAGAGGCACCGGTGGGGTTGCCAGGGTTGATAACCACGATGGAGCGGACGTCCGTTCCATTGCTCTTGGCCTTCTCCAAGGATGCCCGGATGGCATTAACATCGGTACCCCAAGCCTTCTCCTCTTCCAGGAGGTAGGGAACGCACTGCGCATTGAGAAGGGAAAGAGTGGCGGTATAGAGAGGGTATTGAGGGATGGGAACGAGAACACCGGCCTGCGGTCCGTTGCAGATGACGTTGAGGATGGTGTTCACACCTGACGAGGCACCGGCGCAGAGGAAAAGGTCCGAAGGGTTGGCAGGGAATCCATCACGCTCCTCGATGAACTTGGCGACGCTGTTCCGAATCACAGGGGCACCCTGGCTGTGACTGTACGCTCCCACGCTCTGCACGTCGGCAAGAAGGACCTTGGCGCGGTCGATGACGTCTTGTTCGTATCCGAAGGATGTACGGAGGGCCTCGGGATTGTTCAGCAACAAGGGGTTCTCGAGCAGACTGAGCACTTGACGGAAGAAGGTGATGGGCTTTTGGTCGAGTTGTTGCGGGTTGCCGATGTTGGCGAAGATAACGCTGTCGAAGGGCAACGACTTGTCTCCCTGGGCCAGCTTCACCCGGTATTCCTCCGCCTTGACGGCAAGTTCACCACGGACGGCATACTTGGCTTCCTTGACGTGGGGGTTGATGTTGTCGGGGTTCAGACAGCGAGTAGCCTGGGCACACAAGGTCCGCTTGGTAGTGTAGGAGACGGTCGTCTGGGCCGACATGGTGGGGACTGTAGTCGGAGGAAGAGAGACTGGTTAGTATGTGAATCTCTTGAGATTGGGACCGGCGGTTCGCTCGGAGGGACCGCCACGTTTTGTACTGGAGTGACGGAGGAGTCAACTCCCCCCTCTCGAGTGGGTAAGAGACAGGATGCGGGAACGGGCCCGAGGGATGTCACGAGGGAGAGGGGAATGGCGTGGGCGTATGGCGGCCGAGAAAGCGCAGCGGCATTAAACGGACATCCAATGGTGCAACGCTGGCAGGCGATCGGGACCCAACCGGGCGATTTCCCGAAATAATACGACTAAAAAGCAGGGAGACTTGACGTACCTGAAAGGGACTTGGAACTAGAAGCCCCGGCGGGAAACGAGCAGAAGGCCCGCGGGATGTGCTGACGGCGCATCAGGCCAGCGCCATTCGGCCGGGAAATCGAGCATCGCAGCGGCGAGGCCCGCATGTGCGCGGCGAGCTTATACTGCCAGCTCATCTTGTCGCTTCCTTATGATGCCCCTGGGAGTTGGTCGAGACAGCCAATTACTTGCGCGATTTCCTTCCTTTCTCCACCTTTCAAAGGAGGGGGGGTTCGTGGCCAGACGTGGGGTGATTCAGGGGAAATTGACAATGAGAAACCTGCCGTCGACGCGTAGCCACAGGTAGAGAAGGACGCAAGGAGATAATTGGAATTGCCCTCACACAGAATCGCAAACTAAAAAAAGAGAAAAGAGAAAAAAAAAAAAAGGTGAAGGCGGAAAACACACGACTTCCCTTTGGGCGGGCGGTGAATCCCGCGCTGACTCATCGCTATCGGTGGATGCGATAAGAACATTGTTCTACTTGAGAGATACCTACCTACTGCATAGATGGAGTGTTACTTGATATTCCTCTCAAGACCAATACTGATGCTTTAGCTGACTCCTCCCAGTGATCGAATTTACTGCAGAGACGCCGACAGCCTTCGTGGCACCCCGAACCAGGCCACGCCAAACTCAGCGAACGCCTCCGCTTTCTTCCCCACGAAGAGGCTTCCGGCGCCGCCCGACGTCGGCTCTCTCCCCGCGACTTCTGCAGTCCTGCTTGCTCTCCTCCAGTCTATGGCTCCATGGCCCGGATACGAGATCTTAGGTAAAGATCAACTCTCTACCAACTCCTAAAGAACGTGGTTCCACCACCAATACGACTCTATGAATAATCCCTCAGATCGCGTGGATCCCTGATAGAAGATGCAAGATGCTCGGGCGCTTGGCATCGGCCCACTCTACGGTCAAGTCCAATCGCATCCGATCAGGCGATTCGAGGTCATGTTGTCTTCGGTCATTAATTGTATGATACAGCAGCCTCACTTGCTTTTTTGCTCTAGTAACGATCACAAAGAACAAATAAATAACCCTAGGCTTCATCCGTCACTGCTCCAGAGAGCCGGAGTGAGGGAGCGGCACCCGTCTCAATTCATATCGCTCATGTCTGGTCCGTCTCTCTAGCTCCGCTCGCTTCCCCTCAGGCGCACGGTTTGACCGTACTTCTGGAGCTTCGTGATCAGAGCGTCACCGTGCTTAACCACGTCAGCATACTGCTTGTTCTTGTCGTCTGGACGGTTCGTCTCGATGATGCCGTTGACTCGGTCGATGGTGCAGGCGATGCGGTTGCTGGCGATGAACTTGGCCAGGTCCCTATAAATTTTAGATCAGTCATTGTAAATCAACCCATTTAGGGGCTGCTGAACTCACCGGTCCAAGAAGTCTACCGTCACACCGAAGTCGTTGGCCATGCTGTTCAGCCCCACAACCCGGTAGCTCTGAAGCAGCTGCTGGTAGGCGCGCAGTCGCATCTCACGAACAAACCACGCACGGTGTTCGTGCAGGTACCGATCTTGGGTCAGGAAATTGTCTTCCACGGCAGCCAAGGCGACGAAGAATGTGCGGTAGTTGCCGTTGTACAGGCTGTTGACCAGGTCAGCGAGGGGCGTGAAATCCACCGGGGTCTCGGCCTCGGCCTGGATGCCAGAACCGGTGGCGAAAGTGGTCAGGTTGACGGCGGTCGTAGCGGCACCCGGCGTGCTGCTGGCAGTGGATGCATCCTTCATATCCTCATCTGCGGCGCTAGGTCCGGAAGACACCTCGCCGGTCAGGGCGGCGAGCCGGTCTTCCCCGGACCCCAGGATAGCCCTGATCTCTGGCGCGTCCACGACCTTGGCCTTGAAGTCGACTCGCTTCAGCGATAGCGATCCCGCGAGGACGGAGTAGATGACTAGCGCGGAGTAGCTGCACAGTTCGTAGCTCGTGAAAGTAGACAGACTGTCGAGAAGAAGAGGGGCAGCCAGGCTGTAGGAGCGGATGGTAAGCAGGTGCAATCCCTTGTAGGCCTTCAGACGATTCCTTCGGTCCCAGTCACCGCCGCTCTCGACCAGGGTTTCCGCCCGCTCAATGCTCTTCTTGACAAACAGGGAGTCGCCGAAGAACAGTCCAATCCGGATCATCGCCATCACCAGGTCGATCTTCGTTCCCAAAAACGTCGTCTTCTCCAGAAGGGCCTCGTGGGATTCGATAGCTTTGTCCTATACATGCGTAATGCCAATTAGATTGCTGCGCCTAGATTTTAGCGACTGGTAGTTCAGAACACTCACCTTGTCGCCCACCTTCGCCCAGAACTCGGCACGTTTCCCCCTCGCGGCCAGAACTTCCGTCTCGCCGGCCGCCTCCTCCGCCTCGTCTTCCTCCTTCTGGAAGGTCTCCAACTCCTTCCGGTTGTCCTCAACTAGCGACTGATATAAAGCCTCATCCCAGGGGAAATCGATCTTCTGCGGCGACTTCCGAGACGCCAGCAGTTTAGACGTAATCAAGGTCTTGGCGGAGCCGCCCTGGTGCTGAGGGACGCCTTCGCCGGTGTGGTTCAGGATGCCTTCGACGGGGTGTGCGAGGTGTCGGTAGAACGGAGCCATCTTGTTCTCGGAGATGACGCTCTGGACCTTCTTCAGCGATGCCTGCTGCACCGTCTGGGGGCACGCCGGGTTGGACAGGTTGAAGACATGTTGGGCGAGGACGAGGTCAGGGTGCTTTATGTACTGCGGATCAGACCCCATGCTGGCGACGAGGATTCTATGCGGGATTTAGGAGTCGAAAGAGGAGATAGGTAGGATGCGAGCGATGGAGTGGTAGGGTGGAGGTTGCAAAAGGTTTGGTTGTTGATGAGGCAGGATCCATCACATTACCAAGTAACCAACCTACGTAGCTGACCCGAGCTCAGCTGGCCGAATGTTTGTCCGTTCCGAATCCACAGTCACATGATCTGACGGACGCCTGCTTTCCCGTGACTGTAAACATTACAAGCATCTTAACTTCATATTATTGTCGTCTCAATCGAAATTGTCCATCTATCATGAATCGCTAGTACAGTCAATGGTTACTCTTATAGCCCTGTGTCATCACCCCCCCCCTCAGAGACCAAGGTACTACATGGCCAGAATCACACGCTTTATTTTAAACAATCTCAATCAAACCATTTCCACCGCATTCTATGGTCCGTAACGAACTTGGAAATATATTTCCTTGTCTTTGCGGTGGATTGATGTGCCACCTACATTTTCATTCCTCAGAATAAATCCAACACACTCGTGCCATATATCCGCCCGTCTATTTTGGATATGACAATCAATTTACTCCGTAATGGTAGGCCTAATGCGAAGATGAATCTACACGCAGTGCCTTCCCTCTCTGCTTTGTCTCCCAGCCGAGGTGGATGCTAAGCCTTAGGCGGAAACCCAGCGAGACCGTCAGACGCCCTACGGAGTGCTTCGCGCCAATCAGCCACGGACGGCGGGTCGTCATCTGCAGTTGATCGAGAAATCCAAGACTTGTCCATGTTGACGGGGCATGCGACCTCCTTCTGAAGTGATGGAATGAGCTCGACATGCCCACCACGTGCGAAAGGGGTCAACGCTGTCTGGACATCCAACTGGACCGATGAACCTGTTCCTTCCAGGTTGCAACCATGAATGGGGGCCGGAGAGACAGCACCGGGTCATCCCAGCTCAAGCATCGGTTGGGCCAATAACGAAGGCCCCGGCAAAGCTTAGCGTGGGTTGTCTCTGGCAGGCAGAGATAATACTGTAAGGAAATGCAACTCAACGGACGGCACTATGCTCGAATCGTACTCGGAGAGTCACCTGCAATCCGGTTTGTCTTCGAAGGATTTCCACCATCGGCCTGGTCAAGGTTGTCCCGCTCCGCTTCTCTCTCTTTCTCTCTTTTTTTTTTTTCTCTATTTAAAACTTCTCTGCTCCTTCGTGGATTTCTGTCACTGCGTCCCCTTTTCATCTTCTGCGGTTCTCCTTTCCGCTACGCTTCGTATCCCTGTGTTTACCAAGCTGAAGAGAGCGAGGGTTCCTTCACCCAAAGCCAAACCCCGCCTTTACAGGATATCACCAGGTAACTCAGAAATCACGTTGAATCATGGACCCCAAAACAGAACACAAGGTCGCCGAGATGTCTCCTGAAAAAGGCCCCGAGTCATTCGACGCGGTACCCTTGGAATATGGACAGGAGCAATTGCAGAAGGGTCGCTGGGAGCGCAGTTGGCCTACCATCGCTTGTGGTGCAGGCCTCTTTTCTGATGGCTATCTCAATGGAGTATGTTCGTTTTCTTCTCTAATTCGAGTCCTTGCGGCTAATTTGAAATCAAGGTCATCGGACCAGTCAACACCATCCTCGGTCAGATCTACCCCTATACCTACAAAAATTCCCCGGCCAGTCAGAATGTCGCCGCCATCACTTTCGCGGGAACGGTGCTTGGGCAGTTGGTGTTCGGATACCTTAGCGATCACTGGTCGCGCAAATGGTCCCTAATGATCTCCACAATTATTCTGATCTTATTCGGTGCTTTGTGTGCGGGCTCCTACGGGCTTCATGGTAGCACTTACGGCATGTTTGCCGCTCTGACAGCCTATCGATTCTTTCTGGGTATTGGAATCGGCGGCGAGTATCCTGCCGGCTCCGTGGCTGCTGCCGAGAACACAAATGAACTGAAGAGCGGTCATCGGAATCGGTGGTTCATCATGTTCAGCAACTTTCAGATTGATTTTGCCTACGTCGTGTCTGCTCTGGTGGCCATGATTTTGGTGCTGATCTTCTCGGAAGACCATCTGCGTGCGGTCTGGCGTATAGCGTTAGGGCTGGGTGTGATTCCGCCATTGAGTTTGTTCTATCTGCGATTGAAGTTGAACGAGCCCGAGCAGTTTGACAAGGAGCGCATGCATAAGTTTCCCATTTGGTTGATTGTCAAGTGAGTAGTCGTCGATCGCCTTGGAACAACTGTTGACTAACCTATATTCCAGATTCTATTGGAAGCGCCTGGTGCGATTGTCCCTGATTGCTGTCTTTTCAACCTACTAACTGCCATAGACTGTTGTCTCTCTCATCTGGTTTATCTACGACTTCTCGGCTTATTCTTTCAACATCTACTCTTCGAAGTGGATTGCGATTATCCTGGGAGATAGTGCTCCGTTGTGGAAATCTTTCGGTTGGACCACGGTTACCAACGCCTTTTATATCCCCGGTTCTTTCCTGGGCGCATTGGCGAGTGACTGGATCGGGCCTCGCAATACTTTGGCTCTTGGTGTCGGCCTGCAAGGTATCATCGGTTTCATCATGTCGGGCTGTTATAAGTATCTTGCCACTCCGGAAAACGTTGCGGCCTTTGTCGTAGTATTCGGGTAAGTTTCTCCATCGAGGTTGATTAGATGCGTTTCTAACTCTCGAGCCTAGTATTTTCTCAGCTCTCGGTGAGTTCGGACCAGGTGACAACATTGGACTGTGTGCTGCAAAGACCAGCGCGACGGCTATCCGAGGACAGTACTACGCAATCGCGGCCGCGGCGGGTAAGATTGGTGCTTTTGTGGGCACCTATGTGATGCCCATTGTCCAGAATAACGCCCCCAACGAGATTCGCTCCGGCCAGGATCCGTTTTTTGTGTCGAGCGCGTTGTGCATCTTCAGTGCTGCGCTGGCATTCTTCCTTCTACCCCAGATAACGCAGGTGTGTGAAGGGTCTCCTTTGGCGTCTCTCATTGATCAACCATCAGTCCCGTGTTAGTGGAAGACCGTCTCGAACTAATACGACTCTCAGGAAACCATCGGGGAGGAAGACGCAAAATTCCGAGCCTTCCTCGAAGCCAATGGATACGACACCACGACACTGGGCAACAGAGAGCAGCAATAGTGGAGTGTCGCGACCGCAACCTTTAATTGTCGACCTCTCTATGCTGCGCCTGTGTTGTCATCCCTTCAACCATCCCGCCCATACAGCGCCAAAACCAGCCCCCTTGCGACTTTTACCTGCGATGATTCCATGCGACAAGCCCGGTTACTTTCCCCCTTGCGGCCATTGCGGACAACCCTTGCGGCATCTACCCGACGTCAACCCCGAAGTCCCAGAAGCGACAGCGAGAATAAGCGATTTGCCTCGATAATGATTTCAGTAGTAGTCCACACCAAGGACGGGGACCCCAAGCGACACGAACTATTGCCCGGAAGCGAGATGACTGGTAGAAAACACAGACGCGACGTCCTGGATGTGAACTATCATGAGGATTCTAGGGAATTTTGTCATGTCCGTGATGTTGATGTCAATGTTGATGTATCCTTAGAGTCAAACGAGTTACGGCTCTTCACGTGCTTGGCATGTGAAAGCCCTGTATCACATGATTCCAATCAAACAGAACAAACAAGTTGCGGCCTGAGGGAAGTGCTGTCCCAAAGAGGCAGCTCATTCCGCCTGCCCGTGAGTAGTAGAGAGTAAAAGATACTCAGTAGAGGATAGACCAGGGATCCATTCTTTGGAAAGATATGACTGCATATCCAGCCGGATCCTTATCTTGAACCGTGCGATTCCCGAGATGTCCGAGAGAACTCCGATGGGGATGTCGGTCACTCGGACGAGGTCCCGACTTACTTCATATTTTTCTTTTCGAATTGAAGTAGAATACTAGTAATAGTCAGTGCATGTATAACATATTTCCGTACTACTGAGAAACGGCAGTCCACGGGCCAAATTCCCGGAAGCAGAGCAACCGAGGTTCGCAGGACACGAAAAGCGATCGCCGACGGTTCATCAATTACCGACCTTCCATTCATCTCCCGCTCCCTCTCCACCCCCGTCTTTTCTCTCCCCATCTCCTTCCTTATCTCCATCTATACATCAACTTTCAACTATCACTGTCGGAGGCCGTCTGCTCCTCGGTACTTGCCAGCTGGCCTGTCATATAATCCTACCGTCTCATCGTCACTCCTCGCCTCGCCCACCTTCCCCGCGGAAATTAGCTCCCGGAGCCTGCCCGACTGAATTCGCGGATCTCTCTCGAACAAAAGATCTATAATCGCCCAATATGGTCGCCGAAACTCTGGTCTATCACCCTGCCTTGGCACACTACTTGCGTTTTGTCGCGACGACTGGTACGTGATGGACTTTGCCCCCGTTTTTGCTTTTTTCGCGTCGGAGAGCGCAGGAGGTTACTCGGCCGATTGTCTTCCGCCCAACAAATAACCCAACGGAAAACCAACCCATCCCCGACCTCAGAGCCCACTCATACCGCACGACAAGAGACTGACTAACCTGTGAAAATGCAGTCGGCCGTGACAAGATCCTCCGTACCCTGCAGTACTTCTCGCGTTTCTACGCCTGGTACCTGTACCGCACCAACCGCCCCCAGTCCTCCATCGACCCCTACAATGCCGTGAAGAAGCAGTTTGGCACGACGCGCAAGATCCTGCGTATCGGCAAGTTCATCGAGCATCTCAAGGCGGCCGCCGTCGCCCTGGACAACAAGGGCCCCGTCGACCCCGTCCTCCGCTACCTGGCCGTCGGTCGCCAGCTCGGGTATGCCGGCTACCTGACTCTGGACAGCATCCAGGTCATCGACGTGATTGGCATCCGCAAGCTGGCTGCCGCTAAGCGGTTGCAGGAGAACGCCTACCGGTCCTGGCTGGCCGGGTTGGTTTGCAGCGCGATTGCCAGCGTCTACACTATCTGGAGACTGCAGGAGAAGTCGAAGACTATCGACCGCAAAGAGGGCGAGGGTGTTGTGGAGGCGAAGAAGTTGGAGAAGTAGGTCCCCTGCTTGGTGTTTCGAGTTTAGTGGTGTAAATCATAGTGTGCTAACAAAATGGATAGGGAGCGCTCGACCGCTCGCACCCAGCTCATCTCGGACATCTGCGACTTGGCCATCCCTGCCTCCACCTTGGGCTTGGTCGCGCTCGACGACGGTCTTGTCGGTATCGCCGGTACGATCAGCAGTTTGATCGGCGCGGTGTCGCAGTGGAAGAAGACCGCATAAACATGAGGCGCAAGGGGTAAGACCGACATTGGATGATTGGATTGATGATTTATGCCGGTTTGTATATTACATGGGTTACATGGTCGAATGACAAGATGGCCAATAACCACGTGGATTGAAGTCGAGATGAATGACTCTAGAAGAATGAGTCAAAAGACGGTGTGGCTCAGGGATTTGCTCTGATTTTGGCGTGCCTTCCACTTAGGATAGTTTGGCGGTATAATCTTTTCTACTTTTCTTTCTATGAATATATTCACGATAATCATGGGAATGGTACATGTTTAGTTACACTGGACGTTTGCATATGATGTCACATTCACCAATGGCTGCCTTTATCAGCCATCACTAATTTATACTACATTCGGTCGTTCAAGACACTCTTCGTTTAGAGTATATCTTTACCCGTGGGTTCTCGACCATACTGACCCTCTACGTTACATGATCCCTACGTCTACCGGCTCATAAGGCGAGTCGCCCGTTCGATTATCATAATTTTTTTTTTATTTTTTTTTTATGAGAGACGCCTTGGCCAACCTGAAATCTTCCTTACCCTTGAAGTCGATTTTCATCTACTCTCTCAGCTACTCTACATACGGGAATCTCAGTCTCCCAGTCTTGTTAAATATCTCAAGATCAATGTGACCTTCATTGTCATTGTCACTGTCTGCATGCATATCAAAATACTTGAACAATCCTGGTCCCGGCGTCTCTTCCTACCAATTCCAGAAAGAACCAGCCTGACTTATAGTCTAAACCACCAACCAACCAGACCGAGTCTGGAAGCCCAAGACCAACATAAATCAAACCCGATCAAAAAAGTCTCACCGTCGTCGTCACCGCCGCATCGATCATAATACTCGCCCCATTGATATAGCTCGCCGCAGGACTCACCAGGAAAGCAATCGTATCCGATACCTCGTCGCTCTCCGCGGCGCGCTTGATCGGCACAATCGCTGAGATCATGCCCACTACTTCGGGGTTGCTTTTCAGTTCGAAGTCTAGCAGGGGCGTGCGGACCCAGGTCGGACAGACGGCGTTGCAGCGGATTCCTTCGGGGGCGTGGTCGAGGCCTATATTTGCATAGCTGGTGTCAATATTTGGTCCGTTTTCTTTTACAAAAAGCAACATAGAAATAAGAAAGTGGAAGAGTCAAGACAAGCCCGGAAGAAAGAAAAACTAAGAAAAACATACCAGCCATCTTCGTCAACCCCATAACCGCATGCTTCGACACAGTATAGGACCCCTTCCCGGGCATGCCAGCGAAGGAGTTCGCAGACGCGATGTTCACAATGGCGCCGCGGCCGATGCCCCGCATGCCATTACGTCCCTGGACCTGTCGCGGGGTCTGCTTGCGCATGGCGGCGCATTGCGCGCGGACACAGAGCATCATCCCCTTGGCGTTGATGTTCATGATGCGGTCGAAGTTGTCGATGTCGGTTTCTGCGAGAGGCGCGTGGACGCCGTTGTCGATCTATTCAGAGCAAATAAATTAGCTCATGGTAGGGGAGGGAGGTAGGACATAAATCCCAGAGTAGGGAGTAAGTAAGGAGGAAAAAACCAACCCCAGCCCCATTAACGCAATAATCCAAGCGACCAAACCTCTCAACCACAAAATCGACCAACTCCTGCACGCCTTTCGGGTCAGAGACATTCACCGTGAACGTCGTGGCCGTGTAGTCCTTGTTCGAGGCATATTTCTTGCTTTCCTCGGCGGACTCTTTGGCCGTTTCTTCGTTGATGTCGGCGAATACGACGACTTTTGCGCCGGCTTCGGCGAGAGAAAAGGCGGCTTGTTGGCCAATGCCTCGGCCGGACTGTTTTTTTATAGAGGGTTAGGATTCTGTGACGGTAGCCTTGGATTTGGGGTGAGGGCCTGGGGGTAGTTTGGGAAGGGGGGCTGTTTGGGGGCTTGGGGGAGGGTACTGACGCCGACAACGAGAGCAATGCCGTCGAGTTGGGTGTTGGTGATCATGGTGAATGGTTCGTTAATGGTGGGAGAATTGAGTGGATTGAACGAATTACTCGCAAGTCTGATGTTTTCCAGCCTTGTCTTGAGAATATCTCAGTTCAATTGTAGAGTATATAGTTAGTCTTCAACCCAACCGAAGAGTGGTGACCACCTTTATACCCCTCGCCATCCTGAGGAAAATACAAAGTACACACTCTCACCACAGTCAACTGATACTACTAGAAATCACAGCGCCCACCTGCCTTAGGTACCTAACGAGAACCCAAGGCTGAAGGGAGTTGATATTCCCAATCACGATTCTCAGATGAACGACCAACACGACGTAACGTTGGACCCTGTGAACCGATTTGCATTCAGGGCTTGTTGGGGACTAGAAAGTCATGTATCGAGAATACAAACATACAACAAAGAATCGCAAAGTCGCCAAGCAGTTGAGTTGGCATTTCCAGCGGCTACCCCCGTTTATATCATAGATCCTTGTCGTCTACCTCTAGCGAGACGAGGATCTTTGCATTAGTCCTGGACACCCTGACTCGCGGGCAAAGGTAACAAAGAAATACGTTTGCGCGTTCGGTCCAGTGCCCAGTTGACTAACCAACGAGAAGGAAAAAGCTAAAGTACCTGGCTCCTGCCTGGCTCCGCCTGGCTAGCCGGCTGAGCGCCTCGGTAGCCTGATTTCTTGTTATAGATACAGAGTAGGGTGAAAATGTAGAATGCAGGGTTCAAAATCGTCCAACACGACCGTTTCTAAAAATAACTACCCAGGTTCTCCAATGTCTCGAGATTCTACCAATGCGTAAGAAGTCACGGCTCTCTAGCCCTGGCCCAACATGACCCCGGCTCTTCCCTCGCGGGCTTTCTCTCGGTCACGGCGAATTCGGCCTTCCGAGGAGAGCGCAAGGACTGTGAGAGCCGAGAAACTGTAGGAGAAATGACATCCTGACGTGGATCGTGTAGATTAGGGAAGTGCCGACCAGAACTAGGATCGGGGGAGGTCAATGGGATGCAATTGGTGCTCTGGGGTGGTGAACAAAGTAAATGTTCTCCTGGATGATGAATCATATAGCACCCGGGTCTAGGCGGATAGCCCATGTGTAGGTAGAGGTTCTGATTAGCTCTCCCAATGCTGATGGAAGTCAAGGGTTCGTCACGTAAATCGGCTGATCAGACGATATATTTGTGCAATTTTATAGTCCAGACCCATTCTGACCTCTATACCTACTTCCGATGCCTCGACTTCGCAACAAACGCGCCCTCAGCTGGGACAGGAACCTCTCCATCCGAAATATTACACAGCATGGAAGTGTAAATGAACCCGCTAACAATATGAGCCAAACCAACCATTCGATCACGACTGAGCGCACTCTTCGCATTGTCAAAAACCGCATTGTCCATAGGTCCTCGCAATTGCGCCAGCTTCAACGCAAAGCTATACACCTCTGCCTCGCACTCGCTTAGACCACCGGGTACTTCGCCATCCACGGCCTGCTGCACCTGCTCCTGAGACAGTCCCACTGCAATCGCCACTTGGGAGTGTGTGTACAGCACGTATGGCGCGTCATATTCTGCGAGAACTGCCAGGACGGCGAGTTCTTTCTCGCGCATCGTGAGTCGCTGTTGTCGGGTTACGGTCAAGGCGAGGTTGAACCACGGCTGCGCTATTTCCGGGGTGTATCTGAATTCATTGGATGAGATTATTTGTGATCTGACTATCTGAGTATTCACGGCAGTGGAGATGTCTTAACCTACAAGAGAGGCGAGTACGGGCCTAGGATCGTTCCGGAGGGACTTTTCCATTCAATCTGGGATGGCCCTTTTGAAAAGACCTCCGCAAGTCCATTTTCGAGAAGATCATGCGCCTCGGTGCGCTCTTCGGGAGGGATGGCTGGAAAGCGAGACATGGTGAGGATGTGCGGGTAGCAAGACGTTCATTCTCTGGGGAGGGAAGGGTCCCAGCAGTTACTTAAATAAAACACCGCAGCCAGACGCACTTCTCACTATTTTCTTATCAGTGGGATAGAATATGCTTATGGTCTTCCCCACATGGGAGCGTCTCACCTCATCATCTCACCAATACCTCCGTAATCCCCGGCAGATCTTCTCACCGGCTGAGGCATAGATTGGTGGCGCCATACATCTTCTGGTTTAACGATTCCCCGCTCGCCTCGAGTTTCCCCTTTTTCATGCCCTCTCTTGCTGCTTGGTGATTTCAACATGGTCCTGCTGAATTCGTCAGATATTGTCGATCCATATTCTCAGGTCCGCAAGGCTGTCATCATCGTAAGCAATTCCCCGCTCCTGGATAGCGTATGACTTAGCACAGCCAATACTTTTCTGGAAACTCGCAAAGTATCGGCTTGCACTGTCCGGATACTGAAAACTTCCTCAAGGGGGACTCCTATGTCCCATATGGCTGGCGTGGTCTTGGGATCCGACGTGGTACATTTTTCATTCCGGTTCGAACGTGTCTTGGGCTCTAACAACCCGTGACATTGTCTGGTATTATATCAGGAGACATCGGGTCATTCACCAATCCGAGTTTGAATGCAATCGATGGGGACTTTTTTTCTTTAAGAATGGTTCTGTACTAAGGTGCGAATGAAATAGGTCAACCGGTGAACTACTTTTCTTGACTGCCTCGAAAAAGGAAGAAGGGGAAAAGAAAGGTGAGAGCTTCCACAGGCAAAAGAGAGGCGCTGGGGATAGCTATTATTGGTATAGCACATGGTCTATACATCATGGTGCCTCAAGGTTAAGACACCAGCCTCCAGTCGTTGATTCATGCTGAAACCAGTTCTTATAATGTCAGGTGCTATAGCCAGGAATGATATTCGAAGAGTTGGTACGAGAAATCTCACCGTTCAAAGACGTAGACAACTTAGTAGAAAGAGATCAGCAGCACCTAGTGCAAGTCGTACCAAGCCAGGTGCCAATCCTACAAACCCCAAATTCAAGAAAATGGATATCTCGTAAATTTTCTTCATTATCATCAACATATCATGCGAGAGAATCAACCATCCCCAGAAATCAACCCCAGTATTCTATAAACAAAACCAACCCCAAAAAACCCTACCCCCGCCGACCGATCTAAACGCCAAATCCCATCCACCGATCATCCCGAATCATGTCTCCGCTGGTGCATTTAAACAGGGCAAGTCTATTTCCGTCAGCGCTTTGTTGACACCCAACATTATCTTCCACCAGGACAGGATATGTACCTTTCCGCAAGAACCGCAGGTCTTGGTCTCCCCGGGGATGGGGGCGCTGCAGGAGGGGCAAGCAGTGTGGCCGGACATTCTGTTTGTTTTGGTGGGGGTTTTGGTAGTGTAGTCTATGGAGGTGAACGGTTAGATAGATGTTGATGGTTCGGGGGATGATATTCTGTCAACTTACTGAGATAGATCAGATATGAAGTAAAGCCAGAGAGTTGAAAAAGGATTAAACGAAAGAAAGAAGAGGAAAAAGAAGAAGAGAATTAGAAATTGTTGGTGTGTGATTTGCACTTCTCGCAGTCCGCTGACCCCGCCATGCGCTGTCGTGCCCCGCTTTCATTGGTGCCTGAGGATCACGGGTGACCGACTGTCTGTGTATATGGATTTCTCGATGGAAACAATTCATGAACCTCTACATTGACGATATAATACTTGAAAACAGACATACAATATAAACTCCATCCATGGTAAGCGATTAGACACAGCCAACCAAGACACGGCAATAGATGCCCGGATGATGAAAATATACTCCAGAGTAAGCGGTGATCTACCAAACTAATCCCGTGACAATATACGATGTATTGCAAATAGACGAATATTGGACAATCCAATAGCAACTTAACTAATAGTTTGCTACCAAGTATTAAGGTACCTGCAGCTTACCCTGTCATTTAACATTGCTACTGGTCCTCCGCAGGACTGACTGCCTGAGCCAGGCAGTTCGATTTGTCGCTTGCCAGACTATTGGGGAAATATAGGAAAACCAAGAGCAGCTAGGTTATTCGTTCATTGTCCCCCTAATTATCTAACTTTGATAGATGATATGATTCACGGGTATTCGCGACTTGCCATATTGGGACTAAAACGGAGGCTTAGACGTTGAGTCATGGGCACCCGGAATCCAAAAACAACTTACAAATGGCCCCCATTCCCTGCAAATCGACAACCCTCCTGCAAATCCATCTTCACAATGCGTGTTCCACTGGAAGTTCTCCATCAGATCCTACGGGACATGATGGAGACACTGCCCATCAAAGACCTATGCCGGGCACGTCTTGTAAATAGTCAGTTTAATTGTCTCCTGATAAAGGAAGCGCCTAATGAGTAGCAGGCCTTTTCGAAGATGAAATAATGTCCTTCCTGTCTAGGAGCTCTCGAGTGGAGACCGACGGCTTCGGATGTTACATGGACAAGAACGGTAGCCTATGGCACCGGGAGCATAGCCCCAACAACAACAATAAACAAGACGTGCCCGGCTGGGAGGCATTTCCGCATCGTTTGAAGGTCCGAATTCTACGCCAGAAGCTGCATCGACACGACGAAGAAAGGCACCGCGGATGCTTTCATTTTTGCGGCGTTTTTACGAGCATGCTATACAACCAGGTGCAGAAGAGAGGGGTGACCACCACGCACGAGAAAGAGGCTTTGGCGGAGAGATTGATTAACGGCGTCGCTGCTAGCTCTCTCAGGCCTCATGGCATATTCTGTCCGGAATCGCTGAGGCCCAGGATGGATTGCGGCTACGAACGACTGGTGCCGGGGAGCAAGGGGGGCCGGTCACGGCAGTTCATCGATCAAACATGCGAGGTTCTACTGGCGTGCGGCGCGATTCAGAGTGGAGATGCGCGGGAACTCGAATACCTGATCCGACAAGGGTTAGGTCGGGCGATGTACAGCAGTCAATGGGGGCTGATGGTGCTCGAGCTGGGAGTAAGAGTCGGCAATGCAAAGATCAATGAGGTGCTTAAACGCAACAGCCCCATGACCTTTACCTACGACGGTCATGTAACAGACGTGCTCTCTCTTGCGGCACGGTACAACAATATCGAAGCCTTAGAGGTGTGGATAGAGCATATGAAATACCGATCCAGCAGTAATGCAAGGCTACGGATGGATGTTGCTATACGTGGGATGGCCAGAGCCGGAAAAGCTGACATGGTGGAGTTTCTCGTGGACGAATATGGGAATTTCGAGCAGGATCTGGTGTACAACGCCCTCGTTGAGGCTGTTGAGAACGGCCACCTGGATACTGTGCAACGGCTGCTGGGGCGCAAAGGCTTCGATCCGAATATCACTACCGCCGAATTCCCGAAAGGGGCGCTCTTCTCAGCGGTGTGCAAATGCAAACCGATAACAAAGAGGCCGCTGATGGTGAAAATGCTGCTAAAGCAGGGGGTTGATCCCAGAAAGCCCTACCCGGGGATGGCCAAAACGCCCCTGCAAAGAGCGTTGGAGAAGGAAGATGTCGAAACGGCTGCTGTCTTGGTGGAGTATGGTGCTGATATCACGACCAAATCACTGCCTCGGGGTTCCAAGGGAAAGAAGTTGCCCCCGATATTATTCATGGCTGCTGAACTGGAGGACGTGGCTTTGATTCACTTGCTCGTTGAGAAAGGAGTCGATCGCACCTTCAAATGGGAGGGGAAGTGGTATACCCTTCGGCAAGAAGACACGCCAATCGAAAGTGCCGTGGGCACCCTGAGATTCGAAGAGATAGACCGAAAGAACCCGACAATCAACTATGGCCTGGTGCAGACGGGATAGTTGCCAGCTATAAGAAGTCCCATTACATGATGGATGGGAAACCTTGTAAGAGCTTCCTGCATAGTCCAAAATAGTACCGTTCCTGATTTTTCATGTAGCAAACCCTGACAAGATGTTTATATAATTGAATGCCATGTACATTAGCAGTCTTCCCTATCTAATTGCTCGTTTGTTGCTGAATTAGCAGGCTTCTCTCCCTTGAGATGTGAGACTCGCGATATTCCCGTGACTTTCAATGCCTCTAGAAGCGTGTCCTGGTTCTGGAAAATAGAAGATCGAGCCCAAGATAGAGTCTGTTTGTAGAGTGAGCTCATTTCGGCTGCATTTCATATGACCATTCAAGGTAATTAGTCTATCATTTGTCGCATTCTGACAGATCGACTTTGTCATCCGTAGTATCGAGCAAGTCTGGAACAGAAGCCTGCAGAGTACTTCTCACATTGACACCGTCTTTAGGACGCACACGTGAGATTGAGGCTTCAGGCGCATTTGGAGCTCCTAGGGAGCAACATCTGTATGTCGGTTAGTTTGAGTTATCTAAAGATCGCGTATTGTTTTTCGTGTTTCTCATACTTTTCTCCTTTGCACGAATAGTCGCTCGAGATGATGTGGAGATATGATACCTGTATCCAGATTGATCCCTGCTGGAGATATCCCTGTTCGTCCCATGCCATGCCTCTCGTGTCAGACCCAAGAGGCCAAGCATCTGCCTCGGGCAGGCGCACGTGTTCGTCGCATTCCGAGATGGCCTCGACCGTTTTTGGGCTCAGACAAATACCTGTATATGCAAGGTTGTTTATACATGACGAGGGAATTATCGGATGCGATCGGTCACTTCAGCGACCCTTGCTTTTTCGTCCGTTGTCCTTGAAAACAGAACGAAAAGCGCCTGAGTTGCTTGCCCGAGGCTAGATAATAAAGAACGACATACTTCGGGTTGTGTTTATCCCGCAGCCCCCTGTCGGACGAAAAACGAACAATTGGCCTGCCTAGTTAATGGCGACAAGAACACTGGCTCAGATTATTTTCGTCTCCACCGGCAAAGGGGCATTTGTGTCCGAGGATTTTCGATTATTTAATTTTCGGAAGTGGCCCAAGTTTTTTCCCTCGGGTTTACTTGGGCCACGATCCTGGCCGTCGGAAAGACTTGGTCGGGATGACCTTCTCGCGGTCGCTGCACAGGTCGGTCATCCCGAGAAATCCCAGAGATATCATTGCTGGATATAATTGGAAGGATGTTATCGTTTGAAAGTCACAGTGGCTGCGGAGAATAAAAAAAGCACGAAGGAGGGGACTAGGCAAGGGATTCGAGCCCGGAGTCCGTTAAGTGGGTATCGACGCTGGCTTACACCGTAGACAAACGAAGGTGTTTCAGGCGAATGTTTGATTTTCGCGGTGATGGATCTGATGGAATGTACCTGGATGTCTCATTCTTCCATTCTGGCCAGCTCCAATTTGTAACTAGTTGGAGTAATTATTGAATCCAGTGGCAAGGCATCAGCCACGTTCATGGTCTATTTTTGTCTGTGTCTACAGAATAGGACCTGTCCAAAGTGTCTCGTGGGCACAGTAAACACCTCCTTTCCATTCTCTTCACTTCGTTCCCTTCATTTTTCTGCCCCTCATGCATTGTCTAGACCATGCACTAGCGTAGCACATCTGCGGCATTTTAATTAACAGTGGCCCTGGGATGGTGGTGATGGAGCAAGTTTCTCTTCAATTCCTGCCCTCCTGCCCTCTCCAGTCTTCCTAAATCACCCGGACGAGAAACCCTAAGCGTCCCCACAACCGCCGGGCCAACCAGTCAAGCACGCAAAATGTGATCCAGCCTTATCCCCCCTCGGAAGCTCCTATCTTCCCCGATTTGTGGATCTGAGTGACCTTGCAGAAGGCGGTTTGTGTCGATGTGTTCGTGATCGATTCGATTGTGGTACAGTAACAGTACAGTACAGATACGGAACATCCAAAATGTACGTACTACGTGTAGGTCCAACAGCCTGTAGATACGAAGCGCCTGAGTCGCGTGAGGCAACAGTGTTCATCCTGGCAGCTCCGACCCCTAGCCAAGTCCATCCAGACCAAGAATGCTAGTATTAATCTGGGGAAAGGCCCGCGTGGCCCCGGCGTCTAGTCGGATGCGGGGTACAGAGGAACGATACCATCCAGTAGGCAGGAGTACTAGTGATAGGACCTGTTCAGCGCTGTATCCTCCTCGACGACTGCGCCACCATTGGCCGGGATAGGGATCGCATCCTGCGTCTGTCGAGCTTGGCTGAGAACGTGCATGCTATCAGTTGACCTGACGGAGGGCCTTGTCAGGGGCTGGCGCCTGACCGTTTGCGAGAATGTCGGTAGGCTAGTAGATAGTAGTAAATTCATGTGGCAATTCGGCAATTTTGGAGATTTTTGTCATGTGCATGCCGGGCGGTTTGTCTGGGGAAGTCAAACGTACTCCGTACTGGACCTTGTAGATTGTATACAAGTCGAGTGGAAGACCTCAGAATGGCCCGAACGGGTAGGCAGCTCGGGAGCTGTCTCGTCACCTGCAGCTCCACGTCGTCACGCAGCCGGGACACGACCAGGCCCAAGACTAACAGAGAGCGCATCACCACCACATCATCATACAGATCCTGATGATCCGAATCCGAGGCAGGACGGCAATACATTCAGCCCAGCGCGGTGACGTTGGATTGCAAATCAGCACGGGATGCCGCCCGTGATTGGCCGCGCTCCGGTTGGCCTCGGGTGGCGGATGACTAACAGATTGCCCGGCTGGGACTAGCGCCGGAGGGGATTTTCGTTGCGGCGCATGTCGTCATTGGCTGTCTTTACTAGTCCATGTGGCTTCTCTAAGCCTCCCTGACCGGGTATGGTCGCTGGGCCCTCTAACCGAAAAAAAATCACTTGTCTCCCCGCAATTTTGGTTCTTAGCATTCAGACCCGGCCAGGCAAGGTTCGCTGAGATCATTAAACGTCATCACTATGACCTCCTCGCTCGCTTTGTTCCATTTGTCCGCCTTTCAAGCTGGAAGGATGGACGAGTCGTTGCGTAGGTGAATAATAGCCTTTGGACATGGTGTAATGCCGCAAACCATGTCAGAAAGTTCATAAAGACAGGTCGTTTGCAGCTGATTCTTGGGTAGCCACGGCATTTCTTTCGGCCAAAGAAACACGAAAAAAAGAAAAAGTAAAACACAAGTCTAGTCCCTCATTCCCACTAAAATTCCTGACCTGCATGAGCCATTTCTTCGCGATTTTCTTTCCCTGCCCCGACGCGTGTTAATCATTTGCGACGAAAAAGAAGCTCGATCAATCATTCTTCCGATTTCCTGCGCTCTCGTTGGTGCGTGGCCGACTAGCGTTCCCGGAACCATTTCGTGCCCACATCTGGGGTTCGGGACTTTTCGGACGAGCGCGAGAGACATCATTTTGGCCCAGTTTACCGTACCCCCTTCCGCCTCAGCTCCGGTCCTCTGCCCCGACATCTTCCGTGAAACTGTGGAGAAGATACATCGGGAATTGGAGATCGAAACGTCTTTTCGACCGTGGCCGTCGTGATCATGGCCCCTGTTGAGAACATTCATATACCCCCCAATGCCCCCCCGGAACCAGGTCCTATCTACTCAGATTTCTTCCAACAGCAAGTAGCAAAACAACGAAACAATAACTATCATTCTACTTCGCTAAGAAACATGGTCGCCACTTCTGTTAACCGTACTGCCCTGCACCCTGGTGGTGTCCAGTATGTTTCCTTCCTTTCACTTCTTCTCCTTCGATCCCCTCCTATCATATCTTGACCTCGCTGCCCTTCTATATCTTGACTAAACGTTCATCTCTTACTAGGCCGGGCAAGGGTCACACCGAGCTTGAGGAAGAGCTTCACGAACACGCCCACATTGACTACGAGCGTGTCGCTATTGTAAGCCCTCTTGTCCCCTCTACAGATCAAGCTCATACTAACGCTCCTAGATTGCCAACCCGTCGGTTGCTGCCCTCTACGAAGATGCTCTGGTCTACGAGACCGGTACTGCTATCACATCGAGTGGTGCCTTGACGGCATACTCTGGTGCTAAGACGGGTCGTTCTCCCTCGGACAAGCGTGTTGTCAAGGAGGAGTCGTCAGAGAAGGACGTCTGGTGGGGTCCCGTTAACAAGCCCATGACTCCTGATGTAAGTTCTCTTCCATGTTTCCTCCTATCCCCGTGGAGCGATAAAATGCATTGTTCATCCCTTGCATTTGGCCCACTTTTCCCCTTCTTGGCCTTCGCGTGTCACCAAGACCAAGCTTTCTGGACTTGCATCTGCAACCGCAACCCCCCGGAAATGCCTCATGTTCAACTGATGAGGCATTTTCCTGTATTGACTGCGGTGCAACGCCGGATTGCTGGTCTTGTGCCACATTGGAATCCTTGGATCCCTTGCATCGCCTGCCTTGGGTCAATGTGTCACGTGTGACGTCACCTGCATAGGGCTGGTTAGCTAATCGACTTTGTCCCTCTTTTAGGTCTGGCGGATCAACCGTGAGCGTGCTGTCGACTACCTCAACACCCGTAACCGCATCTATGTCATCGATGGTTTCGCTGGCTGGGACGAGAGATACCGCATCAGTGTCCGTGTTGTCTGCGCCCGTGCCTACCATGCTCTCTTCATGCGCAACATGCTCATCCGCCCCTCGGCGGAGGAGCTGCAGCACTTCCACCCCGACTACGTGATCTACAACGCCGGATCCTTCCCCGCCAACCGCTTCACCGAGGGTATGACCTCTGCCACCTCGGTCGCCATCAACTTCGCCGAGAAGGAGATGGTCATCCTGGGTACTGAGTACGCCGGAGAGATGAAGAAGGGTGTCTTCACCGTCCTCTTCTACGAGATGCCCGTCAAGCACAACGTTCTGACCCTACACTCGTCGGCCAACGAGGGCAAGAACGGCGACGTTACCGTTTTCTTCGGTCTGTCGGGAACCGGCAAGACCACTCTGTCTGCTGACCCCAACCGTGCTCTGATCGGTGATGACGAGCACTGCTGGACCGACACTGGTGTCTTCAACATTGAGGGTGGCGTAAGTTTTGACCGTAAACCAATGATCGCAACACAGTTACTGACTTCCACAGTGCTACGCCAAGTGCATTGGTCTCTCCGCCGAGAAGGAGCCCGATATCTACAACGCCATCCGCTTCGGATCCGTCCTTGAGAACGTCGTCTTCGACCCCATCAGCCGTATGGTCAACTACGACGACTCGACCCTCACTGAGAACACTCGCTGGTAAGTACCCTCGTGAATCTGTCAAAAAGAAACCCAACTAACAGACTCTTCAGCGCCTACCCCATTGAATACATTGAGAACGCCAAGATCCCCTGTATCTCCGACAAGCACCCCCAGAACATCATCCTCCTCACCTGCGACGCCCGTGGTGTGCTCCCCCCCATCTCCAAGCTCACCACCGAGCAGACCATGTTCCACTTCATCTCGGGATACACCTCCAAGATGGCCGGTACCGAGGACGGTGTGACCGAGCCCCAGGCCACCTTCTCGTCCTGCTTCGCGCAGCCCTTCTTGGCGCTGCACCCCATGCGCTACGCTCGCATGCTTGCCGACAAGATCTCGCAGCACAAGGCCAACGCCTGGCTGCTCAACACCGGATGGGTTGGCGCTGGCGCCACCACCGGCGGCAAGCGTTGCCCCCTGAAGTACACCCGTGCCATCCTGGACGCCATCCACAGCGGCGAGCTGGCCAACGCGCAGTACGAGACCTACGACGTCTTCAACCTGCACGTGCCCACGAGCTGCCCCGGCGTGCCTTCGGAGCTGCTGAACCCCAAGAACAGCTGGACCGCGTCGACCAGCTTCAAGGACGAGGTCAACAAGCTGGCGGGTCTGTTCAACGAGAACTTCACCAAGTACTCGGATCAAGCTACCAAGGAGGTGATTGCCGCCGGTCCGGTGCCTCAATAGATGATGATCTGGGTTTTGGGATTTCCTTTCTGTTCATAAATTGCATGGCGTGTTTGTTTTTGAATCTTCGGGTGTTCTTTCCTTCTGTTCTGTACTCTGTTCCCTGGCATTCAGATGCAGGGATATCATACCTTTTCTTTTGATGTTCAGAATTTCTTTTGGTTGGATCTAATTGGTCTCGGTCGATAGGAGTTAGTTATGAGTCCAAATGGACCATGGCATATACCTGTGAATAAAAATTGAATTTGAAGCTAGAGAACTGTCTCGATCATGTTCTGTAATGTAACTGTGGCTAACTTACCTTGATCTGGAAAGACTTTGCATGGACCGTTCCAACTTGGGATTCTCGCCTGCGAACCCAACATATTGTTTGGAAGAGATACTTCGAACTTCAGCTAAATAGAAAGAACTTCTACGGACTTATGTAGCATCCCCCCCCCCCCCCCCCCCCCCCCAAAACCCAAAATCAATTGAATGAGTCCGAACAAAAACGTGTTGGGGATGACCGGACATGTCTACACCGCGCTTCCTCTTCCCGATCCACTACCTAGGACTTGAATTCCTCCGACACTGTCACCTACAACACTACCTGAGAACCACCAGACCCTCTACAATGACGAAGGTTAGCCCAGCCAACCAATGTTCATTTACCATTACTTAACACTCAACACTCAACACATAGGGAGCCCATCGCCTGCTGAGAAACATACCCGAATAGGCATAGCCAAAGTCATAGCCATCGCCATAGTCGTAGTCCTAGCACGGGATAGATAGAGTAAGTAACCGTAACCAGCGAGAATCGGCTCTTTCCATGTGTTCAAGACATCCGGACTCCGGTTAGTTCGTATCTGACTGATTACCTGGCTAACTGGTTATGGGGCTGGCTACTATCCATGCAGCCTATACGGTTCGGGTTAATTGTTATCTAATCTCCCTAGGCTAGGGGCCACCGGCCCTGGGATTCGGCAAGGGGTGGGAATTATTCCGCTTCCTATCATTACTACTACTATCTCTATCTACTAAGGTAGGTACGCACAGTGCGTGCTTCCGGCTTATTATTTCCTCATTTCTTGAAAATTGATCATTGGCTTACGTTGGCATCATCAGTACCTTTTAGGATACTAACCAGGATCTAAATCCTAGTTTCCTAGAAGATAAGCCAGCGAGGAAATCAACTACATACTGTATGTACTGTAATCCAAGGAAGAGGAGGTAATCCCGGCTAAGCTACCGACGTTCCCGCTCTCCACACCCGAACCGCTATCCCGACACCCGACCCAAGTCCCGTCGGCCCAGAAGTCCAGCGGCCAGCTAGACTCAGCTCCTTGATTCCGAGAGTCCTTGCCGTTGGGGGTGTCAGTCAGGGATTGATTCCGCCTGGGCGGTGTTTGACTGTCTCTCTTTTTTTCCTTTTTTTTTTTTTTTGTTTGCCGGATGATGGTTCCGGGTTTGATGGGTTTCCGCTCTGACTATTACCAGTAGTAACTACTTCGGTCTTGTATGTAGTTGCTATGTCCTGTCTACTATCTACTATCTACACAGTACAGCATATGGAGGTCATGGTGTCTAGGTAGTAGATAGGCACGTTACCGAATAGGTTAGATGATGAATGCCGCACTGGTCTATAGTATAGATGACTATCCAGGTAGAAGTCATCTCCGTGACGCGAGGAGTCCGGAGGAGTGTTCTCCGGGTTGAGAGGTCCGGGAACGAAGAGGTGGATTGGGTAGGATGCTCTGCCAGATCTATACTTGGAAGTGCCGATTTCGGCGATTGGGTCGGAGGAATGGAGAGAGGATATTACTGTTACCTAGGTTGTTAGGGGTTGTTGGTTTGATATTGTATAGTAGAGACGGGATAGATCTAGACAACCAAATTGACTGATCATTATCTAGCGGACAGATGCAGATGTGGTGACGGGAGTGGTTGTATGTCTCTGTGTATAGAGTGACATGTAGTAAAGAGTCTAGATCGCGAAGTAATGCGGCATCCACCATTGGATGATAATTAAAATATTCTGGAAAAAAAAAACAGGGAAGACTCGCCGGCCCGTTCTCGTGCAGGTCCGAAAGGGGTTAGTGCAGAACTGCCTGCCCCGCCGTCACTTTTGGCGGGGGACAAAGACTCAAAGACACGACAAAGACATATTCACTATTCAGTATGTCTCTGGGTCTAGATGATTCTGCTACTATTTGCACATTGAGAGGACAAAGACAGAGGCTGTCTACAGACTGATGATTGCGTCGTGAGATCAGACTGCCGAAAAGCTGACCGAATCAAGACTCAACCGTCAAGCTTCCCCCGCAATATCCACCACATCGTGCAGTAGCATCAAACTGCTCGTGTGGATCCCCATTCCAGCGAACTTCGCTACATTTTCATCTGGAGTCCTGATACTTTCTCGGGTGACGGGTCGGTTCCTGGCAAAGATGACTCTTCGTAGTATAGCCGTCAGGAAGTATAAAAGTCCTTCGGACGCCGATTCTTCCAACGTCGTATCCCAAGCGTCCTTGACCGTGGTTGCATGACGAAATCCCCGCGGTGTCATCTGACTGGGAGTGTTGTACCTTCAACGGAGCTTTCAAAACGAAACTGTCTTTTCTTCCTGTTTCAACTCTGCCGGTTGATCGCCTTCCCTTCCCCTCATCGCTGCTTCCTGCTTTTTCTCGTCTTCCCCTCTTTGCCTGCGCCTCGTCCGCTTGGGCTTTTTCTTTTCCCTTTCGTCGTCGCGTTGATCTCTTCTTTCGTTTGATACGTCATCTGTCGGGCATTTTCTTTCGTGCCGTTACTTGCTCGTCTCGTCTTTTGTCCTACAATCCCTGGTCAGTCGTTGTCGTGTCTCCTTCCCCTCTCGCTGTCTTCCCCTCTCTTCCTCGTCTGTTTTCCTTCTCTTCTTCTTCCTGCCCGTCCTTTCTCCGCACTGTCTTCGATCTGGTCACTCAGATCAATTCAGCCATACTGACTCTTCGTTGTAGGCTAGATTTGCATCTAGCTTTGTCGTGATCATGGCATCTACTACAGTCGCCACCACTCCGGATCCGAAGCCGCAGGTCGACTTTCTACACCATCCGTACACCCGTGCTGCTCTGCCCTTTGTAAATGGTGGTCTGGCCGGTATGACTGCCACCGCAGTCATCCAGCCCATCGACATGATCAAGGTGCGTCTACAATTAGCCGGCGAGGGTGTTCGCTCCGGCCCTCGCCCATCCGCGTTTGGCGTCGCTCGCGATATCATCGCTTCCGGCAAGGTCCTCGATCTCTACACCGGCCTGTCCGCGGGTTTGCTGCGTCAGGCCGTCTACACAACCGCCCGTCTCGGGTTCTTCGACACCTTCATCAAGACCCTCAACAAGAACGCCGAAGCCGCCAACCGTCAAGTCACCTTCGCCGAGCGCGCCGGTGCCGGTCTGACGGCCGGTGGTGTCGCCGCCATGATCGGGAACCCGGCAGACCTGGCCCTGGTGCGCATGCAGTCGGATGGCCTCAAACCCCCCGAGGCCCGCGCCAACTACCGCTCCGTCGTCGACGCGCTGCTTCGCATCTCCAAAGGCGAAGGCGTCCTGGCCTTATGGTCGGGGGCTTTCCCCACCGTGGTGCGCGCCATGGCTCTCAACGTGGGCCAGCTGACCTTCTTCGCGGAATCAAAAGCCCAGCTGAAGGCGCGCACCAGCCTCTCCGCGCAGAACCAGACGTTCGCCGCCTCCGCCATCGCCGGTTTCTTCGCCAGTTTCCTCTCGCTGCCCTTTGACTTCATCAAGACGCGTCTGCAGAAGCAGCAGAAGGACCCCAAGACTGGCCAGGTGCCGTACAAGGGTCTCTTTGACTGCGCTCGCAAGGTGGTCAAGGAGGAAGGATGGTTGCGGTTCTATCGCGGATTCGGCACGTACTACGTGCGGATCGCACCCCATGCGTTAGTCTCCCCACTCTTGGTTTCTGGGCGGCTTGTCACTAACACTAACCCCGCGGGATCCACTTTAGCATGGTTACGCTTATCGTCGCCGATTATCTGAACCTCATCACCAAATAGTCTGTCTTTTTCGACGCATCGTCCCGATTGAATTCTCGGTGCTATAATTTTGCGTGGATGACGCGACCGACAGATGGAACTAGTTTCTACTCTAGTGTGTAGATTTATTGCACCGTCGATTAGATGTCCTCGCCCGATCTCTTCAGCATGAGCAGCCAAGCATCTCCACCATCATCCATGTGTCTTGCTTCGCAAGCGCATTTTCCGGCTGCAATCATCCCAAAAAAAAATCTTCTTTATGCTGTCGGCAGGCGGACGGATACCCCTTTTTCTTTTCCTTTGTCTCTTCTGATTCGCATGCAAGTTCTTGATATTCCTTTCGGCTGGTCTGACCAATTTCAATGACTCTGTTCTTTTCTGTTCGCTTCTTGTGCGAGTCAATCACGTGTGTGTTCTCGCGTGTGGGTCTCTTTTTTACTTCATACCCGGGGCAGTGTCCATTTCCTTTTATCCATTTCCTTCTGCCTGGTCGCTCCTTGGCTGTCTGTCTGGGTTGTTGTTTCGTGTTTTTACTTTCTGTTTTTCATGAAGCCTTGATACCCGATACGAGCCCTCTGAGGGTGTTGGGTAGTAGGTAGGTTGGTCAGAGTCCGGCGTTAATAATACATTAGTTCTTTCTATCTGGAACTGTAGAGATGCGTGTAATGAGAATCAAATGGAATATGTCCTGCTCATCGTAATTAGGCACAGGTAACTGCCCAGGAACGCTAGGGCTACAACGGGCCAGTCGACTAGGATTTAGAAGACTTGATCTATGTAAGTATCATTGAGATTCTGGCTCATATGCAAGACAACTAAGTAGAGACAGACAGAAACGAGATATTTGAAGAGATCAAAAGAAGATTGATTTATTCAATCAACCATCATCGGCGCACTACTCGACATCGCCCTCTCCTGCTTGATCCGCACTTGTTCTTGTCGTCTCCTCTTCCTCTGCTGAGGACCCTCATCATCTTCATCTTCATCCCCCTCCTCCTCCTCCTCATCATCATCATCACTCGCCACCTCGATCCCCACTCCCCTCGCCCGTTTCCTCCCACCCGAAGATCCAGATTCATCCTCATCCTCATCCTCTCTTTCCCGCTCGCGCGCCTCCGCCCTCTTCACACGTCTCAGCAACACCGCATCCCGTCGCAGATCCTGTCCGGTCAAAACCACCGAGCAGACAGGACATTTCACGGACCGGACGCGACGCGCGGCGCGAGAGGGCGCGGTTCCAGGCGCTGGAGGTGGCGCGGGCACGGTAGTCGGCGACTGGGAGATCATGTCGTGGATGGCGTCGTGTTCGAAACTGTGCGGGCATTTTGTGCTCGTGACGGGGTCTCGGAAGGTGAGTAGCGTGAGGGGGCATTTTAGGGATATCCGTTCGCTTTCGATGGCGATATCGTCGTCTTCGTCGGAGCGCGGGGAGGGGCTGCGCTGTTGTTGTTGTTGTTGGCGCTGGCGTTGTTGGCGGGTGGTGGTGGTTGGGTTGGAGGAGGGGGAGGAGGATGAAGAAGCAGCAGCGGCGTTGGGATCTTCGAGATGAGAGAACCATGTCGAGGCGTGGGGAACTGGGGGGATATCGTTGCCGGGATGTTTGGCTTCGTGGACGATGCGGTAGAAGCCGACGTAGGTGTTGTTGGCGGAGTAGCTGGTACGCAATTAATATCGTTCTATGCCGGATGTTAGGATCGCGAAAGGGGGAGCGAGAGAACATACCGCTGGGTAAGTGATAGTCGATCCCACTGCCCGTAGTTCTCCTTCAGACTGTCTTCGAGTCGACGACTAGGAGGTGCAACGGCCGCAGCTTCCGCATCATCTTCGTCTCTCTCCGACGTCGCCTCATAATCCTCATCTTCTTCATCTTCATCATCATCCTCCTCTTCCTCATCCCCATCCCGTCTATTTCTTCTCGTTCTCCTTCTCGTCTGCCTCCTCCCAGGACGAGCAACACTCGCCTCGTCCGCCTCCTTCTCAAACTCCCCCATCACCTCGACCAGCGCATCCACTCGGGCCTCCGCATCCACCATCTTCCGTACCTGCTCCTCCAACCGCCCCGTAATCCCAGCAACCCTCTCCTCAAGACTCGTCAATCGATTGTGTTCTTCCTCTTCCTCTTCCCCTTCGTCTCCCCCTTCCTCATTCCCACCCTCACCATCACCCTCATTCCCCTCCCCATTCTGACTCTCCCCTTGACCTTCACGAGCAGCCCTCATCCTAACCCCCCTCTCCTTCATCTTCTCAAACCGGCCCTTCGCATCCGTAACCCGCTCATTCACCTCCCCAGCGGAATCCGTCAATTTGACACCCGCATGCTGCAGATGCGTCTTCAGATGTCTTAAAGACTGCGATTTCAAGAGCGCCAGGACCGCGTTGTGTCCTGTTGTGGTGAGAGGCGCGAGGGAGGGTTCGTAGGGGGGTAGGGTTGGTTCGTTTTGGGTGTTGGTATTGCGGTCTTGACGGTTGCGGTCGCGGTGCTGGCGGGGGGGCGTGTTGTTGTTATTGTTGCTGCTGCTTCGTTCAAGGCGTCGGGTGCGGTCTCGATCGCGGGGGGTACTAGACATTTTCTTTTTTTGTTTTCTGTGTCTGGATTTGAAAGGATTGAGGTTGAAGATTATGTGGGAAGATGGATAGATGGATGGATAGGATGGTGCGTGAGAAGTCGGTGGTCAGTGAGTAGGTGGGTGGATGCGAGGTTCTTTGTTTCGCGACTTTTCGCGTTTCTTTGGCGAGGTGCCTCCTAAGCTATAGTACTAGGCTAGCTCGTTGGGTTTGTGGGGGTGCGGATCTTCAAGGAAGAATTTGCACAACAGTAAGATATTAGAATGTTTTTAGAAGTAATAAGAGGCCAAGAAGGCCATTCTTGATTGAGGACGAGGAAGAGAGAAATGGAAGTTAGGATTGATCGCGCTAACTTAGGTACGGATGCTGGGAGGGTATGTACATCTATCTTCCCGACTATCGCCTCAAAGGGCAAGCAGTTTACTTTCTGCACTAAATCTGAATCTAATCAGAAGGTGCCACATTAGTTGATTTCCAGCTTGTCCCAGACTAAGCATAGCCATGCACCCATGATACTTGGTTGAATCTGCCTTTTACAACAAAGCGCAGCTTAAAAGTGTCAAAAAGTAGAGTAAATTCCCCAAGTAGTCTACATGAAGCCCGAGAAGCAAGAATCAATAATACATCAGAAAGTATGAAAGGACAGCAAGAAATATTAAAGATATGCAGCCATATCACTACACCTTGTAAAAGCAAAATGCGTGATAGAAACCTATCATCCGGTTAGCAACTTCATTCCCATGTATTCAACGGCTCAACTTACTAGCTGCTTCCTTCTCTTCCTCCGTCATGAGAAGCTCTCCCGTACTGCGGTCGCGCACTCCCATGCGCTCGCTCAGAGGTCCCAGCTCCGCGTCGTCCTTCTCGTCGTGCCAGACCTCCATAAATGGTTTGCGATATTGGAGTTCCAGGTTGTAATCCTCCGTCAGTCTAACCAGGTCAGTCCACGAACTCCAAATAACAAAAGGGGATACGTACGCTCGGAAGGCTTCCCATGGAACCACATATTCCGGAATCTCCTCCACCGCTTCCTGCATGAAATAGCTATATCTCCATCCGAAAGGAGGTCGGAAGATGCCATCCTCCGGGGTCTCGCCCGGGAATCGCACGCGATAGATCGAATTGCCCCATTCAACCCTCGCCTCCTCCTCGACTTCGCCGTCCTCCGGCTCGGCCTGCTCTTTCTTGCTGGCGGTCTCGCGCTCTTTCTTCTTCGCGTTGAACGCGGCCACCTGGGCGCTGATGATGTCCGAGTTCGGGCACACGCCGAGGAACCGACCGCCCTTTCTCAGAGATCCGGCCACGTTCCGCAGCATCTGTCGCGCTTTCTCCTCGCTTTCAAACGCGTAGTGGATGGCGAACATGGACGCCACCACGTCGAACCCGCCCCCGCCACTCCAGCGCGCGGCCATGGCTGATCCGCCCGGTCCGGCATTGGGGTCGATCCCGACCTGTTGCACGATGGGGATGTCGCCTAGCCACTCGCCGAAGCAGTCCTTGGGGACGAACTCGGCGTGGAAGAGGGGACCGCGACGGGGACCGCGCGGGCCGCGCCCCGATCGCATCTGGTTGTACCGCTCGCGCGCCTGCACCGTAGAGATCTCAGCGGGATCCAGTCCAACGTACAGATCGACCGTCTGCGGCGCGAGCTGCCACTTGCCCAGATCACCGCCCTTGCCACAGCCCAAGTCAAGCACCAGGAGTCGTCGTTCCTCCACGGGCGGCGGCGCCGTCTCCTCGGCCCAGTCCTTGGTTCCGATTGAGCGGGCCACAAACTCCTCGTCGGGCGAGAACTTCTGGATGAGCGTGCTCTTGATCCAGTTGTTGAACGTCCGCAGTCCCTTGATCTTACTCTCGGTCTTTCGCCACTCCCGACCCCGCTGCGGCACCGCGTTGTAGTGCTGTCGGACGATGTCGGTGACGCCCCGGGTCTGCGAATTCCGGACAGCATCCTCCTCCTGCGCCCGTTCCCGTTCTTCCTGTCTCCGACGAAGGGTCTCCCGATCCACCAGCCCCATGCGGGCACCACCACCAGGCCGCTTCCGCTGACGAGGCTTCTCTTCCGGCGTCGGGGATCGACGAGGCGCCAGCGGCGAAACGGATCGATCATGTCGAGCCGGCGCCGCCCTGGCAGCCTCTTCCGCGTCTCGTCGAGAGTACGCCGACGGAGGGGTGCGACCGCGTTTGCGCAGTTTCTGGTGTCGCTCTTCCATGCGCTTGCGTTTTGAGATCGGACGATCGGGAACCCCGGCGGGCTTTTGTTCCTCATCCGTCAACTTTCGCTTTTTGTCGGCCGGGGAGTCATTCTCGGGGTGAGGAGAGGCGGCCGATTGCTCGGGCGAAGCGGGGGGGAGATCGGTCATTCTGGATTTGCGTTGAGAACGCTTCTCGTCTCTGTTTGATTCTTTTTTCGTGGGCTGGTCGCTTTCTGGAAGACGTTGCGCAGGTGGATGGGCCTGAGCGACAGAAGGTGAAGATTGTTCTTGCGTCACAGGTTTCGTAGCTGAGTGCGAATCGTCAGGTGGCTGTGACTTGATTAATTTGTTAGTCTAAGAATTCAACCCGATGCGATAGAAGACAAAATGAGCGACAAGAAAGGCCCAAATCTGCAGGTCGCTCTGTCGGCGGCTGGGAAGAGAGAGAAGAACGAGAGACGGAGAAAACATACCGCGGGTTTGTCGGGGACGCGGTGAGCCTCCCACGAGTCCCGTGCTGGATCGTACATCTTGCAGTTGCTGCTCGGGCTCGCCCTAAAACACAGCCCATTCTCCGTACTCGAAGGAAGGCAAAGTGAAGCAGAAATCAGATCAAATAATGAAGTCCAGGGTTTCTTCTAATGACTGCCTGCCTTTGTGCTGTATTCCTTGGTTAAGCCTAGCGTCAACCATGTTTTCATTGACCGCATCCGGTCGACGATCAACCTCATCCGGTATACTGTGTCTTACGCTACAACAAAGAGACGACAGCGCTCTCCACTCGGGAGGTGGGTGGCTAGGAGCATGGTATCCGATCTCACTTGCTCTGTCGTTACACAAGACTATCTGAGTATCGGTGGCAATCCTCAGCGACTAAACCCGTGTATACCTCCGCACCCAGGAGGACATTGAACCCTCTGTTCATATGAACCCATCCCAGTCTCTCGATGATAACGTCGTCTATACCGCGGTCGAGCTCAAATCTCGCTTCGTGAATATCAGATCATACGATGGAACCACCATTGTGAAACAATCCTGTACGCCGGTGCCATCGAGCGTATCCAGGGATTCCTTCTCCAGCGCTGGGGGCAATCGGAACTCGAAATTTCGCACGATGGTCGCAATCGCCAGGCGGATCTCCATCATCGCAAAGCTCTTTCCCGCGCAAGAATATGGGCCGGCGGAAAATGGAATGAAGGCCTCTTTCTTGATAATCATCTCCGGCTTGTCGATCCAACGCTCGGGGATGAATGCGTCGGGGTGTTGGTAGTTTCGAGAGTCTGTCAAGAGCCGTTGACTCCGTCAGCTTCAATTCTAGCAAGAGAATCAAGGGTGGTGTTCGTTAAGGAGCTCAGACCTCGCTGGACCGTGTACGTTGGCACAGACACCGTTGTGTACGCGGGAATGAAAACGCTATCGATAGTCAAACCCCTCGGACCGGTTTCTCGAGGCACACCACTCGGCACTGCTGGATACAGACGCATGACCTCGTTGATACAGCCGTCTAAGTACGGTTGGCCTGTGAGCGCCGAATGGGACAAGGGTGCATCCGCTGGCAAAACCGAGTCTATCTCTTCTTGCAATTTGCGGTACGTCTCCGGATGCTTTGCTAGGAGGAAGAGGAGTGCGTTCATAGTCGAAGCTGTGGTTTGGCTTCCGGCTCCGATCGCAAGCTCCGACTCGATAACAAGGTCACCATCTGTTACTTTCAGAGAATTGTCCGTTCCCCAGGGCGGTTCTGCAATAAGGTAACTGAAGAGATCCTTCCTGGACAGGCCCATCTACCACTTCGGTCAACGGTGAAACATGTCGCTTCAACCAGAATCCGGTGACATACCTTTCGCCGTTCTTCGAGCATTTCGGTACACCACTCCAGCCATCTCGCTGCAGCTTGGTTGATCACAGGTAGGTTTCGCGCCATAATGAGCATCCAGGTCGCTGTCAAGATAAAGGCACCGGACTTTTTTGCAGCTCTCAGTGCATCCAACATCGGATGACTGTTACCCTTCACCATGCCAAATGATTTGCCGAAAGCCAAGATCCCCATGGCGTCCCAGGCGAACCCATCGATAACATCGTTGATCAACAGTGGCTCTCCCGTCTGAGATGATATTCGCTCAATTAGATCGTCGCAATGCTCGCGAATGAATGGTTCGTAACCGGTCAGAGCTAATGCGCTCAGGTAGTTAGCCATGTATGCTCAACGCTTTTTGTAACAATGCTGGTATTTCATACCTCCAGAATTAAATCCGTGGTCCCAAACTCTTCGTCGTCTAGAGTGAAACGCCTTGTCGCGACACATCTGCAGCGAGCGGTGCGGATAGTTCAAGTCATAGAAAACCCCCTTGGTGCAGCTCGTACCAACGCCATAGATTTCCTTAATTGCGGACGCATCGTTGATCGAGATCTCTCTGGGCTCTAGAGGAATCAGCTATCAGTGAGGAACCAGGCCCGTGAAAGCGGACATACTAATTCGAACAAAGTTCCCGTATTGCTTATGAAGTTCTTGTACATTGATATGCCATTTTGCATCTCTTGCTACCCGTCTCAGGGACCAAAGTGCGCTGACTCGGGCCAAGGCAGGTCCTGGGAAATGCCTGAGACGATGATAAAACCAACGATATAGGATCATCGATAGCCAGATCCCGCCGTCATAGCTCAGCAGCGCGAGAGCCGATGTCCGCACGGCATGCCCATACCCGAGAACTGCCAGAAGCGAGAACAGCACCACCGGCCAGAACACAAAATAACGGGCCAGATCGGGTGCATGCGTGTCCCACTCGCCCTTGATGAAGACAGTGAGATGGGACAGAACCCCTAGACTACCTGATATCAGGTATAACTTTCCCGAGTTCATTGTGAAGGCGAGACGAACCAAGCGAATTTGAGTAGAAAATATACAGAGATCACGACAGCGTCACGACAGGGCATGTGTCTCCTAAAATAAAATTAAAAAAAAGGCCAACTCGGATCATCGTGTTGTCAGCCCAGCTCCGTTTTCTCCGACAGTCCGAAAAAGGCAAGACAGACTAGCCTGGTCAGCAACAAGGCATCACGCAAACCAGCGCATAGACAATGACATTCACTCCGTACGAGGCAAACCAAAGGTCTCGCATCAAGTCAGTCAGTACTCCGGGAAGCTGAATGTACTGTAGCATCGACCTCGAATCACCGATCCTCCAGCACAGACGGCCCCACCTTCCTAGGATCAGCCTGCAGTAGCCCCGGCAGGGAGCGATCGATGCCTCGTCGGATTGGCTCCCTGATGCATCTTACATGGATTCGGTCAGGTTTCCATTCGTGTTCCCACCACTGCACCTGCGGGTGTCCCTGTTATGGGCGTCGTCGCTTGGCAAGATGGAAGGGCTCGTTCGGGTCTGGACTGCAGTCGTGGCCATAGTTTTGAATGCTTGGTCACTATCACCTCGGGTTTTGACCATGAGTGATATGAGTTGCTATTCCGTAAGTTGCTCGATGACCTCAGTGTGTATGCAGAGTAGGGAGGATCCGAAAAGCTGTGATTCAAGCGGCGTGTGGATCGAGTTGGTTAGCTTCAAGTCATGGCGCGAGATTAGCTGTTTGTTCCTGCCTATCGGGGTATGGTGTTGAAGAATCTTCCCTGTCAGAGTGGGCAAGATGGATTCAATAGTGTCTTTGCATTTTGTCTTTGTCTCACAAGCTGATTTGTGGAACTGCATCGACTGTTCCCTCTTGAGTGCAGATTGACACCTGGAGGGGGTTGATGAAAGTAACACATAATGAATCGCAGTTCACGGCGTCTATGCTCGACCTTTTTAGATCTGTGGCTTTTTCCCGTCAACTTCTTTCTGGGTACAGATCGTCCCTCCAATGATCGGTTTCTTCACAGGAATGTCTCTTCCCGGGGCCAAGCAGGATTGGGCTGGGCTGGATTCCAGTTGCCATCAGCATTTCGCTAATTGAAGTGGTAGAGGTATGATGCGTCTGCAATAGTAGGTAGCAGGGATCGTTTTTACCGAGTCACTTGGTCCTGATTGTTCCGATCCGAGTCTTGTGCACTGAGTCAACACCTTCAATCGCTGTCCCGGTCAGGAATCAACGAATTTGTCCAGGTAGGCTGATTGCACTGGCTTCCTGCCTTCAATTTCTCTTGGGATTGGGTATGTCGTGTGAGAGCAGATGAAGCCATTTCGCTGCAGTCGCTTGCCGACGCCCAACCGTTGAACTGTTGGTTGTTACACGGCCAGTATTATCCCTACAGCTGTAAAACATCCAAGATGGGACGTTGCATATCCCTAAATGCTAATAATATCAGGGGCTTCGTTCTTTTTGCAATGAAGATGGGCAGCGGTCGCGGTTACATCTTGCACGGAGATGTCTTAGAGCCATATCAGGGAGCAGGTGCCCGAACAGTCTAGAAAAAGCATATGAGCGCTCAAGTGGAGTGCCTGAGATCCCAGGCATTCGTCATACGCAGCACCCTGACAACTACAGGCACGCTTTCTCTTTGAGAGCGAAGACTAAGGATGAGATCCTACAATTATCAAACCTCAAGCTAGAAGACAGTCCGGCGCTCGATACAGAAAGCCCCTTTGTCCATTATCCAGCCTTCCTACCGAGATTATACTCCTAATATTTGATCAACTGCCGCTTCCGGCACAGGCCTGCCTCGCACTGACCTGCAAGATTCTATATGAAGATCTTGGCTATATCCTCCAAGATGAGACACTATCCTCACCAACACAGCGCACCAGCAAAATTCCCAAACTTCCATTTCGGTCAACGGCTACATCTTCGAAAACAGTTTCTCTTTAACATCGAGGATAACAGATGGCTATACTGCTCGGGATGTTTAAAACTCCATCCTCAACATTTATTCTCTCAATACCAGAAAACTCGTCTACCTGACCACCGCCGCTGCCAACATGAGGCAGGAGTATCAGACGTGTGCCCTTGCCTAGTATTAACCTACTATGGCGGAATACTACTAGAGCAGTGGTTACGAACTGGAAATACGGATAAAAACATGTCTAAGAGACTTCAACACGCCTTTACACCTGTAATAACTGATAGCAGCAAACTTGCACTCATACATCTCTGCTCAATAAGTGAACATGCTGAACTCTCTGTCAATATTGCAATCACAGCAATAATTGGGGATTGGGACACTCTAGAGCTATATTCCACCCATCACATACATCTGAATCCAGCATTCAACGAGATTAGCAGATGGTATTTTGGATGCTTACTCAGCGACCGGAGCCTGTTCTTTTGTGTCCGCATATTGACATTCTTGAACTTATCTTTAACTGGCAGTTATCAGTGGAAAGGACATGCGAGCGTTGCGGCACGATCACAGAGATCTCAGACTGGATAGATGATGACACGAATGTCATTGTTCGAGGAGTGCGGAGTCCAGGGGAAAGACCTCAGAAATGGCATTCGATGTGCCGCAAGTGATCTCTTGATAAATGTCGTCGATGGTATTTTCGTTTTGCAATTCTTTATCTCTTCTTTTAACACGATTTTAGCATTCTGATGCTAAATGAATTTTAAAATTAAAAAACCCGACATTGCCCTACTAATCCATGAGTGCCTCTGTTTTACAGATGAATGTCACCCGCTTTTTCCCCAAGCAGACGTTGCATTTCCATCCAACGTGATCATAAACAACTACAACATCGCAATTTTTGTCATCTAACGGGACTGACTCCGGTCTATAAACAAGTCCAATTATCACTCAACAGTCGATCAGAGCCTAGCAGGACTAGAAAGTGCCAAGTCGACCAAGCTCCTTAACTTTTCAGATTCATCCTTTCATCCCTTCCCCAAACTGAAAGCCAATCCTGCACCGACGCGCCGCATGTTTTCAGTTCGTCGAGACATGCGTCTCGTACACTTCCGCTCTGGATTACTCGCAGGGCCTTTCGGATGTTGCGTGGAGACCCAGACTCCAACGCTTTGGCCACCCATTCGCCACCTGGGGCCTCTAGAGCCAGGATGATCGGGTACGACAGCTCTCTGTTTCTTAGGTCTTCAGCAAGAGACCCCTTTGACCTGGCATAGTCTGACGAATAGACATTTTTGCAGTCATTCTGCAGCTGGGAGCACCATCTGAGCGAAACATCAGCTTGTTTCTCAACCTTGTGGAAGTACCATATGGTACGCGGCCAGTGATGCAGGGGATACATACGCAACAGTGGTCAATGTCTTGTCCGCAGACTTGTTTTCCAAAACTATCTGTCCAAGGAGTCGGAATAAAGCCCCGGTCTTTAGCGAGGCCATCTTCCGATAGGCAGCGGCTCGTTCGTCGGCTTGCGTCGGTAGACTACTCAACCCGTCCCGTCTCCAGACCAAGGAGATATCCTGGCCCTGAAGTATTTCCTCCAGGTTTTGCATCAGAAATGGCGCTAACCTCGGAAACCTCTGGACTGTTTGGTTCAAAATCTGGGTCACGCGGTAATAGGCACGATTCGCAGTCTCGGAAGGACCATAGATCTTGTGGGCTGCCGGCTTGCCTTTCCGGTAATCACTATTGTCCGAAATCTGTTCGAATTGTTAGGGTGATTCGCCTTGATATGTGATTGGAGGCCCAGGCAAACAGAAAAGAAGGGCAGGGGCTCAAAGAATGGAAAGAGTATCTTACATCGTCAACCAGCATCAAGCATAAGTGGATTGCATCCATGATCTCTAGGACCATTCGATATTTCTCCGGATCTTCTTTCTTCAGGCACGGCGAAAGTTTATTCACGAATGGGGCCCAGTGGTGTTTGCCATAAATCTGCCGAATGTAACTATACGGACATTCAATCGCGGTGAGATTCTCTGGCTGTTTCTGTCCGATCATTGAGGCCGTCTTGGATGTTGGCCAGAGCGGAGGCAATCTGTCGATGAGAACGAGGAAGAACAAGGGGACCATCCCGATGGTGGCCAGCCAAGGGAGAGGCACGGGTGCTGCATTGTGAGACTCCATCTTGCCTATATCACCGGAATGGTATGGGGGTGGTGAGAGAATATGCCGTTCATGACGGCAGTTTACTCAATATATACCTACCCGTAACCGACGATGCGCATCAAAGCAGAAAACATCCTCTGCTTGGCGGATCCTGCTTAGTGACACCCTGCGGAAGTTACACTGTTTGAAATATACGTCCTTGCTCATCTTCTGAAACTGGACTCCCGGTCTATTGCTGTCTTGGAGCTTGCACAGACATGTCACAGCCATTGATTAGGGGTGGGAAAGGGGATAGATATGAGATGACGGAATGGGTCTAGAACGGTGTCTTTATTACCAGTAATCGCTAATTTGGAGACTTCTGTGAATTGATCCAGTGAAGTTGGTATCACCGTGGAAGCCTACCGGACCCTCGACAAACAAACTCAAATGTTTGATGTGGGACAGTCGTTTTCAAAGTCTTGACGGTTAAAAGGAAGCATGGTGAGTATAGGGTATCCAGTGAATATTACCTCTCCCACACTTATAGGGAGACAGTTATAAATATCTTGCATCCTAGCTGATGAGACACTGGACCAAACAGAATCACTCTAACATCAAGGCCTCACTCATCGACTTGAGAAGAAGGCAAATGCCGGCCTGTTTACACTTACTCCAGGAGTCAAGCTGTCCAACAGGTTATTAGCGGCTACAGGAACACTCTTACGAGTATAGCCAAGCCAGGTCTATGTTCGGCTCAGGAAGGTCCGCGCAACTTCGAGCGAATACCAACCGTCTCCTAGGGTAAGCCCCATCTCTAGTGGGGTTCTAGCCATTTCGGCGACTAGGGCTGTCACGGTGCTTGGCTACAATATTACAATTGGTCCTCCTCTAAGGTACTACTGACCAACAGTTCGGTCTCATTACCACATACGTCCACCGTGCTTATTGCATACAGCGCCATAACCCAGCCCCTGCTCACTGGCGTAGTGGATCCACCGTCTTTCAAGCTCGCTTTGAGCTATGTTGACCAGGAAGAACCTCTCATTCGACCATGTTGTCGAACTCATGCAACATCTACTAGCTGATATCACCATTAGCCCAGCGCTACTTATCTCCATCGGAGAAATTTTTTCGGACTTGGACGCGGTTTTCCGCGTTGCACGCAATCAACTGGACCCATCTTTAGCGCTAATGTGGTACATGGGTAATACATCACTCACGGCGCCAATTTAATTCCCCTGTAGAGGGGTAGCACATGGGACGCTCGCCCGGATCCAATTGCTCAAATGTAGCACTGGGTGGCCTGTCGGCTTTGCCTGGCATGGTTATTCTACTAAATGCTAGGACACAGGCTCCATACAATCTATATCATAGTCTTCCTAAGCATCTGAGCCATGAATCAACCTAAGTTTCAAGTTGTTATTGTCGGCGGGTCAATTGCGGGTTTTACTTTGGCACATTGTTTACAGCGGGCCAACATCGACCACATTGTGCTCGAAAAGGGGCAAGATATTGCTCCACAGTTAGGAGCGTCCGTCGCCATCTTTCCCAACGGAGCGCGGATCCTTCAGCAACTCGGAATCTATGAAGATGTAGAACGGTTGATTGAGCCTGTGGGACTGGTCCATGCGACGTATCCCGATGGCTTTTACTACAATACCAGCTATCCTCACGAATTAACAAGAAGGTGTGTTTACAGTCTGCCTAAGAATCAAGGTTGATTGGGCTGGCCTGCTTCAGATGTTGACCGTTTCCACAACACAGATTCGGTTACCCCATTTCTTTTCTCTCTCGTCAAAAGCTCCTGGAGATTCTGTACAAGACATACCCCGATCGCTCTAGAATACTTACCGGCAAAAGGGTCACTGAGATCCGCCATCTGGAGGATGGCTCTTGCGTGCTAACAGACGACGGGTCAGTCTACAGGGGAGACCTGATTGTGGGCGCCGATGGAGTCCACAGTCGAGTCCGCTCGGAGATTTGGAAGCTAGCAGAGCAAGAGCCTGGACGGGTAACAGCAAAAGAGAAGTCAAGTTTGTCCACTTTCAACCTTTCAGACACCCTCGATCATTGTTGGCTAATAGTTCCAGGTATGACGGCGGAGTTTGTATGTCTTTTCGGCATGTCGTCCCCCGTTCCTGGTCTTGATGCTGGGGAGCAGGTCAACGCCTTCTTTGACGGACTCACTATTGCCACAATCCACGGCAAGAACGGCCGACTGTTCTGGTTCTTCATCAAAAAGCTTGACCGAAGGTACCCCTATGCAGACATGGCCCGCTTTTCAAGCGACGATGCAGCGCAATTCTGCAACCGGATTGGGGCCGTGCATATCCGGAACGGCGTTTGCGTTCAAGATGTCTGGCAAAACCGAGAGGCCTTTTCAATGACCTTTCTCGAAGAAGCCTTATTTGAGACATGGCACTATGATCGAATGGTGCTGATCGGTGACAGTATTCATAAGGTGACTAGCCGGTTTGATTAGCATTTGCCGTTTACTGAGGCATTCTATGGGTTTCCTTATACTCAGCTAATTCCAACCGCTATGATGCAGATGACAATCAATGCCGGACAAGGAGCAAACATGGCTATCGAGGATGCCGCATGCCTAGCCTCCCTTCTCCAACAGCTCGTTCATTCCACACCACCCGGCGCGCCGTCGGACCTCAATATCAGGCGCACCCTTCAGAAGTACAAGGAGAGGCGGTATGATCGGGTGAAGAGTGTCTACAACGTGTCGTGGCATGTTGTACGAGTTCACGGACGTGATGGATTTCTCAATTCCCTCGTCGGTCGGTATTACATTCCATACATAAAAGATTTGCTAGCGGATATGACTTCGAAGGTCATGGCAGATGCAAACGTGATCGAATTCCTTCCCGTGCCGAAAAGATCAGGACCGGGTTGGGAAAAGTATAGCAGTCGGAGAGGGGGTTTGTCTCAGGTCCAGTGGGTTCTTTTGTTTGTGCTTCTGTTGGCATTTGTCTGGATGTTCCGTGGGCTAGAGAGTAGACTGCCTCTCGGTCGACTCTTGGGTCCCCTGCAAAAGTAGTTCATTCTTGATGAACTTTTCTTTGGATCTGATTGAGTATGGGGTAGTTAAGCATTGGGACCAGGAACAACAGCGCTTAATGGGGTCACACGACTATTTTTAGTTTAATTTGGGCGCCAGCCACCAGAAATTTACTAACCGCCATAGGAAGAAGTCTGGCCACAGCTAAATGACTCTCTTCTAGCCCGTGAACCGTGGACTACTTACCGGGTGGACAAATTATGCATAACCAAATGCCTTCATCAGTGCATCACCTTACATTTATACATGCTATTTGGAGTTGCTGATCGCTTTCCTCTCCAAGCTCAGCTACCTCATTCAGGGCATAGAAGCTAATAGCGAACTCCAGTCTGGACCTATTATGCATCTTCCATGAGCGCTACCTGGTCGGGCTGTGCCTCATATTTCGAGACGAGGCAGGGCGGAGGGGGCGAGATGCGTGATTTTCGCCTTTGGTCGCCCACGCCATGTCGTACAGCCTCTGGCCTGCATTTTGAGAATTTTCCGATTCCGATATACTCTAATCAAATCGTCAACTTACAGCTTTGCGAGCCTGTTCCGAAAGCTTTAAAAGGAATTGAAAACAAAAATGTACAGTAGTATCACAGGGTCACATCGGCTAAGGGCGGTCGAGCCCACGGCCAATGGAGAATTGACGCGAATTCCAGGCACATTAGTATGATATACTAAAGAACATCTTGCGCCCGCTTAGGGAGGCGGTTTCGGTTTTCCGACACCATCGCCCATACTACATACAGCACACGAAGACTGACCGTCCTTCACACATGCTGATGCTGTGGGACGAAATCGATATGGGAGAAAATCTAGATCGCAGTCAAGTGGATGCGCGCAGAGGCGCTGCCAGAGCAACTCTTGCTTACAACCTAAAAACATTCTGGATCTTGCTGTTGTATATTCCCCTTGTTGTCATCCCATGGGTATTGACTTGCGTACTTGCGACACGACCAATCCATCTCCCCTCATATATAAATCAGGAAGCCCAGTATTCACCCCACGATGTCACTGTCATCCAGAACTGGATGGCTGCTGTCCGTGTACTGATTTCTATTCTTTCTTTGGTCACGGTGCCGCTTGTGTCGGCCGTCTTGGCCCATGCCGCAGTGGTATTCACCCAGCGTGGGATACATGACGGAAGGTTGGATCTCCACCAGACTCTTACCCTGGCAGATCGGGGTTGGGCCAATGTCTTCATCATATGGGCGGCGATGAAGAAGCGTTAGGAATGAAGATGTGCGGTATGATATGTGTAAAGTTTCTATTATTATATGTAAATGTGGGTGACAAGAAGTCCTTTATATGAGAACGAGAAAAGAACACGCAAGACAATGCCCTGAACGCCTCGCTGTCATCATTAAAACCAAGTCCAAAAACAATCGCATCCACCTGATCATTCAGCAGTCGACTTCCTCTTCGGCGACTTGACATTAAGCACCTGTCTCATTTTCCGAAGTTTAGTCCACCATTCGCGATCCGACGCCTTCTTAGCTTCGACATTGGCGTCATCGACCACAGGATCATCCGTCGACGGCGATTCCGAGACCGCAAAGCTAGCCACAGACGCAGTGGAGCGGACCTGACGACGATGCTTCACCTTCAGCGCCTGCACCAGGATCTGCCATCCGCTGTGTAACTCGTCTGGTTTCTGCGAGGCCTTGCCGGTACCGCTTTGCGCTCTCCCGTTGATCCAGGGACAGTATTCCATGTGTTCGTTCGCCGCGTCTAAGGCGTCGTAGATCGCGCTGTCGCCGTTCTGTTTGGGTTTGTACATCCACAGTCCCAGGCGTCGGAAGCAAGCGCTGCATTCGGCTAGTCCGGCTGCTCCATCGGAAACGCTGTCCCAGCCGAACGAGGCCAGGACGAACGCCGTGCGGTTGATGGTCGGCTCCTGGGTCGAGTTGTTAGGATTTCCGGCGGCGGGGGTTTGTTTGTCGGCTGGGCCGGGGGTCTGGGGTTCTGGGGTCTCTGTGTTTGTTTCGGGGTCGTTGAATCCTGCTGTTGGTAGCGTTCTGCTGATTTCCTCCAATCTGTATGATTCTGGGGTCTGCAGGACCTCGTATTCCGGTAGCTGCGTGGCCATTTTGCTAAGATGGGAGTAGCGGGTACGAAGGGCAGATATGGCGGTGTCGGGGTTTGCTAAGGGCAATCGATGGATGGTGGCTTTTCTTTGGTTAGCAGGTGGGTTATAAGTGCATTTGTTGAATGAACACGAACCATCGCAACCCTTGTTCCGCCACGGGCAGGTTTCGCCATGTCCGTTAACGACGAGCTCAACGTACTCTTTGACGAGTCGGTCGCCTTTGATCTGATTAGTCTCACTCCTCTGGATATCCAACGCGCGTAAGAGTGACTCGTGACTTACGAACTTCCCTCCTCTCTTCCACTTTTTCACCGTCATATCCATCTAGCTCGTCCAGCTCGTCCGGCAGCTTGACAACGACCGAGCCGCCGCATCCTCCAACGCATGTCACTCTGGACACATCGGAGCAGACCCAACCGCGTTTCGCCCACTCCACCTCACTGATCGCCAGCGGTTTCGGGGACCAGCGATCCACGCGCCGAAACGTCGCCAGTCGCTCGAGGAACCGCTCGCGGTCCCAGGGCACAAAGGTCGGCCGAGGGGAGTTCGAATCGCGGGAACCAGGTCGGTCCACCTTTAAGATCGTTTTCCGGACCGATGCGAGATCGGTTCCATTCTGGCCGGTCAACCGAGCTTTCTTTGCTGACAGGTCCGCGGAGGTGGTGGGTTCCCGGGGTGGTGTTTGGGGAGCCGGTTTGGACGGCGGCTCGGGGTTCGAGGGTTTCGTCAATGACTCCAGCACTCGGTGGAATTTGCGCTTCTTGGTCTCCACGGCATAGGACATGGTTACCGCGGGGCAGGGAGCGGAGGGGTCGAGTGGAAGTGTTGTCACTGGTGAGGCCTGAGGCCTGGTTGCGCTGGCGATCGTCTTTATTGCCTGAGGATCTCCGCGGATGGCGCTAGGCCCAGATAGGAAGCTGTCCTTTTCTACTCCGGGCTGCCTCAGGCATTCTCTCGATGAGCTCCCGGAGGGGAATTGAGGCCCTGCCAGCACGTGGAATGCCCGTGAATGACGCGAGCGGGGGACTGAGCACGTTGCGAATCTGTTCCTCCACTCATCTCGACCGACAAGAAGGCAATTGCTTCGTGTCGACCGTCGCTGTAGGCATCAAATCAGGCCACCCTCATTGGCTCCGCCTCGGAGGTCTCGGACTTCCGAACCGCTCATGCAATAACGAATTCCTCCTCCTTTCCCTTTCCTTGCTCCTCCGCGTTTCTCCCACAGAGACATTCATTTACTTCGCGTGTTGGCCGGCATCATGGCCTCTCTGGGCGGCTCCGTGCCCTTCTTCCGGAGCTTTGCTCCCCGACTTTCGAGGGAGTTCTTTACCTGTCGTCAATGTCTAACAAAAAGTCCGAGTTATGCTGCCAAACCCGCCGCTTTTCGCAGGCAGTTCGGAGCTTTCTCCTTCACCCCGAACACCAACAACGTGAACTCTGCCGCTGCACATGCTAGGGCGAAGGAGGCTTTCCCCTCGACTTGGAAGAGATCTGCCTCCGGGTCCGCAGCCGCGAGCGCGATTGAGACTGGAACTCCGAAGTCTGGGTCTAGATTTCCCGATGTGAGCCACAAGTCGGTGGCTTACTGGCTGCTTGGAAGCGCGGCCAGTGTCTTTGGTATCGTGGTGTTTGGTGGATTGACGAGATTAACAGAATCAGGGTACGTTTGACCTCTCCGCGACAATTGACCTACCGTGAACTAACTTGCGATCGATAACAGCTTGAGTATCACAGAATGGCGCCCCGTCACCGGATCCCTCCCGCCCATGAACGCAGACGACTGGGAATTGGAATTTGCAAAATATCGCGACTCCCCCGAATTTCAGCTCTTGAACCCGCATATGACCCTCTCCGAATTCAAATCGATCTACTACATGGAATGGATTCACCGTCTATGGGGCCGATTCGTCGGTCTATCGTTTGTGCTCCCCGCTGTTTACTTCGTCGCTCGGAAAAAGGTCAGCAAGCCTATCGCGTTACGTCTGGCTGGAATTGCCGGCTTGATTGGATTCCAAGGGTTCCTCGGATGGTGGATGGTTAAATCGGGATTGAAGGACGATCTCTTTGCCCCCGGCAGTCACCCTCGCGTGAGCCAGTACCGTCTGACGGCGCATCTGGGCGCTGCCTTCGTTTGCTACGTCGCTATGCTGTGGAACGGTCTTGCCATCCTGCGGTCTCATCGTCTTCTCGCGGACCCCGAGGCCGGTACCAAGCTGCTCGACTCGCTCCGTGACCCGAAACTGAAGGTCTTCCGTCGCTCGGTTGCCGGACTCGCCCTTCTTGTCTTTACGACGGTCATCTCCGGTGCCCTGGTCGCTGGTCTCGATGCCGGTCTGATCTACAACGAATTCCCCTTCATGGGCAATGGCCTGGCTCCTCCCAAATCGGAGCTGTTCGACCAACGGTACTCGCGTCTCGAGGATAAGTCGGATCTCTGGTGGCGGAACATGCTCGAGAACCCCTCCCTCGTGCAGCTGGACCATCGCATTCTCGCCATGACCACCTTCTCTAGCATCATGGGCCTGTGGGCCTACTCCAAGACGCCCGCCATGAAGCGTCTTCTCCCTCCCGCTGCCAGGAAGGGCGTCCACGGCGTCGTCGCGTTCGCTTTCATGCAAGTTGGCCTCGGCATTTCCACCCTGCTCTACCTCGTTCCTACGCCTCTCGCTTCGGCCCACCAAGCTGGTAGCTTGTTCCTTCTCACGTGGGTTCTTGTCCTGGGAAGCCGCATCTGGCATCCTTCGCGGACGGCTAAGCTGCTGCAAATGGCGGCCAAGGCCCGTGGCCAGGCTCTGTCGAATGCTGCTGCGCATGGACCTCGTCGGGTATAAGAGGGCTCGGTGAGCTGTGGTGGTAAGACCTGGTGTTGGGTCTGTTCTGTCGTCGCGCTATGATTATGGATGACTGGAAAGACCGGTGTATGTTATGAGAATCTCTACTTCTATATTGTACAATATATCGACATGTATTGCTCACGGAGCTATGTCTTATGGACTATCTTTCGTTATTCTTATTTTATTGTGTCTGTGCTCTGGTTCTTTTTGATGTCAACCGGGTAGTGTTTACTTCGTGCTACTGATTGTCTTCATAGGAACTACACAAGAAACTGTTTGGATCGATTTCCATGGTGCGAGTAAAAAGGAAATATTCTCAATCTGATGATCGAAATTTGTACCGACTGCAGACAGTCGAGAAGGAACGAACAGTCTCAGTGCGAGTAAGTATTCATCATTCCGCTAAGGACAAAATAAGGACAAAGCCAACGCGACAGGATGGGTATGAGGTGAAGATAAAGGCACGCATTTGGGGGATCGACTGAGAATGAGCATGAAACAGAAAAGTAACCTCCAGTCAAGAAAAGATTGTGAGGCTTGGATTGAAATTTTCGAATTTAGCAAAAGGGACAATAAATACGCTGGAGAATAAACAGACCGGGGAATAAACAAGCTGGGGAATAAACAGAAAGGGGAGTCACAACTGAAAGGGGGAAAAAAAATCATGAAGGCAAGAAAGACAAGAACGGCTCAACGAGTTTACGGGGGCAAAATCAGCAAGAAAATATGAGTAAAGACAAGTCAAGTGAGATCACGCGATCAACGACCGGATCGTTTGCGCGCGTAAGTTTGCGCTCTGGTTTTGACCTTCTCCAGGCCCTTTTCACATTCACCCTTGCCTTGTTCCTCATACGCGTTGGCTTGTCCCATCCTCTGGCGGCGACGGTAGAATTCGCCCTCCCCCCGCGCGATCTCAAGAACTTCACGACGCAGACTTGGTATGCATCTAGCCAGCGGGCTGGGATTGCTTGGCCGTGCGTCGTCCAAATTCTCCTCATCCATGCTCATCGGCTCCGTTTCATCATCCCCGTCGTCGTTGTCTTCGACCCATAATGGATACTGCCAGCGCTTGCGGAATTTTCTTGTCAAAGCCCATGTCTCCATTTCCGAAGCCTCCATACTCATCGCATATAAAGCCTGCGCTGCGTTCCTGATGGACTCATCTTCGCCTAGATCTGCAAAAGCCGATTCGTTAGGACTTCCGTCGGGGGAAGATATGGAGGAGGAGGAATAGGAGGAAGGGTTGGAGGTATTGCCGGTCATTCGAACCTGAGACTTAGTCGCGCGCTTCTTCTTGCTTGACTTTTCTGATTCCGGTACATAGTCGGGATCCTCACGCTTTCTTTTTGCAGCTTGCTTCCCCTTCCTGACGCTCGCGGCAGTTGGCAACTTCTTCTTGTCGACAGGGCCGACATGGAGCACGGCGCCGGCACGATGACTGCGGAAGTTGTTGTTCTTGACGGTGCACGCATTGCACGTCTGCCATCCACATTCGACGCACCGAGTCATCCCCTGGACATTGCGCTTGTTGCAGACATCGCATTTCGCTGTGTGCGCATCGACGTCGATGAATTTGGTCACCTCAGCCGACGGACCAGGCACCTGTACCTGCGGCTTCAATGGGTCTAGATCCCTCTGAGACGCGCGAGCAGCACGCGATGAACCTGGAGTTGCCGGGACCGCAAACTCCTCCGGGGTTTTCTCACGCGCAGACTCAGGCCGGGTCGTCTCGCCACCACGACTTCTGCCCGAATCAGGGGACGGGGACTCAGACCGAAATTCAAAACGAGGGCCTACACCGGAGTTCACGGCAGACGCGGGGTCAGCATCTCTCATATGACAGTAGACGCTAGGGCTCATATAGATCGGAGGGAGGACGTTTCTCTCGCTCTCGGACGCATCGGGGCTGAAGAGGTCGCGAACGGAGGGCAGGGGCACCGTAGAACGATGGCCCGATCCGGTGCGGCTGCTGCTGCTCATCTCGCGGATAGGAGTGCAAAACATGGTGGGCTCACCGAGATGTTGCCAGTACGGAGGCGGTCCATCACCTCGGCCGCTGCTGGGTTCGTGACTACCAAAGGCAGTAACAGCGGGAGGGGTGCGAGGTGACAAAGAGAACATAGTCTCGCGAGAGGAATGGCTATAGGCTGGAGTGCGTTCGCGACTGAATGGCGACAACGTGGGTACAGGCGGTTCCATGACGACTGGTAATTCATCTCTGGTGGGCACGCGCCTGAGCGGAAAGGTGTGGATGTTGGTTCTGGCTCGGTCCTGTTGGTTTGCTTAGCCTTGAATAATGAAGAGATAGCAACTGCATCTATCGCATGGGTATAGAAGCAGATGATACTTACCAAGCTATTTGTCGGAGCAGGCACGGCTTGGTGCAGGCCCCTCTCTCTGGAGAACGGGTCCGTCATACGAGGAGAAGGCACATATCTGGGTCTTCTGAAAGCTTCATCAGTCGGCAGCTCCTTCTGAGGGGACTTGGTATGGTCGTTCTTGGGAGACATCTTGTCGAGATGATCCCTTCTGGTACTCCGTGCAAACGGATGAACGACAGGCAGGAAAAATGAGAGAGATGTAAAGTAGGGCAACACAGTCGGGTCAGGTTGAACAGACGACTCTTTCGCTTATTTGGATAGGACAGAAAGATATCAGAATCAATCAGGCCTCGCTCAACAAGAGCCAGCGGTTGCAGGTATCCTTCTGGGCTGTCAAAGCCAAACACAGCAGAGAAAGAGATAGGAACACCGTGATACAACCAAAGAAAAGGGTATCGAGACGCAACAATGAAGAGAAAGAAGGAAAGTAGATGTAGATCACCACAGGACGAACGACGTGGTCAAGATTAAAAAGAAGAAGAGGAAGAGGAAGAGGAAGAAGAGAACAAGGACTGAAAAGGTGACGAAGAAGAAGATCTCGCTCCTTTACACCATCACGAAAGCCCTCATGCAAAGAACATGACATCACTGTGAATCTCAGAGCTAAAAAAAGTGAATAACAACATGGGATTGCTTCGTCAAACTTAAGCCGGAGGGTTCCAGCCCATTTGGGGTCAGAAGATAGACCTGTTTCCCCATGTGAGATCTGTAAAGTAGGGTCGCATCAGGGCATGAGGTGTTCTGCTTCGCGAGGATGTACCAGTGCTAGTAAGTACGCGGCAGAGTGACCTGGGTAGCGGAAGTTGTTCGACTGTTAAGCCATGCGTTCATGAGGTTAGTCTTTCATTTCATTTATCGGGACGTCTCTTTTCTGGTTGATATCGATTGGTGAGTTTATTCTCTTTAGGGATGATTCATAGCCTTACGACTTATCCAGCAATAATGAAACGTTATTCATTATCAAACAGGCACACTAAGCTAGTGGTGCAAGAACACAAAGGACGTTGATATCAATAACGATATTACATTTCTAAGACATGTGCACACACAGTCTCTCTTGTTCTCTGCCGGGGTTGAAAGAGGCGCTAAGTAATGGTTCTTAGACGCAGGGAGAATCTCATTGTCATTGTCGAGAGTACTACAGGAAGTCAATAGATTTGGAAAATAATTCCCCTTACGGATCCACCGGTTTTTAAGAAAGAATGGCGCGCATCCATACGATAGCACTAAGACATTGTCATGTTATGGCATTCCACCGCTACATTCAAGTCCTTGTATAGAGCGCTTTCGGCTACATCCTGTGGCTGCTTACCTTAGAATCGTCAAAAAAAAAAAAAAAACACGCATTGCAAGAATGAGAGGAATAGAGGAAAGGTAACTGTCACCTCCAGTCTCCCAAATCCAAGCATGCTATATATCGTTTGTTGGTGGATCCCGGTTTCGCACAAGGAAAGTTCCGGTAAGGGAGATAACATAACTATAGAATTCGTTTGTTGGGTTGTGGTACATAAAACAAAGACAAGTTGATCCCTTTGGTTTGGGTTTCTATTGCCTTGTAGTATGAGAAAAAAAAAAATACAAAGACAGCCAGCCATTCAGTTATCTACCAGAAGTTGATAGAGGATAGATGGTATCAAGAACAAGCCGTGCTATCTTACGCTTCCAATTCATCCCTGAATTGAATGTCTACTTTGATTTCTGTTCTTATCTTGCTGTAGCAACATCAATCAGTGCACATACTACACAAAATCGTCTCTTCATAATTATACTCTTTTTTTCGTTCGTAGTGCATCCCTTCATTGGTAAATTTTTAAAACATGCAGAACCAAAAGTCATCAGCCAGATACGATCATCCCATGTGCAATGCCGCATTGATTCATAAAGCTAGTTTATTTGTGGGCTGTGGAGGAAAGAATTAGCCGCTGTTCGGTCAAGAGTGATCAGAAAAGAAACTTACGAATTCCCTCCTCGGGCTGGGGCTCAACGCCAACCACCTCAGCAGCGCTCTTGGTATCCTGCGCCGTCTTGTCCTCCTTCATGAAGGGGAAAGCAAGAACCTCCTTGATGCTGTAGTTGTCCGTCAGGAACATGACCAGACGGTCGATACCCATACCCCAACCACCGGTGGGGGGCAGGCCGTATTCCAAACTGGTACAGAAGTTCTCGTCGATGATCTGGGCCTCGTCGTCACCCTGGTCCTTCTGGCGGGCCTGCTCCTCGAATCGCAGACGCTGGTCGAAGGGGTCGTTCAACTCGGTGTAAGCGTTGACAATCTCCTTCTTGCAGACAAAGGCCTCGAAACGCTCGCAGAGACCGGCGTGCTGGCGGTGGTACTTGGCCAAGGGCGACATCATCTGGGGGTGGCCGGTGATGAAGGTGGGGTTGACGCAGGTCTCCTCAATGAACTCACCCACCAGCTTGTCAAGCATACGGGAGTTGGTCATGGGCGGCGAGCACTCAACGCCGGTCTTCTTGAGGACGCGCTTCAAGAACTCGCCGGACTCGGCGGTGTGCAGCTGGTCACCGGGAGGGAACTTCTCGCCGGTGGCCTCCTCGAGGGCGGGAATCATCTCCACGCGCCGCCAAGGGGCCTTCCAGTTGACGTGGTACTCCTCGCCAGTCTGCGTGTGGAACGTCGTCTCGTAGCCACCGGTAACGTGCTTCACGAGACCAGAGACCAGCTCTTCCGTCAGGTTCATGACGTCGTAAACATCGGCGTAGGCCCAGTACATCTCGCAGGTCGTAAATTCGGGGTTGTGGGTCAGGTCAATGCCCTCGTTACGGAACTGACGTCCCATCTCGTACACACGCTCCAGACCACCGACGATGAGCATCTTGAGGTACAGCTCGGGGGCCACACGCATGAACAAGTTCATGTCGTGCTCGTTGTGGTGTGTGACGAAGGGCTTGGCGGTGGCACCACCGGCGATGGCGTTCATCATGGGGGTTTCGACCTCAATGAAATCACGGGTGTCGAAGTAGTTGCGGATGTAGCTGACGATCTTGGAGCGGGTGACGAAGACGCTGCGGGATCGGTCGTTCATGATCAGATCCAGGTAGCGCTGGCGGAAACGCTGCTCCTTGTCCTGGAGACCGAAGTGCTCGGAGGGAATGGCGTGCAAGCAGGGGGCCAGGAGCACAACCTCCCGGGCGAAGATGGAAAGCTCTCCATCGGGACGGTTCTTGGGGGCACTGCGACCGGGGAAACCGGTGATACCGACAATGTCACCTCGTCGCAAGTTCTCGTGCTGGTCCTCGAAGGAAACATCACCGGTGGTGTGCTGGGCCTGGCAGACAACCTGCACCTTCACACCCTCGGCACGGATATCGTAGAAGATCAACTTGGTACCCGAGGCACGCTTGGTGTAGATACGACCGGCAATGCTGACGGGGACATCGGGCTTCTGTTCACCCTTGGCCAGACCCTCGTAATCCTTGAGGAACTGGCGGAGATCGTCCTTGACGTGGAACTTGTGGGGGTAGGGGTCGGGTTGCTTGTTCTCGCGCAGCTTGTTCACGCGCTTGCTGCGGATTTCGAAGTATTGCTAGACAGCGATCAATCATTAGCATCCGCAGAGGTAAAAGCGAAAAATGAACCGACGGAGCTTGAAGAACATACGTTGGGGGTCAGGTTAGCCTCCTCTTCCTCAGCAGAGGCCTTCTTCTCGGCCTTGGGGGGAGCGGAAGCTTCCTTCTCCTTCTTCTTAGCGTCCTTCTCGCGCTGCTTCTGACGGCGCTTGAGCTCGGTCTTGGAGACCTTCTCGCCGGTGACTTCGTCGAGGAGAAGGTTGGCCATGGAGGCCTCAGCTTCCTTGACAGCGTTGGGTTCCGTCATGGTTGATGATATCAGGTGGGAAGATGGAGGGGAAGAGGAGGAGAGATTTGGTGGGAGAGGCGGAGGGGCAGAAATAAAGCCCAAGAATTTTGGGCGGGAGTCACGGCGGGCAGCGCATCATTGGCCCGCCTTTCACGCCATGACTCACGACTTGGTACGACTGAATGCTACGGGGGTGGAAAGAAAGGAAGACGGGTTACAGGGAGTGTCCAGGAGACATTATCCTATCATTTTTTCTATCAGACTCATCTCTGCAATGCCAATACCTGGACTCGTAGCAGAATCATTCCCAGTAGGTAATGCCATGACCGTTTGGGGAAGAATAGGGCTTAGGGCTCAGGGCAGCGATGTGGGGTTTCTCTACCCCGCCAGTCTTCTTCTGTCTTCACTCCGTCAATCTCGCGACAGCGTCAATCTTCCAATAATATAAATCAATCCGCACTTCCAATGGCATCCAGACAGTCTGTAACAAAACACACAGAAGACCTTGACATACCGATCAATCACACCTGCAAAAACGAAGCACGATTCATCCATCCATTAACAGGCTCCGTCTTGACACGGCTGCCGTATTCATCACAGTGCTCCTCTTTTTTGGCAGTCTCAAGCGACTGCTGTGCTCGAGTAATCTTTTCCCGTTCTTTGAGTAGATGACTGCGGCGGCGCTGGCGATCAGGGTGTTCGGCCATGAGCTCCATGCAACGCTCCATCGCTAGAAAAGATTGCCAGTTAGCACACCATGGCAGGAAGCGGGCTTTGCTGAGTTACCATTGTCGTCCTGAATACCCAGCCTATCCTCGATGGTGGGAATTAGCTCCTCCCTACACTTGGAAAACAACTTGGTATGGACGCTTTGGCAGGTGAAGTCGAGGAATCGAGAGCTGGCGATGTCGTAATATCCCCTAGTGGACTAGAATCAATCGGTCAGCCCGTTGTCTTCCCAACGTACGTAGACAAAACATACCGCCATCATTTTCAACTCCTGCTCAAACATATCCGGCCCGAGGTCCGCAGGGGACAGCTTTTTTCTTTCTGGCTCTCGCCGCGGATGGTCGCGATCGATATTCCGCTGGCTCAGATAAATACCAGTGCGACATACCCAGCGACGTTGACTGAGCTCTAGAAACGCACTTTTGATGGCTCTGTCCAGCGTTACTGTCGCCATGGTGAAGGGTTTGTTGTACTCGATATTGTAGTTTTCCTCTGCATGGCGCTCGTGCTCCTCCTTGAGCTCTTTTAGAAAGCCGTCAATGATATGCCTGAGCTCCTTGTACAGACCAGTCTGGAAATATTGATGAAAGACCTTGTCCAGCTGCGCCGTAACCATTTCTTTGACAAGGTTATGAGTGGCTTGGATAAACGTATTCATGGGGTCTCTCCAATGCTCGACGCTGAGCTGTCTCATGATTTCAATGGCCTTTGGGTCCGCTTGGTCGGCAATCCCTGCACGGTAAGACTCCTCATTGATGTCGCGAATTTGCTCCCAACTGAATACTAGTGAAGGCTTTTCGAACCTCTCAAACTCGGTGAAATGATAGCCTGAGGGGCACTCTGCGCTCTTTCTGTCTTGGGGATTATGCGGTGCACCACGCACAGGGGCGTCGCTAGGAGGAGCCTTTCGTTTCATACCGGTTTGCACTGTTGCGGTCATCTCGCAATCGGAATCTCCGTCACGCGCGACTGGGGGCGAGAGCGCTTGCTCATCAGATTTGGATCGTACTGCAACGGTTGGTCGGGTCTTGATAAGAGCCTGCTGAAAGTCCAAAGCCATGTGACCCCACAGCTTTTGGAGAGGATACTCTGACGAGCCTCCATCAAGATGTGCGGTGATCAATTCTTTGAACTGGTTGATATTCCGGCACAAGATATACTGCACGTTGTTGCTGGGGGGGTCGGGAAGCATCTTGAGCTCGGCGTCGATGCGTTCTGCTTTCGTGTTTATTTGACCGATGATTCCAGGCAGACATCCCTGGATCTGCTGGAGAAGGAGTGACGACAGCGCGGTTTGGAGATTTCGGGTGCCAAATCTATCTCTGTATGGTGCAAGCTCTGTGGACCACGGGCTTGATGAGAAAAAGGCGGCCTCTTCCTCGCGGGCTTGGGCATGTCCCACCGAGGGATCGGGGTTGTTCTGGACGACAAAGTATCCGTGTCCCAGAGAGAATTTGTCCCCTTCCAGAATCTCTATCCATTGATTGTAAGATTCACAGGTCTGTACTCGGTCGGGCTTTGTCAAGACACCCAAGGTTCTCTCCGTAGCTCCGCGCACATCCCTCATGATTCGTCCTGCGCTGGAATTGGTGGCATCATCGGTCATGGGCAATGTCTGCAGGACTATGCAGTTCTCCTGGGAGATGTACTGCTTCACAAGGTTTTCGACCAGAGCAACCAAGTAACGTTCATCAGCAAGTTCGGTTTGACTGATTACGCCGGGGAGGTCGTAGAACGAAAGGTTCGGGAAATTAGGAGCAGAAATGTCAAGCCGCACCACGTTCGGGGAGAATTTCACTTGACAGTCCATGGTCGCATCTGCATTCCTACCGGGGATGTAGCCACTTGAAGCATGACCAGGGTTGAGGATGGCAATCTGAGCCCATTTGATGGCCTCTTGGACGTCATCCTTATCAGATAGTGTGATAAAGAGCTCATCCTCCTGGTCCTGCTCAACCCAAGGGCCAAGGGGCTGGCTTTTCTTGGGTACCCTTGTAAGCTTGTGGGAGCCATCAAACATATGCTTTCGTGAGAGAAACACATGGCAAATCCAAGGCTGGCCACGATTACTTTCAGAGAGATTGATCTCCATGGGGCAACGAGTACAGGTGCCGGCACTCCTAGGGACCTTGATCTCAGACATTCCCTCGATAAGAGAACTCTTGCCGGTGCTCTGGTCACCTATGACACAGATCTTGGGCAGGGCAATCTTGTTGTCTTCGATTCCAATATGGCGAAGATCTTGGATCTTTTTAACCAGAGACTTCATGTCCTGGCTAATAAGATTGATAGCATCATTGCTATGACCAGACATGGTTGGGGAAGGTGTGCCTTGATGGCTGTCTAGAGCTAGTTAGAGAAGAGCCATCAAGTGAGAAAAAGTCTGTTACATACTGGTATTGATCAACTCGCTTATGGCGACTTTTGACTCTGGAGTCTGCGTACGCAGTGGCATGGCTCTAGAGGAAGGAGAAGAGAAGCTCGAGACGGGGTGAGACATGATGACGTGATACTAAAGGGACTGGTACGGGATACGAGAGATAGAGGATAGCGTCAGGAGATGACAGAGATAGAAAGTGAATGAGAAGTCGAGTGTGAGAGGGAGAGGGGTAGGAAGAGAGATGTAGGGAGATAAGGGGATAGAGCGCTTGGTAGAGGAGAGAGAAAGTCAAGCAAGAGGACGTCTCCGTGGGAAAGTGAATGAAAGGAAAGCAGGTAGGAAAGGATGTCCAAGTGAATAGAAGGGTGGGCGAAATCAAGGGGATATTTATGGCCTTCTTCTACAGCCATGGTAATAAAAAAAGAAAGGAAGAAAAGGGGGGGGGGCCCTGAAGTACGAAAGGTCGATGTGGTGAATTCCAGGAGAAGACAAGAAGTTGTATAGAAAAGCAGTCAAATGGGTGCGGCGATGACAGACTGTCGGCACAGAGGAACAAACGAGGATTCTTCATCCTTGCAAGAGTCTACCTGTCACTTCTGACAGATTGGACTTTGATTGCTTTCAGTTTTAGCTGGATATTATTCTTTATTAATTCATGTTGTTTCTTCATCAGGACCAAGGATTATCTCGCATATTCAATCTAAAATATAATCAGAATATAGAAGATCGTCCCAGTGGAGCAAGCGGTGAACCATGGAAACTGACCGGAAATGACGCTAAACCGCCTTCTAGTGGAGATACGCTGCTTGCTTGTCTCTCTCCTTCTCTCTCTCTCTCTTCTCCTCTCTTCTTGCTGGTCGCTTTCTATTCCCTTTCTACCCGTCTTCTTTTCTGCAATACCTACAGACATCCACATCCCTATCTCTTATCCCTCCAATTCCTTCCATTCGCCTCGATGCTTCAAGTTCCTGTGCGGGAACACACCAACGTGGCCTCCACCAAGGCCATTATCCTGGTGGGTGTGTCCCTGACTGTCCCTGGCGCCCAAAATTGCCTGTTCCTGACAGAAAGCTTCATTCTAGGTCGGAGGCCCGTCCAGAGGAACTCGTTTTAGGCCCCTCTCTCTCGATGTGCCCAAGGTAAGTCGCTGTCCCTCTTCCTCCGCTGCCCCGCCATTCTGCCCATGATCTTCGCCCAGCAATCACACTGACCACCGACGGCTCCCGTGCGATTCTAGCCTCTGTTCGAAGTCGCCGGACATCCCATCATCCACCATGGCCTCAAGGCCCTTGCGAAAATCCCCGATATCCGTGAAGTGATCCTGGTCGGCTACTACGACGAGTCGGTCTTCCGCGACTTCATCAAAGACTCCGCCAAGGAATTCCCGCAGTTCCGCATTCAGTACCTGCGCGAATACACCTCGCTGGGTACTGCCGGCGGCCTCTACCACTTCCGCGATGCCATCCTGAAGGGCAAGCCGGAGCGCATCTTCGTGCTGAACGCCGACGTCTGCTGCTCCTTCCCGCTGGGCGAGATGCTGAAGCTGTTCGAGGAGAAGGACGCCGAGGCCGTGATCCTGGGAACCCGCGTGAACAACGACGCCGCCACCAACTTCGGCTGCATCGTGTCTGACTCGCACACCAAGCGGGTGCTGCACTACGTCGAGAAGCCTGAGTCACACATCTCCAACCTCATCAACTGCGGCGTGTACCTGTTCGCGACCGAATGCATCTTCCCTTCCATCCGCAGTGCCATCAAGCGTCGTACCACCCGCCCCCGTCTCGTTTCCTACCCCTCCTCCGAAAACCTGGAGTCGTCCTTCATCGCCGCCGAGGACGAAGAGAAGAGTGAAGTCCTGCGTCTAGAGCAGGACATCCTGTCCGACCTGGCTGACAGCAACCGCTTCTTCGTTCACGAGACCAAGGACTTCTGGCGCCAGATCAAGACCGCCGGCTCTGCCGTGCCCGCCAACGCCCTCTACCTACAGAAGGCCTTCCAGGCACAGTCCGATGAACTCACCCCTCCCTCCGCCACCATCGTGCCGCCCGTCTACATTCACCCCTCCGCCAGCGTCGACCCCACCGCCAAGCTGGGCCCCAACGTCTCCATCGGACCGCGTGTGGTTGTCGGGGCGGGCGCCCGTGTCAAGGATTCCATCGTGCTGGAGGACGCCGAGATCAAGCACGACGCCTGCGTGATGCACTCCATCATCGGGTGGAGCAGCCGAGTGGGCGCCTGGGCGCGTGTCGAGGGCACGCCGATCCCGAATGGAAGCCACTCCACCAGCATCGTGAAGCACGGGATCAAGGTGCAGAGCATCACCATTCTCGGCAAGGAGTGTGGTGTCGGCGACGAAGTGCGCGTCCAGAACTGTGTCTGCCTGCCGTATAAGGAACTCAAACGGGTAACGTCTCCCTCTCCCTCTTTTTTTCTATCTTTAATTGCAATAAGACTAACCAGACCATCTATCCAGGACGTTGCCAACGAGGTTATCATGTAGAAGAGTCTTGGAATAAATGTCTGATGTTTTTGGTTGCATACATTTTATATCATCTCACCCGTGTTCATTTCCCTGTGTGGAATCTAATACTCCTTTTTACTCCGTCCTACTCCTAGTACCTATCCTTTCTATACCTTACCTTCATAATCCCACGGTTGTGCATTCTTAGCAGTTATTTCTATCGAACTTACGATTACATCTCCGCTTATGAAATGTTCTAAACAAACTAAATACCCGGCCGCAACCAATTTTGCTAGCCACCTAGACAGTTGGATAATGTTAGATCGATCACGACGAATGTGCAAAGATAAAGATATTCGTTCACATAATCCTATATTGTCACTATCTAGAGTCTCAAATGCATTAAGTCCCAACACGAGCAAATAGAAGAATACAACGACCCTCGCTGGACCTAAAAAGAGTAAGAGAGAAGAAGAAAAAAAAAAAAATAAAACACATACGCCCGAATGACGCCATCTGCAAAGAAGAACGAAAATCAGTGTCCAAATACACGAGAGACCCTGGGCTAGGCCCCCTTTTTTTTTTTGCGATGTCAATGTTCGTAACACGTCATATCGAAAAGGCGGAGATCATGACCGATTGAATGGTTAAGGAAGGTGAGGTAGCCAACCAGCCAGCTGATCTCTCATCACATAAAACCACCCAGTAGATTACAGTTCCTTGTGGTACAATCAGGCCAACATACCCTGCTAAAGACAAGCAAAGCACGCGCACAGATTCATCTACCGATAAGCGGCAGGATCATACCCCGTCGTCTGCTCCGGGGGGTGACCATATCCGTCATACGCACTGAAGCGCACACGCGAAGCCCGTCGCTGGCTCAGGGCGGGGGCCGTCTCCGCATAATCCTGCGCGTCGCCGGCATGGTACTGCTCGAGGGAGGAATTGGCACCGTACACGGGCGGTGGGACGCGCTGCTGGTTACCCGCAGCCCCGGAGACCATGGGGTCTGGGATATTGTAGAAGTCGTCAGAGGGCTGGTGCTGGTGGCGGAAGGCCGGGTGGCGGTCGTCGTCGGGGTGGGTGTTGTTGTTGTAGGGCCCGTAGGGACCCATGCCGCCGGACATGATGCTGCTGTTGCGGTTGTGCAGCTTGTAGTCGTTCAGGGCGGTGCTGGAGGCCATGGGGTCGTAGGCGCCGAGACGGTTCTGGCGTCTGCGGACGATGACGTCGAGCGCGATGCCAGCGAGGTGGGTGGCCGTGCCGACGACGGTAAAGGCGTACAGGGCCTTGTAGATCCGGCAGACGTTGATGCCCGTCGAGGTGCCCCAGTATGTGGCGTTACAGGTGGTCATGATGGTGTGCGACATGCTGTAGCTGATGAGGCCAAGGGAGATGAGCCATAGGAAGAAGAGGATGGAGTTGGTGGTGGCGGAGAGTAGTGGAGAGAGGCCATAGCAGCAGTGTGTGATGGTGGTAAGGACAAAGTTGAGCAGTGATAGGACAGACGAGATGAGGAGCTATGAGGGCGAGAGAGGTATAATTAGCTTGATTGTTCGTTGTTATACGATCGCCCTGTAGGGAGGTTGCGAAAATGGCAGCCTTACCACTAAAAAGGCCCACGGGAGCTTATAGTTATTCTTGGACAGATTGGAGATAAAGACGGCCAGAATGATAGCGACGAGGAGCGCAGAGAGCAGGTTGAGACCCCGAATGAAATGGAACGGCAGCGCTGGATACGCCGACGGCTTCACAGATTTGGCTCGCATGATGCTGGCGTTGGAATGATGGAATTATCTCCAGTCGGCGTAAGTGGAGAAAAGCGATGCGAGGTAAACAAATGGAGATCTGCGCTGAAACGCCGCGCTGTCAGGTGTCAGATGTTAATCCAGGGCGTTTCCTTCGACTGGGGACGTAAGAAAAGAGAGAGAAATAAAAAGAAAAACAAAATAAGAGCAGACAACAAAAGAGGACGAAGAAGAGAAGAGACAGGAAGCGCAAAGGAATGGAAAGCGAGAGCAACGGTCAGCCGTGGGTGAAATCGTGCGCAGTGCAGCGCCTCCTTCGGCCGATCTCGACTCCACTGCGGGTGTTGCTAAAGAAAGAAGCCAGTCAAACTAGTGGATACTCAAATACGATGACGACGACCGACAACAAGGCGCAGGCGTTGGGGAAACCAGATTGTGCTCGGGAGATGGCAGGACTCGCTCTTGCTTCAGTCTTTGTTGCAACTTGCAACAGCATCCTCGACTCCTCGAGAAAAAAAGAAAAATGAATCCAAACACTCCAAACACGTTGCCTGCATTGTCAGGCCATTCTCCAAGTCCCGTGATGGTGGCCCTGGCACGTGCTGCGTCAACCCAATCGGGGTTGGCTGCCTGACGTGGGTGCCTGGGGCAGGTCCCGCCCTACGGATATTGCTGGGGCCTGAGGTATCGATCCACGCCAGGGTCTCCTGGGCCTCCCCCCATTGATGCATCTTACTTGGATCTATACAAGGATGCTTTCAATTTGGTGACGGTTAAGACCGCATCTAGTGGCGAAAATACTTAACCACGGGTGTACGGAGTACCTACTCTCAACATTGTGACAGTGGTACGCTGTATATATTTGAAACATAACGCCCACCAATGACGCCATCCTCTAATGCCATCCAAGACCGCATGTTACTCATGAAGCATGAGGATAACTTCCACTTGCGGTTCACCTACACCACTGCCCTTTTCAAACTTTCTTTCAGTAGTCGCAGAGTTCAGCCCTGCTGACCAATCTGCAGTCTGGAACTCTGACAAATCACCCCGCCGCATTGCCTCGTGTCCGGCCTTGACTAATGGTCTAGAGAGATGATGCCATCTGACACCAACCTCGACTTCCTGAAGAATCAAATACTCCTGAATATGCTTCCTGAGCTCTGAAATGCAATAGACTAGCTCCCTTTGACATAAAATCTCGACACATCATATCCGCCATGCCGTCTATCATAACGGGTCCTATCGCCTGGCACGATGGCGAGAAGAAGATGCATAGCTTACTCCATATCCCCCCACAAGATAACCCAACAAACCCTTTCCTAACCCCCAGGATAAGTATGTATCTTCAGACCTTTCCTTTGATGGCCATCGGTGCAGTGGATCGCGAGGGACGACCCTGGTCAACCATCTGGGGCGGCGAAGTAGGCTTCGCAACTCCCACGACTCAGGGGTACGTCCAGCTCAACACCCCGATTGATAGAAAATACGATCCTCTAGTAGATGTGCTTTTGCAGGATTCACCAAAAGATCGGTCCACCGAAAGGCTACTCTCAGGCCTAGTAATTGACTTAGAAACTCGCCGTCGGGGAAAGCTCCACGGCAGGCGGATTTCTGGGTCTGTGGTCTCAGTAGACGAGGACAACGCTGCTGAAGAACTTACAGGAATTGCGAGCATGACGGTCCAGATTGGCGCGAGCTTAGGTTAGTACTTGCGATACCGAAATAATGAAGCAACCTTCATATGCTTACAAAAAGACACAGGTAACTGCCCCAAATATATCAATACAAGGCATATCGTGCCTGCTTTGCCGGATCCGAAGTTGGTTTCCGATTCTCTCCAGCTACCGCCAGATGCCATTCGCTTCCTAGGTCGATCCGACACGTTCTTTATCTCTTCCTGTAATGGGACAGTCGACATGGATACGAACATTCGCGGAGGGCCCCCCGGTTTCGTGCGCGTGATATCCAACGGGCCAAGTGGAGCCGTTTTTGTTTACCCTGAATATTCAGGCAATCGATTATATCAGACCCTGGGTAACCTCCAGGTGTCTCCGCTCGCGGGATTCGTCTTTCCAGATTTCGAAACAGGGAATGCGCTTTTTGCTACCGGGAGAGTAGAGATCCTGGTCGGTAAGAACGCGGCCGCCGTGCTGCCGAGATCCAATCTCGCCGTGAGGGTGACCGTCACCGCTGCCCGATATGTAGAGAGAACGCTCGCGTTTCGAGGCATCGCAGGGGCCCTATCTCCATACAACCCAAGCGTGCGGTACCTGGCAACCGAGAAGACTACACCGACCATGATTGATGACGGCCCATCCATCACAGCAACCTTGGTGCGGAAAGAGATTCTAACCCCTAGGATTGGCCGATTCCGTTTCCGCATGTCGGATCCTAAAAAAATGGGACCATGGACGCCAGGCCAATACGCGACATTTTCCTTCCAGGAAGAGCTAGACATGGGATATCATCACATGCAAGACGACGACCCGTCCAGTCTAAACGACGACTATGTCAGAACGTTCACGGTATCGTCTTATCCTGGCAAAGACCTCCCGCCCGATGAATTTGAGATTACAGCTCGCAGGCACGGCAACGTCACCCGCCATCTTTTCCAAACCAACGAACGAGCTGGACTGGAGGTTCCTTTGAAGGGGTTTGGCGGTGATTGCGTGATCAGCTCACAAGGCGGACAGGACCTTTTTCCTTTTATCGCCGGCGGAATCGGGATCACGCCCGTCATTGCACAGCTTCCGGGGATTGATATCAGTCGCTTGCGTCTCTTCTGGTCCATGCACATCGATGATATCGGGCTAGTCGTGGATACATTCCAGCGATTTCCTCAACTGCCTCAGTCCACGAGGCTTTTCCTGACGGGACCAGATGCACAGGATGAAGATGCAGTTCAACATCTGGAAGCAATCAAGGGGACGGAAGCGCAAGTCGAGCGGCACAGAATGCATGCTGCGGACCTGGACCTGTCATTGGCCGATGTGTGGTATTTCTGCGGCAGTCCTGCTCTAAAAAGCTCAGTGATGGACTGGCTTACCGGAAAGACAGTCGTATATGAGGATTTCAATTACTGATGAGAATTCGATTATTGTTGTGTATTAGTTAGCCATTTCGGTGATATTGTCATTGGCGATGCATTTGCATTCGGATGGGATATGAGTAATGTGCATGGAAAATTGGCAACTTCAAATAGTAATCAAAGCATTTACAAGCGCGAAAGCAGTCTATTTCGTAAAATTCGAACAATTCAGGAACACGGCGTGGTACCTGGAAGAGGAAGAATGGGAAGTACCTACCTATGCATGACGGGCCTGATAACGCAACCGAGCAAAACCAACGGACGCGTCTCTCCGCTGCTGCCTTTATTTCTTCGTCATCCTCCCACTCTTGAATTATAACCACCTACAATCCTACTCCCTTACACCCTCATCTTGTTCTGCAATTACCTCTCAACCAGATCAATCCCTCGCCAGATCAAGAGACCCGAACCAAACCGACTCTAATCTACGGAGTAGCGGACCTCCAAATTTTTACCCCGCGCTACTACCTACCTAGGCACCTTATCTACCTCATCTCCGTTCACCTCCATTCTATCTCCTCTCCAACCCACCACCACCAAAAAGACCACCCGCCATGTCCACCTACGAAGGTAAGCCCGTCCTCCCTCCGCCAATCCATAAACCACTGAACTAACCACAACCCCCCCAACCAAAAAAAACAGTGGAACACAACACCACCGACCCCTCCACAAGCACCTCCGCGCGCCGCCGCCGCCCCGACCTCTCCACCTTCTTCGCGACGCTCTCAGAGATCAGCCCCGACGAGACCGGCCGCTCGCGCCCCCACGCAGTCCCCGTACCCCACGATGTCAGCGCCGCGTTCTACTCCCTCGCCGAGGCGTTCGAGGTCATGCGTCGCGAAGGGCCGGGGATCGTGACGCCCGCGGGGAGCGGTGATGGCGAGGCTGGGAGTGAAGGGGGCCTGTTGACGGAGATGATTCAGTCGTTGTTGAATCAGGCGGAGATGCCGCCGAAGGAGGTCGAGGGTGTGAGTGAGGAGTTTTGTGATGGTATGTTTGATCGTTCTGCTGGGTCTAGCCTAACGCTGTCCGCGCCTACCACTTATTCCGCATATTCCTACCCTATCTACGGGCTTCCTGCTAGCTATGCTGGATTCGCGAGTGGGAAAGCATTTGCTGACATGCGTGTTGGTGGTTAGTACTCGACCGCGTCCCCCGAACATCCCTAAAGCCGGACCAGACCTGTCCTATCTGCAACAACCCCTTCCTGGAGGATCAGTACCCGCTCGTTGTGCGACTGCCATGCCATCCGACGCATTTGTTCGATATGGAGTGTGTGCGGCCGTGGTTGCGCCTCCGGGGAACATGTCCGCTTGACCGGACGGATTTCGCGAAGCAGGAGCGGGAGAAGGCGGAGGCGAGGAAGAAGAAGGCCGCGGAGGATGACGAGGAGGAGTGGGATGGGATGTATGGTTAAGCGCTTGGTATGAAATGAGGAATGGAGTTGTTACGGATGGAGATAATGGTAGAAAGACTGGTGGTGGACACTGTACAGTGAATGGATGATATGATTGATGACATGAGTGATGCATGTGCTATCATTTAAACTGGAGACGCAAAAAAAAAAAGCAAATCCAAAGACATCAAATACATTATTCAATTGAATTCATAAAAATATGCGGCATGATAAACTACGACCCAGCAAGTTCGATTACTTCTTCTCGGCCGGACCCTCCTTCGGTCTGATAGCCAGCTTGCCTGTCTTGTCAATCACCGCCTCAAATCCGCTCTTCTCCAACATCCCCCCGTCATCCTTCACAACCTCGCGAGCTTCCAGCTCCTCAACGAGCCTCTGGTTCTCGCGGTTGCCCTCCAGCAAGAATTTCAGACACATAACAGCGTGCTCCTTGATGTACGGGTTATGCGCATCGAAGTTGGTGCAAGACAGCACGGCTTCGACACCACCATGTCGACGAATCTGGTCCTGCACCTCGGGGCACTTCCAGACCAACGAGGAGAGAACGAGCACAACCAGTTTCTTGAGATTGCGCCACTCGAATTCCGATGGATCTTCAGTGATAGGGGGGGACTCGGCTCGAGAACCCGGGCCCGCGTCCACCGGATCAGGGTCACTGGGATCGTAGGGCCGTTCCACCGCGACTGGTCCGGGGGCTGCACCGCCATGCTGGGAGTCCTTGGAAGGGCTGCTGCTGCGTCCGAATGGTAGTGCGCTTAATTGTCCCTTTGGAATGCTGGCTTCGAGTTCCTTGATCAAGGTGACCAGATCGTAAACGATCTCCCATTTGACCAACAGGTTTTTCCAGTCGTTGTTTTCGGTGAGCACGGCGAAGAACTCGAGGAATTGGTAGACACCTTCGTAGACGCGTTCCATGTCCCACAGGTTCAGAGGGAAGTCCTCGGGAAGAGCTCGGCCAGCCCGGATCTGGCCCTGGAGGTAGATCAACGCGCAGGTCTCAGGAATGATATTGCCGCGGAAGATGGTGAAGATGTAGCGGACGGTCAGAATGTCGACCCTCGATAGCGGAGCGGGGCTCTTGGTAGGGTTGGCCTGCGTGGATCCGGTGACCGAGGCAGGCGAATATTTGGCTCGGAAGATGTGAGTGAGGATCTTCACGACAACTGCCTGCGCTGGGGATATGATGTCCTTGGGCTGACCAAAATCGGAATAAGCATGGGACATTAAACCGTTACGTAGAACGGCGTCCATGATCTGCACCATCATCTTGAAGTAGAGTTCGTCGTCAGGCAGGTCCCACGCGGCGATGAAGATTAGCAGCTCTCGGAGGAGGTTTCGACCGGTTTCCTGGGTCAGTAAGACGTGACAGCGGAGGGACTGCATGTTCCTTGTGCCCGATCTTTCTCCGCCCTTGAGGCCAAAGCTGTCCACAATGCCGGCTTGAATGATCATTGGAAGAGCCTCGATCTCTGCCGGTCCAAGAACCAACGGAATGTCTGTCAGTAAGCCACGTTGCTGGTCGCCTGGACGACCTCGGTAGTCGTCGTCATCATCCTCGTCGTCTTCCTCCTCTTCCTCCATGCTCCCGTCGGCCACCGCTTCCAGGCTCCGTGAGTCGTCATCACCAACCGTCCCGGCATCGCCAGTATCGTAATCTCCATCCGCGCCGTCGCCGAGCTGTGACGATTCCTGCAGACGTGCCATCAGCTCATCCTTGGCTTCTTGAAGTGTCTCAGCAGCAGACTGAGCAGATCGCGGCATGCTTGTGTCCTCATCCATGATGGCTGCGTCGCCTGATGCTAAAGCACCGTAGTCGCCAAGATCCGGAAGGTCCGGAAAATCGGACCAGCAGAGGCGAGGAAACCCTGCAGTCAAGCTGCGGTCGATCGTGAGTATGGATTTCTTGCGTGGGGGCTCATCTTCGGGCAGGGCCGGGGGAAGGTCTTTCGCCCGGTCTTGAAGGTCGGTCCACCCATCAACCTTCGCCCCGAGTATGGCAGTAAGAGCGGCGCGAATCTCCTTGACCTGTTCCGGATCCTTGCCCATTTCCTTAATGGCGGTCAGGTCGCGTCCAAGAAGCTTTTCCATGTGGTCCTTGATGTTGGCGAGAAGCAACATCGCCGCCTCCTCTTTGATGGTCGCAGGTTCCCGGGGGAAGTTGGATATGGTCTCGAGAAGTAGGTCCTCCGCCGTTTGGTCGTACAGGGCCCGTATCGGAGGATTGACTATTCTCTCTCCGGACATCACGATCGGCGCAACTCCCTCGGGCTGAGTCATGGCTGGATCAAACGGTTCTTTGGGTTGGATGATATTGGAATCTCCGGTCGAATGGTACCCGAAAAGATCTAACCAAAGGACTATCTTCCGTTGCTCATTGTGCATGATGAAGTTATGCAGGAATTGGAGACAGGTAATCAGCAGCCGTTTGTAGAGATTGACCACTTTCTGCCAGCGCTCCTCATTCCTCGCATTGGTTTCGCCATCAAAGCCCCGCGCCGTCACCCGGACACAAGTGTCTACCAATGCCAGAATTCTCTGATCAAATCCCTTCTCTGCCGCCATATTTTGCGCCTTTTTCGTGGTCGCAAGAAGATTCCGCGCGATAGTACATAAGTCATTAAGGCGCTCAATGTCCTTGACGAGTGAAGAGTAGTTAAAGGCGATGAGGTTGGAGGACGAGTGGTCGAAGCTTGCGTTCGGAGGGCATTTCCAAGCGAAAGATTGCGATTCGAGGACCGGGATCGCTTTGGTCAATACGTCCGTAAAGCCCTGCCAGATATCCGGCGACAGGCCCAGATTGTGTCTAACATGAGGGGTAGGTCAGCAAAAGTGAGAGATGGGAAAGCTCAGGTGGCTTCTGGGCAACAAATGACAGGAGGGATTTTTTGGAAAACCATTGACATACCTGACATCGCTTTCCTGGTGAGTTTTATACAGTATTGACTTCCCGGCCGCCAGCATATGTTCCAGACGCGTTTCGTCGATCATGCCGCGAGTCTCATAGTGGCTCAGAGTCCCCGTCAGAATGACCTTCAGCATGAGCTCGGCCGGGGTGCATTTTGGCTTCGCATCAGTTGCGGTTCGGTCTGCCATCTTGACAGCACGGGCGAGGGTCTTGCGACACTCGTTGCGATAGGATAGGACCTGAGACTTGCTCGCAGGGTGCCTCCGAAAAGTGTTGCGGATGTTCGGAGGGGAAACACCGAAAGTCGAAGGGAATTTTTTCCGGCTCCGAAGTGAAGGCGGGACCGCCTTTTATGTCAGCCATGCATTCACTACTGCTACATTTTGATTTACATTTGACCTTCATTCCCAAAACAAATCAGTGTATACTTCTGGATAATATCATTTCCATTTCAAACCAAAATTGAAATAATCCACAGCGCTATGACACTTTGCGCCGGGTAGGAAAGTTGAAGACATGACGCAAATTGTTCCAGAAGCCCAGATCGTATATATTGTCGACTTCCTTCATACTGTGTACAGGCTCCCATCGCCTATCAATTGCCACAGTCTGAAAGTTCTGCGGCTGTCGAATGTCATTGGAGTCGGGTGACAAGATGCATCCCTCTCTGGGTGCTTCGCCGTCGGTAAAGACCAAGACCTGCTCGCTACTGACGGGCCAAGAAGTATGCACACTCTGATATTCACCGAGCAAGGGCGAGGTGCCATAAATTTCGGCCTTATTTGACCGGAAAACCATGCCGTCCGCCACATCCTCTTTCCAGTCGGACCACTTGGCGCTCTCATTGGTCGTCATGCCTGCCCAGATCAGGTACGTGTGGTAGACAAGGAAGGCGACCGCCAGCGGAGCTGTCATGGCCATTAAGAGAGTGATGGCCCCGATTCGAAGATCTGCAGTGATTATCAATGTCCATACGTTGATGAAAGCTGTCCAGCTTTGCCCGGGTGACCGCCACGGTGAGCCGGGTGGTAGAAGTATCTCATATGTCTGGCATAGAAGGGCGTAACCAAGCAATGCACCGTAGATCAACATCACCGAAAGCGACAAGATCAGCGACAGAAAGTAGTGGTAGTTATTAAGGCCGACACAATTAGTGAGCCATACACAATGATGGTCGTGTCGCGCCACACAGGCCTTGCAGAACTTGCAATGCTTGCTTCTTGCCGGTTTAAGCAGATGGCATGAGCCACAATGATGTCCCGGATGAAAGATGACTTTATCGTAGGGATACCGTTCCATCTCCTGGACATGGTTTTCTGGGGTGATGAAGGATTTCGTGACGACGCTAGCATACAAGAATCCGTAGGGTAAACTCGCCGCAATCGGAACGCAAAGTTTGTGGACGGCTGAGATCCTCGACCACGCACTTGGAATGAAGACCCATTGCCCTATGATTAGAAGGGCCGTGAAGAATATCTATATACGTCATCAGTATGTTTCAATTGGAGAGTCTTGCGTTAAACCTTACTAGAACAAGGGGATGGTTTTCATGGAGTATATAGTTGCCGGAACTGCTCCAACAGCGTACAACTCGGCCCTCTAGCAGGTGGGAATCAAGGCGAGCGATCCCATTCGGAATATGTATGCATAGGATTCTGTGAAGCAGACCAATAGGTGTTCGCCTGCACAGCGTATGTATCAGCCTCAGTAATTTGAGCGCATCTCTTTATTCGTACCGCAGAGCTGGAAGCTTGCCAAAGAGGGCAACAAAAGTGAACCCAGAAATCCCCAGGATCACCAAGGCAATGGTCCTAATTGACCCCATTGTTGCTTTCTAGACCCAAGCCAACCAATTGGCTTGTCGGATGCCGCCTTCTGTATGGCTGGTAGGAATAGCAAGATTCGTGCGGTCCTGGAGAAGCACTATGGAATTGACATTCTGATGCTGGATATCGGTCCTCTGTAGCCACTAAGCAGAAATAGTCATTATTTTGGAAGATTTGTGTCGCCCTCCCAGCTGATGGGCAAGACAAGCAACATTCAGCACTAGCGCCAGTTAGGCCAAGTAGGCCAGTTAGCGTCGGCCTCGCGGTGGAGGACCCGTCCCTGCACGTGCTCTCACTGCCCGATAAGTAAGGCATCAAATTACCGGTCCCTTACGCGGAACGCGTGCTGGAGGAAGGTTGATTGCGACCTCATCGTCAACCCAGAGGGCACCAATCTCAAAATTCCGGTCCAAAGTCAATCTGTACACGATGCAACTGTAGTTTGGGCTACGTTTGTATGCATCTGTCCATCGCTCGAGATCTGGGGTTCATCATTCTACTTTGACACCAAAACACGTGACTGCGCGTTGTGCTGTGGTGAATGGCCTAAAGGGTGAAACTTTATCTCTCAAATGATCCCCTGGTGACAATGGAGGAGACGGACGTGGAGGAAGTCAAGGGTAATTCCAATGCAGCATCCGACTCGCTTTTCCAGGGCAAGCAGTTCTGGCTGTCACAGAATATTCCACAGAGAAGTCGATTCAAGGAAACCATCGAGGTATGGTGCAAAGACATGATGGGGTGTTTGCTTTGGGACCTAATTCTCGTATAGCAAAATGGCGGTATCATCAGACTCTTTGAGAAGGATGCCGAGATCAAATTGGTGGATCATATGAAAGGAAATCGAAATCTCTCGGCAGACACGTAAGATCTTTCCGTTTGTTTGTGATCTACGTCTCCTTGACGGTACTGAGGTATGCTTACGCTAAGTTAGATTTTCCTATCGCTTCATTGAGGACTCGGCTCGCAAAGGGTGCCTACAAAACCTAAAAAACTACAGGATTGGACCTTCGGCCTCTCGTCCGGTTGGGGCGACCAATATACCTAGCCGGGGGCATAAGATCTTGTACACTTTGCAAGACGACCAAGATCTCTGGGATTGGATGCAGTCATACGAAGATGACCCCAATGCTCCTATCCGCGGTAACAGAATCTATCAGGAATTAGCCGTAGTGGTAAGCACTGTCCCTCATATTGTAAAAATTACATCATTGTATCCTTTCAATAATCTCACGAAACCAGAACCCGAGGCACACTTATCAGTCTTATCGCGATAGATACTTAAAAAGGCTCCGTGGACGACCACGCCCGGGGGGTCCGCCGCAATCTACTGTCCCTTCTGCCACACAAGAAAGCAACCAAAGAGCGCAGACTCCGACTCAAACCACACGTGCAGCTGCCACTGCAGCTGTTGCATCATCATCGAAGCAACTGTCTCAAGGCCCTGGAACAGTTACTCAGGTATCTGGATTTAGAAAAAGGAAACGCACTCCGTCCCTTGACGCCTCAGATGACACTGATTCAAATGGAGGGGATATCCCTGCTCGGAAGCGAAGGGCAACTGGGAGCCCTGGAAGCAACGCGAAAGCCCCAACCCCAGAGGTTCCTCGGCAAAGTCGGCAAGAACCTCCGCCTCCACCAAAGTTCATACTTCCAACACCTGATAAGAATATAACCAACAAACGCAATAGTGTGAAGAGGGCAGGTCCTGAGAAGCCTCGAGAGCCAGAGCCAGAACGAGAGCCTGAACCAGAATCTGAGCAAGAACCTGAAAAAGCACCAGAGCAACCCCCTCAACAAACTCCTGAGCAGAGACGACAATCTCCAAGCCCGGTCAATGAAGTCTATGAGCCGGAACCAATCGACGAAACCTTTCTGGAGCTTCCTTTCCTACCATCTAGCCCAAGGAGCTCAGAACCCGAAGAACAACCGGAACAAGACATTGACGCCTGGATCGACGACCGTCTCCGTACTGGGATAGCAAAGTCTGAGGATCAAATCATCGAGGCTCTGCGCTGTACCAGCATGGACCCGCAACTCGCTGACCAAGTCCTAAAAGACCTAGTTGCAGGAAAGGACATCCCAAAAGATATGCCAGGGGTATGGACAGCTGAGGATGACAAATGCATCGAAGGGAGAGCCACCAGAGACATCGAAAAGGTTTTAGAAAAGCACGGCTCTGAATTCTTCAACTCGCGCTGGCAATATCTCGACATGGCAAGAACTGCCGGTTTGGAAAAGGGTCAGGAGGAAGGTATCACAGAACTTTGATGGTCATAATCTTAGCGAATAGCTGTCATGGCCCCCTAATAGCCAAGCCGGTAAAACGAACGCGGAAAATAAGGACATTGTGACTCCGAAAATTATGATATTGATACCTAGTTCCAAAAGTAATAAACACGACCGGCATGGATACCTGAAAACATTCATAACCCAAACACCCTTTTTTTGTGGATTTTCTCTCCTATGACTTTGCATGTACAGCCCACATGGGCCCCTCCTAAAAGTTCAGGGGTTGAAAACATTACCCAAAGCTATCTTACAAAGCGGAAAATCGCACCCGATCGCTTAACTCCAGCAAACACCCGTTATGCGCTGCGATTTTCGATACCCGCAAGATCCCAGCATTGAAAAGCTGAAGAGTGGGCGACTTATACCAACGGGTAGTCCTCGAAAAAAATCAATTTGACACAATGGGCCTCATGAGAAGGAATCAAAAGAAGAGACAGAAATAAATAAAGCAACTTGAATTGGTATCGACTTAAGCATCTTTGAAAACCCTAAAGGATAGTTAGCAGTTGTCGTAGAGAAACTCATGAATGTCAATAACTTACAGGTGTTGCTCATAGAACTTCAGCATCTTTCTAAATGTCAGTCGACGTCCCCACTATTATAAGAGATCTAGAGCTCACCTTTTTCGGGCACTTATCATAGCAAGATTCAATGGAAACCTTAGACTTCTTGCCATTCTTCCATTGGAGATAAGCGATCAATTTCGAGGTCTCCGGGTCGCGCATGATAGTGTCGACGTTCTCAACCTCAGCTTCCCAACTCTTGGACTTCGGTACCCATTTCATCGCATCGGAGTCATCGGTTGCCTCGGCGGCAGCATCAGCTTGCGATTTCCTGCGCCTCTTGGGCTCTGTCTTCTCGGGTATTGGCTTTGCTGCGGTCATCGACTTGCGCTTTCGACCTTGCGCTTGTGGCTTCGTTGGTCGACCTCCCAGACTCTTGAAATATTCCTTCACCACTTCCTCGGCACCCTCCCTGTGCGAAAGGTTTAGTTCCCCGAGTTTACCAGACATCATCCAGTTTGTCATACAGTAGGTTATCTTCCGGCTCCATCGTTTGGTCCACGGGGTCATCGTACCCCTTCCACTTCACCGTGAGGAGAAGGGAGCCCTAAAGCCAAGTTAGCGAGGCGCAATTAATCAAAACGAGGCGCATTGGAAAAAAACATACATTCTTGGCCCATTCGTGACCGACAATTTTCTCGACGATGTAGCTTTTAATGGTGAGTCAATGCGGGCTGCAGATTGGATAGGTCGCATCACAAACTCACACGCCCTCCTCATCGTCATCCCCGTCATCCCCGTCATCCCCGTCATCCCCGTCATCCCCAGCGCTTTCCTCGGCCTTGTTGTTCGTCTGCTCGATCTCTTTGGCGTCGTTGAAGGGTATCGATTCGCCGGTCGATTCGTCATCTGAATGATCACCCAACGGGGCTGGGTAGAGGTCAGCTCGACGTGGCTCTTGTTATGCGACCACGGTCAGAAAAGCATCACTCACGAGGCATTGCCCTGAATGGATTGGGTAAATTGAATAGACGTGAAAACAGAGTGGCGGCTTCGCTTCGATGGCGACAGAGGACTCTAGTACTTCGGCGTTATGAAGAGGGACAATCGGGCACGAGGTGATTGAGGACGATAGTTCTTGGGCGCATCAGTAATGCCGAGTCGCGCAGGCAAGCACGTTGGTGGGCAATACACGCTATACCCGATGTGGAAACCAGCTTACTAGTCCGCTTGTGGACATCTCCAGAATTTCTAAAAAAGGCCCAGTGCGAAAGAACATCGCCGTGCCTCAGGTCCCTGATCCCCCGACGTCACTCTTCAAACCACTCTCTTGGGGGCTTCTTTCATCTCTTTGTTCCGCTTGCACTTTCTTGACCGTTTCAGGTTTCTGAACTCGGTTATTTGCCCCCATAGCTACCCGTCAAAATGGCGATGCGTATGTCTCAACATGCCCCTCATTCCGAGCCACCATACTGACCATCTCATCTTCGTTTCGCCAGAGCTTGACTTGTCCCAAGGTACAACACTTCCTCGGAATAATCGGTGATTCTAGATTGCTCCGCCGCTAACATTATCCGCCAACAGCTTCCGTGTTGAAGGATGAATCGGGCCGGCCGTTCATTGTCGTTCGAGAGTACGTTGCGGTCACCATATAATAATGAGTTCGGGGGTCGGTTGCTGATACGCTTGGTTCTCTACAGCCAGGGAAAGAAGAAGAGACAGCATGGTAACGATGCGGTGAAGTCTCACATTGTTGCCGCCAAAACCGTTGCCAACATCGTGAAATCTTCTCTGGTAGGACCTTATCAACAGCCCATCAATACCATCGACATCTAATAAAGTTAGGGTCCTCGTGGTCTCGATAAAATTTTGATCTCCGCAGATGGCGACATCACCGTTACCAACGATGGCGCTACTATCCTGGGTCAGGTTCGTTGCGCCGCTCCTCGAAACCCCTCGTTCCAATCGCTCCACTAACTCACCGACCATTGAAGATGGAAATCACAAACAACGTCGCCAAGCTCTTGGTTGAACTTTCGAAGTCCCAGGACGAAGAGATTGGTGATGGAACAACTGGTGTCGTCGTTTTGGCCGCGGCCATGTTGGAGCAGGCTTCCGATCTCATTGACAAGGGCATCCACCCCATCCGTATTGCCGATGGCTACGACCAAGCCTGCGAGATTGCCGTTTCGAAGCTTGACGAGATCAGTGACTCGATTCCTTTCAGCCGGGATGACACAAGCAACTTGCTGCAGGTTGCAAAGACCAGCTTGGGTAGCAAGATGTATGCATCCCCTTGCCTAGCGACCCGTCTCTCTCCCTCTCTATGCTAACTTTCGACAAGTGTCTCCAAGTCTCACGACCAGTTCGCTCAGATTGCCGTCGACGCAGTGCTTTCGGTTGCCGATCTCGACCGCAAGGATGTCGATTTTGAATTGATCAAGGTGGATGGAAAGGTCGGAGGTGCTCTCGAAGACTCTTTGCTTGTTAAGGGTGTTATTGTCGACAAGGACTTCTCCCACCCTCAGATGCCCGACGAGGTCCGCGACGCCAAACTGGCTATTCTCACCTGCCCGTTCGAGCCTCCCAAGCCGAAGACCAAGCACAAGCTCGACATCACATCCGTTGAGGAATTCAAGAAGCTGCAAGACTACGAGAGCGAGAAGTTCACAGAGATGATCCATAACCTGAAGGATGCGGGTGCCAACCTTGTTATCTGCCAATGGGGTTTCGACGACGAGGCCAACCACCTTCTGCTCCAGAACAAGCTTCCCGCTGTGCGGTGGGTCGGCGGCCCTGAAATCGAGCTGATCGCTATCGCAACGAACGGTCGCATTGTTCCCCGATTTGAAGACCTGAGCTCAGAGAAGCTTGGAACTGCCGGCAGTGTGCGAGAGATGACTTTCGGTACCACCCGTGAGAAGATGCTTGTCATTGAAGACTGTGCCAACAGCCGTGCCGTTACGATATTCGTACGAGGAAGTAACAAGATGGTGAGGACCGATCGATTCTTGTGAATATGAATTAGTATTAATCGTTACCAGATCATCGACGAAGCCAAGCGTTCGCTGCACGATGCTCTTTGCGTCGTCCGCAACCTGGTTCGTGACAACCGAGTTGTGTATGGTGGTGGTGCTGCCGAGATCGCTTGTGCTCTGGCTGTGGAAGATGCCGCCGTCAAGGTACGTGGCGCAGATTGAATGCAGTAGTGGCACGTACTAACATGGTATGTCATTTGCAGAGCCCCGGAATCGAACAGTACGCCATGCGCGCTTTCGCCGATGCGCTGGATGCCGTGCCGATGGCCCTCGCCGAGAACTCTGGATTGAGCCCTATCGAGACCCTTGCCTCGATCAAGTCGCGCCAGGTTAAGGAGAACAACTCCCGACTGGGTGTCGACTGCATGTTGACCGGTAACAACGGTATGTGAACGCTCAACTTGGTAAATAAATGACTACTGCTAATGAGAGTTGTAGATATGCGGGAGCACTTCGCCATTGATCCCCTGATCAGCAAGCGACAGCAACTGTTGCTCGCTACTCAGCTCTGCCGCATGGTTCTGAAGGCAAGTACTTTTTGATGAAATTTTGGTGGACTTGAACTAACCGGCATGCAGATCAACAACGTCATCATTTCTGGCGACGACGAGCAGGACTTCTAGATTTCTTGTATACAGGTTTAACGGCCAAAAATGAAATGCCTTCAATATTATACTACTTAGGTTATGCCATGATTAATCAGGTTGGAGTTCTATGTAAGACATGGCGGGTACATAGAAAAAATCTGTTGAAATGAAAGGAATGAAATTCAAAAATGAGTGCTAGCAAAGACCTTTGGGTTGCTGTCATCGTGCCTCCAGGTCTTCTGTCTGGTTGCAACTTATGCGTCATTCGTCTCTGGAGCAACTTCGACTGATCCCACACTTAAAACCGTAATTGAACATGCACAGCAACAGCACAATGAAACTAAAATCAATCTATTGTACATATAAAAACCCCAGACTATTAATATCTCTGGAACACCAACCCATAATCATACAATTGTCTCAAATAGTACAAATAAAAATCCTTACATCAACAGAACCTCAACCCAAACTAAACAGGCAAGTCATATATCATCCTCGTCCGGTCCCTCGCTGTACTGGTTCTGAGTCTGGGGCTTCGCATGACGCAGACCATCTCCGGGGATGATGTTCGACTTGTCAATGGCATCGTTCTCGTCGCGTTCTAGACAGGTTGGTTAAGATGTCAGTTTCCGTCGATGCTTTCGATAGAGGGGAGAGTGTATGAGAAGCACAGCAAAAGGGTGAATGAAATATACCGAGTTGTTCCTCGGAATCGGCGTCGTCAGCTAGCATGGGACTCCGGTCGAGGTCGTCGTCGTCTACCTCGGTGGGGAGTTGCTCTTGTTTGCTGTTTCGGTTGGACATTTTGGTTTGCAGAGAGTATAACTAAGAAGAGACTTTTCTCTTAGCGAGATCGATTATAATTCTAGCGTGGAGGGTATCGAGTTGATATTTATAGCTATCGACCTTACTTATCTACCTACCTTTCTTAAGCACACTACAACCCACGGCACGCAACCTAGCAGTCCAATCCAATCTCACCCCGTGAGGCTGGACCAAGCTCTAGGAACACAATATTTACGTCAACCAGCACCGGAAATACCAGCTTCCCTCGTGGCGATCTACGAATAGTATCATGTTCATCGTTACGTCGTTGTGGAGCCCGAGAGGAAACTACCGAACAAGGACTTCGGCACTGATGATGTTCATGATTCCTGGGAGATCTCGATCCGATCCAGATCTCCGATCGCGATCCCGAGCTTAGTTTGGTTGGTTTGATTCCAGATCGGTTTTTCTTGAGATGTTTTCGTTGCTGGATTCGCAGGTGCAAGTTTGGTGACGACGTCATCGTACCATGATTTTGGTGTCTGCGTTCAACCTCCGTGCTCGGATATCACGGTTCTAGACCGTTGAGTATTCCATAGTTTTGGTGTTTTCTGATCAGATGTAAACGGAAAAACGGACGAGGGGCAGTTCAGAACCGGTATATGTGATTTCGAGGTCCAATGGCATAGTAATCTCTATCTATGATTGACATCACAACACATCACCTATATTGATCGCAATACATATCAGACCTGTTCTTCAACGAGTGCTAGTTGAAGGTCTCAAGTCCGTAGGTATCTTCATGGCATTCTTAATTTGTCTGGCATATAGGTCAGCACTTAAGCCGGCTATCCAACCATCCTGGCGTGTTCTCAGGCGATTACTATTGTCTCAAGACGAGTTTGGAGGACCTTCCATAATTATGGTCTGGCTTTTCCTGATCCAGACGTCCATATTATCCCCAAACTGTATGTTTAATAGTCATGTATGCGTGATATATAGATCAGAAATAACTGGATGGCGTTCCATCTTGGCCATCATATAGTTCCGATTATTTGGACTTATCACGTAGACTATTCCTCTTCATATGCTTCTCTTCACGACATACTCTGAAGTATCGGGAAACAGTACCGCAAACATGATTTACAGTCCATGGTAGATTTATACCTACGCCGAACATCGAATATCTTTGATCTACCCTTGAGCCAGTTGATTCCGGATATGTCAAGATTGAAGATAGACAATATATCTACGAAGATCCCATACTACCTGTTGCACCTATCGCATGCATATCCATGATACGATATCAGGTATGCCATTCTATCTTAACGATGAGGTGCCGTCCAGTGTCCTCGCCAATATGGCTTTTTGTGGTTCAAGATAAAGGTCAGTTGCTATATAGGAGATATTTCATGTCCTTGACTTTGAGGCTATGTGAATTTTCGAAAGAGCTCCGGTTAGAACCCTCAATATATCTTGGGACACTGGAAACAGGTCTTTTGAAGTTCAGGAAGAAAAAAATGAAAATCTATAATCGCTACTAATCAAAGCCATCTACTAACGAGCGGAAAAGCTACATACATAGGCCTCCTCCAAAGCAATGAATATAACCACACCATAGGGTGTATACGAACATTGTCAAAAAGCCATGCTTACTATACTCCTAGCCTACTTGTGATCAATAAGTAGCCCTAGTCTACTAACACCACTATCCACTCATTAGACATATATCGAAACATCCTCATAAATGCACACGACGACCCAACATACCACGCCCCGCCCCCAGATCATCTCCACAAACACCCACCCCCTCCACAGAGTGCCACCAGACACATCTCGTAGACCGAATGACAAGTCTCCAATAAGCCATCCCCCAAAAAAGACCATATACTAACCCAGCCATCTCCCCAACCCCAACCCAAAGCCCACATCAGCTGAGAATGAGACAAGATGAGATGAGATAAGACAAGTCGTTTTTGAGGAGCAAGTAACCTCAGAGCCCAAGTATCCGCCAGCCTGTGAGTGGTTGAGGCAGACAGGTAGACAGGCAACGTTGAAGCCCGAAGAAGGGCCCTGATCTCATCGGGCCCTGCGAGCCAACAGTGTCATGTCATCCGACAGCTCCATGCCATCCCCCGGGTATCCGGATACTACATACATGTACACCAACCGGGTAGTAAATACGGGGTAGACTACTACATGCTACATGCTACATAGAGGCTACATGTTAAGGCTAAGCCATTCACTTCCTCAGAAGCAACTACCTCCACGAGGGATACTCCACGTCAGCAAAATCCCCGGCCGGTGGTCTCTTGGGCTCTGGACGGGCTTGTTGGGTCGATCTTCTGTCTGCAACTGCAAGCCATCGGCGTGCATCTTCCGGGGTATATTCGCTCTTGTACCTAATACTTCCGATCCGATTACCTAGGTCAAAGTAGGTCAGGTCCAGGCTCGGGTCAAGTGACAGGTACCGTGAGTAGAAGACGAGAATCTCTTCGTCAGGGCAGGGATGGAAACAAACGGAAACCAAAATGAAGCTAGAAAAGAAGGAACGTGAAAAAAAGCCGAGGTGGAAGGGAACTGAGTTGCCGACATGGTATGAATCATCTTGAACGGGAATGCGACGGGAAAGAAAATGACATCAGGAAGCAAACTCAATACGAGGCAATCAGGTACGATCGAAGGGTCGAATGAGGATAGGATCAGCTCCCGAGAAGAAAATAAACAGGAGAGACAGAGGGAGAGAGGGAGAGAGGAATGGGATGAGTGACTCCCGCGGGGAAAACGAACGACGAACGGCGGGGCGGACCGGATGGGACTGCGTCTGTATGTCTGACTTGGCCCCGATGCCTCTTTTCAAACGGAATGAGTTGGGAGGTGAATCAGGGGGGGAAGGAAAACTCGTCTCATCACATCCGTCACATGAGATCCCAATCTTTTGAATTGTTTTTCAGCTGTGTCTCGGCGAGTATCGTCGGTCGGTGAAATGATACTACATATGATGCCGTGACAGGTGGGGTGGATCATCACAGGTCAGGACAGAGAGAAATAAAATAAAATTAGATGGGAAAAAAAAAATTGAAAGAAAAGAAAAAGAAAAAGCAAAAAAGACAGATCGCAGGCTGGTCCCATCGTCGAGGTTGCGCGGCGCGTGGAACTGCAATCCCAGTTCCGCGGACTCGTGGGTTTCATGGAGATGGGGACATGTGAAGCTCATCGCTGTCAGAGTCAGTTGTCTATCTTGAACTTTGACCTTTGACCAATCCCTTGGGTATCGCTGTCAGTCGATCATCATCCAGAGAAAAGGGACGATAGTCAGTAATCCATCTATCTCCTGGGAGGGGAGGGTGACAGATGGTGCAATCAAGACGGGCGGATTTAGTTTCCCTCGAGACCACAGAGTAGAGAATGATCGATCAGTTGAGTGTGAAAGAGAGAGTCTGGCTAGAAGACGAAGGGGAGATAAGAATAGCAATGGACCGACTTCCAGCCCCAGAGATAATCCGTCAATCAAACACCCCTGGAGGGAGAAAATTTCCATCGTTCAGATGACCCGACGTTTCTTTTTCATCTGGACCGAGTGGGACAGTCATCACCAGAGAAAAAGAAAAGAAAGAGAAGAACCGAGAGAAGCAGATGCCCATTCTAGACTCTCTCCGTCGATGTCCGTTGCAGGTGATGGAGAAGGTCCGCAATTCCCCCAGAAAAGAAAGAAAAGAAAAAGAAAGAAAAGAAAAAGAAAGAAAGAAAGCTGCCGGTAAGCCTCATTGCCGCCTACGGAGCCGATCCGTCACATGGTCTATTGACGTGGCTGGTGTCGGTTCGCGGCGTTCAATCGACCGCGAAATCTCTTCGTTGCTCGTGACGACTTCTTGACGGGCAGGGCGCCAAACGATGCGCCGCGGCGTTTGTCTCGTTGGGCTCCTTTTCCCTTTCTGCTCTTCTCGACCTCATCTCCGCTTTGCTTGCGATCTATACCGCTACTTCGCCCGTTGATGATCGCCCGCCTCCCACCTCCATCACACGACTGCGGTGAGGGGAGCCATGCCATCTGATATGTTTTGGGTATGATTGTTGTCGCCCTTGGCTTGGGCTGGGCTGGGGCTATACCAGGTACCGATCTGGCGTTGTTTTCCCTTGTGGTTTACATGTATGGAATGTATCGTACGTGGAATCTTCATTTCGAGTGATTTCAAACCGCGGGTATTGTCCCTGTGTATCTCGCTCTGTCTCAACTTCAAAAGTACCGTCCATATGCCTCCGTGTTTGTTTGTTGTTCCATCATGAAAATGTGGAGCTACGGGGAATGGACTGCCTTCTACCGAGACCTATGGTAGCTCCATCTACTCCGTATAAAGAAGACATATCTATTAATTTCCGTCTAATATTCCAGCAGCAGCAGCCAACACCATCTCGATTCTAGACAAAGAAATCGTAGTCGCCATCCAACCGACCTCCGACCACACAGACGTAGATTCATAGTGTACACGCGGAGTATACTTTGCCCTCAACCACTAGTACCACCACCCTCAGGTAACCATGACCTTTAGCCAAAAAGCCGAACCAGCCCTGATTAGACTGTTCCAACAAACTCTCCAGAAGGAACATGACAGCTTCATTGGCTTGCACTAGTCTCCTCCAATCTCTCGTCCCCCCATTTATCCCACCCAATGGTGTCCGCACGGCCAGCCCACAAACAAAGCCCACAACTCTATTCCCGAGATCCACCGGAGACAGCAAGCCCTTTGACTCTTCACGATGAAACGCTGCCGTCAGCCAGGAACCCGAATCAGGGCCCTCCTTGGCGAGTCGGTGCACGTCACATGAGTTTGCGGTGGGAGTTGCGTGGGGGATGAGAATTTGATCTGGCCGATGGTTCGATCCTATTGGCACTGTACCTGCACCCAGTCAGAAGTCATAGACTCGATGATTGGAGTCGGTCTTTCCGGGAAGGCAATCCGGGAAGTCAAAGAGTGCTAGAGGTGCTACCACGATGTGTGATGCTGAAGTGAGGTAAGATGAGATGAGATGAGATGAGGAAGAAGGCGTCAAGGTCAGTGGTCAGACAACCCAGTCCCATGCGATGATTTGGCGAGCCGGTTGATTCTGAATTTTTGTTTCAGGTTATCGCGGAAACGAGATTTATTCAGATCCGATTCCCGAAATCTTTTTCTTCATTATTGCCTTTTTTTGGGGAGGCCGATTTGTGCAACTCTCTTGAGTTGTCGAGTCCATCCATGGGTCCTTAGGGTGCGCGTGCGAGGGGAGATCGAAAGAGGGCTGAGCGGAGTAGCTGCAGAGGGAGATCGGACCATGGATGGATTAGACTCCCAACTGGCTCTCTGTCCTATGTTGACCTTCCTTTCGTCTTCGTTTCTTCCAGAAAAGGAAAACCTTCTCTAGCACTTGAACATGCGTCCAGACTGACCTTCTCGAGGAATCGCTCACATGACGCTTGAAAACCGCGGCGCTTACTGGGGGCCGCTGTAAATTCATTGTCATGTAGTACAACGAGGATGACCCCGGTCGTGTGGCATGTGTATGTGTAGATGTGTGCCACTCTTCTCACTCTATTCAACGTTGGTTGTGGTCGGGATATCGAGTGACCTAGTAAAAGCTGACTACGACATGTCTCTTCTGTTCGAGACGATGTACCGTCAGTCAGTTAGTTAACTACGAAATACATACCATTGAAATCGAATTCTAGATGTATTGGCATGGCGCATAGAGCAAGTAAGTAAGTAGCTGGTGGGATCTCCGTCAACAATGCGCAGGTTCAGGACAAAATGATCATCCACACATGTAACTACCTCTATGCACGGTCTATCCGTAGTTCTACCGCCCGTCATTCATAGGATACAATATCCCCCCCCCCCCCCTTCCCCCCTCTCTCATCCACAAATTACAATGCTGGCTCCCTACCTACTACCTACCCACATCAAGCAAGCTATTCTCGCTGACCGTCATCCAACAGGAAGCATACGGTGTATCGCATATTGCATATCGCACAACATCTAGATCCACACATACTTACTTACAGACATACATACATACATACATAACACATACGTATATACATGCATACATCCCTTCCCCTTCCCCTCGAGTCCAGCCAAAGAATGCCTGATTGCGAGACATGATCGACAGATGTGGGTCCGCAGATCCCCAAACAAGAAATAATAAACATGCCTTCGTTCCCAAATACCTGGACACTCGCCATGCAATGGGGTTTAGCCTGGACTAACTACCAGGCTGGTTTTCCATCTATCGCATACCTAGCTATAGTATGTACTTTGTAGCAATCGTGAGTTCGGGTTCTTGAAGGCATAGTAAGGTAGTACGTATCGAGTAAGTTACTCCGCACGTAGACGAGTAATGCATTCAAACCCCATTCATTATAGTTCATGGTTTATGAACGGCATGTAACGCCATATACGTAGGTGTGAGACGGTTTGCGCCGGCAATAGGGGTTTTTTTAGGTAAAGCCTTACGACTCCATGCCTTGATGGCGCTGCTTCACGAAGAGGGGGTGACATCCAGGAACTAAGTTTTTGGCTTTGGTTCCTGGGTTTTCCGCACTGTCGAGGGGGGCAGAAACCTTCAGATTATGGACTTCGTGTGAAAAATTCCCCCTTTGTTGGAGAGCAAATGACCATACTTCCTAGACGGGAAAAATGGCCAAAACCAAACCAAGCAGCGAGCGCGTCATCTTTTGCAACCCGTATCTGCCGTCCAAATGGATCCATGTTTTTGGTGGCGGGGCGCTGGCCTTACCTTAATTGCTTTACCATCGAAGTTTGTTTTCTTTTTCTTTCATTCAAAGAAACAACATCCAGGGGAACCTGAAAATCTTGTATGTGAGGAAATTTAGGAACCGTGGTTTAACTCCCATGCTTCTTTTATCCCTGGGGCGGATTGATCTGGGGAATTTCCCGCCAACGTGCCGTCATAACGACTTTCATGCCGACTGCTATCGGCAATCCATCTTTTCTCCAGTTTAAACTATATTCCGGGGTTGGAAGAAACAAGAACCAAAGAGGAGGGAATTGGTTTTGAACTCGTATCGTAGGTGAAAGTAACAGTAACCGTGACGAGGCCTTTTCCCCTCAATTTTTTTTTTTTTTTTTTTTTCTTTCTTCCGTCTTAGATATACAAAAAAAGCAGCGTGATAGGCAATAAAATTAACTCCATCATCACCCGACTACCCAAAGACCTCCGTGCCTGAATCAAAAAGCAAAAGAACCCACAAAACGAAATACTCAGGTCCCCTCTCCCTGTGTTAAACCATCAGATCGTTCTTTGTCCAGCCGGGCCCGCGATCCGCGTAACCCTTGCATGCACGACCGTCCCCTTGGGGGGAGACTGCATAACCCGTCGCTAGTCCATTTCTCGAACAAAGGGCAGGTTTCCAATCGGTCTTATTTGCTACGCTAGCTAGTTGGTGCCGTGGTAAGGTACCGTACTCTGTCTAGGTAGTTACGTGACGACGATCTCTCAAGGGCGGTTTTTTGGTCGGGGGATACGGGCCGGTATGCGGAATGTGACTGCTCAGAAAGAATAAGAAAAAGGTACAACGTTGGGGTATGCTGGTGTTTGAGGTGGCCGAGTTCGAGGGGCTAGTCAGACCGAGTGAACGAGGAATTCATGAACAGGCAGGACGGTCGAGTGGGAGCAAACGACGGAGTAGGAATGGATAGCATAGAAAATCATAGAACATCCATTATTGGATTGCATTTATTGCACGACAGAGATCGGTTCTATTTGCAATAATCAGAAGCCGGGCGGACTGCCAGCGTCAACGGCTTTTCCTTTTCCTCTCATCCCTTGTACGAGAGTATCCACCATACGACCTAGACCCGATGACGATCACGATTTTGATATCTGTGCGCAATCCAAGCTTTACGCTATGCATGAGGAATCTTAGATAGGGATGTCTGAGACACCCTTATATAGTAGGGCTGGACAGATTGACGACGAGCGCTACTTGTGTAGAAAAAATGGGACGTACGTATGCTCACATATCTGCACATACCAGCCCTTCCCATTCGGGTAGCCATGGATGCACCTGATGATAGACGAGCCGGGAGCTCTCGAGGATGATAGAGAGAGCGCGGCATGAATTGCGGAGTAATACTTCGTATTCTCGCGCCCAGCAAACTTCGCTACTACGTTAACATTCGTTTACCTACCACCGTTTCCACCGTAGACGAAGGAGGGGGGCTCGGGCCTCACTTGTGCCACCGAGTATCTCTGCTCCGTACAGGAACACCAAGCCCACGTTACCCCCTTCTGCCAGCCACATCCTTCTCCTCCTTTCCCCCCTAACCGAGTCAATTGCAGAGGAACGACTCAGACAGCCAGGCAATTCTTGGATCGACGTCGGTCCTGTAGCTACCCATCTCGGCTGTCTGTTCTTAGGCGCGGGAGAAAGGAGTTTTGACGCTGTGTACGGAAACACACTGCACGGAGAAAGAAAGGGCAACACTACATACCAGGTACCTACCCGATTCTTTGTGAGTTCCTATTATTATCATGTATCCTATACCGCATATTGCTACTTGCTTAAGACCGCATATCGACAGACCGACGTCCCTGCGCTCGGAGGGAAGTACTCCGTTCAGACTGGCTTGTTGTGATTCATGCTCCCTGTGACGCAGCAAGTGATGGAAGAAATTCTCGAAGCGGTCTGCATTTCTTTGTTCCGTAGGATTGGCAAAGACCGCCATGGCTTAAGCCGTTGGGTGATGGCGGGCAGATGGGTCGTTTTCTGTCACTTTTAGTTTTAGGTAATATGTATCTGATAGAACAGGATTGGTGAATGCCAGGAATGTCGGAGCTATGGGGCTCAACGCTTGACCCGATCTGGAGAACCTTAGGCAGCTAGGTATCAAGCAGCTAGAGTGCGGAGGACTCCGTCGTAGTAGTAAATAGTAGCTGGTACGGTGTAGGTAGGACCTCGGATGTTGGATTTGCCCGGGGGTAGGGTCGGATAGCATCATCATCCAGGATGGCACGGTATGATGTATTGATGACCCGACCCAAACACCAGGATGATTCAAACTATGAGATAAAGCGGATCTCATCATCCCATCGATCCCATTCCTTCGATGTTTTCCCGCGGTCGAGAACAGGCGTGTATTGAGGATTGAGTAATGCCGCGGGTTCGACCCCACATCATGTGACGGAGCCCCTGTTCTTGTGACTTGCAAAAAAAAAAATAAAAGGAAATAAAACTTCGCCACCAGGCGTAAATTGGCTTGCTTAAATCACTCTCTCTTTGGGTTTTTGCCTCTCCCCCACACGTTAAGGGGGACCCGGTCGGGGTAACATTGCGGCAGTCGCACAGCCCATGACTTAGTTGCCGGCGTTGTTCCTTAGCCTTCACTTCGTTGTCATTGTCTGAGTCTGACACAGTGGTCGCCGCAGCGCCTAACTCACGGGTGCCTACGGTGTCTTCCTTACTCCGTAGTTACTGCCTATTATTCCCTAATCCCTAAGGGAAAGGGGGGGCAGACTCGGGAACTGTTAACCCTCGGTAACTTTCCATTCCATAGTCTGCCGACTATTGCTCGTTAGCTTCAGTAGACAATCCTGGAAGGTTTTCCTCGTTTCTCGTTTTCCCGTAGCTCCATACCTTTCCCTTCCGTTTCCCCATGCAGAATGGATTTCAATATCCGGGTTAGGGTACCATGGGGCATGAATAGCGAAACCGCGGGAATGGTTTACTAGCTCAATTTCTTACCCCAGATCTACTTGCCTGCTTGTTTTCGTCCGTACACCTAACATTGCCCGAGACGGACACACGGAGACCGGCATTCTCCAAGGCTCTTTTACCCGACGATCATCAGAAAGGTCATCTTCAACCGTCAACGGCCAATTGCAGACCGACAGTTGGTCGACGTTCTAGCATCCCTCCAATCCTTCCAGTCCCTAAACAGATCGAGAAGAATCTGCTCAGTACGGAGTAGATCATGGGATAATCTTGTTTTCTGCCTGCCTCACCCACGATGTATGTATGTCGGGCCGGCAAATTATCATGGTCATTATATCACCAGGCATTTTGTCAGAACCTCAAACGGGAAAACGGTACGGAGAGTAAAGATGTCACCCAAAAAAGAAAAGAAAATCGTCAGCATGGTAGACAGGCAAGACAGACCCGGTTTGCTTTTTCGCCTCTTTCCTTTTGATTTTCTCCGTTCTCCACGGAGTAGGCCAGCATTATCACTTATCAGCCATAAGCTTAACCCACCTTTCCCTTCCATGTCGGCAATGAAGTCCATGTACCCCGTATGCTTTCTGGAAATGTGGAGGATGATCGATTTTTTTTCCCTGTCCCCTTGACCGTCAGTCAAAACCGGACGAACCCTGCAGCACGCCTGATTTTCCCTCCCTTATCCCTTTCGCCTTCCCGCCTTCTATCTAAAATCTGATCTGATCAGTGGATAGGGGTGCAAGCTACGTGGCTGTCTCTCCATCGTCGCTGTGGAACAATTGTCTGCATGGATGATGAGCAGCTGAGCAGGTTCGATCATCGAAGGAACGTACCCCTCAGCTGCATGTCATGAAGAATTTTTCTTTCTGCGCTCTGCTTGATTTAATTAATTTGAATTTTTTTTTTCGCCTTCATTTATTGTATCTATTCTTTTTCGGAGGAGAAGTTACAGCACTAGTTAGCGGAGGATAAACCTACAGTTGTTGGGGAATGTCACTTTGCCCCTTCCCGGTATTTTTTCTCTTTCGACTCGGGACATTTACTACCTGTACTCTGTGCCTGTCGTCTATAGTGGAATTTTCTAAGATCAGAGATCACGATGATTGATTCCGAGAATGACGTGCATGGCATGGAATATGCACGAAAGATGTGGGTTTGCTTTTACTCAGTATATCGAACTACTAGTAATGGGAAAGGTAGGGAGGGGTGGAGAGGGAGCCTTGTTCCAACATCATGGTCCAAATATATATGTACCAACTATCCGCCCCTATGGAGTACATGAACAACAAACCACACCGTAGACATAAATAGCTTAGTACCTATAAACTGCATTACCTTGAAACCATCAGCAAAAAGTACGTCTATCCTAGAAAAAGACTGAAAAGGAAAAAGAAGACCCTTACCTACACCAAGTAAGCCAAAAAGCCCGGCCCCAAGCGTGGTCAAGTCCCTGTAGTAAGATATATTCCGGGGAAAGATTGTCCGTCCATATGATAGATGATGATATGATTACCTACATACGGAGTACACAGCATATACACACACACACACACACACAGACATACACCGAGTACACCATCAGTATGAGTTAACTACTTACACACCGATGATATGATATTGATTTAATGTCCGTTTGTATGTACTCAGTACCGCGTAAGTACGTATCTAACTAAGGACTAACCACGGAGTTCATCAGTAGCATGTACGGCGTACGAATTTGTCGCCCCTCCTCCCCTCCTCCCCCCACAATGCATCCGACCAGGATTGACCCCCATGTCATGGACCACCGTTAGCCCAAGGCTTTCTCCCTCGGGTCACGATAAACCGACCTCATCTCCGTCCCTACGGCCAACTAAGGCCCTAGGCGGAGCGACCCCCGAAACTGACTGTGGATGAATGGCTGACAGGCATTTCTTTTCCTTCTAACATACCCGTGTACGCGCGCTCCCTCACTCTCCATCGTTACCGCTACCGCTACTGCTACCTTGTACCCACGACCTACCTACCATATGCACGGTAAATTGGATATACTCCGGTACACCGGACCGTTCAATGAGGCGAAGCTGAGGCGTAACCCGAAACAAAACAAAAATGTGAGTATACGAGTGATAAGAGAGAGAGAGAGAGAGAGAGGTAGTACCTACGTACTGTACTTTCGGGGAGCAAAAGGGGGGAAGAAATAAAAAAAAAAGAGTAACAACAGTACACAGAATAATAATAAAAACAAAATGAAGCGAAGGCTACACCAGACAGCAAACGACAAGCAAATTGAAAAATTAAGCGACCATGATGATGATGGCAACAACCATCTCAAATCATGCGGATAGCATAGTTACCTATCGCCTTCATGTTTTGGGAAATGGGGGAAGCGAAATTGAAACCCGACGGGTAGACAAGAACCTCCAATTTCGAATCTCAAATTCCAATCTCAAATGCCATATCCCTCTTACAACTCACCCGTCAGGTGTTCCCGAAATTCTGGACCTTTGACGTGCTGCAACATCACATGATTGACGAAACGTGCGCCTGTGATACTTGGGGGCTGACACTGACGGGTCTGTCAGTCAGCGTCAGTCGGTCGGTCCGCCCGTCAGTTAGCGATAAGGGAAAGGAAGGGGGATCCAAAATAACATAAAAAAAAAAACAAAAGAAAATATAAAGAAAGCCAATAACAAATCAATCATCGCGATCCAAAGTGATAGGTGATGGCGGTGGATCGGGAGGATCTCCTTAATCCTAGTTCCCCGAACCACTTACCTGGGGAGCAGGGGGTTTACTTTCCTACGATCCAACTGTGGCGGCTATTAGTCCCTATGCTGGATTAAACTAGGACTGCCAAGTTGGAGAAATTCTTTCTAGCCCCGTGACAATGAATTTAAAATATTAATAGTAAGAAAAAAAAAAAAAAGAAAAGGACCAAGACTTTGACACCTGCTCTGGGGCAGGCCGGGGCAGGGCGCCAAAAACAAGGCCCAACGGTAGTAGGTAAGGTTAGTTATGTCAATTTCCCTCCCCTCCCTCCCCGGCTAAAGTCTCCTCTACTCTATTCCTGCCCCTTCTTATCCTATCCTACCTCGTATACATACAAACGACCTTCATCCGTCGTCGCCTCTTTTGATATCATAATGACAACTGGCAAACCTGAGCCGCCCGTGTGACTTCGTACAGAGCAAGAATGGGGCGGCTGTGACCCTGATCTGTTGACTTGCTTTTTTTTTTCTTTCACTCTCAGCCCTTTCTCCGGAGTCTCCAGTAAGAAGGGGTGGCGTCGAATACAGGAATTCTTCCCAGGGATGCGGTGCGGACTTCATTGTGATATGTAGCAAGCAATTTACTTGGGACCATCCGCCATCCAAACGCGACAGGGGAAAATAGAAAAAAAAAAAAAAAAGAAACACATAATTATAATAAACAGAAATTCCAACAAGAGCGTTCCAGGATAGGGGACTGTGCATACCTGCAGAAGCAATCAAGGAACCGATCAAAGCAAAAGGCCTAAGCTAAGGCGATCAACCAGATCGGGAACCAACCCTTCTATTCCCCGGTATGCGACTCCGCCTGGGGATAGGCAGGCAATTCCAATGATCGTGGTACATGCCGCTAGCTAATGGGTAGCCAGTACGGAGGACCAAGTCGTACACCCAGAAGATCGATATTTTAGGCCATTTCAGCCGGCGTGGTTGGACCAGCTACGTCGACGTGTCATATGGAAAGGAGTACAGCCAACGATACCTCCCAGAATGTACCTTATCCGAGACTCTTAGGCGGAGAGAGTGTGTGAGAGAGCGAAATCGTACTTTGTTTCTATCCCGAGGGGTTAATGGCGGATAAACAGCACGTCAAACGGCCGGAAAATTTGATCCCAGGCAATGGATAGGGTGGAATTGAGTGATCGATTTGTAACCCCAAAGAGGACAAGACCATATGTGATAGAAGCAAGAAAAAGTAATATGCGGCTTGAGAAGTAGTCTAGAACGTCTAGGGTTACCTTAACTTACTCTCTGAGTAGGGTAGAGGGCCCTTACACCATATCAACAAGGTATGATTTTACTGCACTGAGAATGTAGCCCGAAGTCAAGTCCGTGGCGAAAGCAGCTTAATTAATGGTAGTAATTCAGCAGGCCTCAGTATGGCAACGCGGCCTGGTGAACTGTCAGTCTTGCTTTCGGTAGGGGGCAGAAAAATAATAATAATAATAATAATAATAAAATAAGAAGGCGTTCTTGCAAGACCTGATCCCCGACCTATAGGTATAGGTTTGGAGTTAGCCCTGGCCGGTTGTTCGTTCCGGAGTATCTCGTCGCAGAGGTAAGGAGAAGGAGGTACCTCCGTGGACCTCTCCGGCCTGACTACGGAGTATGGAGTATCTAACTATGGTTAAACCTGGCTTATGGTTGTACCTGGTCAATCATTATTACTCAAGGCGCTGTTGACAAGTGTGGAGTGATATCAGAATAGCTCATTAGGGCCAATCATTCGAGACCCATTTTTGAGGAAGTCAAGTGACGCGCGAGAATAGTACACCGTACACAGTAGTTAGAGAGACTGAGAGAGAGAGACCCAGAGAGAAACTGCAAAGGGGATTCGGGCGGTGCCTTAGTCAGCGGCAGCGGGAGGAGGTCACAGGACAGGACGATCTTTGTCTGGATGTTTGTCTAGAACCAGTTGCTTCCTCTTACTATCGCCATGGATAATTTTAGGTAAGATCAGCTTCTCTCTTTCTACACGACTTCGTACACTGTCGAATTCTTCCATCGTATGACACGTATGTCCCCTTTAATTCGGATGGGTGACCCCTCACCAACACCTTCCATCTGATCAATCTTGATGGGTAAGTGGACTTCTGGTCGATGTATAAAATGCAGTGGCAGTATCATGTACATTCCTTGAGCGGAGAGTACAGAGTAAGACCGCACCTGGATGCAGTAGGAAGTGGATCTGTATGAAAGACCGCATTCACCGTTCCGTACTTTTTTCTTTGGGTGGGACTCCGGAAACAGACCGGTAATATTACCCTGGTTATGACAAGGTATGAAATACCAGTCGACCCACGGGGATACTCCGGAAGTAACGCACTAAAAAAAAAAGGAAAAAGAAAAAAAAGAAATAGGAAATAATCGTAAAAACAAAAAATATTAATAAAAATAATTGAATATTCTTTTTTTTTTTTTTTTCTCTCCCTCCCCCATCCAGGCCCCGACCATGAAGGAGACGCGGCTAGGATCCTTCCTTTTTACTTACCGCCATCGCCATCCCCATCGTTGGTCATCGTAGAACCTGTTCCTCGGTACCCTCGTCGGCCTTTTCTCTGTGTGGCCACCCTCGATTTCCTTTTTCCCTTTCCTTCTCCCCTTGTACCGTTACCATATTCATACACCATAACCACCACTCTTCCCCCCCCCCGTCCCATCTCCACCGACCCGTCATTAAGTATCTATCTTCCCTTTTCCTCTTTCTTCGGCCGCTCCACCCACTAAGTTTCTCCTCCCCCATATTTCTCTTTTCTTAATTTTCTCTCTTCCTCCTTACCCTCTCTTCTTCCCTTTCCCTCTTCAATTTCTCGCCTATCCCTCCACCGCGATCCATCGTCTAGACTCACCCCTCGTTCTTTCCCGAATCCGGTAAATCTATATCTCGCCGGCATCCATTCCTCTCTTGCCTTCCTTTCGACCGCTACCTGCTTTCGGTCAATTTTCCCGCTCCGTATCGCCTCGGATTCCGTGGGATTGAACGCTCTCGACTACTCGATCTCAATTGTCGATCGACTCTTCTCTCCGGCCGTGCCTCCTGCCCACGAACCCTAGTCCCTCGACTCGACGTGCTGTATTTTACGACAGCTCAGGCGCCAAAAATTCGTCATATTGGATTCTAACCACGCCGTCGGGACGCGTACGACCGAGACCAAGATCTGGGGAAACATCTTACGAGACGAGGGAGCTCTTCCGCATCGACAATCTCGCGCCGTACGACCACGCTCGGGGGAGACGGCGACCCCGAAACTACACATCATAGATTGTTTGGAAGGTTTTGCAAAATTGAGGACAGGGACCGTTGACAAGATGCCTTCGCGGTTATCAACCCCCGTTCTTACGGTGGATACGGAAAAGATTCACAAGGTGGACACGGCCAATGCGCAGAGTCTTCACGGAATGTGGATGGGTAAGTACCTGCTTCTGCGTCTGCTTCGCCCAGATGCGATCGACGGGTTTAGGGGAAAAGCTGACATTTGGACTGTGACACCAGTCTTTTCGAAATGTGCCGATTATATGGAAGAAGGCCGTCGATTGGAGAACCTGAGTTGGAGACTTTGGACACGTGAGACCTTCTGCGTGGAACCGGAAACATCTAGCGATACTTCGGTTTTGCCACTCCTCCGTCAGGAAGCGGGTGATTTGCCAGAACTTTCCGCCAGTGTCGAATCTGCTGCTTCGGATCAGGCGGAGCGGATAGAACACCATATCAAGCGTCCCAAGTCTGACTACCGGCCTGCAGTTGTTCGTGAAGATTCTTTGTTGAGCCTCGGCAGAGGCAAGGAGAAGCACATAACATCACTAGGCCTGGAGCGAATGGTTCTCAACATCAAAGAGAAGAGGAATCTTGAACCCTTGTCCCCCATGACTACCGTTGCCCCTCCCGTCGTCGACATCACCCCTCGACCGTCTACTCCCACTCCTACTCCTCCCACCGTCTCTACCGCCAAACGAACTCCCCCTTACCCTATTAGCCACCACCAACAACCCAACCAGTCTACGGAATCTTGCTCGACCACTGCCCCCGATTGCAACGAAAGCGATGCTGCCAACGCCACCGCGTCGGATACTAGCGTTTCGTCCTCCGGTATTCTTCCTAGTCGCCCCGAATTGATCAAGTCGCCCAGTATCGTCCGTGGTTTCTCTCCCTCGCATGTCTCTTCGTCCTACCGATCTCAGCCAAACCTGGCTGCTGATCCTAGCCCTGCCAAGTCAACGCAACTCAAACCGATGATGCCTTTTAAGAAAAAGGGCGGTATGTTTACTCTGGGCGGCTCGTCCGGTGACGACGACGAGAGCTCCTTCGAAGACCGCATGGCGATGCAAGGACCACACCGCAGCTCGCTCTCCGACGAACTGGGCAAGTCCGCTAGCAACCAGCCCAGCCCAAAAAAGAAGGTCACCTCTTTCAAGGATCAAGTTGGAACTATCAAGCCTATCAAGGAGCGATCTGTCGTCGACAACGACGAAGATGCTATCGAGACCGAGGACGAAGTTTCTGAAAGTGCCATTGAAGACGACGAGGACTCGGACTGGGAAGACTCCGTAACGGAAAGCGGCCGATCGAGTGTGGAGGAAAACCAAATGTTCCAACGCGTTGATTCGCGACCGAATCTGGTTTCGCGACGCTCTATGTTGACGATGATGATGCACCAACCGACGAAGATGGGAGCCACTCGATCGAGCCCAGCTTTGCAACGGTCGCGTCTGACATCACCTAACGGACCTTCGATCCCCGCTTCTCCGCCCGAGGATGACGAGGAGAGCCTGACTATGCGCGGACCCGATGTGCCTCGCTCCAAGCCTATCGTCATGAAGCCTTCCCCGCAATCGGTTGCCCATTCCCCGCGGACGACGCGAAGAAACATGCTTGCTACTGAGTTGACCGAGTCTCTTCGCCGCCACCTGCTCTGGGAACGGCAACAAAAGAGCACCACTGCCAACGCTTTCCTGAAACGTCGACACACCGCTCATGACATGGCGAACCTGCAGGAGTATCCTGGTCCTAGTGGTACTCAGAAAGGACAGGCCCCTACTCAGGGGATTGGCATAACGAATGCCAACGCGGCCAATCAGAGCCAGGACAAGGACGTTGCGAAAACTGGCTCTTGGACCAACTACACCGATTTCGGGCCCTGGGAGTACCACGTGAAGGGATGGTAAGAAAGCACCATTGTGTTTTCATTTCATCTCCCCGAAACAAGAAAACGTCACCCAAAACAAAATCTTTCCTTCTATCTATGTCAGAGCATATCCTTTGGGTAATGTTGATTGACCATGATACCCCCTCTTATCATACGCATACGCATCATTTTTCCTTTTTGTTTATGTAAAGACCCTTGATTTGAATATCCCTGTGACACGTACGATCACGACTCTGCATTGCATCTTGGCGCACAACGGCATCATATGGTTGTTATTCCTGACCTAATCTTTTTTCCGGGTCTTTTTTTTCTTTTTCTTTTTTGCGTCTGGTCATTGCATTGTGTGGCTATCTGCTCTGTTACTATCATATGAGCCACTTAGAGGACAACGCCTCGTTTACGCAATTAATATTCATGTACAGATGATCTCATTTGTTTCAACGGGCCGGATTCATTGGCATTTCTCTTTGGACACGGGGGTTTTTCCAATTTTTACGATTTTCTGTTCGAATATTGTTTTGGGTGGAACCCTTGAACCAGAGGCTCAAGGATGTCATTATCGCGTCTACTTGACTGCTCGCGTTCATTGCAGCAAGGCAAAAGAAAACTACTGTTTATCATGCATTTCCAAAACTTGCCATCTTGCTTTATCTTCTGATACCAGATACCATATCATGCGTTGTGATTTGTTTCCAAGTTCCATTTTCCTATTTTCTGGACTGCAGTTGGGTCTAGCCTGCACATGTGTCATGTATGTTATAGTAAAAAAAATTCCTTTTCGCTCAGATATCTACCAAATAATAAAATCAAATAAGCATGGAAAAATAGAAGCCCACGGAGATGATGACCTGCCTTATCTAGCATCGAGCACCAGCTCCCCGGCCTATACCAGACAGCGACAGGGATCCAATGGCGCCCGTTCTTAAAGGGCGGCACCGGCGACAGTCCAGCTCAGCGCGCAGGTTCCTGTCGAGATCTAGAATCGTCGCACTGATCCCTTCACATGCCGTGCTAGATTCTTAATCGATTATAATAAATGAATTAATCAATATTCCATTTGCTTGCGAGACTACGAGTACGAGGTAAGCTGCCACGGGGTATTCGATCTTTATGTTTGATTTTGTTTGATCGTATTTTGTTTTTCTTCCTAACCGAAGAGTCCTAAGTAGAAGAAGTAATTGATTCAATTATAGTCAGTCATGTTCTTTAATAATCTCTCTCTTTGATTTTCTCCCCTGCAATAACCATAACTACTGTAGACATCGATACCGACACCGACACTGACATCAGTATCTCCTCGGACTCCTCACCCCTAGCTTCTGTCCTACCTTACTCCAAAGCAAAACGCTGAATTATCATAGATCCGAAGGTATGACGGAGTAAAATGCACGGAGCCACTCGGATCGAATTCAAGGTGACATGAGATTATGGCGGGATGCTTGCTTGCTTGCTTGCACCACCAACATTCCACAGCCAGTCGCCCCTCTCATCTTACAGTATCTCTCTTTCTAGCTCTAGTGCCTTGATGTTGTGTTATGATATGTCGGGGCTTTGTGACTGGATTGCAGGCTGGAATTGTTGTGGCGATTACTGCAAGGTATACAATATACTTGGGTTTAGGGGTACTTGGGCCTTTTTTTTAATGTTGTTGTTGGAGTGATATCCTGCAGGAAAGGCTTACCCTATATTGAGTAATCTTAAATCAGCTGGGTAATTAATTGATGAAGTTACCTATCCAGCTAGGTGACTAATTAATTGTCTCAAGTTGCTTAACTTGTGGTATAGTAGCATCGTGAGTGCTCTAGACCATCGCGTAAGCACTAAAGACCTGTCTCTGCGTCGCCTTTCCTGCCTATTCTGGAAACCCATATATTACTCTTCCGGTACTTGGCTGACCTGAATAATAAGAAGTACGGTAGCATCCATGCACGTCCAGCACATGTAAGCAACTAAGCATGTATGTCGGGCCGAGATGACCAGAAATCGAGAAACAGAACGGAGGATGCAAGTCATATGCTTTGCACGTGCATTTTGTTTTCAAGTCTCTTAAGTCTTAACTCTTTTGCCACAAGTCCGGGGATATGTGGCGGAGAAGTAGTTAGATTGGGTTATTCTTTAAGATTAGGATTAGGATTAGGATTTTTCTTTTCCTTTTTTCTTTTTCTTTTTCCAATTTAGGTTTTTGGGCTCGCACGAGATAAAAGCTGGACTCGAGGTATCCTTCCTTGCTAACTTTTCTACCCGCGGGGAGAAAAAAAAAAAAACAAACTTTACATGTCTTGTTCATGTGCTTTGGGGTTGGCCATGACGTAACCAATGTTATATACATTACGTTGCATCCAAGACGGAGTCAAATGACAGCTGATGTCAATGTTGATACACACATCATGATGGAATCATTCCCGGATCTTCGATCGCTCTTTCTGAAAGAGTACACGGTGTAGATATGGGGAATGGGGGAATGTCTTCGTAGCACAGTGCTCCGTGGTCTATGCTTGGAATGGGAATTATGGAGAAGGAATAATTAGTCAGGAAGAATCGTGCATAAAAAAAGTGGACGCGCGAGATTCACCCCAGCCAGGGAAGAAATGGGAAGATTACAGCTAGGCGGTTTATAGTGTAGTGTCGGTTCAGATTTTACTGTACAGAGTACGGTGTACAGAGTACCTACATCAGAAGAGCCTCTCCAAAGTTATCCACCGGTATTCGTACTCAGCTCAGAGGAACAAGAAACGAAAAAGAAAAAGCAAAAGCAAAAAAAGTGAGGGAAAAAAATTATCGACCCTGAACTTCCCGACCACTATACCTAAATCGCTCAAACCTTGACGTCCGACTGTTCCCGATAAACGTGGAGTAAAGATCCTGCAAACCATCATGGCTGGAACTAGAAACCCGTCAAACCGGATCTCCAGCTTCCCAAGACGGCCTCTCATTCGGCCGGGTTGACCAGCTTGTCCCGATTGAGTTTTTCTTCGAGGATCGAAGGGAAAGAAGTTGGAGGTTTCCGTGTGGATCTTTCTGTTCTTCTTAGGTATTCTTCTTTCCTCCCACGCTCTGTTGGGCACTGGCCAGTGAGGAATCGTTAAATTCGGACGGGATGGAATTCTGGACCTTTGCTGAGTCATGGCTTCGGACTCGTTTTTTTTTTTTTTCTTTTCAGCTTTGGTTGCTGCTTGCGGGTCCTGGATTTGGTGGGCCGGCGGGGAAAGGCAAGGTCGGGCAGAAGACTGATTCGTTGCTGAAAGAAGGTGCTAAACCTCACCGGTACTGTTAGGCTGTTATACAATGACAATGTATTGGGTATAACATATGACCATTACAAGAGTCCCTTGGGGGTTAGTCCGTGGTCGATTATCAGGTCTAGATGTCTCGTTGTAAGGCTATACAGTAAGTGTAACGGGCATGTATGTCACTTGCTTGAGTTTCTCTAAAACTTGATATGCGGATTATGTGTCCCACCCTGCAGTCTTCCCGTTCCTTTTCTCTGATACATTTCAATGGATAAGAGGCTGGGAGGTGGGGGGGGCCTATGAAAGAAAAAATTTTCCTTCTTGATGCAATGACATGCATACATTCTGGGCTGGGCCTGGCTTTTTGTCAATTGTGTTCTCTTTTAGGGATAGGTTGGGCGTTGCGGTCTTGCCCGTGCATGATTTCTTTTTTCTCGGAATGCCGGTTGCGTCGTTTGTGAGGCGGTCCCGACCGAGATGTGCTTTCGGCATGCCGAGTCCTATTATTCGGGGATTTTCGTTGCCGAATAATATCTTCTTGTTTACTTTTCTGCTTTACCTACTCCGTATACAGATAATGTTGAATGGTATACTGCCTTGCCATTAATTTTGTAAACTACTCACGACAGCAACCAGAACGACTCTCCCCTCTAAACTGACCTCATCTCCTCCCTACATGCCAACTCGAAAACCGGACTGTAGCTGAGACCAAGGCACACACACACAACCTACTCCCTTCAGCATCAGCTTCAAAGCAAGACATTAATGAATATCCGGAGCACAGTCCTCCAAATCAACAGAGTCACAGACCCCCAAACGCCCCAACCAATGACAAGATCTGATGTCATCTGAGGAGCAAAACACTGAAAAAAAAAAAAAAAAAAAAAAAAAACCACACTACGCGACCTAATCCTTGATTTAATTCAAATCCAAATACCATGGCGCAGAAAATAGACAACCCTACGGAATGCTCCATTCTCCGTAAGTGACTAAATGTAAGACTAAGGGACCAAGTGTTTCCAATTCGCGCTATCCTTCAGATCCATCCCGAGGAATCGGGACGATGCCGAGCTCTGGTGCTCTTTGCAGAGGGAATCGGTAGACCGACCGAGGCCCTGTTTCGGGATCAACAGGCCGGGTTGGGTTTAGGGCCTTCCTGTTTTGGGGGTACGGAGAGGAGGGAGCGCGGAGTGCTGCGCTCCGTTGAAATTGGGCTAGAGGTGTTATTTTTTATTTTTATTTTTCCATTCGGGTTGTGGGACGGGGTGGTTTGACGTGGACGGACTGGAGTACTCGGTATTGCATTTGCTGGTCTGCTAAGTGTTACTAGACAGGATGGGTTTAGTAAGTAGGTATCTATGACTGAGTAGGTTTAGTGGTTTGAAGGTGCGTTTTTTTTTTTTTTTTTAATTTCCTCCGCAGTATTACTACCAACGGTGTACTGTGTGTATCCATGGATGTGTGTAAAAATCCAGGAAATATACCTACAGTGTGTGGTGTGTACTCCGTAGTTGGAATCGAATGAAGCGTAATAAAGATGATGTAGTTGTAATTATCCAGTGAGATGGATGATGCCTCCTGATAGCATAAAAGTCAAACCACGGGGCGGCAGCACCTAAAAATCCAAGCAAAGAACCAGCCACCTTACCCCATGTCCCGTGACATTTCAATCCCGAGTCCCTAATTGGCCAATCATTCAATCATGTGAAATGCCCGACATGACGTCTCCCGGTCTAATAAAAGACATACCCGTGTAAAGAGTGGAAGGAGGCGCACCGTTGAACCGTGGCTGACTGCGCTGTTTTCTGCTTCTGTTTAGTGTTCATGTTCACATGTTGCCTGTTTGCTTTTCAACCCATGGTCCTCGTCACGGGGCCAAAGTCAACCAAAATTAAAACAAGGTTCGCCAGCGCATGCTTCTCGAAGCTTTCTAGAAACAGCCACCACAGACATGGCGTGTGATAAACAGGGCACGAGGGTCGCGATTTCCACGGATCGAGATTAGTGGTATCCTTAGGGCCTGGTAATATTACCTACCAGGGCTACCCGTCGTATTTGGGGGTGCCCCGGGCCGGGCTGGTATTACCGGAGTTTTCTGCGCTAGAATGGGCGTGGCGGCGGGGACGGGAGGAGGAAAGGCGTGGGATGCCAGTATTTTATGTAACAGCCCAACACCTGGGATTGCCAGCTTAGCCAGTTTGGGCGTTTTGTGCGCCCGTATCCGGTATGCGTGGGAGGTAATTTTGGTCTTGTGGGAGGAACCGAGGCGGAAGTGGACGGGTTTGGTCAGGTCACGGGAGTACAGATCTACGGAATAGGGAAGGTATACATACCGCTAAGCGGATGCCCTCAGCCTTTCACTTTCCCAAGGAGTATGGGGGTTTAGTTAGTAGTTTCGGTTTCTGATGAGCAGTGACCAATGGTGCCCGATGTATATTAATTTTGGCTGAGAGGATTTATAGATCGGTGCCCAATGGGAGCTTATGGTACTGGAATTGGTCTAAGGTCTTCACCCCCGTATTACGATTGCGCCTTTTGGGCTTCTCCCTGAGGGGTGTACAAAGTATACGCAAAAGTCAGATAGGTACTGTACTCTATCAGACTCCCTGCACGGAACACCGGCATAATTCAATTCTGCCGAATGTGCGAGAGGCAAACAGAGAATAACCGATGTGATGACCACCGGGATGATGAGGGTCCATGACTCGTGGGAGTGACCATCCCGGGATCTTAACATCCATGCAATCTGGATGCACGTTCGTACCCTTTTGTCCATGTTCCAGATTCCCAATGGACCAAAATCTCTTCCTGCGTACACCGTAGGGGCAACGGAGCACTAGACTCCCTCTTTGGTCTTTGCTCCGTCCCGGAAAGTGAAGAACGGAGTGGTACTAAAAACCCCGTCTTGTCTCCGAATCAACCAACTCGTCAGGGGTCCAATCCCGATGGGAATTCCTTTTTTCTACTCCGTACGGGATTGCTAGTTGCGAGATCCCGTGGACGGCGAATTTTTGTGTCTTTGTTTATTTTTAAACGACCACGTCGCCATCGTTGCCGACCGCCACTTCGAGTTACTCCGCAGTTTGTTTCTGTTTTGTTCGAGTCGCGTCGCTAAGCCGTTAGTTATCCGTAAGGGAGACTTAGACTAACTTGACAGTTAACCGTCTCAAGAGTTACATGATCACCGGAGGACCTTGCTCCGCATGAATTTGCGCGGTTTTCGCTCAGCTGATTCAGGTGTCCTGTCTGTATGGAATTCTGCTAGAGTTCGGATGGAATGAGTTGCGGAGTATACGTTGGTCGCGCGCTTGAGCGTGCAGCGTGCATGTCCTTGCCTCGGGGTAATCACGGCCGTATTGGCGGCTCGCTTGGATCTACCGGTCAACACTCACTAGTAAAAAAGGATAAACATATGAGACTCTCGCCATTGAGCCTATTTGAAAACGGACTTTGGTTCCATTGGCGGGTTGGACTCGGAACCTTGGACGAAAATCGGATACCAGAGCAATCGCTCTTCTGGAAACGAGTGCTCACTGCTTGTAGAGGAATAGATCGATGCTTGTTTTCCTGGGACGGAGGATTCCCGGAGAAACTATGCGTATCGACCGACGTATTGCCGTATTCAGGATTCACGTGGAAACGCCGGGGCGTAAATAAACCCGGTATTCTGTATTTCACCTGGTATAGTTTTATGTAATACCAGGCCCTTGTTTATGTGTCTGGCTAGCGCTCTGTTAGGCCAAAAAGTAGTCGGTTTCAAACACTGTTTGAGGCGTGAGTCCAAAGTCTCGAGGCCTAATGGTAGTTCTTGCCTGCTGTTGCCTACAGAGTACAGAACAGTGAATGCTATCGATTCAACTGCAAGGCGGTACTTTTAGACGCCGCGAAAATCTCGACAGGTCTGCTGACTCGTACTTGTGCCGATGTCGATCGCGGACCTTCCTTTAGTCATCCCTCCGTCCTTTCCCCTCCTCCTGAACATTTTCGTTTGGTGGATCGAGGTTGCATTCCCGGCAGTCCTCGGGGCGCCCAGCAAAGCCCTGTGCGTCGGGAGGGGAAATTGGGAAAGGCCGCGGGGAGATGCTGATTTGGTGGGGAAGTTGGAGAACTTCTGCCTTAGTCTCTTAGCGAGAAAAAGCCTGGAAGGGGCTTTTCTTTCTTCCCTTCCCCCCTCCTTTGGCTTTACCCTCCCCTGGCTATCCTCTCTCCCTTGACGTGTTTGTATCTTAACATGTCCTGGTATTAAATGCTCTAAGCGCGCCCGGCTATAGTATGGCTGGTTGCTGACCGGCAAATATAGATCGATGGATAAGATCGAAATGCACGGCGTAGCATCGTGGATTCTACTAACTCCGCCAGATACCCCGGTGTAGACCTATAAGCGTTGGTCGGTTTGATGAACTCCGGCGGGGTCTTTCGTCAGATTTGAATTTTGGTTTGGGTTCGTATCGACGCCCTCGATTACATACCGAGATACTTCCCTTGGAGATGCCATGATATCCGTGCGTGCGAATGAAAGCATAATGCGGCAATGCTTGGAGCTTCCCCCATCGGACAGGGACCAACACGAAGGCGCAACGATTGTGCATCAAGCCATCAAGCTATGTCCCGGCTGGATTGCATCTGCATGTCGGAGCGACCGATGAGAAAACCAGTTGGGGGGGAGGGGGAGGCATGCAGAGCCAATCGTTGTGTGCCTAGGCAGCTGGCAGATAGGTACTATGAATCATGATAGCATCGACCAGGCCCATGATCTCGAAGGTCTAGCCCCTGGTAATACAGGAGAAAGTATCCGAAGGGTGGAGGATGACTTTCCACTCTTCCACTCTTCCACTCAAGGATGACCCAGTCTTTGCTGGTGGAGGGGGAGACAGAGCTTCAAGGTTGCCCCAACCACGCGTCGTAGAAACGAGCTGGACGGAGTCGGGGCCTCAACTTTTCATTTCGAATCGCGACGTCGGTTGGTGGCCTTGATTGTGGAGGTTGTCATGACCTGGTTGACTTGCGTCAACTCGAATCCTGCAGGATACAATGGACCATCTAGAACACAGGACATGATGAACCAAGGCGGGGAGGGTATCAGATAGGGTTGAGCATTTTGAAAGGGGCAAACAAACCTTAGACAGCTTGATACAGGCGACCGTGAAGTCAGAAATGTCCGGTAAATTCGCCGGATGGGTCCGGCCGTGATATCATCCATGTCAAGCTGTCACCTCCCGGCCAAGCCCTAATTATAGAAGAACGCCTCTCACGTGTTTGTTCAGTATTCATTATTCATTCTTTCTGTGAACTGACCTCGTCTCTTGCATTTGTCCGTCCGACTCCCGACGCTCACTGTCGATCCCAAGGTCACCAGATCTCTGCGTTGGCAGTTCGATCACACTGTGACTGTCTCTTGTCCCTGCTTCTTGCTTTGGAACCAGGACAGGACCGTTGACAAGTCATCAACTTTTAGGATCATTCATTATTTTTCCCCTTTGACGATATTTCCGCCGATCTCTAAAGCCAGCTTCAAGGTACAGTTGGAAACAGAGCGGACCTTTTTCTCCAACCGTCCGGACGCGTGATTCCTGTTCGGAGGGGGCTTGAGAATAAGGGAGGCTTGCAGTAGCGCACCAGCCCGATGGTCTGGATAGGATGGATGAAGAAGACACTTGACGTTATCAGTTGCTCTGAGGCGTCGATTCTCGACAGATCGATTTTACTTCTCGACGCCTCTTTTCTGCTATGCTTTCCTTTGTTGTGATGAGCCTTCCACACCACACCATACCATACCACACCATCGCATCATGAGCCTCTATCCTTACCCTCCCCCCTATACCTGAGAAAAGTGAAACAAGGAAGAAAGAAATAAAAAATACAAAAGAAAGTCGAAAACGTCAATTCGCATCGATGTGGCTTGCAGGGCAGTTACTTCGTATTCAAGGCCTGGACCAGGTAGGTCTTTGTCGATCGGCGCCTTGACGTATGTCTTGCTTTCTTCTGTGCTCCCTGGTGGTGTGATAATCGATGAACTCTACTAAGAACCTAGTAAAATGTCGCAGGGTTGCCTTCTTCTTTCTCTTTTCCCGTCCCTCCTCTTCTTCCCTTCTAGCTTCTGGTTTGTCGCTCGTCTTCCCTGGTCTCCATCGTCCTCCCTGCTTGTCGTTCCTTCTTTCATGTTTCCCCCTGAATCTGACAGAAATCTCTTCTTGGTCACACGTACCAAACCCCCACCCTCCTTCCCACTTCATGGCGTTCTTATTTCGACATGACATGGGGCTATCTGCCGTCGATGAGTTGTCTAGACTTTCAACGCTCAGCCTCAGATAAAAAGAAATCTGAGACAAGAAAAAGTACCGTCATGCTTTGCCGAGCTGTTATCCACTGTTCCTCGAACCCCCCGTCGAGATGGTCGTGTCAAGTGCCGCTGTAGTATGGATAGGCTTCTCACGTGTAAGGTCGCAGGTACTTTGTAAGATCATCTTATTGGAGATGATGCGGTTTTGTTACGTTGCTGAGATGTTGTAATGTACATATGTACTTTATTATAGATCGGTGAATGATGGTACCTATGGTGCATAGGTACGCTGGTACGTCCAGTTCCTCGTTTGTGGAGCCTGCTTGATTGGAAGGGTGAACACATACGGCTTCAGATACAATGAGTTAGCGTCAAGTAAACACACTCTCTACCTATTAATGATCGAATTGAGAGACAAGATGATTTGTTATTCGTCAAGGATACATACTTACTATCTATGTACCCGCTAACATATACACTATGGTGTCTAACTACTTCTGAAGTAGATCGAAGCTATCTACCTAGAGCTCGAATACAAGCATATAAACACTCCCCAAGATCTATGAAGCGCTTCTAAGAAAGTTACTGGTGAATGATAAACATCGACACAAAGTACAGAATGTACCAGACATGAATCTGTCACTCTGCCGGGGATATTCCTTGGGGTTGGCCCTTGTTATAAATTTCCGAGTACTGTTGACAGGCGTACGAGCTTAGGAGTTTGTCGCATTGAATTTGCAACGGAAGGGGTATTTGGGCAATTTGAGACTTTGCTACAAAGACGACGGAGTGCATAGAATTCTGTGCGAAAGTGACGCTCATACAGATGTGATCTTGGTTAATTATTGAAAATTTATTATGTTACACAGGAGATGAAGTAAAATCCAAACAGCATGAACTGCATCGACACATAGTCCCCACGTCCCATAAGCCTAAGGGGATCGCCGCTCCCATCCAATCTTGACGCCCTTCACAGGCCCAGAAAATAGAGACGAGTAGTCAGTCTCTGGAACCCCTTTCCGACCATTCACATTGAAAAACTTGATGTTGCGCACGAGCGTCGCGACAATGACCGCGAGGTTGAGATACGCGAACTTCTCGCCGATGCAGCGGTGACGGCCGGCGCCAAAAGGCAGATACGGACTCGCCGTTCCCTTGGAGACCTTGCCGTAGCCGTAGTCGACAATCTCCCCGCCGTCTTCTTCCTGGTCCTGGTGGTTGTCCCAGCGGTGCGGATCCCATTTGTTTGCGTTGGGGAAGTGCTCGTCGCTCATGGCTGTCACGATGGGAGATGCAAGGAGCACGTGATCGGTGGGAATGACATAAGAAGTTCCAGGGACGGGGAGGGGGTTCTTGACCTGTCGCATAATGGAGTGGATGGAAGAGTTCATTCGTAGGGTTTCTCGGATGACACTTTGATGAAGTGGTAGTTGATCCAAATGCTTGAATTCGAGAGGAGGCAGGTTGGTCGAGCCGTGACCGATGTTGTTGACTTGCTCCTGATACAGTTCCTCTAGGACGTCGGGTTCCGAGGCCAATCGCAGCATAATCCAAGAGCTAATGGACGACGACGAGTGTTGGCCGGCCATAAGCAAGGTGATCATCATGTGGGCAATTTCCTTGTCTGGAACCGGGGTTCCGTCTTTGTAAGTGCACTGCATGAGATTTGCGATCATGTCCGAGCTCTCCTGGCCAGGGTTCTTGCGTCGGTTGTTGATGATATCCGTGTAGATCTCACGCATACGGGCATGCGCTGCATCGCGTTTTCGATTTTGTGGCAATGGGGCCCAAGGAAGCATAAAGTTGATGGGGGTAAAGCCTTTATCGAGGTCATGATACAGCTCAGCAAACTCGGCCGTGAGCTTCTGGCGCACTTCTGGGCCTTGTAGTGCACTGCCTGCGGTGAAGATAGTAATCTCCGCCATAGCTGCCGAGATATCTACAACCCCGGAAGGGCCTTTGAACTTTGGCGACGTCTTGAGGAAATCCAAAACCTCCTTCTCAATCAGGTAGACGTGCGACTCCAGCGCCTTCTGCGTAAGGCCGAATTTCATAAACTTCTTTTGTTCCATAAGCTTGGAGTTGGGACAGTCGTACACGACATCAGACCCGAAGACAGGCGTGGTAAGAGGACTGTACACCTCCTCGGCGTTCACATCTTTCAGCTTGCCATTGAGGATGAAGTCGTTACCCTGGACGCCCAAATACACGGTTGTCTTTTTCCCTAGCAGGACAAAGGTAAAGATGTCGCCATACTGTTCGAGGTTGCATATTAGAAGATCATTCTGTTAAATTCTGTTCCATTTCTTACCTTTTGCTGACAAGAGAGAAAGAAAGAGTACGGTTGCATTCCATAGCTAATGGTGTTCCCAAGAAACGGCAACCAGTGGAAAACAACAGGTGGCTTGGACTTGTCATGAAGCAGCAGCTGGCGTGCGAGATTCCACACAATCAAGGCCAGCGCGCTCACGGCGGCATAAGCAGAAGCCTGAGCAAGAGACAACATCGCGGCTAATCCCTCCAGCTTAGAGTATCAAGGAAGAAAATGGATTTGACCGGGGGCGAATTTATAAAGGAGCCCCTAGAGCTTCGTCCCTGCCGGAGAGCTGTAGGCATCTTCATTTCTCTCTAGTCTTTCCGTACTTGAGCACTGCCCCTTTGAACAATCGGAGCTTCTCCAATTTCGCTGACACGACCAAGACTCCCCCGGCTAACAGCCAGAGGAAGGGGGAAGCTTGGCACTAGCGGCGAGTTACGATCCGAGTCGGACCACCCTGGATGTCTAATCAAACAGAGGAGCTGCCGAGCATGTGGTGCTAGATATATAACCAGGGGCCGACTTCATTCCTCCCGATCCGTAGTGTTGCCCCTAGCGTGATGATCGGTCAAAAACGATCAGTCGTATTCAAGGAATTACTAATCGCACCTGGTCATTGACATTTTTAGACAGCTGGGTCTCATTGGCTGCTGTAATGTAAAGATCGAAATGCTTTGTTTCTCAGAATGAGTCATTCCTTGACTCTTCCCAGCCGAATGAGACAGATTGACATAGAAAGAACTGCAAAGAACTGGGGCTGAGGAGTCATCGTGGCTCCAAATGAATCATTTCGCTGCGTTTTGCCTCCACCGGAGAACACTATGCCTGTCTGGGACTAGCGGCAATATGGTAGCTGAGTCAGCGGATCAACGCCTGTACTTTTAAGTTAATCAAATCAAACACTGTCCATCTATATGCTTCTGCCCTGTGAATACCTCGTTTGCTGCTTCAACTACTGCCTCTGCTTCCTCTGTACATCCTTGAGTATCTCTAGTTATATGACACCGCCCCTCTCTTCTATCATCTCAGGCAGCATGAGCAGTTCCAACGCCCCCGCGGGTCAGAGACCCCTCTCCAAAGCTGAAAATGCAAATCCACGAGAGTTCCAAATAAACCAACTCAGGCGACGGTTCCATCCAACTGAGACTTCAGACGACTCCGGAACGACTTTCACATTTGGTCTGGCACCGTCGGATCCCGACTTTCCATTTGACCTGGACAAACTGCAATGTGCGCTGCATGTTCCAACGTCATACCCGTCTGGCAGAAGATCCACTTTGAAGGTCGCCAATCCTGAAATGGAAAAGGCCTTTCAAGATAATGTCTCGCGAGGGTTTGATGATATTGTGGATAGCACGCTGCGGACCGGTGGTCGCGGGACCTTGTTGACATGGATGAATTCCCTTGATCGGCACCTGGAGCGTCTACTCACGACGACGGAAAGAGGGCCTACGCTGAAGTTTGTCACGAATGTCAACAACACCAAACCGAATGAAACCCCGGCAACTCGAGAGATAGTGGGGAGATTACAGTCCTTGCCTGTTCCTCTTGAGGGAGACCGGAAGGTCACAGCCACGGCTCCTAAATCTAAACCGCCAGCTCCGGTGTTCTCTGTCGAGGAAAAAGCACAAGCCGCGAAAAGACGGGCCATGGAGACGAAACAGATTGAAGCTCGCCTTAGTCGGCTACCGTTGTTCCAGAAGTCGAAAGATGAGCTCTCGTTTGTTATTCCCATTCAGCCGCCGAAGGTCGAGCGACTTCCGCCTGCCCTGCGGTCTGTCAAAACCGTGAAGCTATTGGTTCCGAGTCTGTATCCTCTTGAGTCTAGTGCCGTGGAGCTGCGAGGTGTCGATAGCATAGAGGCACGGGCGGTGGAAGCAGGATTTGCGCAATGGGTCGCCAAAAATTCAAATCTCAACATAATGTCACAGGTCAATTATTTGACAAGTAACATGCACAACTTTGCGAAAACCCCTCTGGAAGAAGCGTCTGACTTGGCCGCAGCGGGGCCGGGACTCGCGGAGCCAGAAATCAAGGAAGAAGCACCAACCACCGGAAATGTCCAATTGGGAGATAAACCTCACATTCACGTCGTCCCCCGGCCGCCGGAGTGGTCTGTAAGGGAAGGTGGTGATGACAGTGGAGGCACGGATGTGTCAACATCGGAAGAATACACCTCTGACGAAGAAGACGAAGATGGGGGAGCACCGGTTCCGAATCTCCCAGAGCCCACTCCGGAGCGTGGAGTTGCGATTTCATTCCCCTTCATTGAACTCTACGGAATCGAACTCTTAGATCTGGTGGGACTTTCTGTTACTGTGAAATGCGAAAGATGCAAGGAGCAGTTGGATGTGAAGCATGTGCCACAAGTCAAAGACAAAAGTGACACCTTGCAGCCGAAAGTCGAATCTTGCAAGAAATGCGCGAATACGATGAGCTTGGGTATGTTCCTCTCCCCATCTAAACACAAATATCCGCCCAGGAGCTAACCTTCTTCGTAGGATTCCGCCGTCAGTTGATACATTCACATTCCAATCGTGCTGGATACCTCGACTTGGATGGCTGTATTATCGACGATCTTCTTCCTAGGTGGGTGATCTTACAGCTTCAGCATTCCAATTATCATGAATGACGACAGTATCTGACGTCCTAATAGTAGCTTTATTCCTACCTGCGCGGAATGCTCAACATCTTTCCCTGCACCTGGTGTTGTGGCTGTTCGTGGTGAGAACGCAATGGCTGCATGTCGGCAATGCCATCGCAAGATGGGTAAGGATCTGCCATCGCGCACCTTCAGCTACATGCTAATGATTTCTAGTTTTTAAACTTCCCGAAGTCAAGTTCCTGAGAGTGGGAACTGCTGCATGTGAGTTTACCTACCATAAAGCTCGAGTCAGATTGGAAATCCTAACGCCATTGTATTAGTCACCTCTCGAGATCAAGCTCCGCAGCGAAAGAAGGTATGCAATCTCAACCAAAGGTGAAACGCCCGTGCTAATTATGTTGCAGCCTAAGGAGGTTCTCGGAATTGTCGCTGGCCAGGAACTCCCTCGTCGTGGTCGTTGCATGCACTATGGCAAGAGCTATCGCTGGTTCAGATTCAGCTGCTGCGCAAAAGTGTTCCCTTGTGATAAGTATGTCAAGCTGTCCGTTCCATAAGAGGCGGAAAGCGCAATAATTAATATACCTGTGCAATGCTAACCCGATTAGATGCCACGATGCATCGGAAGATCACCCCAATGAGCACGCAAACCGCATGATTTGGTAAGAACCCCAGCTACCTGTCTTTTACCCATTTCTGACGTTGTTTTCTAGTGGTTTCTGCTCCCGGGAGCAAATCTATCGACCCGAGGACTGCGGAGTATGCCGTGCGGTTCTTGTAGGCAAGGCTGGCAGCGGTTTTTGGGAAGGAGGCAAAGGCACTCGCAACAGAGCCTTGATGAGCCGCAAAGGTAAGTGTAAGCTGTGCCAGGGCTTAATAATTGCTAACTGTTTCAGATCCACGGAAGTTCAAGCGCCGTCCGGGCTCGACCCCAGGAGGCTCATCGAAGAAGAAGTAATTATAACAAACGAATTAGACGAATCTCTAGGATATGCAATTGCTCAGCAGTGGAGGTCCATGATTTCAGATGCAATAACATTGACATTATCAACGCTACGAATAACAAGACATGCTATACAAGTAACAAAAAAATGCATGGTCATATTCATCGTCCATTTTAACCCCACACATCCAGACTAGATCAAGTTTCCACGGAGCTCCTGCTCCCGCTCAATCGCCTCGAACAACGACTTGAAGTTCCCGGCTCCGAAGCCCGAGAAGTTGTGTCGCTGGATAATTTCGATAAAGACGGTAGGGCGATCCATCACATGCTGCATTCATCCGTTAGCTCAAGATCCAGAGACCAGTGTTGAATGAAAATCAAACATACCTTGGTAAATAACTGCAACAGATACCCGCCCTCGTCGAAGTCGATCAGAATATCCAAACTGCGAATTGTCTCAAAGTCCTCGTGCAGCGAGAGACCGGCCTTCTTCAACCGGATCTTCATACTCTCGTAATACGTGTCGGGCACCTTGATGAACTCCACCCCACGAGCCTTCAGGTTGGTGATGTCGCGGATGATATCGTCGGTCAGGAGAGCAATGTGTTGCACGCCGGCGCCGTTGTAGAAGTCAACATACTCCTCGATCTGCGACTGCTTCTTGCCCTTGGCGGGCTCGTTGATGGGCATTTTGACAACCTCATTGGGAGAGGCCATCACGATGCTCTTGAGCGCGGAGAACTCGCTGCGTTTTGTTAGAGATGTTTTGTATTGATTGTCGATTTTGGCGAGACTTACGTGCAGATGTCCTTGTCATCGACGGACCAGAACCGATGGAATCCAAGCGCCTTCTCGTAGCTGTGAAACTGTTAGCTCAAGCTGCATTATGGCAGAAAGGTGACATGATGTGACATACTACTCGCAGATCTTATCCATCTCATCCCAGTCCTGGTTTCCAACACAGTGGTCGATCTGAATCAAACCGACGTCCGGCAGCATACGCGAGATCGGATCCACCTCGTCCACGAACTTATAACCCGGCAGGAAAAGGCCGCGGTACGCACTGCGCTCCAGCAGCGTATGCGTCGTCTGTCCATATGTCTGGATCTGCGCCAGCTTGACTTCCCCGTCGTCATCCTGCAGCACGCGAGGAGAGAAGACAGCCTTGGCGCCATTGCTCACAGCGGCGTCGAAGACCGCGTCCACGGAATCCACCTCGAACGCGACGTCCTTGACTCCATCGCCGTGCTGCTCGAGATGGTGGTGAATCTCTCTCAGCTCCTCCTGCTCCGAGGGTGAGAATCGGTCGATCTGGTCGAGAGAGCGGAGTGGCGAGGTCAAGATAAAGGTGATGTCGCCGTTGCGGATGACATGCGAGCAGATGGCGCGGCTGCCGGTCTCGAGGCCGCGGTATGCAATGCGCCGGAAACCCATGCGCGTTATGTAGTACGTCACGGCTTGTTTGGCATTACCGACGTACCACTGGACGTGGTCATAGCCCTTGTAGCTGGCTAGACTGTTGTCGATGGCAGGAGTCCTGTTTGTAGGAGGTGGCGAGACGGCTGTGGGGGCCATGTTGAGGAATGGTACAAGCTTCGAGATAAGATAGAGTAGAGTTGTTTTCAGGGGTATATCCACGATAGAACAATCTGATTGTATTCTTAGGCTCTTAGCATTTCTGTGGAGGAGATCCAAGATGAGAGAGAGAAAGGGGGCATATATAGCTTCTGGATCTAACATGACGAGTAACATCGATCCATTAGAAATCCCGGCCGACGCTGACACGGGTATCTCCTGTAGATCCATGGGAGCCCCAGTCACGAACTACGAACTACCCGGCGGATGACAATAATAATGAAGCCATTGGGGGAGGCGACGGGTGGTAGCGGATGTTGGCAGGCAACCGACGGCTCGACGCGGGTATTTCACAACACCCGCCCAGCTCTGAGATCATAACATCCCGTGCTTGGCCTTCGTATCGCCATCGGATATTCCCTGTAGGGTTCTATGAAGCTAATCTTATATTATATTCTCCGATACAATTCCTCTCTCTGGTTCTACACAGCGACCCAATCCCTGCCAAAATGACTACCATCCAGCCCTCCCGTCCGTCTCTCACCTCCAACGACTCCGCCGTCCTCCAGGCTCTCTTTGACGCCGAATCCTCTCCCTCTGCGGCCGTCACCATCGATCCTTCTCTACCTGCGTATCCAGCCCATTTGAATCTTCCAGGCCCAGACTCAGAGGCCTTTGAATCTCTCAAACAGCGTGAGCTCTCCATCGTCCGCTCCCTCCAGCAACCTACTGCCTCCACTTCCAATACTACCACAACCACACTCCCACCCCAAACCATCGACTCAGCTATCCACGCCCTCGACGCCCTCATCGCCGAATATCCTACCTATCCATCTGCCTACGTCAATCGCGCACAAGCTCTCCGGACTCTAATCGACCACCAATTCACTCCCAGCTCTTCCTCAATCTTAAACAAAGAAGACGAGACATCCTCTACCCTCTTCTCCGCCCAAAACGCCCCCCACACAACAACCCTCTTCAACGACCTCACCCAAGCAATCACCCTCTCTACACCCCTCTCCCCCGCAGCTCCGGTGTCTACCACACAAGCGCGAATCCTCGCAGACGCGCACACTCATCGCGGATACCTGCTTCTCCGCGCGGCGCGGTGGAAGCGCACGTATCCGGACAGCGAGTCAGGGCCCGAGAAGCTTCAGGGTGTGGAGCCGGACCAGCTTGAGGAGATGGCGAGTCGCGATTTCTTTATGGGAGGACGGTTTGGGAATAAAGTTGCACAGCAGTTGGCCGTGCAGACGAATCCGTATGCGAAGGCTTGTGGGGCGATTGTTAAGGAGGCGTTGAGGAAGGAGATGGAGGGTGAGGGGGTTTGATCTGGGTTTTAATGTGTGTGTAGTTTAGCCTGTAGTTGGTGATGTTTAGTTTGGAATAGATTTGTTAAGGAGATAGGGTTAGCATGATCATATGATACAATGGGAATAGTGACAGACGAGCTTCTCTCTGGCGTGCAAGCGCTTGGTCGATGTCTTCCAAGTTCTTTTGCTTTTGCAATAGATTGTTGGGAACAGGGTTTCTGGAGTCAGGTATAAAATGCATTGAATCCGTCGATAGATGGGCATAATTTGGGTACTCGTCGAGTATTAGAAGACAGTAAAAGATATGCATATATGTATATTGGTGGGAAGCTACGTTATGAACAAGGTACAAGCTCTGAAAATACCTCATAATTTGTTCAAACAACACATGGAGCAAATTGATATCATAAACTAACTATACACACTCAAGCCTTGTTCGGGTTCTGGAAATGTCTCTTCAACGGCCGCCAGCTATGTTCATTATACTCCTCCTGCACCTTCTGGCACGTCTTGAGTCCCCATTCCGACACGCCCACCATTAATGAGCTGTTCCAGTTAGCCTACATTCAACACCTCTTCCAGAATGAAGACGTACCTTTCAAACATAAATGCCATACTCCCATCACCAACTTTCAGCGGCTTCAACTCCGCATTACTCGCCCCCTCGTACGCATCCGAATCCGGACCATGAGCACTCATCACATTATGCAGACTCGCTCCGGCAGGCTGGAACCCACCGCCCGTCTTCGCATCATAGTTGCCAGTGATCAAGCCCATGAACTCGGACATCGTGTTGCGATGATACCATGGCGGCCGGAAGGTCTTCTCAGCCACCAGCCACCGCGGGGGAAAGATGACAAAGTCGGCGATGGCCGTGCCCTCGTGGTCAGAGGGACCGGTGAGAACAGTAAAGATGGATGGATCGGGGTGATCGAAGGAGATCGATCCAATGGTGTTGAATCGTCCCAGGTCGTACTTGTAGGGGTAGTAGTTGCCGTGCCAGGCGACGATGTCGAAGGGGCTGTGGTTCTGACGTGCTGAGAACAGCGTGTTGGCAAATTTGCTGTAGAGGTGGTATTCGGACTCGTCGTCGTCGAAGGATGCCACCGGGGCTTGGAAATCGCGGGCGTTGGCGAGGCCGTTGGATCCGATGGGTCCGAGTTCGGGAAGTTGGTAGTGCCCCTGGTAGAGCTCGCAGATGTATCCGCGTACAGGACCTGTGGGGAGAGTCACACGGTATCTGGCAATGGGTGGTCAGTCTGGATGCTAGCGGAAGGACGGGAGGGATTGCATACCGGACACCTCGAGGGATGACGCAGATCTCGTTCGGACGAACGACCAAACGTCCCAGCTCGGTCTGGATATCCAACACCCCATGCTGCGGCACGATCAAGAAGTCTCCGTCCGCCGAGTAAAACGCCTCCTTGCCCATATCCTTTCCCGCGGCGTATAGAAGAATCCCCAGTCCTTGCTTCAGGGTCGGGTCGCCCGCTCCCGCGACAAGATGAAGGCCATGTACCCAGTCGACCTTCTCGTCCAGGTCGAAGGGGTTCCACCGCAGCTGGTTGGGGATGTGGTGCAGTTTGTGGGTCTCGGTCGTCATGCGCGTATGGTAAGAGTCGGATTCCTCCGCCACGAAATTCTCATGCGACGCTGCAGGGATGATCCGATAGACCCAAGTCTGTCTGTTCTCGTGTCGAGGGGCTGTGAAGGCCGTGCCGGACAGCTTCTCGGCGTAGAGGCCTAACGGGGCCTTCTGGGGGGAGTTGTGCCCCACGGGGAGAGCTCCGGCGATGGCTTCCGACCTGCAGAATCAGTTAGAGCTGGAATTTAGCGAACAATCTATTACATACTCATGGTACGAGTCGAAGCCATTCTGGTAGGTATAGGGATCAGGGTGAGAGAATTCGGTGACGGGCATGATGTCTGAATCTCTGGCGGGTAGGGTTGTGGTTGAATAGAATAGAAAAGGCAGGCTGGAAGATCGACGAGATCGACGAGAGTGTTGTGCTCGTTTTAAGAGACGACGCCATCGCCATCCCAAGTCACAAAGGCACGGAGGTCGCGGGAATTGGAGAGCAACGGCCAAGTCGAGCTGATCTTCCGTGGCTCAACATGCGGGGATGGCGGAATTGGCTCGAAGCGCAACAGCCGGCAATAAGCGGGGGCGGGACCTTTCCGCGCCGGTCGTCATGAGGGGAATTTACTCTGAATGGAATTGAATTTATTTGTCCCGCCGGCTGTTCTCGATCCTACTTTCTTTCATCATACGATTCCCTTTCGCATTTGTCTTCAGCCATGGCTTCCTGGTTCTCAATCCCCAAGAACTCGCCCTTCTCGTTGGCCAACATCCCCTTTGGCATCATCTCCTCCGCCAACACCCCCGCGCGAGTGGCCGCCATCGCCATCGGAGACCATGCACTGAATCTTAGCGTCTTCGCATCCTCTGGCGGCTTCTCCCAGCTCCCAGTCATTCAGTCTCATCTCGGCGTCTTCTCGCAGCCTACGCTGAACGCCTTCGCGGCGCTGGGTCGCCCCGTGCACCGCCAAGTGCGCGAGTACATCCAGAGTGTTTTCCGCGCCGATACACCTCTCCCCCAGATCCTTAAGGACAACGGAGCCCTGCAGAAAGATGCCCTGCTCCCCTTAGGCGAGGTGACCAACCATGTCCCCATGCAAATCGGCGACTACACCGATTTCTACGCGGGTCTGAACCACGCATACAACGTGGGTGTGCTGTTCCGCGGGCCCGAAAATGCCCTCCAGCCCAACTACAAGCATCTGCCCGTCGCATACCACAGTCGTGCCTCTTCCGTCGTCACATCCGGCACGCCTATTCATCGTCCCAACGGTCAGATCTTGACCAACCCCACGGCAGACCCGAAAGTCCCCGCCTTCTCTCCTTGCAAGAGACTTGACATCGAGCTCGAGCTGGCGGCGTTCGTCTCTCGACCCAACAACCTGGGCCATCCGGTCCCCATCAACGAGGCAGAAGACCACATCTTCGGTCTGGTGCTCATGAACGACTGGTCCGCTCGCGATATCCAGGCATGGGAATACGTGCCCTTGGGCCCATTCAACGCGAAGAACTTCGCGACGACCATCACTCCCTGGGTCGTGCTGCTTGATGCCCTGGAGCCGTTCCGCTCGGCAGGTCTCGAGCCCGGAGACCGCGACTCACTTCTCCCGTATCTGCAGGAGAAGAAGGCCGCCAACGTCTACGATATTCCGCTCGAGGTGGAGCTCACGAGCGCTGGCGGCAAGCCCACGCTAGTCTCTCAGTCCAATGCGAAAAACCTGTTGTACTCGTTCCCGCAGATGCTGGCTCATCACACTATCACGGGGTGTAACATGAACCCGGGTGATTTGTTAGGCAGTGGCACAATCTCTGGCACGGAGCCGAAGACGCAGGGTAGTTTGCTGGAGCAGACGAATGGCAAGAGTCCGATTACGTTGGCGGATGGATCGGAGCGTATCTTCCTGGAGGATGGAGACACGATTATTCTCAGGGGTAAGGCAGGCACGGAGGGTAATTATGTTGGATTTGGAGACTGCACGGGGACGATTCTTCCGGCTGTGAAATTGGAGTTTTAGTTTGACAGTCTGTATTATGTTCGTTGATCGTTCAAAAGAATGTTTATTCGTGATAGCTATACTCGACAAGGACGAATAGATTGAACCATTTTCTTTTCTTTCCGTTTCCCTTATTAGCACAGAGCGAGACACCATAGAAACCCAAAAAGCCACCGACTAACCCTCCCCAAAGTCCCATGTACAGTAACTAAATCAAACCCTAAACTCCTCCGGCGTATCCTCCTGATTCCTCCAATGTCCCAACTTAACTGCCTCCAAGTCCTCCAAATCTCTCGCAACCCTATCAATAGTCGGATACCTCTCCAACTCAACCCCGACTCTCTGGGCGCCCCAAACGGCCGGAATCAAGCACACATCCGCCATGGTAACCTCATCCCCAACACTGAACCTCCCCGCCGACTTCTCCGCGATCGCCTCGTACGCCCGGAACCCGTCCTCGATCAACTCTTTCGACCACGCACTACGGTCGACGCCTAGAGGCGCCACACGCTTCAGAATCCGCAGGTTCGTGACGGGCTGGACATCGCAGGCGATGATGTGGGAGAGTGTGCGGACGAGAGCGCGCGCGGAGGGATCGGTGGATGGTGGGAGAAGGGAGGCTGTGTCCGGGAAGGTTTCGTCGAGGTATTCGAGAGCGGCGAGGGATTGGGTGATTGTGACTGTTGGGTGGTTGTCTGACTCGATGAGGAGGGTGGGTACTGTGGCGGAGGGGTTCAGGGTGGTGTTGGTGGTGGAGTGCTGTTCGTCTTTTAGGAGGTTGATGGGGATGGCTGTGTAGGGGAGGTTTTTGAGGGCGAGGGCGATGCGCAGACGAGCGGAGCACGAGGACCGGAAGTAGGTGTAGAGGGTTATTTGGGGCATTTTGTGGATGGCTTTGGTTGGGGAGGAGAGATGGTGTAGAGGTAGTTGGTATAGATAGGTAGATGAGGTAGGCGGGTAATAGATAAGTATAGGGTGGAACAGTTACTATGAATGCCACGATACTACGACAAGAGTATAAATACGCAACCCCGCTCAAAATACCTGGGAACTATTAAATATCAGTATCTCACATGTCATCACAGAAGCCATAGCATCGAATTTATTCAACCCCGTTAATGTCCAACCACCCCTACAACTGCAACGGCCGGGGATCCTCCCGCGGGACCATTCCGTCTCCCCAATATCCGACCCAGCGCGACGATTTCCGCGCCTTTCCGGAGGTTACGCTGCGCAGGGATGCAAACTAGGATAATCCCATGGAAAACCAATAGTTCCTTTTCATTAGCCCCTAGTTTTGAACTAGTTGACTTTTGTGTTCTAGTGGAAATCTGTGCGGAGGAGCGTGTCAGACGGCGGACGTCTGCTGGGGATGATTCCGCGCCGTGAAGGGCAGAGGATGACATCATATGTAGGAAGCGGGCTCGAATGTTTTGCAGTGCTGTCAGATCCTCGCAAAACTTTCATCTTTTGCAAATCCAATCGGATCGTGTTCGAGAAGCATTTTTGCTGCAGAATCATGCAGGATGCAATGTGAGGTGTCTGCTGTCGGCATGCAGTTGCTGTGATCGTTTCTTGTCACTTCATGCGAGCTACCGAGATTGTATTGAATTACTCTGTGGGACCAGGATGAAGATACTTGTCAATAACCTCTCATTAATCAATCCTCTATCATCAATAATATCAGACATTCTATAGTGACACCTACTGCCGAGACGGGATCCGAACCGGGTATTTCCCCCTCTCCGCCCGTCGGCAAACACCGGCTATTTTCTGCCGCTTGTTTCATTTTCATCCGCACAAAACACCCTCTCCTGGTCGCATCGAATCTCGGCCCCCAGGTCAAGATCTCGAATGTTTACTCTGATTGATTGCATTCCTTGAATCCCACTTCATCGCCTAAGGAAAATCCTGATTGGCCCGCTCCGTTATGCGTGAGAATGGAAATCAGGAGACACTCCCGCCCCGGAGATGCCCCCGACCGAACCTACCAGCGCACATACAAGGCCTGTCTCGCCTGTCGCCAACGCAAGGCTAAATGCGAACTAGGTACCGGTCCGGATGGCATCTCGCTGGGCCCACCTTGCGCGAAGTGTCGTAGGGAACAGAGGCCTTGTGTGTTTAGCGAGAAGCGGGCATGGGAGAGGCGGAAGAGGCGAGGTAGGGTGCTTCTGCTTAGACGATATAGATCTAGGTCTATTTCTAGGCGCATCTCTTGGTTAAGTAACTTGACTGATACATCTGTCCATAGATGCAGGAACATCAGACGATGGGTCTCCCAGAAGCCGGCGCAGGTTGTCTAGTAGTTATGCGCGTGACGTGGATGCATCACACCACGTTCGGACTCGCGATTCGAGCGCCGTAGAGGGTAGGGGTGTTGAAACGCAAGATGACGAAGGTGACGACGAGGATATCTTACAGGGAGCAGATCCCTTGGACCAGCACGGCCAGCGGCAGTCAAACGCTTTCGCAAATTCCATGATGCGCACCGTCGTTTCTAGCGGGAATGATGCGCTTAATATTCTGTTCGAGGCGGCTGCCGTGCATAGTCGCGAGAATGACATGATCGAGTCGGAGGTGCAGTCTCGTAATGCGCAGAATCGATCGCATCGGAACAGGCAAAGCAATGCATCGAGGGACATGAATGCTATTTCTCCGGAGGCGCTGGCTAAGGCTGTGAGGCCGGTACCATTGTCGCATGCGTCGAAAGATGTCCTCGCCGTCTGGGAGACATGTCGATTTGTTAGAATGGGGTGGTTCACTTCGAGGGAGGCCGTGACTTTTATTGATCTGTAAGTGGGTCTGACTTTGTATTGGGATGCGTACGGACAGCTGATGTGTGTTGGGATCTAGCTTCTACAAGAACATGTCCCCCCTATCTCCCATCTTGACCGACTTCTACTCTGATCATAAGAACCATGGCTGGCTTGTCACTCGAGACCCAGTTCTATGCTGTACAATTCTAATGATCTCATCTCGATACCATCTACTGCCTGGAGCCGGAGGAGAGTCGAGAAACTTCTTCATCCACCACCGACTCTGGCAGCACTGCCAGCAACTGGTGATGCGACTGACCTTCGGCCAGGAGAGATCCTTGCAGCCGAAGACCAGGACTATTGGAACGATCGAGGCCCTCCTGTTGATATCCGAATGGCATCCTCGGTCTTTGCACTTCCCTCCGGAAAGTGATGGCTGGGACTTTGACCTGGCGTTTGCAGCCCCCGAGCCGAAGGAACCCGACGAGTCATCAACCAACCGATGGCTAGAAGATATGATTGAGCCTGCGCGGCGGTCAGATCAAATGTCATGGATGCTGTTAGGGTTGGCTCTTTCTTTATCGCACGAGTTGGGGATCTTCGAGCTGGACGATAAGAAATGGAGCTACTTCGACGGTTACGAAGGGGCCATATCCACGGAGCAGACCAAACTTCGGAGATCACGAGTCCAGAGATTACTTTATGTGTACATCAATCAGCTTGCATGGCGCATCGGATGCGTTTCCCTCATGCCACAGAGTCTGAACCACGCCGTTCTAGGCAGACAGGCCCAGCGCGATATGAGCCAGCCTGGAGACCAATGGCTAGCGTTTATGGACTCTTGGATGGACTTGACCAAGCTGGCGAAATCGGTGACTGACATGTTCTTTCCTACGGTCTCATTTGCCCGACAGCAGCTGCACACTGGGCGGTATATCGATTTGCTGGACCATTTCCGGCCTCTACTCACGAAATGGAAAGATGCCCACCTTCAACCTCACCGTAAGTTCGAGTTTTTACCGTACTGATGTATATGACTGACCCGAGCAGTACTCAGCGAGCAATTCTACGACATCCTCTTTATTGAATACCACTTCGTTCGCGTCTACACCCACTCCGTCGGAATGCAGGCGGTCGTGGAGCGCGTCCTCGCCGATAGCGATCCCAACGCCGACGAAGTGCGCGCCATGAACATCGACCCGATCGATTACGAATACATCCAAGAAGTCATCGAAGGGTGCTGTCAGATTCTACACAAAGTCAACCAGCTCTCCCGGATGGAGATACTCCGCTTCTCGCCCGTGCGCATCTTCCTCCGCATCACCAGCTCCTCCATCTTCCTCATGAAAGCCCTAAGTCTAGGGACGCGACAGGCCAAGCTCCGCGAATCGCTCGACTGTCTCGAACAATGCTGCCAGGCCCTGAGATCAAATGCTCTAGATGACATCCACCTGAGTACCCGCTACGCCACCCTGTTGGAGCTGCATGTGGCGCGTCTGCGGCGCAATCTGCTCGCCTCCAAAAGTATAAACCTCAAAACGAGCCATGGTAAGCGCCAATCGTCCACAGGGCCCCTACCCAACCCCGACCTAGAGACTCCCGTCATGGACGAGTCGCAGAGCATATCGGCAGTGGGCCTTGTGCCGTCACTCAATGACATCGCAGCCGACGATTGGCTTTCTTTGCCGTTCGATCCGTCTATGGCGCCGTTTGGCATCAGTAGTGGCGGGCAGTTCCCTGCGTATGAAGGTGGAGCTTTGAATTTTATTTGGAATTTGCCTTCTTGAGCAAGCTTGCTGGTCTAGGCGGGATATTGATCGGTTGTAATGATAATGATGATGTTAGTTGTATAGTCTGATTGATCATGAATGATGAGATATGAGTGTCAACTAGTTTGGGGCTCCATCTGGGGTCGGTCTCCAGTGTCCCCGCATGAACAGCTTGGAATTTTTATCGAGAATTGTCCTATTAACATAATGTTCCGGATTGGTCAGTGGGTTTAGCAGGAAGCATAATTGGGGGTTCCCCGTGATCCGTGCAGTGCGAGACGATATATTGATTGAAACGCAAGAATGTACACAAAATGGAAAGAGATTTTCAATTAGCGATTCGGTATTCAAATTGCGTATTGAGCAAGGACAGCCCATCCAGCCCATCCAGCCCCTTTGTCTCATTTGTAGGAAAACTCTGTAGATGACAGGGATCGGAGAGATGAGGAAGCACAGGCCGGGGAAGAAAGGCGACACATTTTCGCCACTCGAAAGAAAACCGGGGAAAAATCGGAGGTCTTGGCGTATCCGGGTTATCGGCACGTGATGTTAGGTCACGTTTTCGGGGGCGACAGAAAAAGATTGACGGAACTTCCTCATCGCCGAACCTTCGATCTCGACTGCGACCTTCGACCCCATCAACAACTCCGCTCGAGACCGCCCCGTGTGTGTTTTCTGTACAGTACCGCATTCTTTTCTTTCAGCTGAACTCTTCGATTCCGGTTTCATTGAACTGTCGCTCCGGATTACGCCTCGCTTTCCTCGGTTGTCCCTCGTCATCTCCCTTCTCTCTTCACAATCACAATGGATCACTCCCGCGACCCCTGTCCCTGGGTTGCCCTGAGCGACTTCGGTGGTGCTTTCTGTATGGGTGTATGTTCTTGACCGACTTCTTTTGTTCGATTCCGCTTCCCCCCCGATACTGACGACGTCTTTGCTTAGGCGATCGGTGGTGCCGTCTGGCACGGTGTCAAAGGTTTCAGAAACAGCCCCTACGGCGAGCGACGGATAGGTGCCATCACAGCCATCAAGGCTCGCGCGCCCGTTCTCGGTGGTAACTTCGGTGTCTGGGGTGGTCTGTTCTCGACTTTCGACTGCGCGGTCAAGGGTATCCGGAAGAAGGAGGACCCTTACAATGCTAGTATGTGGATATTATCTTTGGCCTTGTTAATTTTGCGAAGGATCCTCGTGCTGACTATGATAGTTATCGCTGGTTTCTTCACCGGTGGTTCCTTGGCTGTCCGTGGTGGTGTCAAGGCTGCTCGGAACTCGGCCATCATGTGTGCTGTTTTCCTGGCGGTCATTGAGGGTGTCGGTATCGGTTTCCAGAGAATGATGGCCGACAACACGAAACTAGAGGTAAATTGACTGGAGTGGATGAATTCAAGGGCAAAGGATGCTAATCAACTATTGCTTCTTACAGCTCCCTCCTCCCCCTCCTTCTCCCGAAAAGGCCGTCGCCTAAACTTCTCCGACGACCATCTTATGATATCCCGTCGCTGTGTCCGTATATGCTATATTATTATCTCACGTCTCTCTTCTCAGGTGTTGGGTGGGTCATTTGGGCTTCAGTATAGAGGTTGCGTTGAATTGTTGCTTCTATCAGCTCTCGACTTCTTTTTCCTCTCTTCTATTTTACACTTATTTATTACATCTTATTGTGGAGCATGTTTTATGGCGATTGGATTGCTCAGCCTTTGCATCCCATGTTTTTTTGTGACCGGAGACGACAAAAAAAAGCGGAAGTGCCGGCTGGTCTTGTACATTAACTTGCTAACAGGAATAATGCATCGAGTTTGTTAGATTCGGAAGTTTATCTGCTGTGGCTTTTCTAACCCGTGACAACTAACCTACTATTTATTAAATCTAACCCCTCTTATCTCTAGCATCGCGCTACCCATCCTTACCAACACACCATCCACATAATCACAACCATCAGCACCATCTTCAAACCACCGATCGACTCCCCCGAAAATGAAATATAAACCCACCCTGATCATCCACGGCGGCGCCGGCGCCCTCTCCCGATCCTCTATCCCTCCCCACCTCTACGATCAATACCACGCTTCCCTCCTCGCCTACCTCCGCTCTACTCGCGACCTCCTCAACTCCGGCTCCTCCGCCCTCGACGCCGCCGTCCACGCCGTCTCCCTCCTCGAAGACGACGAACTCTTCAACTGCGCCCGCGGCAGCGTGTTCACTTCCGCGGGGACCATCGAAATGGAAGCCTCGGTGATGGTGACGTCGGTGGATAGTCCTGGCCCCGGCTCAACCAAACGCGGCGTCGGCGTCATCGGGCTCCGCAATGTACGGCATCCGATTCGACTCGCGAATGAAGTTCTTTTGCGAGATGGACTTCATCAAAAAGACGATGGGGGAAGCATGCATGCACAGCTTTCTGCGCCGTACGTTGAAGACCTAGCTAGGCAGTGGGGTCTTGAGTTCCAGCCCGATGAGTACTTTTGGACGAAGAGAAGGTGGGATGAACATGTAAGGAAGTTGAGGGGGGAGGGACAGGGGCAGAGACAGACTGCCACGCAGGTGTCCTCTTCTTCGGTCTCGGATTCTGATTCTTATGGTTCGATGTGCGACAACACTAGAGATTCGGAGGTAGAGATGCGGTCGGATGGCAAGGCACTTGACTCTGACCCTGACCTTGACCTAAACTCCCTCCCGCAAGGGACAGTCGGCTGCGTCTGTCTCGACATGTACGGCAACTTGGCCGTCGCGACAAGCACCGGCGGCATGACGAACAAGCTTCCTGGACGGGTGGGCGATACCCCGACATTAGGGGCAGGGTTTTGGGCGGAGCGATGGACTGAATCATCTCCTTTGGATATGGACTTTACCTCTCGTCTGTACTCTCCACCTTCTGCTCCATTTTTTAGGGAGGAGGAGGGAGAGGGAGAGGAGATATCATTTCCCTGGACCGCTTGTCTACCTTCGTTTCTACGTCGGAGTCATCGTTCTCCTTCATCTTCTCTGGAGAGATATACCGCCAGCCAGGAAAGATATACCGATACCGATCCCAACACCGCCACCGATACTGAAACACACAGATACACACCCAAACCCAGAAACCCATCAGAACCGAGTCTACCCCCACCACCAAGTAACGAAGAAAACGAAAAGCAGCCCTTACTCGACCCCTCCGCTTCCTCGCCACACAGCAACACCTCTCTGTCTTCTCCCCCCGAATTACGGTATCGACCTCCACCTCCACCTCCACCTCCACACCCTAACCCTAACCCGCGATCCAGATCCAGATCAGAAACTATAGCCGTCGCCCTCTCCGGCACCGGCAACGGCGACTCCTTCCTCCGGACCTGCGCGGCGCGCACAGCCTGCGCCATGGCTCGCTTTTCACCCCATACGGTACTGTCCGAAGCGGTTAGGCAAGTAGCTGGACCGGGCGGCGAGCTGCAGCGTTCCGCTGGGAAGAGATGGGGTAGTGGAGAGGGGGAGGGAGGGATAATTGGGATTGAGGTGAGAGGTGGATCTTTTGGGTCGGGGGAAGAGGAAGGGAGATATAGAGATGGGGAAGTTGTTGGACGGGGAACGGTGGTGTTTGATTTCAATTGTGGGGGGATGTGGAGGGCTTGGATTGAGGATGCGATGGGACGGGAGGTAGAGAATGTGATGGTGTTTAGAGAGAGATATTATTAGATTAGAGCCTGGGTATCTATTTGTATGTACGGTGGTGTGTGGAGGGGAGTGGATTCTGGTTAAATTGTCAGGTATAATACACTGAAGAAGTAAATCAAGAGAAGAGAAAGTCGTTTACTGCCGAATTCAATCATCTTCTTTAACCCCATCACAAAGGATCGAGATTACCATCCCTCCAAAACGCTCATCTTCACCAAAACCCCATCCTTCGGACAAATCGTCGCACCCTGCCTCACCTCCAACTTCTTACCCGGGTCCGCAAACACCATGTCGAACCGACCTACCAAAGACGCCACCAGACACGCTAGCTCTGCCTTCGCGAAGCCCTGACCGATGCAGCTCCGCGGACCATGTAGGAAGGTTAGATAGGCGTAGTTGTTCGTCGCGCCGCCGGTGTTGGCACGGCCCGGACCCAGCCACCGCTCTGGGTTAAACTGGTCGGCATCGGCGCCCCAGAGCTCCTTGTTGCGGTTGATGACGGTGGCGGCGACGTTGAAGAGCGTGCCTTTGGGGATGTGCGTGTTGACGAGGGTGGTGTCGCAGTCGGCGACGCGGACGGTGGAGGGTACCGAGGGGTAGAAGCGCATGACTTCGTTGCAGACGGCACTGAGGTAGGGGAGCGCGTCGAGAGTGCTGGCGGATAAGGGCTCCGGGTCATTGATTGAGATGGAGGGGAGGTTGGAGCGGATTTCGGCGCGGAGACGGGTCTGGACATCTGGGTGCTGGCAGAGGGCGTAGATGACCCATTGCAGGGCGGTGGAGGTGGTTTCATGTCCGGCGCCCAGGAAGGTCATCATTTGATCGATGAGTTCTTCTTCAGTGAAGGTGCCGCTTTGGAGGGCAACGGAGAGGATGTCGACGCCGGTGGTGCCCGTGTTGGAGTCGAGCTTCTGCTGCTTCTCACGGATCATTTGGCGCGCGACGCTGCGGATCACCTCGGAGGCGCTCATGATGTCGTCGTTCCGTTTCATGGGGAGCTTGTTGAGCCAGCGGAGGCTCCCGATCATCATCGCGAGGACGTATAGCAGTTTCATGCTGAGGGGAGGGTCAGACATGATCTTCTGGTATTGTTTCTGGAGCTCGTTGTTGGGACTGCGGAGGGCCTCGAAGTCGTGGTCCATTCCCGCTACTCCGATAATATCGAGCGTAGCTCGAGTGGACCAGGTGCCAATGCACACGACGTTATCCGTCGGGTCAGGGCGGTTCTTCAGGTCATGCTCGATGCCTTTGGCCATCTCGATACTTTTGGCCCAGAAGATGGGGTAGATTTCTTTGATATGGCGGTAGGCAAACGCCGGCATAAGGTTCTTTCTTTGTCTCTGTTCCAATGTCAGCTATCGGCTCAACATCATGGCGCCGTGATGCCAACCTTATGTTCCTCTCCCTCAACTAACAACAAGCCATGCTCACCAGTGACGCGAGCGAAACTGGCACGGATGATTTCCGGCTTCGGAAACTCGTACACCTTGTGCGCCAGCAACTCACTCAAAGACTTGGGGTTAGTCAGGAGCACCCGTTCCAGGTTTCCGGCGATATAATAGCGGATCAAGCCGTTATTGGGGATAGTCTCGACCCATTTGCGCATCTCGTCAAACGGCGACTCGATGAAGAACGAACTCGAATTTCCCGTGAGCCATGATCGGTGCTATGAATAGTTAAGATTCGAGCAAGCCAAGGCTTATGAAACGAAAGAATGCTCACCGGAGGCGTTGGGATGTGACCGATGGAAGAAAAATACTCTGGATACAGGACCAGCTTGTAAAACAACTTGGCCACGGTTGCGATGAAGGATAGCAGAAAGAACATCCCCACGGTTGACCGAGTGATCGTGTAGGCCGCGATCCCGATATAGACCGTAGACCAAGGAAGGCCAGCCATGATTGTCTGATGTGTTCACTAGTCAGAGAGAAGAGGACTGTGTACCGAGAAATCTTCGTGTTCAGCGAAATTTAGTCTCGTACCACTCTCAGGAGTATGGTGGAGAAGAAATGGCCATCCACGGCCGTTTATATAGGTAGAAAACAGATCCAGATCGGGGAGATTTAAAGCCGACACGCCCACAGCGCTTGCAGAGGCTTACAGCGATCTCCAACACGCTACCAAAGGTACTGCATTGTAACGGAACTAGCCCGGGCTCCACTTGTCGTGGTCTTCCATGGTGTTTTATCTCATTCATCGGCGAGGGTAGGGTCCGGAAAGACATCGCGACCACGGACCCGAGAGCACGAGGACCGGGATCATGCGATATCCGACCGTTACCGATCAGGATCTAAGGATCTAACGTGGCTTGGAAGTTAGAGGGCAGCGAGCATCAATGAAAGAATGACAAGAAGAGAAGGATTCCCGTCGATGCAAACACGTCGGTGCTGATTGGCCGCACGTGAGGGTCCGCAAGGTTGGCTGTATCGGGACTAGCGGCTTGGCGGGCTGTTGAATTGTCCGGGGAATCGCCTGCGCCCTCTTTTGTCGGGTCCTTTTCTCTCAATAGTCTTTCTGTCTTCTGGTGGTGGACTCACACTATATCATGTTGCCGGAATCCTAGAAAGGTTTGATTCTGCCTAACTTTAGATCACTTCATATCCAAAGCTTGTCCTCAGACTAATGAAACACTCTATTTTTACCTCCCCCCTGAACAACTGACATCTGTGGTCCCTCCAACTGGACCATGAATCGCTTGTCGAATTCCATGGTACCCCGATAAGATAAGCGATAAGATAGGGATAACTTAACCTCGGCGGCGATGGATGCGATTACCAAGCAGCGACGGTCATGATGTCATGCACTAGAATTCCACATTCCATTTATGCCTCTACCCTCGCTTTCATACAATTCAATCCAGAAAGCAAATTGAGCAATCATGGCTCCTCAATTCCACGACATTGTGAACAAGCCCGCCCCGGGCATCCCCTACTTCACTCCCCTCCAGGATCCGCCCGCAGGGACCGCCGCAAACCCTCAATCCGATGGCGCCCCGATCCCCAAGCTGTTCCAACCCCTCTCGGTGAGAGGGTTGACATTCCATAATCGTCTCGGGGTAAGTTGAAAGGGATCGGGCTCGACTTGGACATGGCTCTGACAAGCATACCAGCTCTCTCCCCTGTGCCAATACTCCGCCGACGATGGCCATATGACGCCCTGGCATATGGCCCATCTGGGTGGAATTGCCCAGCGCGGGCCCGGATTTTTGATGGTCGAGGCCACCGCCGTCGAGGCGGAGGGTCGCATCTCCCCTCAGGATGTGGGATTGTGGAAGGACTCGCAGATCGAGCCCATGAGGCAGGTGATTGAGTTCGTGCACAGCCAGAACCAGATCATCGGCGTACAGATCGCCCACGCCGGTCGGAAAGCGAGTACCGTAGCGCCGTGGCTGTCGTTCACGGAAGCAGCATCCAACAATGCCAGTGGCTGGACAGACCGCGTCAAGGGCCCCAGCGGGACGCCATTCAGCGACCGCTACCCGATCCCCACCCAAATGACCAAGCAGGACATCGAGGAGTTCAAGCAGAACTGGGTGGCAGCGGTGAAACGGGCTATCCGCGCGGGCGCCGATTTCGTCGAGATTCACAATGCCCACGGATACCTGTTGATGTCGTTCCTGTCGCCTACGTCGAACACGAGGACGGACGAATACGGCGGCAGCTTTGAGAACCGGATCAGACTGAGCCTGGAGATTGCTAAACTCACCCGCGAAACTGTTCCCGAAAACATGCCCGTGTTTCTGCGTGTATCGGCGACCGACTGGTTGGAAGAGGTCCAACCGTCGCAGCCGAGCTGGCGGCTTGAGGATACCATCAAGTTTGCGCAGGCGCTGGCAGAGAGCGGGAGCATCGACCTGCTGGATATCAGCAGCGGTGGAACCAACGCTGCCCAGAAGATCAAGCCGGGGCCTGGATTTCAGGCACCGTTCTCCGTCGCCGTGAAGAGGGCGGTTGGCGATAAGCTGTTGGTGGGTGCTGTTGGAACGATCGACACAGGCCACTTGGCCAACTCGTTGCTCGAGAAGGAGGGATTGGACTTTGTTCTGGTTGGACGTGGTTTCCAGAAGAACCCATCGCTGGCATGGACGTTTGCTGAGGAGCTCAACGTGGAGATTTCTATGGCCAGCCAGATTCGCTGGGCTTTCTCACGACGGGGTGGTGGGCCTTTCCTGAAGAAGAGACAGGAAAAGATCTAGGTCTAGATATGTTAGAACTTCTAGAAATTTTGATAATTAGAGTTGGGTCGTTGAATGATTATAAAAAACTTTACATATTTTAAAATGAAACCGAGGCCGCACATATTGGACGGGTGATCACAACGTAATCAGGCTGATTTTCACTCATTTCCTACATCTGAAGTACTTCTGCATAAAAAAAGATGAGCGCGTCGATGGTATCCTGTATGGGGTCTCACCTGACATGAAGACCATATGTCAAGGTTATAGGAAGTCAAGCCATCAAAAGCCTGCATTGAAATCCGTCAAGTCATCGAGCGCTCGCGGGGAATCTCTAGATTGTCCGAAAGCGAGCAAGTCAATGAGAGTTGCCTCGAAATTTGTGCCACTAAAAGCTGGATACAAATTGTTTCATGTTCAGGTTCCTTATCCGTTGATTTACTAAACATGGAAATAGCAAAATATATGACTTAAATATAGGCAAAAGAACTACTCAACAAACTGGCATTAATTGATCAAAAAATATTCTAGGAAAAGATGAAAGATCTATATTAAAAATAATAATGCAAATATAGAGAAATACATTATGTGAGACCAACCATGATATCGATCGGCCAACCTAAGCCGCAAAGTGGCATCGAGCAACCTGGGGAGATACTATGTAACCTCTACTACCTCTACTCCAGAATTTGGGCTGTTATTAAGACCCTCGGTTCACATAACAATCAGAACACAAGTTTGGTATTGCATACAATTGTTATATTCGGGTCATCGTTTCGATTTCAATCCCAATTTAATCGACATAAATGACGGAAGCAACAAGCCAATTCAAGAGACTCTCTAGATTAATGCCGTCTTTCTTAGCGCTAATGTGTCCGTTGGTCTATTGTTTTGAAATATCTTGTTCTTTTCGACTGCCACTAGGCTAGCTAGTAAGAATAGATAAACAGTGGCTTTTCGGACATGCAGATCGTTTACGAAAAAAGATATATACTTATTAAAAGATAGAGTTAACTAGCTCTATACTTAATTATTACTCGCTGTAAACCTAGGCTGCTTATATCGGACCCGTGTAAGATTTCCGTAGAAGGTAAGAATCGTCTCGACGATGGTTGAATAATAACATCCAATCTTCGAAACAATGTTCATTTTGGTTGACATAAGACACTAAAATATCACGAAAGGCAGCCGTTAATTCAAGAACTGATCAATATTCATCTCGCTTCCTCAGCGCCACAGCTTAGTCAATCCCGCATTGCAACAGGATTTATGACGTGGTGGCAGTTAGCGAAAACCTCGCTCGCTTAAGAGAGTTCTCGGAGGCTCTTTTCCGGGAGTCGGCAACATATGTATAGAATCATAGCTAGTCCACGGCCAGTAATCAAAAAGCATTATTTCAGTGACCCACCGTCACCTGTCAACTGCAGAAAATGCATACCGTAACCACGTACGGCCGAAGGGTCCCACCTTCCGCAAGCAACATAACATTAGTTTCCCAAATTTAACACAACAATCAAAACACACTCCATGCGTCATTTTCAAAATCGGGAGACATAGGACCGCTCCCTCCCTTTGACATCACGGCAGCTGCATAAAATTGATGGACTCTAAACTCTCCTGCATCCGTCGTACCCGTGGTAGTACCACGGGTGGGATATTGCTCTGGAGGAATGACCGTTCTAGTGCCTTAGATCATGTGCAGGCTCAAAATCTAATAGCTTGTTTAGAGTTTACTCTTACCCCGGCCTCGCAATATGAGTGGCGTTGCTTTTGGATAAGTTGGTTAGGCTTCGAAGTAAATACGTGAGTTACGAAGGTTGATTTAAGTTATGTGTTTTAAGCCTTAGTGTAAAGCTTAGGCGCAAATCGCAAACGATTAAGTATTAGGAATAATCCGATCTCTTTGTTCTAATAGACCAAAATGGACAATCTGCCAATATCTGGGCCCAGCCGAGGCCGACAATCACACTTATAATCTAGTATTCTTGGTTATGATGGATCAGTCGTCCAAAAAACACTGCCCTACGCGGGTAATACGGCAAAAAAGCTTTCAAGAAGATCCTAATGACGCGCACATTGCAAAGGTCGCTAACGGTTTGCGGACAATGATACTATCCTCAACCTGATCCACTCTATCTTGTGCACATATAAAGGCTAATGAAAACCCCATTGATGAGGTCCTAGATAATTGATTACCTTTCAAGTGTATGTAATCACAGAACATTCACTCTACACAATGTCACAAACTCAAGAGAAAACCATGAAGGCTATCGTTTGGGAAGGTAAACCCTTCCAGTTGGCTTCGAGAGACCGACCTGTTCCGCATATCAAGGATGCAAATGACATTGTCATCCGTATTACAACAGCTGCAATATGTGGAACAGATTTACACATGTATCACGGCCTCTTCGGCAGCAAAAAACCTCCGTGGATCATGGGCCACGAAGGACTCGGCACAATTGTGGAGGTAGGAGACGGGGTAAAATCCCTCAAGATCGGAGATCGCGTACTGGCTCCTGGAGCGATTTACTGTGGATACTGTGAAAACTGCCATCGTGGCTTACTTACCTATTGCCTCACATTCAACCCACCCACGCTCGTTGATTTTCCTGGGTTTGGGGAAGACTTTGGACCAAACCTAGGCGGTGCCCAAGGTATCCATCGCCTGACTCAGTCTGTTAAAAAAAAAACCCATAAACAGAATCTATACTTATGAAGTTGTCTAGCGGAGTACATTCGTGTTCCGTTCGCAGACACGTCGTGTCTGAAGCTCCCTTCATCAACGGAGCATGACCTCGACTATATCATCCTGACCGATATCTTCCCATCAGCCTGGCACGCAGTTGACTGCTCAGACTTTCAAGCGGGAGATACAGTGGCAGTCTTTGGCGCTGGCCCACTGGGGCTACTTTCTGCCTACTCGGCTATACTACGTGGAGCAAGCACGGTCTACTCAGTTGATCATGTTCCTTCTCGACTGAAGAAAGCAGCCTCGATCGGTGCTATCCCTATTGATTTCACCAAAGGGGACCCTGTTGATCAAATCCTAAAATACGAGCCACGGGGTGTGCGGCGCAGCATCGATTGCGTGGGGTTTGAGTGCGTGAACAGCAAGCTCGAGCCGGAAGAAAACATAGTCTTGAATAATTGTATCAAAGTTACGGAGGCAACAGGGGGGATCGGCCTTTATGGAGTATACCCTCCTTCTCCGGGCCCAACAGCAGGAACGCCTCTATCAACGGATAAACAAGGAGAGTTTCCTGTGCTTGTAGGGCTTCTCTGGTTCAAGGGTCTTTCAGTCCGAGGCGGCGTGGCTGAGATACAAAGATTTCAGCCCATGCTACAGAAGTTGATTGAGAACGGCAAGGCAAGGCCAAGCTTTATTATTGACGAGGTTCTTTATAGCCTTGATGAAGTGCCCCACGCGTATGAAAGGTTCTCCAGTCACAAGATCGGAAAGCCAGTTATACAGTTGGGTTCTTGATCTAAAGGCACAACTTCCAGGGAGTAAATCTGTATATGGAGATGTATACAAGGGCCGGAAAGCCGAAAAGTTCGTTCTTTTCTATAGGTAGCTGTAAGGGAATGATCATTAAGTATTATGAAATATAACAACCATGAACATAGAGAGATCTTCTGAAGCTGAAGCTGAAGCTGGAGAGGGGAGAATTCGCCTCTGTCCAAGTGACATATTCACTATATAGCAGCAGGAAACACACACACACACACACACAAACAATTTACTAACGACCAGCTTCTAAGAGGAAAAGGCAACTATTACTAATCTATTATATATAACTAGTTAATCCGAACAGCCCTCGGGTCTTACAAGATACCATCCGAAGGTAATCTGCTTCTGACGGTACCATGCCCGAATATCTCCAATACATCTCGATGCCTTGTCCTCTGTGAAAGTTTACCAGTTCTTGGTTGAATAACTTAGATTATTATTGATCTGATTATAGGGCGCATACTGCTCCATGGTAAGCCTTTCAAGGATCTCTTAATGCTACTAAATAGGAGCTATGGGTATATATTTACCTGTGAGTTCTACATTTTGCCAGGCATATGTGTGCTAGCATATTATCGAAAGAAAATTTAAAATGGCTTGGTACCAGGACATTTTGGATATGTGATGCATTCGAAGCTCTGTTGTTTGGCTGCTTCGATAATTGAAAGGTTCGGTGAATGCTGGTGGTTTAAACCAGCCCCTTCGCGCCTTCCTCACAGTATTATAGGGTCTGATAAACTTAATTATGAAATGCATCGATATTGCCAAGCAACTAATCTTACGATATCATTCCGTATAAGAGGTTTCTGGTTTAGCAAGAGACCTCTGCTAGTGAAATTTAATCATTCTGAACAGGAGTTGCGCCCGCCTCTAGAAGTATTGCTACAACCTGTGGATGATCCCGTCGAATAGCTGACGTCAATGCATTAGCATAAACACCACCAGGAGCATTCACATCAGCACCAGCTTGCAGTAAGATATTCACCAGATTCTCCCTTCCATATCTCGCTGCAGCCTGGAGAGCATTCCCATGATAGCCGCCTTGAAAGTTAACATCTGCACCAGCAGCCAACAGAGCCTGGACAACACCTTCATTTCCATAATGAGCTGCTGCTTCGAGTGCACACCCATACATAGAGCCCCCTGCGTTCGGACTAACCCCTCTAGCCAAAAGAAGCTGGACTATCTCCACGCGTCCATATTCAGAGGCTGTACACAGTGCACGATTTGCCGATGAGAGGTCGAAATGCTCTTGCGCGGAAGCATAATCTAAAAGCATTCGCATAATCTCTGGCCTCCCAAGAGCGGCATGGGTCAAGGCATTTCCGTGTACGCCTCTATGTCCCGTGACATCGGCTCCATATCGGAGGAGTAGTTGAATGACGGTTACATCTTCCCTTCCCACAGCAACCTGCAGTGGGGTTGTAGCTTGTCCATCCTGCACGTTGACATCTGCTCCGTTTCTCAAAGTCTCCTCTAGTCTAGGAATGTCGTTTTCTCTGACAGCTTGATGAAGGTTGGTGGTTCGCAGGTCAGCGTGTGGAAGGAAACCATCATAGTCGTCCAAATCGTCAAACATCCTATGAGATCCGCAGAGTTAGAAACAGCAGGTTTTTTTTCTCAAGGATAAGGCATAACATACATGAAGAGAAGTTTGTATGGCAGTACGTGCTTTGATATCAAGTGTTCCAGATGTGTACCAGAACTCAGTCCATTAGTTTGGGGCAGCGATGACTTTATGCCACATTTTACCCCGCTCTGAGCTCCAAGTTCTTCTCCGCTATGGCCTCTCCTCCTCCTTCAGGACACAGAAGGCTGTCGTGGTACTTTTGTCACCGGCCTGCGGGCCACTCACAATGCCAATCTCGAGTTCGTGCTCAGGGCTGTGATCCCCAACTGCCCCGCTTCCTCCCAGTTGCCAGCGTAATTGCGTTCGATAGCAAGGCGAGGAGCATCTTCTGCGTGTCTGCGAAGATGCATTTCATACAGGAGATACTCATTACACATAAAACATGTCCGATTCTATAAGCTTTTTCTCTCGAAAGTACTGCAAAGTTGATCGGCTCTTCCGGGCGGAACATCCGACCCGCCCCGATCCGCGATTTGAGGCCTACTCACTCTGTAAGTAGTAAACCTTTTGATGTAGGAGTTGCAAATTGATGAAAGTGGAGGAAGTTTTGGCCTTCCAATAGCGAGGATTGGCTATCAATCGGCCGTAGTGGCGGCGGATAGGCTGGACCGTCCATCAACATCCGATAATGAAGTCTAATCGCTCTGCTATAAAGACTTGATGTACGAAACCCTCTGTGAGATCCCAGGCATGAGTCGGATTCAATATTAAAACGTTCTCGCAAATTTCTTTATTCTACCACCGCAATAAGTCTTTCTTTCGAGACCGATCATGGCATTCCAGAAGACAAATCTTTCTGCTAGAGGCGAGGTGTTCGCTGAGCCGAAGAGTAAGATCCCGTTATTGGAAGTTGTCTGCGACCTGAGGCACCCGGATACGAACCCAGGCGGGTATATTAGTCTGGGCGTTGCTGAGAATGTGAGCAATTTGTCTTCAAGGGGGTTCAAACCACTTCAATTACTGATCCTGTGCAGACCTTGATGCACGATGAGATAACCGAGCATATGAACCAGAATGTAAGTGACTTCAGCCTTCGCACGTTACATGTGCTCATTGCCCGAGAAGTTTGCCGTCGACAGCCATTCCTTAACTTATGGCGACGGCTTTTCCGGCTCCCATCGCCTTAGAGACACGATTGCACAGTTCATTACTCGCCATTTCAACCCCGTCAACCCAGTTACCAACAACCAGCTTCTTGTCACCTCTGGCGTGGGCCAGGCAATTGAGCTTTCCGGGTTCTGTCTCCTGGACAAAGATGACGGCGTCCTGCTAGCTCGCCCGCACTATGGTAATTTCCCAATTGATTTGGGCTACCGAGTCGGGTAAGTGGCTGGCATCCGGATAAACGTCATACTGAATCTGCTGACATAACGTAAGGGCCAAGATAATCGGTGTCTCTTTTGGCGAAATGGATCCTTTCGGTCCTGATACGGTGGGCATCTATGAGAAGGCTCTTGCGGATGCCCAATGCCAAGGGATTCGCGTCAAGGCCTTTTTGCTATGTAACCCGCAAAATCCCTTAGGTGAGTACGCACCCTCGGACTTTTCGCACATCTTTTTAAACCACTAGAACAGGCCGTTGCTACACTCGCGAGGTCCTCGAGATCTATATGCGATTCTGTCAAAAGCACAATCTGCATCTTATCGCCGACGAGATTTATGCTCTATCAACTTGGAAGAACCCAGACTTTCCCGATGCCCCTAGCTTCACATCAGTTCTTTCTGTCAAGAAAGACGGTCTGATTGACCCGAGCCTCGTGCATGCCCTTTGGGGAATGAGCAAGGTCTGAGCCTCGGCTATGTTGCTTGGGTGGGATATACTGACTTTGGTATAGGACTTCGGGTCCAATGGAATCAGACTTGGCTGCGTGATCAGTCAGGACAATGTGGATTTCCTCCGTGCTGCTGAGGCAAACTCCTATTTCTCTTGCCCTTCGTCTCTGTCAGACTTGGCCACCTCGCGTATCCTCTCCGACGATGCCTGGGTGGAACCCTTTATACAAACAAATCGCCAGCGCCTAGCGGAAAACTATACCATCACGATCCGGTTTTTGGAAAGCCATCAGATCCCTTACAAAAAGGGTGGGAATGCTGGCGTCTTTGTTTGGGTTGACTTATTTGATCCTATCCGAAGACAAGTGAATGCCACTTTGAAAAAGCAGGCAGAGGCAAGCGTGTCATCTGAAAATGCCGCAAGGGCCCTCGAGGCTAAACTCCAAGAGAAGTTGCTGAAGCACAGAATCTTCCTAGCCCTGGGAGCTGACTTTGGGGGCGATGTGTCTGGCTGGTACCGGATCGTCTTCGCTCATGAGAAGGAGTATCTCAGACTGGGCTTGAACCGTATGGTTGAGGCTCTTGAAGGCTTTCGATGCGAACTCGACACAGATCTAGCATAAGATTCGGTGGCTGGACTAAGTTTGAGATCAAAAAAGGGGAGGGGGCTCCCTTCATGAGAGTCTCCTTGTTCGTGTCCCACTTAGTACATTTACGTTCATCAATGGTCACCAGAAATTCAATTTTTGAAAAGTCTTCAATTAAAATGCGTGCGCCTGCCATAGACCAACAAGAGATGATGTTTTGCATAGTTTCTATCTACTTCTCATCCATATTTCAGCACTAATGCTAGCACACCAAACTAATCTTAACCCCTCTAAAGATGAGACCCTTGCTCTTTATCGAGGCGGTGCTACACTTCAAACTGTTTGTACCTCTATCAGCTCTCGGAAGGCTCTTAAAACCTCGTCTCGTACGATGAAGAGCTGACCAGCGTCATTCTAGAATAAACCTCAAATGTCATGATACTCTCATTGATCATGTAGTTAAAAGCATAAAACTAGGATTTTGTTGATGTGATTGGTTGATTGGTCTGGAAACTGGATCCTGCTATACCTAATCTTCCAGGACTTTTCCACATTGTCTCTCTTTTCTTTCCTTCCTAATCTTTACCTAGGTAGTTATTTTTTTTTAATACACTCCTTTTGTTCTTCATTGATTTAGTTGAGAACCTCGACCCCGGGATTTTGCCTGCTGGCAGTAGGCCACCTTACTCGAAGCTCGTTGCCCCCTTGTTCCTCTTCCTCGCTATGGCACCGGTGCCAATATGGTTGCGATGCATCCGAACAATGCGAGAGTCCAGTGCTCACCTAGGTTCTCATACATGGGCACCGAGACTATTACCATAGGACCGGCCTAAAGACACACTGATCAACACGACAGAGCTCCTGGATTACTCGTCTTCGGGGTCCTTACCACGCAGTATCGTGTTAATGTCATGCCCACCAGAGCACTCGCCGCGTAAATCTCCTAGCTACCTATGATGTACTGATAGCACGAGATATAGAGTTGCATGACCGCGAAGCCGAAGGCTACACTGGCCACAAGGGGCGACCAGAGACTGACATTGGGCCAACTTGTCCAACCCATCCAGAAGATGCTAATCGGCAGAATAGGCGCCCCAATAATTGCGTGGGTAAGACTTTACTCTGGCACGACTTTGTGCTTTCCTTGCGAGCCTCAAACAGCTTACATTTGAAGTGAACATAGACCGGCCAGATTGTACAGATCTGGAGGTTTAGCTTGTCAGTATGCGCCTATAACTCCTTGGAAAGTCTGACAAACCGATAGAAGAAAGCCAACATTGCTATCAATGAACCAAAGACCTGTCTGTGCATGATCAAGCCCATAGATTCCTTTGGCACCGAATAAGAAGCCATACCCGGGCAGGAAGCCAAAGAGGACTGTATAAATCACGGTCATGTACAGCAAGAACAGTTGGGTGATCGGTCCAGTAGGAATGTCACCACCAGCGCACGAGTCAGGATGAGTGTTAGCGAGGCATGCTGGGCAATGACATAGAGACGCACAACAATGTACTGACAATATACACTGGATTCCTTCCCAAGATCTCAGAAAACGGCGCACTGATCTAGTTAGCTGAGCGCGTTGACAAAGAATCTGCACGACGGGCTCATTTGGTATATTTGTTCGGGGTCGGAACCAGGCGGATCATCCGATTGGAGCTTGCCGATCCGCCCCGACCGTCTTCCGTCCACGTCTCGAAGCATCGTTTCTTGTTGAGACATTCACCGAACCAGGACCCATCCGACCACATGGCGGAACAGTCGGGAAGTACTAGGGGAGCGCCGCGTCATAGGGCTCTCAGGGCATGTGAGCCTTGCAAGCACAGGAAAAAGCGCTGCGATGGCACGGAGCCGTGTGCCACCTGCGTAAGATACCAGCACAAATGCTACTTCTCCCTCGAATCGCATGTTCGACTCAAGCGAGCTCTCAGTCAAACATCCAGGCCGGAACAAACTGCCCCTAGATCCAATCCTGCATCATTGGGGACCGGACCGACTCTCAAACGGCATGCGGAAGGCAAAGGCCGCCAGTTCGGGCGGTCTCGAGAGGCCATCTCTCGAGAAGCCCTCTCTTATGCTTCATCCAGCAAGTCGCTCGTAGATAGACTACAAGCACACCGTTACGGCGAAGAATCTGACCAGATGATGCAGTCCGCGCCGTTGTTGGGACCTTCCGCTGACAATGACGCGACTGCAACGTTGACTTCAGCTCTATCGTTGGACCATATGCAACAGTTCGCAGCAACTTACTTTGAGAGTGTGCATCCAGTATACTCCTTCATGCGCCCAAATCTAGTTCACGAGATGATAGCTGCACGGTTCTCCTCTCCAGGTGGGGCTCAACCATGTGATGCTATTCTCTTTGGCATAGCTGCCCTTGGCTCGCTTTTTAGCGATGATGTTGACGCAACCCAAGAGAAAAGGCACCTGGCTCTTGCTCGAAATGCACAAGCCTGTCTAGATGCTGACATTACACGGACTTCCACACCAAGCTTCGACCTAATATCAGCGTTGGTGCTCAAAACGCTATATCTGCGCTCAACTGCCCGAACCTATGCTACGTGGATTACAAGCTGCACGACCATGCATAGCGTCGCTATGATGGAGGCAGATATCGAAGGCCTGGATAGTATCGCAAAGTGTCGGGACTTATACTTTGAGCCCCGGCAGACATTGTGGATCGCACGCTTGTTGAACACTTGGATTGCAAACCAGTGTGGTCGGTCGCCAATCAAGACTGCTTTTGATACCTCGATTGTACCGCCGACGCCTTCCGATCCTGTTTCTGCTACGCCAGAAGAACAGATGATTTATCTTTATCATATCTCGGAGGAGCTTTCTCCGGATAATCAACCCACATATGGGGAAATCGAACTCGGTATCATAAAGCTAGCTGCGCTCAATTCCCAGCAGTGCCACGACGGGGTTTTGCTATCGCGTACTATAATGGCTCTCTCTTTCCATCGCGTTCTACGATCAAGTGAGAACGCTGATATGGACAGGCAGACATTCGCTCGTCTGGTTGAAATTGGGCTTGATGGTCTACAAGCAGCGAAGCGCCTTGCACAGCGCCAAAAGCCTTGGTGGCATCTAGCCAATGTTCCTTTTCAATTCCTCTGCGCTATGCTCGTCATCGACACAGCGAGCTCGTTTGCACAAATCCCAACAGCCTTGCAAGTATTCGAAGACGTGGCGCGTGCCATACCTAGCTCGACGATAACGGAAGCGTTGAAATTCGCAACGAAATTAATTGGTCTCTCAAAATTGCAGAAGACCGAGCAGCTCCAATACCTCGATCAATGCTCCGAGTCTCTTCATCAACATACGTCCCGATCCGAAGCTACTTCTGATGAGGATGTGCAGATACAGCCTCCAGTGGCCGGGCTTTCTGTGCCATGGGAGATATTCAATATGGAAGAACTAGGGGGTTTCAGCAGTTTCGATTGGAGCTTCTTACCTAATATGGATATACCTATATTCGATTACGATGTTCCAAATCCTATCATAGGATCTTAACAATTCTTCTCCGGGTAGTTGAAAAATGCTTAAAAAATGCTTTGAAAACCGCTTGAAAATCACTACAAAAAGTAATAACTTCTCGGATCTATAGATATAGGGAGATAGAAAAATAAAACCTTTTGAGGTTGGAAGTCGTATATTATAAATATCACGATGCTGGTCAATTCTCAACTTATCGCAGCACACTGAGATTGAGGCGTAAAAGTGGCCAATGAACGAATTACCTGGTTGCGCAATTTGGTCATTGGTCACCTGGCCATCATAGCACGTCGGAGCACGTCGGAGCACGTCCAAAAGCTTGCAACGTGGCAATTGTTGGACCTGTTGGACCTGTTGGACCTGAAGCTTCCGCGGATCATCCGACCCGCTCCGTTCAATAGTGCAAGTAAAGTACACCTGTTTCTTCAGCGGCATATATCATAGCTACATCCCCTGTGGTAGTCTATGGCCGATGCCTTCATACGCATCCAGAGTCGATTAGTATACGAGAAAGAACAAAAGGCTCCTGTGCTTTTTGAAGCATTACTCAACCTCCAAAATGTTCGGCATGACGCCTTCTGAAGCCACTCCGGTGGCCGTCATTAAAGTTGGTATCATAGGGTCGGTTAGGGTTATTTACACTTCGCTCTTGAATTCCAAGAGTTCTAACTGTTGATAGATGTGGCATGATCACGCAAGTCGTTCATGTGCCCTCTCTGAACTCCCTCTCCCATCTATTTCAGGTCACATACCTTTGCGATGTCTCCGAGGAAGCTATGAAACATAGCCAGCTCAAGATTGCAGGTAGCTGCAGGCCCAAGACTACCCGAAGCGTCGCAGAACTATGCAATGCGCCGGAAGTAGAGCTAGTGTTGATAGCAAGCAATCATGCTTTCCACGCATCCGACGCAGTACTCGCGCTGCAAGCCAACAAATACGTCTTCATCGAGAAGCCAATTGCTTTGACTTTACAGGATACGGACCGGATCATTGCTGCGAACGAAGCTGCAGGTGGGGATAGAGTATTCATTGGTTACATGAGGAGATATGCTGCAGCTTTCGTCGACGCAGTCAAAGAAGTTCGAAGCATTGAACAAATACGCTATGTTCGCGTCACAGATAGTTCAATAATTAGTATACAGTGAGTCGAAACAGATTCTTCCATGGACGCACACACTTTGTTTCTAGGTCCGTATCCGAGACCGCTCGATTATGCATTAGACCTGGCTGCAAATTTCAGCTTTTAAGGAAAAATCATGTTCGGGGCCCGTTTTGTGAGCAGAGCAACCTTAGGTGTGCCTTGTATAACAGGGGTATCCCTGGACTTTTCGGCTAACTTTGCCATTCTGGATAATCCAGACGAGGTTCGCTCTGATCGTATTCTAAAGATCAATTCTGTCTGCGTGATTGCTCAATTGTATGATGATGAACCATTTCAATGCCCAGCAAAATCAATCTGCTCCCTAAATGACATGAACTCCTCCCCTTATGTAGTTACTCTAGAAGCAGCACACTCAAAGTCTCAACATAACTATAGTTACTTAACTCCCCTTCCTCGCAACAACAACTCGTAAGTCCACCGTAGGCCAAAACATGCCATATTCCTTGTCAATCTCCTTAATCCACTCCTCCGCCTCCTCCACAGCTTCCCGCATACTCCCAACTCGCCCGGACTGTACCATGGCATGCGGAATCGTTGTTTTCCAAATCGTCCCTAACCATGCTCTCGCCTGACCGCGCAGATCCGCTCTGTCGAGAACAGAATAGGTATGTTTTTCAACCTGAGCGAATCCCACCTTCTTTGCGACGTGTTGGATCTTGTGTGGAGGATTGAGACAGAATCCGACGTGCGACATGCCTTCGTTTGTGAGTTCGACTATGTTAGGGATGGTTTTAAGCTCCAGACTAGGAAGTTGGATTCTTCCGAGGATTGAAGAGTCGGTTTCTGTCCATTGGAGGTAGCCGTTTGGTTCTGGTGTGTGATAAGCGAGAGAAGAAGCGAGAGGGGCAGCGGGGAATATAAATGTAAAAGAAGAAATACGTAGGTAAGGAGGATTGAACGTACTCAAAATTTCCAACAAATTCCTCACAGAAGCCTCATACTCCTCCTCTCGAAGGGCAGCGACTAAAAGGCTTACATTCACAAGGTCATATTTCCCCCGATATTGCTCCGGAAACCGGTTCCGAATGTCATGGACCAGGAATTCGATTTTATGGTCCGGGGCAACCGTCTTCTCCGTGGAAGGGAACTGGTCGGCGGAAATATCAAACCCGTGAAGAGTGAGTGACGGTGTCCGGTTGTCGACAGAGCGGAGATAACCAGGGAGGGATGTAATCCACAACCTGGTTTCTTTCTGTCAGTGTGTCTGCCTGCCTCACCTCATGGGCCTGAATTATGTGCATACCCAGTTCCAGTCGCGACGTCTGCAATAGTATTCAACGAGTGCCTTGGGATTGAGGGATGAATGAGCTCGTTGTTGAGTAAGTTGGTGAAGAAGCTTTGCTGGGCGTTAAGTCTATTGTAGTTTAGTAATTAAATTCAATCCATGGTCAGTAGAAGAACAGAAAGAAACCTTTTGGATTCATCGAGGTTTCGATCTAGGATATAGGCTGATTCGGCTGCTTCCCCCATGATGGTCGATATGTATGATAAGTGTTGATGTTTGTTTTTCAGAGTATGGGGTTTTAGACGTTCTTTTCACTTCTTTATATATTCTTGTGTCTATTCATCAACCGGGAACTGTTTCCGCGTGTGCAATTACGCCAATGTTACTTTATTCAGAAAAGACGCATGAAAGAGGTTTCTCATTCAGAGGGAATGCATGAAAGACGCCGTAGCCCAAAGGCAAGGAAGTCCGCATTTGGCTTCCCGGGAAACGCAAACCGGTTTTCGGCAAGGTTCATAAGATCGATTTAAGTGTTGCGGAAGTATCGGTGCTGGACACGAGACTTTAATTCAATCATACATCTATGCTCCTTACTTTGCAATTGCTTTCATGACGTCAAGTCTGTTCATTCACGCTACTACATTTGCCTGATCTACCCATCGCCATTCACCTAAACCCTAGCCCTAGACACCAAACGCCACGCCACGCAGAAACCATCACGCACCTCGAACCTTACCCGGAAGTTTAGCAAAGAGGTAGCTGAAGATTTCCCGGCTCTTATATAGGTTCTCCACGCGTAAACGTTCGTTGTACAAGTGCGCGTTGTCACTAGCTTGTCCGCACGGCAGATTAGCTGCCGGAGCGGAGAATTCCTTCTCGAGGAACCGAATCGTAGGGATGGATCCTCCCTCTCGGATATAGATGGGTCGCACGCCTGACGGCCCGGAGATGGGCCCGGTGGCAGGTGTGACAGGCGTCTCATTATGAGAGACTGGGGAGGACTCGCGCGTCGCGTCGCTCGAGGAGACGGCGCCCGATTTGTGTGTTAGCGTCGACGAGGTCGGAACGGTCCTACTTAGGGACGACCGTTTCCGAGATGACCTTTTCCCAGCGGAGGATGTAGTGGTCGACATGATGATGCGGTCGATGTGGGAGGCCAGGCTGTCGGACGAGTCCTTCCGTTTGATCGCAGGTCCCGCCGGCTCCTTGGATGGGGCCGCTCGTTCTTGTGGGCTCCGCTGGATAGGGGGGTATTGGTGCTTTTGATTCTGCTGGTCCGGTGTCCATGCGGCCGTGATGGCCTCGTCCAGAGTCTCAAACATTTCGTTATCCGGGTCGCCGAGCCAGGGATCGGATTTGCCCGTGATCTCGACGGTCAGATCGTTCTGCGAGCCTAAAAGGTCATACTGTTCTTGGGCATACATGGTCAATCTAGCGGCGATGTCGTCCGCTTCTTGATTTGGAACAAGTCGCACCGATAAACTGGCTTTCGCCTTTCGAGAAATGGTGGTCGTCGTGCTTTTATTGTTACCCGGGACTTCGACGGAATGAATCGTGAGTGACGGCTCGCGCCAACGATGCATGAGGGAATTTATCAGGGCCTCGCGGTCCGCGATCTCAGGATGCCGCTGGAGAAGAATTTGTGCAATATCGGCGTAGCGCTGCTTTTCTGCCTCCGTGAGAGGCAGGACCGGGTCTTGAACGCCGGGGATATTGATGCGCCCCCTGGGCCCCACTAGAGTGCCTAGAAGCAGCGTGAGGTCCTTCAAGGGTTCGTCCAACAGTGCACTTCCATCGATACCACTGTGAAGGTCTGGATGATCACTGGAAATAATCAAGTTGGCATGGACGACGCCACGCAGGCCATACGTCAAGCAAGGGTTGAAATCGTCTAGCCAGTAACTGTTCGCCAACAGGATATAGTCCACCGGACCGATTTGAGATTTGTGTGCCCGAACTGTCTCGTGAAATCCCTGGGAACCGGACTCTTCCTCGCCTTCGATAATGAACACAACGTCGCAGGGAAGTGCCTTCTGTCGAGCAAGTTCCGCAGCTGCGTAAAGGGCTGCCAAAATGGGACCCTTATTATCTGAGACACCTCGACCATACAGAAACCCGTCCATAGAAGTCAACTGGAACGGATCAGTCTTCCATTTGGCCCTATTGGCGTCGGCCCCGACCACGTCGTAATGTCCGTAGAACAAGATGGTTTTGTCAACCTTATTAGGAGATGTCGCATTGAACCGCGCATGCACGATGGGGTTTGTGTCCTCTCCGGTGGTTAGGAGCTTTGTCTTGGCCCCTAAGTAGATGCAGTGTCGTCGTAAAAATGCTGCACCTTGGTTGCATTCACCGGAAAACTTTGGACTAGCCGAAACGGTTTTGAAACCAACAAATTTTGCCAGGCAGTTCACCATTTCGTCTGAGCATTTCGTTAGTAAGTTTTCATAAACAGGAACTCTCCCATCATACCGTTATTGATTCGAGGCAGTTCTCCCTGGCTCAACGACACCTCCGTCACATCCCAAATACCAACCGTGTTATCGTTGCCTCCGGTGGCGTAGATAAGTCGGTCCTTGTATTGACCAGCAGCAGATGCCAGCATCGTACCCTCATGAGCCGCCCAGCTGCCAACCTCTTCAAACCGAGAATTGAATTTCTAATTCGGAAGTTAGTAATTCTCCAGTGCCGAATCCACAGGGCTCCAATGCCGTACCTTCACAATCCCGTTGGAATCGCCACAAACTGCTACACCGTGAATGATATCGACAGCCCATAAGTCGCCCGTATGCCGAGTGATGCGCTTCACCAACTGATGAGAGTCGAGGTTCCAGATGTTCAAGGCACCTCCGGCTAGACCACAATAAAGGAAAGATCCATCCACAGCGATCGAAAGAACTGGGTCCCCATTTTGAAGCTTGGCCATTTGAGTAGGAACGGCATTGGATTTGTCTTGTTCCAAGCGCCATAACTTGACAACGCCATCACCAGCACCGGTCAAAAGCACCTCTTCGCTCGGTGCCGACTCGATCAATCCTCGAACGAGGAGCATCGTATATACATACCCGTGATGCGAGAATAACCTATGATGATCGCGCTTGAAGGTCAGGACTTGACCACCCTCGGTGACCGGGCGGACTCCATCAGATCCTGCTTCAGGTCTCGGAGCGCGAGAGCCGTCGGGACCGCGAGAATCAAAGAAACGATGCGTACGCTTCGACAGTTGGGCGGTCGACAACTGCGTCGTAGCAGCGTCGGCCTGGGATATATCACACCACTGGAACACTGTCAGACCACTAGTCACGAATGGTGGAGCGAACAAGCTACCTGAACACTTGTATTTTGCCCACCACAATAAATGGTGTTCAAAGTCGACGAGTAGGCTACCGCGAAGATATCACCCACGTCATGGTGTGTATGAATAGAGTATAGTCGATCGAATGTTCTGGTCGACCAAACCTGCGATATCGGTCAATCCTACGGACCATAATGAATAGGGCTGATAAATTGGAGATACATTAATGACGGAGTCTCCACCACTCGAGAAGAGTAGATCGCCGTCTTCAGACAGGTAAAGATCGAGAACACTTTCTTGATGCGCGTGCACCGAGAGGACTAGATCATATGTCTCGAGAGACCAAGCCTACCACGGATGAGTCAGTCGGTCCCCGCCAATGAATAAGACACCACGTACGACGATGTCTCCTCCCTGGAGACCTGCGAAGACACATTCATTATCTATAACCAGAGCCAAGACCGATCTGCTGGCCTGAACGCGGTGACCGATACCGCACTCTATTGGCGACTTGGGGTCATTGAGATCCTCGTGGACGGAAAGTGAGGTTTCCCAGGTTTTGGTCTGTTCATCATTTTCCGAGGTACTATCCGACTCGACAATTGCTGTGGGATCCATCGCTGGCATAACGAGCCGACTAGAGCCTTAGCCTATTTGTCCTTATCTGGGGGTTGATATATACGTTGGGAGAAAAAGAAGATGATTCAATGGCCTTTGTTCACGTGACAACAGCGCAACAGCTTCGGAGTTACAGGACCACTGGATATAAAGGGAAAAAGGTATAGAGAAAATAGAACAAAAAAGATAGAGGTACAGAATTAAACGGAGCACACAAAATACATCACCCTCAAACCAGGACAGACAACGTCGCTAAATTTGCGGTGGACAGACGGGGCAGGAGAGACTTGGAAGGAGGGAAGAAATGATGACTGGTCGAATGTCGTGATTTCGATGGCGGTGATGGCACCTGTGGCGGTGCATCCGAAACGCCCCAATGCGGAAAGGCTCAGGAGATGCTATGACGGCGGTCGACTCACCTCGTGTCTCTTGTCCACGGTATCCCTGCCGGCAGTAGCTCGATGCACATAGCGTTTTGTCGGATGATCTTTTTGGAAGTGTTAGTCCACAGAGATCGAGAGGCGGAAAAGTTACTTCCATTAGGCTTCGGGGAAGGCGTCTCTCGGACGAAATACGAGCCAAGTCCGAGGGGGACGGTGGGAAGGTGTGGCAATTACTGACCTGGGTTCCCATAGCAGACGTGCTATGAGAGCGTCATTCTTGCAGGGGGGCATTTTTCAATATGGCCCATTGAAAATGCGAGGGGGAGGAAGAAAACGGAGTGGTTGAGAGTTGAAATGTGTCGCCAAAGAGCCCTATGACGGTGACCGCCGTATATATGTCTAAGAACAGCAACAAGGCGACCTTACTACGTAGGTTGGGCTTGGGATTAGATAAAGAACCTGATCTGCACAAAGCCCTGAGATTTCACTGCATCTTCTAGGATGACTCTGCATGCCGCTGCTGCTGGTTATCTGCGGCCAGGGGATGTGACGGGGATGAATTGCTTTTTCCTTTCCCCTTTTTCTTACCGTGGGAGAGCACCCGAGGATGCATTCTTCCAGCATCGTAAGTCAATTTTCCTCAAAGGGTAATCCGAGCAAGGCAGGCAGTGCAGGCAGAACAGTTGGCAGATCAAACCTTCCATCGACAAGTATAACTACAAAGGAGTCAACAACGCAGCTGCTTAGTCAGGGGCTGGTATCTACGGCGTATGGTACGGTAACGTTGGTAAGGCTGACGGGAGCCCCGCTGTCCGTCCCGAATAGGCAAGGTGCCACATAAGCCACAGTGGCGGTGGCAGCCTGCGCCAATCAGGGGGCGTGACATCACCGCCATTTCTGTCAGTCCCGTGAATCGGCCGCTGTTCCCACTGTTCATCTACTTCCGTCCCTCCATCCCCCTGCACAAATCCTTCCGGTTATCTTAGTTCTTATTCAATATTACTTCCTGACAATTAATTTCTGTCGTATCGCCTTAGTTCACTAGTCGGGTCAAATCATGATTCCGTCCAATATCCATGATTCAATCTCTGCAGTGTCATCCGCCTCATCAGGTACCATTGGTGTCTCTCTCTCCCCCTCCTTCATCTCTACCCAACTGTTCCCCGACCACCAATGATGCGGTAGAGTAGCGCCGTGACAGCAAATGCGGTCCCCACGGATCGCCTGTTCGTGCTGCAACCATTCATATTCCTTTTTCCCAGGGGCTATTTTGACACATCCTGCTGCCTTGTTTCTCAGCATCACCGGCACCCAACCAGTCCAAACGGTCCTAAGCGGGCCCTGATCCTGTTCGTTGCTTCGTGCCCATAATTTTAGGCGCCTGTGTCGGTCTCCTCACGTTATTTGATGGTCTTTTAATTCCCCAGCCCCCTCACTTTCTTTCTTTTCTTTCCTTGCCCTCCATTCTATTTCCCCATCTTGCATTTTCTTTCGTTGCCCCTTAGCGCTTTGGCAGCGTGGCCGTGTCGTCATCTCGCTTTGACTGCTCAGCTGCAGGCGACTCGCCGCTTTATCATCACTATAAGCTCCGACCATACAGAGCTGAATTCGCAAATCATCCCCGAAGGCATCACTTTTCTAGTCTATAAAATTCGCCTCCCCATACTTCAGATTTTTTACATTTTTAAACTAGCGGTCCCATCTTCCGATCTTCCCCTTTTCTATCGCTGTTGAACTCCTGTTCTAGACCCCAATCCAACAGTTCAAACTCTGGAAGAACGGGCCAAGTTTCTCCACCCACCCGCCGGGATTTAGTCGCGATAATTATACACTGGCCCGCTCGCCTACACCGCTCGTCCGGAGCTTTTTGCGGATCTTTAAAGGGCGATCCCTTTTTTTCCCTCTTCCTCTGATCGCTACTCCGGAAATTTTGATGTCGTTGGGCTTGTCCTGTCGACCGGCAAATCGGTTGCAAGAGTTGACTACAATTGTCCGCTCCCTGGATCAGCATACACTTTAGCATACGACATCTCCATTACAATCATGCCTCTCGGTGAGACAGTAACCGTGCTTAACAAGTCCGGCAAAGTAGTCAGCACGGTGCGTGACGGATGCTCATACTCTCTTCGATACTCGAACTGATCCTAACCCTTAATAGGGTAAACAATTGTTTGGCGTCTTCAGTCATGCCAGAGATGCATATCGCGAACGCAAATCCCAGTTCCAGTCGGAACGCAACGCCAAAATCGCCGAGCAAGAAGCCTTGAGAGGCCTGCAAACTTATACCATCGAAGACGCGCCCTCGGTTGCCTCTTCCCGCAGGAGTCGATCTCGACATCATTCTGGCCGCAGCCATCATCATCGCCACCATTATGAGGGTTCTGAATACGAACAAGACTTGCATTCTGTAGCCTCGCGCCCGCACTCCTCCCACCAGCGTCCTACAGACATGGTTCGCCGCCACACCCATCATGAGATTGCGCTTCGCGAGCCTCCGGGGCGGCCGATGACCGGTCGCTCTCGCTCGGATGCCCAAGTTGATATGGACTTGGCATACGGCGACTTTCATCCCTCTGCGCTGGAGCGTCAGCCGGACAATCAGCTGCAAAAGATCGATGACCCGGAATTGAATGGCCTGGTTGGTCGGGCGCAATGGCTCCTGGAGGAGGCTAACTGTGTACATCACAGCGCAACAAATACAATCGCTCACCTCCAGAAGAACCCGGACGCCATGGCAGCCGTAGCGCTTACTTTGGCGGAGATCAGCAATTTGGCCACCAAGATGGCGCCCGCCGCACTCTCTGCTTTTAAGACGGCGGCACCCGGTATTTTCGCCCTGCTTGCCAGCCCTCAGTTCTTGATCGCAGCCGGGGTTGGCCTTAGTGCGACCATCGTCATGTTTGGTGGATATAAGATCATCAAAAACCTGCAGGGTGGAAATAACAAGGAGATAAGCGCCCCACCGGGCGATCCAGGTGTTCCCCCAGGTGCTGAACCACAAGAATCGATGGACGACATGATGGAAATCAACACCGAATGTTTAAGCGGCGTGGAGATGTGGCGGCGTGGCGTGGCTGATGCCGAAGCATTCAGCGTCGGCACGTCGGTTGACGGTGAATTTATCACGCCAACAGCTGCCGCCATGTCCGGCATTGATGTGACGACGGCGCGTATGACGAGAGATCCTCGTTTCAAGTTCGACGACGATGGTTCCGTGGCATCTTCACGGCGGTCTCGTCGATCCCGGGCTTCCCGAGCCCCATCCCGTTACTCCAGAATGGAGCCCATGCCCGAATCCTACGTCGGCTCTCGGGGAGGTGCTGCGAAGTCTTTCTTTGGAGGAGAGTCGAGGGCGCCCTCTAAAGCTCCCTCGAAGGCCCCCTCAAGGGCCCCGTCCAAGGCCCCATCAAAGGCCCCATCCAAGGCTCCTTCCAGAGCCCCGTCAAAGGCGGAATCGCGATACTCCGAGAAAGAAGTGAAACCCGAGAAGAAGAAACGATCAAGCAGATTGCGACTCATGTTCACTGCTTAACCTACGACCTACACGGATTATTGATTATACGACAGACCACATGACCATTGTATATGCTTTTGTACATTTGCTTGCCTGCTCTCATGCCTCGCCAGAGAATGTTTATTTTTTCTGATCTCATTTATGCCCAGCAACGGAATTGGATATTTGATGTTCCCCCCAATGGGCTTAGCGAATCGTGTTTTCTTTACCTTTCCTTGCACATTACATATTTTGGACTTTCTTCGTTTTCTTCATGTTCCTCTTCTCAGTTGGTTTCCTGTCCTTTTTCCATCTTGGGCCTCGGATTTATGATGTTTGAATGATTTGGTAGTTTTCTGCATAGCGGCGTTGGAATGATATCCTTATTTACATTTTGCTCGAAAAGCGAAAAACGCGTGGTGGTTCCTGGGCTTTGATGCTATAGCTTTCTTTATATAGAGATCTTTGAATGGATTATAGAAATGAGCCTACAGAGACTAGCGCATTCCATAAAATTTCTATGTATAACCTCAACATCCAACTCTGATTCTCATTAGATGCAAGATTAAATACGCCATCCCCAAGCATACATATGCACGACTTCCACGCTTACTTGGCTCTTTTTTTACTCATAGACAGACCACACCGCATCAACTCCTCAAGGCAAATGCCCACGGAAGGAAGTCGAGATGTCCAATTAGATAGCCGCTCCAGCTGAGGTGGTCGTAACTTGCAAAACTCGTCTGCCCAGTAGGTGTGAATGACCTCCACAAGATAAGGAAGATAGGTCCAGAGGTGTTGGCCATCCGGAAGAATCGCCTCTTCTTCTCGGTCTTCAGATGAACAACCACCTTCTTTTATTCTGGTCATGGTCCCAAGCTGTTTGAATTGTAGGATCATCAGAATCAGATCTCTCTTGCCGAAACAGTGAGGGTAATTGGATTCTTTGGCGAGTTCAAGGAAACGACTCCACATCTTGCGCATCGGTTGTTCCATATCCGCGGTACTGATTTCTCGCGCCATATGCCCGTTACCCAAGCGATGCATTGCGATACAAATCTCGGGGTACGTTTTACATTTTGTTTAAAGGGTGGCGCTGGCTGTGCTGTTCGAGCTATCGGGCATTGCGGCGAAGTATCTGCGGTGTACACAAGAGAGGATAAACAGGGAAGAATCAAGAAGATGGAATCTTGCTGTTTCCCCGGTAGATGTTGATGGAAGGAAGATAAAAGACCGAGACACTTGATGGTACATGATGGAGAAGGATGAAGTATGGCTGCAGGATTGCGTTTGGTTGAAAACCCAAATGTTTCTTAATCTGCGACGTTTAGTCTGTTGAGGGGATTCCTTTGTCGGTTGGGCCTGTTTGCATCGTCTTTCATGGAGCAATTCTAGATCCTTCCATACCCCAATCGAACATGTGCAATCTGAGTTCCTGATATTCTATTGCTTTGTTTGCTTGCATGTGCCAGCACTGTTCAGTGCGTTGACCGGATTCCTGATGTGTTTCTTCCGTGCCTCCCCTGCCCTCCCTCTCTCTTTCACTCCCTCTCTTCACCATCTCTTTCTACCAAAATAAAATCCAGACGCCTACCCGACTGGTTGAATTGTAGCTAATTTCATCAAATCTGGTCACAGGGGAAGAGACATGGCTATTGGAGTCGCGCATGACATGCAAAGCAAGAAAAATTGATGAAGGTGCCTATGTCTCACACTCTCTTCATGAGGAATTGTCACTGACAGTGCCAACATTCAATTCTTCATTGTACGGTTCGTGATATATTTCCCAGTCAGAACCTAGAGAGGGTTACACATACCTGGTAAGTAACTATTTGTATTCCAGGACCTTTTCGAATTGGCTTGACTAAATCTTTGTCGGTTTTGCGGCACCGTGTCTCTAGTGTCAATGTCTGGTTGATGCTTGTTGATAATGAATCAAATCCGGTCTTCATTGGCAAGATCATTCGGAGGCAGTGGGACCTGGAAAGCTATGAAACAGGGATCAGCAGACGAGGAGTGCATGCGATCCAGGTAATACGATAGCCCCTCCATGACAGGCTGAGCGTCAAGCAAGTCCATTGCAGGAACATTGCAATCGGAATGTCTACGATTTCCACAAACCCGCCCCGGCCCAGCCATTACGACATAATGCCGCGGGCAAATCTAAGATTACCTGCATTCGGCCACGCGGATAGCTTCCGACATCCTGACAACCAGCAAACCAAAAAACCGAGACCATAGCGCTGAGTCGAATTCGGCGACGGAATTCGCTAGGCTAGCGCGGATGTGCCCATAGAAGGCAGTCGCCTTCTCAAAGCCACAATCTTATGAGCGTGGCTCTCATATGTCTAGCTGGGAACCTGTTCAGGGGGTCGTAATTGCAATATCAACCAGGCAACCCCCGAAATTGCGCGTGACTTGGGATAATAAAGCAATCAGCGCCGAAGCCGACCAGGGACGCGATATTGGATTAGACTAACAGACTGCACAGCCAATCACGTCACCAGCTCAAGGATATTTGTCCTTGATGGTGATTGTTGAGCTGAAACGAAGGGCCCCTCATCGGCGCAGTCTATTGTCTTGGATTTAGTTGCGTGGGTGTCTGCTGGAGAGGTAACTGTTTGGAACGCAGGACCTAAGCAGAGAGCATACCACGGCATCCACGGCATCCCCCAAATGCCGATATCTCACCTCAGTCACCGGGGGACAAGTTCACCCCAGTCTATCAGGACAGCACCCACATGGGGACATGCGTCGATCCGTCCACCGGATCCGCACTGCGTGGGGCCGAACTGGACGTTGGTCTCATATTGCATATCGAGGGTTTTGGCGAGCTGCATCACCCTTCTCCGCTTCGTAGAGGAGGAGGGTGGGATGCCTGTCGAATTGCTCTGGTTGAGAGTGGCGAAAAGCCCAGTCCTACGAAGCGACCAGCGCGACAGACACCCTTACAGTCGGCCCTTGCGGAACGGTCCTTTGTCTACCATCCTTGTTTGCTGGGAGTAAGCGCAGTCGAAACACCCCCTTGTCCCCTTGCTCGCGTCTTGGGGGCTGAGATGAGTGTGATTAGGAAGAGAAAACGAAGGGAAAAATAACGAGGATCGAGGATGTGCTTGTACGACATTATTGAGTAATGTTCACCTCAGCATTGGACGGGAGGAAAATGAGTCGTTCTCGGCAATGACCACTGCCGTGCTATGGAGATGATCAGAGTCACTTTTCCCATCATCGACAGACCAAGGTGGGTCTGATCAAATTACCTCGAGGACAGGAATACTGGGGAGGATCCGGGGGAATAGTGCTCGGCAAATAACGCTCCGCCAAAGAGCCGTTGTTCCTCCCAGCGATGAAGTCGCAAAAAAACGGAACCAGGAGGATAACCGACCGACGCCGAGAGGAGTTTTTCTCCCTTTCATTATTCGGTTCCAACGCCACCGACGAACTCGCAGTCGAGCGCAGCACTAAATTGCGTTCTGGCCCAACCTTACCTTCGAGGCACGCCCGTCCTTATCCCAGCTCTACTATTTATTGCTTTATCCTAGCATTTGTCCCTAGAAGGAGTGGAGACCGAAGGATTCCTAGTCTCCGGCATTATTTCCGGTCAAAAAGCTCGGGGTATAATTTATCATCATTTATAAGGCCCGATGTATCCGGCCTGCTATGATGGAATCTGCTCTCGCTGCTCTCTTAAAGTTCGCTCAGACGAATACTGGGTTTTTATCCTACGTCTCGAACTTTTTTTCTAACACAATGGTGGCTCAAGCTCGTACGCCTCTTAGGGTGGTGGTGGTTGGGTAGGTTCCTGAAAGTCTCTTCTACATGTCTGTCCATTGGCTAATGTCCACAGTGCCGGTATGCTTTCTCTTCATTATTGGCGTGGTATCTCTATTCACACTTCGCAGGCATCGGGGGTGTGGCCGCAGCCTTGACACTCGGTCTCCGTGGGCATCAGGTCATTCTTCTAGAAGCTGCTCCTCAGGTAAGCACTACGTTGGTCGAGTGAGGTACGCCTAGTATTTGAACCAGGCTGACCAATACGCAGCTCGCAGAAGTTGGGGCTGGTATTCAAATATCCCCGAATATGCTGAAGATTCTAGACCGTAAGCTCTGTTTGACGCCCCGACGGCCTTCTACTTCTTGGAGACCTGGCCGGTACTAACCTAACCACAGGATGGGGTGTATCGCCGACCATCCATGACAAGGATGTCGCTCTAGAGAACATTCACGTCCGACGATGGCAGGATGGAGCCATCCTCGGAACCATGCCGGTTAACAAGGCTTACGGCCAGCAAGTAGTCATTCATCGAGCAGACCTCCACAGTGCTCTCGTTGAGCACGCCCTGGCGCTTCCTAACGTGGAATTACGAGTCAACTCGACCGTGACGAGTGTAACTCACAGCCCAGCCTCCGTCACTCTTGCAAATGGCACCGTTATCGACGCAGATATCGTCGTTGCTGCCGACGGTATCAAATCAACCATCCGGGATCATATCCTTGGTGGCTCGCCTTCCAAGCCCATTCCTACCGGCGATGCAGCCTACCGCATCATGCTGCCCCGGAGTGCTATGGAGAACGACCCTGACCTCAAGGAGCTTATTAATGAGCCTCAAGCGACGCGCTGGCTTGGTCCATCACGACACATCGTCGCTTATCCGGTACGCAAGCACGAACTTTTCAACGTCGTCTTGCTGCACCCAGATCGACACGGCGTCGAAGAATCATGGACCACCCGAGGTTCAAAGGAAGAAATGAAGAATGATTATCTTGGTTGGGATCGTCGAGTCACTAAACTGATCGACTTAGTTCCGGATGACGAGGTCCTTGAATGGAAGCTCTGTCTACATAAACCGTTGAACACCTGGATCCGGGGGTCTGTAGCCCTCATCGGCGATGCCTGTCATCCTATGCTGTAAGCTTCACATTATCCTCGCCCACTCAGTAATGTAATCTCAACATAAACTAATCTAACATCCCCAGCCCTTACGTCGCTCAAGGCGCCGCTCAAGCCGTCGAAGACGCCGCTGCACTCGGTGTCCTCCTTTCCAAAATCGCCTCCCGACGAGAAATCCCACAAGTCCTCGAAGCATACCAGCTATCCCGCAAACATCGCGCAGAGACGGTCCAACAATCAGGCACCGAGAACCGAATCACCCTCCACCTTCCCGACGGCCCGGAACAAGAGGCCCGCGACGAGCAGTTTCTGGCCTCGATGAAGGGAGGCTCCAACCCGGACCGATGGTCAGATCGTGAGACGCAACGGTTCCTTTGGGGCTGGGATGCCGAGAAAGCGGCTTTAGAGGCCTGGGATGGTATGTTATTATCTATTAGACTATTCATTCGGCACTGCAGATGGCTAACTCGGCACTAGATTTGAGAAGTGGGCGTATGCCGGAAGCTCGGCATCATTTGTAGTTGGCGTCTTTGAGGCTCTCTTTTTTCCCAGCATCACAATTTGGAGGACTTGGATTGGGGGTGTTCCTGATATGCTGGACACCAACAGGAACGATCTACCTACGGGCTTTTCTTTTTGAGCGTTGGACTTGAATTTGCATATGTGAGCAATTTGCGTTTCTGTTGATATCTTCTCTTATCATGAGGCTATAAATACTACTTACTATGACTGTCATCTGAGATATCAGTTTGGATCATTCCCAAGACTCATAATAAATTCCTTTGCAAATTACTGGTCGCTCGTGGAATCAAATTCGCGAATGTCAGTAGCTTCTTAGGATGATCATATAATTTTATGTGATGTCAATGATCATATGATAGAATATATGTGTGGAAATCTTCTTTGTATGAGGCTTGAGCAGGCGTCGCCAAGCAACCTACGTGATCCCCTCCGCCTTCTTTATCCTGCGAGCAAGCCTACTAACTGCATTATTCCATACCATCCTACGTCCGGCCCGGTCTCTCCAACTGCTTGGGCCATTTTTTAACCCTGTTCTACAGAATGGATTCTCTTCGCTCAACAAAGAAAATGGCCGTCAGGAACAGAATACGCGGACGCAAGGATCGACGCCTAAGACTCAGAGTCATTAGAAAGAACATCAACAAGCTCGGAAGGGCCTATCTGAATGGCTCCGACCTGAAAGACGCTGGCGTGAACCGCCAAATCATGTCACTTGAAGAAAAAGCCACCCTGTCCCGATTCTTTGCCCCTTACAATGGCAAAATCGACCCGCCTCAGGACAAGGAAGTCCTCGACTATGTCAACGAAAGCTTTCCCCGGTTTGATAAACTCGGAATTGAACACCGTGCGGAGACCGCGCAGCGTTTTCTGCTTTCTGCGCATCTTACGAAGTGGTGGTACGGTGATACTACTATAAGGTCGACTATAAGATCTACTAGTAAATCAACCAAAAATTCTACTCAAAAGCCCACTGAGAAGTCCACTGAGAAGGCCACTGAGAAGACCACTGTATTCAATAGCCTACTGACTAACTATGGGCTTGAGGTTTGGAGTTCCGGGGTGCGCGTCTTGGTTCTGCTCAAGCGATATCTGGTCGGGTCTGGATGGCGGTTTTTGGAGGGGAATTCAGGGTGGCTGGATTCTGGATTTTAGATGGATGTGATGTGATGGCATGGATTAGTTTGTACACTGCGTCGATGTACGTACGGTATGATTGCAATGATCGTTTGATTAATTTGTTTAGCCACCTTCAAGAGTTTTGGGTCTTATTCAACCTCCATTCATGTTTAAGTTTTTACTGGGAGAAATATTATCCAGATGAGATGAATCGAGAATGGCTTATTCAGAAAAAAGAGAAGACTTTAATCAAATATTACTAATAGCCAGATGAGCTATATAACCGACAAGATAATCACACAAAATGTAACAAACAGCTCAAAATCGGATAGATTATGGTATCTCGAACAGTACAAAACACGCAGATCATACAGAATAAACAAGCCAACAAACCAAACCACAAAACACAAAAAAAAAAAAAAACAAGGTCATCTATCGCAGACAATATATGCAAATAAATAGGTAGCGCAGCAGCAACAGCAGCAACAACGTTAAATTACCAAATCCGTTTAGCAACCATCTCATACCGCTGTACATGGTCCAAATTCAATTCCTCTTTCGTGTTCTTGTCCTTCTCTTCTTTCGTCTTCAGCCGTCGAAGTCCGTCCGGGTCGTCGACGTAGATCCATTGTCGGTGGTCTTCGTTCACTTCGACGACGCCCCATCCTCCGACTCGTTTGCTGCCGTCGACGGCGAATTCTCGGCCTCGTGAAGGGGCACCATTTTCGGTGGGTGCGTGGGTAGAGGAGGTGGATGATGAAGCCTGTTCTGCTTCGCGGTGTTTCATCGCCTTGTAGCGAGTTCGGGCGTAAGCTAATAGGACCATGCCGAGGAGGAGTTTGAAGATCAGGAGCAGGACAAAGCCCGTGAGTAGAAGGACGATGGTGAAGAGGTACACGGCTTGGGCGGGCGTGGGCATGGCGTTTGCTAGCATCTGTCGGAAGAAGGTCCCTGCGTGGGCTACCGACACTGGCAGGATTGTGCGGATAGTTAGGGGTGGGGGCGAGGGGATCGGAAGAGGTGCGTAGTGGCTGTGGATCGAGGACAGGGAGGTGGATGACACGGCTGTTGATGACGGGTGCTGTGGGAGTAGGGCAGCGAGAAACATGTGGTATGTCTGCACTGAGACGCGGAAAAAGAGACACGATAACGGAATGACCGGCAGGCCCAGCCGCCGGGTGAGGTTCTGGTCCCCAAAGGCATTAGTGTAGTAATCTTTAGCTAAGATGTCCAGAAATCGGCCATAGATAGCGGGTCGTGTGTTGTTAAATTTACTGATATAGGCGTGTTTCAGCCAGTCGACCAGCATTTCCGAACCTAGCACAACTAGGAATGGGCCCAGAACCTGGGCTAAATTCGGCAGGAAGGAGTTGACATGGCTAAACGACGCCACAATCGATGACGGAACGATAGTAAACGACTGCGGGAGGATCGATGTGGCCGTTCGCGGAGGAGTGGAGAGCGGAGTGCTATTCGTGGCAGTAGATGCGTACGTGCCACCAAAGCTAGCACCGAGAGTACCAAAGAAGTTGAAAGCTCCCGTCTCCACGATGTTCCGAGATGCGATGATCGTGAGCATAAGCCAGAGCTGGAACCGCTCCACCACGTCCGCGCAGGTCAGTTGGAATAGGTTCTCCTTTTCGAATTTCTTGAATACCGTTGACTTAATCTCAACAAATTGGTTTGAGAGAAGTAGGGTAATCAAGGCATTCGAGTAAGAGTTCACCGCTACATTCAAGGTCATGACCTGGAAAAAAAGCGACGTAGAATGGATGACAGTGTATGCAAGGGCCAGCAGGAAAAGCCCAAACGGACGGAACACCTTACTTCGTCCATCGGGGCGGCGTTCTAATGCCTCGCGTGAGAACAGGCACTCGAGCACATCTTGCCCAATAGCGCCAAAAAGCCGATCACTGACTTCCAATACGTTGTAAATAACGTATAGCTTGATCGCGGCCTGTCCCCGAATCCAATGATACATTCGACTTGCGTCAAAATACATCAAGACTGCGCACGTGGTGATCATGAGAAGACCATTGAGAATGTCAGCTTTGTCATCTGGGAGCAATGCGGATGGAATGGATTTTTGTCGGCGGTGCTGATGCCTGTGCTGAATGTCGTTGCGATGCCGCCTGCGTGTTTCTGAAGCTCGTTTGAAGTCTCGCTCTATCGGAGCCTGCTCCTTTCTGGTCGAAGTTGCACGGGCTCTTGTCTCTGGTTCGGATCCACTGGGCTGCTCGTGGGTTTCTGGCGGAGGTCTCGTTCGTCTCCTCCATACCCTTCCAACCCCTTTGACGATGAAGCCGGATAGATACCGGAGTTCCACGCCTAAATTAGTCATCCAAGATTCCATCAACATATACAACGCCTTGATAAAACGTAAAGGGAGTATAGTGAAGGAGTAAAGCCAGGAGTCTAAGCACGCTAAGATGCCAAACCAAAGCACTTGCTCCAACGCCGGCGGGAGAATCAGAAAGTTCACGAGTCGCTCTAGCTTAACACGCGATGACTCGTATGGGAAATCACTCATTGCAGAACGGTGAATATACAGTGGAGATGGCCGCCCGGAGGCAAGTTCCAGCTGCAAATATGTCGGAACCGATAGAGGCGGTAAGGGTATAGTAGGTGGCATGGGAGATGGGATTGCTGGCTCGGCCTTTGCTGTCGAAGGGTTGAGGTGTCGTCCATCCGGTTCCTTGCCAATGGTGGGTCGATCTTGCTTCGATCGAGAGGCCCACGTTTGAGCCAGCCGCTCGTTCGAAGGCAGTGTTTGGCGCCGCATGGAATTTGGGGTAGAGGCAGCGCGGGGCACTGGTGGTCGAGATCGAGATGAAATCGAGGGCTTTGTGACCAATCCCGAGACAAAATCCACGGTTGAGGCCTTATCTGGTCGGAGCTTGGGAGTATGTTCCGGAGAGCCTTTCAGGTCATTCAGCGTATACGAGCCCATCTCTGCGGTTTCTTCGTTGGCGACTGGTTGCGAGCCCTCCGAAACCACTCGTCGAGACTGCTCTTCCGCAGTACGATAAGGAATCGACTGGGGCGAGGACGTCAGCTCATGAATTTTGGCGGGCGATAACTTCGGAACCCGATCGAGATCCCTATCCTGGTTATTCCTAGACGGCGACGATTCGATTTCTCCAGGCCACTGATTCGAAGCGTTATCAAGCTCCTGCGAGTGTCCAAAAAGGCCCAATGGCTGGTCGGAAGATAGTGACGACTGACCGCCTTTTCGGTCACCGTTCATAGCGCGTTGGCTAGGGGATTTGAGGTGATAGTCACTGTGGGGACTGGAAATGACACCATTCTGCTGTAGGCTGGAAGCGGTCTCTAAAATCCTCCGACTCTGCGCCTGATCCCCTAAGGTCGGACTTTCAAAGGTGGCTGCAGATCCCTCTGGTGGCGCATGACTTCCGGCGCCGTTGACCAATTTCTCCTGCATTTGACTTTGGCTCTGATCTGTATGCGGTAGGGAGCGCGGTCGGTATTTCCAGGCCGGTTCTAACGTTTTGCCATCTTTTGCGACGCGCTCATGGCCTCGTGTAGCGCCCTGGGGGGTTGTGGACACGTTGAATCCCGACCCTGCGGCGAGGTCCTGCGGCTGCGGTCGCTTCACCGGGTCGCCGTGAACCGTATCCATTGCTGATACCGTGGAGGGATATGAATGACCATGCGAAAATGGAGTCGAGTCTTTGCGATCGTTGTTTAGCCCGTTGGGATCGGCTGGGGAAGGGGGGGAGTGGGAGACACCATTGCAGGGGGCGGAAATATCACCCATGCGGGACGATTCGATCGAAGACACGGTGAAATCGAACGGACAGGCGTTTTAAGGCGGGCGCATGGTTATGTGGTCGAAGAGCAGATCACAGCTTGCAGCCGGGGGTGTATCGGCAGCGAAAGCAAGACTGGGCTTGTCGCAAGGAACACGGAGTAGAAGAATGATGGATGGATGATGCTGGGATCATCGCCCCGACTGACCGCCCTGTCACATGACCCACTTGCCCGGCACGTTTCTCCACTCGTCTGGCTTCCTTTCGTTGACAAGACACTCGGTGTTTAGCATGTCGATCTCGGTCCCTGATTATATGAAGGGCATGCTATTTTGATATTGCCATATACGGAGTATGTGCGAAACTGTCAGCCGGACGGAGTACGGAGAAGAAGCCCCTGACCAGGTCTGCTCAATGCGATGGCGGTCAAGTTGCCCAATTATTGGACGGCCAGCCCATTGTTTTAGCGTATCTCCACTGCCGGCATGTCGCTTCTGGGTAGATGGGGTCGACGGTGCATCATAAACAGCGCCAGAAAGTGTATAACTGCGACAATGATGAAACTTGAATTCGTGCCCAAACCCTCCTTATATAGTACAGCAACAACCCCTTCATGACCAATCTCAACTCACAGCATGTCTATGATAATTCTCGCCCTCCGTCTCTGTTAGGACTACATACAATGTGTCGAGTAGACCTTACAAGATGGATAGAAAATAGAGGATTGCGACGAAGTGTCGGGGATTTGACCCGACAAATCAAAAGAGGAGATAAAAAAAGGCGCCAACCAGGATCGATGGTGTCTTGAGAGCTCTTATTTTTTTATTTTTTTTTTTTTCTTTCTCATATATAGAGATCTAATTTTATATAGAATTTCTATAATTTGGAATTCAAAGTCTAACGTCCTAACCACTAGACTATGGCGCCAAATAGGTGCCCCATCCTTCTATTTAGTAACATATGTCTCTAATCAAGGCTTTGAACAGCGAGATCGTGCTAGAGGCACATGAAGGGGAGTAGAACAGAGACAGAAGGGTAAGTGCCACAACCGTGCTTGAGCTGGCGGGCTCACAAATAGTGCCTTTTACAGGAGAAAAGCTCGAATGATGAAAAACGTCACGCTGCCAGAGACCTCCCCTTGGGGTTCTGAGGTCAGCTCATCTCAAACCATACATACAAGCCAGAATGTATTCGAGGGGTCTGCAGGCTGGTCCGATCAGTGGAGACTACTTGCTCGAGTATTCTCCCCTTTTGCTTGCTTGACTATCCTCATACAGAGCTGACCCAATGTCAACAAATCGCAGAGTCTTGGTGTTGTGAGGGGAAGAGGTCTAACTATTAATTCCTGACACTCTCATCTCGGCTTTCCTCCATATTGCCAAATGAAACCAATGCTAATAATTTATCAATAATAGAATTTCTGCAATTGCATCTATCTATCGGTCTATTGCGCGAAAGCAAATCCACAGAATCCACAGTATGGAGAGACATGGAAAACACAATATGTCCGAAGCAGATTAATATCCAGGGTATTTGAAACGGAGCTACCACGGGGCTCGTCATGAAGGGTATGGACAATGAGAGTTCAATCGTCAGTTCCCGAAGAGACAGCCAGCTCTTTTAGGGATCGTAAACAAGGACACATGATAAAGAAGGGTTCACGGTCAATGATGCAGGATTTATAAGCCCACGACAGGGCGAGTTTAGAAGTCTTGGTGATGAGGTTGCTGCGATTGTGGCCTGTACATGTCGTGAGGGGTATAAGCTCTTACGGGAGGCGCTGGCACCCGGCTGTAGTCACTGGATGGCGAAAATGTCCTTGAGGGCGCATGAGGGGGGTAAACGGGAGCGCTTGGTGCCGGTGTACCGGTGGCAGGCACCGGGGAGTTTCTGGCCGGTGGGTTGAAGGGAACATATCCATCCGGTCCCTGAGATTGCATCGACCTACTTGGTCCAGAAGGGCCAGCAGGAGGGAAGGGCCTCATCGGTAGATCCTCCACAGGGGTAAAACTTTGCGGTGGTCGATTCGCAGTGTAACTTGCGGGTGTGAATGCCCGCGGAGGGTACCCAGTCTGCGGATGTGGACGGGGAGTTGCACCGACGCTGGGAGGAGGATATGGTCGGGTAGGGTCGTGGTTATTCGGCGAAAAAGTCGCATTAGGTGTAAATGAACGCGCATAGGGATCATCGACCGGACTGAAGGAGTGATACGGTGCAGATGTTTGATCATAGGGTGAAAAGGATCCGTAGTCATCGCCTGGATCCTGGTATCCACTAGCAGGAGTCATGCGGCTCGGACCACGGACTGAGGGCGGCGGGGCCGGTGTGTAGGTCGGTCGCGACATCGGGGTCTGGCTACGTTGAATTGGCATTGGGATCTCGCTGGGGAGAGGCGGCACGGGCGGTGCTGGCGTTGTTTGACGATCAAGTGGGCTGTATCCCGACACTGCGGTGCTTCCTGACATCGAGGCGGCGTCGGAGTATGCACTTGACTGCGTCATAGTCCGACTCAGCGGTGGCTTTTCGTCGAACGCGGCCACGTCCGGAAGCGTGGGGTTTCGGTCTGGTGCAGCAGTCCCAGGGCGTGACGAATATGGCGGGAGGGTCGTCTGAGTTGTGGAACGCGAGATGGTCGTGACAATTGGACCCTTGTCATCGTCGCCGGCTCTGACGGCTGGCAAGGTAGGTTTCGTGTCCAAGGTCAGATTAGGTCGAGTGGGTGCCCGATTTTGCAACGCGATCCCCTTTGATAGGGCCTTGTCAACCTTCTGGCGCACGATGCGCGTAAGCCGACTATTGATCTTGCGCCGGCAATAGGCTTTCAATGAGCCATCTTCCGAGGGAATGTGGTGGAAGAGGAAGATGAGGTAGAGAATGATCGCCAGAGCTAATTTCAGAATTGATAGAACCCAGATGATCAGGGTGAACAGCATGCCGAAGAGAACGACAGCACGCAAATTGTTATGTTCGGCCAGAATCTTAACATTGTCGAAGAACTGAAAGAAGGCGGGCGAGTCACTGTCACTGCTGGCGTTCTCCCCTCCCGGCAGAAGATCCATTTTCATAACCGAGTACAGTGTGATGGCATTGACGACTTGACGCGGACCGTCGGCAAAGATGGTATTCATCCAAGCTATCGGGCGAGTCAGCATGGCTATTGGCCTAACGCGGCCACGGGATAAACAACTTACTTTCAAAGGAAAAATACGCGAACAAGGCTACGTACTCGGCGCCCTTTTTACTCTTTGTCAATTCGGCAAAGACAAGAAATCGTTTCCATCCGCGACCCTCTTTGCCCATGCGAATACTCTGGATTCGCACGGCAAGCGAATCGAGGTAGCTTTGCGCAATGCTACCGGATCGAATAGCTCGGATCGCCTTCAGCCATCGCAAAACCAACAGCACAAACGAGATGATGATACAGACGGCGAAGATCCAGCGGGAAACCGTAAACGGAATGGCGGGTTCAATCTGCCCAGCCCAACGAGAGAAGGCCAGCAGGTTGACCGCGGTAAAGGTGTCGACGCCGTAGACAGCCAAAGATACCACCAAGAAAACCCAAAGAAAGAAGTAGGAGAAGGGAGAGAGACAGGACTCTGACTTGAAATCGGAAAGATTCTACGGGAAGCGGCTAACGTTAGCAGGCATTCTGGAAGAAATTGGACGCTCCGCTAAGCAATAGTACTCACCACATAATCCCATTTCTCCTCGAGAGACACCGTTGCTCCCTTCTCACGGTCCCCGCAACAAGGCATTTTTCTGCAAAAGCCCGGTGCGGCCAGGCACCGAACGATTGGATCAGGTATGAAACGAGGGGAGGGGGGAATAGATGCGACTTCGTCGGACCAGCCGTGCGAAGTCTCAATCGCAAGGAGAACAAGGCGACAACAAAAGAAACGAGGGCGGTTGTCTCGGTTTTGTACAAGGAGGGAAGGAAGGAAAATAAAAATAAAAATGCAAAAAAAGAGTGGCTACCACGAGTGGACCGAGTATGCTGGATCGGCGGCTACGCGCATTGAATGCGCATGGCCGTTGGACAGTTGCAAGGGGTCAAAGAGTGAAGAATGGAAGAAAGCAAGCGACAGAGGAGCCAATCGATCCGCTTACACCAGGCGCGCTGTGTCAAAAAACAAAATTGGCGTGCAGAAGCAGGCGCGCAACGATTGTGCAACGCAGGGCTGGCGACAGATGGGGGTGTGGAAACGTGCCAAGGATCAGGGGCTTGTCGCAATTGCGGGGGTGGCCGGCGACAACGAACAAAAGTCAAAAGAATGTGGCTGAGGGAAGAAAGAATGTATGGAGGAATGAGTGACAGCCAGGCGGTTAGGTAGGAAGAGGAGTTGCAGCGATGAAACCAAGCCCTGGCGGGAGACAGAAGCTGAAGAAGGAGAGAGGAGAGGAGGAGGAGGAGGGGGGGAACAGGACCGAAACCGAGAATGCAGGCGGAAGGGAGCCAACCCTGGCAAATGGAAGGCCATGATGAATTATGAAATATGATTTGATTGAATTGAAGCGATTAATGACGATTGATTGGCATCGACGATGAAAGTGAAACACCAGCGGGCGCTTAAGCACGCGTGAGCCGTGAACCGTCGGGGCATTCCTCGCTTGGCTTAGCGGCCCACCCGTCCCTGGCACTACGGAGTATAGCGCCCTGTGCCCTGTGCAGTATACCTACAATCCTACACAGGTAGAGTAACTCTGTCCGTCAGGGTGAATTGTTCTGGTCTGAAGATTTACAATGGAACCAGAACAGAATTATTAGACTCAATTTCAGTTTAGTCCACATATTCCTTCTGTATCCTCTTATCAACACAACCAAATCCGACGCATCGGCAAACTGAGCCGTGCCAAGGGTTGCTTAATTACTGCTCCACTGACCAGCCGAGCAAACGAATGCACATTCTTATCTCGTGAGTTCAGGGTCGGCATGTGTTCCTCCGTCTTGACTAATTTTATTTATTATTTTAGTTCCTGACTGCAAAGGATCCCAAATCATGGCGCCATTTTTGACCCCCAATACTATGGATGTACACAATTTGGTCCTCGAATTTGTCCATTTTCTATCCACTTTTACTCACAAACCACCAGCTACAGAAACATTGCCCAGTGGAGAATGTCTGCAAGGTTTGCAATGGCAGAGAGGTTCAGAAAATCAGAACCCCTCCTGGCGCCTACTTGCCGAAACTTTGGAAACCTGAAACTTGAGACTTGTCGCCGATCCACTCGGGCGTCAACGGACATACATTAGTTTCCAGTCAGCGTACTCGGTGTACTGTTTAAAGCTGCTCCCACTTTCCTGGCGAACACGTCGCCACCGTACTCCTGAACGGTCAACCGGAGCAAGAGCACGCCTTGGGCATCAGGCGTCAGCCAAGTCACGGGATTGATCTCCGCACCAAGAGGGAGCTATTCGTTCCTTCCACCATCAATATGTAGAACCTCGGCTTCTCCAATGGCTCGCCTATGATAAGCGTGTATCCTCGCTCGCGTCATATCGCTCCTAAGATCGTCCCGGATCATCTTTCCTTAAGCTGTGGGATCAATCGCTCTGAGGAGTGCACGAACAACTAATCATCCGGCACAGGCCGAGCGAAGAACCCAGCCATTTTCTCGCCATTTTCTCGCCATCTCCTGCGATAAAAGCACCATCGCACCCTAGAATGTGGCAAATAAGTGACTATGGGCTTAATGAAGAAACAAATTTTGTGAGAACCGGATCTCCATTAGTTTTACACAGTTGTTGCCCAAGCCAATCGCAAATCCTGTAGCAGATACAGTCCATTCATTCGCCTTGAATGGCCTGCTACTTACGAAGTCCTTTTATCTCGACGAGTCAAATTTCCTTTCCAGACACTTACAGTCAATCGGGCTCACTAGTCATGCGCAGGAGCCTTGCCTTTACTTGTTCTCTTGCTATGCTAGGGAGTATCTTCACCACCAGATTGGACGAGGGCTTCTCAAACCCAGCGCGGAGCATCTTGAATCTTCAATTCTACTGACTCTATAGATCGAGTCCCGATAGAGGGCGTAAACAGGTCCATGGATGTCACTAGATACGGTTTCTCTACGGTGAGGAGCAAGAGACTCTTTTTCTTTTCACCAGTGTTGTCAATTATATTTCACTCCAACAATGTCTATCTAGTCGCTAGAAAACAAGAAAACAAAAAGGAAACTGAAAGGACGAAAAAGAAAGATAGAAAGATCAAGACGGCCCTCCAAGAGAAAAGCCACAAGAATAAGAAATGAAAAAGAACAAGGGAAATCATACAGGAAATAGAAAATTATATAAGTTTCCTCCTCTTTCTCAGCTTGACTGGACGGACGGCAGCACGGAAGGAAGCCCGGGAGAAGAGGATCACGTCTACAAACCAGCGGACTCACATGCAGCCACAGAATCAGGTGTGGCTACAGAAGGCCCAGCTGGGAGTCATGATCAACTCTCAGCACCAAGGGACAGACAGGGCCATGCCAGAACAGGTCGAATGCCGCACAGGGTCGCAGGTTGAGCGGGATCCCGAGGAAATCTGTCTCAAAACTCCTTCAAGCCCGTTGCCATTACTGGCCGGACTCGAAGAGGGAGAACAAGTCCTGTCGAAGGATCAGAAGGGGCGGCGTCTCCCGTTCGAACGATTGAACGGGGACGCCCCGGGGCGGGTCTTTGCGTCGGACAGGGAGCTAGTGAGTCTTCGGATTTGATTGTCCAGAGCCCTAACCTGGATGTCCGACGCAGTTTGGGCCGCCGCCTTCGTCCTCCGCTCGTTTTCCAATTGACCCTGGAGCGTGCGGATGAACTCATCCTTAGCCTGGTCGGAAGGCTCAACGGCCATGAGGCTGGATTGGCTGCGCAGCATCCGGAGTTCATTCTGCAGCTCCACGACCTCTACCCTGCTCTTCTCGAGGGCCGTGGCGATCGACCCCATGTCGCTCGTACGGCGCTTTTGGGGAGTCGACAGGCGCGCAGCTTCCTCCAGTTCTCTCACGCGGTTTCTGAGGGGCTGGGCTATACGTTCGAGGCGCCCGATCTCCTGCCGGCACTCCTTGGTTTCGGTCTCTGCGTTCAAAAGCTTACCCTCGAGGTGGTCGAGCTGCCGGGCATTTCGATCGCTCAGGGCGGCTTTTGCCCTGGCACCCTCGAGGGCCGTCTCTAGATCGGCAAGACGCCTGTCGCGGTCCGCTTCAAAGGCGGCCAAAGCTGCCCGACAGTTTTCATCGATCCCTTTGGCCCAAGCGAGTGTCCCTTGATACAAAGCCTCCCCACCATCCCTCTCCGACTCCAACATCCCGGCCTTACCCTCCAAGGCCTTGACTTCATCCTCCAGAGACTTGATCTCACCCTTCAGGAGTTCGCACCGCTGGTTGGCGGCATCGCGCTCCTCGGCTGCCTCTGGGTCGGCGTCGAAGGCCTTGCTCATTTCGATCTCGATCAGGAGGCCGCTCCTTTCCTTACAGAGGGCTTCGTTGCTGGACACGAGTGCATCGTGGCGGGATACGAGCTCATAATATCTTTCCTCGAGCTGCGTATAGACCTGCCCCCCTTGACCACTCAGGCTTTCCAGTTCCCGTACGCGTTGCATGCTGTTACCGAGCGCGCGGTCCCGTTCCGAGAGACAACCCCTGAGCGAATGGACCTCGCTCATAGCATTCACGTAGTTGGCCTCGGCCTGCGCCATCACCTCAGCCTGCTGGCGTTCCAGCTCGGCTTTGGCAGATCGATAACGTTGCAACTCGTCCTCGGCGCGATCTTCCTTGGCTTCCAGCACTCTGACCCTCTGGGAGAGGAAGTCTCGATCCTCACTGACCTCCATCAATTCCTCCTGCGTCTTCTCGAGCTGGGCGCTCTTCTTCTCGACCTGCTCTTCCAAATTGGAACGAGTGAGGTCACGCTGCCGCGGCTCCACGTTTGAGATAATATGAGATGTTTCCACGAACGACACGCGAGGCGCAGGCAGCGTGCCGAAGAACGCCCCGTATTCTTCCCGTTGCTTCGTTTCCAACTGCTTCGTGACGTCCGCTGCGATGCGCTCCTCATGGGCTTTGATCGTCTTCTTGTAGCTTTCACACTCGCTGGCGTGTTCGTTGATCAAAGCCTGCATCTTAGCCTCGAGTTGACGTTCGCATTCAAGCACAGCAGAGTCGTCCGTCTGTGCTCCCTGGTCGACGCAGTTCACTGTCGGGACCTGAACCACAGGTTCCGGCCGGGAGGAGTGTTCAGCAGCGACGGTCTCGGAGAGAACGTAGCACATCCAGGCAAGGACACAGACAAGGGCAAGAAGAACAATAGGAAGAAGAGGCCACTCATCCTGATGACTGTCGAGCAGCTCCTGGTTCTCATCGACCACTCCGTTCAAGTTCACGCCCAGGTTACGCCCGAAGCAGTGGAACTCCGCCAGCAATCGACCCCGGCCAGAAGGCAGGTAGAAGTAATTCCGGGGCGAGAAGGAGCAGTACACGCCCATGTCCCACTGTGTGGAGAACAGACCAGCGGCAAAGCCAGACAGGAGCTGTCTTCCGCAAAGGAACAGGGTGATGCACGCGACCACGCCGAAGAATCCCAGCGCCATCAATCTAATGATCATGACCAGGGGGTCAGGGGCAGAGTACAGCCACAGGATTGCCTCGAAGGGGACCCGGCACAAGAGACGGTAGTTCGTCGACTGCTTCAACTCATTGAGAGCGAGGAGCAACGTGGTGCGGAGCCCTTGGTAAGAGCGTACGGCGGCGAGCTGTTTAACCAGCCACTTGAAACCGAGCACCACGGAGAAGAGCTTATTCAGTCCAGCCATAATCCAAGGAGAGACATCGTCCCAGAAACCCATCACGAAACCCAGCGTTATTATCACTGCAAAAACCATACCAGAGCGGATTGATAGCTCAACCAAGTCCATGTCTGGGATGAACCAAGGTCCGGCAATAAGTTCAAGGTTGATCAGGTCCTGGGTGAAAACAGGCGCTTGGTATTCCCCTTCTAGTCTCGATAGGAGATTCGGGAAGAAGAGGCCAAAAAGCTATTCATCGTCAGGCAACAGAAGCCTTGCATGACTCCAGACAGCTTACGATGAAGAGAAGGAGTATCAGGTAGTTCTGGTGGGTCTGGTTGAACTCGGTATCGTTGAACCAAATCATGTTGTTCGAGAGGCAAAGGCCTTTGTTCACTTGTCAGACAAAATTCATCCATGACTCCTGGCAACTTACTGATTGAATCAGTTTGTGTAGATAGAGCAGGTGTGTATCTGCTTGGATGAGGCTTGCGCAGATGCTTGAAAGTACGTAAAGATAGATGAATGTTTAGAGAGGATACCTGTGAGATGATGGTGTGGAATGAAGAGGGAGATAATGGATGAGGAAGGGGGTTTATCTGGAGAGAAGATGGATGGAGAGAGGAAGGAAGTGGGAGAAGCGAAATGATGTTTGGTTTTCACTGCCTTTGAAGTGGGTGAATGGTTTCTTCAGAGCAGGTTGGAATTTCTTCGCTGATGAACAAGCCCCTCAGCTCTGGGGGTGAAAGAGCTCCTTTTATGTTGACGGCCATCAAAGCTCCAGGACAACTTCATCGGAATCTCCCAGTTCAAAATACATCACCTGGAGGCTATTTACTGGAATCTTCCTGTCTGCAGAGTCCCAGTGACAGCTGCAGTCACCGCAATGTTCCTGTAACAGGTTTCCCTGCGCTATAATTGGGCCAGCAAAGAATCTCGATTCCAGAAGAAGCTTGCAACCTGGGGAAGTTCCGTTATCCTATGGTCTCGTGAGACTGATCTCCTGACGTAATGCTTTTTCCAATGTTAACGGACATTTTGCAGCATCGCCAATGATCGCGACCACCTAGTCAGAAGGTGTAGTTAATCCATCTGGAGCTTTACTATCCTTTTTCTTGAGTTTTGTTTTTGGCATGTGACTGCAGATATTGAAGAGTTATTCCAAAGATACAAGACCTACGTTGAGTGAATGTCACTTTGGGTGAAGAGACTTCGTTGGATTCTGCATAGTTTCTAGCTAACGCGATGCCTAAGTATACTTAGAAAATCGGTATATACAGCGATTCTATTATTCGAAGGATGAGATAAGCACTACGATAGAAAGGCGATATGGGCTAGGGGATCATGACAATTTCACAGCTAGGTCCTGACTCCATAATCTTTCAATGCTATAAAATGTATGTCCAGCGCTAACAGTATCCCATCTCATACATACACAGTCAAAAACGGACCTAGCCTTCGATCCAGAAAGTTTCACAGTACAGCATGGTTCATGGAAAGGTCTAATACTGCTCTGCTCGTATACGTTCGATCTGCCCCCGCACAGACCCTTCCCAAAGATACAAAATATGTAAGACCATCTTCGACGGAACTGGCGGGCCAGTCTACCCCAGATGTCAAGCCCAACAAGTCGATTTCGTTTCCGTCATAGCTACATACGTATCATGGGGTTTCGCATAATGGTAGAGCGGGAAGGTCTATACTTCGTGTGGCTTCGGGGCTTTCTGCCGAGATCTAGATAATCTCTGTTTGTTTGTTACACTGCATGAGCCGAGTGGAGATTAGATACATAGAATCCCGTTGCCAAGGAAGATACTTCAACTCTGAAAGATCGAGTATAATCCTGATTCGGGTACTATATATTTTTATCATGCAAACGAGCTCCATTGCCATACTCCAAGTAGTTTAGATGGCCGTTCGATTTATGATTACTTCGTTTATATGTGGGTTTGCTAGTTCCTTGGTAGCGTCACCCCGAAATCACAACATTGACCGTTCAATACAATACTCTGAGAAGGAAAGGGAGTAATCTATCTCGTGATCCACTCGGAGAACGATCGGCGCTGGTCAGAAAAATATCTCAGGCTAGCCCTACGCGGTTCTAACCTGACAGTTTAGCGGCAATGGAATGGGCCCAGGGTCTTTGCTCATTTGAGAATGGGCCTAAGAAAAAACCTCTTACGAGTACGAGGCATAGCGTGCACTATTTCACGGAGCGTTGGCCCGTATTATCTACGGGGGACTCCGTGGAGAGGAGTCAATTGTCCGGGAACAGAAGAACAGGAGACATCGAAGTGGACCGGGAATGATGGCGAAGATCCATGATCCTCGTTGGAGTTTCCTAGCTGGTCGATGAAACAATCGGATTGTCAGTTAAAAGGGGCTGTCGGCTTAGTCGCACAATTGTCATTCCAACCAACGTTTGTATGATGTGTCTACTTATCAGATTGAAGATTCTGTTGAGAATAGATCGATCCTCGGTACGTAGAAGCCTGGTCGATAGAAATTGGGTCCTAGAATGAAGTCAGTCGGTTCATCGGGACAGAAGGAAAAGGCGTGACAACGGCCAGGGGGATTTTATTTTTATTTTTAATATACTCCGTAGTGCCGAGACTCTCAGGCCATCCATGCCAGCCTTTAATCTCAGGTGTCAACCAGGCCAAACAGCCCTGCAAGGCGGGCGCTGATTGGGCGGGACGGGCTCTGGGGGTGCCTTCCCTTTTGGGGGCAGACACCTACCGAAAAGGGCAGGTCTGCTTGGGATCAAAACAGACAAACAGGACAAACATCTCCCTGTCAATTACCTCATTTCCCTGTCGACCTTCTCCCGGAGTCCGGAGGAAACTGTCTTCTTCATCTTCTCGAGTACCTTCATCCCCCCTCTTATCTTATTCACCTATATTTTAACTTTTTTTTTTCCCGTTTCCTTTCTTCTATTCTTTGTTCTCATCAACCATTCAATTCAAATAATTAATCTGAAATCTACTTGCTTACTTGCTTCGCCGTCCGCCCCACCTCCTAGTGTCTGCTTGGCTTCCGATCGCGACTGGGCGCGGCACACCCCTTTACCCTGGATTTGTTCAGCCCAGGCTTACCCGCAAATTGTCAATAGGCAGTCCGACTAGGGACAAATAAATATGTCCCCCATCTAACCCGCTGCCTCCCTTTCATTCTTTTTCTTCTCCCTCGCTGCCCCGCCCACTGCTGATGGCTACAAGTCCGGCCATCCGTATTCTGGCCCTCCGGCCGGTTGTCCACGGTTTAGGGAAATTGTTCCTTTTCACTCTCGCACAGCTACCTCTCATCGCCGGCGCTCCGACGGTTCCTTACCTCAAACGCTCCGAAGAAGTCCACGCATTATCCCCCAGCGACCCTAGTCTATGGCTGTATCTCGGTGTGGCCGCCGCGCTCGTCTTGACCGGCGGCGCATTTGCCGGTCTGACCATTGCTTTGATGGGCCAGGTATGTTCGCCACCGGCAAACCAGGCAGCACCTATTAATCCTTGGCTAATTTCGGCGATAGGATGAGGTCTATCTGCAGGTCATTCAGACGTCTGGTGAAGGCGCAGAGCGAAAAAATGCAGCCAGCGTGTTAAAACTGTTAAAACGGGGAAAACATTGGGTTCTGGTGACTCTCCTGCTCAGTAACGTCATCACCAACGAGACCCTCCCCATTATTCTGGACCGATCGCTTGGCGGGGGTTGGCCTGCGGTTCTCGGCAGTACAGTCCTCATTGGTAACCATGCACTTCCCCCTCACTTTTCATTATGAGCGAATTTCGTCTGACCTTGTCGGTCGGCGTCCAGTGATTTTCGGCGAGATCGTCCCCCAATCCATCTGCGTTCGGTATGGCCTTCCCATCGGTGCTTGGATGGCCCCTTGTGTTCTGGCCTTAATGTACCTTATGTCACCCGTGGCGTGGCCCGTCGCCAAATTACTCGACCGCCTGTTGGGTGAGGATCACGGTACAATCTACAAAAAGGCGGGTCTGAAGACCCTGGTAACGCTCCATAAGACTCTGGGAGAAGCGGGCGAGCAGCTCAACTCCGATGAAGTTACCATCATCAGTGCTGTCTTGGATCTGAAGGACAAGGCGGTTGGTGCCATCATGACCCCGATGGAGGATGTTTTCACCATGTCTGCCGATACCGTCCTTGACGAGGAGACGATGGATTTGATCCTCTCCCAGGGATACTCCCGCATCCCCATCCATGCTCCGGATAACCCCCTCAACTTTGTCGGCATGCTTCTAGTCAAAATGTTGATCACATACGACCCCGAAGATTGCAAACGGGTCCGCGATTTCGCCTTAGCCACGCTCCCCGAAACCCGTCCCGAAACTAGCTGCTTAGATATCGTCAACTTCTTCCAGGAAGGCAAGTCGCACATGGTACTGGCCTCGGAATACCCCGGTGAGGACCGGGGCGCCTTGGGCGTGGTTACATTAGAGGATGTGATAGAAGAACTGATCGGAGAGTAAGTGCCATGCAAACTTTCTACAAATTGAGTGGATCGTGAACTAACGCGGTTGACCATAGGGAAATTATCGATGAATCGGACGTTTTCGTTGATGTTCACAAAGCCATCCGGCGTATGACACCTGCTCCGAAATCTCGCGTGCCCAAGGGCAGAATCGTAGAAGAGCCACCCATGCTATCGAGCCATCCCGCTCAAGGCACCTTGGTCGACATCGGAGCTGAAGGTCGGGGACGAAGACAGTCGGAGGGACGGCGAAGCTCGGTGGAAGCCCCATTGCCACGATTCCAGCTCCGCAGACAACAGTTGGATAAAGGCGCGGATTCGCACGATGGTTGGGTCACTCAGAGGGGAACCACAGATGAGATTCGCGAACATTTGAAGCATCTTGGACCTTCCAATTTGGCCAGTCGGCCCCGTCATACCCGGTATCAGAGCGTGAAGATCAAGCGAGCCGGTGGTTCACCGACACGGTCGGGACAAACGGATGGCGATTCGGCCCTGAGTACTTCCGGGTCTGGGCACCGTCGTGCCTCCTCGCTCGGTTTACCTGGTACCAGTGGTGGCATCGGTGCCGGGCTACTTCAATCGGGCGGCTTGGACGCACGCGATGGCGCGCATGCACTACGTCTCGGGTACGACACCATGTCGCATCCTCCAGCCGCAGATACCGCAATCCAGACGAAGGATGGGTCAGGGATATCCATCCCGGAAGCCGTCAATGAAGAGCAGGATGAATATGGTCGCTCTGCCGGGTCAAGTGCAGCGATCAGCATCTGGTCTTCCGACTCACGGTCCCGAGACCGTCTTAAGGCGACCAGTTATCAACACCAAGGGCCCGCTCGGAGTGGCAGTATTACCGAGCAGGTGGTCGATGTCAACGGAATCCGTAAAGTGGTCCTACACACGACGAGTACGAGTTCCTCCGACGATGAATTTGGAGGCAAATTCCCAGTGCGCCAGGATGGACAGATCCATGACCTTAATAATGATACCGAGATGACGAATACCAATGGACAGAAGAAACGTCGTCGGCGACACAAGCGGGGCAAGGCTTCGAAGGGATCGCGGGATGACCAAGAAGAATCGGCACTTCTGCTGCCGCAATGACCTTAACCCCAGGCTCTCATGCTCCTTCTCTGCCGGTCAGACAGGGCACACTTCAGTTCTACGCACGGGAGCGTCTCAGATTGTATGATTTGTTGTGTGGAGACGTTTGGACGTGCCCTTTCTCTCTATCACTTTGTGGGGACATAGCTTCCACCTAGCATAGCCTGTATAATGCATCCTTGATCTTTCTTGTTCTGCTATATGAGTTTAATGTGCACTATTGCCCTAGTATCGGCATAGCAGTATGTATCCGATATATTCAGCCCTACAGCCGCTCTGCCAATGATCGGATTTAGTCCTAATCTACTATCAAAGCCTCTAATCATCTCCAGTTCTTTCCACCCAGGTCAGACATGGTTACCTCTCCGATATGTTAGTAACACCCCCCGTGTTAAACAAAAGACTCAGGTCTATTTCCCCGAACTCCTCTACAGTGCTAAGCGTTTCCGCAGTCAAGCCTAACAACTCTAATAAATCAAATCAATATATTCTTTCAAATTTAATCAAACTTTTTATGTGTCATGCCGTCAATATCTACGTGTCGTTGAACCATTTATTAGCTCCGCGAAGAGGTAACATAAACATCAAAACGTTAGAAAAGAGAAAAGCAGAGGCAAAGAAAAAAACAAATGCATTGTGTATGTGTATGTGTAATGCCGAGCAAAAAACAGGATATCAATCGTCTTAAGAGAAGAAGATGCGAATCGTCGCGAAGAGATCATTGAAGGAGGGGATCCTAGATTCGAAATTTGTTAGTTTGCTATAAGATGTAAAGGTGTTGCAAAAGGGATGGGGGCAGGAAATAAGTTAGATATGCAAGGATGAGAAGGGAAACATACCCGGAAATGCTTCTGGTGATTGGCGGCGCGGTTCACCCGAGCCGTAACCCTCTGTTCTTGCCGGATGGCTCGGGTTCGTTCCTTTTTCTCCGACGCAGCAGCAATCTGCTTCTGGGTGTCCGTGGCGCCGATCATACCGGAACCACCGTTGGCACGGCTGATGACGGCGCGGTTGAGGTTGCGGCCTCGCGGCTTGGGCTGGTCCTCCTCGATCTCGCCGTTCTCGATGGCCAGCTGGCGCTCGGCGCGTTCCTCGGCGGTGGGGTAGTTGTGCAGGTTCTGGCGGTAGTAGCGGGCGAGGGAGCGGTGGCCGACGCTGCGGCCGGAGGGCAGATGCATCTCGTAGTCGGTCTTGTAGACAACGGGGGCGTTCTTGGGCAGCACCTCGTCGCCGTCCACGGAGGAGGCCGAGTCCTCGGTCTCCCAGCCGTCTTCCTCGCCAACGACCTTGACGCCGCCAGCACCCTCCTCGACCATCTCCTCGTCCTCGTCCTCGTCGTCCTCCCACTCGTCATCATCGGAGTAGGTGCTGCGGAAGTCGTAGAACTGGCCGATCTCGATCTGCTCGTCCTCGGTCTCGAAGGCAATCATGCAGTGGCCCTTATCGCGCATGTGGGTGCGGATGCCGGCGGGGCTGTTCTTGATGGCATGGCAGTAGAGACACTCGCTGTTCTCGTTGATCTTGCGGTGCAGGTAATGCAGGAGACCCTCCATGTTGACGAGGAAGTCCTTCTCGGGGATGAACATGCCGTGGCTCTTGAGCATGTGGTCAGCGTTCTCCTGCATATCAGCAGACTTGACAGGACAGAAGAGGCAGCGGGCGGGCGAGAACTCGCCGTCGTCCGCCGCCTCATCCATTGCGTCCTCATCCTCATCCTCCTTGATCGTGGCGGAGTTCATGCCCTGCGTGATCTTCGATACCTCGGTCTGTTCGCGCGGCTTGTTGATCGGCTCGCCGAGCGAGAACGTCGAGCTCATGACGGACGAGGCATCGTCGGCGTTGTTGCGGTTGAATTGCGCCTGGCGCGATCGGTGCTTCGAGCTCTTGATGTGGTTCTGGTACGAGTTCTCGCTGTAGAAGGTCTTCTGGCAGGCGGTGCAGCTCTTCTCGAACGAGGCCTTGGCGGCGGCTGCGGTGGAAGTGGCTTTGGCGGCGAGGACTTTCTCGTTGAACGTGTCCTGGGCTACGGGGGGAAGGGAAGCGATTCGACGTTTCATGTTATACAGACTGTTGCGAGAGAGTAGATATGTGAGTCATTGTCACTGTCTTTCGAGGGCCCAGAAAAAAAGGCAAGCGACTTACTGCCAGTCTCCGCGCATATGATTCCGCTGGGCATCGCTGCCGCGGAAAGCAACCAGACAGGCATTGCAGGTGTAAGGAAGGGAAGTGGCCGGAGCGCTAGGATCGGAGGACGCCATATTGTATAGACTTTTGCAGCAAATCTGATGCTGAAATTCGGGAAATTTGAGGGTATCACGGATTAAATCAAAAATCGCCAAAAAGCGGCGCTCGGTTGTGTGCGATAAATCTCGAGCGGGGCGACGTGCTCAGTCTTCCAAATACTGAGATGATGAGATTCAGATGTGAACAATCACAGTCAGCGACAAGATGGAAGGAGAAAGAACAGCAATAAGAAGAAATGCTGATTGCTAATATGGTTGTAAAGTCACTGCCCCTCGATCAGAAAGACTCGAATCGCATGAGTAATCCGATCACTAAGCGGAGTCTTGCCGCTTTAAGCCGCTTTATGACGTTCTTTCACGTGCCCCGCTCTAGTCCTTTTCGAGAATGTTCTAACCGGATGGGGTACAATGGTTATACCGTTATATGGTGTGGTGTATGGACTACGGAGTATAGGTTTATCTTTGACACACCATGGGGCTTATATTATCAAGATGAATACCCTATCATAGTGAAGCAATTGATATGTTTCATGCCGGTTTACTGTCACTTGAAAAGCCATTGTTGCATGTGTCTACATTTGCCAATACATTTGCCAATGCATTTAACTTTGTGCATTTGCAATAAATCGGCAGTGTAGTAAACATAATGTTGCCCTTGGGAGAAACGAAAGAGCTGAAAAGGTAAAACACTGTAGTAGGGCTATTTCCCACTGGGTGTATGGATATATAGCGCTAGCGATCAACCTTTTTTTTGGTAAATGCTTGGTAGTTGGTTCTTCTGTGGCACAAGCCAAAACATCTGTCAAGTTTGTCTCTAAAGTGCCTACTGATACTAGGCAGCAATTATTGATACATCTTCTGTGTCGGGAAACAAAAGGCCTTCTAGAGTACTGATACTTCTGAGGGTCTGGAGGGCTGATGACGTTGTGGCCTGTGCTCTGCGCTAGCCTACTTTTGGTACACGCTAACCACATAAGGGCCCGGATCAGCCATTCATCCGAGATTTATGCCTTAGTCAGGATACCAGGGGCTTGGCGCCTGAGGCCACTTCTGGCGGTCTTCCGCATGATATCAGCTTAGCCCCGGAAAGTACAAACCACCCACCACCCTCACCTCTACTTCATTCTGCAGTTCCTGAATCTGGCCGGAATCTACAACTCCCGGATCGGCCATCCTGACTAGGGCCAAGGAATGCTCCCCAGTTCGCGAAAATGACCAGGCTCCGCGGAGCTTCTGTGAGCTCGTATGAGACCTCCCGTGGGAGCATTGACAGGCCTCAGCACCGCTCCAAATTACCCCCGAACGCCCCGGAGATTATCGCACAGAATACAGTGGATGTGTCGGATCCTGCACAGGTGCTACTTTGGTACAAAGATGAGCGACGGCGACATTTTAATATCTTGGTTCGCAGGTTAGTACTGTGCTTCTCCGACCAAATATAGGTCCCTTACTTTAAGTCGAGCCGACGGCTAAGTTCTCTCTGGAAAGGTACAAGAACCAACTCCTCTACGGATGTCAGGATCCCGGATGTCAGACCGCGACCTGCGCGAGCTATCGCATGAGGGTTACGGAAGGACCGTTTCGCCGTTACACCGAACTGAGTGCCCGCACGTTGGCTTGCTATCTGGCGAGCTTGGATAACGCAGAGAGCGGTCTCTGTCGCAATAGCCCCCGCGTCCCATCAGACTTCTCCTCGCAGGATTCCCATCAACGCCGATCGAAACGCCGTACTCGCGCACTCCCCACGAACGATACATGTCGAGACCGTAGCGGGCCATCAGCAGCGGTCCACAACGTTCCGAACGGGACTTCGCCACAAACGATGTCAATTCGGAATGCGGTTCCATCAGGCGTGAAGAGTAGTGCCTCGCGAATCTCCTCTGAGTTCGAGCTACAGAAACATGGCGAATACTTGCCACTTGATGAGAGCGGGACAATCCAGCAGATGAAAGATCCGAAGTCGTTCACACAGAACCTCTTCGATACTCTGTCACTGAGGATGATCGAATGGCTGCCTTTGCGGCGATCCCCGAGCAGCATTTGCCCCGAGCAAGATCAGCCAAGCGCTCGTACTGCTGCGCGATCGCCCAAGCCAGACATTCGCCAAGCCCAGGTCCAATCAGACACCGAGAAACAATCCAAAGGTCGCGATTGTCCGTCCCAGTATCACGCATTACCAGGGAGTCATCCTCATACTCCGTCATCTCGGGCTACTGGAAACCAGACTGCTGCGGTGGAAGTGAGAATGGCAAACCAACAGTTTAAGCGGCGTTCGCTAACGGAGATGGACCAGTGGCGCCACAGCCCGCGATCGAGCCTAGAGGATAAATCTCTCACTGAACTCAAACCGGCTCGCAAGCTCTCTTTTAACGCCCATACACCTACCGACGGGTCTGTCAACATTCCCTCCCCGCCAGCGCTGAAACATCGCCCACAAAAGCACCGAGGTCGTACGGGCGACACGCCTGGTGGGACATCGCTTGAGCAACGGAAAAAGGAAAGACGTGTCTCTTGGGATGGTGCGAAGCTACTGAACGATGCCCAGTACTACGACGCTCAGAAACCCACCGCTGCTATAGCAGAGCGGCAGCGTGCGTTGGAGGAGGAGGAGGAGGAGGAGGAGGAGGAGGAGGCCCAGTCTCCGAGTGAGCACAAACCACGCCCTAAAGGGGTTCATTCAAAGCGAGAGTTCTCCACAATTCAATCGGTCACGCATCTCACTGGTGAGATTATCGACGGGCTGAGGCAACTGATGGTGCTCTCCGAGGACGATGCGGAGAGATGGAAAGACGAGCTCGCTTACATAGAGTCTATTGGCACCGTGGAAGATTCTGAGTGGCGCTTTGCAACACCTCGCCAGCGTCAAGTCTTCGCGTTTGTAGCGCAAAGCATTTTCTATGCTTTGGGTAGCACCAAACATATCTTGCAATCATTTCGCCAACCTACGGCTGGTCCGACAGAGGTGGTGGAGCAGGACACCGTGCATCCTAGAATCAACATGCAGCAGCTTCAGCCGTCGCTGCGCAAGTTATTTTCCATTTGTCCAAAAGATCTTATCTTTCATAGTCTTTGGGCCGGTCTGGACACTTTGTTCATACCACCGAAAGAGCTATCAACCTCCAACAAACCATCTCGACGGTCCTCATACAATTCTACTTCTGGGGCATCCCTGTCTGCACCCATAATCTCCCGGCAGACGACTGAATCCTTAAGAAGCGAACCGATTAGTGATGCCAATGCCGCGGACATTGCTACCGTCGCTCTGTTTGCCTTGGCTAGTTCCCTCCCCGAAATAGATGAGCCGACGTGGCGCGGCTTGCTTCAGATGCGTGCAACTGGTGCCGTAGCTTCTAGTTTCGAGATGCAGAAGCTCCCTTTGCACAATACACGATTGATCATAGGTGTCACTGATGTTCTTGAACATGAACTTGCGCTTCGGCTGCTAGGCCGCCTTGTGCGCGCTCTCACCGCACGGTTAGCATTCCATGAAATATCCAAGGCTCGCCAGCCGTACACATCCGATTCCCCGAAACAGCAGAAAAGTAGCGTTCTGGATCTTCTCATCAATAACCTCAGCGAAAACCATGAATCCTCCACCGCCAATCTCAACGACTCCGGCCAAGCGCAACCCCCAAATCCTCCCGCCATCATTGCCGAATGGCTGCGCACGCTTTTCCTGAAAGAATGGGATGGAAATCCTGAGATGCCCAAGAGTAGTACCGTGGGCGGTGCTGTACAAATGCTTTCGATGATGTACAAAGAGCGTAGTCGCCTGGGGCTTGTCCCGGAAGACTTTCACACTCCTTTTCTCTCGGAGAGGTTGGAGCCGTTGGAACTGCCCGTCGAATGGATGGGGCGAGTTCCTAACAACAAGACGATGCACCTCCTGTCGTATCCTTTCCTTTTCCCTCCCTCCGCGCTCGTGATTTACTTCCGCGCCTTGAATTATGCCGCCATGTCGAAACACTATGAAGCTGCGACAACCATCACCAGGCATGTGACGCAGACAGCATTCGGTGCCATCCAAATCCAAGAAGATGTTCCTTTGCTCTCCCGCTTGAAGACCTCCATGACCACGTATCTCGTGCTGGTGGTCCGCCGTGATAATCTACTGACCGATGCTCTCAATCAGCTTTGGCGGCGAGAACGGCGGGAATTGATGCGTCCGCTGAAAGTGCAAATAGGACTGGAAGAGGGCGAGGAGGGTTTAGATCACGGAGGCGTCCAGCAGGAATTCTTTCGGCTGGTGATGGCGGAGGTGATGGACCCATGCTACGGGATGTTCACCACGGACGGCCGGACGCGTATTTCTTGGTTCCAGCCCTGTTCATTGGAGCCTCTCTACAAGTTCGAGCTGCTTGGGTTATTAGTGTCGATCGCAGTCTACAATGGCCTCACTCTGCCCATCAATTTCTCGACCGCGTTTTACCGCAAGCTACTGGGGCTCAAGGTAAAACATCTCGAACACATCCAGGATGGCTGGCCAGAGCTCACCAAGGGCCTTGAGGGACTCCTGGATTGGGATGACGGCGATGTGGGAGATATATTCATGCGTACGTACGAGTACAGCTTCGAGGCCTTCGGAAGCGTCGAGACCGTGGATATGCAGAAAGTTGGCAAGGACGCACCTTGGCCCCTGCCATCAGCATTGTTCCGGGCCGGAAGTGGGACCAATCGACCCTTTCCACCGCCGTGGTCAGACGTACGACGCTTCACTGACCGCATGAGTCTGAGTCCTCCCTCGTCGATGGCCGCCGAGGCCACCGACTCGCATGCGGATCTCGCGAAGTCGGTGGACGGCTCGGTGCCGGTTCAGTCGCCAACACCTCCAGCCGAAGAGGCGCCACTGGTTACCAACGAGAACCGCGCCCAGTTCGTCAAGGACTACATTTTCTGGCTAACGGACAAGTCCATTCGACCGCAGTACGAGGCTTTTGCTCAGGGATTCTACACCTGTCTCGATCGAGCCGCCCTCTCCATCTTCACTCCGGAGGCCTTGAAAACGGTGGTGGAAGGGTATCAGGAAATTGACGTCACCGAGCTTGAAGGACATGCACGCTACGAAGGCGGGTTTGGGCCGAATCATCGGACGATCCGAGATTTCTGGAGCGTTGTGCGAGGATACTCAGCGGCCCAGAAGGCACAGCTTCTGGAGTTCGTGACGGCAAGTGACCGAGTTCCGGTCAATGGGATTCCTAGCATCATGTTTGTGATCCAAAAGAATGGCGTGGGAGATACTGTAAGTTGCCCTGGTCGCATCATCGGACTTTTAACTCACCCACTGACCTTCTTCTCCAGCGTCTTCCGACTAGTTTGACCTGTTTCGGCCGGCTTCTTCTACCGGAGTATTCATCTAAAAGCGTTCTGGAGGAGAAACTCAGCAAAGCATTGGAAAACGCTCGTGGATTTGGCGTTGCATGAAAGTGTGAATGACTGGAGTTGGACAATACATAATAATCATACCAAGGACAGTGTCAGCTCCTTGGCTCGTATAGAATCATCTCGTACCAGCACATGGCCTCCCTCCGCGCTGCGGATGGCTCGGAATTCTTTCCTCCGAATAGTTTAGTAGCCTGGCGGATTTCCAAGGGTTCTTTTGCCCTTCGCCATCGCCGAATCCATGGATTCACTACGAGAGAGTTAAAACTCTATCTGCAGGTGTCCGTCATATAAAAATCCCGGCCATCATCTTTTTCGCTCTGTCCCTCTTTTCCTGCTTGACGGGTGGGGGTTTATTCTAATTAATTAATGGACTTCTTGTCGGCAAAAGTGATTGATTATTGATTAATGTCCATTGCATTCCTGCTGACGCGCCATCTGCTAAAATTCTGATTTCTTCGTATTTCTTTTTTGCCCCTCGGAATTTCTTTTTCCTCCTTTGCTTTTGTTCCTTTTATTCTTCTTGTCCTTCTCTTTACTTTCTTCATCTATTCTGTGATAGAAGAAATTAGATCGCATCGATTTACATCTAGGTCAGTGCCCGCGTCTTACTTAACTGTGACTCAATGCTCCAGTTTGCCCCGCCACTAATTCCTACCCCACGTTTTAATCTCTCCTTCTCTTCCATTCTCCCCTCCTGTTCTCACGGCACTTACTTACCCATTATTTACTTTTTTGGGACAGACAGATAGATCTGTCGCATATCTGATAGATATATACTTCGAATTATATATATAGGCGGAACGAACGAACGATAGAACTCTCGAAAATGCCCCCAACCGTCCACTGCGTCCGTCACGCTCAGGTCCGTTCCCTTGCCTCCTCACCCTCTTACACCGTTTCAATCATCCTTCGATATTCAATCTACCCATGCTATACCATAACATCCACTCACCATTAACACAGGGCGTCCACAACCTCTCCACAGCCAACCACGTCATCCATGACCCTCTCCTCACGGATCTCGGCAACGAACAATGTCGCCAACTCCGCGGAGCCTTCCCCTACCACGACAAGATCGAGCTCGTGGTCGCCTCGCCCCTGCGCCGAACCATGTACACCGCGCTGCAGAGCTTCGAGCCCTTTTTCAAAGCGAACCCGGATAAGAAGTTGATTTTGCTGCCGGATACTCAGGAGACGAGTGACGTGCCGTGCGATACGGGTAGCGAGCCCGAGGACTTGAAACGTGAGATTGAGGAGAAGGGGTTGCCGGTTGATTTGCAGTATGTGACGGAGGGCTGGAATGACAAGGTATTTCTCTCCTTTCTCTGTTTTGTATACACTTTTTGGATGAAATTGGACGCTGACGGATGGGATGATTCATAGACGGGTCGCTATGCGCCGACTAACGAAGCCATTACGGATCGGGCGCGTGATGCACGACGGTGGTTGAAGGAGCGACCGGAGCAGGAAATCGTTCTGGTCACTCACGGTGGGTTTCTGCATTTCTTCACGGAGGATTGGGAGGACAGTAGTCAATACCAGGGTGAGTCTGCATCTATCCTATCTATCTACACCTGAGTTGGGCGGTAGCTAATGAGCCCAGGAACCGGTTGGCTGAACACCGAGTTCCGCGATTACGTCTTCTCGCCAGAGTTCCACACCGAGGATCTGGACGGCAAAATACTGGCGGGCGACAACGCCAGCTTGATCGAGACCGTGGATTCGCGCGCCCGTCGCGGCAAGGACGGTCCGATGGCTGGGCGCCGACGACAGAGCACGCTGTACAAGCTCGGAACGCAGGATTGGGACGCCCAGGGGTTGCAGCTCAGTTCGGCGGAGCGAGAAGTGCTCAAGAGTATCGATCCGAATGGTGCTCGCAACTGAGATGTTTTTCGTCTCGTCTAGATGGGCATATTCTGGGATCGGTCGGATGATACCCGGTCTGTTTCCTTTGTAGATAGTGCTAAATTAGTTGAATAGAAGAATAGAAATGTGGATGCATTCATCTATTGTCGACGAAAGGAATGGAATATCTGAAAGGGTTGATATTTGTGCTGGGCTGAAACCCCTTGTGAATAGAATGCTTTGAGCCGGGGGTTGGTTGTCAAAGGGCTGCACAATGACATTGCGGCCTGCACATAGGGGCATCAAAGGCATGGAAAGATCCCAAACATGCCCAAACAGCCCGACTTTGTAGCTCACGAGCACAAAGAGACAGCCCTGCATTGTCTCGTTCATCTATAAATAGCCGACGACCGCGAGTCCAAGTCTACTCGTCAACACTCAGCAGCATTCGTCCTTGATTAGGTGCCACGACAGGTGAGTCTCACTGCTTAAGGAACGAACTGATGGCTCTTAGGTCGATTCTAAGCAAGCGTTACCTGTAGGTGCTCTCCCTCATCTGAATGCTGACAGCGACAGGTTCTTTTTGGCTAAACATACCTGTCTCCGCGACCGATAAGTCCCTCTCCCCTCTCACCGGTCTATCTGCTGATATTAGCAGGCAGTGTCAAGTACAGCCAAAGATTCCGTTGCCCCATGAGCGTACCCGAAGTTCACGTGTGATATACGCGTCTAAGTTTCTTTCCTTCCTATCTATCGACAGGGGATACTGACATGGGCACAGGCAGACTGGATAGAGGATGGGGTTTTCCTCTAAGTGTTCATGTTCTGGTCAGTTGATGCCGGGCCCTTTTTTCTTCTGATCTGATATTTTTTGGGCCGACAGATGTGAGTCGCCTCTGAACCACGACATCCTGATTGATGAGCACGACCTGCCCGGCTGAGCAGGTAACCCAATAACTGCACACCGTAACACTGACGCTTAGATGTGATATCCCGTGTGACCGTAATCGAAAGCTAGTTCGCGGTATCGGTACAGAGTACTTTAATTCCAGCTGACGAGGTGTGGTGAGATAGTTACCGCTGATAGTCTGATACAGCGGATGCAGTGACACGCAATTGATCTCGGCAGAGGCTTAGCTTGCATATGCAGAATGCGGACAAGTGACTGCAGGAATGCAACTTTGACGCCTGACTGACAATGTGGAGTGATAGCGGTGTGGGGATACTGGCTTGTTTGTACATAGGTCTTGTGGTTTTTGTCAAAGCCTAGATGCTGTGTGTAAGAGGCCAAACCGTGAGATCTGTCCGCTGGTTGAAGACTAGTGTGTGCTGCGTTGGTCCCCGACCCTGACGCTTGTATTTAATAAAACAAATATAAGTGTTGTTCTCCATCTAGCCAGTTCATATTGATCCCGTGGTAAAGTCAATTCGTGCCGTTCCGTCTTGATTATGGTAGATTCTCGTCATCGATCTCGGCTAATCGGTGTCGATCCAGGCAGATCCGGCAGGCGGTTGCATTTATTGGAGGCGGAGTCAAGGCAGCAATATTGATTATCAACAAATTTCATCGTATTCCTGACATCGATGCTGATCGGACAGTGATTCGTCACCATGACTGTTTGCGTTTCATCTGTAGATGGTAGACTTGGCTAGTAGTACTCCGAAGTAAGTACTGAGCCGTGCAGGAGCGGTGATAGAATGCGGATGCCTGGAATGGGACCACTGAGGCTTATATATGAGGCCGTGCTTATAAAGTGGAATCAATGAGAGATCTGCTTCGATACCTGGTTGCCTGGCAGGAGGAAGCAAAAGGAAGATTTATAGAAGGCAGAGAAGCGGGCGATACTCGTTGCGGTAAAGGCGCATGCAGGTGATCGGCGTCTATTTTTAGCCGACCGCGTGGCGCAGGCCTGAGGCAGCCTTCGCTCATCATCTTCGACCTCGTTTATTTGGCTTCCTTCCTTCAACCCCGCCTGTGGTTCTTTTCGTGCTGGCTTTATAACCAGTCCAATGGCATCTGCTTGTCTGCGCCCATCCCCGGATTAAACTCGTCCCTCAGCCAAAATGCTTGATGAAGCCCTCCCGAGTATGGTTCCACGGTTTTCTTGTCCCTGACGACAACCAGGTACTGACATCAATCAACATTAGCATTCTTCCTCAAATCCACTCGCCAATCTCACCTCAAATCCATCTACTTCTGTCAACATGGCAATGACCCCTCCCCCGCCTACTCTCTCCGCCACGCCGACCCTTCCACCCCCACCGGCAAGAACCGCTACGCCGCCGCCCTTGTTGACCCTTACGTCCCCGACATCATCTACGGCGAGGTCCTAATCATCCCCGAATGGACGCAACCTAGCCTCTCCGCCGATGCCATCCGCGCAAACGGCGGCGTCACTCCCCCGCCGGAACCCCTCCTCCCCACCCGCTTCACCATCCACCTCTACAACCCCGACCAGCAGGTGACCGTCGAATTCAAGCCCAAGAGTTGGAACAGCCCGGCGACATGGACCTTCGAGATGCCGCAGCATACCTTCCGGCAGCCGTCCAGCTCGAGTCTTGATCGCACGCAGACCGATCCTGCGGCTGCCGACACCACGCCAAAGCTGCGCTTTAACTGGCGTCGCGATAGCAAATTGTCCAAGGATTTAACGTGTTATCTATCGGGAAAGACGACGTCCATGACGGAGAACAAGAACAAGGCGAAGAGTAAAGAGCCGGACATCATCATGTCGATCTTCAAGGGACTGCGGGAAATGACGCTCTACGAACCGAACATGTACCGGGTCGAGATGGAGGATTTCAAGGGCCTCGAGGTCGTCCTGCTGTTGGGTGCCGTGGCTATTCGCGACGTGTACTTCTCCACCATGAAGGATAGCTTCAATCTCTCGAAACAGGCGGCCTCGATGGCTGCACCGTCCGTGTCTACCTCTATCCCTACCTCTGGCCCTTCCGCTGCCACTTCTGCTGCTGCTGCTGTCAACGGCAACCACCGACCCAGTCTCCCTCCGATCAACACGACATCACACCAGAAGCAAAACATCCCAGTCGCTTCCGGGGGGTTGAACGCCGTGCCGACCCAGTCCCCACCCCAACCCTCCAAACCAACCCCCAGCTCAAAACCCAACCCCCCCAACCAACAACGCAAAGAAGAAGAACGCCGCACGCAAAAACTCCTCGAAGACGAAGACAAAGCGCGTCGCAAACGCCAAGCCGAAATCGACGAAGAAACCCGCCGTCTACAGCGTCTCTACGGTGAAGAAGAACATCGCGCCCGCATCCATACCCCCTCGCTTCCGCCTCGCGCGTCCGGCGCTCGACCTCAGCAGCCCTCTAGCTCGAGACCGCAGGCTCCGCCGCAGCCGAGACCCATGCAGCCTAATGGGCGCGGGGCCCCGGCGCAGCGCTACTACCACTATCATCACCATTCGCCGTCGACGCCGCATATCCCGTCGGGGCCGTATTTGTCGCCTCCTGGGGGTCGTCGGCCGGATCCGAGACAGCAGTCGACGGTGACGTTTGCGACGCCGGACGGGCCAGTGGGCACGACCACGGGGGTGCGGCCGACGGTGCAGCCGAAGAAGAGCAGTTTCTTTGGATTCCGGAAGTCGGGGGATGAGAGGGAGAGGGAGAAGTTGAGTAAGAAGCGGAGTTCGATGTTTTAGTTTCGGTGTAGATTGGGGGGTGTTTGATTCGGATGATTGGGATGATTGATCCTGTTTTTGGTGTATGAAGTTATGATACCCCTGCTTGTTGGCGTTGCATTCATTCTTTGAATATCTGCATTTCTTTTGTTTTTGTCGATCTTTTCTAGCATGTCTCTGTGTGCATGCATGCGTCTACATAAAAGCTATCCTGCAGTTGATACCTCACGTCTGTCAATGTACACGGACCAGCCAAACAGAAATGAAGAATGAATACCAATATGAATATCCAATCACAGGATTTATCAACCCCAACCCATACTCCATGGATCTACAACGGCCTCCCCTCCACTCCCTCCGTCGTAATCTTCACCGGCTTAATATCCCCCTGCTCATCGAACTCCATGCGATCGATGCAGGTGACCCGATGATCGCGCGCCGTGTCATTCACATACCGCCGATGATACACGATGTAGTAGTCCTTGCCGTCGGGCGTGAACACGCTGTTATGGCCGGTGCTGGTCCCGACTTTGTCGTTTCCTTCGAGGATCTTGGTTGGTGTCGATGAGAACGGGCCGGTGGGTGATGGACCTGTTACGTAGCTGACGCCGTAGGAGTTGTCGCCCCATCTGGTTGGTGGTTTTGTGTTAGTATTAGTTCTTTGGTTGGCACCTAAACCGCTCAAGACGCCCAGAAGGGAGCGTGAGAGAGACGGGGATAAGAACCCGATGACATGGGAGAGACAAAGTGGAAACAAGGGATCGAGGAAAATGCAAGACTCACCCTCCAACACTATACATAAAATAATAAACCCCCTTCCTCTTCAACACCCACGGCCCCTCAACATAATCCTTGGGAGTGATTTCCAAATACTCGCCTTTCAGCGTGACCATATCTTGCTCCAACTCGACCACCACCGCATGACTCCAACCACCGAAATACAACCACACCCTACCTTCCCCTTCGCCATCCTCATCCTCGTCCGCATTCCCGTCCGCATCATCCCTAAAAACCTGCGCATCAATCGGCTGCGCCCCCAGAACCGTCGGCCCCGGCACCAACGGCCTCCCCAGAACATCCTCAAACGGACCCTCCGGCCTGCCACTCACGGACTTCGCAACCCCGATGCCCGCGCCATCCCCAGCGCTGAAATACATAAAGTAATCACCCCCCGAGGACCGCGTCACAGACGGGGCCCAGGCGGCGCGGTTCGTGGACCATGGGATCTCGGTGAGGTTGAGGATGTCGGGGTGTTTGGTCCAGGTGAGGAGGTCCGGGGAGGAGAAGGCGTCGAAGAAGGTTTGGGTTTCGTAGGCGGCGGAGTAAGTTGGGTAGATCCAGTAAGTGTGCGAGAAGATGCGGGCTTCGGGGTCGGCGTACCAGCCGGGGAAGATGGGGTTGCCGGTGAGGGTTTTATTGTCTTGGTTGGGGGTGGGGGAGAAGAGGGTGGATTGGCGGGAGAGGGTTTTGGGGAGGGAGGAGAGGAGGAGGGTTGTTAGGATGGAGGTGTGCATTGTGAGATTGGGGTTGATTGATGGGTTAGAGGATGGAGCGAGGGCGAGAGAGAGGGAGAGAGGGAGGGATGGAGAAAGAGAGAGAGGTGGATGAAGAAGAGGTTGGGGGAAAGGAAGGAATGCAGATCAGATCAGACGCGATCAGAATGCGGGGAAGAGATCAGATGATACATATTCGACAGTCTGCAGACTGATTGACGGAATAAATTCGCTTCAGCATCTTTGTCATATAATTAATCAAATCAATCAATCATCAATTACTCCTGGAATCAGAAGGTGAAGTCATCAACTTAGGGCTACGATATATACAGACAACCACCATAACCAAGATAGTCCTCCCTTCAAACTATAAAATGACATAAGGTAAAGGAATAATACATATCAAATAATAAATAGACGTCACAGAACAACAGGACAAACCCCACTTCATCCAATATTAGAATAAATACAACCCCCACAAACCGAACGGCTGAGCAAGTAAACACGAGCCCCATCTATGAGCTTATCCACGGTAAAAGATTTAAATAGCAACGAAGCTCGTACCGCACCTTAACCCGATCGTATTCTCCCGAGCTACTTGTCTACTTCGGGCTTAGAGTGCCTCGTACCTGAATAGACAGTATACTGTCAATAACTGCAGATTCCGCCGCTTTAATGGGAGCAGCACGGGGCACTCACTCTACTTACTAACCACGCACCGATCACTCTGCCTTGGGCATTCAGTACTGATCAATTCTTCTAGTCAGATACTATACTTTTAATCCCTTACCGAGACTAATATAATGCCCTATCTCAAGGTCATATATTTTTCTGGAGTCCAACTAGGCGCACAAAGCTACCATGGCTCTGCGTTCTCTTTGTCCCTTGCCCTGCGCATAAAGACCTTTTTGTTAAGGAAACCGTTTGAATGAATATCTATAGCTCCATCCTCTTCCCTCCATGTTCTTTGATTATCTCATTCTATCTCCCTTCTCCTCCATATGGCACCCAGCCAAGGTCCTCGCCGGCAGACCAAGAGCCGACCCCTAAAACCAGCAGCATACTGGGATAGCTTGTCAACTATCCGGTTGACTAAAGACGCTCTACGAGAGCTACAACGGAGGATTGAAACTAAGCAGATCCGGTCTCACCAACCCACAGACTGGGGCAACTCTGAAGGTGCGACTGGCTTCCTTCAGCAGTGTTCACCGCGCTACAGAAGACAGATCCAGCGGCACTCGCGGCGTGGAGGACTAGACCTGTCCGATCTCCGAGGCGTACGTCTATTTCCTAGTCTCGCTTGGAAGATGAAGACTAATTCTTTAGCAGTATCCGCCACCCAGAGCTGGTTCAGCAGCAATGCCCGCCAGCAGGTCAAGGAATAGACAGAGGCTATCACTGTCACCGTCAACATCACACAACGACACCTCGACAACTCCTTACAGCCGGAACTTTGAACAGCACCTAATCGACCACCAGATTTACCTTCCTTTATACCCTGGCCAGAATAGCGACGATGACAACGAGCCCACCAACATCGCCGAAATCCGAAGACGACTAGCAGCGCCCCGACGCTCCCTAGACCCAACAACCTTCTCCGAAGCCGAACACCGCCAGTTCAGAAGGGCACATTGGGCCGCTCAAAATGAGGCAGACATTAGAGCCTCCGTGTTCCCATTAATCGAGGGATCTTCTACTTCCCGCCAACAATCTGTCAGTCGCGATGCCCGCTTCACAAACCTCGCTCCAATAACGGACGGCACCATCGCCCAAGCAAAGCCTGATATCACCTACGGCGCACGTCCGGAGCAGCTCGATCGTGAGATTCGCACACAGCTCAACAGGCACATCGTCCCCTCAACGAACGACAGCCTCCCAGTCGCACCCAACTTCTTCGTGGAGGTCAAAGGGCCAGAAGGGGCGCCTCGCGTCGCGGACCGACAGGCTTGCTATTACGGGGCGATGGGGGCGAGAGGAATGGATTCTTTACATTCTTATCAACCTGGTCATTCCCAGCAGCAGCCAAACTCAGGGCCCGAGCCGCGAAATAGCGCCTACGCTCTCACCGCGACGTACGTCAGTGGCTATTTGAATTTATATACCTCGCATCCAACAATGCCAGTCGCTACAAGCCAAGGCCGACCAGAGTATGTCATGACACCGCTTCGCTCGTTCGCGGTTACCAGCGACGTGGAGAGCTTCTGCGCTGGGGCGGCTGCGTATCGGAATGCAAGGGACTGGGCAGGCGAGGTGAGAGATGAGGCAATTGCGCGGGCAAACGGGAGGCTTGTGGAGGCGAGGGTCAGCGGTGCGGAATCCGGACTCCATTCGGTGGTTGAGGAAGAGGAGAAATGAAGATAGAGGAGATATCTAGCTAGAGCAGCTCTTAGATAGTCAGAAGTCCAGCAGACAATCCTACTCTACTCTATCCCTTGTGCTACTTGTCGGTGATCATATTGCATCAGACTCGGATTTTAAAACTATAGGGCGTTAAGGGGTGAGTCTTATGGATTTATTTCCAAGACGATAGTTTAGAATTTTAGACTTGTCTTCTGTCTGGACTGAACCATTGCCAATAGCTTATGGTGTATAATTCAGTCAGACTGTCGCTGTAGCCCAACACTTTCTAGTACTATATTCTCTTCCTACATTTTGTCTCCTTTAGTCGCAAGGTAGTTCAACATTGTTTAGCCGTGTAAATCTATAAGTAAATTTTTCTGACCTAAATTATTTAATCAGGTATCATATTAGAAATCCAGGCACTGAGTTCTTCAAGGTGAGAGGGTCCGGGTGAGCGCTCAGTGCACGCACCTCTGCACTCACCACACCACCCGAGCCCGCTCCCTAAGCGAAAAGTGTACTATACTGCTAGTATGCAAAAAGCCCCATGGCCCGGATTTGAGCTTATACTCTTACTCTCCAGATTCTGTATATACCGCACTGGCATTCCTTCACCATTCCTGTTATCCTGTCAGATCCATCCGTCCTGCAGGTACCTACCGTAGATGTCATAGCTTAGCTCCTCCCTGAGCCCACTAACGTAACGCACTAAGTTCGGGTTAGTTAACGAATAACGCTACCAAGAGCGATAGAGACAGGGTCTATGGGGTACTGTAGATCCTCGTTTTCGTTCTATTTTCGGACTTTTATTTTTTACTTTTTTTCTTTCTCGGTGATTTGTCTCCGGAGGGGTTTTCAGCTTCGAGAATTAGTTTCGTTAGGATTGGCTGTTATCCTGGCCCTATGTTCGTAAGTCGGTAACCGACTAGGACCAGGAACCGAGAGATGGACCTTCCGGGGAGAAAAAGAAAACAAATCTCCATAATTAGGTACGGTAGTGTAGTGTAGTGCAACTTGTTCGTGAAGATCTAGTGGATATTACACATTTACTAACTACAACTGAGCGACTCGCGATTCGAGTTCCAGCTCTTCTACCCGAGCACGATGGATTCGAGTGCAGATCCAGACGCAGACTAGAATAGAAATTGGGAAGGGTTGAGGATGAGGATAGAGAGGGTTTGAGTGATGGATATAGATAAACACGAGATGATAGGCTTGGGGGCTATCTGGTATATCTCATCTTTCTTGATCTGGGGGTTTAAGTCAAGTATATAAGAGGGAAGCTTTAGGCTTCAAGATCAGATCCAGACGGGTTCAAATCAACTTCAAGATAACGACAGCATACCTATCGATCAGAGATCGCATCAACGTTCCTTCCACTTTTACTTTGCGGACACTTTCCTTGACTATTCATTACTTGCCCCATCAGGTCGAATTATCCTTTCTACAACACATTCCTTCGTCTACTTAGCTACATTTACTACAAATCCATATACAACCACACTCCTTACCTCAAATCCATCTCAGCTACACCATACTGCTCAGCAATCAAAATGACCGGAGTCCCCTACAGCACAGGCTGCTCTCTCTGCCTTCAGCGTCGCGTCAAGGTACATATCCATCCACCCACCACAAATTCCTCGTATATCACCCAACTAACAATCTTCTAAAAGTGCGACGAAGCAACCCCCTCCTGCACTCAATGTCTCAAATATGGCCGTCCGTGTCCAGGATACACACGGACACTTCGATTCCAAGACGAAGGACCACGTCTGGAGCGTCGACACGCTTTGTCCGCGTCCGCCACGACCACCACCGGCAGTAGGAATACCAGAAAACGGAACATGAACACCTTGAACCCAGCATCAGGCGCCGCAGCGGCAGCGGCAGCGGCATTTCGCGATAATGCGCTGGCCTTGATGCATCGAGAGGACGTGCACGCGCAGCAGATGCAACCCCAAGGGCCATCAAACGCGGGCAGCTTCTACTGCAATTCCGGCCTCGACGCTTTCCTATGCCATGACATGCAAGCAACCCTTCCCATAACGGACATCGACACCCTACTCCGCACAATCTTCCACACCCACTACCATCACAACATGTTCCGACTGCCCCACGAACCCGAGACCCGTCGGCTGAGCAGCATCGCGAACAGCCCCTTCCAAGACGCCTCCACCGCATGCCTCATCAGCATCTACCAAGCACAAACCTCCAACGACCCCACGCAGCTCGAGACCAGCCGCGAACTCTACGCACAAGCCATCCGCGAAGTCGTTTCGGGGTTATACGGCGACGCAGCGCTCAGTGTGGACATGCTAAGCGCGACAATGAACCTAGCGCTGTATGAGATGCTTGCGTGCACGAGCCCGGGGGCGTGGGTCGTGCATGTGGAGGGCGTGAGGCGGTTAATGAGGAATCAGGGGGCGGAGGGTCATGTGGGGGTACTGGCGAGGGAGATCTTTTTGGTGTTTAGGGGTTTTTTGGTACTGGCGGCTTTCGAGCAGCGAGAGAAGTGTTTTTTGGAGGAGGAGGAGTGGAGGGCTTTGAGGTGGTGGGTTGCGAGGGAGGATCTCGCCAGGGCGGGAGGGGGAGGGGGGATGGCGAGGTGGGTGGATGTTGAGGAGAGGGTGTTTGGGGAGGTGGTGAGGTTGCCCGGTTTCGTTGCAGCGGGAGGAGGAGTAGGAGGGGAGAGGCTGGGAAGGGAGATGGGACAAACGAGGCAGAGGTTGGTGCAGTTGGGGTTGGAGTTGCGTGCTGGCATGGAGGCTGAGACGCCCCAGATTAGGGTTGCGGGGGTCACGATGCCGGATCGCGGGCCTGGGTTGCTGCTACAGGGCGTGGAGAGTGCCGTGGCGCTGCTGGACAAATTGCTGGCACGAAGGCACAGCGATGGCCGGTTCAGGCCCTTTCGCCTGGTGTGCGCGTTGAACGAGGGCCCGGCTGCGATGCCGCCAATCGAAGGCATCACTTGGCTGGACCAGCTGGCTTCGTCTTTTGGGATGATCGGGGTGAAGGTGGTGGATGATCAGTGACCGTTTTGATGTCGAGATGTGCTATGTCTAACGAGAATCTTCTTGACGAGTGTGTCTTTGTTTTGTTGATATTTGTTTGTTTTCTGTCTCTACTCCAGCGTTACTTACCATGCTAGCGTTAAAAGTGTTCCATTGCAGCGTTGAATATCATCATTTTCATACTTATATGTACAAGGGGAAGAAAAGGTTAATACGACATCGATTCCTCCAGCAACTTCCTCAACTCTCCCTTCTCGGCTTCCAACTCCTCGTTGAGGTTGGGCGCAAGCATCAGCACCCGCTTCTGCGGAAGCGTGCCCTCCACCAGCGACTCGACGTCCGACGGCTTGAATCCCAGATCCTTCAGTCCGCGCGGCTGGTCGCCCAGCTTGGCCAGGAATTCGGCCAGCGCCTCGCCCAGTACTTCGCCCGCGCTCTCGCGCTTGACGTTCGAGATGTCGACGCCGAACGCCTCGGCAGCGGCCAAATGCCGGTCCGGGTTGGATGCCGCCGTGAATCGGAAGACAGCAGGCGCCGTCACGGCGACCGACACGCCGTGCGGGATGATGGGCTGGTCGACCTGGTAACCCGCGTGCTTGTATCCCGGGTTCTGGCTGGAAATCGGATAGCTCATGCCGTGGCAGAGGTGAACGCCCGCGTTGCCGAATCCCACGCCGGCCAGCGTCGCGGCCAAGAGCATCTGCGACTGCGCCTCCATGTCGTCTGGATCCCGCACCGCCCGGGGAAGATACTCTACGGTGCTGCGAAGCGCCTGCAGGGAGAAAATATCCGAGATGGGGTTGGCGCCCTGGTAGGCTGGGCGGTTGATCGGGTTCGTCGGACGCGGTGTGCGCTCGTTGTACGGGATGGCCGTCCACGACTCCAGCGAGTGGCAGAGCACGTCGAGGCCCGAGGCCGCTTTCACGGCGGAGGGCATGGTGCGCGTGTTGAGGGGGTCGCAGATTCCCAGTGTGGGTTTCAGATTCCGGTGCGCAATGCCGGTTTTGGCCTTTTTGGATACGAGGTCGAAGATGGCGGTTCCTGTGGTTTCTGAGCCGGTGCCTGCGGTGGTCGGCACGGCCACGAGGGGCTTCAATGGTCGATTTACCGGTAGGCCCTTGCCCAGGGGCGCGTTCACGAAATCGAGAAAGTCGGCCTCGGGGAAGACGGAGTAGAGGTTCATCAGTTTGGCGGTATCAATGACCGATCCACCACCTATCAGCGAGCGTCGTCAGTCAATGTTCACATCCCAGTGATCTGGGGAGAACGCACCAACAGCAAGAAAAGCGTCCGGATTATACGGCTTAGCAAATTCAATTGCCTCCATGACCCTACCCCAGAATCAGCCTTATCCCGAAGCAAACGACCCAGTCCAGATAACCTACGAATAATCCTTCGGCTCAATGCGAACCTTATCAAAGACGGTAAATTCGATCCCCTCGCGCGACAGACCCTCCACGGCCTGTTTCATCGCGTCCAATTTCACCACGGTGCTGTCCGTGACCACGCAGACGCGCTTGGCCTTCATGTTTGCGAAATCCATCCCCACTTCCTTCGTCGCGCCCGGCCCGAACCGGATGCTGGAGGCGGCCATCTCAAAGGCGTATTCCTTTTGGCGCGAGGGGTCAACAGGGGTGGCCATGTGGCGGCGAACATGGTCGGCGAGGGTCGGGGAGCGATGATGGTGGTGGTGGTGGTTGGGATTCGAATGGCAGGGACACGAGGGAGGATGCGTGTATTGGACGGTGCGCAGGAGGTTGAGGGCTCTGTTGGCGGCCGAGGGGGCCACGCGAATTGAGGGTGTGACCATAATGGGTATATGTGGTGCGAGAGGAATTGAAGAGATGAGTTGGTCTAGAGTAATAGAGACATATAGAGATTAAAATGGTGACGATGGCAAGGGAGAAAGACGGTGAAGGAAGGGAGAAGGAGAAGAAAGTTGGGGTTGAAAGTGCGGGGAATAGAAATGTCCAATTCGGGGATGTCGGACTGTTGGCCGAATGAGCTTCCTGTACGGAGTACCTACTGTGTAGTCTGGGCGACTCACGGCCTGTTCAGCTAATTAGACATACGGGCAGTTGGAGAGCGACTAATATCAGCACCCTCCCCAACCATGGGTCTTTCTACTAACTCAAATCTTCGATTCCCACCGATCGGTCACTTGTCCGTTCTACTAACTATGGGGAGCCGAGGTCCCCGGGAATGGGCGCTGCGATGATATCATAGTCGTGTCTCATTATTTTGCCCTAACAAACTCATCCTGAACAACAATTTGTGCCTGTCTCCCATCCAAACAATAATAAAGAAAGATTATCCAACGAAAGATATGCTCGATCATCCAATGTCATGATTCCTGTCGTTCCTGCGCATCCGCATCAACTTCAAGACTAAATCCAGACAGCATCATTAGCAAACAATCCACTTCACACGCATCGAAAGATAAACTAACCTCAACAGCTCAACAGAGCGTCAACACCAAATCCTTAGACGAATCCTGGATCCGCACCTGGCTGCCCGCCGGCGGGATGCCATCTTCCCAGGTAATCGCCGGCTCCGACGGCAACAGACTGACCTTGCTGCCGTGGAAGGGGTCACCAAAGACATCCGACAGGTCGTACCACACCGCCCGGTCGACCAGGTTATATGCGAACACGGTCTGCGGCGAGCTGATGTACAGGCCGTTCTTGATGGTCGTCACCTTGAGGCCGACGCCGCCGGTCAGGCCGTCGTGGCGGAACGCCTCGGTGTAGTTCTCGTGCGGCTGCACGGTGATTTCAGGGCTGACGGACGAGGCGACGGACCAGACGTAGACGGGTCGGGTGCATTGATTGATGACCACCGCGTGGCCGAGGCTTTGGTTGGCCATGGCCATGTTGGGGAGGGCGAGGCCCAGGGAGGCAAGGGAGAGGGAGACGAGGGAGGGGAGTTTGAAGTGCATGTTGGCGAGGGTTTTTCGAGTTTGGTTTCTAGGTTTGATGGCAATTGAGATGGATTGTCGATGTTCTGGTTATCTCGAGAGTTAGTCGACGGGAAGAAGGAGTCCTATATATCTTCATCTCCCCTCCCAGCCTCCGTGCTAATTTCAAAGGCTCGTTTCATGCTAACACCGCCGTGAACCCTGCTCCCTGCTTCCGTGTTCTGTCGGGAGGAGACCCGCCTGCAAGGGGAGGCCGAATCGTCCCCAGCCAGCCGATACCCAGATTGTATTGTCGCAAGTCGTGTTACTATATCTAAAAAAAAAAGTGGCAGGAACCGGGAGGCAGGGCGCAGGAACAAGTTCAACGCTACATGCCTTAGGCAAGGCGTGGAACACAGGGGCGGGAATGTTGGCGCGCGTGAAGCATTCCAGGGAGTGTCGGATAGCCGTCGCGCCCTAGCCTCTTTTTCCCCCTGCTAGTACAACAGATGTACTACTATGCGACGGCGCGACAAAGACTTGGTATCCTGTAGTGCAGATCCTTCACTTTTCTTCTTGACAGGTTCGCACATGTACGGCAAGTTATGTTCGAGACCAGATCGACCGGCCGATTTCGAATGCCAGAGAAAGCATTGAAGATTCCGTTGACACCTCAAATCAAGGTGAGCATGTCGCAGTTCCACATGGATCCTATTTCCATTCTCTCTATTAATATTTACAAAACAGTCCCAAGAGTATATATACAAAACAATAATGCAAAGATATGACCCCGCTTCCAATGTGAATATACAAGTATATATGCATAGGTATAAGATGCACACATCGCGTCATTCTAGGCCAATGGATTCCACGGTTGCACGCAACCCGATGGAATTATGTCATGTGCCACCCAGATAATCGCCACCGGTTCTTTTAGAAGTTCACAATCTCGGAGGTACTAAGCGGGATGTCGCCCTTGCGTGCAACCACCTGAAGGAACGAAGATTTCAAACCGGTGAAATCAACCCTGGTCTCAAAGCCGGCTCGTTCAACGGTCTTGAGGAACGTGGTGTCTTCAGAATCCATGGATGGTGCCGAGTAGATCGCCCAGTTGTCGTACTCCGTGGCGCCGTTCCAGCTCATCCATACCCGGGTCAGGTCATCTGGAGCGCGTTGAGCCACCAAGGCAGGTTTCCAAAACGGTGTTGCCTTCCATTGACACTTGTAGCCACGGTACGATGCCACGGCGTTGTCGTCTCCGAACTGTGCACTGAGGACCTGCTTGTTGTCGGCGTCGAACTCTTTCACCTTGGCGATCGATCCGTAGCCCAGGAGAACGTGGTTTGTTTCTTCGCTCATGAGCTGGTAGCTGCCCTGACTGACACTGTGTATAACATCACCCTCGTCGCTCAAAACGCGCAAGGCGCTGACCTTGCGGTTGACCAGGTCAACATTCAGACTCAATCCCGTCGTTGGCGCGACTTCGTCGGTGGGGGTGTTGGCATTGTTGAACAGATTGAGAATCATTCCGTCTTGTGTTTGGTTGTAGATCCGAATGTCGTGCTGCCAGGAGAAAATAGCGTTGTCATCGATCTCAAAGTCGCCGGCACCTTTCTCTCCCTGAAATCAATGTCAATACACGTTCAACAAACTAAGGGAATCAGCCTACACTCAGTTGCCACGCGATCGAGCCGTCGTTGCGAACATGGATGCCCGACCAGTAGTGACGTAGAGAGATGATATAGCCGTCATCCAATAGATTAACCGAGTTGATGTGGTATGCGTCCCAAGGCTTATCGTGCGTTCCGAAATCGCCACCCAGACCTTGTTTGGACTTTTCTAGAGGAATTTCGTCAAGGTGATTGAGCGCGCTCCACGAGTACACGATCTCATTAGTCGCGATATCAATCTCGAAGAACATCCCATCAAGCATGTAGTCATCCGGCTTACCGCCAATCGAGGTCAGGTCGTGTTGCGTCACGTTGTAGGCCGTCACCAGCAAGGTGTTGCGATCCGTGATGTGACTCTCGTGAAGATCGATGTAAGAATCCTCGTGTTGACCTTCGGGGGAGATGAAATTGTCCTGCAGCGTGACGGTGTAGATTTCCTGGTAAGTGTTGTCGAGGATATGAACGGTTCCGTATCCGAAACCCAACTTCATCATATTTCCGGCCCAAAAGGTGATCACATCCTCATTGAACAGCTTCTGCACCTTAAAGTTGGCGGCGACCTCGGTGGGCCCCTGGTAGACCAGATGGCCATCATCGCTGTAGATCAGAGCGGCGGTACCCTGATCCTGGTTCCCCCGAGGACCGATGAAGATATAACCGGGATCGGTCTCGCCACTTTTTGTGACGTGCAATTGCGGAGGAACGAAGGGGGCGGTGGCCAAGGTGAGGAAGGGCCAATTATCGGCGACGGCGCCGAGGGATAGCAGCAGAGTCGTGCAAGTGGCTAGGAGGCGGCGAGCCATGGCGGGAGGTCTATTAGAGTCCTGTACCACAAGCGAACATATACATTGATAGTTATAAAAAATAATGACACAGAAGAGAACCAAAAGAAGGACTACCAGTTAGTTACCGAGGTAGTGGTAACAACGGCGAACGTCGCAAGAGGGTATCAATTGAGAAAAAAAAGGAAAACACAAGAGGACAAAAGGAAAGAAGAGGAAGAAGATACAAAACGTGCACCAGGGGTAAAAGAGAGAGACAGAAAAGAAAAGGCCCGAGATGGTGACGAAACAATAATGGCGGCCAGGCCCACCGCCGGACGTGGAGGCGATGGAGGAATAAGAATGAAACTAAGAAATTGTCTTGCGTTTAATCACTTCGGCCGCTTCGGGCAGGCGGTGGGGCCCCGGTTTCGCGTGGGCACGGGACTTCCGCAGGGGCCTGAGGCGCTGATTGGCCTGAGGCGGCTCCCTGACGCGCAATGGGATGGATCTGATCATCCCAACGGTGGACTTGAGAGTCTCGTCTGCGTCGCTCTCCCCCACATGGAGTGGCCGCCTTTCCTATGAGGTCCCGTCTCGCTTCCTAGCCCGTGACTGAAACAGGCAGCCAAGACCCGCAATAGGAATGTCTGCTATCAAGCATCGGTTGGATGGGTCGATTGACATTTGGTCTCAATCAGCCAAGACAGCTCGATTGTGAATCTACGCTGTACGTTGAACTCAGATCTATCGGGCAGCCTTTCCTTTGTGTACTCCGTACCTTCCATAACACTGTCTTCGATCCAGACTCGAGAGCAAGGGGATACTACACATAGTGAGCCCGACCGATGATCTCCAACGGAGCACTCAATCTGCCACGAACCCTGAGCAGATGATCAGCATGAATATCATTATCTTCGATGCGTCTAACCGACCCGCCCATACGGTGTACACTTGGAAGTTGGAACACCGTGGCGCTTATCATCTTGTCAGATCGGAGTTCTACTCCGCGAGGCGTAAAGCCCAATATCCGTTAATCAAAACTGCCAGATGATCAATTGATGGTTACAGTTGGTCGGAATGCCAGACAGTGGGATTAAACGAGGCGAAAAACAAGAGAGAAACTTACGGAGTAGTTTCATTGGGAGCGCTCAGCTTCCAATTCTCCACCAGTTTCCTTTCATCAATCTTCACGCAGAATTAGCATATTGCTGCATGGTTTTCGGCTCCCTGCTTCGTATTTCGAACTATTCGCTACTAGGTCCAATGATCTACAGTAAAGAACATGTCGAATTGGCCACTGCGATGACACCATGATAATATATACCTTTTTAAACATAATATTTGCATTTTAAATTAGTCTATTAAGAATGAGATAGTTACAATAGAACGACACGCATGATACCCATTCAGATGGAACCCCATATAAAATAACCACCAGCTTGAGGCTGGTACCTCAAAAACATGCGCATTCATTCAGAATTATTTTGCGTCTCCGATATCAGAATTCAGTTGTCAATCTCAGCAAGAGCTGGAATTTGGGCGCCACCAGTTCATAGTTCAATTCTCTACCAGCTCGTAGATATAAACATTCCAATTAATACGAGAGCACTATAGACACTAAGCTAAACTGGAATAAAAGGAATACGACCTCCCCGACCATCAGCAACACGAGAAACACCTTCGTACCTCTCCCTCCTCCTCTCCATTGACTCACGAGAGCCCAATCTTCCTACACCCATCTACATAGCTACATACACGCATAGAATCCAACCCACCCACAACAAAATGGCAATCCCAAACCCAATAACTCACTCCCCTCAATACGACCCCCAGAAGGTCGAACACATATCCACCCGCCCCCAAAAGCCCATCGAGATCGTCGACCCGAACCCCACCTGGCCGACCACCTTCTCGCAAGTCTCTCACCTCATCCGTTCCGCCCTAGCACCAGACGCCGAAGCGGAAGACCTTAACCCCTTCCTCCTCTCCATCGAACACATCGGCTCGACCAGCGTCCCAGGCCTACCCGCCAAAGACATAATCGACATCGACGTCCTCGTGGCGGACCCCGGTGCGGAAGACCGCTACATCCCCGCGCTAGAGGCCGCGGGGTTCCAGTTCCTGCTCCGCGAGGAGGAGTGGCATCGGCATCGGTTCCTGGGGCTTGAAACCCCCTATGTGAATTTGCATGTGTTTGGGCCGGAGAGTCTTGAGGCCATCAGGCATCGGTTGTTTCGGGATTGGTTAAGGACGCATCAGGAGGATCGTGATCGGTATGCGAGTGTTAAGAGGGAGGCTGCGGCGGAGAGTCGGAGGATGGGGGAGACGACTATGCAGTATACGGATCGCAAGGACCAGGTGATACGGGAGATTTTGAGGAAGGCGTACGAGGCGAATGAATTGCTGGGAAAGATTTGATTTATTGGCTTGGGTAGGTTCAGGAATTGTAGGTTTGATGTCTGGGTGAATTGTTTAGGGTAAGTATATTTGCGATTTCTTCGGCTAGTATATGGGTGTGTGCTATGGTAAAACCACTGGCTAGGTGGGCAATCTAGCTGCTGACATTCCTGACTTGAAAACACTCTTATAAGAAGTCGAGGGGGTAATTAGTGTCATAGTTCGTTATCTAGAGATAAAATGCACAACATGTGCAGATACTATGTTCCATTAGGATAGTCAGCGGGCTTTTAGGGAGGGAATGGGCAGGTACTGGAAGAGTATATTTATTTGGTCAGCATTCCTTTTGCGTCTGTACTGTTGCTGGTTCTTTATAGTGCATTAGTAGGGGAAAATTACTATTATTGCATTTTATACTAGAAGCAGGTTATCGTTGTCAGTGTTATGCTAGATGCGAAGAGAACCTAGAAAGGGTATATTGGGAAGATGTCTACTATCACTCCATCCAGCCACCACCCACGCCGACCCATCAACCAGCCAAGAGAGGAAAACCCAATCCTTAATTAGTCCAAAGAGAGAGACAGGAAAACAACTGTATATAGATAGAGGGGAAAAATAATAAAGCAAAAAGAACAGCCCAACGCGGGGCTCGAACCCGCAGCCTTGTGATTAAGAGTCACACGCTCTACCGATTGAGCTAGCCAGGCGCTGTTATTGAAAGGGGTTAAATTTAATGTTTTATAAGCCTAGACTAAAAATCTCAGCAATCGATCAGCTACCAGGGAACCATCTCAAGGTGATGTTTCTCTGTGAAATTTCCCAAAGTCAGGAGCATAAAGTGAATTACCACCAAATCTACTCTGATATGTTGATTGCTTACTAGCAACATCTTGCTGTCTGCCATTACTTCTTTTCTTTTCTTTTCTTTTTTTTTTCTTCTAAAAACAATGTTTTCAGCATTTTCTTTGCTTCGGAGATCTATAGTTAACTCATACATACCTATGATTCATTCTTCGTTAAATACTCAGCGTAAGCACTGATCCCGTTCAAACCATAATCACACCCATAATTCATACAGTCCGAACATAGTCCCACCGGCATAAAAGTCCCACCTAAAAACCAACACCCTAAGCCCCCTGTCCAGCCGCAGACTCCTTCCTCGCGCGCCTCGACTCCCTTCCCTTCTCCGACCACGGGAAATGCACCACCGGCACAATAAAGAAACTATTACTATCGTCCGCAATACCCGCAAAGGCATTATACCAGGCCAAGAAGGAGCCCAGCAACGCGAAAAACCCGCCCGACTTCATCAGGTTCTTGTTTGGTTCGCCGTCGGCGCCGCGGTGGATATATCCCACTGCCAGCAGAAGGAGGGCGATGTCGACGACGAAGAAGAGCGTGAAAAATGCGAATGTGGATTTGAGTGTGCAGAAGAGCATGAGGGTTGTGAATATGAACCAGCCCTATAGTGGACGAATTAGCTACGCTAATTTATTGGTTGGAGGAGGAAAGGGTGTTGATTAGGGCAAGGCGGTAGAGGTGTGGGCTTACCATTAGCATCAGGCCGAACGAGTCGTAGAACATAGAGGGCTTTCCCTCGGCGGCTTCTTCTAAAGAGCTCATGATTCCGAACCCGCCAGGCGTGAAGGTAATGGCGAGAGAGATCCAGAATCCGCCGTAAGAGGAGAGGACGGTGGCTCCGAAGGTGTTCCCGATGGCCATTTCCCTTTTGATTTTTACTAGGTTAGCTTTCTCGTCCCACGGCCTGCTTCATTTTTTTGAAGAATGGATAGAAATATACCACATGCCAGCTAAAAGCTGAACCAATCCACCGTACGAGAAGGCCAAACCGATAATGATATTCGGCTCGGTGATATCCCGCACGTTCATCTCGATGCATCCCAGCACGAACGTGGTCAAGGCAAAAGCACAAAGACCCAGAGGCGCAGGATTAGCCGTCTTGCGGTTCTTGGGGGACCGATAGAGACCCGGCTGGAATTCACCACCGAAGGCGGGCAGCGTGGTCTCTGCGGTGTTGACATGCGCAAGGGGCCCGAAGTGGCCATAGTCGATGTGGGAGGAATAATTCGTTTGCGCGTGGGCCAGGGGAGGCGACGAGTCGCTGGTGCTGGCGTCGGTAGTGGTGTTTTTCAAGTCATATTTCTCGGGTGAGTCTGTGGGAGTGGACATTTTGGCTGACGGGTTCAATGTGTTCGAAAAGGTTGATGATTGCTAGGTCACTGATGGAGAGGGCCATGAGCACTATATAGATCTATAATTCTGGCCCCATTGCCTCTCCAGAGACAGACAATGCGGAGAGACCTCAAAATATCGACCAGATTCCCCAATTCTGCAAAGATCTCCCGAGAACGATGATGAAAAGACTCGCCCCCAGCGGCACTTTTGTCGGGAACGAAACATAGACGAAAGCCACAGGTATTACCCCGGAGATCAGCTCAATAGCCACTGATGATCTTCCACTCAGAAGCTGAGAGTATCCACTCTTGCTCGCGAATCTCGCACTTATGGAAAGTTAAATTCGGCGAACCCAATCTTGGCAACATGGTACAGCCAGCGACCTTGGGGGTTCTCCGCATTTGATAACCCGGGGATGCGTTGATACGGGGCATATAGATGGATCAACATGCGGGGAAAGGAAATGTGGGATTATCACCACGAATATTCCTTCTGCCCATCGGATACGCTCCACCGGAACCCATGGGAATAACGACAATTTGTATGGCTTAGTATAAAGGTCCCTTGGAGTGGACGAAGATCATTGGAGAGATCCAAATTCGCGGATAGAAAGTTAACTCTAATTGGGGAAAAGTGTGGGGAATTGCCATCGTCCCTTGTCCCGGGGCTGGCTTTCGGCAGTTGAAACGATGGAAACGTCTAGGGTGGCACGAAAATTGCCTTCGAAGCCAATCTAAACTTTGTTCCTGCCGAAAATTAAAGCCGCTTCCGCGCTGGATTCCGCACTGAGGCTTGGAGATAATATCTCGACGATGATGCTGCATATGCCGATCCTCCAGAGAGCCTGGTTCACCGAGTGTATTGTGCACAATGAAAGGGGATTACTCCCACCTCGTAGGTACCTTTGCTTGACATGGAATTTTTTTGTCGCGTGCGTGGACGTGACAACGTAGCCATTCTTGTTGCAATGCTAATCTCAAATATTCTATCGCGCTTTAGGATAATCTACCCACAAAACCACAGTTGACCATCAACCTCGTCATACAATCTAATCAAATAAAGCCGCAATCTCCGTCATATACAGAGCCAGAGTCTGCAACCGCACCACACTCCCCTTGGCAGTCAAAATAAACTGCAGGTCTATAAATGGCCTGCGAAGGACTCGAATTGATGGAGTCAAGACTTGAGGGTGGACTTTCGGTATATCGGAGGTGATGAGGATTAGGAAAGTAGACAAAAGAGAGAGTGTGTTGACTGTGGAAATATCTTTGAATGATTGCTTTTGATCACCCTGCAACTAGTTTCTGAATCGATTCAGCCTCTCAGGAAGTGGATATCCCCCGATGCCAATAACGAACGCAAAGTCCCCTGCCACAAGTCCCAAAGCGTCCTCTCCCATCCATTGACCCATTAGACTAGCTCTGGTCAATTCCAGCTCGCGTCGAATTTTCTGAGCGACCTGCATTTGAATTAGTCAAGCCGTAGTTGTAAGAGTAGCGAATAAAACATACCAAAATACAGCTCCCGCTAATGATCGATTTATCGACCGAGCACTGCACAATCGCCTCCCCCATTGACTGTGGCGTGTTTGTTTCATAGCCAGCTTTCTTCCACGGCTCGCACAAGCCGGCTGTCAGACGTGAAGGGGTCAAAGAAGGCGCGATGGCCGTGAGACGGATGTTGTTCTTTGTTGCCGCCTTGTGTGCATCGCGAAGAAGGCCGATGATCGCGTGCTTGGATGTGGTATAGGCTGTCAAATCGGCTCCGCCGAAGTAGCCTGCGATTGAGGAGACCATGATAACGGATTTGGGCTCTGAAGTTCCGGGAAGGGATTTCATGTAATGCATGGCTAGTCTCAGTGCTGAGATCAATGATTAGCATTTAGATCATGGCAACAATAAGAGAGAGGGGGAAACCACATACTATTAAACGTCCCCTTGACGTTAACATCAATAACCTCAAACGCTTCCTTAGACTCCATCAACTCCCCCTTCTCATCTATTTCATCTAGCTCAAGAACACTCTTGGACTCCATGATCCCGGCATTCGCGACGACCGTATCGACAGAACCAAACCGCTTCAGAGCCCGCTTGAACAGGCTTTGCATCTGTTCCCAATCGACAATATCTACCGGGACATACATGGCGCGTGAAGGATGTGAAAGTGAAGCAACCAACTTCTCCGCAAGCGGCTGAGAGCCCGGGACGTCAGCAATGACTACATTCGCGCCATGCTCATTGAAGATCCTGGCTGTCGCGGAGCCAATACCGCCTGCTCCGCCGGTGACGATGACAGTCTTTGAGGCAAGACCGTGGAGGGTTTGCTCGTCAAAGTCAATTTGGTGCATGGTGAGAGAGGACAATAGCAGACAATAATTTGAGGAAATAGTGACATGAAAGAGATCTCAGCAAGACAGTCTAGACTCGGGGACTTGATGCCTTTTTATCCCCCATTCCCCTACGTCACATGGAAAAAAGGATAGTGGGAGTGCATAGCTCGTATAAGCAGCAAGCAGAACTTTCCTGAACTTGCAGGTCCGAGGCAGAACGACGTGGCACGAAGCATATTTGGTCGGTACACTTCTCTTTCTGGAAGCTGCCTCAGGTGGATCAATCTATTTGGAACGGGGCAGGCGATGGTAAATAAAGAGAAAGAGAAATATTAGACGAGATGGCGAGTCAGTCAGTCGGTCAACCTTGTCTCCTTACATGCTTACATTCCTTCTCGAATTGTCGAGTTTCTTTGCTTTCTTAGGTCGTCCTATTGGAGACTAAGGGCATCAGCCGAAGGTTATAGGATAACGTTGCCGACTAAGCGAAAGGATCTATTTAGCATGACATAAATGTGATCGAAAACTTTGTGCAATGACATACCCCAAAGTTCCCAAGAAGTATAAATGCAGAGACGTTGTGCGACCATATCTAATCAGCCCCAATAAGATTTAAGCTTATCCATGTACCTCGCCCAGTTAGGAAACACAAGTGCGAATCGTGACACAGCAGGGCATGGAATGTTGCCCTGACTCTCCAGAGTTCGTGCAGGTCGGAGCTGCGAGAACTGGGGCTGCGATGCAACAGTACGAACTGGTGCACCCACCTGCGTTACTGCTTGGCAACTTATTCAACAGTCAATGTCACCGATACGGGACACTGTGGCTTGCTCGACGTGGCAGATGGCTCAGATATCTCTTTGAATCTAACATCCCTGAAGGCCTGGGTTACCCTGCGCTCGTGAGGCTAGCTGAGTAGAGATCCTATCCGACTCTGACATATCCTCCAACGGTTTCACACTGAGCGTCCTTGGCACAAATGGTGGCTTGCACACGTCTCTCGCATTGAAAGAATTTCCTCTAAAGAAGGCCAGTGGTGGTAATTTTGGCCGAGGAGGTGTTCGCATAAGCGCATTAGTGCTCGATTTCTTTTGTATCGTCCAGTCGGTGCTCGGTGTGGATTTTCTCAGCCCCATGAAAGCACGTCCACGTGGGGTCGAAATGGCGAACGGTGGAGTCGTATGTGGTTTTATCTTAGCTCCATGCTAATAATATCCGTGATCTAGAACATCCATTTCTCCTCATGTCATAATATCGACCATAACTGGGTGCGTTGTCGGTGCAGTGCACTAGTCGAGGAATCAGGATAAAAAGAAAACCTGGTATATCGCTTCACCATTGGGAACCTGAAGATTGAGAGAGTATAGAAATTCGGCTAACATTATATCAACAGGCCCATTCCGGAGACACAAACCAAAAGAAAATTGGATGGGAAGAAATATGCGAAAGCCCAGAAGTCCAGCCAGCCACTGCTGGACAGCATCGCCGCCCCCGCCCTGCTTCTTGGGCATACAACTGGTGATTGGCAGCTGGGGAAGGATAGGATCGTAGAAAAGCCAATTATCTCCGACTTCAACGATATACCTCCTTGTTGATGATGTCTTTCGCGTTGTCGCTGACCTCCTCTTCTAGTGCTTAGTCGATTCGTCAAATGGGACGGCCCTCTTCATTCCTCTCACCAAATTAACGGTCATAGATGCCAGCTCCCTTTGAAATGCCGCTTGTTCCTTCAATCATATCGCCCAAGTCAGGCGGGCCCTCGTTTTTATAACCGAGTTGTTGGAATGATCTTACCTCTGATCATAATCCTGAGCGCGAACTAATCGGCAAGAAGACTAGGATATTCTCCTGCTCTTCGATCGAATTTAGCTATACCATCCCCATGGATCGCTATCAGGATCTCGCAATTCCTAGCCCTATATACACCATTAAATCCAACAAACAAGACCCCTAAAGAGCGAACAGGCGCCCCAGGGGAGCCCGAAGAACCTAGAGGACTCGAAAAGCACGAACCTTAAGCGCAAAATTAACTGAAATAAAGTAAGATAAACAATAAAGGACGGCTCCTAGCGTCTAAAGGAAGATCTAATAGGAATATATAAGATGCCATTGCCCTGCCGGCTGCTTATGCGGTATACTAAACTGTCTTCCATCTCAATACTCATTGCCCCTCGTCGGAGGGTTCATCCTCCGATAGTAGACATATATGTTTGCCTTGGACTACTCTACATTGACCCAGCAGTCCCGTGCTGATCATGAAGTCGGCCGCCAGGGGGGCCGCTTCGCGATTGGAAATTATTACGGGGGGAGAGTCCTGCTGGCTTGAAGTATACTCATGTTCCCGTGGCGATAAGCTGACATTCATAGATCGATCCACAGGAAGTTAGTAAGATGAACTCTCCCAGGCATAATTGCTGTTCGGGCAGGTGCAGGTCCGTTCCGCTCATTTTTGTCTTTGGGAATTGCAATTGGTGATGTGTAGACGAATGGAAGGCAATATCCCGTGGGGATGTGTCTGTATCACGTCCCCTCATTTATTCGGAATCCTACCTGCCCGTACTATACAAAGCAAATCAATGGTATGCTTTATTACGCTGTTTATAGAGGCTTAGTACTGTCAGCCCATGAGATCCGCGGGGACCACACGGAGGAGGATGAAGAAAGTCTTCCTTGCCTAGGTGCTCAGGCGGATCTAAGCCAATCCCATGGACTGAAGCTGCATGCGCAGGATACTAGTCCAATCCATCTGGTCTTCTCTGGCCTATAATTCTAGGACTCTTCTCGTCGTGCTTGCCTTTCGTTGCAAAGCAACCGCTCCTCGCTCTTGATGGGCTACTATTAGTTCATACAGAGCTGATCTTGCTTTGGGTCTTGGTTTTCTTTCCTTGCTTTGGCCCTAATATTTAAATGCGTACCGATATCTCGTCTTTACTACTTGCTATACTAGACAGGAAACTACTAGGATATATTATATCGATTGAGTGGTTGACTGATTCTGGCTTTAGGGTCTTTCCTGAGGCTCACAAAGCAGCCGATCTCCCTAGCTCACACCTATGAACTATGCGTCAATCATATACCGCACATTAATAACGAAGAAACTTGGCAAGCAATAGTACTGCGGTCTTTCTTTAAGCTGCTTACCCAAGGCAAAAAGCAGTACTTTTATATATGAAAAACTAGAAGTGGCTCTCGTTGGGGCGTGTCCGTAAAGGGGTGTCAATGAAGTGAAGGGGCTGTTCGGCGGAAGAAAAGCATCAATAAAGAGGAATAGGGGATTTCATCGAAAATTTATGGATTTGCCTTTGGGTTTGAATCAGAAAATAAACCAGCATCTACCTCCTATCTAGAGCTTCAGCAAATAGCTTTGGATCATGTGTACCCAGCAAAACGTCAAGGTAGCCTACCCGGGCAAGCAGGCAAGCGATATAGTATAGGGCCCCGGCCCCGACCGATTAAGACCTAGAGAAAGACTAAAGCAGCCAATATGACTCTAATACCTGCTAGATATTTCGAAAGTCGCCTACATAATAGGTCTATACGGCTTCATGGCTATCAGCTTGGGGCAGTATATTGATATTCAGGTGCTTAAGACAATCTGCCAAACAGTTCACCGTTTACTTGCCTCTCCAATGCACTTTCTAGAGAGGCAACGCGTAACCCAGAAAACTTCAATTATTCCTACGTCCATCAATCAATCAATTAATGTAGTAATGGCCAAGAGTACCCTTTCATATAACTGCCTTCAATTCGTGTAAATATTGCCGTAGCTCGCTTCTCCCTTTACGCCCCCCTCACATCATGATCCCTTTCAACCAACGCAAGTTGAAGATGCCCTCCAAAATGGAGCCACTCGAATTGCACACATATATCTTATTCGAAATAGAAAATAGTGGGTTTCATTATAGTACAGTATACTCCGTAGAATTTGCGGGGACCCCGACTTTCCGCATGCGGGTGTCGAGCCGTCGATCTCTTCGGCGCATCGCCGAATGCGATTCTCGACTTGGACTCATCCCATCCGAACCCCCCAAAGAGAGCAAAAATTAACAAAATGTTCAAATCCACGGTGTCCAGATCTTCGCAAGTCCCAACAACTCATCCAAAGTCGGTCGCGACTCTGAATGGCCCTTGAACCGTGTCCATCCTCCGACGCCCATCACGCCATCCCGACTATGAGTTGCACATCCATGACCAACGAAGCCTGCTGATTTCCTCGGTCTGATCGTCGTGCTTAGACTCTCTTGGCTGCGCTACGACTGACCGGTCTCTCTGCCTGATGACCGACCGTGCCGCATAATCCCTGTCTGCGGTCGCTGATTGCTTGTCCGAAAGGTTACTTACGTCGGCTGTTGGATTTAATCTCACGGTGGAGAGACGGGGGAGAGAGAGAGAGAGAGAGAAAGACTGCGGTTTGATGTCCCCGCAAGCTTCTTTTAATTTCTTTCGCTCCATACACCGTAGGTACTCCTGGTGGTTGGATGGAGAAATAACGCGTGGACGGAGTCTCGACTGGTTCGAATCCTCATTATCATCACGCAACGACAGGGGCGGTTTTCATTGCTTTTTTTGGGCTGCGTTGGGTTAAATAAAGCCTTGGTCTACCGGGCTTGGCCAGTCTTGACTTTATTTCTTGTTTTATACTTAGGCTATTCAGGATTTGAGGTGTGTATACGAGATGGGTCGACGATTGGGCCTCTTCCGGGCCATTTACCTAGTATCTGCCAGTTGTATGGGGTCGTTCGCCTTTGCGTTTGATACGGGTGTTATCAGTATGACCGTCATTCCCTACTAAATTATCTGTCCCTACAGGCACTGACATCATATAGGCGGTGTTCTGACTCTGGAGTCCTTCCAGAATGATTTCGGATACGGCTCCAAGCAGCAGACCTCGGTCAATTCCAACGCCGTGTCGATCCTACAAGCGGGTGCATTCTTCGGCTGCTTCTTCACGATGCCCATCGCATCAAGACTAGGCCGTCGGTCGGGTCTCATTCTCAGCTCCTTGATTTTCACCGTCGGGACCATTTTGCAAGTCATCAATGCGCATACCCTCGGCACCTTCTACGCGGGACGGGTCATTGCTGGCGTGGGGATCGGGGCTGCGACTGTATTGATCCCCATGTACGCCGCGGAGATGTCTCCGAAGGAAATCCGTGGCCGATTAGGCGCTTGCTTTCAGTTGTTCTTTGCAATGGGCGTTATGATCGCATACTGGGTTACGTTTGCCGTGTCGAAGAATCAGCCGTCCGCGACGAAGCAGTGGCAGATTGCGTTGGGACTGCAACTGCTGCCCTCGACTCTGCTGCTGGCAGGGATGTGCACGGTAAAAGAGAGTGCTCGATGGCTGGCGGGCAAAGGAAAAACTGACAAGGCGTGGGAATCGCTGAAATGGGTCCGAGGTGGCGAGGATACGGAGGAGGTACGGCAGGAATTTGACGAGATCCTTGCAGGCATCGAGGAGGAGGCGCGAGTTCGAGAGAATCTGACACTCCGCGAGCTCTTCCTCCCGGTGAACCGGTACCGATTGTTCATCGCCGTCACCATTCAGCTCTGCGCACAGCTGACCGGCAACACCTCGCTGGCCTACTATGCCAACCAGATCTTCTCGGCCGTCGGCGCCGGCAGCTCCGCCAAGCTGGTGACGGGATTCTTTGGAGTGGTGAAAGTAGTTGGGGTCAGCATATTCCAGCTCTTTGTGATGGATCGCATTGGCCGACGCGTGCCGTTCATGGCGGGTGCCTTCGCTATGGGGTCATTCATGCTCATCATCGCCTGCGTTCTGGCCACGCATCCGACCAGCGCCGGCGGCGAGCAGTCCGGGGCCACTAAGGCGGGAATCGCCATGATCATCATGACCTACGCGGAGGCGTTTAGCTTCAACATGTCCTGGGGGCCTTTGCCCTGGCTGTACGTGGGCGAGATCTTCTCGAGTCGCACACGAGAAATCGGCGTGGCGGTGGGAGCCGCCTCCCAGTGGCTTTTCAATTTCATGATGTCTCAGGTGACGCCTCATGCAATTGACAATATAGGGTGGCGGATGTTCTTAATGTTTGCCATCTTTAACTATGCGGTGATAGTGTACTCGTGGTTCTTTTTGAAGGAGGTATGTCAACTGCCCTTCAGGGTCGAGAGTATGAACTGCCTCGCTGACACACATATCAGACCTCACAACATTCTCTCGAAGAAATGCAGGAAGTCTTCGGCGGCGAGCCGCAACCCGACAAACTCCAGGAAGAACAGGGAGGCCTGGACCGAAAGTAGGAGCGGGGAGAAACAGGGGAAGCCTGGCGTTCAGACTCCAGGCATAAAGAAAGTGAGGATCAGCTCCGCTCGTCTTTGTGCTCGGCCGTTACACACGTCCGCGCTAGCCCTAACATTCCCAGCCCATCTGGCGACCTCCATTGGCCTCAATCTCCGTTTCTTTTCTCCGCATTTTCTTTCTCCGCATTTTTTCGCGGTCAGACGTTAAACCCTCCGAAAACTCGTGTGATCGCCGACGTGTCTTCTAATTAACTTGGCTTATGTCTTTTCTTATTTCTCCTGGGCTACTTTTTGGCTGTTGCCGTTGGTCAGCGCTATATAACTCGGGGATTTAATTAGATCATCGTCTTGGCTCTGGCGCCAATCTTACCAGCCTATTTGTCCGTCTGCCTGTCTTGTCTGGGCTAAATGATGGACTTCTGCTGATCTTCTTTCCTTCATATCCTTCTATTATCACTTCTCATGGCTCAACCATATCTATAAACATGCGATAAGACAGCAATAAACCAAGTCCATTCATATATCTATCTATATTCAACTTAGAATGACTGCGGGAAACCCCAACGCGCGACCCAGCGACCCGGACGGTCTGGTACTCGAAGCCTGGGGTCAGGGTCTGATGGTAGGATCGCTGGTGGTCATGGCGGCCTTGACGTTCTCCAACATGAAGCGACGCATTTTGCTGCATAAGTTGATTTTTGCCGAAGTTGACTCCCTTCCCTTTTCTTCTTGATTGCCCATTGCCCTCTTACCTCTACCACATACACATACACTACATCCATTGATCCACCATCATCCAAACCCCCAACTAAACACGGGAATTAAATCCTAACAATAATATGAAATAGTTAATCCTCGCCATGCCCCACGGGACCTTCATCTTCGCCAAACCCCCCACCTACGGCTGGTACCTGTCCGTCAGCGCCATCGGGCTGAACATCTCGTGGAGTCTGCACAACGTCATCTCGTGGATGAAAAACAAGCCGTTCTTGTCGAGACGCGTGTCCCGCTTTTACATCGTGACTGTCCTCTTGGTGCAGCCGTACTGGGTGCTTGAGATTTATGCCAATTTTGCGTTTTTCAATAATTTCAATGACGTGTTTTTGAAGACGAGGCCTTGGGAGCCGCTGTTTCGGTATACTTCCCTCCCACTCTCACTCCCTCGCTCTCTTGATATACGAGACTGTATATCTATTTTTCGAGATTTGCATATCAAAATGAAAGATGAACACAAGCTGATCAACAAGGGCAACTTCTCGCACCCAAAAAGAGACCCCTGGTGGATCTTCACCACCATCTCCCTCTTCTACACCATCAAGCGCGAATACAACTTCGGCATCCTGGAACTCGTCTCCGTGAGTCCTCGCTTCGGCGTCATGTTGGCGAGTATGTGTTTGAGCATTGCGTTTATCATCGTGGATACCTGCGCCGTGTTGAATGCGTTTGAGGGAGCGGGGCTTCCGACGGGCATTGAGCCGTTTTGGAAGGTTAGTTTATCTTTTCCTATATACCGTTCCTTGTTGATTATGCTGATACTTTACACTATTCGTTGCCTTACTCTCTACCCATACCTACCTACCTATACTCGACCTATCTATCCATCTATCCTGCTATGCCATCCCCTAACCTGAGCCCTATACCTTAACCAATTCCCCACCAAATATCAATTAATACTAACAACCAATACCCCCGGCCTCACACCCCCGGGGGAAGTCACGAATGAACAGCTCTCCTTCATATTCAAATGTCTCTGCGACATTGTCATCCTCGACGATTTCAAAACGGCCCTCGATCGCATGCGCACCTACTGGATCCAGAAACGCGCGCGGTCGGGCGAGATCTTCCTCGCGGATTATAATACCCGGGAAAGGTCCGGGCCCTGGGCTGGTGATAGGGGTAGGGATGAGAGTGGGGGTGGATCTTTGGGGCGGAGTGATGGTAGGGCTGGGGATAGGGATTGGGAGAGGAGGAGGAGAGTGGTGGTTCTTGGTACGGAGGGGGATCGCGACTGTGCTTGTGGATGTGGGTGTGGGTGTCGTGCTGGGGGTGGGAGGAATGGGAATGGGAATGGCATGAGAGGGAAGTTTGGGGATGCAGGGGAGGATGGGGTGCCGAGGGTTTATTTACGAGAGGATGTGTCTGTTTGATTTGGTTTCCTCGAGGTGTTTCATTTTGTTGTCCGTGTGTTGGGTCGGCCGTTTGATTTTTAACTACGGGAGGTGTTTTGATTCTATTCATGTACGGGACAAAGACCTGTTGATTTATCCTCTAAATACCTCACCATAGCTCATGCTATATATCATACCAGATACCCTCGAATATCTGTATCAAAAAGCCTTCTTCAAATCCATCAAACTAACCGTCACCTTGTTCGTCTCGCCCAGCAACACACCTCCCCCATGAAGAAGCAGCTTGGACGGATCCTCCCGCAACACTCGCAACGACCTCGTGTAGCTGTGTCCCTCCGGCGTGGCAATCTCCGTCCACTCGCCCTCTCCCAGATTCTGGTTGATGAAGATCGAGTCCTGAGTGCCCGCGCTAACAATGATCGTGCCGTGCTTGCCGCCATAGGGGGTCCAGACGACGTACGGCGAGGAGGTCGGCACCGTGCCGCTGGAGACCACAAGGCGCTGGTGCGGCGCCGAGTCGAAGTCTTCCGGGTCGGCGGAGATGCGGTAGTAGATGGGGAAGGAGTAGGAGGAGGTATTGAAGAAGGAGCCGTATTCGTAGACGAACATGTATTTGCCGTTGGGGAGCTGTGGGGGTTAGTTTGGTTCGTAAATGGAGTAGTAGTTGGTTTACCTTGGTTACGACAGGCATGCCAGGTCGGTCAGTGTAGGTTGGGTAGGAACTGTATTACTTTTAGTAAGGGAATCTGGACTTGAAGAATGAAAACTTACACATCATCCTTAGGGGCACTCCAGTTCTTGAGATCCGTCGTCGTCTGGTGGGACATCTTCTGACCATGAGTCTCGTTGGCCCTCTGATCGGCATAGTAGGCGATCAATTTGCCCTTGCTGCTCGGTATTAGACCAGATTGGAAAACACGAACAAGAAACAGAGGAAGGACATACTGCGCCAAAAGGAACGGCTCCCACACCGGCGTCAACCCATTGTTCGGCACCGCTTCTCCACCCGCCGCAATATGGCTCAGGAACTCCCAGGTCTTGCCTGAGTCCCGAGACGCATACAGATCAATCTGTGTCGACGACAGATCCGTCGGGATGCTACTTCCCGCCAATAGCAACGTACCCTTCTTGTACTTTCCCACGCGCTCCGGCAGATAGTACAGGAAAGGCTGGTAGCGCAGTCCCAATCCATTGGCCGTATCGTGGACACGCGAGATCTCCTTCCACGTCTGTCCGTGGTCCTTGGACCGGTAGATAGGGAAGTACACGGCCGGCGGCTCAGGCGAGTAGTTCTCCCATGTGGCGAGCAGGTCACCGTTAGGCAATTGCTCGTTGCGCGCGTACAGCGTCCGCGGAATCGTGTAGTCCTCGGGCGGGCTGAAAATGACGTTTTGGGAGTAGGTCGGGATACGGGCCTTGGAGATGGATGCGGCCAGCGCCAAGGGCGCCAGGGTGAGGAGGTGAAGGAAACGCATTTTGCTCAATTGCCTGGTAGGTCTTGACACAATGCCATTTTTCTCGCTTCTTATAGTTCAGGAAAAGATCCCAAACATAGCTCCTCGGGAGGGCTGGTATAGACAGCCGGAGCTATCCCGCCGGAGTTGTCCCAATTACGGACTTCCCGTCGCTGGGCAGTCACTAGCGGCTGAATTTCCATCAATCGTGTGCCTGCGCCGTCGGCAGGAGCAAATTCTTAAACGCATGAGGCCAACCGAGCAGGAGAATGGGCTCATCATGCCGAGCTATTTGTCTTGCGGGGTGGACTTGGAGTCTGGGCAGTCGGCAGGCTGGCAGGGGTGGCGGGAAGCCGCGTGGCGGACAGGATTAACTTATTGACATTGACGATCGTATTATTATCTCAGTGTATTCACTTTTTATTTGAGGTTCGAAGTCATTATAGACAGACACATCATGACTTATATCCAGTGCAGTGGTGATCGTCCACAGAATCCGGAGAATTGGCTCGGAGAAATAACGTGGAGTAAAAGACGGCGTGGGATGGCACGATGGAAGCGGGGAAATGCGGGGAGACAAGTAGATTCGATGACGAGATGGACACTTGGCATTAATCTCGTGAAATTTGCCAACGTTGGCGATGACAGAATCAAGTGGAAGGAGAAGTAAGGAAGACGGATAAGGCCTCGACAAAAGGTGTCACATCAGCTGACTCCCCATCCGTTTGCATCTCGGAGAATTGCACCTCACCATCATCGACCCCTGGCGACCAATTGGAGAATTGTCAAAAGACTGAAAGACACTGCTCTGTGCAGATATGCACAGCATCGTGGTTATGGAAGTTACACATCCCCCCACGAGGGGCCTACAGCACACTATTTATGTCGCAACAGACCTCGACAACTTGCAAAGAAACAACTCCAGGTAACTGAGAACCAGAAACACTCGAGATGGTCTTGAACTTCAAATCTTCCGAGCAAATCCCTCAAATCCAGACAGTAGCTCTGGTTGACGAGCTCGGTGGTGATATCGAGTTCCGCGAGGATTACCCCGTTCCCACGCCCGGACAGAACGAAGTGCTCGCAAAGGTTCTGTATACGGGGGTCTGCCATAGTGGTGAGAATATCTCCCATGATAAATCTACTACCTCAGGTTCTAATACCCAGATGCCTAGACCTTCATACGAAGAGCGGTACTGCAGCAAGCGCCGATGGCAAGCCCCATACCAATAAGCTCCCGCACATCGGTGGACATGAAGGAGTAGGGCGAATTGTTGCACTGGGTCCTGGATGCGGATCAGATTTGAAAGTCGGAAGCTTCGTCGGCATTCGCTTCTCCAGTCGCATCTGCCGGAGATGCGATTTCTGCTTAGCTGGGATGGAGCAACACTGTGTGAAGGGCACCAACCACCTGGTCCACGAAGACGGCAGTTTCCAAGAGTATATTGCGCTTGACGCGGACTACTTGACACTACTGCCGGACGATATCGACCCAAAGGTCATGGGTCCCGTCCTATGCGCTGGCGTAACTGCATACAAGGTATGAGATCTCCTTGCCGTTGAAACTCGAACCAACCATATGCAGGCCGTTTTGAATGCCAACATCCGGGCAGGTAACTGGCTGGTAGTGGTAGGCGCTGGCGGCGGCCTCGGACATTTGGCAGGTGAGAGCACCGGCCGGGTATAAAGGCAAAAGCTAAACTAAGCAGTGCAATACGCAAAGGCACAAGGAGCTCTGGTCATTGGTATAGACGGTGGCGATAAGAAAGACTTTGTGTTGAGCCTCGGGGCCAAGGAGTTCATTGACTTCACATCCACCGATCCCGCCCAGCGGGTCCACGAGATCACCGACCTTGGGGCACATGCAGTAGTGGTTACAGCGGGCAGCGCGAAGGCCTTTGCGCATGCATGTGACATGTTACGTGTCGGAGGTACGCTGAGCTGCGTTGGTATACCGCCGGGACGCCCAGCCCTGGAAACCCCCATCGCCACCATTGTTATCAAAGGTCTAAAGATCACGGGCAGCCTCGTAGGATCGCTAAAAGAATGTATGGAAGCTGTGGATCTGGTTCGTCATGGGGTAGTCAACCCGGTCATCAAGGTCCGACCTTTTAGAGAGCTCCCTCAGGTATACGAGGAGATGGAAAGGGGTGACATAGCGGGAAGAGTTGTTCTCCAGGTCTCGGAGTAAAGGTCTTAACCCAATATGTCTTGAGAGTGTGCTGGGATTTGGCTTGAGCGATGAAAGAAGCTTAGCTCTGAGCCAAAAATGAGTTCTCATGATCATCGAGAATGGTTTCGTCATGTAACATATTTTCATGAAAACTAAACTCTGGTAGTCGTGCAGGAGCCAGGACCAACGCTTCGGCGGTCTTTGCACGAAGAATTGATTTCAACATGGGGTCTTGGTCCAAGAAGGGAAGAAGCTTCTGATAAAGAGCATGTAGATAATCCACGGGTCTCAACTGAAAGGACAGCACGTTTGGTGAGCACGTGAACAGAACGGTATCTGCGAGCGAATTTGCTACTTCGAAACATTTCAACAGCTATATCCTGTCAACTACATCAAAATTTGTTACAGTCAGTAACTTACCTGATCACGACCCAAAGGCAGCAAGTCGGATTCTGTAAACACCCGCAGCGAGTACATAAGATCGCGACTGACAAGCGCCGGGAACTTGAACGTCATCAGCTCGGCGTACGATGAGGTAGAAAGCAATTGCCTCGACAGTGCCTCCTGCCATACAATAGTCCGCATCCATTCCTTCGTGATGCAGTGGTCCGCGATCCGCGAGGTTGCTTCGTAGCGACAACTGAGCGAGAGCATAGACAACGCAGCTTCAGTCTCAGCTAGGCTATTAGCTGAAATTGTAGTATGATCAATCTTTCCGGTGTGTCGCTGCACCGACAATCCATCAAAAGTGGCGAAAAGTCTGGCCAGTTCGACCAACCCTTGAACATGGACGTTGCTAGTTTCATCTCCCAGATCCGGGACCAGAATAGGTTTGGTGTAGGAAGGCGCAAGACCAAGGTGTATAGCATAGCCTCTGCACAAGCATAAGCATTTCGCTCCCACGACGCAAATTCTTCATCGTGATAACTAGAGCAAGCAGTAAGTCAACAACTTACCTCTCAGAAACCCACAGTAGAATAAATAAAATCTCATCATTTTCGATAATATCGTCCTCTGGACTCCATCGCCGCTCCTTGGCATCATCCGAATCTAGTCTCAACAGCCTCGCGCCAGAAATTGCCTCTTGTATGAACATCATTGCCGAATTGCGCCGGTTGATTTTCGCATGATACACATGCAGGAAGAACGAAACAAACACACTCCTCAAGTCCGGATGATCCCTGTAGCCTGTCTCTTCGCGAAGCCGCATACACTCCGTCGCCATGGCCGCACAACCCTCAGCATCATCGCCATCCCCCACGGGCCCTAGCTGCAGCTGAGCCATCGTTGCCGCACACAATGCCGTTGCCAGACAGTACGTGCTCACATCATACTGTCCGGATTCGATCCTCCGCAGAAGCGCCTCCGCATTGACAACAGGCCACACGCTATACGAGGACTGCTGAAACCGACGCACCACGAATATCAGCGTCGATGGGGGAATCCGCCCCAAGGGGTCATCGCTCGTCAAGCCGGAAGCATTTTCCGCGATGTGCTCATGTTCGGGTTCCGGGTCTTCTTGAGTCTGAGGATTCTCGGCAGGCTCGGCGCCATTACTCAATCTAATGTTGGAGGGCGCTGATACCGATACGAGCGCATCCGGGTCCGACTGGCCCCCACCGGTACGCCGTCGCACTTTGGGGCCCCGTCGCCGCGCGGGTCTCAGGTATGTGCAAGACACTCGAGTCGCGGCGTCCTGGCAGGTCTGGCAGGGCCAGGCGCCGCTGCATTTTACCTTGCGGGATATACACTCATCACAGGCACGTTTGGTGAGTTTGGGGCGCATGGATGTGGATATGTAGATCGATCGAAAGTGGAGAGAGAAAGAAGGACAGAAAGCGAGTGAGACAAATGATGGAAATGTAGAACGAAATGAGGGGAAGCAAACAAATTCAAACAAGTAACATGATTTGACTGCCTGTCTTCTCAGGCACGAATAAACCTGGAGAACATCGGACGTTCTTCTTCATTGTTCGACGTAGCCGAAGCTCCATCGGCCTTGGACCTTCCTTCTTTCTCAGTGATCCACTCCATCTGAACCGCCCAGTCGAAGGAACCACCGGACGCAGTGGAGTCGACGTCATGCTCTTTTCTCCACATTCGCATCCCCCTCATACTTAAGGGTTGAATCCCCTCCTTATTTCCTTCAAATACAATTCATACTTCCTCCTTCTTCCTTCCAGTATCTACACTCCAACCAGAGTACATACATACTCACATCTCACAAAATGGAAGACAAGCCCCTCGCCGTAGCCAGCACTGATGTAAGTCCCTCCTTCCTCCCTTCCCCTTCTTCATATCCTACAACCATCTACCTATTACCTACAACTTAACACATACTAACAAACCCTTCTAGCCCTGCAAGCTCGCGGCCCAAGAATCCTCCGCCTCAGTGATCTTCCCAACCTTCACCTCCACAACGGCATGGTCCCTGGGCCTCGCCCTCCGCAGCCGAATCCTCTCCCTCCCCCCTCCGCAACGCAAACCCGCCCTAATCTCAATCGCCCTAACGGGCGGCTCGGAACCGCACGTCGTATTCCAAAGCGCCACCGAACCCGGCACGATCCCGGACAACGAGGTGTGGGTGCGTCGGAAGCGCAACACGGTGCTGCGATGGGGCGTATCGAGCTGGTTGATGCGCGTGAAGATGCTGGCGAGCACGGGGCTGAGCGGGGGGGAGGTGGAGGGGGCGTTTGTGAAGAAGCATGCGCTAACGAGTACGGGTGGGGGAGGCGCGGCGGATGATTTTGCGATTCATGGGGGTGGGTTTCCCGTGAGGGTTAAGGGGGTGGATGGCGTTGTGGGCGTTGTGGTTGTTAGTGGGTTGAAGCAGGAGGATGATCATCAGGTTGTGGTGGAGGTGGTGCAGGAGTTTATTGCGCAGGGGGGTGTTTAAGTTGTATTAGATTAACAAATGAGGTTGAGATTGTTTATACCAATTCGGTACGGAGTACTTTATCAAGACGGCAGGATTGGGTGACATGGTCTACAACTGTAAAATCAATCAAACAAATCAGTCAATTGTATGAGGTATCAAGCTATTCCTGTCACCGATATACCCAGTGTCAGGCATCGTCTTAAACGATTCTTTTCAATCACGAAATCGGACCAAACCGAGTAATAAAGATAATGTCTCAGATAGATAAGAAAAACTCCAGAAAAAAAAGTTAAAAAAAAATTGCCCTCTAAGCTAATTTTACAATTCATCATGACCCATGGGCTCGTCGTCATCCTCATCAGCCGGGGCAGAGCCGTACAGCTTGCTGGTGATGGGGTAGGCCACGTTGGACAGCTGCTCCTTCTGCTCCTCGAAGTCCTCGGTGGTAGCAGTGGCAGCGTTGTCGTCGAGCCAGTCGGTCACTTCCTTGACAGCATCCAAGATGGTCTGCTTGTCATCCTCATCGATCTGGCCGCCCAGTCCGTTATCGTCGCTGACCTGGTTCTTCAGGCTGAAGGCATAGTTCTCCAGTCCATTGCGGGCCTCGATCTTCGACTTGATGGCCTTGTCCTCCTCGGCGAACTGCTCGGCTTCGGCCACCATGCGGTCGATTTCCTCCTGGGTCAGGCGACCCTTGTCGTTGGTGATGGTGATGGACTCGACCTTACCGGTACCCTTGTCGCTGGCGCCAACCTTCAGGATACCGTTGGCATCCAGGTCGAAGGAGACCTCAATCTGAGGAACGCCACGGGGGGCGGGAGGGATACCGTTGAGCTCGAACTTGCCGAGCTGGTTGTTGTCCTTGGTCAGGGAACGCTCACCCTCGACTGGAACAGACTGTTAGCAAAAGATCACGAATTCGAGCTAAAGAGCAGAACTTACAAACTTGGATGAGAACGGTGGGCTGGTTGTCCGCGGCGGTAGAGAAGACCTGGGACTTGCGGGTAGGGATGACGGTGTTACGGGGGATGAGCTTGGTCATGACACCACCGGTGGTCTCGATACCGAGAGTAAGGGGGTTGACATCCATGAGAACAACGTCGCCGGTACCTTCCTCGCCAGAGAGGACACCACCTTGGACGGCAGCACCGAAAGCAACAGCCTCGTCAGGGTTGATACCCTTGCTGGCCTTCTTGCCACCGAAGAATTCCTCGAGAAGAGCCTGGACCTTGGGGATACGGGTGGAACCACCGACCAGGACGATGTCGTTGACATCAGCCTTCTTGACCTTGGCGTCCTTGAGCACCTGCTCAACTGGCTTGAGGGTCTTCTTGAAGAGCTCAATGTTCAGCTCCTCGAACTTGGCACGGGTCAAGGTCTCGGAGAAGTCCTCGCCGTTGTGGAAGGCCTCGATTTCGATACGGGTGGACATCTGGGAAGACAGAGTACGCTTGGCCTTCTCAACCTCGCGCTTCAGCTTACCCATGGCCTTCAGATCCTCGCGGACGTTGACGTTGTTCTTCTTGTTGTACTGTTTGACAAAGTAGTCCATGACGCGGTGGTCAAAGTCCTCACCACCCAGGTGGGTGTCACCAGCGGTAGCCAAGACCTCGAAAACACCGTTGTCGATCGACAGAAGGGAGACATCGAAAGTACCACCACCGAGATCGTAGACGATAACCTGGCGCTCATCACCGGTCTTGTCCAGGCCGTAGGCGATAGCGGCAGCGGTGGGCTCGTTGACGACACGGAGAACGTTCAGACCGGCGATGGTACCGGCGTCCTTGGTGGCCTGACGCTGAGCGTCGTTGAAGTAGGCGGGAACGGTGACCACGGCGTGAGTGACCTTCTTTCCAAGGTAACCCTCGGCGATCTCCTTCATCTTGCCGAGAACCATGGCGGAAACCTCCTCGGGGGTGAGGGTCTTGGGGGTCTGGTTGACATCGACCTGAACGACGGGCTTGCCCTCCTTCTTGACGATGTTGTAGGGGAAAGTCTTCATGTCCTTCTGGACATCCTTGTCCTCAAACTTGCGACCGATCAAACGCCTAAACAAACAATCGGTTAGAATTCTCGTCTTCTGGTCATATCTTGAGGCAGAAAGTACTCACTTAATGTCGAAGATGGTGCGCGTGGGGTTGGCGGCGTATTGGTTCTTAGCGGCGTCTCCGACCAAGCGCTCCTCATCGGTGAAAGCGACGTAGGAAGGAGTGATACGGTTTCCCTGGTCGTTGACGAGAATCTCGACCTTTCCATTTTGCATGACACCAACGCAAGAGTAGGTGGTTCCCAAATCGATACCGACGACTGCAAAACAATCAGCATATAGCTCCCTATCAATGATCCTATGTCGCGAAGATGCATACCAGTCCCGTAGCTGTCGACAGAGTCATCCTGAGCGTGTGCGGTACCGAAGAAAGCCAGGGGGGCGATGAAAACGAGAAGCAGGTAGAAGATGGTCGACCAAGCAGCAAACGGCTTGGCCACGCCATTCGGGCTAGATGAGCGCGCCATTATGAACTATGTGTAGGACGTAGTTCCCCTTTCACGACGGAACACGTATTAATGTGAATAATCTCCTCTATGCAGAAGCAGACGCGTTCTCAAAACTCGTCTGGAAGAAATTAGGAAAACACCTCTTGCAGTAGACACAAGAGAATGTAGAAAAGACGTGAAGAAAAGCCCAACCACAGTCGAGTAGTAGAAGGGGAGGGGAGGTGAGGAAAGAAAGAATGGGGGGTGAGGAGGAGAAGACGGGAGAGAAAGAGAGAAAGAAATATCCGGCCAGCTTTGTTCTTGTATGGGATCTTCCGGCGGCGAACCGGTGCAGCGGCCATGCTGGCCTTTTCGCCCGTGAAGGTTTACTTCTCACGCGCTGATTGGCGGAATCTCCCCAGGGACCGCATGAGTCAGCGACAGAGCCCCGCAAACCGCCTTCTGCTTGAGGGTTTCTGCCGGAGCAATTCGCAGGCGTTCGTCCGATTGGAACAGGCGGAGGCGGTCCATCGAACTTGCTAGAAAGGGTTGCTTATGTCAGGGCTGACTCACGATAGGCCCGGAGCCCTGACGATTGCCTGATCGGGAATAGATGGGCCCTTTAGGATACGTGGAATCTCCTGTTCGGCCTCATTCTTGAGTCAAGGAAAGGGCGGTGCTGTTTCATGAAGCGCCACGGTACTTCTAGATTCCTCCACTTGAGTCAATCCTCAATCTTCCATCTAGAATCACTACATCTGTCCTTCTTACCTACCTGCAATATGTCAATATGGACAGGTGGCGATCACTGACTGCTGAAGACTGGGACCCTGCCAAGCACCAGTATCCACCCACCCCCTAGTCTGTTTGAAACCCGATTGCACATCATACCCCGTGATGAGATATTCTTACGGTGTTGGAGTAGAATCATAATCTATGCAACGGTGTATTCTCACTAGTATATGTACCTGTTCTCTAAAAACCATCATATGAGACCTCGTAATGTCGTGTTCATTCCAATAACCCTGCCGCCACGGTGTCTCCTCCAGCCCGGAGAACAACCCTCGTAGGCGCTTCTAACGGCACAGCGCGGTCCATTTCCACCTCGATGCGTGCCACTGTGCCCGGTGCGACGACCTTGGGTCTCTTCTTGACGACCTCGCCCGACCCTTTGTCCAAAGTGGCAATCAATTTGCTAATCCGTCCCGGCACATGTAGGCGACCCCGGTGGACGTCAACCATGCTGGGCATAAGGTGATCGAAAGCTAGCACCTTGGTTGTGAACGTGGTGATGTTGGAGATCGGAGCGGATGGCCGGCAGATGACATCGCCAGAACGGAGATGAATCGGGTCGATGTTGACAAGGTTCAAGACCACGTTCTGACCGGCCACAGCCCAATCGCTAGGCTCGCCGTCTACTTCCAAGCTGCGGATCGTCGCCTTCTCTCCGCTGGGCATTGTAAGGATCTGATCGCCTATCTGAAGACTGCCGGCATCCAAGCGACCCGAAATCGACAGAGGGTTTTGCACGCTGCCGCGGAAAACATCGCCGATAGTCATGCGCAAAGGCTTCTCCAGCGCATGAGAATTCGGCTCGGTTGCCTCTAGCTCCTCGACCAGAGTTCGCCCCTGGTACCATGACACGTTGGGATCCTCGCTGCGCCTGTTGACATTGTCACCACTGATGCCAGAGCAAGGCACAAAGGAGATGCTCTTGGCTTGGAACCCGGCCGTGGTCAAGAAGGACGAAACTTGCTGCTCGATCTCCTCGAATCGGCCCTTGTCCCATTGCACGGAGTCCATCTTGTTCACTGCAATGATGATTCTTTGTACGCCCATACTGCGCACCAGCAAGGCATGTTCCTTGGTCTGCCCCTTCAGCCCGGATTCGAAATTTCCGATGCTAGAATCGATAACGAGAACAGCGAAATCCGCCTGACTGGCTCCAGCAATCATGTTTGGGACGAAGTCTCGATGCCCAGGAGCATCCACTATCGTGAACACGGTCTTCTCGGTCTCAAATTTATTAGTGGCGATGTCGATGGTGACACCCCTCGCTCGTTCTTCGGTTCCCTGATCCAGCACCCAGGCAAGAGCAAACGATCCTTTCCCAATCTTCTCCGCCTCGCGTCGGTATTTGTCCAAAGTGCGTTGATCGATGGCTTTCAAGTCGGCAAGCAGACGGCCCATAAGGGTACTTTTCCCGGCATCAACATGACCTGCTCCCTATCAGTAAAAAGCTCACTCAATCCGTCGCATACACACTCACCAATGACCGCAAAGTTCATGGCCTTCTTCCGCTGGGATTTCTTGTATTCAGACAAGACATCCAAGTTCTTGCTCTTGACATTCACCTTCTCTTCAACGGTCAGATTGCCCATGCCTCCAGCAAGGTCACCCTGGGTCTTCTTGTCGCCTGCGGATTTGGAAGCGGTTTGTTTCGACTTCATGCCTACAAGTATATTAGGGAGGGTCCTAGTTCTTTCGCCGAATAGCCAAACCTTTCGCAGAGCTCTGTGCATTAAGCACAACGTCGTCGGGGCTTGGGCCTGTGAAGTCAAAAGGTTCAGTAAGATCTTGTCCATATATCGCCATGAGATCCAAGGTATTTGAATGCAAGTGGCTGAGCTCGGTTGCAGGAGGGCGTGCAGCATCCCCCACGATGGTACTAGCAAACGTTGAAGGTGGAGCACGAATGTTGACGGCCGGTTCCTCTTTCGGTTCGCTACCAATTTGAAGTGCTTGTGTTGCCTTTTCCAGGTCCGCTTCAACCGGCACACTTGGTTTTCTTGGCTCCGGTGACGGCTTTTTCGCCGGCGAAGGGCTTCCAAGACGGGGTATCGCTTCAGGCGTGTCGGGTGATGGCGTACTCTCCGACGATCTCTGAGGCTTCCCATTCCGAGCAAGTCTTTCGCGCAATGACAGAGGGGCCCCCTTTGATTCGGTTGACGGCGCTCGAGACTGGTCACCCCCTGCCACTGGGCCCGGAGCTGGTGATGGTGCTTTATCCGATTCCTTTTTCTTGCGCGCGGCCGCCAGAGCCGCCAGTTTCGATACTTTCCCGCCGCCAGTTTCGGGGTTCCCTCCGAGCAGCCCAAGCCTAGGATAAAGAGGTTCTATAAGGATATCGGCCTTGCGATCCGCCGGGACATTGAGCCATGGTGTATCGCGAAAGAATTCCGCAGCCGAGAAGTGTGCGGTCTGCGACGCCGGCTCTAGGGTAGACGGAGGCAAAGGATACGCAGGCACTACGAAACCTGTTAGAACATGTTCGAGCTTCGCAGGTACGGAGTCAGTTTGAATCAAAAATATCAATCATGTAGCAAGCGAGATCATACTCACCATCACCGTATGACAGTTTCCTTGCGGCCAAAGATATATTTCGATCGACAAGCCGAGCCCAACCACCACCAGAATCCATGGGGCAAGTCAAAGGGGAGGGAGAACACAAGTGCTTACCCGTAGTTCCTTTCGCTTTCGGGGCTGCCGCAGGCGCAGGCGCAGGCGCAGGCTTCTTCTTCACTTCCTTGGCCTTCTTGCCTAACCAGACCAGCGATTTCGTCAGCAAAGCCATTGCGATAACCAAATAAAATAGGATTATTCCAAACTCACCCCTCAAATAATTAACCGACTTCTCAACATCATTATAATAATGCCACAAAGACTCCTGAACCTCTTCGCGAGTCGCTGTCGTCACAGAGGGTTCCCCCGACCGCAACTGCCGAAGAACCTCAGCCGTGCACTGTTCCAGGAACTCCTGCTCCTCGGGATCGGGAGAGTCGTAGCCGTCGTCTTCGAAGTCGTCTTCGTCGTAGCTTAATGCTTTCACACGATGGCGCGACATGGTGGATATTTAGGGACTGCTGACGGGAGGCGGGGCAAGGTCTGGGTGAGGAGGGGCTAGGTAAGGAAAAGGGAGGGAGGTGGAGGTTTCGAGCGATTGTTGGCGAATTGAAGTGTTTATCCTGCGCTCTATTGGAGAGGTTTGAATGAGTGAAAATAACAAAAGGGGAGAGAGAGGAGGAGAGGGAGTGAAGGAGAGAGTGAAGTCAGGGACCGAAAGGAAGACTTGTGGTGGAAGAAGTCGAAGGGAAGGGAAACCCACACGTCATTCCCCACTCGATTGCTGGATGTGTCATCCATAGAGAAGAACTGCGAATGTTTACTGTTTACTGAACATGAATCATTATTATCCAGGCGCATTACTACAAGCAGATCATTTGAAAATGTTTTAACTGGTTTTCAACTCAAAGACTATCTTTCTAAAGCTATAATACGCAGCAAAGCCCCAACTCTAGGCATCTAGGGATCATCTCTATATCCCCTACCAAGTTTCCCTACAGGAAGAATTTTGCTGCGTACATACATCCATACCATCATCAGAGGTCGTCAAAAAGCAATCCAAATGCCTATAGTGTGTGAGAAGGATGAGAGGGAGAGAACTATGAAGTAAACCAAACAACAAAAGAACAGCAATCATTTCAAAGGACTGCCGCTGAAGAAGTCGCCTGCGCCGGGACCCGTGAAGCTGCCGTTGCTTGGGGTCAGGGCGATTGAGCGACGGAAGGCCTGTCTCGGAGTGGTTGGTGCGCTGACGGCACCTGCGGCATCGGGCACGGTGGGGGTATTGCGGCCACTGTTGTTTTGCATCGTCACCGCGGTTCCCGGTCGAGAGAGAACCGTGGTCGTGCCATTGCGAGGAGGGGGACGGAATCCTAGCTTGGATCCCTCGCGGAAGATTTCCTCCAGGATCTGATTGACGATCCCTGCGTCCTCGTATTCCTGGAACTTCTTCCACAGTCGGAGGGCCATGCGTGCATCCTCAATGGAATCATGGCCACTGTTGTTATCTGCCGGTTCCTCCTGGATGAATTCCTTGAACACCGCCCAGGCGAGATATCGAAGACTGAGTCGCCGGTTCTTCCCGGGATGGAAGAATAGGTATTGTGTATCCACCGTCTGGTTCTTGGGAACCTGAATGTTGATCTGCCGGAAATCCGAAGCCAGACCATGTCCAACAAAGATACAGCCTAGGTTGAGAAGCAGCCATAGTTTCTTATAAGCAACCTTGAGAGGAACAAGATTGTGCTGGCTAGTCCTCGGGTCCAGATCACCAGGCTTGATGCCAGAATACTGGGTGACATAGTCAACAATCGGCTCCTTGATGGTGATGTAGTCGTCGATGAACGGGACACCTTCGCGGATGCCGGAGCCGCGGAGAACAGAGACTCGCGCAAGGCCGCTCTTGCTGGGCCTGACGATCTCCTGGGAGCCGTCTGCTTTAACGTCGATTTCGGCCTTCTCGAGGTCCACAAATTCGGTGTCGAGAGCAACAGGGGTACCGGCAGCTGGCTTCTCCGTTTCAGACAGCGTGACTCGAGATTCCACGGGGCGGCCGGCACTGGTTGAGTATAACGTTAGCACCTACAGGCTATTTAGCTTACGCGGGGTTCACTCACTTTAGGGACCAGTCACGGAAGAGAAGACCGGTGTCCAAGAAATTCTTCCAAGAGTCGTCGATGGCATGTCTGGCATCCCTTACCTGGTATGCCAACACACATGGTTGCTTCCATGGCTGATTAAACCGCAGGGCTTCGTCTTTATCGACCTCAGTGACCAAGAAGTCATTGAAGAGGTGCCACTTGTTAACCGCTTCGGTCTTTCGAGAGGAAATGGAAACATTGATAAAAGAGACCAGATGGGGTTTCTGGTGCTCGGGGATATCGATTTCTGAGACCAGACCGACCAGCTCATATACCACAAGCCCGGGCATATTACCCTGCTTCCGCAATTTGAGATCTTCTCCTTCGAAACAAAGGATCTGACCGCCATCGACAACAATACCAACTTCTTCGGGTAACCACCCAGGTATGCTCCATAATCGTCGGTAGATCGGATTAGTGAGGGCTGCATTCAGGATCAAGACCATGGGCATGCGGTGTACGGTCTTCCTGATGGCCACTTGCTGATAGCGTCGACAGTAATTGCACCATCCTCTGTTCTGTGTCTCACGCTCAATACTGGCCCGTAAGATGTTTGAAAACCGGAACGCGGGGTTCCTCCGAGCTTGTTTGGGATCAAGAGCTGGATAAATTAACTCGTTGGCAAGGGAGTTGCCGGGTCGAACGATTTCATTCTGGCAGAAAATGCATCGGATCGACTCCGACGCAATCGTGGCTAGCCTCTGATCAAAATCATCAGAGCTTGGAAGAATCATGCGGAAATCATGTGCGATCTGGTTGAGGAAGAACCGGTTGACCGACTGGATTGCAGATGAAAGCGATTTCGTGGTCAGATTCTCTTCGAAGAGACCCAAGTTGGAGGCTTCGCGGAAGCTGCTAAAGGTTTTCAATAGATTCGTGGCCTGGCAGTTCTGGCCATTTGCTTTTTCGAGCATGTCGAAAAGATAGCCCATCTCGCAAAGCAGGCAGCTCTCGATGATACAGTTGCTCGCAGCATGATTCAACGCCACGTTCCGTACCAGAGGGATGAATTTGAGAAGTTGCAGAAGGGCGTTGGTGAATGAGTTTGCAATGTGCGTCTCTAAACCGGAGAAATCGGTTTGGTTGTAGAACCTAAGAAATAAGTCAGCCTCATATTCGAATTCTGGCCAAAAGTCAAGGTAGGGCACTCACCTGAAATCAAAATCGTCGACACCAAATCTGCTGTACTTTATTTCAACATTGCTATATTTAAGGAGAGGATCATCTTCGGCTTCTCCGTTCAGCTTTGCGCCTGCGAGAGCCTCGGCCGTATCGCTAATAGAGCCCTCGGATTTGGCCCTGCTTTGCTCTCGTGCCTTCTCGCTCAAGAACTTCGGGGCAATCAGAGCGGGCTCTGTCGTAGCCAACGCTCGAGTGTTCTCCACCTGGTTTCGTCTGGTTTTCTTCGGGTTCGGTGCATAGTGTCCAATCTCGGCGGGGCGAAGGTAGGGGATCAACCCGGGGTCAAGGGGTGCCGGTGGACTACCGATTTCAAAAACAAGATGACTCGGCCATGCTGATAGCAGGCGATCGTGATAATATGGCATACCGATCATGTTCAATGGCGTCTCGGGTGACCAATCAAGGGGAGGAGCGCGGGGGGTGACATCAGCGAATTCGGTCTCCTTGCTCATTTCATTAAAATGGATCTTTGCCGGCGATCCCCACAGGTGAATCATGCACTCCGCATCATTGATCGCCAGAGCTTCTCCGGAAGGCGAGAGGTCGATCCCAAGCATATACGACACGTTGGCCTGGCGAAGATTGACCGTGTTGGGGTTCATCAGATCCACCACCTGAAGCTGACCCGTTTGTGAGGCGACAAAACTAGTCGTATGAAGCTTCGGGTGCATGCGCACATAGGCCGCCCCAGCATGGAACGGGATAGGAGGCAGCGGCGAGAGGGTTTTGAGATCGTATACGTTGGCCAGAGGATCCACAATCGAAGATCCAAGATGTCTGACGGAGAAACCACACGTAACCAGGAGATCATTCCGGGCATCCATATCATTCACGGCTGTCCCATGAGCCTTCCACGACTTGACGACCCGAAAATCCGACAAGCTCAAAGCGTTAACGGAGCCCGTATCAGTCGCCGCACAGAGATACCGACTCTTCTTCATCATCGTGTAATTATACTCGGTCGGCAGTTTGTCGATTATAATACCCTTGTCGATATCGATGGTGAACATCGCGCCTTGGCACCCTGCAACGATGATTCTATTCAGCTGCGCCGTGAAACTCATGCAGCGCAGATCGACCATTTCCTCGTGCACGACATGCCATTGCGTCAACCCGCGTCGTGTTATCATGTGCACGCTTTTCGAAGACAGCGAGATTACGCCCCGATCATGGAACAGGATCTGTCGAACAGATCCTTCGGAAACAGGGTGTGCCCGGACAGATGTATACCTCTGTAATTCAGGTCCGTAGAAAGAAGTAATCCGGCCCTATCACAGCAAAATCAAGTAAGGGCGTCAGCGCAAGTCACCACATCAGCTAACCCCAGTTTCATCAACACGCACATATTCATTCCCCGCCCACAACAATTCCATCACATCGTCGAAGGCTACTGTCGTCGCGACCGAGGGCAACGCATGCGCACTTGGGGGAGGCACCGGAATGCGCGACAACTCATCCCAATCGGATTCCATGGTTGCCGGTATTACATCTGGGCCTGGAAGCCCAGGACGCAAGGTATCGTATTCGACTCAACAGAACGGAACTGCAGATATGTTGTTTTTTTTTTCTGTCTTTTTTAGATACTGAATCGGCTCAGCGCATCCGGAACCAGGGCGAAATCGGGCATCGTTCGGCGAAGGACGCGACTGCGGGGGGAGCTGTTAGAGGGCACGGTTCCTCAGGGGTAGATGGGCACGGGTGTGGAATAGAAGGTGGATGCAAGCAAACCGCTTGCACCCAGTGATAATAGCTAATCACCTCAGTATTCGTCACTCCTCGAGTCACACCGGCCGGGAGTGACCAACTTCTGACATCAAAAGGCGGCAGTAAAAGAGGTGCCGGACACGTCATCACGTGAGGGAGCTGGAGCGGGGGTGGGCAGCGGCGTGGGGCCTAAGGCCACCGCTTTGAACTACCTTGCTATTTTCTGCTCTGGGTTTGACTACATTATTATATGGGCTTACGGAGAACCCTGTTTTTGGCAATTAATTGAATTGGCAGACACATTAATCGTTAATTGACACGCAAGAAAGATGTGTGATGAAACATGAAGCTTCAAGAATGCCCCATACGTGTACATTTTGCGGAAATAGGATTTGTTCCGTCGCAACTAGAGCAGATTCAGAAGTATAAGACTACCCGAAGCTACCCCAGAGAGATCCGACGATGGACACAGGTATGTTCTAAGCAGCCCTCCCTTCACTTGCTCTTCGATTCACGATTTAGCAGATCATGGGATAGGCGGTACCATTGGACCCAAATCGAGGCGGTTAACCCTCATAACTCATCCTGGGCACGATGAACTTATCGATAGAACGATGCGGGGTTGGAATTAGGGGCACCTCCAGGAGGGTTGTATGCCTGATAGCCTCCGCCACCAGGGTTAAGGGGATAAGGTACGGCGCCGGCTGCGCCCGGGACAGCAGGAGGTTGGTGCATCGGCGCTGGTTGATGGGACGCGGGGGTAGGAGGGTATGGGGCCATTTGCCCCGTGGGAGGTACGTTGGCTGCATCATCAGAGGGGTATGCTGGGTTAGAGTACTCCTGCTGGGGATAATGTTGCATAGCGCCTGGGATTTGAGCGCTAGGGTAGGGGGGTCGGCCTGCCGAAGGATGGTCGACAGGCGAATCATAAACGGACGTTCCTAGTTCCTGAGGGTGTTCATACGTCGACTCCGGTCGGTGATGCACTGGCTGGTAGGAGTCGGGGGCAGGCTGCGAAGGCTGCTGTTGGTATGGTGCGCCTGCAGGAGGGGTTTGGGTGCGCGGGTCTGGAGACTGAGTTGGGGCAGGATACCCAGACGCCTGATCTCCTCCATAGTAGGGATTCGTATTAGACTGGACGGGCTGGCTCTCTTTGTTTTTCACCATGTCAGAATTATGCACACATATTAAGATTTCCATTGACGAGACCAACCTTGGGGGCGTGGGCTGAAGTACCGCTGAGGGTCAGCCTGTGCGCCTTGAGGATAACCCAGGGACGACGCAGGTCCAGGATATCCGTACTGAGGTTGGCCTGGTCTGCCATACTGCGGTTGAGCGGGGTGCGACATGGACGCCTCCAGGAGAGTCTCATAATCCCGTCGAGCTTTGATGAATTTCTCATTGAGTTGCGTAAACTCATCTGGATGATGGTGAGCGGAGAGCACAACACTTGGTTAAGTTTTTTTGTCATGAGATAACATACCCTTCTTCTGCGAGTATTTCCCAATCAGCTCGATCAATTTGGGCCGAATTGCCAGGGTAGAGTGGTAAAGGTTCGTGATCTCCTCGTTCTCTTGCACATTGGGCTCAGAGCCGCGCGTGCTAAGCAGGGTCAAGAGCTTCTCGACGTTCTTGATCTGTCCGAAAACTTCGGTTTCCGTCTGCGCGTCCCGCTGCAGCTCTTCGACCGTAGGATCAGGAAGTTTCTCAACGTAATTGAGAGGAAAGATTCCAGTCTGCCCTCTCAGCGAGCCCTTCCACCAATCCTTATACACCGACTCGAGCACAGCAATGACATCGCCCTTGCGAAACTGCAATTCACCCGGCTCCGATGGCTGGAAGTCGAAAAGCGCTCGGACACGCGAGACGGTGGCCGCTGAAGTGCCCGAGGGCACGGCTTGAGAAGCTGCTTCCTGGATTGGGTTGACCGCGGAAGAGCTGGCTTCGGGCTGGTGGTCCAGAACGGCGGCGGAAGTGGCAGCGGCGGCCGGTATAGGTTTTTCCCTTATCGAGAGTGCCAAAGCCATCTGAAGTTCCTCTTCCTCCTTCTGGCGATCAATGTCTGTGATTTCCGTTTTCACGGGTTTCGACGGAGGTTGTAAGTTGGGGTCTGAGCGAACAGCATGGACTGGTTAGCATACCGCATGCGCATCAAATCAAAAACGTGTATCTTACTTTGCGTCTTCAACGTCATGTAGGCTTGTTCCATAATCCCGAAATCCGGGTTACTGGCGAACATTTCCGTCCACTCCTGCATGCGCTCCAAAATCTTCGATTTGACTTGCTGGTGGGTGTTCTAGAAAAAATCACTGTTCAGTACAATCTTCGCGACACGGCAGCACATTGCAATCTTACCCTATCACTCGCCAGTCGTAACAAGGCATCCGTGAAGCTCCTTGATGCTAGTTCGCGATGGATCTTAGGACCGCAGTTTTGCGCCAGGGCATTTCCGAGCTATGTTTACGGTCAGCGGGGGAATTCGAATAGCAGCTTCCAAGAAGTCTCCGGGGGTAGAGTGGCGCAACGAACCTCCAAAGTGTATAATTGCACATTGGCATTGCGATGTGCAAGGCGCTTGATCAAGGCAGCAACAGCATCCTTTGCACTAAAATCCGGGCGCATGTCAGCATCACCGTGGCCTTGTCCAAACATGAAACCAAGGAAAGCCTACCCAGATTCCTCCGCAGCCACTTTGTCGCAGACATCCTATCAATCCAACGCAGTCAGAATCAACTCGGTCTTTACTCCCAACGAAGAGATGGTGTCCCCGGCAAGGTTCTCGTACAAGTATATATTCCCAGTTCTCGGAAGTGAGATTCTCATCGGTCGCCTTGGCTAGATGGGGGGAAAATCGCATGTCAGCAATGGACTTGAGGACAACAGAAAACAAAGTCGCGGGGCGATGCTAAAGCCACCGAGAGGTCAGGGGGATCTTACCGACAGCGTCATCAAAGGCGTTCTGCTGTTGCCGAAACATCACGTATGTTTTGCCTCGAGCTGGCCTAACTCAGGTGCGACTCTTAACGTTCAACGTATGGTGATTCCGCCGATCTGATTTATCTCTCCGGAATCTTATCACTATTCCGCGAGATCCAAAACCGAAGACCGTAGTCCGACGTGGCTAACTTTCTCGTCCAAGAATGCGCAGATCAAGGCAGAACACCGGAGGGTGCGGGGGGAGCGGTCAACGGTCGCCAGATGTCCACTCTGGCCGGTGAGTTGGATACGGTAGGAGAGGTGAATGTAGGCAGTGCCTTCGAATGGAAGAGTGTTTAGGAAAGGGATGTCGGCGCAGTAAAAGACCAGGAAGAAGGTGTGGGTTTCAGCAGAGAGAAAAAAGCTTGGGCATTGAGTGGAAAGGCTGCAACCTGATGCGAGTGACGATGGTTCGCGCAGGCGGAGGACCGCCTCTGACGGGCCGCGCGCTACGCCTGAATAAGCGAGCTCAGCTGTAGGCGATGACGACGTTTACGGATGCTGTCTAGATACTACTAGGTACATATATTTTTATGATAATATGACAGTGAATGTTGGCTCCCTATCTGTCACCTATACCACTGTCTATGAATATTCTCCTGATAGACCAGTAGCTCGGGCACCATTCACCTAACTACTAACCACTAACAAATGCCCTAAATATACGAGCTCAGTCTCCCAGCCCCTAGACTACGAACCCGCCACTTTGCGGTCAGTGACCTGACTCATTGCGAGGTTCACGTACCCACTGTTGATCCTAGTCTGTATATTTTAGGCTTAGATATCTCTCTTTCGTAACTTTTTCCCCAACGAGAAAAGGACCGCTCCAAGGCAGTGCACAAGCTGAGGATCGTATGTATTCTACGGGCAGCTCTTCCTTATATATCGTAGCAGATACTCATATTAAAGAGATAATTCAGAGAATCAAGCTGATCATATCTGCCCACCAACACATAGACACCCACGGTACATACGTACATACATACATACATACGTAGTTGGACATCACCCACCTCAACCCCAGATGTATACCCCCAACCGACAATAACCACCCACTCCGGACAACCCAAATAAACAGACAGCAAAACACTGGAAATATACAAACATCCCACCACACCAACCCTATCCAACACAATCAATCAATAAACCCAATCCTAAAACCCTCGTAGCAAAGTCCGGTTCAACACCATGCACAGCCTCCTTCCCCCCACCCCCAACACCACTACACACGCCCCTTCTGGAGCCAGCAAATATACCCATTGTCAAACCGTACGACTCCAAGAACAAGGGAACGGGGACCACATCCACAGCTACTACACACAATCATCAATCATAGCCACCAGGCCAAGCCAAGTCGAGCCAAGACACCGCTCTTATCTACCGAAGGACCATAGGTATGTATGTATGTACATACGTAGGTGGTCGGAGGGCACCGGGGGGTATTTCAGGCAGCCAGACAGACAGATAGTCAGGTAGGTAGGGAGGCACGCCATCGGTGACACATGACGAATAGGACAAGGGACGGACTGGTGGTCTGTACGACCTCGGCGTGCTCATTCGAGTCGCACGAGCATGGGGAGGGGGGTTGATTGAGGCCGGGAGGATTTGGGGTTTGTACATAGACCAGGTAGGTGCCATGTTTAATGAAGAGGGATTTGGCGCTATTAGAACAGCTCAAACCAGAACAGGACAGAACAATGGGATGAGAAAGGTATAAGGAATGGTAGCAATGTTCAAGGAACGAGTAGATAAGGTAAGTAGAAGATATGAATGCCTTGTATTATGTTTTTGGGCCCCACAAGTAGAAGATAGATAGGTCGTTAGTCGTTATAATGATGATGAGGATGAGGGTGATAAGAATAAGAAACGCCAGTCAACTACAACCGAAGACAAATAGTAGATAAATGCTTGCCCCATTAGAAATATATCATTCACGGCCGCTCTTGCTCAGTCATGATATTGGATATTGAAGCCCGTCCGGCGACATGGCAATAATAGCAGGAGCGAAAGCAAAACATATGTAACTCCAGATAGGATTTACAGTCACCTCCCAGTAATCTTATGAAAAATAAGATGGTAGAAAGATAAAGACAACACAAACACGCCAAAGGAGTGAGGAGAAGTGCTAACAATCATCAAAGATAGGAGGATATATGGATCATCGAATGAGAGTGCAGAAATGCTCATGCCACCAGAGAGGGGCGGCGAGAAATCAAGAATAGGGGAAGTAATCATCAAATCATCGCCATCTATAACATTTAAGATCCGGGGAAAAGAAGCCCAGAAAGAATAAAAATAGCACCAGGAAAAACGAAAGTCTTTCCCATTATGCAATGCCAGCTTTTCATAGTCCGGCAAAATATGAAACATCAGAGGTAATGGGTATCTGGAGGAGAGACAAGAGGACATCAACATATATAGAGACAGCTAAATGCGAGGCATTTTTTTTAGCCCCCCTTCTGAGCCTTTTCAGCGGCCCGGCTAGCGCGCGCAGCTTTGACAAGGGGAGACAAATGATTGAGCGGTGCGCAGAAGGACATGAATGGATGCTGTGCCACAAGTTAACGAGCTACTCGGACCGAAGATCGTAAAAGTTGACAACATACCTTCAGCAGATCATGTGCCGAGGCTCTCTTTTCCGGGTCTACTTTTAGCGCAAGGGACAGGAAATCCCGGAAGACGGGCGACAAATTGTGTTCGTCTTTGATCTTGGGTGTACCATTCGTGGCAATCAGGTAGAGCGCCCGCAGGGGGGATTCCGTGAGATAAGGAGGTTCGCCCTCGATCATCTCGATTGCCATAATACCCAAACTCCAAATGTCGACTTTTCGGCCGTATTCCTTTCTGGTGACGACTTCAGGGGCCATCCAATAGGGCGTGCCGACCATAGTGTTGCGCTTGTTGTGGGAGTCGTTGATTTGGGCACAGAAACCAAAATCGGCTGTAATTGTCCGTTAGACGCGATTCGAAGTCCTGAATGTCGACTCGTAACTTACTTAGTTTTATGTTGCCATCCATGGAAAGAAGGATGTTATCAGACTTGATATCACGATGAATAACCCCTTTCGAGTGCAGGTGCTGCAAGCCATTAAGCGTCTGGAATCAAATATTAGCAACTCGATTGCCAGGCACATGCGAGGAGCGAAGAGGAACTCCGCCAAAAAATAAAACCTACCTCTCGACAAACAGCCGCAATCTGGGCTTCGCTCATGATGTTGAAAGTGACGACATCAGTCAGACTGCCGCCTTCCATGTACTCCATCACCACCCACAGGTCCAGACCGTGGAGGTAACTGTCCAGGAAATTCACGATGTTCCTATGCTTGCTGTCTTTCATCACAAGGATCTCATTGATGATCAGATCCTTCTTTGGCTGCAAATCAAGATTCATTTGCTTGATAGCAACACAGTTGTTGGTGCCGTTCTGGTAGGCGGTAAAGACACCGCCCGATGCACCCTGCCCAATCTTGTTGAGAGTGTGATACATCTTGCTCGGATCTCCGGGGGTACAGATGGCGACCAGTCGAGACCGAATGTCCATAGCAGTGCTCTGACGGGGCCGCTGCCGGGGGCGAGCTGCGGGAGGGGCACGGGAAGGATCATCCACGGGGGTGACATGTTGCGGAGGCGGGGGCTGCACTGTCTGTTTCTGTTCCGGCCGGGGTTGCTGCTGCTGCTGCTGCTGCTGACGTTGGCTGCGGCTGCGTTCGAGCTGTTTGCTGGCAATTGCTTGTTGGGCCGCGGCAAGGGCATGCTCCTGCTGCTGTTGGTACTGCGCCGGCGTGGCCACGACCGCCGGAGGCGCCCATGCCGCTTGCGACCCGTTGGTTTTCGAGTTGGATCGGCTGGGTTGAGACTCGGACGGCAACGGTTCGGTCTCCGGAATGGGTGGCGTACCGAACTGGTTGGCAAAGGGATCCTGAACCGGCCGGTTGGAGGCACCACCATACGGACTGGTAGCCACCGGTGGCTGAGGTGCCGGCCGGGCAGGAGTCATATTGGCGGGCGCCGGAGGCTTTGGCGGGGCCCGATTAGGGATGAGGCCGCCGCCACCAATAGGCGGGGACATGGCTTGGCCAACCGAAACACCACGGGGAATGGGAGGCGGTGCCCGTGGATTTTCAAAACTCCCTTCATGGTTTTGAGGGAATCGAGGACTCGTCGGAGGGGATGTTCGCTGAGCGGCAGATCCGCCGGAGCCGGGTTGAGACGTCGCCGTCGTAATCAACTGTGGTTGCGGGTATGCGTGGTCGAACTTGTGCCACACCTCATCGTCACCACGAGCATTCTTTTCGTAGAACCGCATAATATCCACCATGGTCTGCGGGTGCTCCTCCTGCTCCTTCTTCGAGATACCGCTCTCCTGCAGCAACCGCTGCCATTCTCGGGGCAGACCCGTGAACTGACCCGTCTGGTTGTCATAACCGACGTGGGTAACGTGGACGGGATTCTCGGGGGCGGAGATTTTGATGCCACGCGGAGAGCCTAGCATGCTGTTGACGAAGCTGGAGAAGCTGCTCTTCTTGCTTCGCCCGGTCCCCAGCGGCCGAGCGGCACCCCCTTCATCGGAATACCGTTTCGTATTCGCGGGGCGATCATTGTCCGTCCGATTCACGAGATTATCCATCCGGTTGTGTAGAGTGGTGAAACTGGCAGACTGTCTGAGGCCACGAGGGTCCGGGGTGGTTTGAGATCGTAGGGTCGGAGGTTTCTCGGAGAGGGTTCCTACGGGTTCGGCGCTGTTCTCGTCAAGAGCACTGAGCATGCCCCGGGAATCAAACGGGGCGCCAATCAATTCATCTGAGCTTTGTTCGGTCAGAGAAAATCGTCCCGAGTGGGGTGGACGGGCTTTGCCGGAGTAAAAGTTGGCAGATGGCTGGGCAGTGTCGTTGCCAGCAATGACCGGTGACGGGCCCCCGCTATTCTGGTCGACGGAGGACGAAGAGGAGCCGTATGCGTTGGATCGTGTGCGCGAGTGCTCTCGACTGCCGGCGGCAGACGAACGTGGATAGACTGGGGCGGAGGGATGGCGTTTGAGAGAGGTGTTACTTTGTTGGCTCTTGAGGATTCGAGAACTAAAGCTAGGAGGATCTTTGTGAAGCTTGCTTGACTGCCGTCGAAATTTTAAAGAGAAACTATCGTGATTCATGGCGTACGGGATTTTAGGGGAGGGGAATTTAACAGGTCAAGCGACTGGGAGGGGAGGTGGAGGGAGCGCAGACGGTCGTAACAAAGTGACAGGGTTCCAAGTCGACTAGGCACAATGGCTTGATTGGAGGGGAGAGGGGGGAAAGCCACCGGGTGAGGCGGTGCTTTCTCGCTGTCCCTTCCGTCACTTTCTTTATTTTTTTCTTTTTTTTTAAGAGGTGTTGGTTTGATTTCTTGAGTTGTTGTTGTGCAGCGAGGTATGGTGGGACCGGGCGTCTGGAGGTGGGAAGAGAGAGGTGGGTGTGAAACTGTACAGGTAGTATGTGTATGGATGATTGGGAGGGGAGACGATGGGTAAAAACGAATGATGGATGTTGACCCAACGAGGATGACTGTCGTTGGATGAGACGGAGTAACGGGGATGCAAGAAGATCCAGTTAGGTCGACGCAAGGGAGGACGCGCGCAAAAAGGAAAAAGGGAAAGGGAAATGAAAATGAAAATGAAAAAGAAAAAGAAAAAAGAAAGAGAAGCTGCCGCGGGCTACCGTCAACCACCAAAATCCAGTGGTTGGCACGTGGAGAGCCGCTGAGTGTCCAACTTTAGGCGGTGACGGGGCAAGAGAAGAGAGGGAGGGGATCAGAAAATGAATCAACTGCAGATAACCGACAGCTCAGCACACAGATCTGCAATCCACTGATGGACAGTTGCGAATGAAAGAGAAGGAGAGGGAAAAAGAAGACGAGAAGGCGAGAAGGCGAGAGAGCAGATGAAAAAGCAATTATTCCTTCTAGTCGATGATCCCAGGGGAGAGTTGATTATTTTATTATTATTATTGATCAAATTAAATAAAATTAAATAAAAAAAATGGGAAAGGAAAGGGAAAAAAAAAAACACGCAGCGGAACGAGAGGAGACGGGGGGAGGGAGGGATCCAGTTGATTGATTTAGTTAGATTGGAGGCTGGACCAGCGACGGGGACAAGCGAGTGCCAAACGGGCCGTCAGTAAGGAAAAGATTTGACTTGACTTGAGGTGAGGTGAGTTGAGCTCAATGGAATTCTTATTTTATTTTGCGTCGATTTTATTAATATATTAGGATGACCGGGGACCGCAATCTCTTTTTCTTGTCGAGGAGGGGGGAGGGAAAGAGAGAGAGAGAGAGAGAGAGCAAACGGCCAGCCACTTGGCCTGCCTGTGACGTACTGGCGGGTTGACAATAGGGCGGTCAATTAGGTGTATTTCTTATTATTCTAATAATCTAATTACTTGTCCTTCAATTGAAGGAGAAACTTTGGAAGTGTCCGTATGAGTCTCTTGAACACACCCTCGTTGCGTTTCTAGTCTGCCCCCCTTCTCCTTCCATCGGTTAGACGCTGGTTAGCGGTTACTGAACTATCAGGGACGAAGTCAACAGAAAAGGCTCAAACATGGGACAGAGTCAAAAGCAAAAAACCAAACAACAAAGTACCGTTTATCCTCCGTACTGCTGCTGGTCCATCCTCGCCGTTGGATCGTATCAATACGGAAGACTCGTAAAAGAACCAAATCACTTTGGTCGCAATATTATTTATGATAACAATTATATTTGATTGGGATTACCCGCCGGCTCCAGGACAGGTTTACATCACCTGTCTCAGATGCGACCGCTCAGAAGGGCAGGAGAGAAATTCTAGCCACATCTTGACCCCAGTCGATGTGATCCGATCGGATAAGACTTCCCCTCCCCCTCTCCGTTCCAATAATTTGGTTTGGGCATGTTTTGTCTTGTGGTCTACCTAGGTAGCTAAGTAGCTGGGGATAGCTCCTGGGACCTGAGGTACTACTGTAAGTGTACGGAGTATCCCCCAATCTCGTCCCTCAATCTCCTGGGGACCGAACTACCTGAGTATCTGTGCGTTATTTCGGAAAAAGGACCGCTGGGCTTGAATGACCGACCCGACGACGTTGCCAGTCTCGGCTGGAATCTTAAGATTAACGCGGTCCTTCTCCCATGTCCTGAATTTGAATCATCCGTCCATCGTTCTCTCGCCCCCAAAGAAGAACGTTTCCATTCTGACATAATTACTTTATTTGGCTACCTAAACACGACCTCATCTGACATTATCACAAAGTACGAAGTGTGAATCAAATATAAAACAAAAACGAAATAAAAGCCCTTTGATCAGGACGACCGAAAAAGAAAAAAAAAAAAAAAAAAAAAAAAAAAAAAAAAAAAAAAGGAAAAATTGGGAACCCCGATGACGATCAGACCTCTCTTCTTCCCAGAAGATCAGAGCGAGGACTGCCAAATCAAAAGCGCGCGAAACAATGCTCCGTCCAGCCTCCAGCTCTTATCACTTCCAATTCTGCAGGTACCGTCTTATCCTCACGGCTGTGATCAAACCGGATGTGTAGGATTCCAGTCCGGCCTCCCCCTGCTCCTGCAGACACATATACGATGCAGCCCGACCAAGTCACACATGTGTCTCTAGTAATCTTCCCATCCCTTACCGGTGCAATTTAATCGTCTGGGTTCTGGAACGGAGAACAGAGCCGTTCCGCTCTCTGCGTCTTCTTGGCCGGTCGGACCTGTGGGATATCATATGTGACTGGTCCTCATTAGTCGGTAGCCCTAATGATGACGATGGACGATAGTCATCATCATAATATGGTCAATTGACAATAGTGTACACAGGATTCAGTATGTGGCAATGTGCCATCGGAGTCCAGAGTCCAGACCCCAGACCTGACTCAGGAGAACCTCGAATCGCAGAGAGACGGGATATTTCAGCCTACGACGACGCTAGCGTCTCTCCGGAGCGCGACGGGACCAACTGTCGGAGTCGTCCAGGACACACTAGGGCATCCTTCGTCTTAGTGTAGTTAACTCTTAAACGTTGAACTTGACACGAAGGCAGTCGTTGCCGGCTCCCCGGATTCTTTCGTTCGGGATAATTTCCTCCCATGGTTCATCCGCTTGGAGTGCGTAGTGAAATCAAGCCATTCATGGTAAGATTCACGTCAAAGACTCAAATCCCCATCGATCCAAATTATGACAGCCAAGGGGATTGATTCCGATCGCATTCTCGGATCCGCATGTGTCACGTGAACACGGCCGCCAAAGAGAAAAAAAATCAAGTAAAATAAAGAAAATCCGGTTCTCGTCCGGGAAGACACGCGATCAGCGGTCCGGATGATGTCAAATGGCCTCTATGGATCCAAAACCGAGAAAGACCAAGAAAGTGACCTGCCGGAATCTGTTTAGGACAATAATACATAAAAACATCAAGATGAAAATTGCCATCTCTGACCTCTCAAAGTCCCTCCGTTCAATTACTGGACACCGGTCAGCTATCAAATCTCTGCTCCGTAATCTCCTCAGGGGCTGATCGTCATAACAGTGGGCGATATTATTGAATATATGTCCACTCCGAGGGGCTTAGTCCGAAACAATAGAGACCAAGAGCCCACATGCCGAGAAGAATCAGTCCAGAAAATTCTTTCTCCAGCCGTTTTTGCTTCCTTGCTGTAGGGGATAAGGCACGGTGGCCTTGCCAATCCAATGCCGAAATGGAAGGCCTCTTCGGGACTTTTTTTTGGCCGCGATTCCACTTATCTTTTAATCAATTGATATATGGATGGACAGGAGGTCCAGATTTTAATATCGATTTGTTTAGGATTGTTTTTGCGATCTGTTCGATTGTAGGGAGTCTGGTTATCTACATGGTAGTTAGTCGTACTGGGTGAAGTAACGGTTCAACTCAAAGCAGATGACTCGGTAGGGCTCTCTTGACCTGTACCTCTAACCTGTGGACGCCGCAGAGAGGTCAGTCTACGGATGAATCTAGTTTGGATTACTAGGTATTGGTTCTGCTGTAGATGATGAAAGATATTACCAGCCTGGTATCATTAAAGATTAAACAAAAGAGGGCATCGACGCGGCAGTTATATATATAACAAACAGTCAACCCAAGAAACAGACCCGGTGTACAATGAACACCACTGTTCAACGCTTGATCTAATCAAAAATATCCTCGTATAAAACCAAATTAGCACCCAACGCACAGCCAAAATATCTCATCGCCGGCTGATTCTACCTCATGAAGCCACAACACGGATACATACGAGCAGCCATCACAATGGCGCAGCCACGTCCGTATTTGACAAGCGGGGATGAGGCCATAGCTTTGACATGGTCATTGTTATAAAGATCTATAATGTCTTTCGGTGTATTCCTTACATCTCACATGCATTTGTATGACCTGAACTATCATGTCCGTGCCTTTACATATAACTATATCCACATGGTGTTGACCTCCTTTTTGTACCGTCAGATAGCATGTGGGCATCACCCCTTCCACGGAAACGGCAGCCCCTCGAGTTAACCTCAACGGGGAACCCTTCCTTTCCTCGAACAATTAATGCAGTATGTTGGGCGAGTGCTTTTCAATAGATTATGATTTGGAACAGCATAGCTGATCTTTGTATCTCAGACAGTTGACTACACCCGAGCATTTTCCCACAGCCTTACGCATCCAGCAGGCGAAAATCTCAGCAGCATCAAGCAATCGGGCCACAATTGATTCATCCGAGCCACCTTGCGAAGAAATCTCATCTTCAAACAGCTCCATTGGTGCTTCGATATGTTCGCAACATCGGATCTCGGTGATCTCGTTAGTTCTAGAGCGCTGATATTCGCGAGCGGATATATAGAAAACAGAGCATGATAAAAAAAGAAAAGGGCTCTTGTATGGTCAATAGCTTTACATCTTAAGAACTAACGGAGCTCCTAACGACCTTACTCATCGCATGATGCTAATCTGATGAGTAGGGTAGAATAAGCAAAACCTACCGCCCAACAAACCTCACCTCCAACATCCTCAACGGCACATACGCCACTCCCGTAAACACCAACGCCAACTCATTCGCAACGTCGCCCCCATCCTTCCCGATCTGCCTCGCCAACACACCCACATAATACGTCTCCACCATACCCACGATCCAGCCCGCCGCGCCGCACAAGAACGCCGTGAAGCCCGCGTACCCGACGGGCAGGCGAGACGGGGTGTTCCACGCGTCCAGATCGTAGTTGGAGACCTTGCCGCCGCGGAACACGTAGTGTTCGAGAAACAGGATCACGAAGAACGAGGTGTTCCAGTAGCCGAGCAGCGAGAGGAAGTTCTCGAGGACGTCGAGGAGGTGGTCGCGGCCTGCTATGCCGAGGCAGAGGATGCAGGCGAAGACGAGCGTGGACCAGAGTGCACGGGGCACTTTGGCGAAGGGTTTGGCGAAGAGTTGGGCGGAGAGGGCACCGGAGTAGATGGCGATGCAGTTGACGCCGACTGGTGAGTTTGAGGGGTTAGTTTGTAACGGGAAGGGTGGATGGGTGGTTATGGGTGTTACTACTACATACTTCCAGACAACACCAACAGCACGAGCAGGAACTTGGCGAAACCGCGCGGATAGATAATAATCTTCAGAATCTCGCCAATCCCATCGTTATACGCAGCAGCCCATTCCGGGTTCGTGTCCAACGCGGAGCTAATACATGCGCCGAGCAGCATGCCGATACATGTGGGGATGGTGATGCCTAGGGTGGTATACAGAAAGACCTTCACCTTCGAGATATTGACCGGATACTGGACGTAAAAGTCCGAGACGATGGAACTCCACGACGCGCTGGATCCGTAGACGACGCTGATCAGACTCAGCACGTTGCCGGACCTATCGAGGCCGAAGACGGTGGGCGGCGCGGCGATGTTGGCGCGATGAGCCGATTCGCCGTAGATGATCATGAAGATAACGAAAAACACGGTCCATGCGTATTGCTCGTACAGGAGCACGCCTTTCAGCCCGACGAAACTGAACACAAAGCTGATGCATGCCACGATGACGACCCCGACGGCGATGGAGACGCGGCCGTCAGATACGGCGCTCAGTGCTAATCCTCCCGTGATGCAGTTAACTGAGGCCCAGCCCAGTTGCTCGATCACGTTGAGAAGGGCGATGATTGACGACGGATAGAAGCCCAGCGAGTACCGGGAGATAGCGACCTGACGGAGTCCGGTCTCAGGGCCCAGGGTAGCGCACCATCCCTGGCATCATGCATCAGAACGGAGTCAAGCAGAGTGGGCCATCATCAGCCACTATAGAAGACAAAGACTTCAACAACAAAACGAAAAGAGAAAAAAACCAGGACGAACGAACCGTAACACAAGCACCCAAGAAGGTCGAGCAAATAACAATCGGAATCGTCTGTCCCAACGACAAACCGAACTGCTTCCCCAGAAAGCCGGTACTGAAACAACTGATGTTCATGGTGGCAGAGGCCCACATGAAGGCCATGGCTAGCGAATTTGGAGGGTGGCGATCATCAGCAGGGACTCTGTCGAGACTATGGGACTCGATGCCTAGTTTCCGGTCCAGCAGCTCCTCGTAATATCGAATGCGCGCGAAGAACCCCGTCGGCTGGGATTTCGAGGATTCTTCTTCGACGGGGGCCAGGTTTAACTCCGTCTGGGGTTTCTTCTCGGCTTCTGCCTCGAGGACGTGAGCGTCCATGCTGGGCCGGTTTTTCTTTTTGAGTCTTTTCAAAAGAATGCCTTTTTATCTTTCGAGCCTAGTCCATCAAGGTAAACTGGAGACACTGGAGAGAAAGAAGGTCATGACAGGGAAAGAAAGACAAGGCAAATCCAACCCAAATAAAAAAGCAACTTGTTACGGAATAGAAAGTAGGAACCGTGAGTCATTTGTAGGCTGTCATTATCAATTATCCCGTGCGATGGAACGGAGCCGTCCCATCGGGGTTATAACCCTCGTTCCGTCTTATCAGAACGGTTGGGAACTTGCCAGTCTAGCCTTGCTTTACCAGACCATTGTGAGACAGAAGACGGGGGGCGGTAGAAGACATGGGACTTGTTTATGGTATACCTATCTATCGAGGACAGAAAACCTACGTATAAACAGAATAAGGTTGGGGCCGCACGATGAAAAGATTTCTGGTAGAATTCAAGCTTTGAGCGTTGGGGAGAAAACTTTTTTTCTTTTTCTTTTTCTCCCTCGTTTTTCCCGGTGAAAAATGTCCGATTGCATATCGAGGTTAAGCTTTTGGTCCACTTCGGCCCTTGCTTAGCGCTCCTCTTCTTTCATCCCGGTGGGTCAGCAGCCACGGTCAGAATGACTCTCTGGGAAGTTGATTCGAAGTCATAATTACTCCTGCTGTTTACTCGCACTTAATCAAATTTCTTTACTTTAACCATTAGAGCACTACTCTGCTGCCATCGGCGATGCTTAAGCCATCCGCCGGAGCGCCTACATCGAAGAGGAAGCCGACCAACTGTCAAATCCTCCCCCTTTCAACCTAGATATCATCTCTTTAATCTACTTCATTGATTGCAGGTCTAAGCATTAGGACTGAGAGGAACGGCGACTGGAGCTTGCTTGGGAACTAGCCATCAAGTGACTCCTGGTCAGCCTATCAAGCAGCAGAGACCCAAGCATCTCTCAAAACAAGCAGAACACCGATGATTCTTTAAACCTTTTGAGCGCACAATTCACTTGGCCACTTTCCTCTTCGACTATTTCTGCTGGCCCTGTACCTGGGGTATCATCCATTTGAGGTTGTCTAAGAATGATACATTATTGTATATAGACTCTTGCTTTTTCTTTACAGACCGCGCTAACGCAAAGATACCCCGTTACGGGGTGGAAAACCCCCATTATCCCGACCTACCTTAAGAGAAACGTGCTGTATCCAGAGATTCTTACGTGTATGAGACAGGCAAAAGATCAGTCTAAGAGAGGATGATCGCTACAACCCACATCGTCCCCCTCTGTCGCTTCAGGTACACGCAGCTGGTCAATCCTGACCGTTGAGCAAACAAATCCCCTGCGAACCCCCCCCCCAACCTTTCTGTTTCGATGATGGCCTGCATGCAACACACTACGAGAAGCACAGTGGCCCCATTCAACCTCACCAAGAAGCCAGCTAAGACTGCGCATCATATAACAGTGTCTTCCTCATTGGCATGGACCCTCCATCGTAACAAGGGAACCACATGCCTCGATCATAAACTACATACACACACTCTGAGAAGCAGTGTGATCCTACCCCAAACAAAAGCCAGCCAAAGGCTGAACATCACCGAGAGTTCTTCATCCCTGGCCTGGCCGGGGCCTCAGATTGTAACAAAGCGGAGCTCTCTTAACATACATATACATAATCAGTTTCATCTACACAGGACCCTGAGAATCCGTCCCGTCCTGATACAGCCCCCAATCCTGAAACCCGTCACCAAAAGGATACTGCGGCGCGAGCCCCTCCTCAAACCCATGGGTGCTAAAGTCCGCAACTCCCGGCATAAACGATTCCAACAAGAATTTCTCAATAGACGGAAATGCCACAGTCCGATCTTCTCCGGGTAAAGAGTCGAAAACCCGCGACGGGTTAAAGTGATCAGATGGGGTTGACTGCTCGGGGTCGGGAGTGGTCGGCCGCTGCTGATGATCGAGGTCCATGCTTGTGCTTGTGGGAACGTATGTGGAAGACCGGTTTGTCTTCCGCTCTCGGGCGCTCCAGAGCTGTTTTAGCATCCGGCTGTAGCTGTGGCAGATGTGTACTTCGGTGGAGGGAGCTTTTTCGAGGCAGGAGACGAACTGGCGTGCAATGCTGGTTACCTCTTGGCGCTGGTCGGGTGATTGGAATGCACCAGCGCAGTCGGCTTTGTGAAGGAGGACGGCGGCGTAGACTCCGTATCTACCTGCAGGTTAGTATGGGGCGGCGTCTACCTACATTTGGATTTCCGATGGAGTACTTACAAGTAGTAACGCGATGGGAGGTAACATACAACCAGGTGCGGGTCCAGATCATTCATGAGAGTGAGAAGATTCATTGCTGCGCTGATAGCATCAAAGATATAACGACCATCGGGAGACGCCATAATTCCATTCGACAATAGCCCTGCGAATAAACGCTTACTTGTCTGCGGCTCGGCCATCGACCTGCGGGGGTCCGACGCCCGCGTCAGGACGGCCTGGAAGGAAAATGCGTTCGTATAGAGTGAAATATACTCGTACATAATGAGCAGCGTGCTCTTAATACCAGGAGACACCGGCAAGCCAGACCACGTCGAATGCCACGCTGTCGCAGCGATGCGAAAGTCGTCTAGATACCGGGAGTAATGGCCTTCGTAGACCATTGATAAAGTTCGTTCTTTGGATGAGTAGAGGATGGCATGGGCATTATGTAGAAGCTGGACTAGCTCCATGGATGCTAGAAGAACGGATGCGTAATCCTCATGATCGTTCTCTGGGTGTGGCTGGAGAGTTGGAAAATCCTGGGCTGTGAATTTGGCTGAGAGTGAGGGGCCTCGGGACCAGAAGGACTGGCCGAGTCGGACTGATATCTGCCTGTCTGCCATAAAGATATCTGGACACGTTATTATAGATAGCTAGGTTGCAAATGTTGGAACGGCTACTCACATGCCCACACAAGCCTATTTTGGTCCACTCGCTCTTTCGACTCACTGCTTCTGGTATTCGGGAAGGCAGCTTGGTCTAGACGCTGAAGGTAACCATGTCGCACAGCGAGCCCAACGAGGGACCAAGCCGTTCGGTCTTCGCTGAACAAATTCTTTGGGACTTCAGATCTTGTTTCCTGTATTTGAATGTGGGGTAGCCATTCCGCTAGGATTAATAGACCCTCTACCGTCCTCGGCGTCTGAGTCCATGGGTGGGCAAGAAGGACGTCGACCAAGAGGCGTTGCGTATGGTCCCAGCAGTAACGGTGAGTAAGCGAATGATGAGGGTCGTCTCTTGACGCTATGGCGAGGACAGCGGTGAGTAGAAAGTAGTCTGGTTTCTGAATCACCGCTGTACTTGGACAGCGCAGCAAATACGAAGGGACGATTGGACAGTACGGGTGGTAGTAGCGGGCATATCTAAGCCATGTTAGCCGATGCCAACTAAATATACAATGGATGACCAACTTCAGTAGCAGCTCAGAGACGAGGCTTGGCCGCAGTAGACCTCTTTGGACCAATTCATAATCATCGAAAATAGTGGCTGTAGACTGAGCATGGTATCGAGTCTGATGCGGCGGATCACCCGAAAGGGCCAGAATCTGTAGAGCGTCGGAGGGATTCCTTAGCTCCATAGCTAAGACATCGCCGGAATCATCCCTCGCAACGCTTCCTTCGTCTTCAGGGGACTTTGCCCTTTCTGAACCGGATATGTTATTTGCATGTGTAGGGGCAGTGTCACAAGAATCCGCAGGGTCCATCCGTGGCCCAGTCTGGTAGTACCGGAAGTTCCCCCCGCGGCGAGACTTCGTGAGAACGCACTCACTTCCCGATTCATGACATGTCACACATGGAGCTTTTTTCGGCTCTCCAACTCCGTCACTATAAAGAATGTGAGTGGTGGCGAGGTCCGCCTGCAATTAGGCAATTAGGTTGGGGTCCCACAGATCACATCTGGTCTTGCGCTGGCGACATCGTAAGCATGCACGGTACGATCTTTTACCGGTGGCTGGTGTCATAGTGCCGATTGTGCCGATAAATGGCGGGTCGGCAATAGATGGGACACTGCAGTTCTTAAGTTGAGGTGTTCGGCTGCAGTCGGCAATGGTTTCCGGATAGAGAAACGCGGGGAGAGAAGCCGTACAAATCAGAAAATTGAAGCGGAGAACGCCCGATCCTGCCTGAAGGTCTGGATTGGTTATGTTCGTCCATGCACATTTTTAGGTGTCCGAGCATGACTACCTAGGACTCTTGGCTAAGTTACAATCCGATAATTTCCATTGAGCTTATTTCGCTAAGAATACATCTCTTATGTGATCGGATACGTCCACGGCTCCGGGATTCCAGCACCTCAAGGAAGACCCATGCGTTTGTTGCTCTTCTCGTTGAAGCCCCATGCCAGACTACTATCGTCATGCACAGTCGCTCGTCTCATGTCCCTCCGATACTTGGTGACGAACTCGCCACTAACAGCACGGTGCATTGTACATGTATTATCCCACACAATCATATCACCAGGATCATACCACTGCACGTCAATGACGTATTTATCCTGGGTTGCGTGGTCGAACAGTCTATCCAGGATAGCCTGGGATTCCTCAGACGAGACGCCTTCAAGCGAATGAATGTGTTTTGCCAGGTAGATCGTGGGGATTCCGGTGCGCTGGTGCACTTGGAGCAGCCAGTGGCGGCTCATGAAATGGTCCGTGGGCTCAACATCTTTGAAGCACTCGGGGGCGGCCATTTTCTTGGAGTGTAGCAGCGAGTGACGAGCAATGAATTTCTTCTCGCGCAGGAATTGCTTGAATTCAGGATCAAGGTCCCGGTAAGCAGCCCTCATGTCAGCCAAGGCTGTCGAGCCACCGGTGCCGGGCGGAGGGAGCTCGTGGGCAAGTAGTAAGGAGTAGCCAGCTCGCCGAGGATTGAAGCTGGAGTCGGTGTGAAAGAGAGCATTACCCTGGACAAGTGTCAGCCCTGGCTTGGGAATTTGTTTTCATCGCTCGGTGGGCTGGGGTGGCATACCTTATTCGCCTCACCTCGGGGGCTGCTCAAATCGACAATTGAGCCATCGAGGTCAATGTTTCCAACGTCGAACAATTCGTTATATTTTAAACGGTGCACACGACCGGCCTTGTTGTAAGGAGTCACATCGTCGAGCTCACCAAATTTCCTAGCCAGCTCAAGATGAGTCTCGTCAACCAGTTTTGTCTTTCGGACTATGGCAAATCCATGCTGCAGATGGTCTTAGTACAGCTCCATTCTGATACTGTGCTTGATGCACCTACCCTTTTTACAGCATCCTCAATAAAGCGATACCCCTCGTCGGTCACGCCGTTGGCAAAGTCCAGGCCGGTGATTTCTGCCCCGAAGCCGTTCTTCATGACCCTCAGCGAAGGGGTAGAGCTGCGTGCAGTTACGGTTTCGGTGGTAGTGGTAGGCATGATGAAGCAAGAATTCAACTTTGAACCAGTAGACAGGAAAGGCTGGATACGATCCCCGTAAGTGTTGCTGTGTTAGTGCAAAATCTTGTAGAACCTGCGCATTTTTATACCTTGCCGGCGGTTGTTCAGATCATCGCATAGCACTGTGTTGGGAAGCCGAATCCGTCCATTGCCGAAGAAATTCGGCGCCTTCATCATGTTGTGACCGAACTTCTCACAGTACGTCACTGTAGCCCCAAGGATCCATCGCAGTGTGGCTATATCGGCTATAGTCGGCTACCATATCCGCAAGAGAGGGCAATGTCAGCTCAGCTAACTAACGAGTGTAGAACAAAACCTTAAGCAAGGGCATATCCGGGCAATGATTTGGCTGAAGTATACGAATAGTTTATTCGGGACACCATTATAAAATGGTTAGGGGGGGTGTGTATGTATATAGACGTGACGAGGAATGTTCTCTCCATAGGATACCTTGTTCGCATTTACTCTGTTGCCCTAGGTATCTCGACTCACTTTCACAGAAACCAAAACACCCAGTCGATACTGTCATGGCCATACACATACAAATTTGTGTGTACGAGCAGAACCAATGCAGACTTCAAATTCTCGGTGACTGATTAAGGTACAGACAGACTGAAGTCAGGACATCTGTCCGACAATCGTGTAACGCTTACTTCAACGCGAAGGCGATGCTACCTGAGGCACACATGAAGTCAATTACTCGGCTGACTACGGCGGACTCAGCCTTGATTGATTAAATCATTAAAGACATTGTGGCACGAAGTCAAGCTGGAGATCTCGGGAATGAAGAAATTATAAGTCGTGGCACTCTTACTAAACATTCTTAGAGATTCAATGGAATGACATTACATTGACCCCATTGAACACCATTGACCATGATGTATGCAACAGGAGAGGTACTGTCATTCTGGATGATTGCTGATTGAAGATCAGGTGAATTGGAGGTGAACGGAGTGGAAAACGGAACGTTCCAAGAGAATCTCGGCAGCGGCCGTCGATGGGCCGACAGACAGACTCCCCCGGGCCCTCCGTCTGTCTGTCCTCTTCTTCTCCTCTCCATTATTCCATCCCATCACTTGTCTTGCACTTGAGCCTGTCTCTCTCGGCCTCACGCTCCATTCACCTCCCCCCTCTCTTCTCTCTCTCTCTTCCTCTCCTTCTCTCTCCCGCGTGTCCCACCTCTTCTTTCTCCCTCCGCTCCCCCCTCTTCTCTCCTTCCCCTCGTCTCTTTCTCTGTTTATTCTTCCGTGTCTTTTTTTTGCTTTTAGCCTGATCAGACAGCAATTGCATTTTTATCTTCCTATATTTATTTATTCTTCAGACTTGTTTCTCCGCAAGATCTGTTCCCTGCCATTTCTTTTTTAAATCCAATTGCCCATTTCTTGGTGCGATTCTTTCTCTGCTGATCGGTCGTCGCACTCTTTGAGCAGCGACTACTCCGCAACCCCGGCGGCTTTTTTTTCTTGGTACGTCTGCTTGTCTCATCCCCTCAATGGTCTTTTTAATGATTATCCCCGCTAATACTCAATAATATCCAGTGTCATAGGCAGACCCCCATCGCTATTCCATTCAAATACCTCTTCCCATCCATCGAACAACCGCGGACAATGGCTACCGATTTGTCGAACGTTAACGGCGGCGCCCCCAAATCCCGTGCCGCCATGCTGGAGGAACAGCATGCACGCGACGAGGCACACAGGCCCACGGTGGAGGACGTGCCTGATGAGGATGATCTTCAGCACCCCCCTCCGTCGTCGGTGGTGAAGCCCGAGGCTACGCCGCAGGCACCAGCCCCGGCTGCCACGCCATCGGTCCCGAAACCCGCTCCCAAGAAGGCTCCCGCATTCGATGTTCAATCCGAGGAATTGTTCCCTGCTCTGGGAAGCGGCCCTAAGCCCAAGGTTCCGACTGCTTCTGCCTGGGGTGCGAAGGGACCTTCCGCTGCCGCCGTCGCCAACGGTGCCCCCAGTGGTGCGCAAGCAGGTATGTCGTGTGGTATCTCTTCTGCCTGGACCTGATTGTATCTATATCGCGGGTTCCCGGCATTCTCTATTGAGACATGCTGATAACCTGTCTTGAATCAGCTTCAGGTCTCGATATCCCCAGAATCATGAGCCTTCCCGGAAAGCACATGGAACAGCTGCGTCTGTTTCCTTCCCAGATGCTCCCCCGCGGTCAGCTGAAGAAACCCCTTCGTGATATCCTGCGTGATATCTCCAAGCGGTCCAAGGCCAACGTTGATATGCGCGGTGGACCTGGAGGTTCTATAATCTTTGAGGGTAAGGGCTCGGTGGATGCTGTGAGACAAGCCCTCAAAGAGGTGGCACAGCAGGTTGGATCCAAGGTATGATGTCTTGTCGACGCTCATCACCCCGTCAGGCTGCATACTAAGCATTGTGTCTAGCAATCTGTCCGTGTTCCCATCCCCACATCTGCCCGCCCTCACATCATCGGTCGACAAGGAGCGGTTGTCCAGGACATCCAGCAGCGGACTGGCGCGCGTGTGCAGGTCCCCCGTGCAGAGGATCCTGCCGCCGGTGAAGATGATGATGACACCGACACGATTGACGTCCTGATCGAAGGTGACGCCGTTGCCGCCGAGATGGCCCGCCGAGAGATCGAGGCCATTGTGAAGGAGCGTGCTGCCAACATGAGCCTGCGACTCAAGACAATCCCGCCCGAGTTCTTCCCCTTCATCGCGGGTGTCCACAATGCCAACCTGAGGGACATCGAGGAGCGCACGAAGGCGCAGGTCCACGTGCCCCGCTATGATACCTGGATGAGCCAGCCCCCGCCCCAGGAGGCCGAGCCGGGTCAGGTCCAATTTGTCCCGGTCCCCGAGAAGAACATCCACATCTCCGGAGAGCGGGCTGCTGCACAGGAAGCCCGTGCTGAGGTTGAGCGACTCGCTGCCGATCTGCAGCGCCGATTGGCCCTGCGGCAATTGGCTATCAACCGTGGTCAACACCAGTTCATCCTTGGCGATAACGCCGATGCACTGCACGAATTCCTCGCCGACACCGGATGTGCCATTGTGCTGCCTCCTGCATCTGACGAGAGCGAATTTCTCACCATCACTGGTCCCCTCGATCGGATTGAGAGTGGAATCAACCGGGCCATGGATCTCGCCACGAGCATGCAGATGGCCAGCATCGACTTGTCCCGTCAGCACCTGAACGCCCCTGCAGGAGCGAGTGCCCACGCTCGTGCTCTTACCCGGTACTTGAGACAGCGCCAAATCATCAAGGAGCTGGAGAACTTGTACGATGCCCGTATCGCGCTTCCCCCCAGCTCTGACGGCCCCGTCACCTGGGAAGTGTACTCTAGAGATGGCAAGAACACTATCCGCGCCCGGTCCGACATCATGAACCTTGTCCAAGCGCATCCCCCGGCCCGTATCCGTTACGTCTCCGTTGACCCTTACTTCCACCCGTACCTGCGGTCGCGCAGCATCGCCAAGCTGCGCAGCGACTACGGTGTGCACCTCTTGGTTCCCGAAGAGATCGACAGCTCTGACGTTGTTCTCATTTACGAGGGTCCGTCTGCTGCCGCCGCCCAGGCCGAAGTCTCGCGCCAGCGTCCCTCCGCGGCCGAACTGGCCGCCTTCGAGAAGGGTCTTCAAGAAGCCCAGGCCTACCTTTTGAGCACGCTGGGTGACCAGAATGATGTGGTGGCCAAGTCTGTCAACGTCCCGGGCAAGTATCAGGACAAGGTGAGCAAATTCATCGCTCGTGACCAGCAGGCCAAGGGCGAAGACCAGATCCCCGTTCGCGCCATTGTCGGTGACGCGAAGGGCGCTCGGGACTGCGAGGTGTCCCTGCGCGGTCCTTCTGGCACTGTGGGAGACCTGATCTCCGCCCTGCAAGCATTCGTCGTGGAGCAGGAGAAGGACGACCTCGAGCGCGGCTACACTACGACGTTCGACTTCCCCCAGAAGTATGCCAACTTCCTCATCGGCAAGAAGGGCGAAAACATCAATAAGTTGCGCGAAGAATTCGACGTTGACATCAAGGTGGAAAATGGCAAGGTTGAGGTGAAGGGCCCCAAGGCCAAGGCCGATGCCGCCAGGATGAGAATCATCAACTTGGGCAAGAAGCTGGAAGACGAGACGACTCACATTCTCAAGATCCCTGCCCAATACCACCGTGAACTGATTGGACAGAAGGGAAGCCAGGTCAACCGGCTCCAGGACCGCTATGCTGTCCGCGTCCAGTTCCCTCGGGCAGCCGTTGCTGACGACGAGACCTCTAGCGAGGCGGGACGCCCCAGCCGTCCCCAACAGGCTGCTGACGAAGTCCTCGTGAAGGGTCCCAGCAAGGGCGCTGACTCTGCTCGCGATGAGATCCTCAGTCTGTTGCAGTGGGTGATTGACCACTCTTTCTCGGCCACCGTGTCCGTGGCTCAGTCGCAGATTCCCTCTCTGATCGGCCAGCGCGGCCGAGAGATGGACAAGCTCCGGGCTGATACCGAGGCTCAAATCGATGTCCCTGGTGTGAACGATGCGCCTGACGCCTCGGGCCGCGTTCAAATCAAGATCAAGGGTACCAAAAAGCAGGTCGAGGAGGCCAAGAAGATCCTGCAGCAACGTTCCAACCAGTTCGATGCCATCGTGACCAAGACTGTTGAGGTCGACAAGAAGCACCACAAGTCCCTCATTGGCGGTGGAGGTGAGTTATCGACAACGCCATGAAATATCTGCCTCGCTGTCCGTATATATGCTAACTCTGAACCAGGTGCCAATATTCGCAAGATTGTTTCCGACGCTGGCGGTCCTACTGACGGCAGCGCCTCTCGTATCGTCCGATTCCCCCGCCCGGAGAGCAGTGACACCGCGATCAAGCTTGAAGGCGAGGGCCCGCTTGTTGACAGCATCATTGCTGCCATTGAGGAATTCGTCAAGGAGCGCGAGGACCAGGTGACTGTCAGCCTTGACGTTCCCCAGATCCAGCACCGACTCCTGATCGGTCGTGGCGGTGACACCCGCCGGGACATCGAATCGAAGTTCAACATCACCCTTGACATACCCAAGCAAGGCTCCGGCCGCACCGAGATCAAGATCAAGGGCCCCAGCAACGCCGTCGGCGACGCGAAGGAGCACATCCTCGCCATGCTCAAGGACCAACAGGGTGAGAAGGTCGACGTGCCCCGTCACCTCCACCACGCCGTCTCCGACAACGGCGCCTTCTTCCGTCGTCTCCGCAACGACTACAAGGTCACCGTCGACCACGCCGGCCAGCAGGTGCCCGCCAAGCCCGTCGTCGAGGACTCCCGCGCCGCGGTCAACGGCGGCGGCTCTTCCATGCCCCTGATCACCGACGAGCCCAGCGAGTCCGTCGACGCTCACTCGTGGAAGGTCGTCGACAACAGCCCCCCGGCCGTCGCCGACCCGACTCAGCCCGCCACCATCCCCTGGGTGCTCGCGGGTACCAGCGATAACGTCACCCGCGCCAAGGCCGCCCTCGAGAAGGCCATCTCCGCCGCCTCGCAGCAGTCCGCCACCGGCTACCTCATCCTCCCCGACCCCAAGACCTACCGTTTCGTCGTCGGCCAGGGCGGTAGTCAGATTAACGCTATCCGGAAACAGACCGGCTGCCGCATCAACGTCCCCAAGGACCAGGCCAAGGGCGAGGCCATTGAAATCAAGGGCGGTAAGGACAACCTCGAAGAAGCCAAGGATATGATCCTGGAGGCTGTCCGTGCCGGTTTGGAGGGTAACTCCCGGTAAAAGTTATAAAAAGAAAACCTGATGAACTGAAATATAGGGTGGTGGTGGTGGTGAAGCAAGAAAAGACGCGTTTATAATGATTCTTTTTTTTTCTCTTTCTTCTTTGTCCTTTTCATTTTTGATCATCTTGGATGGAAGAAATCTTGATCTCCCTTTCCATATCTATCTATCTATCTATCTACTTTTTATTTTTGGTCAAGCATCCTGCGCAAAATTCTTCTCTTCTCATATTTGTTTTATTGCGTTTTGTTGAATAAAAGACTGTTGTATAGCTCTCACACTCTACATTTACTACTTAGCATCAGAGGCAAAATTTGTTTATTTATTGTCCTTTCCCGACTTGGATATCTTTGTGATTTAAATCGTGCTTTATTACTCATAGGAACATCTTGACTCTTCTACGTAACTTTTCGATCTGCACAATTAGGTCATGATGCTAGACATGGATTCGCATTCAGGGTGCAGTATAGGCTCTACAAATATAAAACTTTCTTTTAAAGATAAAAAGGTCTGACATCAGAAGGAACGCGGTCTATTAGAAATTGACATAGAAAGTAAGTCGTAAAAAAGTGACTAGGAAGGTAGTAGAAGACAATCGGGTAGAGAGAAGTAAGAAAGGTAGATGGTCATCGTGTCCAAAATCAGAAATTCTTGGTCTTTCTCTCGAATATCTTGCGAAAGATCTGACAAAAACAGAACAAAAATCAACACCATAAATATCTGCAGTGGATATCACCTGACAAAATCCCCCGGTGTAAGAACGATAACAACGAAGATGTTCACATTAAAAAAGGGCTCAAAGAAATTCGATCATTCTTTATTCTTCAGAATTTTTGTTTTGTTTTTTCAATCGTCAGCTTCATTTACTGCGCCTCGGCGGACTTCTGCAGGTACTGGTAGGCACCGTAGGCGATGGCACCACCGACCAAGAGGAAAGCATAGAGACCGACACCGAGACCGGAAGAATCGCTGGAGCCGGAGGAGGCAGCAGGCTGGGCATGAGCCTTGGGAGCGGGGTCGCCGGGCTAGAGGGACGCACGAGAATTAGCTTTTCTGATCCGGGTCGCAATTACGGCATTTGGGAAGGAATTGAAAACGTACCATGCGCTTCAGGTCACCGACGTACAGACCATCCAAGATCTCGCGGGCCTCGTCACTGTGCCCGACATCCTCGAAAGCCTCCGTGCTGTCCTGACCGCCGACGTCAAGAAGAACCTCCTCACCACCGCTGGAATTGGTCGTTAGTATTGGTGCAGAAAAGTGTGCCCTTGTTCATTTCTCTATCGTTCTGTCGGGGGCCACAGAGGAGACTCTTGTGCCAGGATAACGTACGGGTGCTCATCAACGAAAGAAGTGCAGTCGTAGACCTTGTCGTGCACGATGAGGTAGAGGTCCTTCTTGGTGTTGTGCTCAGCAATCTCCTGGAAGGTGAGTTCCTTGTTGGCAGACATGATGATGGATTAGGAGACTAGAGAATGGGAGAGAAAGCAGAAGGGTTAGCTTGGACAGATAGGTCGAAAGTGGTTGAATTGATGACGGAGGGGTTGGAGAATAGGACAGCGTGTGAGTGGAAGAGCAAGAGTAGTGTCTGCAAGGAGAGGGATAAGCGGCGCAGGGAACCAGTTCCGGACGGTTACACCTTCACACCGTCCAGGACAGGCAACGCCGGTAGATGGTAGACGGGGAAACAGCGGTATTGATGATGACGTTATCCTCTCCGATCGAGGAGGGAATTTGCACATGGGAATTGCAAGCATGATATGATGACAGCCAGCCGGGGAATGCGAAAGGTGCGAGCCCGAGAGTTTATTGACTTACTGAGAAAGGAGGTGATCGATTTAGCAGGTAGGATTGACAATGGAGATCGCGGACGAGGACGACAAGGGGGGATGTCTAGCAGCAATTGCGACGAGGGATGAACCGAGGCGAGATGGAAGGGAAGCGAAAGAGGGAGAGAAGGGAAGAGGAGAGGAGGAGAAATAGAAAAGGGAAGGAGCGACAGGAAAGTTGGGGGAGATGCGAGCAACGTGATTCGACGGGTGATTCCGCCTGAGGATCGGAGCTGCCGCGATGCTCTTCCGGGTGCTCGTTGCCTGAGGTTGTCCTCGGTCAGTCTGGTGCCGGCCTACCATGCAGTCTACCGTCTCCTGGCTACCGTCTACAGTCTAGATGCTATACTTTACCGTCTACCTAGAGTCCACAGTCTACCTGAGGTAAATATTTATTCTCTGTAGAAAATCGCCAAAGTGGCCGGATGGCGACGGGCCAATCACGGCTCGCTTATTACCGCGCTGAGTCATCTTCTGCCTGAGGCCCCCAGTTACCCCGTTGGGCTCTCTCAACCGCGTTGACCTCGGATCTTGTGAACAGGCAGGATAAGATTGCCCCTTTCAGTCACGGTGATCTCGTCATCAACATCGCGAGGGTCCGACGGGTCCACCGTGTGCTGACTATGAGGAGGCCTGCCTCGTAGATCTATACTCCGGAGTAGACGTGCTTACCCCGAGTGTGCCACCGCGAGGGTCCATGAACTGCCTCCCTCCCCTGGCTGGACAGCAGATACCGCACCTTATCACCTGACGAGCGGCCCCACCTGACGACCGAAATCTCGAGTTTAACTGACTTTCTCAATATCTTTAAAGAGCCATATCTCTACCAATATAGCTCTAATTAATAAAGTAATTATAGAGCTAGAATTATTAAAGTTTAAAGAATAACCTAATTTTACTTTTATTGCTAAAAAGTATAGTGTTAATCGAATAACTTTAACGAGACGGTTCCGCGGTATTTAGTATTTTAAAGATAAGTAATATAAAGAATACCAACTTTTTAATAATTATTAAGCTAAAGTGCTTATTTCTAATATTAATAGATTAAGCGAAAAAGAACTTTATATTTTATTTAAAACGCTTCGAAATCTCGCTTATAAAATTAGTAGAAAGCAATCGGGAAAACTATGACTAGGCCGATTTTTAAAATAATATAATAATAAGTTTATTTCTCGCTATACTACTAGAATTGATTTATCTCGAAAAAGGGCCGATTTAGTGTAGAAATATATATTATATTTTGAATTTTTAACTCGTAAAATATAAGAATATAATATTCGGTAGAAAGATATCTATAATATAGATAAGAAAGACTTTATAATTAAAATATTTAATAAAGTAAAGAGGATCTTCTCTAAATAGTTATTTAAAAAAGACTTAAAGCAGCGGCTTTAAGATAGAAATTATAAATAGATTATTATAATTATTTATATTTACACAGATAGGATCTCGCTATCTTTAAAATTTATATATTAAGCTATTTTTTTAAAGCTTTAAGATATATAGCTTTAGGATTTTAATTCTAATCTATATATTTACTTTTTTATATCTTTATCTTCTAGATAAATAAATAATAAGCTAGAATACGCTTAGTTACGAGATATATTTAATTGTGAGATAAAAAAGAAAATAAAAAAATATTAGAAGTTTTTTATTCTAAATAGTTATAAATTTTATATTAATATAAAGTTTTTTAAATACTACGAAGTGAATAAAATCCTTTTAATAATCTATTTATCTTATTCTACGTATTTACTATAGCTATTTAATATTAGAATCTTCGGATCTCTTTTTATAGTATATAGTATAAAATTAGAATAATTTCTTACTTAATTTTAAGGCCTTTATTATATTACTAAAAAAAATTTTTTCTATCTTTTTTAATTATTATAGAAGAAGGCTTTATTATCTAAAAATATTAATTCTTTATAAAAATAGATTAGTATTTAGCCTCTAAATTCTAAGATTATTTTATTATAATTTAATTAAAATAATAATAATTAATCTTTATCTAGTAGCTTATCTCGCTCAGTACTAGGTGTAGAGGATTAGAGAAAGATTAAGAGACTTTTTAAAAATATTATTATTAATTTATATAATTAAAAAACTAAAAAGCTAAATTCTATAATATATACTCTCTCTATAGAGAATATTATCTTAAAAATATATTATTAAGACTTTAAAGAGACGCTTTTTTAAGAAAAAAAAAATATTAGTAAGAAAAATCTTTTTTATTCAAATTATAAGCTTCTAAGAATAGCTATACAGTATTTTACTCTTTTAAGAAGATCTAGCAAGCTCGTAATCTTTAAATAAAAAAAGCTAAAACTATATAACTCGTTAAAGTCTTAAAAGAAGAGGAAAAGCTTTATAAGTAGTAGAAAAAAAAGGAAAAAAGATTTTTAGTTAAAGAGAATAAGCGAATTTATATTTTAAATAAGAAGATACGGCTTCGTAAAATAGAGGAAAAGATATATAAAAAGTAGAATAATTAGCTCGCTAAGCAGGCTAATATATAGCTTTAAAAGGATTTTAATTTAACTTAATAAGGTAAAAATAGGCCCCCTCGCACTCTAAAAATAAAAAAATCGATTAATATCGCCCCTATAGGCGTTAAGATCGTTGATAAGGTACCTTTAACGCTTAATTATAGAGATAAGCAAATCCGCCTTTCACAGTACTTTCGTGATTAAAAAAAGGCCTGTACAGCTTCATTTCTATATAGATTTTACTCCGCTTAAAAAGTTCTATCTAATTTAAATTGTATGTGGTTGTATGGCTTCAATTTCTATATAGCCGCTGAGGCGGAAAACGCTCGTCAGGTGGGGCCGGTCGTTAGGTGATAAGGTGCGGTAACCGTCCAGGTAACCTCGGGGGCTGATCCGTCGGGTAGCGTCGTCGGGATTCACTGCCCGAGTCGGTCTGCCAGTTGCCCCGCAGGCGGACTATAATACCTTATTCTTAACCTGAGTAGACGGGTGGATCACTATTCAATCTCATCCAAACAGAGGCTGGCTCTTTCTCTATCTATATACAGTCATCGGAACTCGCTGGAAATGGCTCGCCATGCTAATCTCACAGAATCACAAAGAGTTCGTTACATGCTCGTGTCACGTGCCGGTAGTCATGCGAAACAAATGGGGAAAAAATCAAGCAATACAAAAGATAGGAAAAGAAAAAAAATCATGCAAAATCCCGGACACGACGGTGCCTCCTTCCTCACTTGGCCGGGACTCGCTCGTAAAATACAATATATGCTTGCTCGTTCTGCAGTCGATCCTTATAGTGGAGATCTCGAGGGTTAAAGTCCGTTACCCGGTGATCATCGAATCGGCGCCAACACTGCCGCTGCGCATCGCGAATCAGCGATATATAGTGCCCGCTCCCCATCGACGACCCAATGTGGCGGAGCACCCCGTATGCATCGTACGTGAACGGCGGCGCCGTGGCTGAGATCATCTCCGGTCGCGCAGGCGCCCTCGGATCCGCCGAGGGCCCCGGGTTCGACGGCGCAAATACGAAATCGTCCATCCGAAGGCCGTGCAAGGGAAACTCGATGGGCGTGTGGATCTTTCGGGCGCTGTGCGTCTTCGAGGCCGAAAACCGCTTGAAGTGAACCACCAAGATCTGCGGGGCCCGCGTGATGATAATCTGCTTGGTCGCAACTCGCTCACACTTGCAGTACGGACACTTCCACACCTCGTCGCCGCTCAACAATTCCTCCTGACAATAGCTTCGAAGGCACTGGTAGACGTCACCCGTTCCGGACGGAGGGATCTCCACGCTGATGCTGTAGAACGCTTCGTACGTGGTCGACGTTCGCTGGCAGGTCGTGCATCGCAGGCGACTGGCGTGCTGTCCCGCGAAGAGCGACGAGATGAACGACTCCTCGCGATGGCAATACCGGTCCCATTCGATCCGCGAGACCTTGGACACCGGCATTCGCTCCCGTTGAACTTCCTCGCTGAACGTCAATGGCCGCAGAGGCGTCCTCTGCCAGTTGATGTTGAGGTCCTCATGGAGACAATCAACCACAAAATCAAAAAACTCCTTGGCGTCTTGCTGTCGGTCGATGGCCCACTCCTGGTTCAGACGCCCGCAGAAGTTCCGGAAAGAGGTTGGCATAATCACCTCCACGTCGTTTTTCCACAGAGACCGGATCAGGTTCGCGAACAGGCCTGGCATGACTCCCTGGGAGCCCTTCCAATTCTTCTGCACGTAGAACCGAAAGCGATCGTCGATGAAAAACTTACTCAGTATGAGCGTCGCGCTTAGACACTGAATCGTTGAGTTCATATAGCAGGTAACCCCGAAGTTCGTCAACCCTGTCCGAGGAAGTTTGATGCGATTCAAGATCGAGTTCGTCGTGTACAGGGCGGTTTTCGTGGCAGAGTTTTGCCGCTCTAGCGTTGGCTGGATCTGTCGACCATCCGATACTCCGCTATAGCTGGGACGGGGGACTGCGGGCGGAGGACGCGAAGGCGCTACGGGGACGGGGGCTGCATAGTTGGGCGCGGTCGGGGCTGGTTTTCTATTCCTAGTGTGTGGTGCCACCATGGATTCCTGAACGGTGTGTGGCTCTGGAAAACGGCGCAAAAAGTCCTCGTAAGTGTGCACGAATGGCGAAGGTGGCTGCTCTTCCTGTACCTCGTCCTCCGGTTCCTCGGTGAGCTCACCCTCCCCAACATACGTGCTGGTATCAATCTCTTCGTTCTTGGATTTCTCCATCCATTCTGTCAGCTCTTCGGGATTCAGTGGCTTGTACTCGCGAAGTCGCCTTTTCCTCACTTCCAAGCTGGAATTGGCACTCGCTATTGTCGGCTTCCTTCCAAGTGGTCGCCCGGATTTCCGCCTTTCTTGAATCGACCCCATGGCAACGACAGTGTTAGACGTGACAAGGGATTGTTGTCCAAGAAGGTCAATCCACGCGTCGAGGCCACCGAGAAGAAGCGCCGGCGGCCGCCCATCCTTCAAAGCCTTATAAGGATTGAACTCATAGAGGGTGTCATGCAGCGCCCGCAGATGGGGCGCCGTTGTCCCAACAGGCGATCCTGCCAAATAACTGACAGAGCCCGTGTTTTGATCATAGTAAACCACCATGTCAAATTCGTTGCGTCGCTCGAACAAAGACTGTTCCTGCTCGGGAGATACTACCAGCCGCTCCTCGAGGTCGTCTGCAGACACGTTCTCGTTCAGCGCCACCGGTTCAATGCAAATAATGGACTTGGCAAATATATGGCCCTCATCGTACTGGTCGCGCGAGCGTACATCAATCAACAAGATATTATACCGTCGGAGATACTCAAGTAAATCTTGGGCGCTGATAGTGGGAGTGTGCGGAATGTCTGCGGTGCTGCTCCGAGCCTCCTTCATTTGGTGGATGCCGTTCGGGGTGCGTGATCTGTAAGGGTTGTCGTCAAACCCGTTCCGACTCGGACTTCCGCGAGGCGAGTTGGAAAATTGAGAGTATCTCGGGTTGACGGGGCGTGAGCTCTCCGTAGAGGTCCTAGGAGGATTCGAAGGTGGCTGCGACGGCACCGACCAAATAGGACTATAAGTGGGATCTGGAGCTCGAGGCAATGACGTATTGAGGGGAAGCTTCGGAGGTAGAGTCGGTGCGCCGTGAGGAGTGCCGTGAGGAGCGCCCATGCTGCGAGGGCCTAGGGGGCGTCGCGAAGGTGAACTAAGTGCGGAGGTATGCTGTGATCGTGGGGGGACGTAAGAAGATGACCGAGAAGAGTGATTGTCGGTGTTTTCTTGGAGCGGCATGGAAATGGTCCCGTTTTGACCGTTGATGACTGAATCTAAACCATTTGTCGTGGGAGGCGAGGCTCTCAATTTTGCAAACCTCTGTGCTAGCATATCTTCTGGAGGACTCGAAAATCTATTCATCTTTGTTTCGAGCGACCGCTGGAACTCCGTGGGACTGGGCATCCGTACTGAATTATCTCCCGAGTCGTTCCGGCGGCCTCTCGGGCTTGAGCTTCGAAAAGTACCAGCAGGCAGTATTTCAGAGACCGGTCTCGGAGAACTGTGCTTGGGCGCACCAGAGGGCTGTACGTTATTGATAAAATTATCCTCTAGGATCTGTCGCTTGATGTCATCCATTGTCCCTTGCTTCGTTCGCACAGCCTAGAGTCTAGTTAGACAACCCGAAAGATTTGACGCAAGAAGGTAAAAGCAGAAAAACAAGATAGACAATAAATTATGTAAAACCAAAAAGTGGGAATTCAGGAGCTCAGACGCCCCGCCGGAAATCATACCATCATCAAATTTGCGAACTGTTTATACCACCCAGGACGCTGGCTTATAGTGACTCGATAGTCTGCATGGTGCGGGATAATGTTGACGGTGATCTCGGAGGCGCGAAGGTATTGGACGTAGGCTGTGTCGGGCTGGTCATTGTCGGCGAAACTCCTGGCTTGCTGAATTGCCTCCTGGGCTCGACTCAGTAAATCATCCAACTAGACGGATAGACGTTAGTTAGCCAATAACAAGGAGGACAGCTCGCCAATTGTAGTCACGGTCAGGAAGGCTTACCGACGAAGATTCGTTCACGTCTAGGGCAGCGGCTTCATCTTGAAGGTCTTTTATGCTAGGGAACCGCGGGGATCGAGCACCATGTGGAGCAGAGGGGCCGTTGTTCTGAAGAGCGCCAGCAGTTCGGCCAATGTGCCCTTGACCGCCCGAATACACCCCCCCGATGGAGTGAGGACGAGGTGTCTTTTCCCAGGGTGGAAACTCGGGAGGCGAAGGCAGAGCCGCTGCATTCGAGGACATTCTGCAACGACTGGGATGGGAAATGTCTCAACGCATGACCCAGCCAGGTTTCGGAGTATAAGTCGGCGGAGGGATGGTCGCAGGTGCTCGGCGGTGGCTGCGGAACTAATTAGAGGGACGGTGCCTAAGGACTCGGATGGAAAAGTCCCCCCAAATCGACGTGAAAAGGAGAAGAAAAAGTAACATCAAAGAAAAGCGACCGGAAGAGTTCAGGTAGACGGAAGGGGGGCGTGCCAGACCAGCAGGCAGACAGATTGCAAGAACAACAATCGGGGATGATGAAGGAGAGATCTCGGGCGAAGCGCGGGATGCAGCGATTCCGGGGAACAACATTAAGGGATTCAGGCATTCAGGCAATCAGGACGAAAGTCAGTTACGTACCCCGGCAGAACTCCCTCACCGCCGGGAGGGGAACATGACGATGCCTGGGGCCTGGCGGATGACTCAGCCCCAGCAGCGGACGCCAAGACTGGCGGTTACCGGCGAGGTATGGATGGATCTGCCTGCCTGGAGAGCTTACTTGACTTGACATCAAACACCCGACCTTCCTTCTCCCGTCCTCTTGCATACCTTGTCCTCCCACCACATAGACTTCTTCCTTTCCGCTTACATCTGCCTCGCTACTCTTCCTTCCTCTTTTGTTGCCGTTGGAACGCGTCTCTTCTCCCACCCCCTCTTTCCGCCCGCTACCCAACGTCATAGGGTACCTGTGACCCGTGTTTCGTCAAGTCCGTCAATTGCGCGATCTTGCCATTTTATCACCGTCGTCATGGCGGGATGGTTCTCTTCGGCGTCGCCGCTCGATGAACAGGTCGAGCGGGCGACCGCATCGTCTCTGTATGTTGTCGATGTTCCTCGCCGATCGCTAGCTCCATTTATCCCATGAGTGAACTCTAACAGATCCTGTAGGGAAGACATCTCCCTGAATCTCGAAATCTCCGACCTGATCCGATCGAAGAGTGTTCAACCGAAGGAGGCGATGAGATCATTGAAACGCCGACTAGAAAACAAGAACCCCAATATACAACTAGCGACGTTGAAGGTTCGCTCCGCAAAGTCCCCTCTCCCCCCCTCTAGTCAATCTACATACTGACGGAACCGCCATCTCGGTAGTTAACGGATACGTGTGTCAAGAATGGGGGCACTCACTTCCTCGCCGAAATTGCGTCTCGCGAATTCATGGATAATCTAGTCTCCTTGTTGAAGACGGAGGGTGCCCCGCTGAACGCCGAAGTGAAAGACAAGATGCTAGAGCTGATTCAAGACTGGGCAATGGCGGCTCAAGGTCGCATGGATTTAAGTTATGTTGGCATTACATATCAGAAACTACAGGAAGAAGGATTCCGATTCCCGCCTAAAACGAAGATGAGTGGCAGTATGCTAGAGAGTAGTGCGGTAAGCTCTCTTCCTTGAAACGCGCGCCCGTTGCCTCTGCTAATACCGTTTGGCATTATAGCCTCCCGAATGGATCGACTCTGATGTCTGCATGCGATGTCGCACGCCGTTTAGTTTTATGAATCGCAAGCACCACTGTCGAAACTGTGGTAATGTCTTCGACGCACAATGTTCTAGCAAGACGCTTCCTCTTCCTCATCTGGGAATCCTGCAGCCTGTCCGTGTCGACGATGGATGTTACGCTAAACTGACCGCAAAACCTTTCCCCCCTGGAGCACTTTCCGATCGATCCGCGTTCAAGAACAACTCTATCACGAAATCAAACTCAATGGAGCCCCGTACGGCTCGGGCGGAAGGCGGGTTTGACGATGATCTGCGTCGGGCTTTGCAGATGAGCTTAGAAGAGGCACAAAACAAAGGATCGAGCGGCTACATCCCGCAATCTCAATACATGGCGCCTGAGCCGCCAAAAGCCTCCGAGCCGTCGAGGACCGAGGAAGAGGAGGATGCGGATTTGAAGGCGGCCATCGAAGCTTCCTTGCGTGACATGGAACAGCATAAGCAGCAACATGCAGCCGCTCTGAAGAACACGAGGGTCCCGGAAACCCCGACTCAAGGTGCCTCGGTCGCTACTGAGCTACCTAAAAATCCATATGAACTTAGTCCGGTTGAGGTCGAAAATATCCACCTCTTCGCCGCACTCGTTGACCGACTGCAACACCAACCGCCTGGTACCATTTTGCGCGAGCCCCAAATACAGGAACTTTACGAGAGCATTGGTGCACTCAGACCGAAACTGGCGCGGAGCTATGGTGAGACTATGAGTAAACATGGTACGTTCTTTTCACTCTCGGGCGTAATCCTGCACTAGCTGATCATATATAATTACTAGACACGCTTCTCGACCTACATGCTAAACTCTCTACTGTTGTACGGTATTACGATCGCATGTTGGAAGAGCGCCTGTCGAGTGCATATTCGCAACACACTCTCGGATACGGAACTGTTCCTGGCGCTGCTGCGCAATATCCTACTATCTACCAGATGCCTCCGCAGCCGGTCGAAAGTAAGGCGGGTGCCGAAAACTTTTACTATGGTAATCCAGTCGCCGAGAAGACGCGGCTAGCTGACTCCCCGTATGCTCCTCAATATCCATCAGAAAGGGTAAATCATGAAGGGGCCACCGGACCGCGAAGCGGTGCTATGAGCCCCGGCGTGTACCCACCCCCATCTCAACCTCTGTCTCACAACCAACCCTGGAGTGGTAACGCTCCCGTTGCATCCCCTCCGCCTTCAAGCTCCAACCCGGCATTCTCTAGCAACCCTGCCGCGTATCCTGGTCCTGGAGCTCCGGCGCAATTCTATGTGCCCCCTACTCAGCGAGAGCCAGCTCCACACCCGTACCAGGTTCCCCATCAGGGCGACGCGGATGCCTCTTACCAGCCGTCCCCTATAACACGAACCAATTCTCTCTATCAACAGGGCGGGCCGCCTAGTGCTCCTGCCCCAAGTGCACCAGAGCAGCCCGCCTCGATGGACCAGGTGCCGTCTGCCGCCTATATGCAATTGGCAGAATCGCAACCCGGGCAGCCTAACGGTCAGCCAGGAGTTCAACATGCTCCGCCGGAGCAAAGGGCGCATTCATATTACTATCCTCCACGCCAACAACAACAAACGCCTGGTCCGCCACCTTCTATGTATCCGCAGAGTACTCCAGCACCACAAGGTGCGTACCCGGTTGGGGATGTTTCCCCAATTGTTGGACATCCGTCTCCCGTGCAATACCACCAGCCACCGCAGACTCGCCCACCAGCTGAAGAGAGTTTGATAGAGCTTTAAGGCATGGATTGGCTTGCCTTGGTGTTTAGTATCGTGTCTTATTCATTTTTTTTTTCTCTGTCTTTCTTTATCCCCTCTGTGGCAATTATGATACCAGATGCTTGGATTGTTTGCAGACCATGAAATTGTATTTACATTCCTTGACGATTTCAATCAAAGCTCGCAATGACATTGGATGCTCTGTAGGATAAAAGGTAGTTGTACTCAATTTGCACCATCGGAGGCCGGGATGGTGAGCGCGCGGAGAAGTCGCCGAGGGCTACGGAAAAGATTCCGGGCGTGTCCAGTCCTCCGCCCATACCTCCTTCGTACTTCTGTCAACCAACGAGCACCCCCACGCCCCAGCTCGAACGGGCCTGGGGTATTTTAGCGAGTCAATGCCAATCCTTTATTACTATAGTCCATTCATTGGAAACCAGTATGTTATCCCCGTATCTCCATCATCTTTCCCATTCAACCGCTCGCCATGCAGCTGACTCGCGACGAAGTCCAGAAACACAACAGCAAAGACTCCTGCTGGGTTGCCATCCATGGATCTGTCTACGATGTGACTGGTACGTCTAGCCTAGATCCCTTCGATCTCTTCATTGATTTAATTCTCTACAGATTTCATCGACTCACATCCAGGCGGACCCCATGTCATCCTCCGTTGCGCCGGGAAAGACGCCACGGAGGACTTTGACTCCGTGCATGATCAGGAGCTCCTGGCCCAATCCTTACCGTCTTCTGCCTTCTGTGGCCATCTCGAGCCAGGATCCCTGAGCAAGTCGAGTAATGCCAACGGCCATGTGCCCGAAATCAAGCAAACCGATGACTCGCCCCCGCCGTTGTCGACGCTAATTAACCTCCACGACTTCGAACACCTCGCTCAGAAACATCTCCCGCCTAACGCCTGGGCGTACTACTTCTCCGGCGCGGACGACGAGACCAGCAAGCGTCAAAACGCCAAGGCCTACCAGAAGATCTCGCTTCGACCGCGCATCCTGCGTAGTATCCGGGCCGTGGACACGAGCACGTCGATTCTGGGCAAATCGGTCTCGTTGCCGGTGTATATGAGTCCGGTGGGGATTGCGAAACTTGCCCACCCGAATGGTGAGCGGGCCCTTGCTGCCGCGGCGGGCAAGGAAGGGGTTGCTCAGGTGTTGGCAAACGGGTCGAGTTTTCCCATTGAGAGTGTGATGAAGGCTCGCGTGCGGGAGGACCAGCCGCTGTTTGCGCAGCTGTATGTTAACAAAGATATTAAGAAATCGGAGGACACAGTGCGCAGAGCGGATGCCGCTGGGGCTGGCGCGATCTGGGTGACGGTGGATTCGCCTGTGGTTGGGAAGAGGGAGATGGACGAGAGGTTGAATCTACAGGTCCAGGTGGGCTGTTTGTTTCAAAGATGGACTTAGCGCAATGGCTGACATGTTTATCTAGGCTCGGGATAATCCAGCTACTAAAGGGCAGGGCGTTGCTAAGACCATGGCGAGCTCTATCTCCCCGTTTATCGACTGGGATATTCTTACGTGGATACGCGGCCTTACCTCCCTGCCTATCGTCATCAAGGGGATTCAATGCGTCGAAGATGCCGTTCTCGCATACGAGAACGGGGTACAAGGAATTGTTCTGTCCAACCATGGTGGCCGTTCCCAGGACACGTATGTTGACGCTATAGTTCGGTGTTATGATCTTGAGCCTTGCTGACGAGAACAGAGCACAATCACCACTTCTCACGCTCTTGGAAATCCGACGCTACGCACCCTACCTGCTTGAAAGCAGGATGCAGATTTTCATCGACGGAGGCATTCGCCGGGGCACTGATGTACTCAAGGCACTTGCATTAGGCGCAACAGCCGTTGGACTAGGCAGGCCTTTCCTCTATGGACTTGCGAGCGGCTACGGAGAGGAAGGAGTTCGACGAACCATTGAGATCCTCAGGCAGGAAATCGAGTCCAACATGGTCTTTCTGGGAGTAAAGTCATTGGGGGAGCTAGGTCCACATTTACTGAACACGGCCCGACTGGAGAGGGACATGGTTGGGTCTGTGAAGTTATGATGGGTGCTTGTGTAAACTACCTGTCCTGCAGAGCTACATAGCTGATACCAACCAAATACTACCATGTTTACCCCCACGCACTTTGAACGACTACGATTCCTGGGGAAACTAGCTCTTCGTTCTGAAGATCCGTGCACCTGCTTGCCATCCCACATTCCCCAGGATTTGAACCCCCACGCTCGTCGGCCTTCCCCCCGACTCAACCCCGCATTGTCGCCTGTCGATCCAAAGTCATCATAATCGGGGTTATAACTCGCATATTATCTGTTCAATAGCCTTCTCTAAGCTATTCTTAGATACATTGTGACAGCCTAAGCACTCAGTATGAGCGATACGATTGAAGTCCTTCTCTACGGCTTGGGAGCGTATGTGCACAGGTTCGACGACAGGAGCTATCTTTCTAACTCAATCGATCTACAGCATAGGTTCCTTCTACGCTTTCATCCTCAAGAGGTCTGCGAATGTGCGCCTAACAGTCGTCGCGCGGTCAAATTACGACGCTGTCAAAGAAAACGTAAGTTCAGCATTGCATCAACTTACCTAGAAACGAGCAATAGTATTGACCATAGCGTTATAGGGCCTTCTCATCGAAAGTGAAAACCATGGCCAGCATCACTTCCGACCTCATAATGGTGAGTGTCCTTGGCCAATTATCTGTCCCATTACAGCGTTTGTGTCAGGGGAAGGTAACCTGTCGTCTAGTGATCAAATCACCGGACGAAGTCACCAGCCCCTTCGACTATGTCGTCTGCGCCCACAAAGCAATCGATCAGGAGTCGGTCGCCGCGCGACTCAAGCCCGCGATTAACGAGAAAACGACCATCGTGATCATTCAGAATGGGGTTGGAAATGAGGAAGCGTTCCGCAACTCATATCCTCAATCGTCTATCATTACTTGCGTGGTATGTTTTCGTTCACATTAGTCTGAGCAACATCACCCCTCCCCTTTAGAATCTAGCATTTAGCATTCAGCATTCACTTTCTATCTAACACAACGAACAAAAGACATGGGTCGGGGCCCGCCAATCTACCCCCGGAACAATCACGCATACCAAATCCGAAGACATGCAAATCGGACTATTCGCCAACTCCTCCGTCCCCTCCTCTCTCGAAAAGTCCCGCCTCGACACCTTCGCCGCCTTGCTCCAGCACGGACAAACCAAATTCCAAGTCCTCGAAGACATGCAGCTCCAGCGCTGGGAGAAAGTCGTGTGGAACATAGCCTGGAATTCCCTAACGACATTAACCCTGTTGGACACGCAGAGCTGGCTGAACTCCTCGCCCGACGCCACGCCTCTCACACGCAAGCTCATGCGCGAGGCCATCGACGTGGGGAGGAAGTGTGGTGTGGAGCTGGACTACGGGCTTATTGACCGTCTGATGGATAAGATTAATGCTATGCCTGGTATTGGGAGTAGTATGCAGACGGACTGTCTCAATAAGCGGCCTATGGAGATTGATGTGATCTTGGGGTTTCCGGTGAAGAAGGCGAGGGAGTTGGGTGTTGAGACGCCTATTTTGGAGACGATTCATACGTTGGTTAGGGCAGTGGATGTGAGGTTGAGAGCTTCGTTGTAGGAATTTCTAGGTAGTGTTTATATCAGGCTATGTAGATACGGAAAGAGTGGTATGAGTAGGTCAAATGATTAGATTGAAGTTGGGATATCTCATCTCTAGCATTCTTTTCGTTTTTTAATGAACTTCTTTCTCCTAGGCTGCCAATTTCACCGTCTTGTCAAACACAAGCCCGATGTACCCCTGTAACACTACGGAGAACCTCCGAATAAGGTCGATCCTACACCCTCCCCATTACTATCCAACATTCATCACTTGCCGCAACCCCCACGGACATAATGCGGAGAAAGAGCCACTTCCCCGTGTTTTTTGAATGCCCCCACGTCTCCTTCGATGCTCTGCGGGTGAAAACATCATGTCATGCAGATCAAGACATGTCTGGCCTACCCATCCAGATAAATCCGGTCATCTGATTATTTTCACTCACATCCTCCCCCATCATCATTGTAATTATTATCAAACCAGAAGACATCGTTGATAGTTATCAGAAAGATGACTGCCGAGTCCGACAGCCCAATATCAGCGCCAGCACCTGCTCCAGCTATCGAGCCATCAGCAAACAAGCATGACACGGCTCATCTTGAAACTGTTCCAGCAGAGCCAGGAAAAGTGCACAATGGCGACACGGCCCTGGCCCTGTTTGATAACTTCGACGAGCTAGAAGGGGCTATCGATCCGATTGAGAACAAGCGTTTGGTTCGCAAGATTGATCTCATGATTTTGCCTTTCCTGAGCGTTTGCTATGCATTCTACTATGTGCGTTACTGTTGTTATCATCTGAGGGTTCTTTAAAAAGGGCTTTTGCTAATTGACACAAGATCGATAAAACGACTCTCTCGTATGCGGCTATTTTTGGCATTAATGAGGACTTAGGGCTTTCGGGCGAGCAGTATTCGTGGTTGTCGAGCGTTTTTTATTTTGGATTCTTGGTATGATATGACCGAAAGGAATAGATATTGGTTGTACTGGGCTACTGAGCTGATGATCGTTTTGTTGAATAGGTTTGGGCACTTCCAACGAACTTCCTGATGCAGCAGTTTCCCGTGGGGAAATACCTGGGTGTTAATATCTTTCTCTGGGGATTCTTTCTCATGTTGCAAGGTGTGTATTGCCCGCTTAGTATAATCTGTCTCTGATGCTGTATACTGACTTTCATCAAGCTGTCGCAAAAAACTTCACCCAGCTTGCCGTCTTGCGTGTTATATCCGGCGCTGCGGAAGCATGCAGGTATTCATTCACCACCAAGCTCTTGTCTTTCCCCCAACCAACCAAGCTGACTTCAAACCAGTGATCCCGCTTTCATGCTCATCACCAGTATGTGGTACACTCGACGCCAACAGCCCATCCGAATCGGCATCTGGTACACAGCCAACGGCGCCGGCATTGCGCTCGGCGGTCTTCTAGGCTACGGCATCGGCCAGATCAAGGGTGCCCTAGCATCGTGGAAATACGAGTTCCTGATCATCGGAGCCCTCTGCTCGGTCTGGGGAATCGTGATCATCTTCTTCCTCCCGGATTCCCCCGTGTCTACGCGGTACTTGACGGACCGAGAAAAGCGCCTTGCTGTCGAAAGACTGCGAGACAACCAGACAGGCGTGGAGAATAAGACCCTCAAGCTGGCGCAGGTCTGGGAGGCGTTTCTGGATTGGAAGGTCTGGTTCTTCTTGCTGCTCGGGTTCTCGGGGAATATCCCTAACGGGGGGATCTCGAATTTCGGGACGTTGATTATCCAGGGGTTTGGGTTTTCGACGTGTAAGTTGCCTTCTTGCCTTGCCCGGTCATCTCATGCAAATACCTCCCTGCTATCTGTATAGGATGACGAACATAAAGCTGACCAGTTCCTTTCACCTTTGATTGGAAAACGCAGTGGTAACTACCCTCATGCAAATCCCCTACGGCACATTCATCGCCATCATGATTCTTTTCAGCGTCTGGCTAAACGATCGTCTCCCCCCCAACAACCGCTGCCTCGTAACAATCCTCTTCCTCCTCCCAAACGTAGCAGGCTCCTTTGGACTCTGCTACCTCCCCGACTCAAACCGCGTCGGCCGTCTCATCTGCTACTACCTGACCGGCTCCTACAACGCCTCCTTCGTGATTATCCTTTCCATCCTAACGGCCAATATCGCCGGCCACACGAAGAAGGTCGTCACGAACGCGATGATCTTCCTGGGTGTTTGCGCGGGGAACATCGCCGGCCCGTTCTTCTATAAGGGGGACCAGGCGCCGCGGTATCCGTTGGGGATTTGGTCGATGATCGTGGCGAATTTCGTGGAGATTGTCCTGGTCGTGATGTTGAGGATGGCGTTGGCGTGGGAGAATCGGAGACGGGATCGGCTGCAGGGGATTGGGGGGGATGGGGAGGGGGAGGAGGTTAGGCAGGCGGAGATGGCGAGGACGGCGTTTAGTGATTTGACGGATAAGGAGAATTTGAATTTTAGGTATATCTATTAGGTTGGGGTTTGCTGTCTGGGCATTGGTGTTGCTGTTGAGTGGGATGGGAAATGTGGTGACATGTTGGGAAATCCTGTACTTCGTCTGCAAATCTTGATAGTACAGGCATGCTATAAACAATTTGAGTATAACTTTTTATTTAGGAAATTGTTATTAGCTAGGCTATGCATATGTGCATGATGAGATAAAGCTCAAAGAGCACATGTTCAAGTTGGTTGCAATTTATACAATCTCCCATACTACTAGGGAAATGCACCGAGCTGCCCCTTACATCTAAGGGATAGGATTGGAAGAAGACTTGACCTGATTATAATTTAAAAGAGGGTTGACTTTGTTCCTTGGACATGTCCGGATATTATTCTAGCTTAAGAGAAATGAATAGTAGGGGAAGATTGTCCACAAGAGTAATCTCGATTAATTCGGCTAGTTGAGGCTTGACAGGGATAAAAGATCTAAAAGTCAATAGTTTACACTCAGCCCCCAAATTCGGAGGGTCTCCGGATCATCCCTGCAGTCCCGCAGATAGAGAGTGGTAAGATGCTTGTAACACCTATTACAATCAGTTCCAACAGCTCCATCTCGTCGAATTGATGAGTCGTCGACAGCTGGGCCGAAATTGGATGCTGATTGATCTGGGTCAACGTTGGTGTATATGCAAGATATTGTACTACGCTACTATGTGGCAACTAAAAAAAAAGTCAAAATCATACAATTTCTATGTCAGTTGTATCAGAAGAATAATCATCAGTATCACTCTCATCCACTCCCCCATCAATATTCGGCCAGCAAGGCTGTGGTCTTGATATGGGAACGCCATCACCATCCTCCTTATGCCAATCTTCCATCTCGTCGACAGAATGCAAGCCTAAGGTTGCTCCTCTTGACTCCAGCAGGTCGACTATATGCTGATCGCCCTTCATCTTGGCTGCGAAGAGCGCAGAGTGAGCGTATTCTTGCACCTTGAAACCATTGTCGAGAAGAAATCGAACCATGGACTCATCTTCTCGTAGGACAGCTAATTTCAAAGCGCTTGCCTGAGGGCCCGCGCCGTACGCCAGCAGCAAGGAGATAATCTCTCGCTGGTCATCGTTAACTGCTCGGTACAATGGCGATGGGCTGTGTAGTTGTGCATTAGCACCCCGCTCCAGCAATAGCCTGACCAGCTCGGTGTGCCCCCGTGTAACGGCAAAGAATAGAGGAGGTGGGTCGTATTTCATTCGTTTTCGTCGTGGTTAACGGACCTTTGGTTGAGGCTCTAGAGCCCAGTGCTCTCCGCGGTAGAAATTAACCTGTGCACCATTGTCAAGTAGGACTGACACGATGTCCTCATATCCATGGTCAATAGCAACAAGCAGGGCGCTTTGGACGTTCACAACATCTAAAATGCTGCACCCCTGCCTGTATAATGGATGAGTGGCGATATCAATGCTGTAGGACTGCTGGAAAAAGCCTCTTTTGCCGTCATTACACTCCCATAGAAGCTTTTCTTCGCCTTCCTCTTCATTTCCCTCTTCATCTGTCTCTTCATCTGTCTCTTCATCTTCCTCGTCGTCGTCCCGCTCCACTTTCCGCTTACTAGTCTCTGGTGACATCGGGCACGGGGACTTCGGCTCGAATGGAGGAGATCGATGCTTCCCAATGGAAACTCGTAGACTGTTCATTAAACATTTTATGGCAGCGATATTCTTATGTTTTGTTGCCAAAGAGAGGGCGGACGCATGATGATAGCGGCTATTGAAGTAATAGAGAAAATGGTTAAGCGCGTGGTACATGTGACGGTTGGTTCTGATCAAGGAATAGACATCTGTTTGACGAGGGAGATAGGATGCAATGATGCATAGCGTTTCAGTAGGGAGTAGGGTAAGCTCCATCTTGTTGCGGTAGAGGTTTACGAGCGATAGGAGGATTGGATCGCACCAGTACTTAAATCTTTCCTTTGCCTTAGCACAATTCATATAACTTTCAGTGGCTCCAGAATAGACCGACACCACTGCAGCTAAGGATATCCCATCCCATCAGCAGTCAATGTTAACGCAGCGCCTTTCTCCATCGACCATTAGGCAAGATTATCAGGCTTGTCCCCCTGGCAACGGTGGGGCCTTTCTAGGTTGGCCTAATGACGCTTTTTGTAATAAACAGCCAGCGCAAACAAAGGTATGTGAAGAGGACACGGCTGTTAGCACTTCCTGTCTCCCAGGAGCTCTCAGGAGCTCGATCCGATAGCACCATACCGGTTTTTATACTCATAGCTTTTGCTAACTAAGAATTTCAAGTTCATTTACTCTAGTATCCTGTTCCTTCGAGGGCTGCATATAGTGTACATAGGGGCTAGATATATAAGACACATTTAGTCCAAATCGAGCTAGATGAAACAGTTTTAAAGAAGTATCGACTAAGGAGACAGTTAAAATCTTCGCAAATCTCTCTCAAAAGACATTAGGGTTTTGGCTATGATATCTTTCTTTATGTACATACACCAACTAGCTAGTAGAGCTACGCTCCACTAGAAATTCGAATACATCTTACAGGACTAACAGCGGAAGCAGAAAGTGATTATATAAAGATAAACAATGAACTGTAGTTATAGTACCAACAACCCACCAATCCTGACTAAATGATCACCCCACTGGTGTATTCAACAATTTCTCAATCTCAAGCCAATCCATATAATCCACCCCCGTCAACGGCAACGTCGGATGATGGAAACTGGAATAAATTCCCTCCGCCTCTTCCGCGAAGTCTATATCCAATTCACCCTGCATATCAAACGCCCCGTCTGACGGAGCAGAGTAGTTCCACGGCTCGAAGAATCGACTTTCGTCCTGGTGGAATGGCTGTCCTCCTATGGACATGTAATGTGGCGGTGGGCCTGGTTGATGAGAAGGTAGACCGCTGTCTCCTCCCTCTCCCTCTCCCGCTCTCTCTGGAGCTGATCCGTCGGTTTCACCTGCTGGTTTATCAGACGCATCGATATCGAAGGTATAATCCGGCCAGACATGTGAGCATGATTGGGCAATGTCTTGGAATCGTTGCTCCGCGGCGAGGTTTCCGGACCGAGATAAAAACCGCAAGACTTCGAATGCTTGGGTTAATGCCGTGGGCGGGTTCTTCTGTGATGGGCTTGTGAATCCCACCATGACGAGGACAAAAGCGGCTGAGAAGGTAGAGTCTAGGTCGAAGAAGCCGTATCGTGCTATGAACACCGGAGTCAGTTCGGAATCAGAGTGCCGTGAGAAGACAAAAGGTACGACCAATTGGAAGAGCACAGCATAAATAATATAAGAGAGGAGTAAATGACAGGATACTAACGAATAATCTGCTGGAGACGGAGAGCATATAGTATGGCAAGGCTCCTGGTTGCTGCTTCGTTGCACGTCTCGCAGAGCCGTGCTAAGCTATCCGGGGCGGATTCTGGTGGTCGGGGCGGTTGTTGACCCTGCGCTGCCACTCGTACTTTATGTAGGAGCATTGGTCGAGTGCAAAGTATAATAGCCTATTCATTGGGGAGCCTGTCAGATATAATTGAAGCCTAACTTGCGGGATATTTAACACACTTGGAGTAGCATTAGATAAAGCGACGACCCTGTCCGCGAAACCGTTTGCAACGGACGTGAGAAATCGAGAAGTAAGGACTGAGGAAAAGATCGACCTATATCATGTAGCTCTTGGATGATGTCCTGGACCTTTCTAACAAGTTCAATTTGAGTGATCGTGGTGTTTCCATAGAGCGCTGGTTGGATGTATTAGCCTGTGTACGCTGTGGTAACTTGTGAGCAGAGGTTCAATCTCACAGGACATGATATCGTCGGTGACGCGAGCGATTCTGATGTTGATTATCATTGCGACTGGCGATTGAAAACCCACGGCGTGTTTTGGAAATCCTGCTCGGAGCTGTCGCTCATCGGCGCCAGCGGCGAGTCCCATGCCCGATGATAAGCGTCTGCATACCCATTAATTAATTGTTAGTTCTACCCAGCCACATTGCTAGTTGAAGGACATCATATATACCTATCGAGCATATATACCGTCCACCAAAGTCTTAGTCGATGTGTGCTTTGGGATGGAAGACAGTTCTGTTCGTGTTCGGGTAGATTGCACCCCAGAGCAATCGATAGCCTTATAGCGAGACCGATCTTTTTGGTAATAATAAGTCACGGCCGCGGTCGACAGACAAGCATGAGCTGAATTACTGGCATAACATACATGAAGATAAGCATCAAGCTTTCGATCACACCATTGTAAGTATGTTGTGATCAATGTCAATATTTCAACTGCTAGCACTCCTTCTCTGGTGAGTTGATGCAACGGAGGCAACCGTTTGATAGCCTCTGCAAATAGATCGGACCCGGGCGGTTGAGATGTCGGCTGTTCAACGTCCATGAGTTTTGCCATCGCCATGACCAAAAGGTACTCGGTATACCATTGTGTGCGCTTTTGTGTTTCTCGCGCGGCTGGAGATTGGAAGAGCAGAATCATAGAATCTGAGAAAGATCGCGAGTCGAAGAAGTGTTGGCTCACGCCAAGGTAGAAGAGGAACTTGTCTAATAGATGCTGTGATGCCTCTAAGGACGGTATAGATGGACCATCCGCATTGTCAGCTAACGTTTCCAGAGAGCCCAACTGATCATCAGTAGACGTGTGCCTTTCCCTTTCAGCATGTCGAGGGGTCCGCTGGTTAGACATGGTCAAGAGTGACCGTACTTGGGACTCGAAGGCCGGACCGGAGGTCAAATCTGTAGCTGTCCTCCTGTAAGTGAATTTTCGTTATTGTCGAGTGATAATATCATGCTCTTACCTGGACTGATACCGGCAGCGCCATCACTGCAATCCAGGGACTGAGTTAGACCAGCCCCCACACTGGCTCTTCGACTTGAGTGCTGAGATTCCTGAGGTTGTCGTGAGAAGTTTATAGAACTCGAGTTTGGGACTGGACTGTTATGTAGTGATGACCCTTGGATCGAAGTCTCCTCGCCGGGATTCCGAGCAGCAAGCTGCTCCTCGTACGATTGAATCTTGTTCAACAACCGCTTCACCTGACTACAGTAAAGTAAGTACGTCGCCGAGCAGAGTACCAAAATACACGCACAACTCACGCCTCGGAATATCGTTTGCGATCGGGACGTCCGAAGACACATTCCCAGCTGTGTTTCACGCAGGCGCCACAGGGGTGCTCGCCGGAGCATTTCACCTTGCGTCGCCGACATGATTCGCATCTAAATCGATATCGATGTTAACGCATGTTTATCAAAGGGAGGGGTTCAGCGTCGACTTACGCATTAGCAGATCGGGGGTGTCCCGTAACCATCGTGGGTGCTTTGCGTGGATTGAGAAAGTTGTGTTCGGGCAGTCGGTCCGGCAAGCCGTGGACGAGACTGTCGGCTTCGTCATGCCGACCCCGGCAGAAACGATCCGAAATATACTTCGTTGGACCACGGTAGGCAGAACTGTGAACTTGTGGAGAACTACGTCGTGCACTGGGTTTATTCTCGGCATTTCTTGAAACAAGTCCATTTCTAGGTAAACTAGTAGGTACGATACATCACATTATACTCTTTCGAATCCGACGAAGAATCTCTCGCCGGACCTGGAGATATTCCTCCTTTGTGCGCTCAACCGCGTCTCGATTCTCCACAGCACGCCGCAGCAAATAAGACAAACAGTCCCCTAGGGTCCCCCAACTGAGGCATTTGAAAACCTCCGGGGCTGCTCGACCGGCAGTGTTGTCGCCGTCATTTCCAATTTGCAACAGTCGACAACTCACCCCGTCAGCCATGCCTAACAATTGACCGTACTGAACCTTGGTGGCAGGAAGTCCGGCTAGAACCTGCTCATCGGTCCACTTACTAGCCAGCAGCGCGCTGTCCTTATTATGCGTAGCCAGAAATAGCTCGGCAGATGGAAATGCCTGTTTTCCTTTTCCGAATGGCCCCAGCTGGCGCTTGATGACGCCCTCCGCGATGGAGTTATATGAACTATCAGTATCCGATTTGGTGTCGTGGATGACCCCCCGAGGCTCTGAGTTGATGTATGCCCCTCGTACTAATTTGATTCCCAGTGTGAACTGTCTCTTCTCTGCCACCTCGAGATGCTCAAGGACGGTGGCAGGAGTGCACTTGAGGTACGCCTGGTAGGTGTTGTAGACCACGGCTTCACCATCTTTATTGAAGTCTTCCATCAGCTCAAGGGCAATCTCATCAATTGCTGGCTGAACAGATTGTTGCTCCGCATCGATGAAAATCCGAGCCTGGCGCTCTACGGCTCGCGCGCAAATTTCCCGGAGCGCCAGCGTCATCTGCTCGGGCAAAGGCTGTCTGGCCAGCAAGGCGCGCATAGCTGGTTCGCCCGCGCCGGTCAATCTATGGCATTGCGGTCAGTCACTGCTAGGATATCAGAATTTAGAGTAGGCGTAGTATCTCACTTTAATGCTAAAATGTCACCCTTTCCAACCATTTCGACCGTCTCGAGAACGCCTTGTCTCCATGCTTCAATGTCTGGGTTATGCGAAGGAGACAGAGAATGGCTTTCACTCTCGCTCGAAATTTCACAGCTCGTTGTTGTTTCTTTGGAGGCATCCACCACAACCTCTCGCGCATATGTCAAAATGACACCTTTGAACCCCATGTCTTTGATGTTCCTAATTGTAGATCGAACCTCATTGCCATTCTCCCCGGCGCAGAAATGGTTATAAAAAGTCGGCTTGAGAATGCTTCGGAGAACAGGATTCTTATTCACATCCAAGAGAGCGATGCGCGGATGCACGATCAGCGACAAAAACCAAAGCGCAGGCGTCAGTAGCAATCGGTGCGAAGAGACCGTTGCGACGAGCAAAGATCGTACTAGCATTTTGGTCGAGAGCAGAGAATGCGGCGGAAGTTGAGTAGCGCTAGCTACAGTCTTCCCGCTGCTTGTTGAGGAAGCTGAGACTGTAGATTTGTATGCGCGATTCCATGATGTGGTATTAATCGCTCGGTACCTTGATTGCTGGATAATCAATCTGGCGTTCTGCTGAAAACCGAACGGTTTAATAACCGGCATCCTGGACCAGAGAGGGAATACTCTGAGTTGTGGCAGGACTGAATGCAGTGCAAAGAAACAGGACCTCTACGAGGCCATTAACAAGGCCTATAGATCGTTGCTCTCCCTTATCGCCTGGAGTGGGTCCGGGGATGCATTGCCGGTGCTTCGGATGTGAGCCGAAGGAGCCAAGCCCGGGTCTTGTCTCCGGAAGGGCGCAGGAGTGGGTGATCAACGGAATATCCGAATGATTGCATCTAATGCATAATGACAATGAATATGCAAGATCGATCAGTAATCAGAATAGCATTAATGATTACAGATCAATGGTGGTATATCCTAGGCTGAACTTTGGCATTCACGTGGAAATAGTTGGTTTGATACCTCTGTGACCAATGCCGCATTAAGGCTTCTCCCGCCAACCCTAAAAGCATGAGTTATACTAAGACATCGAACTCGCTTTTGGGCAGTAAGGTCAGCTGTAATCATCCCAATGTGCTGTCTATTTTCTGTGTCCAAACCTTTATTTACGAACCATGCATGCCCTTTACTTCCTTGCTGTATATGAAATAAACATATACTAGTTTTTTGTTATGTAGATGCCATAAATCCGGCATTCTGGCTGCATACGAATAAGGGACAGTATAAAGTATTTTCACACTCTGTAATCTGTTGATTTGAAACCTTTAACGGTCCTAACTCAAGAACGTGTCCCTTGGATCTTTTCATAGCACTTTCCAAGCCCATAAAAGAATGACGACGCAAATCTCCACAAAAGTAAACACCAAGCTACCACCAAAGACAAGACTATGATATGTCCATGCGTTAGTAGGATCAAGGCTGGCGACTTGGCAGACAATAGCCCAAGGGAGGACATAGAGAAGGTTAGAGACTAGAGACTGTCCTAGATACCACAATGGGCGAGTGGCCAGCAGTATAGTTGCTAGCTGAGTCGATATCGCGTATAAGATATAGCACCTGTGAAGTTTTTTATAAGACAAGGGTCGCTGTTTTTACCGTAAACTCACTCACCAATCTATCGTTTTCCACATGTGTGCTGTAATCTCGGCCACTGTTTCGGATTGGCTGAGATAGAGCGCAAATGGTTTACAACCGAATATGGCGAGAAAAATGCAAAGCGGTACCTCAAAAACCATGGCAATAAAGGCAGCAAGAAGTGCTGGTCGTGTGATCACTAGAAAAGGTAAGTATTCCAGGAGTAGAAGCCTCACACGTTGAGGGCGTTATTGCCTACCCAAAAACTTCCTCCACTTCCCACATTGTGTATGGTTGTTCTTGAGCGAGGCCCAAACATGCCCAACAAAAGCTAGTGACGTCGCCTCCAAGGCCTGAACCGGTACCATAACCAATCCCCATCGGATCGTAGTGAAAATACCCCAGGCTGTAGCGTAATCCGCCGACATAGAGACGATTCCGGCCACCAGCCAAAGATAGAGCGTATTCCGGATGGCCGACTCCACGAAGGTGAGGGACCCTGGCTTAAAGAGTGTGAAAAGGGCAGATAGACTAAGCATATTTCTGCTCCAAAGTCTTCTATACCGAGGCTCTGTCCTGCTGGTAGTCAAAATAAAATACAGCAAGCCGGAGACAGCAGCGACCATATCACAACTCAGACGGATCACGGCCTGCATGTTAACATTTGGGGTCCAGCCGCCTACGTGGAACTTTGATATCACCAGTAAATCCAACACAATGTTCACCACGACCTTGATAGTGCTTATCAAAAGAGGAACGTCGGGTTTATCCAAAGCCCTAGTCGCATTCGATACCGCAACCTCAATAGCAGAGCTCAGAGCCGAGAACGCACTGATTCGGACATAGGTGATGCTAGCCATTTGGGCCTCACGCGGAACGAATGTTGCTGCAAATGACCTGGCTGCGCCAGTAAAGATGATACTCATGATGAGCCCTAGTATAGTCTGGAATGTTATTAGGGTGTATGCGAGGCCCAAACGAGCTTCATACGACCGTGTGGACTTGTCGGCAATCGTTACCCAGACGGCGCGGGGAAGGCCTTCATTGAGCACCTCTGCGATTGTACCGATATAGGTATACACGTCTGTGGTAACGACTAGGGAGGAGTCGATGTTGGCAATCCAGACCTTGACTAGTGTGGCGTACAGTGCGGGAAGTATAAAAGCGCCGATGTTGAACAGCAGAGCTCCTGTGTAGCTGCGGACATATATGAGGTGATTTGCTACTTATTTCTATGGAGACCTTCATGCTTACCTGGATCGGTGCCACCATCCTCTACTGGCAGCCCATTTGAGAGAGCAAAGACCAGGACGTGTCGGTTGGATATCAGCACCGACAGCCACAATGACCTCAGCGGAGCTATCCTCTCCACTGGGACCCATTGTAGTAGTGTTCGGAATTTTGGAGCCTGGAGCCATCAGAGCAGAATGAAGCTCCAACAAAATGAGATGCAGATAAGTAGTTCTTTTGAACGGAGTGCCCCGCTCTTGGCCAAGAGATGTTTCATCATGTTTGCGCCAATTAGCACAGACCATACCGGCCAGTTGATTTTCTTGAATTCTGCCGGCAGAAGGCGGCCTTTCCCCCCCCCCTTGCGTAGGCATTCTCAGGTCGTCAATACTGCCCAGTCTGCCCGCCGCCCGCCGCGGTACTATGGATGAAGACCAACATGGGAAAGGCGAAGCGATGCCGGGATATGGTGGTGATGGTGGCATGAAATGGGATCCGTTGGGTTTGTCATCAGGGAGGAGAAGAGGACAGGGTTGAAGGGATCGGTGAGCGTGTGAATGGTATTTTGGTCACTATATAGTAACTAGTCAGCTCTTGAATCATACACAATGGAGTAAGATGCGATGTCGCCTGATGCATGTTTGAGAACCAGTGAATGTAAACCTTTTAGGTAATCCATACAGACAATGGCCTTGATACAGTGGCAAAGCAAGATTTATGAATTAGATGTACAATATTCATGAACAAGGAACCTAGAGAATGAATACAACAAAGGGCCACTGCTCAAAACAAATGCTCAAACCAGAAGATAATAGACTGCCAGTCTAGCTTCCAGTCCCCTCCATCTGCCCTAAACCTCATTAGAAGGATACGCAACCTCCTCCGCGAGCTGAAAATCTTCCTTAATACTTCTGATGCTCGCGAAACGCGCAACCAAGTTCGTGCTCGTCGCCTTATCATTCGTACCGCTGGCCCTCGAACCCCCGAATGGCTGATGACCAACCACTGCCCCGCTGCTCTTGCAATTGATATAGAAGTTACCAGCCGAGTGACGCAGCATACTCTCTGCGACTTCAATCGCCGATCGGTCCTTAGCAAAGAACGCGCCAGTGAGGCCGAACTTGGTACCCTTATCTACCTGGGCCAGAGTCTCTTCAAATTGGCTATCAGGATAGACATACACGGATAAGATAGGACCAAAGAACTCGTTCTTCATGAGTGAATGCGAAGCGTCCTGGACTTGGAAGATCGTCGGGTGGACGAACCAGCCCTTCTCGCGGGAAGTCGTGCCACCAGCTAGTAGAGTGACCGAGGGATCTTTCTTCGCGTCATCGATAACATTGGCGAGCTTGTTGAACGATCGCTCGTGGATGACCGGACCCATGAGGTTCTCGAACTCCTCGGGGCGACCGATCTTGATTTGCTCGGTTTCGTAGACGAGTTGCTTCTTGAGCTCTGGCCATACAGACTCGGAGACGTAGAGTCTGGAGGTTGCAGAGCACTTTTGGCCCTGGTATTCGAAGGCTCCACGGACGGTGTTTACGACCGCATTGCGAATATCTGCGCTTGAGTGTACGACTGCAAAGTTCTTTCCGCCGGTTTCGCCAACGATGCGAGGGTAGCTATCGTAATGGCCGGCGCGGACGCCGTCGGCAATCTGGCCATACAAGTCACGGAAGACTTCAGTCGAGCCGGTGTAATGCAAGGCCGCAAACTCCCGACGCTCCAACACGGTATCCGTGACCGTCTTAGGGTCACCGGGCATAAATTGGATAACATTCTCTGGAAGACCAGCTTCCTCGAGGATCTTCTTTTGCAGGTAGCCCGAGTAGACCGCATAGTCCGAAGGTTTCCAGATAACGACATTCCCCATAATGGCCGGCGCAGCGATCAAGTTAGCCCCAATCGCCGTGAAGTTAAACGGACTGATTGCGTAGACGAAGCCCTCGAGGGGGCGGTATTCGAGGCGATTCCACATGCCCGCGTCATTCATGGTGTTCTGCTGCTTATACAGCTCCGAGGCGTAGTGAACGTTGAAGCGGTAGAAATCAGCCGTCTCAGCGGCAGCGTCAATCTCGGCCTGCCAGATGTTCTTACCCTGTCCGAGCATCGTGGCAGCCATGATGTCGTAGCGGTACTTGGTTGCGACGAGCTCGGCGGCGCGGAGGAAGATCGCGGCGCGGTTGTTGAATGACATGTTCTCCCATGCTGGCTTAGCTTGTAGAGCCTTTTCGATGGCCTCGTTGGCCTGCTCGGCTGACGCTTGGGCATATTTGGCAACGGGTTCTGAGTGCGCCGATGGGTTGCTTTGGGTGTGGGTTAAGCTCGAATGGATCTATGCCGGGGAAATGGTGAGTTCTCTGGATTTTCTAACCAACTTGGCAGATCAGACTCATGGCATACCTTTTTGGTGCCAATAGAAAGGGGCACCTGTATGGGAACTTGGCTCTTCAGCTTGTCCAAGGCAGCTTGAAGCTTAGAGCGCTCAACAGAACCCTTTGCATAGGTCGGCTATAAAAAGGGTCAGAATCTTGAGTGCGCTTGGTCCTTTATACATATTAAGCTCTTTTAATACTAACATTGGGCTCATTGCGAATGGGAGGTACGCGAAAATTGGCCAATCCTCCTATACTCCGCCGCGTGGGAACGCTTACAGCAGACTTGCGAGGGAGGGCACCAATTCGACGAGAGAACATCATGACGACAAGCTTCCATGTAAGTATTTGAGAGAGGGTGACCAGAAGGACAACAACAGGACCATTTTAACTTGGCTTTCTGGTGTCACATTTAAAGTCGTGGCCGATGCTGGGCCTTCGGGAGGACGATACCGAAGTCTCGGATGGCATCCGAGAGCACCATTAGATAAGGCCAGCTCTTTTCTTTGGAGCGTTCATGTATAACCTGCGACCAGCAAGCTACCACCCTGTGTACATAATGACTATGGCTGCTGATGCGAAACTTATGACTCCAGAAGCAGCTGCGCCTCCAATGGATTGGAAAGAGAATGTAAAAGATCTCACTGCCGGCGCCGCGGGAGGTATAGCACAGGTGTTAATTGGTAAGACGCGGACAGAAATCTCGATGAAGAACAACTCTTACTACAGATGCCACTAACAAACGATCAGGCCAGCCATTCGGTATGTAAGAAGTAGCAGGAGGGCATTGTCTTTGTTCCTAACACCCCCAAGATATCGTCAAGGTGCGGCTGCAGACGCAGACCGGCGGTTCAGCGCTCTCAGCAGCGCGCAATATCTGGACGAAGGAAGGTCCCTCGGCCTTTTACAAGGTTCGCAAATTCCCTTGCAAGTATAATCCGACAATATTCTAATACTCCTCATCAGGGAACGCTGGTACCCTTGCTAGGTGTTGGTGCTTGCGTAAGTCAATCCACTCACGTACTGCAATGTATATCTCTAACAGGCAGTACAGGTTAGCATTCAGTTCGGTGCCTTCCACGGCTTCCGACAGCTCATTGAAACCTACAACTACCGAAAGGGCCATGTTCACGACAAAGGGCTCTCACTCCCTCAGTTCTACCTGGCTGGTGGATTAGCTGGAGTGACAAACAGTGTCATCTCCGGCCCTGTGGAGCATATTCGCATTCGGCTCCAGACGCAGCCACACGGTACGACCCGACTCTACAACGGACCTTGGGACTGCGCACGAAAGATCATTCAGGTGGCCGGTCCTGCAGGAATCTACCGCGGGCAGGTCGTGACGCTTCTTCGCGAATTCCACGGCTACGGTGTGTGGTTCGCCGCGTATGAAGGACTTCTGGAAATCCTGCAAGACCGGACCCAGATGAAACGTCATGAATTGCCGAACTGGCAGATCGCTATCTGTGGTGGCTTAGCGGGTGAAGCTTTGTGGCTTCTGAGTCACCCGTTGGACGTGATTAAGAGTAAGATGCAGAGTGATGGGTTTGGTACGGACCAAAACTACCGCCACATGAGACATGCGTTCCAGGAAACGTGGATTGTTGGGGGGGTTCGAGGGCTATTCCAGGGTCTGGGGCCTGCGCTGCTGCGTGCGATGCCAGTCTCTGCAGGTACCTTTGCCACGTAAGTTGATTGTCACTACTAGGTATGTCTCTTGCCGAGACGGGCTAACATACGAGCAGGGTGGAGATGGTGCGAAAGATGTTAGCGTAGGGCGCCCTATCGGTGATTGAATGCCGAGATGTCGTCTTGAAATTTTATTCTAGTCAGTAGTCACTGCTTAGATCATGCCATCAGCGTTGGTGTCAGATCGGTTTAATATCCGAGCACGTATATACTTCTGTGTCGATTATTACTCCCAACAGTCATCTATATAGCCCTGCCAGTTCCCATCTTTCTTTTGCTTGCCAACATCAATCTCTGAATTGTTTATCTGTAACCACCATGGCAAACACCTGCGACGTCATCGGAGACCTTGATTCTCCGTGGCACGTCTTCACTCCTTTCCCTACCCTACCAATCCGAGTCCCAGAGCAGCCCCCCAAGAACACGAAAAAGAAGAAAAGCAAACAAGGAGGAACGCCCTTAATTGGGATTGGCGCTTCCAAGGAAGACGACTTCTCAACCTGGTACCAGCAAGTCCTGCTCAAGAGCGAGATGATCGACTACTACGATATTTCGGGCTGCTACATCCTGCGCCCAGGATCCTGGGAAATTTGGGAGATACTGCAGGTTTGGTTCAACAAGCAACTCCGAAAGATGAAGATTCGCAACTGCAGCTTTCCGCTGTTCGTCAATGAGAAGGTGTTGAGCAAGGAGGAGAATCATGTCGAAGGGTTTTCCGCTGAAGTGGCCTGGGTGACGCAATCGTAAGTTGGCTTGTCTTGACCTTGGAAGATGATCAGATCACAGCTTCCACTACTTACTTGTGTACGCCTTTAATAACTGATGATCTATCTGCAGAGGCAAAACCAAATTGGATAATAAAATTGCCATTCGACCAACCTCTGAGACCATCATCTACCCCTACCTCGCCAACTGGATCCGCAGCCACCGCGACCTGCCCGTGAAACTGAACCAGTACAACTCGGTTGTACGCTGGGAGTTCCGCAATCCCCAGCCATTCCTGCGCTCGCGTGAGTTCTACTGGCAGGAAGGCCACACGGCCCATCTTACCAAGGCTGAGGCCGACCAGGAGGTCCTCGAAATCCTGGATCTCTATACAACCATTTATCAGGATTTCCTCGCCGTGCCGGTCATCCCGGGTCGCAAGTCGGAGAACGAGGCCTTTGCAGGCGCCAACTACACGACGAGTGTAGAGGCGTTTATTCCCTCGACTGGGCGTGCTATCCAGGGAGCCACGTCTCACGCCCTGGGTCAGAATTTCAGCAAGATCTTTAACATCTCGGTGGAGAATCCGCAGAAAGACGGATCGCCAGACTCGAGTCGCGCATTTGTTTGGCAGAACTCATGGGCGTATTCGACTCGCGTCATTGGGGTCATGGTGATGGTTCATGGCGACGACAAGGGATTGGTGCTTCCTCCTCGTGTTGCTCCCACACAAGTGATTATCATTCCAGTGGGTATCACAGCCAGCACAAGCGATGAGGAGAAACAGGATCTTTACAACAACATTTTTCAGCTCGAGAAGACACTCTTAGATGCAGAAATCCGTGTTGAGACCGACCTTGCGACCGAATACTCACCGGGCTGGAAATTCAACCATTACGAACTGAAGGGCATCCCTCTTCGTTTGGAGTTTGGTCCGAAGGAGCTTGAGAATGGATTCCTCTCTACATCCCGTCGGGACACTTTGGAGAAAGGACGGATTTCGCTGACGGACGCTGCATCCGAAGTCCTTCCATTGTTAGAGACTATCCAGTCTAGCATGTATGCTCGGGCCTTGGAAAAATTCAGAAACAACGTCAAAGTAATCACGGACTGGGAAAGGTTCACGCCTGCGATCAACAATAAGCACGTTTGTCTGATTCCGTTTTGCCTGAGACCGGATTGCGAAGACCGGATCAAGAAAATGAGTGAGCGTTCGAGCGCTTCGTCGGAAGGCGAGCAGCAGGATGCTAGAGCGCCAAGTATGGGGGCTAAGAGCTTGTGCATTCCTTTCAAGCAAGTCACGGAGTTGAAGGGAACTAACACGCCATGCCTGGCGAAGGGTTGTGAGAACATGGCCGCGAAATGGACTCTATTTGGGAGGTCATATTAGTGAAACGGAGGAATTTATTTCATAAGCAAGGATATCTGAAGAAAATACGAGCTTGGGGTTTAATTACTGTTGTTCACAATCACCGGATGACGTATTTCCTTGATTTTAATCAATAAAAAGTTGGATTCCGGATCAGTGTAAGACTCGGAAGATAGGTATTTCTCACCAGCTGGCTGACAGTTTTGAAATTTTCTTCTCCAAGTCCCAGAATTGACAGGCGCTTTAAGATTGACATAGAGCAAACTTTGGCGAGCCAATGGGCTCTCGTACTCATCTCGATTCTTCCTTTGTACAACAGAACATCCTTATTGCGAAATAGGCTTGGAGAAATTCCGCGTTATGTGCAAATATAAGATCCGGTGGAACATGTTTTCTCCTGTAGAACATTGACTTGGATGACACTGCAGCCGGTGACATACCGATGAGGACAAACTTTAGAGGACAAACTTTAGAGGACAAACTTTAGAGGACAATCTGCTGACGCAGTCTTTGGCGTTTTTATCTGTATAAAATGCAACCGTCATACTTTCGACGACCCGATATCTGAAGCTGGGCTACGGGGGTCGAATATCCACCACCATGACAACATTGCCAGTTGGCGTTCCTCTGGGTTTATACCAAGGGTGCCTGTACTGGGATAGGGGTCAAAAGCCTTATGGGGATTAAGTTATGCAATTGGCAGGGCCATCCTAGGCTGTCCGGTATTGCCTCGGCCATCCGAAAAGAGGTGACTAGAATGTGTCGCATGATACCTGCATCTATGGTTGGCACTCTCACAAACAATGAGGTATTGTCTCAGACAAAAGATCCATGACATTTATAGCCAACCTCTCGGTAAGCCGCCTAACCTTAAATAAAGGTATGTCTCGTCGGTAGCCCCGGCCGAGAACAACTAAAACCTTCAAAGCATTCCACAAGAAGGCCCAAATACCTACTGATAGCTGTGCCGGAAAAGATATTGTTCAATATCCGCGAGATCGTCCTCGGCGTGATACCCCCACTGCGTATAAAGGTTGAAGCGTGGGGGCTTCCTGTTTGCTCGCCCGGATTTCTCCCGACCCCCACGCGGGGAAGCACCACGCGGGGAAGCTCTCAGCGAGAGACTAAGCTCGCCTTATATATGGACCTTGGGGTAAACATGCCTTTCCCAGCTTATTCTTTGAATTATTCCACTCGCCGACCTGCTACCGTTTATCCGGAAGCACTCAATACCAAGAACCTGACCAGAAAACAAAATGGCCAAGATCAAATCTATCGAATACTTTCGTGTCAAGCCGCGGTGGCTCTTTGTCAAGGTCACCGACGACGAGGGCCGCTTTGGCTGGGGCGAAGGCACGTTAGAGGGTCATACCCAGGCTGTCGAGGGCGCGCTTGACGAGATCATCGTGAGGCTTGTAGGGTTGGAGGCGGAGTATGTCCCTATCTTTTCCTTTTCTTTTCTTTCTCCCTCCCATCCTTCTACTTTACAAGAGCTACCCATGCTTTCGTGTGTGATTATGAGCATATGGAGGACTGACCTTTACAGTGACATCGAACATATCTGGCAGCTTGTCTGGCGTCTGGGCTTCTATCGCGGAGGACCCGTGTTTATGTCCGCTATCTCAGGTATCGATATTGCATTGTGGGATCTTAAAGGTCGGACGCTAGGCGTTCCCGTGTACCAGCTTCTTGGAGGGAAGGTTCGGAATAAAGTGCAGGTTTATGCCTGGATTGGAGGAGATCGGCCGAGCGATGTCGAGGTTGCAGCGTACGTCCATACCTTCCCCATACTTCCTACTTGTCTTTCCGAGCCTACAACACCAGCCCTCTCACACCGAACAGAAAAGCACGGATTGAGCAAGGCCTCAAATGTATCAAAATGAACGCCACCGAGGATGTGAATTGGCTCGACGGGCCCGCCGTGTTGGACTCGTGCGTTGAGCGCCTCAAGACCGTCAAATCACTCGGCCTTGACGCAGGGCTAGACTTCCATGGCCGACTGCACAAGCCCATGGCAAAGCAGCTGGCCAAGGCACTGGAGCCGTACCGCCCGCTATTCATCGAGGAGCCGCTGCTTTGCGAGCACCCTGAGGCACTGAAGCAGCTGTCCGGGCTGACCACGATTCCAATTGCGTTCGGAGAACGATTGTTCACACGGTGGGATGTGAAGCGATTCCTGGAAGACGGGTCGGTAGATGTGCTGCAGCCAGATATTGCGCATGCAGGTGGTATCTCGGAGACGAGGCGCATTGCGTCGTTGGCAGAGACGTACGATGTGGCTATCGCGCCGCACTGCCCGTTAGGCCCGATTGCGTTGGCAGCGTCAATTCAGGTGGCCGTTTCGACGCCAAATTTTGTCATCCAGGAAATGAGCCTGGGAATGCATTACAACGTCGAAGCCGGGGATATTGACCTAAATAGTTATTTGGTAAACAAGTCGGTGTTTGACATCGCGGAGGGGTTCGTGAAAGCGCCGTCGGGCGTGGGGCTGGGAATTGAGATTGACGAGGAGCTGGTGAGGGCCATTAGCAAGGAGACGGAGCCCTGGCCCCCTAAGGAGTTTTATGGACCAGATGGAGCGATCCGTGAGTGGTAGGCTATGGATAGAATCATCATCGAGTATCAATAAAGATGGTTGAATGGGTGCGCACTTCCTCTGTAGCCCTAACTTTTGCCCATCAAAAGACTCCGAACATTTCAACTTTGGACCTCCCACTGGACCACCCCATGCTTTCTAACAGCCACCACGCAAGCAATGCGGGGGAACGTGGGGGTCATGCGGAATAATCTCCGATGGTCTAGCATAGGTCATATGTATAGACAGCTTTAGGTACTTATAGCTCCAGTTTCCCGGGGTATCTTCCTCGGCGTGATCAAGCACTAAGCAAAGATGGATCTCTTCTCTCTCTCAGGTAGAACTGCACTCGTTACCGGCGGAACGCGCGGCATTGGCCAGCAGATGGCCATTGGAATGGCCGAGGCTGGCGCCGATATCGTCCTCGTCCAGGTATGTTGCTCACGATAGACCAATTTAGCAGCACCACTAATAACCCCTTGCACACAGCGAGATACCAGCAACCAAGATACCAAGCAACAGATCGAAGCTCTCGGGCGCACTGCAACCATATATACAGCGGATCTTGCATCCCGTTCCTCTATCTCGGCGCTCGTGACCTCTGTCCTCAACAACGGCCACGACATCTCCATCCTACTCAACTGCGCAGGGATTCAACGCCGACACCCAAGCCATCTCTTTCCAGACTCGGACTGGGACGAGGTCTTGCAGGTCAACCTATCGACGGTTTTTACACTCTGTCGGGATATTGGCGCCTATATGCTCACTCGCACTCCCGACACCTCTGGCAAGCGTGGAAATATAATCAATATTGGCTCTCTAGTCTCGTTCCAGGGAGGGTTGACGGTCCCAGCCTACGCGGCTGCTAAAGGCGGCATTGCGCAGTTGACCAAAGCGTTGTCCAACGAGTGGGCGGCCAAGGGGGTCAATGTAAATGCCATCGCACCGGGATATGTGGCCACGGATATGACGTCCGCATTGATGCAGGACGAAGCACGCTCGACCGGGATCCTAGCACGGATTCCAGCGGGCAGATGGGGCAGTCCGGAAGATTTTAAAGGGGTGACGGTGTTTTTGGCGAGTCGGGCCAGTGGGTATGTAACGGGAGAAGTGTTGACGGTGGATGGAGGGTGGATGGGGAGGTGAATTGAGTACTCCGTAGGTAAATTAAAGAATAAACCGGAAATGGCAGGATGAAGAGATTCCCAAAGCGGAAGGCGCGATCTACCCCAAAATGACCAGACCATACCGTATGGTAACCGGTAATTACCGGCCGGGTCTGGAATCTTTTCCTTTCTTCCATCTCCATCTTCTTCTCTCCGTCTCTTCCTCTCTTCCTCTTCTCTCTTCCTCTCTCCATTGTTCTGCGGGGACTTCACCTCTTCCCTCCCTCTGTCTTCCTCTCCACTCCTTTCCTGCATCCTACTACTTCCCTTCCCCTCTCCCCTCTCCCCTCCTCCCCCTCCCCCTCCCTCATCCTATCTTCCTTTCCCTCTTCCATCCCGTCTCTCTTTTCTTCTTCCATCAATCAACCAATTCGTATTCCCGGAAATCCACCAATTGTATCCTCTCTCTCTATTGTCCATTCCATACCCTTACCTACCAACTCCCGACTCTTCCCGCAGCAGTGACACCTGTGTGGCTGCGTCCATTGCTTGGTCCCCTTGCGTATCCTTTTTTCCCCTTCTCTCCCTAGCGTCATGCCGACCTCCAACTCTTCGCCCGTCAAGCGCCCCGGTCTGGGCCGCCGTGCGGTCTCCTCACACGCCGTCGTCACGCGCTCCACGCAACAGCAAAACGAGTTGGCCAACTCGCACTCCTCCCACCAGAAACTTCCTCTTCGTCCTCATCGCCCGCACGTCGTCGGTGGTCATCGAAATCATCACCGGAACCCTTCCCACGGCAAGAATCTCGCCAAATTCCAGCGTCATACCTCCCATACCTCGGTTCATCATTTACCGGAAACTACGACGACGACCGGTCGCTATCACCAACGCAAAAAGTCCGCTCCTGCTACGCCCGCCGCCAGCCCTCGGGGTCAACATCACGTCCGTTGGGATGGGGCAGTGGATAGTCATCCTACCACGGCTTCGATGAAGAAGAATAACTCTAGCCCCGCTCTTCGACGAACCAACTCCGGCGGTGTCGTCGGCAAGAAGGCCCTAGTGACGTCTCGCCCCAACTCCAGCTCCGGCAAGAAGAAGACCGTAGGCTTCGAGCTGGCGGACTCCGACAACGACGACGGCGACTGGGAGGATACCACTCAGTCGCCAGAAAGCACCCGACGGAGCTCGGTCGCCCAATCCAAGGAGAGCGTGGAGAACGCTGCAGTATTGGTGGATCCTCTTACCTTTGTCAAACGCCCCTACCCACAATTCCCTCGAGCGACCAGCCTTCCGGAGTCGACCAGTAAGAGTTTTGGGGAAGGTCATTCGCCCGACGAAGACGACAACGACAACGACGACGACGACGACGACGACGAAGACTCTGACAACAAAACAACACGCCCCTCTCAGGATACCGAAGAGCAAGAGGACGCCGCTGGCCGCACTCTCGACCACGCCGACATCGCTAATCGCTTGTTGAGTCCGTCTCACTCCGCCAAAGCTCCGCCCGCCATGTCGTCCATCTCCGCCACGGTGAAACCGGCCGCCGTCGACTCCATCTCCCGTAATGCCTCTCTGACCAACATCGCGACCGGTCCGGATGGTCTCCGACGCCCTCTATCGTCCTCAAACCCGCCCATGGCCAATACCCCCGGCACCCCGGCCCAGGCAACCTCGTCCTCGATCGAAGGCGGTGTTTCCAGGTTCATCAAGACTGGTTTCCACGCCTCGGTCCGCACGGATTCGGACCCCAATACTCCCTCCTCGTTCCTACCACATTATCACCCGCAAACTCCTCCGTCGCCGAACCGTGCCTCGAGTTCGAGGCGATCTCGTGCGTCTCCTCCAACCCGGGCCCCAGGTACCGAACCGCCCTCCCGCACGCAACAGAAACTTTGGCTGCAGCGGACAGCGGCTCTTAACACCTCCCCTCCCGATGCTCATGGAGTTTCCACGGCCGTGTCCCCATCCACCATGGATCCGAACTACATGGCTACGCGCCAGGGTGCCGGTCCGTTTGACCCCGGACGTGGCCTGGTGAATGGGTCCACCCGGTCTGGCAACGCGGTCCATGACAATGAGACCAAGCATATTCGCAAGGCATACGAAAAGACCTCGCTAGAGCTGACGGTGGTTCGACGCTTCCAGTCCCCCACGGGAGACAGCTTCCGCCGGTTGAATTTCATCCTCAACGATATCAACGGCCCGACCCTTGGTCATCAGCGACACTCCTCACTCGGTAAACCAATCAAGTCAGCTCCCGCGTTGACCCATTTGCAAGACGGTAAACAGCAGAAGCTCGGTCAGAACAGTCCCAGCCCGGAGCCCAGGCAGCTCATGGGCCGGAGACAGGCACCTATACGCACATCGGTCTCACAAACATACCTTCAAGATCCTGAAGAGCTAGTCAATGACACCACCGAGGCGGGCCAGCCTGCGAAGCCATTGCAGCATCCCTCTCAGCGCATTCTCTCGACCTCCGATGAAGCCGCCCACAATACTCCCGCGGGCGAAGAGGGGCCCGAAGATGCAGCGCCACCACCCTACTTCAGCAACGAGACTGAAATGATGATCCGTCGCATGTGGGAAAGCCGTGAAGTTGCTGAATCCGGCTAAGGGGATTTTCCCTTCTAATTTGTACACTACCTTTCTGCAAGCCTACATATTCGACTTTGATCCTTCGCTTTATTCATGCGTTTTCCTGTTCCAGCAAATCTGGCGTTCAGATACCGCAATTTGCATTTTTATTCTTCTTCTTAGCGTATGAGGTCGTTCTGGCGTTTCTTATTTCGGACTTTTGAGCCTTCCCATTCTTACTGTCTCTAATTTTCTTCATGATGTGGCTAAAGTATCATTTATTAATTCCCCCTCTTTCCCCTTTCCCGTCTCCAGAAGAATTGCCTGTCTTGTCTGCTTTTTCACGGTCTGGATCTATGTTCTTTCTTTTCAGCTACTTGCTCATCCTTGACCTACCACTATAGATGGGCTTTCTACATATTCTTTCAATGTTGTAATTAACTTCACTTCTCATGAGATAGTTACTTTGGCCTTAACGGAGCTTGATTTGGTTGAGTTACTGACACACACACACACACACACACACACACACACACACATATCAATTGCGTAAAATCCGGAAGGGCAGGATACGGTGCCAACTTAATGATATGACTACTTGAATCGGTTCATTTCAATGATCTATCTCAAATGAATGATTGTCTACAGAAGATGGAGGGGCAGGCGAGGTATAGACCTTCCCACAGAGCAACGAGGCTAGTCTCAGATCAGATGCCTTACTGCCTCAGCGTTGCCTCAGGCTTCGCTCAAGGTGCTTGCGAATTACTTTGTTGCCTATAACTAGTCAACTAATAAGGGGAATTGATTCAACCTTGGTCTATGTATTAGCGAAAATTCATCGTTATCAAAACAAAAGAACATATTATATCATGGGCCGGTTGCAACAAGTCCGTCGGTGTACATTTGAATAGATACGTAATAAAACCAGTGGTATTTAACAGAAGAATAAGGAGAAAGAAACAGAGCAGAATGTTCGGAACGAAAAATTACACATCTCATGTTGAGGAAGTTGGGTAGTAGTCGTGATCATGATACCTATGTAGGAGTAGGAGTAGGAGCAGGCTGGGGTTTATGACCATGTCTCTCCGCGCGGTCCTTGCCTCGACCTCGGCCGCCGCCGCCGCTTCTACCGCCACGACGGGGATGGTTGCCCGTAGCAGCGGCAGTAGGACCAGCAGGAGGAGTAGACTCGGGATGGTGTTTCCCGCCAGATGATACTGAACGGGGCTTGTTCTCCCGACGGGGTCCAGAAGAGGGTTTTTGTTTCTGGGAGGCAGACCCATCGGGTTTAGGGTTCCGTGGAAGTTGTTGAGATAAGGCAGAGACGCCGGGACTGGAGGTTCCTGCAGGAGTCGAAGATGGGGGTTGGGGTGTAGGCGTGGGCTTTCCGCGTCTCTTGCGCTGCTGTCCGGATGGCCCTTTACTTCGGTCTCCTCTTCCTCCTCGACCTGATCCACCGCCGCGAGTTTCACCTTCTTGTTGAGGAGTAGGGTCTTCCGGGTCAGGGAGACCTTGGATTCGGCGGCTTTCCTTGTCCCACCATTCTTGGAATTGTTGCTCGGCTTGGATGTCTTCCAGATTGTGTTTGGCGGTGGCGGCTTCTCGGATCTCGTCCTTTTCGGTTTGTTGTTGCATCAGGATGGCGGCTAATGACAATGAATTGGGCGAGTCAGAGTGAAAGCTCGTTTTGTATGGCTCGGGACGTGGAATGTGTCGGATTGACTTGGGGGCACGCTGGGGATTGGCTGATGGGTTCGGAGACGACGAGGGTGGTTGCGCCGCTGAGGGGCCAGAAATTGATGATCTCGGTGGCGGCCCAGCGCTGGCAGACGCGCTGCGGCCCTGGACCTGAACCGGCGTTGTTGCCCCCGGGCTTGCTCTCGGGGGTGGCGGTGTTCCGGCAACTGTTTGGCGAAGAGTCATCGAAGACTTCTGAGATGACTTGGCTGCCTCGGAGGCTGGGCTTTCTCCATTAGTACTAGCGAAAGGCGACGGTTTGCTTGGGGTCTTGTTCGGATCAGGCAGCTTCCAGGGGTTCTGGGGTGCTTCTTTGGCTTTTTGCTGCGCAGCAAGCATCTCCTGCATCTGCTGCTGTTGAATCTTCTTGCGTTCTTTCTGCGACAGTTTTGAAGCCAAGTTGCTACTGTTTTCTCGGCGATCGGACATGCCTAGACTCAAATTAGACACCCGAGTTTCGGAAGCCTCGCTCATGATGTCCTTGAGATTCTTCTTCGAGGTCGAGAGATCGGATGAAGTCCAAGCTCCTTGGGAAGACGTTGCTGGAGGTAGTCCATTCCATTTTTCCTTGACGGCAGCAGCTCGGTACTCAGTTGGGGATTCGCCGAGGGCTGTTTCTTGCGAAGAAGCCATCTGTCCGTCCAGGTAGTTCTGATCGCCAAATGACCCTGTATCCACCATCCCAGCTCGCGAGGTCGGCGAGTCGAAGCGTGAGCGACCCTCATTTACATCATTCTGTCGGATACTTCGCACCGCTGCTTTGCCTTTAATTGAGTCACTGGGTGACAGTATGTTGTCATCATCCATTTGGAACATGAGATCATTGCTTGACTGCTTCGGTTTAAGAGCAGGACTCTGGGCGACAAGAGTCAGGTTGTCTCCGGATTGAGGAGGTTTGGCCTTTTGTGCTAGTGGTGATTCGGCTGTCTTCTCGATATTCATTGCTCGCAGTTTGCCTTCAAGAGCTTCGATTCGATTTATATGAGACCTGATCCGCATAGCATCGATTCGCCGGCGCCTATCGTGTTCTATCTCAGAGGCAAGCTCCGGATACTTTTCGACAACGAACTCCTCTGAGTTGCGCCCTCGGGAAACGGGATAGCTGGTGGTTTGGTTTTCATGGCAGACATGGTCGAGTGCACGAAGCAAATGCTCGTCAAGGTCCAGCAGAAACCTAGGCAACTAGTTAGTGATTACTAGATTGATTACACAACAGATATCACTTGCCTGTTTGCTAGAAGATCCTCCAGGTTCAAACAGATATATTCCAATGCGGCATCTTTGAATTCGGTGACACAGCAGGGGGCAACGGAATTGAGGAAATGACACACGTTGCGCGTGTTCACTGATTTATCTTAGCAATATGTTCGAAGTGGAACTGAGGACGTTTGACAACTTACCGAATCTGCCAAGCACCTTCTGGCAAATTTGGGCCAGTCGATCGATCATCAATTCATTAGCCACAAAGCCAACATCGAGCACAAGGTCGATAAAGTCCTCCAGATCCCTCGTCCGCACTTCATCAAACAATTCCTCCTCGATATCAGCATACATGTATCGAAGAACAAACTCGAAGATGGGCCGTTCGATATGTTTAAGGTCGACATTAATGTGTCCTGTCGCGTTTTCACGGCGAGATGCCAGCCATCTACCACCGGAGCGGCCGTTAAACAAAGCGTCGAAAAAGGGACATCTTTGGCAGATGATCTGGCTATGAACTTTCAGTGCGTCGCCTTTCAGCTCGACAATCACATCGCCACTCTCAAAAAATGCTGGGTCGAGTATCGCAAGTGCCATGTCGCTTCTCAAGGATTTAGTGGGTTCGATCATAAGCCGAGCAGCTCGCTCTAGTGCTGGTAGATCTAAGAATGTAGCGATGCGCATCACTTCATTCCGGACTTGACGATACCTGAAGGCGCTTCCCGGTGTGTGTCGAGCTTGTTGCCAAATATCTAACGCGGTATCTGTGTATGAGAAAAACACGACATTCAAAACTGTCAGAATGTCAATGCCGTGGAATAGAATTTGGGTACGCCCATTGTCGTGCTGTATGTCTAGAACGTCCGGCATGGAAAAGAAACCAGCAAGCCGAAACTCATGGAATGATTTCCTCCAGACGTGACTGCGACCCGATAGAACAAACTCATGCACGGGTATTTGCACGTCCGAAACAGTAGTTTTGAGCCAAACTATCCCCGGCGAGCTCTCATGTTGGAGTGGTCGAGTGAAGGCCTCAATATCCGATGCTGACATAAGGGCAGTCTTGATAGACATGGCGGGTTCCAAGCCCAATGGACTGCCCTCAACGCTACCCAAGTCGGCTCCGTCGGTCGCCGATATAATTGAGCTAAACGGAGATATCGGCAATAAGTCAATCGACAAGGTGGTTGGATCGATGTTGATTTGTTCCCTGGTCACGTCACAGTCACGCTGGGCAACTACATAGGCACCAAACGCATTGCTGCACACTCCCACCACTCGCGAGAGCCCAGGTATACGAGCAAATTTGTATTCTTTCGACGATCCGCCCTTCGCTTTTCGACGCTTTTCTTTTCGCCATGCCGAGCCGTTGGCTGTGCAAATGATTATGGAACCATCCTGTCCGACATCGACATCCCTGACGGCCATATGGGACTTTTTAACAGACCATACGCGGGATGGCTGCGTCAGCGAGTTACGAATCTTGACTGGATTCGTTGTGGATGTTAAGGCTGGTGGGTTCTCCGTTTTGTTAACTTGGACTGTGAAGACATCACCGGAGCTAGACAAGGCACAGATAGTATTGCCACCGGATCTGATTTTGGTGATGTGGTTGACAGACGCATCGTAACGAGTGGTCATGAAACTATTCCTGATAAAACTGGAGCTGACATCCAAGGGAAAAGAGAGCCTTGAATAGCCATATTGAGAGAACACCCAGACTTCATGATTTTGGAGGAGAACAGCTGTAGCTTGGTCGGTAGCAGACACGCTTTGGATGACAGCGCTGAACAGCGAGGCACCGACACGCCGGGGGGTTGTTTGAAATTCGAGCGATCGGGCATCCGAATCGACAAGTCCTAGTTGGCCCTCATTTTTACCAAATGTGTAAAGACCCGCATGGCTGAAGACAACTGAATGAATAGACGACGCAGCTGCGCCGAGTATGATCTCCTTCTTGAAGGGGTTGAAGATCTGGCGAGGGGAGTCCTGAATCGGCACGTCGTCTTTGTTGTTGGTCCTGGGAAGACCGTACCCTAGTTGGCCCCATTTGTTGCTTCCCCAGCTGAAGACACCCCCATGATCAGTGATGGCAAGAGTATGGTCTTGTCCAAGGGCCACGGCCACAATTTTTCGATTGGCTAGCCCCCCTGTCTCAATGCAGACAAAACCAAATCTAGTCGACTCATCGCCAGTGCCTAATCGTCCTCCCGGTCCGAATCCGCACAAGAAAAGATTGGACTCGGGGTCATTGGTAAGAATGGCCGTATGAAGCTTCGACATGGCAATATCTTGGATTTTGATGGACTTGTTCTTGATCAAGGCGGGCAACTCACTGGGGTGATTCTGCTCATGGTGCAAATCAAAGCCATAGCCACCCAGTTTTTTCTTTTGATAATCCTGATAGAATCGCTGCAAGAGATGCTGCGGGCGTGTCAAAGTGATTCTCTCTGGAAATTGGCGATCATCCTGGTCACCCACGCCAAGATTCAAGTTCTTGTTGCTTCCAAATGTGAATACTTCATCGGCGAGTAAATTTATCCGTGGCTTCAAAAGGCCTCTTCCGATGTGGCTGTCATAGTCCGAATCGTCTGTCTCAGAAGAGGTAGTAGACGCCATATCGCTTTGATCTACGTCCGCAAAAATCGAGTCCTGGGCGGGGGACGACACGGTCTGCTTGATGTCGCGGGATGTGATCGTGGCGCCATAAACGTCGAAAGGGCTATTCCCCTCCCGATCCTTGATCTTGATCAAGCCTCCAGCATGAGCCGAGGTTCCCTGCTTACTGAAATCCGTTGCATCGCGCATGTCCCGGACTATCAACGCCTGGGCGATCGTGACGTTCCCCGCATACAAGGCCCGGTGCAGTGCAGTCCACCCACTCTCCCAGTCCTGTGCATATATATCCAGAAACGGCACCTCGAGAAGCGACGTAGCAAACTGAGCACTCGAGGGTTTGGTAGATGACACCACATGGTGGAGGAGAGTCCTGCCATGCTGGTCTCGTGCATTCAATTCTTCGCGAGACAAAGTCTTGCCCGGTCGCGAACTACCGCCTCGCTCCGGGATGGGAGTACCGGGAGAGGTGCCGGTGAGCTTCTTGGCTTTAGAAGGGACGCCGGGGGAGGAGGGCGCTAAAGCCCCGGATGCCCCGATCTTGAACGAAGAAGGACCTCCAGAGCCCGGAGTCCGCTGGCCACCCGACGTGTAGCTGGCGGTCGCCAGGAACCGCTGGAAGTTCTCGACGTCATCGCGCAGGAAAAATTCCCAAAGCTTGCTACTCATGTGCCCAGGATTGTTGGGTGTCAGAATCTCTTATCAACCCAGGACCGGAGCGTCGCGGTAACCGCCAAGGGTTCACGGCGCACTGGTAAGAGTACTGCGGGAGATAAGAGTATTCTGACCGAGTGGGGGAGGATGAGGAACGGAAGTGGCGGTGGTCGACGCGTCGCCAGTACCGCAGGACGATTCTCGAAAGCTAGAACGGCTGAAGTTCAAATGACGGGTAGGGGAGGACGCGCGAATGGAAGAAGCGAAACGTGTTGTGAATTCGAATGTGTGGTGGCAATGATGCGTTAGTAGCTATGTGACTAGTAACGGAGCACGATTATTATCTCCGAAATTCGATCTCGAACGGCGGGGAAGAGCAGGGTTCGACAGAAGCGGACGGTTCGCGCGTAACAGGCGACAAGTTCGACACGGACAACGGAGGACGAGAAGGAGGGGAGTTCTCTATATACGGCAGGACGTTATTTCGGTCATTCCTTGGATGAAAGAGGAAGAGGGAGAAATGACTGCGGAAGGACTTGGACGCCCGTGGATCTGCTCGGTCGGTCGGCAGCCAATCGGTGGCGATACACCCCTCCATGCCCCCAGACGAGAGGCGGACGTTGGCTGTCGGTCATTCTAATCGTGTCTTGAACCCTTCCAAGAGAAGAAGATTCCTACCGCATTCATCGGGGATAAGGTCTGTTCCTCTGAGAAGTTCCGTCAGGATTTACTCATTAACTTTTAAGAGCGCAGGAAGGAGATCCAGGTATCACATGATCCGGTCCAGTCCCGTGATGGCGGCGAAGTATAGCAGAACATATATATTTATCTCACTATTCCAGAGTACTACTGGGAAAGGTGAGTGCGTCGAATGATTTGGCAGTGACAAGTGGAAGTACAAGTAGCGTCATCACGGCTAATATGATCTGTTTCTCTGGTTGACGGGGAGTTGAAGGAGTGAGAGTTGGATGGAGAGAGATTGACCTTCCTAGTGCACCCTCTGCAGCAGTGGAGAGAGTTCTGGACTCTGGCGATCGTCCACTACGGAGTACGCTCCTACTGTACTAACGAATCTCTACGGTCGGTTTCCCTAGTACGACCGAAGAATTGGACCAGGCAGGTGTTGACAAAGGCAATGCACAAGATAGTATTAGGAAAGAAGCCAAAATCTACGAGAAAATCATGAAAATAGGTCGCGAGGAAGAGAGAAGAGAATAGAGAAGACTTCAAAAGTAAAAAAGAAAAGAAAAGAAAAGAAGTGAATTGAATTAGAAAACCAAAAAAAAAAAAAAAAAAGCCAAGGAAAAGACAGGCTAGATTTCCACAAGCAAACAAGTAAACCCTCACCTGCCAAACCCCGGAAAGGAAGAAGCAGCAGAAGAAGAAGACAAAGGTACAGCTGAGCTGCATTACCAGCTGGCGCCAAACAAGCGTGTCCAAGTCACTGGCGTTATTAAGATGGGCTCGATCGTAGCCCCTACCGAGTCCTCACTACTCCCACCGAAGTGCGTGCATAGGCAAAAGAGGGAGACGGCTGGGGATTGGAGGTTGGAGGTGGAGCGAAGGAGGTCAAGGAGTCAGAAGCCTAGACGGGGAAGTCCCTGAAGCGCCCTTCTGCAAGGTCGCTTTACTGCGTTGTTATCTTCCGCGACCCAGGGAAGTACCTGGTACTCTGTACTCCCATCTAGGAGGTCTCATGCAGGCTTTGCCATCCCGGTGCAGCGCATGGGCGCTTGTTGCCCGGGTTTGACCACTCCCAGATCGCAGACTTGGCATGCTGCACGCCGCTAAGTACCAGATGGAGCAGGATGGGACCGGATTGACCTGGATACATTTACTCGGTGTACTATAGTTATCCATTCTCCACTTCGTTACAGTGAGGCGACCAGTCCCGGCACCTCGGGCGATGGCCCATGGGTCTCCCTCCATTTCAAGGGGGTTTGACACTGGCACACGTTGTGTCTAGTCTGACGGCTAGATAAATCTCCTAGGTTATTGTTCCGTCACCAGGGAATGACGGCCCAAGAGGAAGAGCCCAAATGGGAATCCGTTGAAGGCCGGAAACGAAAAAGAAAGAAAGGAGGAAAGAGGAAAACGGCGGGTAACAAAGGACCCTGTCATGAATCGTTATCATGCGGGTGGATTGATCGCCCTGGCGCAAGCGGTAACTTTTTTTTTTTTTCTTCTTTTTCTTTTTTTGAGAGCTATCAAGTACGGAGTAAGAACTAGTTAAGAATAATAATGAGTCAGTTGGAAATACCCTGTACCGTACAGGAAGTAAGACCAGACCCCGTGCCAGTTGTCAGGAATCCTAGGTCTATCTATATGGACAAAATGAAGGGCACGATAACGTGACGATACGTCATCCAGGCAGGTGGACTTTCAGACGTCCTACCAGATCCATCTTCACCCACTCCAAAGGCTCTCAAAGTCTACCTATCAATCTACTCCGACGAGGTACCTGAGCTAGAGGCGGTAAATACGGAACGATACCAGAACTACTGCAGGTGCCGCGCCTTTCCTTTACCGCCTTTGATCGGGCCGTACAGTAAGTAGTTGACTGAGGTAGTATACAAAGAACTTACTCACAGGTACTCCGTAGACATCCCTTACTGGGGCTTACTGGTTACCCAGAGCGATCTGAACTTCATCTTTAGTATGAATTTACTTACAGTACTTACCTATAATATTAAAGATCTTAATATTATTTTTGGACCGATCGGTGGCACCTCTGGTCAGGCTGACTGACTGACCGCTTGCACACGAACCGTCGAGTCACCGGGTGTGCGTCACAGACCTGCTTGCCCCCGTACCGCTTGACTTACCGCAGTTGCTCATTCTCTCTTCCATCTCTTCCCTCCTGTTTCATCCTCCCCTTCTCTTTCGTTCTTTCTTTCTTTCTTCCTCTTCCGCTTCCTCTTTTCTCCTCTCCCCTCTTATTTATTTTCTTCCTCTTGAATTTTACATGATTGATTGGCATCATGATTCCCTAAATTCTGCCTCCTCTCACACCGTGAGGACGCCCCCCCAGAGACGACTGGTTCCCGCCTAGTCGTTAATGCGGAGAAGCTCGCAAGGTTGTCTAGACCGCATGCTCTCCGAATGCTCCAACGCCCTGTTGCCTGAGCTCTTTGGCGTCTATCTTCAGTCTTCCTGTGTATGCCTGTTATCTAGGGTGCTAGATAACCCCATCTATCCCTCTGTTGCCTTCTTGCCCGTCTCCACGCTTTTCTTTTGGGTTCGTTAGCATGGACCGCGGCAGCGCATTCGTCGCTTCTCCGTTTCCTTCCTGATTGAGAGATCCGTTGCGTGATAGCCCGGCCTTGGTGTCGTCACCACCACACTTCTTACAAGGGACTTTCTTATATTTCATCCTCGCTGGTCCTTTCTACAGACCGATCATGCATCAACATCCACGGTCGCCGGCGCCGCAAGCGCCTGCTTCGAGCAGGTCGAGCTTATCTCGTTCTGCCGATCGCAGAGACCCCGATTTCCGCCCGAATTCCCCCACAGCCGACGTCCGCATACAACATGGCAGAGGCCTGGGCATTGAGACAGAGCCTGCCTCGGAGCAGTCGCAGAGTACGCCGCCTGGAAAGGAGACGCTGGCAAAACTCAATCAGATCATCTCGGTATGACCCTGGACTTGGACCCATGGATAAGCAGTCTGCTGATTAGTCTCTTCCTTCTCTCCCCGGGCAGAATTATCACACGAAAGCTGCCTTGATCATATTACATTCGCGAGTCGAACTCCCGCCGTCGTTTGTCAAGGGCTCCGACGCCCCGAAAGTGAACCGCTGGGTACGTGCCCCCCATATCCCGAGACTGGCTACGTTCTGGGCGGTATGCTTTTCTACCTACTCAGAACGCATCCTCTCTCCTAACATACTCCATACTCTGCAGAATACTGATACCACCGTTGCTTCTGTAGTTCAATGTCGAGATGGAGGATACGGATGCTCTTCGAGAACAGTTGCGGACGTGGAGGATATGTGATGCGACCGAGAATCGGCCCCCTCCTTTAATCATCGAAACCTACCTAGATACGGCAGGACTCACTAATAACCAGAGTCTTGTGGCATTAGATGAGAATGGGAAGCGATGGGATGTGCTCGAATCTCTTGCAACATCGCGAGAGGCACAGCCCGTTCGTCCTCCATCTTCCAAATCCGATGATGTCATTTTGGAGCGATGGAGAGTTGAGTTGGGGGATACGTCCAACCGGCTCCCAACTGATCTTGCTTCTATTTTACCGACGATATACAAAAAGAGCATCGTGCTCTTCCGATCCTTATTTGCCTATTCGAAATTCTTGCCCGCTTGGAAGCTTGCTAAACGCAATGGGCGGCTGCGGGCCAACCCGGCTCTACGCATCAAATATAGAGTCCTCAGCGGACAAACTCCTCAAGAAGCCCCCAAGCCGGATCACCTGACTATCCCCCTCTTCGAAGGAAACAACAAGGTGGTCGAGACGTATAGTTTCGGGGTCACAGAATCGCCTGCGGGTCCATTTTCAGTGCAAGTCACTTACCGAACCAGTTGTGACTTCAGAGTGGACGATGCAGAAGCTCTGCTCAGCTCACGTTTCATGGGAGCCGACGATGAGATCTTCCGTCCATCGTTACCAAACAAAGAGCTGCACACCAAAGCGCCGAATCCTGAGATTGGGTCGGTACCGCTAGAGAAGAGAACCGTCGATGATCCAGACCCAAGCCAGGCGTACGGGAGCCTCTCGACTTTCCACCAAGTCGGACCTACGACCAGTGCAAGCCCAATCTCCGCTCTCCGGGCTGCAAGGCATTCAGGAACGTCGTCACCCTCTCCACCTGGCTCCTCTTCCCGCCGACCTCTGTCCATGGCTAAGGCCAGTCCTGCCGGCCGCGCCGCTGTCCTCGCCGGAGAAGGCAGTCCTGGGATTGGCAGACGACCGTCCATCTCCTTCCAGCCGTTCAAAGCCCCGCCGCTATCCGCCTCGCCGTCGTTGGTCGACCCTCCCTTTGGCGTTTCTCCGCGCTCGGGCCCAGGACCTCGCACCGAGGCCCGAACTATGCCTCCCCCATCGATGGCCGCGTCGGCGCGCAGATCCTTGACCGCTGCCCCAGACATTGCGATTGCCTCCTCCAACTCCGCGTCTCCGCGACCCGCCCCGATCTCGAGATATAGTAGCGCTTTCAGCCACCGCCGAGGTAGGCCTTCTTCCGGTGGAATCAAGGCTGAGGATGATACCTCCAGCGGCAAAGCTAGTGCGACGTCCTCTGCCCAACCTGGGTCTGGCCTACTCGCAGAAGCAACGGGCACGAGTGCAGAGTCCATCCATGCGGACGATGAGAATATCTCTGAGTTCTTGAAAATGCTCGATTTGAAAAAGGATCTGCTAAACCCTTCGAAGCCCACCACCCTTGACGCTGCTGCGCGTCGAACCACTGCCACCAGTGCGGCTTTAACCCGATTCCAGCGCATGAGAGATTCCAATGCAGCTCTTTCAGACTCAATGTCGTCTTCCTTGCTTTTGCAGCGTTCGTCCAATTCTTCGAGCAAGCAGCTCTCGGGCGTCCCCCCTATGGTGGCCGGCACATCCATCTCCACGGCGTCGTCACCCGGAAAGCCAATATCCCCTCATACACCACACACTCCGGCCATCCCGTCTCGCCTCAGCTCCAACAGTATCGTCGATTATAATGACCCCAATAACACCGACCAACGGCCCTTGCATGGAGAACATGACTCCTCCCTCGACGAGAACAGCGATGGAACAGAGCGAACGCCATCAGCCGTGAACCCCATCGATATTCCCACGTCGCCCAGGGTTTTCCCTCCTGTCTACCGTCGCTCTAGCTCTGCCGCACACCGCCGCCGTACCATCGCTGTTGACGAAGACGAGATCTTCCCCTTCAACATGCGAAGCGTGAGCTTGGGAGCTGAAGAGAGGTCTAACCTCAGCCTGAGTGCACTCCATCGGCAACATGAGTACGAGAGCAATGAGCCCAATGTGGACCAAGCGCAGGAGCAGCTGCGTACTACGCCGTTGGACGATAACCCAGCAGTGCCACCAACCTCCACGGCGCGTGACCCGGCTCAGCATCGAAGTTCATTGCCCTCCGGAGCCCCGGCGACTTCTACATCGTCGACCCATCACCACGTGTACCAGCCCCGCTTTAGCAGTTCTCGTGGCCGAGGGTATTCTGGAGGTCCTCATTCTCTCAGTTCGGGCTCAAGCAGTCTCGCGCGTGGAGCCACGGTCCCGCCGTACGTGGCAGACCGTGACAATGACCGCGAAGGGACTGGGAGCGGTAGCAATAGCGGAACTTTCGCCTTGGATGAACGCCGCGGAGCTGGACGACGACCTAGTGCTGGCCGTGGTGGCCCTCCCCAGGCGGCGGAAGAGGACGAGCCCTTGCTATTTGCGATGAGCGATTTCGGCGCCTCTCGTCGCAGTTTCGAAGAGGGTCGACATGGCAATCATTCCGCGGATACTAGTGGTTCCAGCGCATCTAGACGAGGCAGCGGTCGACGAGGAGGATTAGCAGGATTTCACGCCTGGTAGAAGATACCAGATCGGGTCCTGAATGTGAATACGCTGCTTTTTCTCGAAGTCATCTCTCTCCGCCCCTTCTCACATTCTTACTTCCTCCCTACTACCGTTTCTTTACATTCTTGGCATTTGAACAGGATTCATCTTACTGCCGCATTTCATCTTATACCACGTTTTTGATCTTATTTCTTCTCATTCTTTCCTCGTGCCATTTAAGCCAGGGCAGCTGTTCTATAGACTGATACGCGCATGCGAGCAACACCATGATGAAACAAGGTTTGGAGAATAGAAATGGCACGGAGGCTTCCTTCATTTTGGCTGTTCTCAAAATCTTTTTGCCTGGGCATCTTGCGTTTTGGAGTCAAATGACGCCCTTTGATTTTGTTTTAGATTCTTGTGAAATGCTTTTGCGCTTATCTTTTCTTGTTATTTTCTCATTTCAACCTGTGCATTTTTGGTATGTAATTACAGCATCCCTATGAGTATGATTTGGTTTTTTGTTTACGATGATGCCCTATTAATAGGTCAGGCGTTGGATGGGGTTTTTGTCTTCTTTTATTCACTATCTATCTTGATCTAGTCAGAAACGGTGACACAATTTGAGAATATTGATCAAATTTTTCCATTTCAGAATTCTAACTCTTGGTTCTTGGCTGATAAATAGCCATAAGCCGAATCGGTTTGGTGGTGTAAATGTTTGAACTGATGAATACTTCAAGACGTAATGCAATTCTTTTGGTTCTAGGTCATATTTACAGTACATTATACACAGAATCCAGCTTTCCTCTCGTATTGCCTTTCCCATTCATCGTTCAAGGGATGGGCCTGAGTATCCCTGTTTCTGAGGACTCGGAATAAGATGTCCGACGCCACCGACGTATTCAGGCGGAGGGACCGGCTTTCCCAGCCATCTTGAACAAGTAAGACGGCACCTAACAGTGACGCTGCATGAGCGGCTAGCCCAAGTCTAGCTAAAGACACTAGATAGACGCTCGCAGGACCGGAGGTAGTCAGATACTCCGTTCACTCTTTAGTGAAAAAAGTGTTGCAGATAGAAAGGCCTGGTCTCTGGGAACGATACGTTCCGACGAGAGAAGAGGCTGGAAAATCCTTTCCCTCTTCGGTTTCATTTTTTCATTAAACGCCTTGTTATTTTTTGGTTTGCTTTTGCTTCAAAAGGGGTATCGATGGAAACAAGACTTTTTTTTCGTATTGCAGATCCCGATGAATCACATCTTTCGGAACGTGTTTCCGGAGGCGCTTCGTCGCTCCTTCGCCTTGAAACTGGTCTTGTCGAACTGTGGTTCCGGGGCTCGTTTGGACGCCACACGCGGCGCGAACGTCACTTCTCTCTCGCCGACCACGCCGCCGCCACGGCGCGCAGGCTTCTGCTTGCCGCGCATATTCTGCGCCCTAGAACCGAAAGAACGATCGCGGGAAGAGTTGCCGGCGTTGGAGGAGGAGACCTGCATGCGCGGCTGGGGCCGGTTGGTGCGTTTGTAGGACGAGGTGGAGATCTTGTTGGAGGGCTTTTCTTGGACGGGTCGCGCTTGCTCACTGTCGGAGTCTGAGTCGTCGTCAGAGCTCGAGCCGGGCAGGTCGTCAATCGCTTCCTGTTCCACGGCCGTGAGGCCACGCTCCTTCCTGGTGGTCTGGTCGGGAACGGTACTGGGGTTTTGAAGCTGGAATTCCCGAGAGGTTTCGTCGATGGCGAAATCTTCATCCTCGAACAGCTGGGTGAAACGGCTGTCACCAAGCAGACCCTTCTGTTCGGCCTCGGGCTTGTCGGCTGTCGCAGGGGCATCGACCATGTCTTCGTCGCCGCCACGGTTAAGCACGCGCTGTGCCTTGCGACGCTCGTTCTTGTCCTCGATGGCCATGAGTTTCTCGGCGAGTTTCTTGTTGACCTTGACGGCTGCCTTCTTCTTGCCGCGGATTCTACTCTCACGCTCCTGGTCGATTCTCTCCTTGACCCGCTTGGCACGCTGTTCTTCCCAGATGTACGGGTTGGTGATCAGACGAGCCTCTTCATACAAGCGCTGAGCCACAAAGTAACCGTGCATGTAAGGGCGCAAGAGATTGGTCCGGCCAATCAAATGCTCCAGGTTCAGAGTCTTCAGTTGGGGAACAGTCAAGAACTTGTAGTTATCATAAACAGAACCAGACTGGCCAGTGCTGAAAGAGTTGGGATCGTTGGGGTCCTCGGCCATCTCCTCCACCAGGTTATCCAAGAACGAGCACCATCTGGGGGCGGGTCCAAGTTGGGGGATGAAGAATGCATGCTGCTGCCGACCTTCGTTGGCAGTCAAGAGCATTCCGCTGTCCTTGCACCAGGCGACGGAGTTGATGTCAACAGCAGGTTCCACAGACGTCCAAGGAGTGCCATCCCGAGGATCCCAAAGCTTGATGATCTTCTTGTCGGCCGAGAGAATCTTGGGTTCCATAGTCTGCTCACGAGCGGATGTCGATGGTTGGAGGAACTTGAGCGTGTGGATGGGGAAACCGTACCCTTGATCCTTCTTAAGAAGAGGAACCGGGGATCGAAGATCATACAGGTGAATTAGACCGTTGGAAGAGCCAGTTCCGAGAGTCAAGCCCGAGCGATGGAACTCTAGTGCCGTAATCTCTGACCGCAGATCGTCGGGTGCTGATTGTGTGGGTGGGAGTAAGATGCCCGCTCTGCCCTTGGCTCTGGGGTCCCATAGCTCCACGGTTCCTAGCGTGGTACCGAAGGCCAAAAGGCCGTGACTGTCCTCGGCGATGGCTCCCGTGTTGACCGCTCCCGTATTGATACCACCCTGCAAGGCTCCTCCACCGGCCGATGTGAAATCGTCACCACCGACATCGACTTCGAAGCTGCGCATGTAACGACCCATTTCGAGGTTCAGTCGGAACACTTCACCCATTCCATCCTGGTTCACGCCGACAGAAGGGACCAACGCATCCGTGGAAAACTTGTCATAAATGAGATCACGACCGTAGCGGGGGAGTCTTGTGGTGTAATGGCAGCCGGAGGGTGTATGGAACTGAAGGGAACGGTCGGATTGCAAGTGGAGGGATTTGGAATAGTCGGACGAGAGGAGAATAAAGGTTGTGTTCAAGGCATCCGTATGACGAGCCCATGAAAGCGACAGCTGCGGGAGATGATGGGTGTGGATTTGAGGTTTATAGGTTCCTGGATTGAACGAATTTGGTCAGTCGCAAAGAATCTCAAATTTTAACTTCAAGACAGCGTAGGCAGTTAGAAGGACTCACCCGTGCTCATGACCCATTCGCCATCCTCACTGACCCGAATACATTGGCTAGCTTCCTCGAACTCGAAATCTTGAAGTAGCTCGACTCGATTCGCATACTCCGGATCATTTTTCAAACTGCGCTTACGTCGTCTGGCAAGCCATTCTGGAAGTGGACGAGCCGTATTCGAGCCGGAGATGGTGTAGACCGGCACCTCGGACTGGTTGGAAAGCTTCATGGCGGCGCTGGTGCACTTTCCTGGAGTCGCGATCAACAAGACCGAAAAGAAAAGAAAATGTTAAGAAAAAAAAAAGTTATCGATAGGGAAAGGGCACGTGACCCGGTGTGCGTGACCCGGCGCTGATTGGGCGACGCGGGCCGAGCCAACCTCCGTTTGGGTTTCGAAGGTCTGCGATGCAACAACATTCCCTCGGACATGTTATCGCCATCCTCCTGGCCATTTCTCCTTCCCGAGCGGCCTTGATCGCTTCGTTTTCCTATCTGTCTTATATCTCTTCTTCCGGTACTCCCGCGCTACCTGATCCCGGCGGTCGCGATGACGTCGAAAAGCTGACCAATCTGCTGACCTCGATAAGTTCCATGGGTTATATGGGTATGGGATATGGTTGCCTGTCCAGACATTCCTGGAAATGAATTCGCTCTCGGAGTTTAAACCTGCCCTCGCTATTGTTAAGAACTGTCCCCTCTTCTCTGGGGTCCAGAGGTAAATAAATCATGGACTTTCCCGGAGGGTCCATCACAAACATACGCGTTATTGTACGTAAATCCGCCGTCGCATCTCCGCGGTAATCTCTAATGTGGCATCCCAGGATGGATTCTCCAACATATACTGGAGGATATATACGGAAGAGCCCAGTATCGCAAACCAGCCAGGCGAAGCGCCTGCCAATGGTTACACTATCCTAAAGCATCTCAGCCGCCTAAAGGATCTCGAACTTCGACTACGGAATCTAGATTGCTTGGTGTCGAGCTATCCGAGGCGGCTGGGTCTATGGGTATTTTCCGCGACTCCGGATTTCGAGAGTCTGGGCCCACTCTGCTCACGCGAAGGTAAAGACGAGCAGAATCGCCTTCTAGTTGGCGCAACTACGCTGAAAGGTTCGTCGTTCCCTGCGCTGGTACTTATTCATGGCTCTGAAATGCGAAATGCGCTGACGTCGTGGCCTCAGTGTCTGCGTCTGGCAATATTACCGCCTGGGATATTGTCAAGAACCTTTCAAATGACCCCCAGAATGCAAGTGGGACTCCAGCTGGCCCGCAACGCCCCCAAAATGCGGCCAGTACACCCACTCGGCGCATGGATGGGTATAGCAGCTCGGCGACTATCTATGCTTCATTCATATCGGCCGTTACTGGTGCATTAAATCTCCAGCTAATACGACGCAACAAAGTCATCCCTCTTGGATCACGTAGTCTTTTCACAATGGTGGATAGAGAGTGTTACGAGAACCTCAAGACCGCCAACAACGAGGCCTCCTCGTCATCCGCCCTCACTACGCTACAGGTTCAATTGACCTCGGCGGGAAAGTTAACCGTCATATTGCAAACGATCTCCCAACCCGGTATCCTGCGACTACTCCAACCTAGAGACGATATCGCTAGCCTCCAAAACGTACCTTCGGGTGTAGACCTTTGGTTGTCACCTAGTGGATCAGTTGCCAGACTCGTAACTACTACGCCCGGCTCCACGGATGCATTCTCTCCATATCCATCCGGCAACGGCAGTGCATTTGACGGTAATGAAACTGCCCAGCGCAAGCAATGGAAACTCACTGTTCTCGAGTGGCTCAAGAACTTCGGACTCGGAGTTGACTCGATCGAGGAAACCATCTGGGTTGAAGTAGAAGTTTGGGAACCGTTCTATTCCAGATTGGCCGGAGAGACTTTGCGTCCAAATGAGGAAAACACATTTTCGCTTCCTTTGAAGCGGATCTTATGGCCTGCGATTTATTGCTTCAGGAGGGTAAAGTCTACCATCTTAGAGCCTAGGCAAGCCGATCATCCCATGACGGAGGATCCTCTTGACTTTGCGCAGAAATGGCGTGGGATGGACATACCCGAAAATGACAACGCGACTCCTAAACCAGCTTCCAATCATCAACAACAGGCCAAAGAGCAAGAAATTCCTCTAGCGGGTCTCACTGATCCCCCGGAGGCGCTCGAAAGCCTTTCTCGTGCCTCTCAGTATCCCGAGCTTCAAACTGCGAGTCTTGTATACCCGACGCCGCCGGATGGGGCGGTCGGAATGGGATTGCACGCCGTTGCCCCCTCGGACGGCCTTGTTGACGACGCAGACCTCGGACTACCTTTCTCGCAACTCCAAAACAAGCAAAAGGTTCAAGACAACTTATTTATGAAAGATCGTTCTAATGTGGATGTGTCAACGGGGTTCGGACCAACCGCTGGGCTCATGGTTGGATCGGGATTATATGACACGAACGACGATGACGATCTGTTTGGGGACATGAATGAGAAAGACTTCGGGGTCAAAGGGATCACCGACGTCGACTTTAGCTTTTTTGACGACCCTGGGTTTGATCGTATGGCCGGTAGTGCACAGCGTGTTGTTCAAGACATGCCCGATGTGATAGAACCGAGCGAGCCAGAAATGCAGCTTGATCCTGTTGAAACCATAATACCAGACGTCTCTGCACCGCAGAAAACACCGATTGAGCATGCATCCATCCCTGAATTGAGCCCGTTACAAGAGGAGACACCAAAACCAACGCTTCAACAGACTCCAGTGAACGACAATTTGGCGGGCCCCTCATCCGATGAGAATAACCAAACAATCAGTCCTCCTCTCAGTCCAGTGGAAATCAAGAAAATACTGTTACCTGGACCGAACGGGGAAAACCAGTCTCCCAGGCATGTGCAAGGGCAGAGCTATTACAATCCCGTCGCTTTCAAACAGAACATGTCCAATTGGGATCAGAAATATGGCGCTGCTGGAAAATTCTGGTTTACAGCCACAGATGCAGGAGCCACCAGGGAATCCACTAGCTTTCAGAGTGACATCCCGACCATTGGCATCCCTCGGCGTCACAGAAAGGTCTCGACGGCGGAGGGCATTTCCAAATCTTACGATGGCCAAGCAAGCCCGCCGAGTGATCAAGACCTGGAGCTATGGCAAGATTCCGACTCCGATAGTGATTCAAGCGATGAAAGCGACAGTGCTGCCTCAGAAAGGGGTGCTTCGCCCGCTACATTTTCAAGCCGCAAAAGAAAGCGCGCTCGCTCTAATTCCGGTAGCTTGCCTGTGCAGGAAAAGTCAATAGGAGAACCTGATCCAGAGTCATCCGTTCCCAAAGCTGGGCAGTCAATCTTCCTCGGGAACTTTCTGTCCACATTTTCCGACTGGTCGATGACGGGCTATTTCTCGTTCCCCGAAAACCAAACCTTCCCCGTGCTCGCTCGCAGAGATCTACAGGTCCAGGTAGCTCAAATACTAGCGGACCAAGTTACACAATCGTCATTAGATCATAAACTTGATGGACGCTCTGGGATTTCCGATATTGGTGACAGGGCATATTCAATACGGGCTTTTCTTGAGGATACCGAGTTCATGGATGGCATGGAAAGACTTGATTTGAACGGTTTCATTTCTTTGCAGGATAACAACCAATCACCTCCGCCCACCAATAGTGCCATTTCTCGCCAGGCCTCGCAACGTAAGGAGACAGGAAAAGGCTCAATATCAAAGCTATATCCGCCCCATGTGCGAGTCCGCCGAGGCAAGGAATATTTGGAAACTTTGCCTCCTGCGGTCACATTCTGGGAAACCTTTGGTTTAGAACCTGCTTTTGGCTCCAAGGACATTGCGGCCTATTGCATCTGTCCGCAAAGTATGACAGAGGCAGCCGATTCATTTTTAGAGCGGATCAGCTTACTTTACTCGAGTTGTAACCTCGGTGTACATTCACGAGGAGACAAGTCTAATGGGTTGGATCAGACGTTAGGTTCATGGAACATGGAATCATCGGATTACTTCTCTACGATGCAATCTCTGAAAGGGATATGCGAATCACTTGGTGCGTCGCATTACCCGGATATCTTTTTATTCCTATAGTTAGGGTACTAACCACGTGCAGGGGCTGCCCTTCAAAACGTTCCGCCTAGCAAAGACAATATTGTCATCTATATGATAAATCCATTTACCCATGCTGCGGCAATGGTGGACCTGTGCTCTGCTTTTTGGAGCCTCTTCCAGAAATATGCAACTGCTCCCGAGAAACAGCAAAGCCGTTTACTTAACGAAGTGGTGCTACAGATTATTCCCATGGAATTTATCGTGTCGAACGAATCCTTGGTTGTTCCTCCACAAGTTGAGTATCTGAGCTTGGCCTTAGAAGTATACAGCCGATGTCCACCGAAGATTGCACAGCCCAGCCTTGTTAACAGCGCACCCCCAATGCTACTGGCGGAACCTCTTCCAAGGAATCTTCATTTCAGGCTCGCATCTGAGAAATCCTCCCCCCTCCAGGAAGGTAAATGCCTTCACATTGCATTCTCCAAGAGTCAAGATCAGCGCTGGATCAGCGTGGCCTGGTCCGACAATACCGGATCGCTCCAGCGGACTATGTCATATAACCTGCGCTTTCGGGGTGGCAGTGCGTCTAGAACCGTTCATGATATACGAGGCGAGATCTGGGGAGCGACGAAAGACATCATGGATCGGATTTCGGCACGCTGGAGACTCATAATTGTGTACTCTGGACCTGTGGACCAGGACGAGGTTGACTGTAAGTTGATACTTGGACGCAACCGCCAGTCTTTTAACATAGCTGACGACTTTATAGCATGGTCAAACTTTGTTGAACAGTACAACAAGACGATTACAGTGCCTTCGGAATTGACGTTCCTGAACGTGAACACTACACCTGATCTCTACCTTGAACCACCATTTCTCCCCATCCCCATGAGCGTTTTCAATGCGCAGACGAGCTCCACGCCCGTCGCCACGCCAAATCCCAGTGTTCTCTCCCCTGATCAAACCGGCAACGCTCCTACTCCCCCGAGCGGAGCCAATGCCCCCACGCCTACAGAGTCCACACTAGAAGCTGAATCGGAGTCTTTGCTCACTGATATCTGCGACGAATCCTGGGGTGTGATCCTTTCCCATCGCCTCAACAGCTCCCCGCACCTCACCGAGTATCGCCCCGCCTTGATCAGTGGGTATCTACTTCGTCGCAAGGGCGCCACCGATGGCGACGGCTTGTACGCGCTAACGGTAAATCTCATATATACACAACGACACCCTTCAACTCACGAATCACTTCTTCGCGAAGCACTGGGGATGTATCGCGATCTGGCCACCCTAGCTCGCGCCAGGGGTACCTGTGCTGTACAGCGCAGCACGATGCCTTGGCACATCGCCACGGCCATTCGAGCCCAGGAACTGTTGAGTTATGTCTTGTAATCTACGACTGTTGACTGTATTTTCCTGGGAACTATATTAAGGGTAGATTAGTGGTGTTCATGGTGTTTCCTTTCTTGCTACAATACCACCTTTTTTTTCCTCCCCTCGTTCTGTTGTTGTACATAAGGCGGTTCTTGTGTGGCGCATAAAAGATTGGATATACCAGGCGTTTTTCGGACCTTGTCTTGATCATATAATATAGTTTGAAGCATTTGTGAAGCATTTGTGAATAATGGGCCTTTTTTTCCCCCTCCGTGCATGGTATATATTTCTCGAGAGTTAGTATAAGCGTGGACTTCCAAGCCACCACCGTGACAGTTGAACAACATGACCTTTTCTGCTATATCAAATATTAAGATCCTTTTTTATTACAAATAAATACCAGCAAAAATCTCCCAAACATGTCCAAAACCCAAACCGGAACCCCCTCCAGGGCAGACACCAGATCACATGACCATCCTTATCATATCTAATCTCCCATCGATAAGCAAGTCGATCTCGGAGCATCGAGAAAAAAAATAAAATAAGATTCAGATCAAATCAACCTCCAAGGTCCACGCATCCTCTCCCTCGCAATTGGTCTTGTTCCCCCTCTTATTTAAACCTAGACCATTATTACGAGAGCGCTTCGCACAAGCGACCAATTCAGTCAGACTACTCCAACCGGTTCCTGCACACAAAAGAATCCAAATTCTCCGACCGAATCTGAAAGAAATCGGAATTGACCCCGCCAAACTAACACATCCCGAGCGAGCGAGCAAGTCAAGCAAGAAAAATACCACATTTACCTTGCTTCACCTTTACCCACCTACCTACCTACTAAATCTACCCAACAACACAAACCCGCCAAAATGACTGACCAACAACAACAACAACAACCCACCTCCGCATCCACCTACCTCGACATGGGCATCACACTGGCCGTAAACAACTGGCCAGCGATGAACCTCGCGGTCCAATCGAACTGGGGCGGACCGACATCAGCCGACAAGCGAGACTGGCTCTGCGGCGCGATCTCCGAGATGCTCGCGGAGCGACCAGAGACGGACGCCTTAGATCTCGAAGACGTGCTGGAGCAGGTGATGAACGACGAGTTCGACGTGGTAGTGGACGACGAGAGCGCGGTTCCCGTGGCTGCCCAGATTATAGAGTTCAGGAACCAGACGGTGCGCGGCGAGTTCGGCGTCATCCAGGAGATGTGGGAGACATGGCAGCAAAAGATCGCGGCGAAGGGAGGTGCGGCGAATGCGGTTGAGGGATTTAAGAGGGGGGAGGATCAGGGAAGTGATGATGAGGACGATGAGGAGGATGAGGATATGGGTGATGCGCCGGCGTTGGTGAGCGCTCCGAGGGAGAGGGTCGAGCCGGAGATTGACGAGGATGGGTTTACGAAGGTGGTTGCGAAGAAGAAGCGGTGATTGAGTTCTTTGTTGTCTTTTCGCGGTCGCTCTCCCTCCTTTTACCTTAATGTTTGGCATTGGGCAATCTGGGAGATGCTAAAAAGTTGGGATATTAGATCCTGTCTCATGATTCGGTACAGACATTTGACTCTGCATGTATGGATACCTATTTATTAAGACTTCTGTTCCTTACGAACTTCATGATTGATGTACCGGGAGTTTATATGCCAGTTTAATCTATACAGGCAGTGTAAGGCTTTTGAATGAGAGAACCAACCACTTTTTAATTCCAAGCAAAAGCAATCGAAAGCAAGGACTGATATCTATGCGAAAAGCAAGCAAAAAGCAAAAGAGAATTCATCATCGTCAACCAAGGCAGGGTTAGTCCTGAGATATCATTACCCAGCCTCTGCCCACCCATCCCTTCCTGTCCACAGCTGCAACGTGAACTCTCCGCAAGATGGTTCAAGATAGTAGATTCATGGTATTGAAAATGCCAAAGGGCTTTCTATTTCATGCACGTTTATTTGTCTTCGTCCATAATGAGCTTGGTGATCATACCAATGGCAACGGTTTGTCCCTAGTAGTTATGTGTTAGCATCGTAATTCTAAAATACAACATCCGGAAGAGTAGGCTTACCTGGTCACGAAGGGTGAATCGACCCATCTGGTTGTAGTCCTCAAAGCGCTCAACACACACGGCACCGGCGGTACTGGTGATATCGAGACGAGCAATGATGGTCTGACCCTTGCTGGCGAACGGGGGGGGACGCTTGCTCTTACGTCCGGTACCGGGCTCACACTTGTGCAGGAGGGCGCCGAAGGTGACCTCTTCAACGGCAGAGTGCACGTGCATAACGCAGTTGTAACCGGCAGTAAGGATGCTCTTCAGGTCAAGGATACGGATCTTGGCTTCAAAGCTGGACACGGTGTGCACCAGACGCTTAGGCGAGCACAGCACGAATCCAGGAAGGATATCTTCTTCTTCCACGCCACGGAGACGCATGCGGACCTGGTCACCGCAGGTAGCGGTAGGGATCTCGTCCTCAGTTTCGCCGTAAAGGGCGGCAATCTGGATCTCCGTGCGGTTGGGCATCATGATACAGCTGGCGTTCTTCTTAATCACACCGGACTCGATACGGCCCTCAACCATCGTACCCATGTCACGGTACTTCGCCGTGATCGGCATCATGAAGGGTGCGTTGATCTTACGCTCGGGCATCTTCATGTCCGTCAGGTATTCGATGAGCGAGGGGCCGTCATACCAGGGCGCGAGCTCCTTCGAAACACGGTCCTTGATACCGAGAGTTCGCTGGGCGGAGATGGGCATGAAGGTAAGGTCGTCCTTCTTGTAGCCGAGAGCCTCGAGGAATTTAGACACCTTAACCGTGCACTCATCGAAACGAGTCTTGCTCCACTCGACAGTAGGGTCGTCCATCTTGTTGACAGCAACGACCAGCTTCTTAACACCCGTGTTGCGCGCAAGCAAAGCGTGCTCACGGGTCTGACCACCCTTTTCGAAACCCGTCTCGTACTCACCCTTACGGGCCGAGATAACAAGCACACCGACGTCGGCCTGCGAAGCACCACCGATCATGTGGTGAACGTAAGACTTGTGTCCGGGGGCATCCAGGATAGAGAAGTGTCGCTCAATGGTTCCCTCGGGCGACGGCACATCGACCTTGAAGTGAGCACGACCAACCTCGACAGTCTTTCCCTTGGCACGCTCCTCGTTGGTAAGATCCAGGGCCCATGAAAGGTACCAGGTCTCACGACCGGCTTCCTTGGCATCCCTCCTGTACTTGTCCAGAGTTCGCTCATCCACCATGCCGGTGACATAGAGGATGGATCCACCCAGAGTAGATTTTCCAGCGTCAACGTGTCCGATGAAGACAATGTTAACGTGCTCCTTCTTTTCACCGTAGATTTCCTTCAATGTCGACTCATCCACATCGGCTTGCTGCTCCATCGCGACGGCGTTCGCGTCACGGGCAGCCTTTGCGGCCTCACCTCGCGACGGGCTCGACCGACCAGGGCTGGAGCGGCCCGAAGGCGTAGGAGAGGATTTGCCGCTAGTCTTCTGTTCCGCCTTCTTCTCGGTCTTATCAATCGCCTTGCTGGCGGTCACCTTGTTGGCAGCGGTGGCAGCCTGGGGACCCTTGGAGTCACCAGGAGTAGCGGCCCCCGACGAGGGAGGAGTGTTCGAGGAAGGAGCGGGGGAGGGGGTGCCGATCGAGAGGACCTTCGTCTTGGGGGCGGCGGGGGAGTTGCTGGCACCGCCGATCGACAGAACCTTGGCCTTGGGAGGAGCAGCGGCGGGCGCAGCGGCGGGCTTGGGAGCGGATTGGGCGGGCAGGGTGTTCACCGGGGCCTTGGGCTGCTGAGGAGCGGCCGGGGCAGCCTGGCGAGGCTGCTGTTGATTGAAACCGGGGTATTGCTGGTAGGCACCGTATTGGCCGTAGGCTTGCTGCTGGTCATAGCCCTGGTATTGGCCATAGGCCTGCTGGCCGTACTGCTGGCCGTACTGGGGGAAACCGCCATACCCGCCGTAGGACTGACCGGGGACGAAAGTAGCGGCACCAGGCTGGAAGGAAGCAGCGCCGGGATGGAAGGTAGGCGCTTGAGCCTGAGGGCGATATTGTGCGTTCTGGTTCAGGTTAACGCCCTCGGTCTGTCTGGAGAGTTCATCCTCCCACGAGTCAGGAGTCTGGTCGGCCATGTTGTAGGAGAAACACGTAAGCGCGCGAACAAAGCAGGACGACTAATGAAGGACAAGAGCCAAAGGATAGAAAGAGGGAGGGAGGAGAGAAATAAAGAACAGACCGGCATGAAAGACGGCGGCGGAGGAGGGGCGCTTCGATTCTTTGCGCCTGATTTTGCACCCGCTGACTCAGCTCTTCCCCGCCTTGGGCGTTTGTGGCGTCTCGGGCGGCTGACCCTCCTTTTTGCACTGTTTGCTTGTCATGCAGCGGCGCTTTTTGTCTTTCCTGCATCTACAAAGTCGCAGTAAACGCTCCTTCTTTCGTCTTCTGTTTCTCTTCCACCTTGACTTGCAGCGAGTGCACAACATCCGGGACTCAATTCCTTCCTCTCTTGCACATGGGCTTCTTCTGCGTCCGCCAGCCACGGTGGGTGGCACGTTATCGATAAGAATCAGGCACCGCACTGTTTCAGCGCACTCGGATTCTCTGCTCTTCTGCTGCCCAAACATCCTGGGTTTTATTACGGTGGCAAGATGGATGCCTTTCTAGCCCGAGTATGAGTTCTGTCTCCCAATGTCAAAGAATGATGTCACTAACGGCCGGTATAGCTGACCCAGCAGGCAACGAATTATGCCATCCGGTAAACCCCACCAATTCCAGTATGCGACAGTCAGGATTTTATGCTGAACCGTCGTATATAGCTCGGGAATTGCTATAACCGCCAAGTATGCTATCAGCCAATCTGGACGTTTGTTGAAAGTAGGTAGACCCTTGTTGTATTCCTCGTATTTCTGGCGGAATCTAGAGCAAGCACGGCTGACCATTGTGCTATGTCGAGCAGAATGTGGACAACAGCGAGGAGAAAGATGAGTTGCACACTTTGCAGCAGCGACTTGAGAGCAAGATTCAGGTCGGTCTCCTGTTACTTGCGCCTGAATTGTATGCAGTTGAATCTCCCTAGTCTGCTAACCCGATGAAAGGTCATTTCCCCCGCCATTGACATGATCGAGCTGATGTAAGTAATCGGATATGATGATATCATCAGAACAAGGGGTGCTGACCTTCCCTAGTGCTGCACGTGGGAACACATCTCTAGAATCTGCAGTATCACTTACCAAAGCTTTACGATGGGACATTCAAGCTCTTGGCCAACGGTTGGCGAATGCGGCTGCATCCGAAGAGCAATTCCGAAAAGGAAGCAAGTCTGCCGCCAGTCGCATTCAAAACGATGCGGAGATCAAACTCATTATCAAGGATATCAGGAAACTTTTGATCCGAATTGAGGATGCAGTACCCCTCATGAATCTGGCTATCACCACCTCCGGGGCTAAGCTATCAACTAACCTACCGTCATCCATCTCGCCGTCTAGACTACTTCAAGCTAGCACTTTTCTTACTGCCGGTGACACGCAGTATTCGATGTCTCCTTCACAGGCAGTCCAGATCGGCCCCACCTTCACGCTGTCAGTGTACATGCTTTATGCGAGTCATCTTCGACCTCATGACGAAGAGGGGATTCGTGAAACGACCTGGAAGGAGGTCATGCACAAAGCCCGCCTAAAGCTCCGACGAGTGCCCATGGATTTGGCTACCAACCCACAGGCCGCACAAAAACGTCTTCTATACCCCGCCGAGGCAAGGGTAGATGAATTCGCCTATCAGTTACTCATAATCGAAGACTTGGACGACGGACGAGTTCACACGTTCGATGACGAAGAGCCTTGCCCAGAGAGCTACGAAGATGTCAAGTCTGCTGGAATCCGAGAAATACTTCCTATCCACCAAATCTCCAAGATATTCTATGCCGACACGGGCAAGATATTGAATATCAGCACGGAGGGTGAAACTAACAACCCCGTGCTACTTTTGAAGCGGGACGTCAACGCTATCCCTCCTCGACGGATGGTAGAGCGCGAAGAGACCGCCTACGACGCTCCCTCTGATGACTCCGACACCGAAGATGGAGATGAGGATCAAGCGCAGCTAGACGCCCAATTAAACGGAGCATCTGCCCCTTCCATGAACGCCAGCTTCCACGAGACCTCTGTGCCTGATGAATGGCGATTACCCAAGGATCTCGACCCCGAATGGATCGCTTTCGAAGTATACAACGAAGACGAACCATCCGACGACGAGTCCGACGATGACACCCCCAAAACGCCCGCAAAAGAGTCATCAACCACCCTCGACCCGGAAATGATGGCCAAACTCTCCCTCGACCCCAGCAGCGGCAAATCAAGTCCCCAACACCAAGGCATCTCCCGCCCTTCCTCCTCGTCCCAAAACATCGCCACAGCCACCGTCTCCAACCCCCACTTCAACAACATCCGCACCTCCCTCTCCCTCCTCGAGACCCTCCTCCGCCTGATGTCCCTGCAGCAATTCCAACAGCAATCGCACCTCTCCATTAGCGACGAACTCCTGAACTTCTTCCTCGAAGAGTCCGCTACCACCGGCGCTGGCGGCGACGAGCAACACCGACAACGGCTTCGCGCCGACGCCCGTCGCAGAGTCGGCTGGGATCCCTACGACGAAAGTCCCCTCAAAAGACGCGGCGAGGACTACCAGTATACCTGGGCCCCGGACGGCACGCCGACGGGATATCCACGCGATGGACCTGATTATCCTTACTCGCCCAGTGACCGCATGCGAGGCTTCCACCTCCGCTCTAGGGAGAATACGCCCGAGACGCCGTTGCGGTCGCGACGCTCTACGCCAGCGCGGCCGGACGTGCGTCAGCCGAGTTCGCTGCGTAGTGCATCGGTTCGTGCAGAGGATGCGGAGGACCGGTAATTGCTGGCGTCCTGCTGACTTGCCAAGGACACTGGGCGGTGAATAAGAAAACATAGGTTTTAATGGACGTGTTATGAATGAAGTCATGTGCGCGCACGCATCTCAACAGAAACAAGTGAGTTTTTAAGTATATGCGACAAATTAGCGATATCGTTAACTGATATCTTAGAGTATGTTCATGATTGTAGATTAGACTCAATTTCAAATCAAGCAAAATAAGACACGACTATACGCAATCACTCGATATCAATGAAGGGACATTCAATCGCTAGAAAACAAGTATAAAGAAAAGAAGAGAGAAATCCCCATCACGCCGCAAATAAGAACAAAAGGCAAATCTAGCGCCGTAGAACACCACTCCGTATACCGTCACCCCGTCACTTCCAATTGGATTTTCTCTCGGACCAGCCAGCGGTCAAAGGGAATCGTCCATATGGCACCTATTCACAAATGACTTGGGTAAATCGACCATTTGCTCCATACGTCGCATTCACAAGTTCGATTAAACCCTTTACTCCCAGTCCTCGTCACTGTCGTCGTCCTTGGATTTGTCCTTGGGGCTCGCGGGGGTTCGGCTGGTGGCACCGCTGACGACATCATAGCTGGATTCGCTGTCTGCCTGGGATTGCTGGTCGTTGGAGCGGCGGGGCTCGTTCGGCTTCAAAAGGTTGTTTTTCTCGGTGGCGGGGGCCGAGCTCTGAGCTTCGGTGAGCTTGGTGGTTTTGCCTTGGGGAGTCGCAGGCGAGTCGGTATCGTCGTCAGAGTCGTCATCCCACGCAACTTCCTCTTCCTCGTTCACATTAGCACCTATAGAATTACATTAGCTACTGAATTTCACGGCGAGATCAAAGCCCGCAAGAAGTGAGGAAGAGACTCACCCTTAAGGAGTTCCTTGCGCTTCTGCTCCTCAGTCTCAATGACCAGACGAAGGAAGTAGTAACGGGACCAGAACGTCGCATATTCCACCTGCTCAGGCACAAGCTTCTCCATAGCAGCTCGAAGCTCAGGGTACTTCTCGAGGTCGGCCGCAATGGCCCCAGTCTTGGTGTCCACGTTGAACTCCTTCTGGAATGCAGGCCACTCGTCACTGACCGGGTCCTTGGTGAAGCTGTCGAGGTTGGAGTGGATGACATGCAGCTGGGCCTCGAACCGCGTAGCATGAATGACCCGCTTGCCCTCCGAGTCCTTACTCTCGAACAGGATCTTGTTGGAATCCGTACCCGGCGGCACAATGCTCACCGCATCCCGCAGCTTCTGGCCGATATTTTGTCCAAATCGCAAGATGGCCTCGTCGGCTGCCTCCTCCGCCTTCTCGAGCTCCTTCAACCGTCGGCCCGCTTCGGCCTTGAAGCGGGATAGGAACCCCTCGCCTGCGTTTGCGTCTGCGCCCGCACCATCCACGCTCTTCTCGCTGGTCTCTCCTCCTTCCGCGGCCGGGCCCTCTCCCGCGCGAGACGCAGTAGGCGTAGCGGCCTCATCCGTCGTCTTTTCGGCGTTTCCTGTACCAGCGAACGGCGTGCTCAGGGACAGACCGCGCGTGCGTCCGACGATAGTCTCCCTTAGGTCCGAGAAACCCTTGACCGCCTCTTCGCTGGCAGCGGCATACTCCTGTCTAGCGCCTTCGTAGTAGCTCTCGCCCTGTTTGCGAACGTTGTCCCATAATCCTCCGATGCGGGCACCCCACGGGCTGGCGGAGAATGCGCGGAAGGTTTCCTGCAGCTCGGTATTCAGGTCGACGTTGGGTCGGTCGGTGGGGGTGGACTGGTCCTTGGAGTCTTCTTTCTTGGAGGCATCGTTGGAGGTAAAGATCTCCTCCTGAATGTGGTCATATGCTATATCCATGGCTAGTGGGGGCAAAGTATGACGTTGCGATCGGGGAGATTGGAATTCGAGGTAATGAAGCAGGGGGACGGACGTGAAGAATGACGGAGGGACCGTCAGCGTTGCTTGATTCTCCGCTTCCGTTCCCGGGGCTACGACGGCCCGAAGCCCCGCCGATCTACACGTTGCTTATCATTATAATTCGTGCAAATGGTATCATATTATCTATCTGCGTCTGGCTTATATAGTCATAAAATCTAGCAGAGGTATCATCATGTATCTGGCATTTCGTATAGTTCTCCCACACTGTCTTGACTGCCTAACCAAAACCCTGGCATAGGCACGCTCTCCATCACGCTGGAGGTGAGGATCTGGCCCTCTGACAATATGCCTCCCTGATATGAATCCTGCTTTCGGCTTTTCCCTCGGGGGAGCTTATCAGCTGGTTGTGAGGATTCGACCTGCACCACTGAGTCCTGGAGCCTGGATTTCAAGCGCCTTTCTCTGTTGGGCGCACTGCCATCTTCCTGTCGGGCAATGGGTGAAGATTCGGGAACGATCTCGGTCGGAGTCTTATCCGCGTCTTGAGACTGAGTTTGTGATTGAGTCTGGGTTTGGGTCTGGGTCGGCGTCTGTGTTTCTGTAGAAGGTATACAGTAATTGGGGTCCGAAAGTATTCGCGGCTTCTTCACAGGCGTCCGCAGTTGACTTGATTCGTTCGGGAAAAGTTCGGCCAATTTCTGCGTGTTCAAAGTTGGTATCGGCTCGAGCGGGAACTGGGTGGCAGGTTGCACCCTTTGGTAATAGACAGATGCATCGGATGTCAGGTTGTTTTCCGAATTTAGTAGACCCGAGTCGGTTTCGTTTCCGAATGGAGGGATAGGCGGGGGCGGGAGGTATTGAGAATCGTCATTTTCCAGATCATCATCTTCCTTGCTCTCGTTATGCCCAAGATCAACTGACAGTCGTTTCGTGGGAGACCCAAGAGGGCTGGATAAGCTGTCTTTGAGATCATCGTAGTCAGATTCGGCGTCCGTTTCGTATACCACGGTGCGCTGGGCGGTCGAAGGGGGCTTGTTCGCTTCGTCAATTTCCAGGTCACTCCCCTCGGGAGGTTTCTCATTTGTGGGACTGGGTTGTGTGTCGAAAACATTAACGATGGGGTTTTCGGGTGTAGCGTGTTTCTGTGATAGTGGTGAATCTGGCATCATGAGTGGCGGCGTATCGTGGAACGGTGAAGCATTTCGGCCTTCATCGAAAATATCTCTCTCTCTGTTGTGTTCATGCTTCGGTGATTTCTCCTTTATAGGCATCTCAGCTGCCAATAAAGGTGCCCTTTTCAACGGAGAGCGGGTTGCACTGCGAAACTGCGATGAAGAGATGATAGCGAGTCCGGGACTTTCGGGTGATTGCGAGGAGGGTATTTCAGACCTCCGTGGCTTCTGTGGAGTGACTGGTTGTTTCGATGATCTCTCATCTTTCCGATATGCCACAGATTCCGAACTCTCACTTAGCTCGTTAGGGTTTGGCTTTCTTCTCTTGAGCTCGCCTGAGTACTCCTGGCCCAGATTGGGGCCCAGTCGTGCGTCTTCCGAAGCAGGCGTGGGCTTCGTGTCGGGTTTCTGCTCATTCTGTTTCTTGGGCGTTTGATACGTATACTCCAATTTCACTTCATCATCCGGCTCGATCTTCAAGTAACGGCGTACATAATCCATTTGCGTAAGAGTCTTATGCCGTTCTTTCGACTGCGGCTGTTTGCTCTTTTTCTTCCCCCTGACACTTTCATCACTCTTTCTTCGATTCCGGTCGACATCCCGACCACTTCGGGTTGCAGAATCGCTCTTCCTCCGCTTCTTGTTGCTCCCCGTATCTGTATCGAATCTAACGCCCCGGCTTCGTGTCTTTTCCGAATTCGAAGGTCTATGTTCGGCATCGTCCTCAGAGTCGTCGTCTAGCTCAACCACCTCGTGAGACTTCCGCGCCTGGTTCCGTTGTGCATTGTCCTCAATATAGTCGAGATCATCGCTGGATGGGACATTTTGCGACACGGGAGTCACGAAATCGATCTGGGTGAGGGTAGGTTGGTCATGTTCACTGATCCCTGTGTCCCTTCTGGGCGATCGAAATGTCGAGTTCGACGATGCGGGGGTTCCGTTGCTATTTCTCCTCGAGAGAAGGCTGGTTCGTTTCGGTCTGTCCGACGCCGTTGAGGAGCGTCCTGTCGCAGGCTTGTCTGGTGTGCGGAATCGTTCCGGATTGGGTCTGGACGTTGCACCGGCTCTGTCCCCTCGCCTCATCGCGCTTCAAGATGGAGAAAAGCGTGTGGAGGTTCGTAAGAAGCCATGGAATTCGCAAGAGTGGCAAAGATGTGGTGGGCTTTCGTTGCTTACTGATGCCTGGATTAGGCAAAGGCGCGTCGACGCGTCGAACCATGACATGCCCATGGTCCGTGCGCGCCCATTTAACCTTTACGGTTAGTAGTGATGCCTGAACTTTCGGGCTAGCATTCAATCCATCTACCAGTACTAATGATGCTTCTATTTTGTTTGTTTGGCCAACTTGTCTCCTGACAAAATTCTATATACACAAAACACTACCACACAGGCCGAAGGGCTAATCTGACATCAGCCACTCGGGGATAGCATCTTCATCTTCAGGATCTTCAGATAGCAACGACCCTTCATCGTTACTCCCTGCTTCACTTCCCGGAGGTTCCAGAGATGGGATTCGTGACTCTGGCTGTGAGGGCGGTCGTGATAGAAGTTCCACACTGGCAGATTTGGAATCTGCTCCAGTAGATGATTCCACCGTGATCGGTGCCTCCAATGAGCCTTGGTTGGCCTGAATATTCTCCGAAGGGCCTGCCTCTGTGTTGAGTTTGGACTGGGATACCTTGGTTGACGAACCAAATCTATTTTTATTGTCAACAACGCTCAGATCGCTTGTTCCCGCATTGTTATCATTTGGCATAACAACAAGAGTGTAGCGCGGGCGGTCTGCTGTATTCCGGTCTGTATAATTGGGCTTTATATCTGGTTGGGGCGGAGCGACTGTAATGGTGTCATCCTCTTCGGGCATAAATCCTCCACCAGCTGAGTTATCGGCACCTGATGGGTACCCCGAAATATGCTCTGCTGTTTTGTCTTGTGTAACATATTCCCCAATGTTTGTGCCAGCATGAGGAGACGCATCTGCTTGATCTGGCTCCGGTATGAAACCGCCTCCATAGTCTTCCGCGTCCCCAAAGTCATCATCACCATCCATGTTCTCGCTGCCTTCATTATCGGCTTCTTCTCCTTCGATGGCATATCCCTTGACTCTTTCCGAAATGCGCAACTTGAGCAGAAAGTGTTTCCAAAGCCGGAGAGATTCGGCAGACTTCTCTTCCAATAAAGCCTGCTCCTTCTCATTCTCCAGTGCTCGAATGACTTCCTCGAGTGCTTCATGATATTCGATGGCGATAACAACCCCTTGGAATACGGCAGTGCCGTGGCGACCTTTGAAATCAAAACCTGTAACGGCATCTGCGTAGTCAATGCCGAGAGTTTTGGCAGCCCGCGCGGCGTCAGAATGAACGACATGAGCTCCCCCTGGTGGCACCATTGTCGGCACGTATACATCTAAGTTTCCATAAACATTCTTTGGTATTTTGCCCTGGACGACTGGTGGTGGCTTGTATAGCTCCGTTTGAGACAGGGAATATAGGGGGGTTTCCGAGGCTGTTTCAGAGTCTTCATCATCAATAAAGGCAGCTCTGCTGGCCGGGACGCGTTTCATAGGTTGCTGCCCTACTTTGATATCTCGTCCTAAACGGTACCATTTATCTGCACTGCGGAGTGAATGAACATCAGAACGTCGATAGACAGGCTCCAGCTTTTCTTGCTTCGAGCCTGATTTGCCCAAACTAACTTGGCCGATAGCACGTTTGGGAAATACAACTTCGTTGCGACGCAAATGTCGCTCTAGAGCATAGATCGGATGATCTTTGAAATCCAACACATTCCGGGGCATAGGCTCAGCGGCTGTTTTGGCCGTCAGTTCGCTGATTTCGATTTCATCGCGGTCTTCAAGGAACGGTTTCTCGTAGAAATCCAACACTCTCTGCCACCATCTCTCGCCGTTCTTCGTGGATTCGACTCGGAGTTTGCGCGTTTTGGCATTGAATGCTTTCGCATAACGGCGAGTGACATCTCGCGCTGAAGCGTCTTCCTCGAAGGCAATCACGTAGCTCATACAGTTATACGGGTCGCTTGATGGAGGCTCAAACTTGAAGGACTTTGCAAGGGACTTTGTCACCAAGGGATCGACGGGAATCCATTTTTGAACCGCTTCGTTAAAAGCTTCGACCCAGAGAACAGGATATGATGATTCTCGTTGGGTAGTTGGTCGGGGACCTGGAAAGGTCAGATACCGCGGTATTTACGACATCGAAGTGGGGTACTTACTAGTAACAGTCGGCTTTGAGGGACGAGATGGTTTGAACTGTGGGCGGCCAAGTCTTCGCGTTCTAGATTGTGGAATTGGAGAGCCCTGAGATCTTGTTTGTTCATCGGTGGACGTATCGGGATTGTCTGATGAGATGACAATGTATTGCGGTTTAGGCTTTGCTGGGGTCATATTCTTCGTTGTACCGGAGAATGGCAACGGTTGCAACGAGCAGACTAATCTTGCCTCAACAGCGGCGGAACGTAGCAAGGCACAGAAGAGCTGGGCACCGAAATCGCGGGAACCCTGCAGTGTCTTGGCTTGCTTCTGAAAGTCCTCCTTCGACAATATAACTTCCGGGTCCACCATAATTTGCTCCTACCAAGTAGTCAGAGGAGAAACATTAGGAACCATGGAAGGACATAATACCACTCGTTTCTTCAAGGAGTCTGGGTCTTCGGCCCAGTGAGCACGCCTTAATCCCGGATAGGTCACTCTGAACCTCTTGAGAAAGGCATCACTTGCTTGATTCAACCCATCTATGAATGTGGTAGATCTTGTGCTCTGCGGTTTATCTTCTGGGGGGTTTAATAAAGAGATAGTGTTTCTCGACAACATCCGTTTAAGAGATCTCTGGCGGACTTGGTAAGCGGGACTTGCAGAAGACTGAAGTATCTGTAAAAGGCGTGACAAACCTGGACCTCTTCATCGTTGCACCACAAATTGCGTATTTGAATATGACGCATAAGACATAGCAAATGGACTTTATGGATGTCCAGTCTCAATTTTCTCTCGGCCGCAGTGATAGGCTTTCGCCTTGGTGCTATTCTTCGCTTTTGGTCCTCGAGCTTGCCCAGTGTTATCTCCATGGGCCCGCTTTCTTCAGCAGCAGGAATTGTATCGGCTGGAACAGCAGGTGCTTGTTGAAGATCGACTTCTTCCCACTCCATATCTGATTCATCGGATGTGGAAGAATCATACACGGTCTGCACCTGTCGGTCATGTTGTTCGGCACTTGTTTGAGACTGTCCTGTTTGGTTTGTAGCCTGTTCGGCACTTGCTGTAGTTGGTTGCTCTTGCACCTTTCGCCTCTTAATTGGTCGATCTTCTACTAGCGCCTGAGGATCCCGGGCTTCAGCCTCTGCCAGCATCTCCCGGTATACTTGAGGGATCTCATCTTCGTTTGACCCGTCATGTTGCCGTGACTGGCGACTGCGGGAGGGACCGCTCTTTCCAGAGCGAGTACGATTTGATCGGCGCATGTTGCCGGGAAAATATTTTCAGCAACATGAATGCCTGCCTGGTGTCTCCAAATGGCGCGAGGTTCATGCGGGTGAGATCAGGGCTGCCGCACACCAGCTAGTATGGGATAACATGAGCGTTCATTTAGTAGGATGCAACATGTTTTCTAAGGTCAAACAACAACTTGTAACCACCAGGCAGGTTTAGTAGTCCGCGCAGGGCATGAAGATATAGCGCGAACCGGGGGATCGGATCTATGTAGCAACTGGTTCAGCCCAGAGAGGCTCGGCCACTTCGAAAACATGCGTCATACCGGTGCGGAACAACGTTTAGCCGCAGAGACCGGCTCATTTCCGAAATAGGCAACAACGGCCTGAGGCTTAGAAGCCTTGCTCCTTCTTTGATGTACCTTACTCCGAAGTAGATACTACCAGAGGAAAAGATGCGATATGGCCCGCTGGGTCACTATCATTACAGAAGCAGTGTGTTCCATGGCTACACGTCCTATGCCACGGTAAATGATGTACTATGCTGCGTCGCGCTCAATACGCCCAGGAGCTGGGCACTGCTATCATGAACCCTTGAGGGTTGGTGTCGCTGGCGGGGCTACTCTGTACAGAGTGGTGCCCATTCCCGTGGAGTTCACTGGGTTGATGTTCCTGGCGATCACTACTACAGTGTAACTGAATAGTGACGGAGCATCTCTCTCTAGACATGCTCGGTGACTTGTTACGGTGGATCGGCCATTGCGTCATAACGACGTTATGCATTGTTGAAAGCAAGCAGCTCTCAGGGCTCTTACATGCCAACAAAACTTCAATTAACTGCTATACGCTACTGTCCTTCTCAATTCTGCTCAATCGCACTCATCAATTTTAAATAATTCTTGAGGAAGGCGAACCAGATCATGCTTTCAAGATCCTTTAGACGAGCGGGTGCCCTTTCCTGGGTGCGCTCGTCGCTACCCCGTCCTGGACGTCGCTGTATGGCGAGCGTCGCGAATCTAGACGATATCCCTACGGTACGTGGTGTTATGGATATGCGTCCCAATGCTCCAATGACAGCACTGACGAAGCCCCTGTTTAAAGGAAGACGACCGGTCCTTCAGAGTCCCAATTTCAGAGGAAAGCTACTCGACATATAACTTTGACCCGCCGCCTTACTATGTGGAGACGACGAAAAATGAACTCAAACAACTATTTCGAGATATGTCGATGATTAGGTTGGCTGGCAATCATTCTCGACGGACCAATCGAGCCCGACGCTGACTTATAACAGACGTATGGAATTAACCGCCGACGGCCTATACAAGGAGAAAAAGATCCGAGGATTCTGCCATCTTTCCACGGGTCAGGAAGCGGTCGCCGTGGGCATCGAGCATGGAATCACCAGGAGCGACAAGTTAATTACGGCATACCGTTCCCATGGAAACACATTGATGCGTGGGGGGACCGTTGAGTCCATCCTTGGGGAGCTTCTCGGACGACGAGGCGGTATTTCGTATGGCAAGGGCGGCTCGATGCATATGTTCAGCGAGGGCTTTTTCGGTGGCAATGGAATTGTAGGAGCTCATGTTCCTGTCGGTGCTGGCATCGCATTGGCTCAGCAGTATAATGAAGCGAAAAATCTCACGATCGATCTATACGGTGATGGAGCCGCGAACCAGGGACAGGTTCACGAAACATTTAACATGGCTAAGCTGTGGAATTTGCCTATTATCTTTGGCTGCGAAAGTGAGTTGGCTCTATCCATTCGGGCCGCATCCTCGGTATGCTAACCACGTATCTAGATAACAAATATGGCATGGGCACTTCTGCCGACCGAGCGTCTGCCATGACCGAGTACTACAAGCGGGGCCAATACATCCCAGGGCTGCAGATCGATGGAATGGATGTTCTTGCAGTTCTTTCCGCCATCAAACACGGGAAGAAGTTTGTCTTGGACGGAAACGGGCCTCTAGTATATGAATTTGTCACCTACCGCTACGCAGGACACTCCATGTCTGATCCGGGAACTGCCTACCGGAGTAGAGATGAACTCCAGTCCCAGCGATCGAACGATCCTATTACCAATTTCCGGGACAGATTGATCGATTGGGGTGTGTTTACTCACGACGAAGCCAAATCCATCGACAAGGACGTGCGAGAGAAGATCAACAAGGCGAAGACCGAGGCTGAGAACATGCCCGAGCCCGAGCCCCGAATGGATATCTTATACGAGGACATTTACATGCGTGGGAGCGAGCCTCAACAAAGGCGTGGGCGGACGATTGATGAAACCTACTACCAGGGTTAAAGTAGCTTCTTAGATACTACCATTAGTATCTGGTTGTCACATGTATATAGAGCTCGGGAAAGCGGTGTCAACAAATAATAACCATTGAATTCAGCCACTTCCCCTCTTCAATCTTACATTGGTGGACATATTCTTCGTAGATCTAGTTATGGTATACGCCAACGTCACCATGAAATATTGACTGTGTAACCCCTCAGCTCCATACATATAGACATATTCTGCTCTACAACTAACCTCAACCATTTCACATCACAAACCTCATCTACAAGACACAAACACACAGACATTACCATCATAAAACACCATGGAATCCACCACCACCCAACGCCTCGAGACTCCCACTCACTGCATTGCCGACTTTTCTCTAGTCCCAGTATGTTAGCCGAACAATCCCTCATATTGACACCTACTAACATACGGGTATAGATCGGCACCCAGAACACGTCCTTCGCGCAGGAAATCGCGGACATCCAACGCCTGCTCCAGCGATGCGATCTGAAGCATCAAATGACCTGTACTGGGACGGCTGTTGGTAAGTTGGTTCGAATAAGGCCTACCTACCCACCCGATCTTTACCCAAACATCTCGAAATAAACCTTCGATCCCTACATACACTTAGCCATAGTCAAATGCTCTTAAGCCCTATACATTAAGGGGGAAACATTCTGACAAACCTAACTACAGAGGGCCCCTGGGACCAAGTCCTTCAGGTGATCGGCCACGCGCACCTACTTGTTCATAAACGCGGAGTTGCGCGTATCCAGACGGGTTTGCGGGTGACTACTAGGTGAGTTTGATAATTCGGACATCTTGCGAAGCGAAAGGCTATGCGTATCTAATTCTTCTTCCTTTTTCTTTTTCAACAACAGGACGGATAAGGATCAGTCGATGGAGAATGAGATTCTGTCCGTGGAGAGAATCCTCACGGCTTGACGTTGGGTTACATAAGGGTGTAAGTTTGGTTATGGTTATGGTTATGGTTATGGTTATGGTTATGGTTTGGTTTGGTTTGACGGATTGGGAGGTAGGCGTATTGCGGATTATTTATTCAGTGCCTAATTTGTGCATTGAGTAGTTACTGTTGCTAAAAGCATAGGTCTATCAGAATGATTTAATGAATGTCTGGTCTGTTTCATCTTGTCTACTTAATAGGCTATGTTCGGTATATTTGCCATGTATGTAGGATATTTACCGAAGAATAATCTAGCTAAATGTCAGATTATTGTGTTATACTTTTAATGATAACAAGAGGGCTACACTTTCTTAAAATATCGCAGGGTCTGTCATTCTGGACCGTTCAAGTTGGATATACCAATTTCCAATTTCTCATCTCATAGCTACCTATGCTAGACCTTCCGTTTTCAGCCAACAATATTTGCTTATATATATCCCCTCTGGCCAACGAAAGTATTTGACAGCAGAAACATCCCTTCCTTGACCAGACGAGCCATCTCCATACCAACCTCAAGTCTTCGACAACAAGAAGGTAACAGCACTGGGCACATTCGCCAAGTAGGTAAAGTGCGCAGCCGTGATAATCAAGGTGCCCTCGCACACCAAGTCACCCAGAGCACAGTAGATCTTGGTCTTGCCGGTGTCAAAGTTCGGAATACGGCCATTGTCCTGCTTGTTGCGGGTGTCGCCAAAAAGGACCACACCCTTGATCTGGTTCTTGATGCTGTCCGAAAGACCGGAGATAGAGCCGTGCATGACGGCAGTTCCTTGGCTATTGATAAATTGTCAGTCGGTTGTGATTCATTGCAGGGTGGCTGTGTATCAGAATATGGGCGCTTACCTGTAGCCACCAGCCAAAATCTTGGTGTTTGGGCACTTGGACGCTGCCAGTTGGAAAAGCTCGGTGGCCTCGTCAATTGCAGCCTGTGTGGTGCCCTTGGAGAGGAAGTTGGATGCCAGGTCCGCTGTGTAGCGAGGAGCAACTCCTTGGCAGGCAACTCGGCCAATTCTTGCAAGTTTCAGAGCATCGCAGGTAGCTGGACCGGTTGAGATACCCTATCAACATATTAGTGTTGAGTACAGCCTAAGCATGGTCACACCCATTTCGCTTACCAAGTAGCCAGGCTCGGTGGAAGCGCGAGCAAAGATGAAGGTGATATCCTTGCAGTCGCCGTTCCGCAGTTCATTCTCCCCAATTGGGGCAACTGTGCGTGTTAACCTGGAGCTCACTCCAGAGATTGTGGAATGAGATGACATACGTTGGCGAGCCTCGAGATCAATCGGGCTGGCTGCGGCGAAACCGGCCAAGATGGTTGCGAGGAATTGGAGCTTCATGGTGGCTTTGAGACAGAAGTCTGTAGAAGAGAAGGCTGGTCAAGAAAGTGGTTTCGATCTGCTGTTTGTTCCTGCTGCTGAAGAAAAAGGCTGAGATTGAAGCGACGACATCCCCCTTCTTATAGATATTCATATCCTCGCTTCCATATTCTCTTCTCTTCGGCAGTTGCGAAATCTTCACGTCTTCGGCTTCTCGTCCCCTCTTGCCTCTGTGTCCCTCAATAGTTGCATTATGCATTGTATCGCAGTCGGAGGCCGACTAATTGGCAAGTCACCTTCCAAACCTAGTAAGTTGGCTTGGCTTCTCTGCCGGTAGTTGGAATTTCTAGGATTCAAACCGAGGCAGTCAGGTCCCGGAGAGCAAACGACGAGCTGGGCACCTTCGATATACCTTCAAAGTCATCCAAATGACAATCGAAGACCTCTTGGCAATATCACTTGGCGAGCGTGAGAAAGGGTTGCAGTTTATGGGGAAATCCCTCCACCGTGCAGTGCAGAACTTGGCGAACGCCATTTAATATATTTGGTCTTTCCGTATTCGTTCCCGGAGAAAGCTCCGTGTGCCCTGAGAGTCTTGGGCCGAGGCAGCAGGAACAACGGGCACCTTTGAATGGCTTTATCAAGAGTTGAAGTGGATTCTTTCCCCACGATGTTCGGCACTTGGATGGAAAATAAATTGCTCGCAGGGCTCTCTACTTGTTGGCGCATATTAATGGTGCATTTGTGGTAGTATCGGAACGTTTTGGATGCGGAGAAGAGAGTCCCTCTTGGAGACCGGCTGTTGACATCGATTCTTCAGCCGATGTGCACGGACTGCTTGGTGGGATGGACTGGAGAGCGCGCGCGTCTTGAATAATCCACAAATGCAAGCTTCCAGAGAGAATAGAAGAAGAAGAAGAAGAAGAAGAAGAAGAAGAAGAAGAATATAGAAAAGGCAAATTGATGCAGATATCAGGAAGCAGACTCTTGTTGATCAGTCAAGGCAATCTTTTCTTCCAAAGATTGCAACTATCCTCGTCGCTGCCGTTGGTCAATCGGGGATTTGACTAGTCATCCTTCAAGATGGTCGGATGACCCCCAACTCATTTCCCCTCTTCGACCCGAGTGCTGGTTGGCGTGATACGTTTTCTCATATTGCTTCCAAATATGCCGAACCGAGTTGGTTCGGCGAGAAACGGCGGGGTGAAGGTGGTAACGAAGACAGTTGGGTGCTGACCAACTGACCTCTATGGACACCGCACACTTGTCCGCCGCACACTTTTTTGGGTCTCCTTAAATCTCAGACAATATGGTGTTTTGCGGGGAATCCGTGTTGTCCTGTGTTTTGTGATATCATACAAGATATCTGTCTTTGATCTCCACTAATTGAACGATCACTTACTAATGATACAGAAAACTTTTGGAAGCATTGCTTCATGGTCCTGGGGGTGACTGCATGTATGAAAGTCAGAGGTAACTTGTTCTCCAAGTCATAACCCCTTGGACTCCGGAAGATTGAGGGGAAGATACGACTGAACCATGGTGGTTGATAGAAGAATGATGAACACTCTTAAAGTAAAGTAGGAAATAAGCTTAAACAAAGTGAGGATTTTTATCATTTGCGATTTCCATGAATTGTCGATCCTGAAGATCGACAAACCACTCGTTTCTGTCGTCATGTTACCTGATCTACAGGCTATACGTCTGATTTGTTCGCCCCTCTCTCTTTGTAGGATCCCGAAGTTGGACATCTAACCTACTATGGCTTTTAATACGCGAAATCCACAGCGAAAAGAGAATAAAGACAATTTTAGACTGTACTGAGTGATATGATAGGATATCAGAAGCTATGTTGAGGTAGGGACTGGCTCCGGGAACTCACGTAGTGTTTATCAATCATCAATACAATAACTACAACATTCCTCGAAAAGAAAGAACAAACACGAAAGATCCTCTCATCTCAACACATGACCAGAACAGAAGGTACTCTACATTGCTAGATTTAAACTAGTACCATTTTGGTCTCATGGTGGTACTGTAGGTATGTAGGGCTTAGGTTCCCACAGGCTCAATGATGAATGCTACTGAACATTTGTAAAATTTAATTCAAGACAGTAATAGCTAAGCCTAATGAAAGCCAGACAACAAAAAGCCATATAATTGATTACAATGTCCTCATTTGCCAATTCTACAGGAATGTTCCGTTTGAGCTAATCAGGCTTAAAGGAAATAGCTTCTAGAGTGCTAGATAAGGAAACTATTACCGTCGCGAACGCCTGCGAGGACATCAGATTCATAATCCACCGTTTAACATGAGTAGTTACCAATAGTCGAGCGACTCAATCCAAAGTATCTAACTGATCTGTGTGTTGAAAGTGGAGATCATCTAGACAGGGGGATACGAAGTCCATCGGCGATACCTATACCAAAAAGGATTAACATGAACACCTATAAGAAAATAGAAAAGACCATATATCCCTGATTAAATCACGAACCCTCTCGGCTGGACCAGATAACTCAAGCTATGGGGTTAATATTAGCATATTAGTTGAAAGCTTGCTCGCTGTGTTCATTCCAGTCGGTAGGGCTAGGCATTTTTGGCGTCCTTAAACAGTTTGGGGCATGGCATGTTTTGAATGGCACATTTTTGCCGACAAAAATAGATAAAAATTAAAGAGCATGGAAGCGTAATATGTCCAAGGTACTGTAGGAATTAATAGAAAGAGAAATTGGATTCCATGTTATAAAAAGAAAAGTAACCGACGGACTTGTTTTATTGTAGGTATCTATGGTGTCTGATGCATAACAGGCTTAGTTAGTTATACACGTTTGTTTATTCAGCACCAACATTTAAGTTATCCTCACTTCCTGCCATAAGGCCACTCACTATCAACGAACAATAAAACTGTGACTCAATTTCTTAACAAAGATTAATAATGTAAAGTGTGAGAATACTATTATCTATCTTTACATCTATTTGACATCACAATGACCGTTAACAGTGACAGGGGTTCGAAGTGACTTTGCCAGCGTGTCCGACAAAGTAAAGAAGAGGGGCAAAAAAAAAAAAAAAAAAAAAAAAAGAGAAAGGCATAAGTAATATGGTAAGAAAGAGGGGTGGAAACAAAACAAAAAAACATCATCTAAGGAGGGGTTCTGCGTGAGTAGGCTACGGCCCCGAGTCGGAGACGACAATATTAGTATTCTTTTCTACCTACCTTTCTTCATCTAACCGAATCCATCTCCTGCGTTGATGTTACCATCCTCTCGGGACCCATCCTGTCATATCTGTCAAAGATTACTGAAACCAATACATACGTGGTCGCAACCTGCAGCTGCGGGAAGTACTGCGTAAGGAGTTAGGCATCATCGGTCGTCGGGAGGAATGGGATGGAATGGAGAGGGGTTGTTCTAGTCCGGTCAGCCTGGTTAGCTTCATAGGGCGGCTCAAGGCTCCGAATTCACCTAGAAGTCCTCTAGACTGGCCAAGGCCTCATCTGCAATGTAACGTTGTGTGGGGATTTTTTTCTTTTTTGGGTTCAGGCAGATATACACCGTACACATGCGGTGATGGGCTGCTGACTGCCTGCTGGCTACTGCATGTACTTCTGGTGATACGTGCCCCCCGGGGAGGGGTGAGATTACATCTTGTTGGCGCAAGAGATGGGAAAAGGCAAAGGCACTCCAGCTGCTACACTAGAATGTGCAGCGTGCATGCGGTATATGCGCCGAGGGAGTCTAGTGGGTTCCCCCCTCCCGGACGCTGGATCTGCTAGCGGTCTGACACTAGTTAGCAGTCCGTTACACTTACTTTTTGTCTACGGCGTACGGCGCAAGGTGTACGCTGGCTGCGTGGCTCGCTTCCGGGTCCACCAGGGATACTTGGCTTTTGCCTTGCGTGACTGTGTTAACCTCTCCAGGTCCGTAGAGTTGGGATTTGGCAAGCGATGTAGGACAAGATCGTGGCGAGAGAGCTGACCTAGGGGGATTCAATCAAGTCCGATCACCCCATGGTGGTTGTCAAATACGGTGTAAGCCACACTCCCTTCCTCTTGACGTCTGTACACCTTAATGATCATAGTAAAATTACATATAATCGGTTGGTATGTATCCCATGCTCGGGACCGTTAGCCAGCAACTCCTGCCAGCGGATTAAGCAGCACTCACCACACAAACTTACACGGAATCAACAATACCGTGGCCAGCATTCTCATCGCCGGAATGCGGAGATCCACTATTCACCCTGGGCCCGAAAAGACACCTGTTAGTGTCGAAGGCGTACGAAGATCCTGGGCTTGCAGGTCTTGGCGAGTTGGTCCTTCGTTGCCATCCCCTTTAGGTCTAACTAGCCAGGATCGAGGAACTATCGCGTAATCGTAATCGAAGATGGAAAGACGGGATACAGCTCGTTGCTGGGATTGACCTGAGAAGACTCATGGTTGGGATATCCGTGTCTCTGGGAGAATAGTAGGGGTGGTTGTGGTTGGGCTTGTTCGCTAAAAATTTCACGCTTCGTCGCTTACTACGGCCAACAACAGTGTTTTGCTGTATACCAAGTTACCAACACTTGAGAATCCTTCCAAAACCACTACTTGGCTGGCCTACCCCACTGGAAATACGCTGCTTCCTTTGAAACGACGATCCTCCAGGATCACGTACGTTGAGGTCGTGTATTGCCAGTTAATGATGGCTAATAGATGGAGACTACGGAATAATGTTCTATTTTGGTGAACGACCAGGGTATTTTGTGCCGAGGAAGCAACGTGAAACAGGTTTGTGCGAGAGAACGGTCTCTGTCCTCCAAAGACAGTAAAGAGGGAGTCAATCATTTTGGCATTTGCTGGGGGTAATGCAAGTAAGCCCACGTCTGCCAGTAAAATGGGCGAGTTTGATTGTTTATTTTTGTTGCTTTTTTTCTACCACTCAAATCTGCATTCGAACAACCAATAGAATTGAAGAGGCAGGTCTTCAAAACATGACGAAAAAGCCCCAGCTCTTCGGGTGGCCAGTGCAGGAAGACGAGGTGGACGCGATGGTGCCGCTGCTGGTGACGATGGGGAGGGAAAGGGACAAGAGACAGGGATTGGGCCGTTGGGATGACTTGTCTCTTCCTCGAACATGCCAGATGTCCTCATCCTGCAGTAGCCAGCATCGCTAACCCTCTCCTAGTGGTAGGAGGCACAGTAGTTAATGTACTGTACGGAATACTCCGTAGTGACTGGCGAGTGTTGGCGAGGACGGGCTCCTCCCTAGGGAAAAATTCCAAACCCCGAAAACCGAACGCTGCTAAGACACATGACGCCGATTTTTGCGGTGTCCAACTTTTCTGCGAGCTCCTCCTCTCAAGCATTCCTTAGTGACTTTCTCCCTGCTCAGATGCTTCTATCGGAGTCCCCGATCGCCTGCCATCGATCCTCGATTGCATCATGGTGAATCGAGACCAGGATTTTGGATCAGCTAGGAGACTAAGCATTTGGGTCATTGTTTCTAGAGCAACTCGTCAAATTGACCTTATTGATGGGGGTATTTTCGCGTCCAGCCAATAGTGCTGGTTCTTAACACATGTTTTGCTTCCGAACAATGACCGAAAACACTTTTAGTACGTCGGAATTACTGAGTAGAGCTTGTATTTACCCAGGTATTTGTCATGGCGGAAGATCCGAACGTGCCAAATCGAAAGCGTACCTTGGTAGTGTTATTTCTCGGCGTCGAGGCCCTTCTTCAGCCCATATCACTTAATTTATTAAACTCTTTAAGTCATCCAACTTGAGTTAACTGTTGTGGGGGAGGACTGAGATCGTCAACAGTCTATACAGAAAACCCCAGAACAAATACCAAATCAGTACACACTACGGTGTACACAGCATGAGCAAATATAGCAGTGCAACAATGTGGAACACTCAGTAGCACATATTGTGTACAGACGTGCAGAGATGTAGGGGGCACAACGGTACAGTAGGTAGGCACTGCTACTGTAGGTATCGTGGGTATTTTTCCAGAATTAGAAGGACCACCCAGAAGAATTGCTAAAACGGTCACGGAGAGAGCCTAGTTGCTATCACGATTCGTCATCCAAACACTTGATTGAGAAGTCCAGGAGCTGACCAGGAGCCCACCACCCCTCTCCAGTGGAGAACCACTCTTAGCTAGGTAGTGTTGGGTACCGAGGAGAGCGCATGGAAGAATGTCCAATTGAACCAACACTCAAGAAACAACTGACATGCACACGTTCTCTGGTTATGAGACAGACAGAACGTATCTCGAACGTATACCCAAATATAAACCACCTCGCGTGGTCAACATGTCAATGGTCGTGGCGCATGCAGGGGGAACATTTGGTGCTACATCTGGGTGACAAACGTCCCCTTGTGGTTGTGATTGACAAACTTCCAGCCTCCTCGAATTTCCCTGCACTCGGGGCATAACTACTTCTTGTGTTGTCTCTAAGATGCCTGCGGGGCGACGATCGAAGTACAATATAGTGACCTGAAAAATCAAATATATTGTAATAATATGCGACCGTCTTCCGACTTTGGACTAGATCCCCGTTTACGCGTCGGTAGCGGCCGTTACTGGGTAAAAAAATTGGGAATTCGAAAGAAGAGAGAAAAAAAGATGAAATCGAGTTTAACCCATGTTGGCGACGGAGGACTCGCGGCACGACAGTCGCTGATCCATGCATGATGCTAGTAAGAGACGATGTGTTACGGATCCTGGGCCTGATCCCACCGTGTTCCGTGATGAACTGGATTAAGAGATTGCAGTCCAGTAAGCGACGAGATCAGAGTAACAATTTCTAATAACACATGTGGTTGACTTTCGTCAACAGAATGAAGTCTGGAAATGAATTTGGAATCATGAATATTAAAGGATGGTCCGGACAGCTCATTGGAGTGCGGGTGGGACAAAGTGGAGGAAAATTCCGTTCAAGCCGGGTGGGTCGGGGGATCCGACAGACTGGATACAGCGGCATCTCCGTCCAGCTTTGCTCCATCAGCAGAATTTTGAAGGTTCCAAAAACGAGGGCTGCGTGTTTGTGACAGTGTGTGCGTCAGGTGCAGCGAACCTGTCCAGGTGCCCGGTCACATACGAGGGGTTGGTCCTAGTCGAGGACTGGACGGTGTTGACTTTCGTTTGCTTCGTTTAATCAGACTTGGATGCGGAGTTTACTGCATACTGTAAATCAAGTCATTGCACTCGGATCATGCAACATGCATGCATCGCGTCGTCCGCGGAGTTCAGCCCCGTCGGATAATAGGGGAGTGATCCATGGATGGGTGTTTCCAGCACTCTGGCACCAACAGTCATTGGATGCCGGATTTTGGTTGAAGATCATCTATTTATTGGATTTTTGACCTCTTCGGAGTTGTATGATAGCTGTATCGTACCGTCGCCGAGGTATTCATTACTCCGTCAGTATTTGTTGCTGATCTTCAGTTTGTTTCGGTGATTTCGAGGCTAATTAACTGGATATTATGTGTTGTTGAGAAACCAATTCCACATGAATCCAACGGTAGGGGGGGAAAAAAGAAAAGAAAAGAAAAACACAACCCCGGAGAGGATGAAAGCCCGAGACACGGGCCGTCCACAATTGTTTCTTGGACTATTTGACTGGTGTGGACTCCTCTCCTTTGACCCTCGCGCTTTCTGGGCTCCTCTCTGGCGTGCACAAGTCGCGAGCTATCAGTCTTAGTGCCATCCTTAGTCGAAATTTTAGTCCCGTCCACGCCTCTCCCGGCACTCCGGGACGCCCGTGCTTTTTTAGCCTCAGCTGCCAGAGTGCAGACTGCAGCAGGGATTGCGTAGGAGGGGAGGGGAGGGGGAAGGGGAAAAAACGAGACAAGCCGTATGGGCGTTCGTACGGACAAATGGACTCGCTTACCTTGGTGGCAATTCACGTTTCTCACGTCTCTCTCCTCGTTTCAACCGAGAAGTTGCCAGTAGTTATATATGTTCAGCAACCCCAACGTAAGTGTACGGAACACTATTCCTGCCCTGCTGTGTTTACACTTTTTCGGGAGAACGACCATTAGTTTTCCGATCGTACCATACTTGCATCCAACATCCTTTGGGGAAACACCTTAGGTACTGTCGACGGAAGGAAAAAATAAGACAAGGTTTACCGAGGGTAACCAAATGGCAAAGTTCCGGACTGCCTGTCGCTAAATTCCAAACCAACCCGGATCTGATCCAGATTCCTGGTATTCGATGTAATTAAATGCCGGGATGATTCATTCCTTCAGTAAATCCCAAATGAAAACCCATGATCCGTAAGTCAGAACTTTGAATTGCATGACTTTCCACTTCCACCGCCCGAACCGCGCTCTCGGTTTGTTCTTTAATTTCTTTGGCACGGCTGTAGGGGAAATTAATGCCCTTTGATTTGTGGATACACCACGTACTGTACTTTGTACTTCCTGCAGACGGGACTGCTCGGTAACCTAAGGATTTCCCCCTTTCGGTTTTGTCTGAACAATACCTACAACCGGGACGACACCCTCTCTCCCTGGACCTCCGATCCAATAATGGCCTCAGAAGAATGACCCCTAATTCATGATTACTGGCCTTTCTCTCCACCTTTCTCACCTCTTTCGGGTTAGGATAATCCCACACTCAGCTAAAATCAAACTTAATCCATCCTGTCGGGTTCAGAGAAAAAGAAAATAAAAATATATATTAAAAAAAAAAGAAGGCAAAGGCAGCCGACTACTCCTCATTCCTCTATGTATCCTTAATCCTACCCACAATCTCGGTTCCCCCCCCTGTCTGGCTGTCTGGTTAGAGTGGGAATGAACCTCGCGAGTACTTTAAATATATCGCTATCCAGATCCGTATGACAGAAGTCGCTAAACCCCAGTGTCGTGCTGATTTTCTTTAATTCGTCTTACTTCGTTTTTCTTCTTCCCGATTTACTTTTATAAATGCAGCTGCGGAACTGATGAGGTTGTTGTTCATCACTGTTGTTGCCGTCATCATTTGTAAATATCGTTTCAACATTAGAAGTCTGGAACTGGACCCCTCATTGCCCTTCTTCTTATTTGAGTTTTTATTTCTTCCGTCATTCTACTCGTCCAGTCTCCTCCCCATCTTATAATACTTTATTCTCCCATACGAAAATCTTCAGTTTGCAGGAGGGTCCGTTCATTTGGGCAACCACTATTTTCATACCCCCACTCAAATTCGCTTCGGAAGTCCCAGTGTCTACCTAAGCAGCTACCAACAATGGGTGGGAAGTCGGCTGTAAGCGTGCTCTTTTCCCCCCATTTTGTTGCCCTAGTTGTAGTCTCCGGCCTGTCACCTCGGCTGCTCCTATCTTCATAGTTACCTCCCCGTCCGACACAAACCTCGTGTACATGAGCAATGCCATTAGGCCGTTCCCCTTTCCATTTCCCTTGTCATTTTTCTACCTTCGCATTATTACCTTATCAGTGCAACCAAGCTAACGAATAATGTGCAAGCCATCGGGCCGTGACCTGTAAGTACTCGAAACACTCTTTTTTCAGCCATTTAAGACCTCCCATCAGGATGCTTGTCATCTCTAGGTGATGCTAGAACTAAAAGGTTGATGATAGTGACACGCAGTCTCTGACTGCAAGTGTGACCGATTATCCTATGGAAAATGGAAGACGCTACCACAAATACCACGAGGGCAGTATGTCGTCTTGATGCCTTCAACGCTGAAAGAAAAGCTTCTGATTACTGTGCATAGCATATCTCTATCCCAATGATGAACAGGAGTTGGACCGTTTGGACATGCAACATCATATGATAAAGCTCATCAACGATGGACGACTATTCCTTGCTCCCATACAGAACCCAAAACGAATCCTCGACATTGGAACTGGATCTGGTATATGGCCCATTGAGATGGGTGAGTACCTAATGATTTACCCCCTGCACTTTGCCCGTCTCCCCATGTGGCAAAATCTGACAATCATCACGCACAGCGACCGAGTTTCCAAATGCTCAGATTGTTGGTACGGATCTGTCCCCCGTTCAACCAACCGAAGTTCCCGAAAATGTTCACTTTCTCGTGGATGATGCCACAGAGGAAGACTGGCTATGGGAGTCCGAGCACTTCGACTACATCCATACGGCACACCTGGTAGGAGCACTTCCTTCATACAAGGATTTGCTGCGGAAAATCTTCAAACATCTGAAACCAGGCGGCTATATTGAGTGTCACGAATTCGATCCCAAACCGAGATGCGACGACGGAACAATGCCGCCCGAGGACCCCGACAGCTTCAGCGAATTCGCCCTGCAGGACTGGTGTGATCTAGAAATCCGATCGGGCCAGATCTCAGACCCTCCTCGGCAATTCCGAGTAGCTCATCGACTTGCACGATGGATGAGAGAAGTGGGTTTCGTCGATGTTGAACAAAAAATCCATAAAGTCCCGACAAACACCTGGCCGACCGATCCGCAGCTGAGAACCATTGGTGCCTGGAGCGAAACGAACTGGCTCGAGGCCCTAGCTGGCTGGTCATACAAGCCCCTCAGTCTTCTGGGGTGGTCCAAACCCGAAATCGAAGTCTTCCTCGTTGATGTTCGAAAGAGCATCCAGAACCGCGACGTCCACTGCTACACAGATTACTATATCGTGACCGGGAGGAAGCCTCACGACGGGGAACAGGCTTCTTAGAGGAACTCATACTTTTCTTTTATGACCGAATACTTTTCACGACCATCTCGCTTTCGATTATGCCGAATTCTTGTGGTCATTACTTCGTTCTATCGGCTTTGTTGGATTGCATTAGCATAAGATACCATTTACAAGAAAAATGCATGGTGAGGCGTGCATGGGAGAATTTTTCTTACTTTCTTTTCTAATTTCTCGCATATATATATTTATATTCTATCAAGTTCAAATACCCAAAATTCTTAAACATTTGTTCCATTTATGGTGCTGCGAGTTGCAGTTGAGTGCGAGTCGAGGAACGTCTTGAGAGGTTTGGTAGAAAGGGTGCGGCTTTTGGGCAGTGGAAGAAGTGTACTAATCAGAGTAATACCTTCGCCTAGTTCGTAGAAAGAAAACATTGTTGCCCTCTGCTAAGGAAAATAAAAGATGAAGCATCTCAATGGTATCTTAGATATAAGATGCCTTGATGCCTTAATACTATTGCTGCCTGAGGCATACACAACTCGAGCACGCGCTTAGTCATCCTGAATGGCGTCGTCGAACTCCGCGTCTTGCTAATTATCCAATTCTGACAGGTCCGGACTTCTCAATTGCTGCCGCGTGCACCTCATGCCTCATGTCTTTCGGCAGATATGCCTACAGGCGCACTATCCAGCCTTCTTCCAACGTCCTAATTGATCATATATGGATCAGCGAAGACCTTCTGTCGTCTACCTTTCGGCGGTTCGCAAACGGTCAACGACGCTATGAGAGCCGAGTGCCGGGTCCAATGGAGGCGAGGAGGCGGTTGGCCAAACGGCGGAATACGGCGTTCGCTGGCATAGCTGGGGCAGGAGCTTTGGATGATATTGCGTGTTTGTTTGGGCGCAATGGTCGGGAACATATGAAATGGAGCGATAGCCAATTGGGAAGAGCGACTTCCGAGTCTCCGAGTAAGACTTTTGGTTTGGATTCAACTTGGGGGCTACCGGGCTAATATATTTCAGATTCTGACTTATATCGATCCGCTTCATCCTCGCCCGCTTCTCCTCTCCCATTCTACAGTGAGAATATCGATCCAAGCGAGCCCTTCGGCCAGCCTCATTGGCAGCGAGGTTCGGGTGCGCCGACAGACGAAGTCCCCCGAGGAATAAATTTGAAAGAGTCCTTGCGGGGCTGCTATACTGTGTCTGCTATCAAGAATGCGATTCAGAGACTGGGCGTGGATCCTCAGAGGGACCCAGCCGCCAGCCGCGTGATATTCGAGCATTTGTTGTTGCATTCTAGCGAGCAAGAACTCATCGTCTTCCTGAACGATATAACTTTGAATATTCCGGGCGCAGGGAATTTTTTGACTGCGGTCAAAGACCTGGATTTTCGAGAAACTGGTCTAACCGAACCGCTGGTTCTTTGGGATATCGTGGTTAGAGCGCTTGAGCTTGGGCTCATTCGCTCAGATGAACTTGCAGCAATTATCGAAGTCTTGCCGAACCAAGTTGGTGAAGAAAACGGTGGTACGGATGTCTTAATCGCGCTTTACCAGGAGATGTGGGATGCGATTGGGAAATGCGGTGTTTACGGGCACAACGATTTGGACGAGGTCATCGCTGACGCGTGGCTTGAAGTCCTGGTGGATAGAAACACGCCCGACGCCCTTCGTCTGGCAAAACGCATTATAGGTGCAACGCACAGGCGGAATCCAACGATCTGTTCCTGGACTCCTCTGCTCATTGCACAACAGCTGGAGGCATCGTCTCACGAAACAGACAGCAAGTTTGTCAACACATTCTTCAAAAAGTTTACAGGAGACGCGAAGCTGCAGAATATAATCCAGGTTACGGAATTCCTGGTAGCCTCGAAAAAGCATCGTCTACTCGAAAGATGGCAAGACTGCTTGTGTGCTTCGGAGAAAGCCCAAAAGATGATCTCACCGCAGGTTTGGACCAATGTTCGAGCCATCGAAGACCCGACCAGCTCATCCCAATTTCCCTTTCATCAACAGATCATCCTGCGTCTTTGGGTACTGAGGTCTTTAAGCAACAGCCTGGACGGAGGACCACTCTGGAGACCCAGTACAGGATGGACGGACTATGTGGCTTACAACCTCTTGAACCTTTACGGAGCTTCTAGAAAGGGGCTTGGCCTCAATGGCTTCATGGAAAGCATGAGGAAAGGAATTCATGATTTGGGTCTGCCATTCAATGGTCTACTCATGTATGTGTTTGACCTCAAACTCGGAAAGAAGATGACCAAAGCGGCGCGAAAGACCCTTCAGAGGCTAGAGGCCTCCGATATACCTCTTGAGGACTCATTTGCAGACCTTCAAACATACAACGCCATGAAACCTCACATATTTTCAGCTTTCGAAAAGAATGTGCGGCGAACGGACGTCACAGATCCTTCATTCATCAAGCACATGCTTCATATTGTACGAAATGGAAACTCGCGCAATACCTGGACATTGATTCGCCTCCTTCGAAGTCACACCCCACTTAAAATCTCGCTGTCCAAATCCTTCCAACCGATTCCAAGCCCGTCCGAGAAAGCACTTGTGCGATACTACGATCAGCCTCGAAGTGCTGGATGTCCTGACCCACATGCTGCGTTGGAAATGATCCATTCATTGGCAAATTCGATCTCATGTTCCAGGAATCTGAGTCCATGCCGCGCCTACTCCTTGGTCCACTGGCTCTATGTCTTCCTTTTGAAGCATGGCGCCCCAGTGAAGCCGATTATCGCGCGAGCAATGTACCATGCTGGTGTTGTGCGATATCGAAGGGAAGGTCTTCGTGTTTCCCCGACCCAGTATGCATATATTATGGAAATTGTTAAGGAATATGAGGATCCTGAATTCGTGGATGCTCTGGTGGATGCGCCGCAGGTAGGCACAACGCATGAAGAGTTCAGCGATTTTGAACAGGATGGTTATATTTACGGATGAGATCGAGCAGGGTCTGGTGATTCATTCGTTAGTTATAGAGCTTTACGGTGCGGGCTATGGATCGGCGCTGTATAAAACTTTCTATAGTATCTGTGTACAATGTCGTTTAAAATACCCAATGTACAGTACCTTTTATCTACATGTTCTTCTGTTCATCCTACCATTTCTCTGTATAGAAAATCATCCTGGCGCTTGCCAATCAGTTAGCGTTATCCCCAGACCGTAGTCGTAGTGGCAGTGCTTTTTGATTCTGACTTATTGAATACTACAAGCAAAAATACTACAAGCAAAGTCTTCACAATACGAGTAATCCATAAATATTTATTCATGCGTGACCAGAGTGAAAGAAAAGAGAAAACTAAAGATTATGTCAAAGCATTTCTACTCCCTCTGATCCCCTCTATGAGTCCACCTCCATCAGGTTAGGATCCCCAGAGACCTCCTCCACAGTGACATATTTCTTCATATCCTCCTTGGTAATGACCTTCTGGTTCAGATAAGCCGTCGTGCCGCGGGGGAAGCGGTAGTCGCGCGCCTTCTGGCCACGCTCGTTGGGCTTGATGTAGTTGCGCAGGAGCTGCGTGGGCTTGTCCTTCTCAATCACACACACGTCGACATTGCTACCCGATCCCAGATCGTTGAAGATACCGGCCTTGATGGCCTCCGCGCACAAAGCGATCGCACCCTCGCGGTCCAGGCCGGACTTCCACGTCGACTCGAACACCGACATGGCGGCCAACGATCCGGAGCCCATAGTCACGTAGGGGAGCTTGTCCGTCGAACCGTGGGCGTGCACGGTGTAGAGACCGGTGCCGGTCGGGTCAACGCCCGCCACGACCAGGTAGGCGCCAATGTGTCCCTGGTATCGGAAGAGGTGCTGCTTCAGCATCGTCATGCAGGTGATTACTCGCGGGTCGCGGCCCGTCGACAGAGAGTGCAGTTCGATGTTCGAGCTGATCAAGGCGGTCGTGAACTCGGTGTCGGCGGCCGTACCGGCTCCAGCGCACCAGATCTTGGGTGCGATGTAGTGTAGTTTCTCGCAGTTCTAATTCCATCACGAATCGAATTAGTCGGGGCTCATGGAGGGTCATTGGAGTGGGAGAGGCGTTGTCCCAGGACGTACCTTGTCTGCGACGATGGGTCCGCTAGTAGCTCTGGTATCTGCTGCGATCTGCGATTATCACCAGAAGAGTCAGTTTCGAATGAACAATGGCCATGCTATCGGCACGAGAAAGGTTCTCCATCAACTCGGAAAGAACGTACCACAACACCATTGTCATAGACACAGCCCACAATGGTGGTACCGGTGCTAGTGGCCTTGGGCAGAGGCAGGCCTTTGGCGTGAAGAGCCGCGTTGCGGTTGTAGTTGGAGAAGTCGAAGCCTGTCATGATGACGGCGTGGTGGGATGAGGGAGCTGGGGAGGAGAGAGAGAAAAGTAGATGAAGGTTGAAGAGGACAAGCTACAGCACTCGGAAGCTATCGAGACGATCGGACAAGGGAATCAAGACACGGAGGGGAGATGCGGAGACGACGAGAAGGGGAGGGAGTCGGTGATGGCAAGCTGGAGTGACGAAGCTCCCGCCGCCTGATCTCGGTGCCTCAGGCGGCAACACCCGGCACGGGCCACGAGAGCTTCCGCTGTTTTTGTTGAGATCGCCATTGCTTCATGCAAATTAAATGCTTTGCCTCCATCCGGTCTTCGACAGGACTGCCTACGTTCGGACCCTGTCAATCTACTCTTCCTGACCGCCTTCACTTAGTCTTCCTGGTGTGAAGAGCTCTCGGTCTTTCTTTTCACTTCGCTCCCTTCCTTCGAGGGGAGGAGTTCAAGATTTTTGCGCAGTTCTTTAACCGGAGTCCCAAAGCACTCCAACGCCGCTCTTTTTCACCTCTTCCTCAAAGCCCGCCCTCTCCTCATGCTCAAAAGTCTAGGCTATCCTTAGGCGACCGTCCTCGATCCATATCCTCCGATATTGACAAACTCAGAATGGCTTTCAGTTTCGGAGGCCCAACCCCCACTGGGGATGTCACTCCAGTGGAAGCAGGACCTGATCTCCCGGACGTCTACGCTGAGGTACGTCGCATTGCTCATTGTCCTGTCACACTTCTGTTTGAAGCCAATTCTAATCAATTTTCGAATTATAGGAAGTGGGTTTCAAAGGCGTCTCCGGTGACTGCAACATTCGACTACTACCGACCCCCTGGCCCGAGGATGCTCTCCCGGCGCCAACCTCCACCCTTCTCGCCGTCGCATCCACAAAAGGTGTAGTGGTCGGTGCAGGTCCCGACTGTCTAAGTGTCGCTTCGTCCGATTCAGTGAGAAAAGCAATTTCCGCGCCCACCGAAGGGAAAGTCAAAACAAAACCGTTCCAACCTCAAGCAACCATCCCCCTACCTGCACGACCGACACACGTAGCTTTCGCATCCGGCGACAGCGCGTTAGTTGTGACTACGGAGGCTGGATCGCAGCTATTTGTTTATGAGACCGACAGCCTGGTGACGGGAAATAGGCAACCGGCTTTATCCTTACCGGTCAACGGCGCTCCCTTCCGCGCTGTCGCACCGAGCCCTGCGCTTCCAGATGTCGATCCAGATGTCGAGTCGTCACTTGTGGCTCTAGTTACCGGCGGTGGTGAGCTTCTCATTGCGAATCTCAAAACAGGGCAACTGCTTTCGGGAGCGAATGGCCAAGTCATGAAATCCGGAGTGAGCTCGGTTTGCTGGAGCAACAAGGGCAAACAACTCGTCGCTGGACTTGCGGATGGAACGGCGCATCAGATAAAACCAACTGGTGAACAAACGGCTACTATTCCGCGACCCCCAGATCTCGAGGGAGAGTGTCATGGTAAGTAATATGATTCAATTGTTGAGATGGGGTTCGCTCACTGACTCTGGCTCATCTATAGTGTCCTCCATTTCGTGGCTTGAGAACGATCTCTTTCTGATGGTCTACACGCCGAACACCTCAGAGGATGAGACAGGTCAAACGCCGTCCTCTTCATACTATCTTATCACAAAAAGAAAACAAGCACCCTTCTTGATCCAGAAACTCCCCGAAGTGTGTCTGCCATTTGGGTACAAGCGGGTCCCGGCCTATCAGTTTATTGCGCGACTTCGGAACTACGAGCCTGACCTCAAGGACGCTTTGATTCTTTCTTCTACTGCATCCACTGATATTGGTTTAATCACAAGGTCTTCTAAACCGCTTGCCAGTGATGAAGAAGCTAAGAAGACTACGGACGTCTTCACCACCACCGAAGTCAGCGATGATACCAAAAGGGCATCGCTGCCATTGTCAGACTCCGATGGCGAAACCTCAGTTATCGGCTTGGGCGTCGACCTTTCCAGCACGGAAAATGTTGTCGCCCCAATTGCAGGAGAAGACATCGCGGAGAGCTCGACCCCCCTCCCAAATCTCCTCCTCCTCAATAACGAAGGCATTCTCGCTTCTTGGTGGTTCATCTATTCCGAGGCTGTTCGTAAGCAGCTGCCCTATCATGGCCAAGGGACCGGGAACCAGACCCAAACCCAGCCTCAGTCCCAGCCAATGCAAGCCGAGGCCCCAAAACAGCCAGCATTCGCACAGTCAGGATTTGGGCAATCGGGATTTGGACAGTTAGGATTCGGCAATTCATCTGGCTCTGCGTTTGCAAAGCCATCATCAACACCATCGTTTGGCAGCCCGTCAGCAATGGGTGGACGTTCCCAACCTTCGTTCGGGGCGCCATCACTCCCAGGTGCTTCATCATTCGGTGCCTCCTCACAAATGGGGTCTTCTTTTGGCGCCCCTAGTGCTTTGGGACAACGCGGCCCAGCCCAGTTTGGCAAATCAAGCTTTGGCTCGAGTACGCCGGCACCTTTCGGACAATCGTCTACCGCTGGAAACGGAGGCAGCTCTCTTCCCTTCACCTCGTCGGGTGCCACTGCCGGAGGCGGCTTTGGGTCGTTCGCTAACTCGGGATCGAGTGGTTTCGGTGCATTTGCGGCCTCTAAACCTGCTGCAGAGTCGCCATTTAACAAGACTTCAAGCGAGTCACCCTTTGCCAAAGCGTCAAATGAGTCCCCCTTTGCCAAAGCATCAGGCGAGTCCCCCTTTGCCAAAGCATCAGGCGAGTCGCCATTTGCTAAGGCGTCGGGCGAATCGCCTTTTGGCAAACCCACCACCGCAAATCCTTTTGGGAAACCCTCAGCGCCGTCACCTTTCGGTCAAACAAGCACAACTACTACGAGCTTCGGTTCGCAGAAAACAGAGGAGTCCAAAGGCACCTTCGGCATTGGTTCTAGTGGTTTCGTGCTTGGGTCTACAATGAAGGGCGACGGAAGTGCTGCCAACGATGGTCCAAAGCCGGACAAACCATCGGGAGGATTGTTCTCGTTAGGGGCCTCCATGGATGATATGGTCTCTTCACCCAACAAACCTAGCACACCCGCGGAGTCCATGGACGACGCGGAAGATGCCCCAGCAGCTCCTGCAGAAGAAGAGAAGAAGCCTGAACCCAAGCAAGCGACACCATCGTTATTCGGTGGGCCTTCGTTTGGATCCCAGCCTCAGCCACAGCCATTTGGAGCTCCTCAGACGAACAAGTCACCATTCTCCCTGTTCGGAAACACTGAAAAGAAACCCAGTCCCCTCTCACCGCAATCAGAACAGACGGTGACGCCTTCAAAGTCGAAAGAGGAGTTAGACGCAAAGAGTTCACCTCCTTCCTCGATGGCCGAGCCTCCGCTACCTCCGGACCCAACCAGCAAGACCGTATATGGGCCCGGAGACACTTCAGCTTCTTCCAATGTCTCCAAGAGCTCAGTTGAAGATGCGCCCCTGCCCCCAGACTTTACCATACCGCCCAAGAGCAAGCCATCCTCGAGTCTCTTTGGAGAACCCCCGCTGCCCCCTGATTTCACGCAGAAGCCAAAAGAATCCGAGAAAGCGGCGGAGGCACCTTTGCCACCTGACCCAGTAACCTCGAAATCTTCTGCAACTCCAACAAAGGACGAACCCGGCCCAGTTCCTGACGGTTCGGATGCAGACGATTCGGAGAAGGAGGGAGACTCCGACTTCGATGATAGCGGCGAGGAGATTACGCACGAAGATAACGACGAGGATGAGGACGAGGATGAGGACGGGGATGATGAAGAGGGTGAGGAAGAAACACCCACGACCCAAGACTTTAAGAAAGACTTCGGGAAAACCCCAGAAAGCTCTTTTGAGTCTCAGTTCTCCACAACCAGCTCCACGGAAGGATTGTTTTCGCGCCTCTCCAAACCCGGCCAGAAACCTCAGACTCAACAGCAGCAACCCCCTCGCTCCTTATTTGGAGGCCCTACTCAGCCACTACTTCCTGCGCCTCGTTCCCATCACGAATCTCCAAGATCGCCGAGCCCAGTACGGAACGGGGCTAGGAAGTCCTCTGAACATGCTCCTGGCAGCGCATTAGCAGCCCGCAAGGCTGAGCTTGCTCGACATGCCGCGGAAGAAAAGCGGAAGCTCCAAGAAAAGGAGGAGAAGGAGCGAAAGGCTCGCGAAAAGAAGATGCAGCAAGAGCAAGAAGAAGCCGAAGCATTATCAGAGGACGACGAGGAGGAGAAACTCCGTGCCGATCTGGCTTCAGCTTTAGAACCCGTTCCTACTCTGGATCCTTTCCTTCCCCACCAGGACTACTCAGGCCAGCCCAGCAGACCTGGGATTCCTGGCCAGATCGAGAGACTTTATCACGATATCAATTCCATGGTGGATACTCTGGGGATCAATGCACGTTCCCTGTCTTCCTACCTTTTGTACCAGAAGTCTTCAACAGATTCGGACTGGATTGAGAAGCTACAGGGAGAATATCCTTTTGAACCTCGCGATGAGAAATTACGTCTCTCAGAAATCGAAAAGTTTGACGATGCTGTGCATCAGCTCTCGGCACAACTCGAAAAGGAACGGCTTCAGGGTGTAGACCAGAAGCTGGAGGATTGCCATGCCTTGATCAGCAAAGATATCATCACTCTGCGTGGGCAATGTGCAAGCATCCAAAAGACCCTGGACGCTCACACCGATGCCGCAGCAATCGTGTCTGCTCCGCTTTCCGCCGAACAATTGGCTCTCCAGCAGGATCTCCGCAAGACTTCCACTGATATCCAGGCTAAGCTTGCCGACTTGGAGTCTGCGGTGTCTCTGTTGCGAGCCAGAATTGCCGATGCGCCCCGTGATGGTGCCTCGCGCCCATCTAAACGACCCACCGTGGAGGCGGTAGCTTCGACTATTTCGACCATGATGAACATGGCCGAAAGCAAGCGCAATGAGATTGATGTTCTTGAAGCTCAGCTACAGAGAATGGGAATCGATACTGCCGCGTCGCCGTCTAGCCGGGAAGGTTCGCCTTTTACGACCCCAAGGAAGGGCAAAAGCAACCTCCCTGCCACCCCAGGCTCCACTGCATCTCGCGATGGGCCTGTCAGCTCTTATCATACCCCTGAATCTGCCGGCCGAGCTATCAACTTCCGATCTAGTATTAGCGGCTCGGCCCGTGCCAGTCGTCTCCGAAATGTCAACGGCGCCAACGACCTCGTGAGCAAAGAGGAACTCGACCAATGGAAGGCAAAACGACAACGTCGCAAACAAATGGTCGACAACTTGAAGAAGGCGATTCAGGAGAAAAAGGTTGAGCTTAAGGTTCGAAGCGCTGATGATTTGTAGAATCAATTTGTATTCCACGTTTGCGCGCGCGTGTGTGTGTTCAATATTTGATTCTTTATTTTTTAAACTCCCATTGTGGCACGTTGTCTGTATGTAAATAGTGTTGTTGAATGACATGACCGATCTTTTACCTGGAATTGCTTCCAGATGTGTGCTTAATAACATTGTTTCTTTGTTCCTACTTTTTTTCGGGCAAGTTATTAAGTGGTCACGTAGGTTGCAGATTCGCAAGAGGTGTATGATTCCCAAAGATAATTAATTCATGAACGTAAGGAACTAGCTCAAGGTGCGATGACTCACACCACCAGGAGGCCCAAAAAAGACAGGAGACGATACCGACATCTACAAGATTATAACGTTTCCACTACTTCCATCGCATCGAAAGACAGACATTGTTCGACTGCAAGAGACGAGATGACCTCTGCATTTTCAACTCCCCAGCTTGGCAAGTATCTTAAGCACCTCGCACTTCCCCCTGAATATGACCAGTTTATCCACGATCCGCAGTCTTTCCCGAAGACAGAAGAAGGACTGACTACTCTTTTCCGGGGCCAAATCACACGATTCCCATACGATAACTTGTCCGCACATTATTCCAATACAGATGTCATCGACATTCGGCCGGAAAGCATTTATGCCAAGTTTATGAGCCCCGACGATTCAGAGCCATCTGGACGAGGAGGCTATTGCCTAGAGTGTAGTATCTTTTTCTACCATGCTCTCCTGGGCATGGGATTTTCCGCCTATACGACGGGAGTCCGGAACCGAGCGCGGATTGATGGCGTGCCTCAAGGCGAATACAGGGGATGGTAAGTACTCTTTCTTCCAAAAAAGCCCTGCTGCACCCAAACCAAATTGACACTTGAAGCAAGGACACACATTGTGACTATCGTCCAACTTCCATCCGGGGAGAAATACCATGTCGACGTCGCATTTGGGGGCGATGGACCCACGCGACCGCTGAGCCTAGTTTCAGGGCAATTCGTTCATAATCTTGGGACGCAAGAGGTGCAACTTGTCTACGGAAACATTCCCAAACAAACACGCCCGGAGCAAAACCTCTGGGTCTACCAGTACCGCAACGGGCCCGCAAAGGAGTGGAATTCTTTCTATGCCTTTGCAGAGCTGGAATTCTTTCAGGAGGACTTCGAAGTTATGAATCGGTATACAAGCTGGGAAGCTCGGGACAGAGGCAATTTCTGGGTTGTCAAGTTCATACGTGGTGGGGAAACGGAGGGACTGCCTCTGCTTGATGGTGAGAGTGTCTATGCGGATACAGGCGCAGTTCATATAGTTGGGAAACTCATGTACGTCAACGGGGTGGTGAAACTGAATATGGGAGGGAGGACACGAGTCATCGATTCATTCCAGAGTGAGGAGGAGAAACTTTGTGGTCTGAAGAGATGGTTTGGAATGACGGTTGACTCGACACGCCTTTGAATTAGGAGCGCAAGTCTAGTGCGTAGTAGGCAAGGCCTCCGAGGATTTGAACTCTGTTATTTAAGCATAGTTGATGGCACATACAGTAATGAGGAAAACAAAAACTAGCATGATATGGGTATATCAATTGCGATGATGACGACGGCGAGATTCACCAGGAAGTTCACAAAGCCAAGGTCACAAATCATGGTAAAGCAGTTGTGTAATGATGTAAGGTTGTGGACCACAGGTTGTGTGGTATATAGACTCTATCTAGACACCTTAGGCAGTGAAGACCACCCGTCAGGCAACGAGTGACATCATCCTGACAGACCTCCTTCACCAGCCTTGGATATTATCATTAACTACTCCAATACCTCTTCTACTCTTCACAAGCTCTCTTCCCTACTCCATTCCATTTCATTACCCCAAATTGAATCCTTCACCATGGCTCTCCCTGTCACCGAATTCATCTACTTCCAGCTCAAATCCTCCGTGAAGCCCGAAGACCCCGCCAATGAGGAGGGGCAGGCCCTGTTGAACCTATTCACCAACACGAAGCAGCAAAGTGGATATCAGAACTCAGCATGGGGTCGCACAAAGGAAGATGAGAGTATTGTGGTCTGGGTAATTGGTTAGTGTCCAATTTGTCCTCGTATAGTGCATTCGCGGAAGCAAGCTTGCATTTCCCTCATTCAAGTCCCCCATTCCCCAACCTTGGTCAAGCGTTCATACTGTACATCCACACATGCTAACCACAATACCCAAATCAGACTGGAAAGATGCCCACGACGGCATCCAACCCGCGTTCTTAACCCCCTTCCTCGCCCCCTCCACCCAACCCTCCATAATCTTCAGCACCCTGAACCAACCAACCTCCAAAACAAACACCTTCACCAAAAACCCCGTCACCGAGCTCTGCGCCCTCGCATTCCCAAACACCATGACCCCGGACGACCACAAAGCCCTGACCGACGACCTGATCAATTTCCGCACCACCCTGACAGAGTCCCTACCGGAGGGGTCGCGGCCCACGTCCTGGGCGATGGGATACGTTGAACGGCCCGGGACGCTGCAGCATGAGAAGAGCGCTGATGGGCAGGCGTTTGTGCATCTGTTGGCTGTGGGGTGGGAGAGCGTGGAGAGGCATATGGAGGTTAAGGGGACGGAGGAGTTTGGAGGGGCGATTAAGCCGATTCGGGAGAAGATGCTGTCGCCTGTACCTGGGTTGGGGATGAAGCATGTTAGTTTTAAGGGGGTTTAGTTAGCTAACTATGTTGCGGGGGTTGGGTGTAGGTTATGTTGTATGCATTAGTGAAGAGGGAATATGAACATATGATGTCCTACTGGTATTTGTATTTGCAATCAGTCAGGGGAAGTTGAGGATTTGGGTTTGGAAGCATGACCGCTCTTGTAGGGTATGGATTGCTTCATGCCTATGCCGGTTTCCAAAGGACACAGAATGAGATAAAGAAAAAAACAACTTGGAAACAATACCACACTCAAATGCAATTTTATTATAATTCAACACGTGAGAAGATAAGGATATGAATAAACCATCCAATTACAGAATCAGGGTCCGACAGCAAAACTTCATGAACGGCGCTTTTCAATAGAGTACAGCATGAAGTAGATAATCCCGAAAAGACGAAAAGGAAAATTAACAAGAACACAAAATCATCCAGGCCACCCAACCATAAGCATCTTGCTTTTTCCCTGGGATCCGAACGCACAGACAAAAGAAAATAAGATAAAGAAATAATCCCATGTGCTCATAGGGAATAGAACGCTGAAATGGCAGATCTCATTCACCCCCATTTCAGATCCGGTGCTTCTCACTTTCTATAAAAAGGGTTAGTGATGTCTTCGCGTTGTAAATCACGTTGGATACATACCGAGTCGCGAATAAAGCATGTACAGAGCCATCTGGTTGCATTCCTGGGTACCGGTGATAGTGACCAACCGCTCGTTACTGTTCTCCTGAGGCTCGTTGATCTTGATCACACTGCCACTGAGGTGACGGATCTCGTTGATCTTAGCACCTCCCTTTCCGATGATGGCACCGACCATGTCGTTGGGGATATAGATCTGCTGAGTCAGTGGCTGACCGGGCATGGCTCCGCCGCCCACCGGTGCAACAGGGGCAGGGCCACCACGGGCCTGGGCAGGCTGGGGGCCGCCATAGGGCGCAGGTGGATGAGGGCCTGCTCCGGCGTAAGGCGTGTGAGGAGTGGCTCCGTAGGGCATGGCAGGCTGAGCTACGGGGGCAGGTGCGGCCTGGCCGTGGAGGTAGGGAACGCCATAAGCGCCGGTGCCAGCACGGTTGGGATGAGGGTGGTGACGCTTGAAGGTATCCGGATGGCCATATTGACCACCGGCGGGTTGAGGAACATAGGGGACGACTTGCATGCCACCCGGCACAGCACCAGCAGGACCACCGCTGCGAGTTGCGTAAGCAGAAGCGGCGGGGCCACCGAAACGCTCTGTGAGCTGCTCCACAAGAGTGACGGCCACGTAGTAGGTGGCGATGTGAACAGCATCCGCAACACCCAGGATTACAAGGGAGCGCTCAGTGGACAGGGGAAGACAGGCATCGGAGGCATTGAGACGGGCACCGGAGGCCTCTTGGATCTCGCGAATACGACCGCCACCCTTGCCAATGATAGAGCCAATGAGAATGTGTGGAATCAACAAACGCAAGGGGTATGTCTTGGACTGGGCAGTGGAGGGGGCATCAAGGGGTTCATTGTTCAGGGTACGGATGATCAAACCGAAGGCCTATCATCATTTGGTTAGCAAACCAACTCCACGGCAAATCCTAGACACACATATGATGGCACTAACCTTAGCAACGGCATCCTGTGGACCACTGACGGTCAAGATACGCTCGACGGCGCCGCGAGAGTAGTCGCTCACGGTGCACTTGGCTCCCGACGAACGACGGATTTGAGATACATTCTCCCCACCTTTACCAATGACCGTAGCAGCTTCTTGGCTGGAGATTACGGCACGAATGTGAATCCAGCTGGACTCGTCCTGGGGACGGCCTTCGGACTGGGAACCAGCAGCCTCGGAATGGGATGCCGTGGACTGGATGGGCTGAATCTCACCGAGACCGCCTTTCGCGTTAGGGGCATCAGGAACAACGGTATCACCTTGGCCATCGGCCGTCACACTAGGCGCGTCTGTCTTAACATCCGCATACGCCTCTGATTCATCACCCTTAACTACTTTATCCAGAGCGGGACGCTTGGCCTCCGGCTGATCATTAGGGCCAGACGGCGAGGATGGGTCCTCCAAGGGCCGCTTGGTCGACTGTAAACCGGTTGGAGACGCAGACATGATTGTTCTCTGTTCAGCTGTGCAGCTCTTGCTTCACTTACGCAGGAAGTCGAAGTGTCAAAGAATAGCTTTCTCTTTCTGTCTTCTGCTTTAATTTTGTTTGATCGACTATGTACACCAGGAGTTCCCAATAAACCTGCTGGTGCTGGCGATCGACTGGAGAGGGAATCTGGTGCTTGAAATGACTGGGAAGATTGGTGTTCGTGCACAGTGGAAGGAGGTGGTGTTGGATAAAAGACAGTCGATGGGAGGATGTGAAGAAGCTGGGTGATCACGGGCCTTGAATTGCAGCGGAGGACTTTGCAGAGAGCAAAGTTGTGCTAAGGAAAAGGAAGTAAGGAAAAGGATGGGTCGAATCGGGAGAGGAGGTGGTTTGCAGTGCTGGACGGTGGTATGATGAGGATCCGGACGTGCTTGGGAGCTGATAGCCTCAGAGCCAGGGGAAAGAAAAAGAATATGAGAGCAAGAAAGATAATTCCAGGTAAAAAATCCCTAGTCCGCTCAAACCTCACTTCCTCCTAGTCAACGCGACGGCGTTAATATGTGGAATGTACACCACAAAAGGGTCCGTCGCGTACTGGTCCGTAAAAGGGCCTGAAAAAGCGATAATCAAGACCAAAGAGCCAAACAAGGGGCAAGAAGACAGCTAGTACTGCTGTTGCGACAAGTACGGAGATGCAAAATGGAGGTGAGAAGGGGAGGGAGATGGATGGAGGGACAAGGTGAGGTCGTCGCGGTGAAGAGTTGAGGTTGCAAGAAGACCTGGCACGGGGTCGCGCTAGTCCGCTTTCGGGCCCGGCGTCACACGGGCCATATCACGTGCCTCCCGCATGGATGCGCGCCCAAACTCGCCTTCACCTTTTAGTTGGCCCGATCAAGTAGCGTGTCTGAGAGGACATTCTTTTCGCACTCTAGTGTGACTTGACAGGGTATCGGATCTACACATAACTATCCCAGATCAAAGTCGCATAACAGGTCTCAAAGCAGACCAAAGACCCTCAACGGATATGTCCCAAGAAACTGTTGACAACGTCCAGCGTTTCGTGGAGAAGCGCGAACAAACAGAAGAATTCTATGAACAAGAACAACCTAGCGCTGCTGCTTTTCGCGAGTACAACAAACGGCTTGACTCGACGCTGAGGGAGCTCCAAAACCAAGTCAAGCGCCAAGAAAATGACTTGCAGAAGGTATGACCCTTGAACCCGATCAAAACAAAGCACAAATATTAATGCGCCAATTAGCTTCGCGAGATCAACTCCCTCGATCTCTCCAAAATAGGCCAGGATCCCTGGGCGCGCGTCTCTCAAGTGCGAAGAGCCAAGGAAGCCTATAATTCTCTTCTGAAATCACGCACGGAGCTGCCGAATCCCGAGTCCCCGTTGCCGTCTCTCCTTGCTGTTGAGGAAACGTCTCGGCTGATTAACGAAACGAAAGTGTCGGTTTCAATGACGGCAGAGAAAATCTCGTCGGATCGTCAACGGCTCAAGGCGGAGGAGGCGAATCTTCGTGACGCTCAAGCAATCCGTGACGGCTTGGAAAAGCGACTCGAGAAGATCCGGAACGAGAAGTCGCAGAAGGAGGAAAAGACACCTTCTCAACTTGCTCAGGAATTTCTCGAGGAGCAACAGCAGAAAACAGATAATCTCGATGCGGAGACGGAGAAGCTGAAAGAATCTCTGCGGACTTTTATCGATGAGAATCTTGCGTCCATGCTCGCTGCTGAGAGTCTGGGAGGTCCGATTATAGGAGATACGATTGGCATTTCAGACGATACGCTAGAGAGGGGCTATACGAACCAGGGAAAGCCCAAAAAGCCTAAACCCGTGGAAAATACAGAAGGGGACAGCAATCAACGGCGAATTGATGAAATGGTCCGTCGAGCAGGCCAAGGGGACACCGAGAGAAGAAGCAACAAGAGAGAGGCGGCGGCGGCTGAAATGAACGACCTTCTTGATGTCCTACTGGAAGCGGGTTCTTCCTACATAGATCTCCCCCGAGAATCAGCTGCTTCTAGGTTTTTGGTAAGAGCCAAAGTCGCTCAATTTCATCCACGGGATGCCAGAAAGCTAAGGTTGATCGATTTTGGACGTTCGTTGAGCGAATAAATGGCTTGGTTTTTAATTGCCAACCAATAGATAGATCATTGATGGTCAATATCGATACGCCAAGCGACAAAACTGTAATAAGAATTCTTGGGACATAGATTACTAGTATATGTTCAATTGACAAGAGAGCTACTCGGAAGTAATGTAGTAATGTGGGTGTAGAATCATTAATATTTCAACAAAGACCTATGCCGTCGAACGAGAAGTCCAACAATTCGCCCGCTAATGCAATTCAGCCATCCAATAATAATACTATGTATCGACACCATATAACACCGAAATCCCCATCCAGACATAATGCGATTGCCGAACCTGAAAAGAACAACCCTTTTAGATAGGCATCATCCCTATTCGGGAGGTCGTCGGCTCCTTCCCTTTCGACGAAGTCTTCCGAGAGTACGGACGACTCTCGGAGCGGCTACTGCTAGCTTTCTTCCTGGGTCGCGGCGTTTTTGTTCCAGAGCGGGATGTAGCGGGAAATTTCCGACGAGGCCGTTTGCTAGATTGACGCTTCCGACCCCTAAATCCATTGGAGCCCGACGGGCCAGCCTGTTCATCATCGGAGTCATTGCTTGGGACAGGCTGCGTGATGAAGAATCGGCTGGAAACGTTTTCATCAATGTCTAGGTTCGAGGCCTGATCTAAGAGGTCCCCGTCATTGTATTCTTCGCTGTCGCTGCTGAGATTGATGACATTGTGGTGGTTGGGATCAGGAACAACACCATCTGCATCATCACGTTCCTTTCGCAATTCGGCATAACGACGCTGGGTGTCTCGCACGAGCTTCAGTATCTGAGCGCCGTACCTGTTTACTTTGTCTGGATCAATCCCGGGAATTGCAGCAAGGTCCGACATGTCTACTTCTGCATTAGCATGATTGATACTGGCCAAAAAAAAAGTATAGTGAGACTCACTTTGAGGGAAAACAATAACCATTTCGCGAAGAACACCATCGGTAAAAGGCTGATTGCGGAGGCCCTTCTTGAGTACCAGCTGTTTGAGGTGTCAGTAATCTGTTGAACTGCTGCTGGTGCATATTGGCCATTACTCACATCCTGACAATGATTCTTGGCATAGACCATGAAATCTTCTGCAACGGCCTTGTGAAGAGGATCAAGTTGTTCAAACCTATGATCTTGGGTGATCGGTGGGCCTGGCGTATGCTTTTTGTTTCGTTGCGGTTTCCCAGCAACTCGAATGGATTCGAAGCCATCGCTATCACGATCGTCATCAGATGAATCATCCCCGTCCGAGTTGTCCAATCGAAAGCGGTTGAGATTGCGCCGGTTGCCCGCTTGTACAGGCGATGAGATATTGGTTGATTGAGGATAATCATCCTTCCCGGAATCACCTCGAGGTCTTTTCCCCTTTCCATTTGACGAAACCTTGACATGAAGCTGCAACTTGCGAGAACCATTTGCGAATTCAGCAGCACGCCGTCCCGCTTTGATATACTGATTAGCGAATGTGCTACCGTTGACCACATTCTCTTCACGTAAAGCTCCTTCGCCGAGAAGACGATGGAACAGTCGCTCGGCCTCTCCCATCTCCAATGAGGACCCATCTCCATAGCCTGGAGCCTCCCTGTGCTGAGGAGACCGAAACTTTTTCACGCTGCCGCGGAAGATATTGACACAGTATGACATAGTAACATTCTCGCCTGATCTCTCGAAGTGCCTGACAACCTTGATTGCAGAAGCTGCATGCTGGGAAAAGTCGCGGAGTTGGAACACAGCGTCTGACTTGCAATTGTCACAAGCGGCGTTGCAATCCCCAGGACGAAAATACTCGTTGAAATAGGCAAGTATTTGCACCCGGCGGCAGTCGCACTTGTTCTCGCAGTATTGGACAACATTGTGCAACATCTGGCGCTGTCGATCTTTCTGCTGCTTGCTCCCATCGCCCCCGTCAATCATCCGGATGATGGGGTGGACGTCTCCGTAAGAGTAGTAGAGATAGCAGCCAGAACGCTTGCCATCGCGACCAGCACGACCAGTTTCTTGGTAGTAGCCCTCTAAGCTTTTCGGAATGCTGTGATGGATAACGAAACGCACATCCGGTTTGTCAATCCCCATGCCGAAAGCAATCGTTGCGACGATGACATGAGTCTGTCCACGCTGCCAACGTTGTTGGATCACAGTACGTTCCTGAGACTTGAGGCCCGCGTGGTAATGCTCGGCTTTGATCCCATGGTCGTCCCGCAGATTAGCCGCAACTTTCTCACAAGAATCACGCGAGAGACAATAAACGATCCCACATTTGTTTCGATACGAGGTCTTGATAGTATCTGCGATACTCTCCAAGAGACTGGCCCCCTTCTTCTTTGGCAGCACCTCGTAATTCAAGTTTGGTCTGTTGAAACTTTGCGTGAATACCTCACAGCCTTCCATTTTCAGATTATGGATCACATCCACTTTGACATTTTCCGTGGCAGTGGCAGTCAGAGCCATCATTGGTACCCCGGGCAAGTGATTTCGGATCTCCCCAAGCTCCTTGTAGTCAGGGCGAAAATCATGCCCCCATTGGCTGACACAGTGTGCCTCATCAACAACGATACGGGCAAGTCGGTGCGCCTCATTGATTCGCTCCAATATCCGGGTCAGAATTTGGTTCTTGCTTAGCATTTCCGGCGTGATGTACAAGAGCTCAATATGCTTGTCTGGTCTCGGACTAGATAATGTGCTCATAATCCATTTTCGCTGATCGGCTGGGGTGTCTCCATTCATCACAAATGCTTTGATTTCGTTGCGATGTAAATGAGATACCTGATCCTGCATGAGACTGAGCAGCGGAGAAACCACTAGGGTCACTCCCTTGGTGGCGCCGCTGGTCACCACAGAAGGAAGTTGGTAGCACAAGGATTTGCCTCCACCAGTGGGCATCAAAACAAAGACGTCTTTCCCTTTTAATGTTGCGTCTATTGCTTCCAGTTGATTGAGCCGAAAACCACGCAGGTGGAATCTGTCCTTCAAAACCTTTTTCACATCCTTGGACCACGGGTGCTGGTCCCATAGCGCAGTATGACTTTGAGACTTCTGAGGAGACGGAAGGCGAAGAGCGTTTGCAGATGTTTCGGCAAAAACCTTTCGGGGTGGGGGCTCATGGCTGTGAGATGGAATTGTGTGATTGACTTCTAGATAGCCTGCAGCCTCTAGCATCTCGTCATCATCGGCGTCCAAGTCAAACTCGTCGGTAGGATCATTTTGAAAAATTGGCGAACCCATGGTCCTAGTGAAAGCATCATCACCATCATCCATCATTGGCTCATCGTAGTCAAAGATACCCAGTCCCGCGCTCACACTGGTAATCTTTTTGTTTGCATTGAGAGGAGGCGCTGAGATCTCGCTTCGCGAGGTGTTGTAGTTAGAGGTAGATCCTACAGAGGGCCGAAGCAACGAGCTGCCAGCAGACTCTGAGTGCCTCGGTCCAATGTTCTTTCCAATGCTAGGAGACTTGGTCTCCCGAAGTGATAGATCGTTTCGGTCCAGACCACGCTGTGCAATAAAGTTGTTGTTTGGCACGGAATGGGCTGGTAGATCACCAGCGCGCAAAAGGAGACCCTGTATATCTACCTCCATCTGCTCGGCGCGGGAAGTGATTTCCCGGCTTTCTTTTAATTCCTGTGGCAACGATTCCGGACTGCCACCTTGTGATATCACTTGCATCAGGGTCTTCTTGAGATCCTTTCTCTTCAATTCGCAGGCCTCATGTTCAGCCCTTTTCAGTTTCAGCGACTCAATCGCCTCGATTCGGTCGGTGATGCTCTTGTTTTCAGCAATCAAGCCGGGTGCAGTTTCACCCCTCATTGCCTGCTCGTACACAATTTCAGCATTTCTTGTAAGCGTATCCCGTAGTAATGCTATCTGTCGGTCTAGCAAATCCACGGGGGAAGCTAGGAACTTGACGACATCTTCATTCTTGGGCTGGGCCGAAATACTGGAAGAGGGCACATCGGAAGGCCTCCCGAAACTTTGAACCCCTTCACTGCTTGAACGCGCGCTAGTATCTACCGGCTTGACCGGAGACTTAGGCGTTCGTCGCTTTGCGGGCTTTTTGTTGTCTTCGGCTTCTACGATATCCTCGTCTTTGGGCAGAATCGGATACAAGACCTCGCTAGTAGCAGGTACTGTGTATTCATCATCACATTCCCAATCATCAAACAAATCCTCATCGCCATCTTCGTCGGAATCGGCAATAACATCTTTTGAAAGGCTGCTTTGAGGTCGCGAAAGCTCGTGTGAAGGTCGTTTCGAGGGAGAACTCAAGTCATGTTTGACTGAGCGCGAGAGTGGGCTCTTGACAGTTCGTGTTGAGTTGGAGTGCGAAGGAACGTCGTCGACTGTGCTCAAAGGCGACCGCACTTTCGGAGCATGCTTCCTTGGTGAGCAAAGATCGGAGGTGTACTCGTCGCTCTTTCGTTTCTTGCCTCGCTTCTCCACGGGATCCGTGCGAAACGCAGCATCTTCGGTCCACACACGTCGGGATTCACCGAGCTCATCGGCCGCTGCCGACGAGGTAGTCTGGTCTAAGTCGCCGGTTAAGTCGATCGTATCGAGATCGAGAAATGGAGAATCAAAATCGTCGAACGGCGATTTCGCATTTAATGGCGTAGCCTCTGGCAGGTCGGGGGCGCGAATTGACGAAGGACGCGCGCTTTGACTGCCTTTACGAATCCAATAATTATTTAGTTTATACTTGGGTTAATGTAAGAAAGCAGATGCGACGTAGAATACCTTTGGCTGATGTTTGTGGTAAACCCTTGCGACTACTCTGCGGGCTGTCGAGGGATGAGCGACCATTGGGAGTTTTTGGTAATCCAGAATTTGGATCTTTGGAGTGACTGAGCAAACGAGGTTTTCTCGACGACTGCGGAGCAAATAGTAATCGTGCCATGTTTATGTCCGCATCGGTCCCCACGCCGGCTTCCAAATCATCGTCCACAAAGGTATCCTGGAGTGACTCCGTATCATCTACGGCACTCGTTACAGTCTGGCCAACTGGGGCGATTGGTGTTGGGATTGACGGGCTTCCCGTGGGACGCTGGCTGGCGGAGAGGTCGCTAGAGACGCGCGGAGACGGCGATAGAGATGCGTGGGAGGACGGGCCTTGATCTAAAAGCCATTTGAGGTGGACTTCCAAGTTGTGTCTAGTCATAGAGTCGTGGCTTCGTTTTCATGATTCGGCAGACGGACTCAAAATAAGGCATTCGTGTAGCGTTGGTTGTCCCGTTGTTGCTGGGCAGCACAGAGCGAACAATTGGTGCCGCTGAACAGCGTCAGTCCGTCCGTGGGACTTCCGCAACGGGAACGCGTCCCTGCGCGTCGTCAGGTGGGCGGTGAGAAGGTTCCGGCAGAACTTATAGAGCGTATCGTTGGTATTGATCTAATACAAGACCCGATATCGCTCTTTGTAGAGTTCTCTTTATGGTACACATTGCTATCTTCTCTTTTATTCTGTGTATCACTCGGGACTGGGATCAAACTCAATTTGGCCCTCTTCACTATTGTCTACTATCTGCATATCGGTTTCTTATTTCTGTATCACAATGTTGATCCATAGGAGTATATCCGGGGATAGTGGTAATTGTATTACTAGTAATAAAACGAGGGGATGCCTTTTTTTTTTTTTTTTTACCCCGCGGCCGTAGAATCTGATATTGGATATTAGCGGTGACTCCACCACGCATTGACTACGAATGATATTGAACTAGGTCCTCCAGAAGCAGAGGCACATAAGACCAGAAGGAACAAATCCAACCAGCTCCAAAAGATCCCCAGAAATCATGGGCAAGAAAAACAAGAAGTCCGCCGAACACAAGGACCGAGTGGCCGCCAAACAGACCAAGAAAGCCGCAAAGACGGAAAAGAAGTCCAAGAATAAGGGACGAGATGCGGACAGCGATGTGGACGAGACAGACCTCGACGCCATTCTCGCCCAGTACGCAGAGGAACAGGCCAAATTCCTCAAAGTCACCGAGGTTGTATCAGGACCGCCATCGCCTCGAACCTCCGCAACGGTGTTAGCGTCTCCGTCGAATCGGAATGAGTTGTTGATCTTCGGCGGCGAGTACTTCGATGGTAACTTGGCGTCGTTCTTCAACAACTTGTTTGTTTATCTGATCGATCGGGGTGAATGGAGGGAGGTTACGAGTCCGAACAGCCCCCTTCCTCGCAGTGGACATGCTTGGTGTCGTGGCGGGAATACCGGGGGTATCTATCTCTTTGGAGGTGAGGAATATCTGGCCGATGTTTTGTTATTTTGGGATGGTGGGAACTAATCAACTACTTTGTAGGAGAATTTTCCTCGCCAAAGCAAGGTACATTTTACCATTACAATGATTTCTGGCATCTTGATCCCTCAACGAGAGAGTGGAGTCGCATCGAAACCAAAGGAAAAGGACCCCCAGCTAGGAGTGGTCACCGAATGACTTACTACAAGGTTGGTGCCCAGGACTGTCTTTTCCGATATACTTTTCAATGCTGACCGAGATGCAGAACTACATTATCCTCTTTGGTGGTTTCCAGGATACCTCGCAGCAGACGAAATATCTCCAGGACCTGTGGGTATACGACTGTTCACGGTATACCTGGTCCAATCCCACCCTGTCCGCGGCAGCCCAGAAGCCGGACCCTCGATCATCGTTCTCGTTTCTGCCCAACGAAACAGGCGCGGTCATCTACGGCGGATACTCCCGTGTTAAGGCCACAACGGGAGTCGGAGGCAAGCCGTCGAAAGGTGGACCGCAGCGAGTCACAATGAAGCCCATGGTCCATCAAGATACCTGGTTCCTCCGGATCACGCCCCCGGAGTCCGACGCCCCCGCGACTGCTGCTCCCACTGTTCGCTGGGAGCGTCGCAAGAAGCCCGCCAACTCCCCCAACCCGCCTCGAGCCGGTGCCACCATGGCATACCACAAGGGACGTGGTATCATGTTTGGCGGTGTCCATGACGTGGAACTTAGCGAGGAGGGTATTGACAGCGAGTTCTTCGATACTCTGTTCGCTTGGAATACCGATAGGAATCGCTTTTTCCCATTGAGTCTTCGTCGCCCACGAGCTCCGGGCAAGAAGCAACTAGCCAACCAGGCGGCTAAATCCAGGGACCGTAGCAAGGCCGATGAAGAAGAGCTGTTGCAGAACCTGAAGGCGTTGGAAGCGAAAGGCGGCATCAATAACCAGGATGATGTTGAGATGGATCTAGGTACGCCTAAGCAGGATGAAGAGCCTGCTCAGCCGGAGAAGCCGTCTGTCGTACGCTTTGAGATGCCTCACCGTCGCTTCAACGCTCATTTGGCGGTTCAAGACGATACTCTGTTCATTTTCGGTGGAACTTTCGAGAAGGGAGACCGCGAATTTACTTTCAACGATATGTACTCGATTGACTTAGTCAAGCTCGACGGCGTCAAGGAGATCTTCTACAATGAACCGGAGAACTGGCACCTTCTCAACGAGGCCGACAGTGACGATGAAATGGACGAAGATGATGAGGAGGATGACGAAGAGGAAGAAGAGGATGAAATGTCTGTGGACAATGCCTCCCCTGCTCCTACGGAAGTTACGGTACCGTCCGTGACTCAAGAAATGGAGCAGCTTGAAGTTGAGGAGCCGGAAGGCGAGCCGTCCGTGCAGGATAGCAGGCCTCTTCCTCGGCCGTTCGAGAGCTTGCGCGAGTTCTTCAGTCGTACCTCCGAGGAGTGGCAGAAGATTTTGCTTGAGACCCTGCGGGAGAAGGGCCTGGCGGCCGAAAAGAACATCAAAGAACTGCGCAAGGATGCGTTCAACATTGCCGAGGAGAGATGGTGGGATAGCAGAGAAGAGATCATGGCTCTGGAAGATGAACAAGAAGCGTCAGGAATTGGAGAAGTGGTCAGCATTGCTGACCGGGGTGAGAATGTTGGAGGTGCTGGAAGACGCCGATAGTTATTTCAGGTATTTACTAAAAGAATTTATGAGATTCACCATTGATTTTATCACTGTAATCAACAGCGTGGAACTCGTCACAGGTGACTTTATTAACCAATGACCCATTTGGAGATCAAATAGAAGCCAAAATTGAACGCATATGTACTCATATATCGTGATATATCAAAAACCAACAGTCTTGTATCTCTTCAACCACTTATGCTTATCTAACGACTTCATCCAAAACACCAGTAATAAGTTCAAAGTCACGCTCCTCATCAGCTCGCCAGTTCGAAATGGCGATTCGACAAGCTGGTCTTCCTTGCCAGAACGTCCCAGAAACGAACATCTTCGAAGTTGCGTTGATCCTTGAAGCGAGGTTCTGGTTCAGATCACCTTTCTTGGCACTAAAAAGAACAATCATGAATGTTTGATCCAGCTGAGCTTCCTTGCTGCTTGTTTCGGGGAGTATATTATACTCTGGGTGGTCAAACAACCACGCTGACAACTTTCTAGCCAGTCGAATCTGCCTCTCAAGCACAGATCGATAACCCACCGAACCGTAAGACAGAAGCGTGGCATACACAGGCAAGGCTCTGAAGCGTCTCGAGTTCTCGATCCCGATGTTCAACGGGGAAGGAATCGAGGACGGACCAGCGCCCCCGGTGAGATACGCTGCATTTGGATTGGTAAACACATTGGCTGCTTCGTTGCGATGGCGCGTAAGAAAGAAGCCACAGTCATAAGGAACATTCAGCAATTTGTGCCCATCGCCGGTGATAGAATCGGCCAGTTCTAGCCCATCAGAACCAGCTCGGATGGGAGCAAATTCTGGACTATCATCCAAAACACGGGCAAACAAGCCAAACGCACCATCGACATGTAACCAAGCGCCGTACTTGTCGCAGAGATCGCGAAGCTCTTGCATCTTGGTGCTCCCCGCGGTCGCGAAGCGACCGGTATTCACTTCACCGCAAGACACGGCAACGATACTTGCTTTGTCTGGTCTCGATAGCTCGTGTTCAAGCTTTTCAAGGTCAAATTCGAGGGGATTGGTGCTACCATCCCGGCAGACATTGACGACATTGGCGCGGCCGAATCCCAGAATCCCCGCCGATTTGCCGATAGACGAATGAGGGAGTGTTGTTAAAACCTGCAATCCAGACAGACCCGACGCATGCATGACTTCGAACAGACCCCATTCGCCAACGCTGTAATTTGAAATGCTCTTCTTGGCCGCAGCAGCTCGAACTGCAAACTCGCGCCCACAGGCCAATCCGAGCAGATTGGCTGCCGTAGCCCCGGTGGTAAAAGTGCCATTATGCCATTCATGTCGATCTAGTCTAAACAGATCAACGAGGAGGCCCAAGGCGATGGATTCCACGTCTGTAGCAATGGAATGCTCGGAGAGGTGGACCTGGACGTTCTGGTCGTAGACGGACACTACATTGTCTGCGAACAAGGCAGCCGGCGTGGTCCCGCCAGTGACAAAGCCGTAGTAATTAGGGCTGATGCTGCTGCCATTGAATGCTGGCACAATATCCTGCAAGATGTGTCTTTTGGCCGAGTCGAACCCGATCCCATCCGCAGGAAGCGAGCGAGGGAGCGATTCTCTCGCGCGGGACAGGATTTCGGGATTTGGTAAGACGCCGGTCTTCCACGGGCTTTGGGCGACCTCCCAGAGATCTTGCTGCAGACGAGCCTGGTCGCGAGACGATTGTTCGATGTCTTTGAACTCCATTTCGAAGATGTTTGTTGAAAGGGTGGGAGAAAGAATTATTTATAATAGAGAAAATATTGGAATCGATGGATGACTTGGATGACTTGGAACGGGAAGGGTATTGATATATAAATGACAATAGGCAGCCGTTGGTCGGTGTAGTTTCCATCATGATAGTGACTCAGTACTTGTAGTCACGATTTGCCCGCCCCCAAAACGAAAGAGAGTGTATTCATGAGTGTGTGGAGGTAAATCCTAGTCCAAGTCTCGAGACTATGTGACTTGCAATCTACTACAGCCATAACATCTTCAATATCAATGTAAAAGATCAAACGAGCAACGGTCCTAATGTCCAATAGGCCTAATATGATGAACAAATCCCTTTAATCAAAGTGTTTCCCATCTATTGATTCCCGGCGTTCTCTTCCCAATTCCTACCGGAGCGCTTGCAGTCCTTGTTTCCTTTTTCTCATATGCTACAAAACGGAATCGAAATATGCATATAACGGAGCGATCAACACAAAAGAATTTGGAGGAAAAATTCAAGGTAAAAGAAGTTTGCGAATGCCAATGAACAGAAACGGAAGACACGAAGAGAAAAGAGCTAAAATTCAAGAGACGGAAATGAGAATTAAGACTCTGGAAGATCAAAAAGCAAAAGCTAAAGACTGCTTGCGCGGTTTAACTAGTCGACATCCTGGTGCATTTTAATCCTTTTGGCCTTGCGAGAGCCCCAGGGGCTGGACGTGGCTGGATTCAAGGATGTCATCATAAGACAGCCCAAGGCAGGAACATCACTTAGCAGGTCGTTGAAGAGGGTTTGCGAGAGTAGCACTTCAAGATTCCACGATGCAAAATGTGCCAACCACTTGAGGAGTTTGTCACCCGGCTTAATCTGGCTAAAGGCCAAATGTAACATGGCAATGATAGCTTGTTGGGTCTCGACACGCTTTGTAGTTTTGTCCACATTGGCTAAATGAAACACGAGCCTGTCATATGCGAGATTGTTTAGATCTGTCATCAAGTATAGGTCGCTGAAAGTGTACAGCCGCAGGTGAGCGATGATCGGGTCACTCTTCATCTCCTCAGCAAGTTCGCTCAAGTTGCTGGGCTTCACCCCTTGTTCGGTCTCCGGGGGCTGTCCTATCCTTGTCTCGAGCGGCATGCGAGCAGCCATGGTATAACTCCCCGTGTACATCCATTGAATCGCCAGTGCCAGTGTGTCATGGGTAGTATCAGTGCAGGTGTACACCCCATCCTTTGATTCCGAAAAGCCCTTCGATAAAGCTGAGTGAATGACCTTGCATTTTGACTCCAAGAGAGCTTTGTGGATATTGAATTGGCGTTCAGAATCGGATGAACGAAGGTGGACTATTTCAGAATACATGTGCCTGTAAAGAGACGGTTAGGTGGATTCTGTATATAGTCACTTGGAAGCCTGGAAGAAACTCACTCATAAAATGGATTTTCTGCCATTTTCGCCTTCGTTCGATGTCCTCGTAGGAGATGCACTGGGACGCGATTAGACTGAAAGGCCCATAGAGTGCCTATATATCACGATGATAAAGATTTCTCCTTCCAAGTAGTAGCTCATGTATTCAGAGACGGTTGAGATTGATGAAGCGATCAAGCGATGTGTGAGAGAGAGGACGAGAGAGTAAGAATCCAAGAAACGTAGAAGGCCAGAGGATGAGCAGATGAGCAGATGAGCAGATGAGTAGATGAGTAGATGAGTAGATGAGTAGATGAGTGGATGAGAAGATGTCTTGGTTGTGAGAGTTGAAAGATAGAGAAGTGTTTTTGCTAGAACTTGCAGACGTAGACACAACACAGATTGTAAAAATATTTATGCCTTGATCTTGGATGTGTTATTGTTCATCAGTGCAGGAAAGCCCGCAGGAGCTGTGTTGAGTGTTCTGTACAGACACGCAGTAGGACTATCTCGATCAGTAGTACATGTGATCCACCGAGTGGATAAGCAGCCTTGTGGCCTCTCAACACTACGTAGAGATATTTTCGATATGGTGTCCACTGCTTCGACTAGTAGACGATATGAGCATCCAAAATTTCAATAAGCCCCCCTTTGTTCTTCCAGAAGTTCTCTTACGAAATGCCAGATCATGACAGAAAGCGACAACTTGAAGATGTGGAGCATTCTGTCTTTGTCGCAACACTGGCAAACTTGCATAGAAGCCAAACTTGAAGAATTGCTTGTTTGATTGATCTAAGCGGTCGTTTGCAAACGCAACTAGGTGGTCGCTGTCTTGGAAGTTATATGGCTTATAACCTGAAGGCTCCTCCTCATGGAGCCATCAAGCCGGTACTCTTCTGTATCATAGCAGAAATTCGAGCAACAATATTCCTGCAAAGTTCAAGTTCCCATAGAATTCCACGAGCGACCAGTTATAAATTCTCGCCATGGCGCAGGCATGTCATCGGGAGTCCCGCAATCCCCAAGCGATCCAAATCCCCTCAACATCTCCTGCCTTTGTGACGGTTCCAAGACGAAGACCCTTATCAACGGAGACTTCCCATTTCGACAGCTTGCGAAGACGTTCGTCCATACAAACAATGGCAGACGGGGAGACCATTCGCTCACCTGGCGGTGGTAACGCCCGCGATGAAGAATTAGAGACCGCTCGTGTGCCTAACAATGCTAGCGGCAACTACCAGCATCTATTGAGTGTTGAAGCTGACCGGGTGCCTGGAGACGAAGTCATCGCCCGCGGATAGCTTAGGGGAAAGCTTGTATTACATTGGATCGGGCGCTGCGGCTATTATGGTATTCAAAGACCCAGATCTAGACAGCGTTAATGTTTGGCAGCTCAGCAGCTCTGTCGATTGGAGAGCATGGGTGAACAGATGGTTTGGGGTCTCAGGCGTCACTCCAGCGCCGGCAGGGTATGCTACTGCGGACGTCATCGTGGGCCGTATCAGCCAGATGACAGAACATTGGAGGTCTGGTGGAAGCATTTCTTTTGCGCAGTCTAATGAGACCCAACTCGTCGCAGTCAGCTATAAAGGCTGCCAGGCCTTGGCTGACCCACTGCACATGATCATCTTTGTTGATCCCAGATAGTTTTTCCTATCATTTGTATCGTTAACCACGATTGCGCTTGGTCTGGTTAACTGTTAAAGTTGAATTTCTCCTTACTCCCAAGATAGTAAGGTAAGTGTCTTATCTGTATTGTAAACAAAAAGGCTCACTTTGGCCTAGGTAAAGACCAACAAGGTGACCTGCGTAATAAGTCAGGGGTGTGTGAAAGATCAGAGAGGAGGCGGGGTGGGGTCTCCATAAATGCAGGTAGCGTCCGCCCGTCTTTACCAGCCTTCTTGTTTTCCCCCGTGGCCCACCAGCACACTTCAATTATAATTTGCAGCGAAACCAAACGCGAGAATGGCTGCCAAATTAGTCGACCGGATAATCCACAACGTTCCAGGTATGTTTCAATTATCTGGAATGTCCTATCGTCGGTAGAGTGAAATACTGACGAGCAGGGAAGGCAAGCTTCGAGTGGCCGAACTATTCTTCGATGTTCCCATCAACTACAGCAAGCCCAATGATGGAACCTTGAGACTCTTTGCTCGCAGCGTTCGTCGTTATAACAAGCCAGTTCAGCCGGCAAAAGATGACCAACGCCTTCCGTGGTTGGTCTACCTTCAAGGGGGCCCTGGAATGGGATGTCGACCCCCGCAGGAGTACGGCTGGATTGGAACGGCCCTTGAAAAGGGCTACCAAGTAAATAATTAATTCGATCGACCTCGCGATCAGCTTGACTCACATTCGCATCAGGTCCTCTTTCTAGACCAGCGCGGCACGGGTCTCAGCTCAACTATCACGGCTGGCACCCTTGCTTTGCAGGGAAACGCAGTCAAGCAAGCCGAGTACCTGAAGCATTTCCGCGCGGACAACATTGTCCGGGACTGTGAAGCGGTCCGACGCTGTCTCACTACCGACTATCCCGAAGGCGAGCGCAAATGGAGCATTATCGGGCAGAGCTTCGGCGGTTTCTGTGCGGTGACTTACCTCTCCCTGTTGTAAGTCAAGCGCCCTTGTAATGAATCTGTTACACTCCATTCGCCTTTCTAACGGCCAAATTTCCATCGAAGCCCCGAGGGTCTGAATGAAACTTTCATTTGCGGTGGACTACCCCCCTTGGTCGACGGACCGGATCCAGTCTACGCGCTGACCTTCGGTATGCCGAACATCAGATGCCAACCACCTGCATTGCCCGCTAATCATGAGTAGAAAAGGTAGTGGAGAGGAACCAGGCGTACTATGCCAAATTTCCCGAAGACGTCGAAAGGGTCAAGCAGATTATCAAGTACTTGCAAAATAACCAGGTGACCGTGCCATCCGGAACACTCACTCCGGAGCGGTTTCAACAGTTGGGTCTTATATTTGGCATGCACGGTAATGAACCTAAAACCCTACATGATCGATACATAAGGCTGACTCTGACTAGGCGGGCTCGACAGTGTCCATGGTATGACAGACCTTTCCAGCCCAAACTCTTAAAGCTGACAACGAATAGACCTCGTGCTGCGTGCTTGGAACGACCTGCAGTTGTTCGGTTTCTTGACTGTGCCAACACTCAACGCAATCGATAGTAATGGCGGCTTTGACAGCAATATCATCTATGCTATTCTCCACGAAGCCATTTACTGCCAAGGGTAGGGAATCACTTCCCGTTTTATCAATCACAACCATACTTTCTACTAACAAATTCAAGACAACCCTCAAACTGGTCTTCCGATAGGTACCGTGCGGCCAATTCCCGATTCCACATCAACACTGATCTGCCAGAGATCTGGTTTACTGGCGAAATGGTATGCCTATGCCCCACACACATCACTCTCTCTGCCAGAGTTAACATAAACAACTTCATCTAGGTCTTCAGAGACATGTTCGACACCTACGACGAGCTGAACAAAGTCAAAGAAACAGCGGACATTCTCGCCACGACGAACGACTGGCCCGCCCTTTACAACGAGGCCCAGCTAGCACAAAATACCGTCCCCGTCTACGCCGCGTCCTACGTGGAAGACATGTATGTGCATTTTCACCACGCCTCGAACACAGCGGCCAAGATCAAGGGCATCAAACAGTTTATCACGAACACCATGTACCACAACGCCATCCGCAGCAAACCGGATGAGCTTCTGCAGCAGCTTTTCGCTCTCAGGGACGACACCCTTGACTAGGCCGTTCATGTTCTCGCATGCTTTGCGAGAGGGCTATGCTAGCTATTCGGCGTTATCGCTTGTACGTAAATGGCATGTGTCTATTATTAGCTGCATTAAATACGCTAAGGGGCATTACAGGCCCCAGTCCCGTCAACAAATGAGCCAAAAAGCTACGTATATGATTCTACAGTTTAAAATCTCGTATTTACAATTCATCTCTATGTGGCAAGGCCATGAACATCATAATATGCAACCATAGTCCAGAAGCGATAAAGAAAAGAAAAAAACGCAGGTGTCAAGGAAAGCAAGGAGGTATAGAGCTTATATTATAGAAAATGACAAAAAATATTACGGTCGCTATTCAAAAGACCTTCAAACAAGAGTCAATACGAGTCGAGTCCAAATGCTGATAGAAGAACTTACCGCGCCACCGATGATAAACAATCTTTCCTCCTCCTGCTGTACCCATTGAACGATTCGGCTTGCACTCTGAGCAAGCGCATTTCGATTAGCATTGGGAACAGCAACGCAGTAGAGTTCAAACACTGGCGTGACCCATGCAAAGGAGCTAGACGATTGGGACACACAATGGTGAATTTTGACATGGGAGTGCTTGGCGTGGATGCTTGCATGGAGATTGTTGTATGTTGATAAAAGCCTAGAATATCTCGTCAGTTTCTCGGTATCGATAGATTGTTCGGTGCGGGAATAGTCTACGAACCTTCGGCGACGTGTGGCCGATATAAATTCAGGGTGGTAGGATGACATGGTGAATTGTACGTTCGCCCGCGACTTGTACAAGAAATGATGCAGAACCGTTCCGGGGATGATGTCGGTGGTGGTTGGCCGGCCTTTATCTATAGCCTCCTTGATAATCTTAATGCTGCCGTTCTTTTCCATTTGCTGGGTGGTAGGTGTATGAGTTAGCGCTTGTTGGGTCTAGGAGATAGAAGTAATGAAAGGTGATTGGTCTTACCTCAACGAAATTGTTACGCATCTCTTGCATTTCGAAAAAGCTTTCTTTATTTGTACTGATCAAAATGATAGCGACCGATTCTTCCTTCGTGGTAGTATCGTCTGCAAGGTTGCCAGCTTCTTCTCGAAGATCAAGAAAGCTGACATACATATACAGATACCCACTACTGTTGAATCCGGGTAAGCAGACTGGGATCCAGCTCTCGCCACCACCAGCCTTGACAGCTTCAGCTTCAAAAATCATATTGAACAGAAGCTGCAAGTCGCCAGGATGCAGAGAATGTTTCTTGGGTCGTACCACGCTGACTAGTCGACCTCCGGCAACGACCAAGCCGTAAAGAAGACCAGCGACTTTAGTCTTGAGTAATGTGTTGTTAATTGTTTGGCGGTGGGATTTGCGAATCTTAAGGCATTCCAGCGCTGAAAGCAGAGTTGATGGAGACCCTTTTGTGAAGCTGTCTGCCAAGGTTGCTAACAGAGTCTCTGATCCTTGAAGCGGTCGTTTCAAATCGGTTGACGGACGGACGGAAAATAAATGACTCAAAGACGGAAGAGTCAATGTGGATAGAATTTGCATGTATAAGGCTTCAAGTTGGAGCTTCAGCTGCGTGTCACTCTCAAGAAATCGACTGATTGCCACCAGGTTTAATGGTCCTTTGGTTAAGACCACGAATTTGGTATCGCCAGCTGTGAAGCTGCTCAACTTGTCCTTGGAGTCTTCATAAAAAGAGATAATGGTTTGAATGACACCAACATATGTTGATATCAGTCCACCGTCGCCATGCCTCGTCCAAATCGGCTTCCCAGCAGCAGATAGGATGAGGTAATGCTTTCTCTTAGCTTTCCATTTCTCTAAAACCATTTCTGTATTGAGCGTAACTGATTAGTGAAACTTCCATCTCAACGACAGGGATAATACCGACCTTCATATTCTCCTTCATCGCCTACTTCCCCGACCCTCTCAAATTCACTTGCAAAACCTTCTTCGATATCATCAGCCTTGAATTCTGGGAACTGAAGTAGTCTGGTGCTATCCTGTTGGCCAGCCCCAGGTTCTGTTGCAATGAAATCACTGAAGACATTCTCCACGTCACTTGTTTCTGCGTACGGTATAGAGCTTCTGATACTGGCGGAGTCGCCAGTTTCACTCCCCCGCGAGCTGGCCAAGTGACTAAGACTTGCCTTAGCCTTCAGTGCCCCCTGGGGGTTGAGAGTCGCACGGCCTTCCTTTCCACCTTCCCGAGAAGCGATATCTGTCAGCGATATAGCCGTAGTAGCACGGGACTGGAGGACCGTTTGTGTCGAGCGGCAGGACGCCGCCCCTTCATCCAACAGGCTTAATGTACCGGGGCGTGGGGGTAACGGCGGTGGTGGGCCTTCGGGGCTGACGCTGCGGCCCCTGTCGCTAGAATTCACGAGCTGATTAGAGACGGAGGATTGCGAAGCACCATCGTTATGCGTCGTCGGGTCTTCGCTGGGAGGTTCTTGCGACTGGGTCGGAACAGTCAAGTCCATGTTCCAAAGCTCGGCTTGTCCGCATTAGACTCGGGGCCGGTCGGATGTGCTGGTCGGATTTGTTCAAGTAATGCAAAATCTTCTCATCGAAGAGAAGATCGTCTTAATAGCCGGGAAGGGAGAGAAATGCATCGTTCGTGGGAGAGTGGAAGTGGGTTGAGAGGAATCAACCCGAACGCCGCGGAGGTGGAATAGAAGTGCCTGCGGAGCTCCTCCAAACTAAGGCCGAAAAGGCGGCCGCCAAAAACACCTCCGCCTTGCCCTTGCGGCTGCGTGTCTTCACGTCGCAACCACCGACTGGCTGTTGGATCTCAACCGCAGCAACTACACTTCCAATGCGCGAAATATGACGAAGTGCGGCCTACTGACACTCTCTTCACTGTCGACCACACGAAATCCGCACCATGAGCCTTGATCCAAGCTCGTTTCCGAGGTCCAACTCCCCCGCAAGCTCCGAGAGCTCCCTTACGCGCTCCCGCTTACGTGCAAAAGAAGGTCTGGAATCACTGGCCCTGAAACAAGTTTTATTGTTATCGCCTGCACTAGCTTAACAGAGCGCTGATTGACGGATGTAGAGCCTCTGCGAAAGGATAAGAACTATCGTCGGTACGCGTCGAGCGTCGAACGAGCCCTGTCGCTGTTTGACACGGCCTTGCAAGAATGGGCCGATTACATCTCATTTCTTAGTCGGCTGTTAAAGGTAGGATTACATACACTTGGTCAGTGTGGATTGCTCAGCCTGCTAATGGTCTCTCCATATCAGGCCGTCCAATCTCATCCCCCGGATCTACCAATCGTCCCTCACAAGGTGCTTGTCGCGAAACGGCTTGCACAATGCTTGAATCCGTCGTTACCTTCTGGAGTCCACCAGAAGGCGCTTGAAGTGTACACATATATATTTGATTTGATAAAGGTTTGCGCCTCCCTATGGCGTCCGGTCCTAAGCGCCTCTGCTAACCATTTATCTCGCCTACATAGTCCGATGGATTGTCGCAGGACCTACCTCTGTACCTTCCGGGTATCGCGCCGACTCTGACATTTGCCTCCCTCACGGTCCGTCCGCTGTTTTTGTCCCTGGTGGAAACACATGTATGTGGCCTGGAGCCATGGGCTATCCGTCCCGCCTTGAAGGCGATCATCTTGGCCCTTTTACCAGGACTTGAGGAGGAGACGAGCGACGACTTCGAGTCGACGATTCGATTGGTCAACAAATTCCGTGATATATCAAGCCAGATGGACACCAACCGACCAGGTGTGGAAACAACTTCAAGCGGCCAATACTTTTGGCAATGCTTATTCCTTGCTTCAATCACTAGCCCCAGCAGACGGTCTGGTGTTTTGGCTTACTTGAACCGCTATCTCCCAAAATTGGGCATTACAGACCGTAGGCCGAGCAAGACGGAGGCAAGCGAAGACATGCCACAAGATGTTCTAATAGCGGCCGACTCAGTAGTTTCTCCTGAACCAGGCCTGCTGATCCGCTGCTTCGCATCTGGACTATCAGATGAACAAGTCCTCGTCCAGCGGAATTTCCTCGACTTGCTTGTTACGCACCTTCCGCTCAGCTCCCCTATCTTGCAGGGTCGAATTACAGACAATGATCTTCGCAGGTTGATTATTGCTGCCGTTGGCGTTGTCTGGCGACGTGACATGAGTTTGAATAGACGACTATGGGCTTGGCTCATGGGACCTGAACCCGCCAACGACAGGCCTTCTTTTGAAAGCAACACCATAACTTCTGAAAGGCAGACTCCTGCGGTCGGCAGCCAGGAGATCTCTCAGTCGGAATACTTTAGTCGCTTTGGTCTGAACCCGCTGATTGGAGGTCTTCTCCAAATGATTGAGCAGGACACACGCATTCCCTCCGAGAAGACAAGACCCTTCCGTATATCACTTTCATTGATGGACCGATGGGAGGTTGGAGGATATATCGTGCCAGCAGTGTTTCTTCCTATCATTCGGAGCGTCCAGGCCTTTGAATCGGTAGCGCCGAAACCCCAATTTGACGAGGTATTTCGTAGCGCGAGTGCTTTCTTCGATGGAGTCGAAAGTGGCATGATCTTCTCTGAACTCCTTCGTCTAGTTGACTGGAAGTCGGGTGAATTGGGTCACAATTATGACCAGATGTTGAGCAATTTGAAGCTCGCCCAGTTCATCTTGGAGAATTTCAATGTGCGAGAGGAAGACATGGTGCTTACCCATGTTCCGCTACTAACGCTGTCGGTCCTTGTGAAAATGCGTGAGCTACCAAAAGAAGATCACTCCTCAATGACGGAAGATCAGTTGCAGCTTTTGTCTAACAGCCTCTCGAAGGTGATGCATTCTCTGACGGGGCTGATTACAGAAAGGGCTTTTTCAAGGAAGACCACCTCTGATAAAGGGTCGAACAAATCGTCCACATCTCAAATTGATGATTCTGAGGCCCTACGCAAAGTTCATGGATTTTACCATCAAAGCAAAGGCAGCCTGGATCTGCCACCGTTGCCCTTTGCCCCTAAAGTTCTAGGCGGACTCATCGTTAGCAAAGCCCATGAACTCGCTATTTCCGCTCTCGATCATCATGATGTTACTTTGCCGATCCATGACAGGGTTAATCTTCTCATAGTATTGTTAAGAAAACTACCGAAGGCACGTGTTCTACGCGATCGGCGATTTTACCTTGCAATTTGCAACCGAGCGAACATAGATCAAGCCGATCCGTCTATTTCCTCCTTCTCATCCACCTCGGCGATTGCGTCTGCCGTGACAAGCTTATATTCCATTCACTCTCCTGGATATTATATCAGCTATGAGGATCTTACTGATCTGATTCCGTCACTCGTCAAGCAGCTGTGGCAATTCCTTTCGCCATTGAACCCAAAATATCACGTTGAGGCGGTTCGTTGCTTGTGGCGCCTGCACTCAGTCTCCTGGCCGGACCACATTGTCGAGGCAGCTATAACATCTTTAATGATTGACTCATCGTCAGCTGCATCTCGCCACTTATCATCGGAAGAGCAGATCGGCAGATATTTTGTGCTATGGAATCACAGTCATCATGGGACATATGACCCGCCACCAAAACACAAGAATGAATCAGCACCGCCCCATTTACTCTTCCAATCGTCGATACTGGAACGGCCACTTTTTGTTGTTCTAGACCTCTTATCCCAGGGCCCGAATGAGGCTTCTCACCTAGTCGAGCAGTGGCTTCAGGATCTATCATCGATACACAAGGTTTTCCTTATACTTATCTCGAGGCTCGAGGCTTTGTTTTTACGGGTTGACCAATCTGAAGCTGATACAGAGGGCTTGACGATATCTCCCGATGATTACAAAGAAGGTGACTATCTGTTGGAAACGCTCCATAGCTCTCTATCTGCAGTTTCGCACAATGGCTGGGTCGCTCTTTTGACCCATACACCACCTCATGTTGAGAAGCACAAAGACGCTCGCACCTCGGAGGACCGTGCCGAACCAGAATCTCTGCATTCAACCTTCTTCCAGCATACCTTGAAAGTAGTCAGTGGAAAGATTACCAGTGCTGAACAGACATCCTTCGACGAGGTCAAGTTACAGCAAAGCGCCCTTCTCGTCATGCGCCAGCTTCTGCTGGGTCCCGGCGCTGAAAGCATCGTCGAGTCCGGTATTGACGCTTTCCTTGTTGACCGACTCTTGCACGTCCTCGATGCGGGGGGTAGCATTGCCATACAAGGAGCGCTTATCGACACCCTTCTTGCAGCATTGAAGGTTCGCTTTGCTCAGGCGTATCTACCCCCGCCGCCTCCTAGGCCCAAGCATCAGCGAGCTAGCTCGCGAGAACGCCTAACGAGTCCATCGATATTGTCTTTTACGAGTGATAAGGCTGAAAGGTCTCCTGTGGTGTCAATCTTACCACAGCCTCCACCACACCTGCTCGACTGCATTCTCAAGGGTATCAGCTCGCCGAACTCCAGGGAGATTGTAGAAAGATGGACTGTACTGCTCTGCGAGGTTCTTCCTTTGTATACGGGGTCTATTTTCCAGATCCTGCTGTTGCTGGTGGAATGCTTCTGCAAGGAAATTCAACTCTCGTACGCCAGTCTTCAACTCGCATTCAAGCAAACAATCAAGTGGCGCGAGGACCGCTCCGAGCATGCGACTATTGCATTACTAGCCGGTCTTGAGACCTGCATTGCAACTGCTCACGAACGCCTTCTTTTCGAAGAAACGAATACACCAGCCGCTAAAAGTCCCGATCAAACACATGGTTTCTTTGGAAACATGGTTTCAGGTGTCTTTTCTTCGGACGCTGGTCATAATCGACCGTCGGCTGCAAACAACAGACTTACGGTGCTGCTGTGCTTCCAAGATGCTGTGCGATTATGCTTCTCTATCTGGTCATGGGGCGCTGTGGAAAGGAGCACTCTCCCTCAAGATGCGGAGTCTGTTGCGTCCTTCCAGTATACCTCCTTGCGCATGAGGAATAGATCCCGACGAATTCTAGAACATCTCTTCACCGCGGAAGCTCTCGAATGTCTCGAGACATTAGTGGAGATGTGGACGAAGTCAGATCCCGATACTTCATCTCTCATCTTCAGTCTTATCCACACCCTGGACGGGTCTAGACCCAAGATCACAATACCGGCCGTTTTCAATGCAATCTATACGCGAACCAATCCATCGGCACTGGATCCAAGCCGTAAATCCACTCTGTCATCCTCCTTGACGGAGGCTGAGCTGGCCGGGTTTCTAGTGGCATACGCCAAATCCCTTGACGACGATGTTCTAGACGAGATTTGGGCTGACTGCACTACCTTTTTGCGTGATGTTTTAAGTAACCCATTCCCGCATCGGCAGATTCTTCCTCGCTTGGTTGAGTTTGCTGCCATACTAGGAGCTAAGTTGGATAATACAAGCTTCGGCGATGACCGGCGAATGCGAAGGGAGCTTGGGGTATGGATTCCTTACAACCACACGAGTGCTTCGACTAATATCAATTTTCTCTAGGATGTCTTACTTCGCTTACTTACAGCCATTTTCACGAGCAAGCCTCTGGGCTTGTCTCAGGAATCCGGCCTAATGAGTCGAGCCTCTCTGGACCATGAGAATTCGTCCGTACCTCACATGGGACCTGATGATATGCTGAGCATTCTTTCCTTATCCATGCCTGCCTTCACAACTACCTTGGGTGATTCGGATCGTATCAACTCGGCCGTTTCTGGCATCTCGACCAATGTGATTGCTCCTCTGTTGCGGTCGCGGCTTTTCCCAAACAACGTCAACCGCAGTTTCATGGCTCTTCTACAGCACATAGCGAAAGCCCCCGCTGCAGCCAAGATCTGGAAGAAGGATATATCTGATGCCTTCAACGATCCCAGGTTTTTCGGCTCACAGGTCGACTTGGTGAAAGATGGTTGGATGACTCTGTTGCGGCAATGGGTTCTCGCCGACAAAGATCGACTATCCGAGTTGATGGCTCGTCTTCCTCCACCAAGCACTGCTGGTATCATGTTTGGTGTAGGCGCATCCGCTGCGCGCCTGGATGCCGACCGCAAAGCACAGCTGAACCTTCGCAGGATTGCCCTGCTTATCTTGTGTGCAAATAATGACTACTTCGTTGGGGAATTACCAGGCCTCCTCCAGAAACTAGAAGATTTACTGGGAGCTACCATCTCATCCTCTCCCTCGTCGAACACGCGAGCCGAAATATTTATGGTTCTTCGGGCGCTTACTCTCAAGACCTCGACCAATACGCTGGCACCGTTTTGGCCAATAATCAACACCGAGCTACAAGAAGCCATTGCGGCCATACCCCTCGGGCTCCATCAAGAGGTATACAATCCGTGCTCGCTGCTGCAGGCGTGTAAACTGCTAGACACGCTGCTGGTTCTTGCGCCCGATGATTTCCAGCTTCTCGAGTGGCTCTACGTCACGGATACAATTGATGCCATATATCCCCCTGATCGCTGGGAATCTATGGCCCTTGCCGACGAGATATCTCAGGGCATAGGAGTACGAGCATCACCATCTCCGCGCACGCCCACGAATCCGGATGAGACCGATAACGATCCGAAGAAACCGGGCCTCACGGCGGATTGGATCCGCGAAACTGCCAAAGACGAGATTATTGAGCGCGTCCTCCGTCCATGGTTTGATCAGCTTAGCATCCATGCTTTCGAGAGCACATACAGTATGGGTAGTCCAAGCTTGGAAGTATGCCGGGATGATCTGCTGGCCGACCTGTTTAACGAAAGTACCATGGCCAATTGAGCGATTTGACTTTTTCTTTTCTTCTTTTTAGAGATTTCGTTGGCAGGCACTCTAAATGGTCCTTAGTTTGTAGGTAGCGTGTGTGTGTACTTTATATGAATATATGCATGTATATACAGAATTCCTATATGTTTGATAAGATTTGCAGACTAGGTTTACTGATAAGGCATGGCGTCGAAATGAGACATACATGACGCGTCACGAGCTCACTTGGTGTGGTAGTCGACAAGCAATACGGAGTACTTCCTGAGAAGTTGCATTTACATCCCTTTGCTCAGGGATATCAGCCGTTCCCAAGTCTGGCTGCTCACTTGGTGAGTTCATTTATTTGCCGGATGAGGGATGGATTTCTTCCCTACGCACCATTCCACTTCAATTCGCATTCACGTCCAGTCTAGCTTGCGCAGCCCACCCCACGCTATGTGTGACTAGATACCCAAGGCAGGGCTTTGCTTTATTCAACATGGTGATAGCATCGGCTGTTTTAACTAAGAAAAGCAAACCTACAGGATGTCCAGTTCATCGTCCATGACGAACACTTTCTCAACGCCGTCGACCTCATCATCAACGCAGGGTACACGCTGTGTACCGATAAAGAGTGCCGCGTCGTGCAACCGTCCAACCCCGTCCAGATACCGGAAACACACTTCCATTATTCACAATGGCCAGATTCCATCGCCCTCGGGGTTTACAAAAAATCTAACATCTACTGGGCACTGCCGGACTTTTCGATCGAGCATCCCGGGCCCAATGATCCCAATTTCATGCTCTCCATCGATCCTCGCCTACTTGCTCATAATCCGTGGGATCCACCCTGCTGGGCAGCGAACTTATACCCGGCCAAAATCCTCACGCCTGTAGCACTGACCGAAACTTTAATCCTTCTAGCCAGTCATGATGTGTATCATCCAAATGAGCTAATGCGTGGCTGGCTACGGTTTCAGAATTACGCTGTAATGCATGCGAAGGAAAAGTGGGTTAAACCCGAAGATCTTCAGCCGCATTTCCGTACTTACTACCGGCTCTTGTGCAGCGAGCCGGTGCCTGAACGGAATTTGGGGTTAGATGTACAGGAGCTTGCAAAGCTTCGCCGAATGGTGCTCGATAGCATGCCTCCGCCTCAAAACACTCGCAAATGGTCGGGCCCGGAGCAAATTGAGAGTTATGAGAAGTATGGGGCTCACACTCTGTCCAATTACTGGCCCTGATCGCTTGTGGCAGTTTCCATCCAATCACTGGAATGGCTTATTTTGTCTTTTTTTCTTGTTTGTTGTCTTGTTGTTCTTGTTATTTTTAGTTAAGGCCGTATTTCAAATCAGATTTCCCCGATGTCTGTCCTGAACCTACCCAAAAGTCAAATGTTAACCAAAATCATTTGAAAATAGAGGGGAGGAAAGGCTTAAAGGCGAATAGATTTCTCCTCATCTAATCATGGTGTATCCCTTATATAGCACTATATATAACGAAAATGATAGTGCGCGAAATCGGTTTCCCTGAGTAAGTGGTCCAAAGAATAGACCCGGTTTGTTATGGATGATAGAAGTTCCAGAAGGTCTATATACTTGTGGTCGAGAATATCAGAATATTAGTAATGCAGCCAACGTGGTTAATCGGCGCTAACCCCTTCCAGATAGCTTGCAACGGTTCCCGCTGACTAATGAGGTCTTCCCCATGGGAGCCGCCAACGTCACTGCGCCTTCGCCCTCCGCCTCCCCTTTCCCCTCTGGCGTTTCCACCGTGTAAGGTGATCACGTCCCTGTTCCTTGCCACCGCGAGATGCTCTGACTAACTGGACAGCCCTTTAGACACCATTCAAAAGGATCTGGAAAATGCTTGCTCTCAAGACGGCGCTACCTTCAATGCGCTCTGTTGCAATGACGCGCGGACTTGTCTCCGCACGGAGCTTCTCCAGCTCGGCATTCATGAGGAACGTCGCCACCTCGTCGCTGCCCGCTAAGAAGCCCGTTGGGGCATTCCGTGGAGGGTGAGTCTCATTAGTCCTTGTTCCTCGTGTGTAACACTCGGTGTGAATTGACTTCCCTCTGCAGATTGGTTGGGTTTCTCGCCGGTTCCCTCACTGCCGGCGCTTCCGTGTACTATTACATCCTGGGAGAATACCGGGTGTCGAACGAGATGTTGACTGAAGATATAAGTGTAAGTTTGGCTCTGGCTCTGTTCGCTAACTTGCATCTTCTTCCCGCTCGCTATGTGACGTTGTCTGTGTCCTAATCTTTTCTTTGTGTGTTCGGACCTCACTGTCTAGCGGCGAGCTTGCTGGGCGTGGGTGATAATAGCCCCAGTCATATCTTTTATGTGCCCACTTACCCTTGAGGAAATCGCTAACTTGCACTATCAGGCACTTCAATCCGCTACGCATAGACTGCAGAAATACATCGGAGAGCTGGAATCGAAAGTCGACCAGCTCAAGAAGAAATGAGAACCCCACACACATACCTATTCTACGGTCGTTATCCCTAGTTTCCTTACCAGTTTCCTTGCGTCTTGTTTTTAGTTCATTCGGCGTCTTGAGCAAGCTATCATCTATAAGTGCAGTTATCTCTGTTGTATGGGCGAACGTTGTAGGAATGACAGCATGAGGGTGACCCTTTCCCTCCCAACGCGTGCCCTTTTATATCTATATCTGTAACACTATTCTTCTTACCATTAAAAAGAATTTCAACCCACTTTCAATCCACGAAAACCAACACTACAGAGCTCATAGCTTCCCCTCCTACCTCCAAATGCCCAACTGCGTCATACGATCGCCAAGACTACAAACAGTGCAAACACACGCGCCTCTCTTCCGCCTCCCGCGGCCTCTCATCCGTTCCGTCTTTTTGAACCCTCCGAATCAACCAAACAATCGCCATCACCACACCATGTACTCCGTCGAGGTGCTACCTAATTCGTCGACCCATCTCACTCCGGGATGGACCTACGTGCCCGATCGGGGCTTCGATCCCGCCAAAGCTGCCATCACGCCCGCCATCGGTCGAAAACGGGGCATTCGCGATCCAGGCCGCGCCGATCTCTCGTCACGACAGACCAACGCCATCGTTCGACACCTGGCTGAGCTGGATCGCGAGAATCATAGAGACGTACATATTCCTGTTCCGACGAAATCGAAGGACTCCGGTAGAGGTAAAGTCTATTCCCCTCTTCCGTGCCCCAAATTTGTTCAACCCTGGCCTGGGTGGACATTTGCGCCAACGGTACTTCCGCCAGAAGCTCTTCCTCCTCTACGAAACAAAGGAAAACCAGAACAGGGGAAAACAGCACATAGAAATCCACCGACTAACTCAACATCCCAACCCAGGAACCCGAGGCAAAGTAACATCCAATGTGCGCCGCATCCTTCAATCCCAAAAGACGTTCCGGAACTACCTCGACGACGAAGAAGCCGCTCTTGCGCAGGCCACCACGCAGTCCTCGAACGCCCAGCGACCATCTATCCACGGCCATAACAAAGTCACTAAACCGTCGTCATTACGAAGAAGTTCAACGCCTGCTACTGGTGCCACAACGACGCCGAAAGGCGCAGACTCCTCCTCCCGACAGAAGAATAAGCAGTCATCTGCGCGGTCGTCCGCGTCACGGAATACGTCAACAACGCCGGCGGTGCAGCACGATGCTCCTCCTGCGGACGAGAAGACACAGGCACGGACAGATACAGCAGCAGAAGGAGGAGGGTCGGGAGAAGGAGGCAGCAACGACGACGCAAACCCCCAACCCGAAGGACAAGACGACGAAACCAAACACAATAACGAACTCATCCAGTCGCCTCACGACAATGACCCGCTCTTACGATCATATATCCCCTCCGCGCCGTCAGAGCGCATCATGCAGGCGCTCTTGGCCGAGCCCCCGTTAACATATAATGCGTCGCGAGCGGGCCCGCCGATGACGATGAAATCGAAGCGCCATTTCTGCTGCATGTGTGGATACTGGGGGAAGATTCGATGCAAGAACTGTCATCTTAGGACTTGTGGGTTGGATTGTTATAAGGTGCATGAGGATTCGAGGTGTGGGGCGTTCTTTTAGTGGATGTGCTTTTTTTTACACCCCCGTCTTCTGTTGAGATGTCGACTCGATGTATCTGCGGGTTTTGCAACACATCCTTCAGCACGCACTATCATCCTCTATGAGATTGGATCTCTTTACCCGGGGCTACGTCGGAGATGCTCTACGTTGGAGATGCCGCAGGCGCGCAAGTCATTCAGGTCAAGGATCTCGTCTCGTGGTCAAGTCCATCCACTGTCCCTCTCGTCCCGGGAATCGTCTATGTCTCGCTGCGTTTGATTCCCGAGGAACTTGCCAACCTCTACCATCAACGGCATGAGGCAAGATCTGCGCGTGGCTTGCCACGCCTGATAGGATATGAGTGAAAATCATGGTGCACAGCAACCGAAGTCAAGTTCTAGTTAATAGCTTATATACCCCCCCCCCCTTACTATACATACAACATTCATAATAAAGAGCATAATTTCCAAACAATCGAAATAAATATTTTCGATAGAAAGCTACCCTATGTATACATACATTCCATCTAGTGGTAGATCGATCAAAACTTCAAATGAATCCCCGCACGAGCCTCTTCCTGCCTTATCTCAAACATGACCTGCACACCCACGAACAGCGCCGCACAAGCAACCACCAGATAAACGATCCCGGAATACGAACCCAGCATCTCCGTCAACAGACCGCGTAGACCGTCCAACCCCAGCGCGAAACCCACCAAATTCGCGATCATCATCATCAGAATGTTGCCGACGGCGCCGACGCCACAGATGACGCGGTAAGCGGTCGGACGGGACCGCCAGCGCGAGGCAGGGAAGAGCAACGTGCCGATGACTTCGGGCAGGACGAAGAGCGTGATGAGCCAGCCCCACATGAGGAGACGGAGGTTGATGTCGTGCCAGAGGGCGACAAAGGTGAAGACGACGAGGAAGTTGAAGATCTGGCGGGCTCGGATGTACAATGCGGAGGCGGGTTTGCTGTTGCTAGATCCTTTGCGGTCGCGGCCTCCGCCGCCGCCGAGAGGGACGTAGACGTAGCGCACGATCCAGCGGTTGAAGGAGCGATGCCAGCCGCGCCAGAAGGCGAAGGCGGAGTAGTTGTTCGAGACGCAACGAACCATGTTCTCGGGTGGGTCGACGGCGTCGATCAGCGCCCAGAGGCGGAAGAGGCGCCATGGGATCAGGAGCTTGAGCCAGATGATGTGCAGGTTAAAGTAGCCGAGCATGCTGAGCTGGAAGGGGGAGTAGAGGGACCAGTTGGGAGAGGCTTTGGAGATGGCCACGACGTAGGTATAATGAAGGACCAACTCCATTGAGAGCAGGGTGAGGAAGAAGCGAGTCCCGTAGAGGATGGTGCGGGTTCGGGTGATCGAAGGGGGAGGAAATCTCTGCTGAGAGATATAGTCGTTGAATGTCAAGATGGGGCCGGTCAGATATAGTGGCGCATAGAGGACGTAGGCGACGTAATTGCGGCCATTGAACGCCGAAGGTTCGGCCGGAATGCTAACGCGGTCACGCTCTGAGAGTGATGCAGGATCAAGCTGCTTCTTCTTATGACTGTCAGATATCGACTTGCTTAGGATGAGACAACTCAAACTTACTTCAATGGGACTGGCAGCGGGATAGTCTAGGCTCCAGTAGTAATCCATGTTGAAGCTGATAAACCGTAGGACCGTGATGTTGAAGAGGATCTCCCATCGGGGAATCAGCCCTCCAAAGCCATCAATATACCGGGCCCACGACACCAACGGAGCCTCTTGACCTGCCCCATCTATCGGAGCCACTAATAAAGCAGCGATGTGCTCGAAGGGGTAGCCGGCACACAGCTCGTTGGCAAATAGCGTGCTGATATTGAACGCCCACGTAGCTGCAGGAATATACTGCCGAGGGAGCGTTTTGGCTATTTTATAATTGATATACAGAATTGCGAGGACCTTGATCGCAGACACGCCATGAAGGGCGATTATGAAGAGAAAGGCAAAGCCAAAGTCGAAACGGATTCGCTGGTTGAGCCGTGCTTCTCCAGCCGCAGCTACATTTGGTCTTGGGGTCAATTCGGCGCCGGAGGAGCTGGTGAATTTCTCGTATACGCGACGGAGCAACGGATGGGCGATCAGCAGCACGAGCAGGTAGGGTATGTTGTCACGAAAGGTAGAGTATTGGGAGTCCGAGTTGTCCTGTTCACGCGCGCGAGAATGTTAGCCAGCGTCCGCCAACTTCCAGGCGCAGCAACCTCAAACGTACCACCTTCCGACCGGGCACCCAGCCGGGGGACAGCAAGTCGGCGTAGGTCGAATAACTCGGATGGCTTTCTATATCGCTTTCATCAACACTGCACGTAAGACCTCGGCATGCGGAGAAGTCATACCCTGGGACACCTCAATGACCGCCTTAAACATCAACGGCACAGCGACCAGGAAGACCAAATAGTAGACGTAGAACTCAGGTGTGCGCCATTTCGACGGTTCAGCGCCGTTGGCGATTGCCTGGGCGCGGGCATCTTTGGCCGTGGCAGGTCGCGTGTCAGCGGCCGCCTTCAGCGGAGTCGTGGCGGGAACGGTTAATCTGGTGTCGAGGGTATCGAGAGTATACAGCTGTCGTAGCCGAGAGAATATCGAGGGAGGCATCTTCAAGCCAGCATGACGGGGCCGAGCTCCTCAGAGAAGCGCGGAGGGAATCAATGCGGAGAGAGTTCAATTAACTCGGGGGTTCGTCGGCTCAGGGGCGGAGACTAGACGATGGCCTAGGTAAGTCGAGGGGCTAATTGACGGCACACTCTAATATGCAATTCATGACACGGCAACACGAAGCTGTAAAACGTATTCTACTGTCAAATATCTGAGAAAATCGACTCACGCATCTCTATATTCAACGAAGCGTGATGAATGCCCTCTTGCCCGTTTGGGGAGCGATGACTAAGGCCAACACCCGGTCTGTGATTGGTGCCTGAGGTGCCTGAGCCGCTTATCTCCTTCGGGACGAGCCTTCCCAATCGGGCAACGACCATCTGTGCTGAGTCATCCACGTTGCCTCTCGTTGCATCATGAGGCATGAGGGCATCTACAGAGTACTTCACCCTCTTCCTCTCATGTTCTCTAGAGATACCAATCTGAGTCTAAAGATCAATATGGCACAGCAAAGAGTACGCATCTGTTGTGCTAAGTCATGGGAACTACAGCTTCCTTGATATTGCCCTACGTCATCTCGGACATTTGGCTAATAGATCCGCAGATTGCATTCAAGGTGCATGGCACTGTACAAGGCAAGTACCTGATCTTGTAAGATTGAACAATATTGAATATTCTATATCATCATACTTTGTCTATATCTAGAGTGCGGGTACTAATAATAGCATTGTATTTTAGGCGTCGGGTTCCGGTACGTCTTGCGTCTACATTTTATATTTTGTGTCTAACCGATAGACAAAAACTTACATATGTAAACAGCGACTTTACCCAAAAGCGAGCCGCCCAGTTTGATCTGAAAGGCTGGGTAAAGAACACCAGCTGCGGAAGGGTTCGTACATCTCCTCCCTACTCGCCACTTACCAATGAACCACACCAGTGCTCCATACACAGCACACAGTACACACAGTAGCATTCACCCTTGGACTACAACAGGCACCTACTGACTCCCATTCCCAGGTCGAAGGAGAAGCCCAAGGCCCCGACGATGCCATCCAGAGTCTGCTCAAGGAAATCAACAACGGGCCGCGTCTAGCGCACGTAGTCAAAGTGGAGAGAAAGGGAATTGCGCTGCAAGAAGGCGAGAGTCAGTTCGGGGTCAAACGGACTTCCGAGTCGGCGTTTGATGCTACGACTTGAGGGATTGAAGTTTTTCAATCGCCGACTGCTTGACGTGGTGGAGATTCACGATAGGATGGATATAAGTATATAGTATGATAATGACAGAAAGCGGACGAGAGCATTTGAGCAGAATAACCGGTGAGCTTGGTGGGCTTAGAGTACTAGAGTTGTGATTTGCTCGAAATTGCGAATAGTAGGGTTTATATATGGACGGAAACCCCGTGCTGACCAGACAAAGACCTTAAATAGGCTGTGTAAGCCTCATCCTGACAGTGATAATAGATCCTCAGAAATAGCTGAACTGAAAAACCCAGGAGAGGAACGACAACGTCACTTAAAAACGACAATCTTTACATACAAAGTAGCAAAGGGCTCGTCGTGCCTTGATCTCAGGATCTGCAATTTCTCGGCCGGTTTCACGAACCATATCTCAAATTTCTCAATAGGCTATGGATAGTCTAGTAAACGGTGATTCGGGATCTGGTCCACCAAACATGGCGCAGGAAAAAAGAGCCGGAGGACCTGACGTAAGAATGAACGCTTTTCCAGCGGCCCGGGAAATCACCGTACAGAAATTTGTAAGAAAGAAAAAAGACCCAATCCATATGAGTAATACTGAAAGAATCTACGGTGTAGTTAACGTTAACTAGGGAAACCCCGAAAAAACCCAGCAATCCCGAGAAATCATCGGTGTCCCGGGTCTGACTCAGAGTTGCCTCCCGATTCATTCCGCGGTCACCTGCCGCTTCTTCGTGTTTCCTAAATTACACGTGTGGTATTTCTGTGAAATGCGCGAACTTACACCGACAGCGACATCGACTCATCGATGGCCATGGGGATAATGGGGAGCGTGTTGGAGTTGCTTTCAGTTCGACGGGGACGATCATGACATCAGGTAACCGGGTGGGAAATTCCCAGATGGCGCTTATTGTGGGGGAGGGCCGCCGTGCAGCGACATGCCGGGAGGGAATGCTGTAAGGCCTTAACAGTACCTTACTGAGCAGTGTTCTAGTGGTTCTAGAGTGGTTCCTGTCGGGGAGGAACTAGGAAGGAGAGGGTCCCTGCCTGAGGATCCGTAGGCAAACCGGGTTTGGCTCTGACTGCTTCTTCGCTGGTTCCAGCCCCCGATGACATTTCTGCCTTTGTTTGGTCCCGGTGTGCTCCCGGTTTTTGCCATAGATCTGATAGACTTTTTTTTATTCTTGTTCTTTTAATAGAGTGATGTAGTTTGGTATAAATATGGCAGGAGCCGTGGACGAGGTTGTTCTTTGTTCATAGACATCATCGCATTAAGATCTTTCTATACAAGACATAGCATTGGCTATACTTCCTTACCTATTACATACTTAACTACCTACCACAACAACAACAACAACAACAACAACTTGGGAACAATCAATAAGATGAATTCCATAACAGCCAAGGCACCTATGCGGGCTGTCCACCTGCCCAAATCCCATTTACACCTCACGCTGCGAGGGTATACAAGTCTCGTTGCCACGACAGGGCTACGCGGTGGCAGTCCCTTGTACGCCAACCTTCGTCACCACCAGACGAATCCCAAACGGTTGATTTCGTCCACCCCGCACCCGACTAAGATCAAGGAGTTCTTCCCGCCTCCTGAGGCGCCGCATATCAAAGAATTGGAAACCGCCTGGAATCACCCAGTGTAAGCCTTCCCCGTGCTCGGTCCTCCTTCTGGTGCCACAGACATGCTGACGATCGGGTAATCACAGTTACACCGAAGACCAGATGAAGCAAGTCACGATTGCCCACCGACAAGCCAAGGACTGGCCCGACTGGGTTGCCTTGGGAACCGTGCGACTGCTGCGATGGGGGATGGACTTAGTCACTGGATACCACCATCCTCCCCCGGGGAGGGAAAATGAGGCCAAGTTCAAGATGACGGAGAAAAAGTGGCTCACCCGTTTCGTGTTCCTGGAGAGCGTGGCGGGCGTGCCGGGGATGGTGGGGGGAATGTTGCGACACTTGAGGAGTTTGCGGCGCATGAAGAGAGACAACGGATGGTGAGTGGGCCAACGCGTCTGATGCGGACCACACAAGATCCAAGAAGCTGACTACGATATAGGATCGAGACCCTGCTGGAAGAGGCGTTCAATGAGCGGATGCATTTGCTCACCTTCCTCAAACTCGCCGAGCCCGGATGGTTCATGCGGATGATGGTGCTCGGCGCCCAAGGAGTGTTCTTCAACGGATTCTTCATGTCCTACTTGATTTCGCCGCGCATTTGCCATCGATTCGTCGGATACTTGGAAGAGGAGGCGGTGATCACCTATACCCGGGCGATCAAGGAGATCGAAGCCGGCAAGCTCCCCGAGTGGGAGAAGCTGGACGCCCCCAATATTGCCATCTCCTATTGGAAAATGCCGGAGGGCCAGCGCAGCATGAAGGACCTCCTTCTCTACGTTCGCGCGGACGAGGCCAAACACCGAGAGGTCAACCACACCCTGGGAAACCTGAAGCAAGGGGCCGATCCCAATCCGTACTCGGCCAAGTATAAGGACATGACCAAGGCGCATCCTGGCAAAGGCATTGAAAACCTGAAACCCACCGGTTGGGAGAGGGAAGATATTATCTGAAGATTGGTATTGATCGGGGATATTTGAGTTTCTTTCTTTTTGGGGATTGTCTGGTCAGCACGGAGTTTCCGAGGTTGTTTCATCGTCGGTTGCTGGTTCAACCCGGTGGGGTTTCCGCATGGGCGCAATTGGGTTTTGTTAATTCCTGGGAGAGTGTATGATTATGAAAATGTACTATAGATGTCAACTCCTCTCGTTTTTGTTTACGGTGTTTATGATGTCCATGGTGCATGATTGTATGCATGGTGTGGCCCTTGCATATGACAGTTAGAGATAAGTATGTATAACCTCAAGAATCAATATGAAGGATCCAGAGCCAAATTAAAATGCGGGGCGGCCAGGCACGGGGACACGCTAAGCCCCAATAGGGAAAGTGTCCACAAGGCAGTTGAGCGTCAAAAACTCAGGAGTTCAACTGTTCAAGACGTTCTGGACGGACTCAAAGCTCGCCTGGATATCTCGGATCGGAGAGGGTCCTTGTCCTGTTGACCAGTTCAGGGGCAGGTCCCGGCAGTGTGGAAATTGGCACTCGATAGACACAGAAAAAAAGAAACAACGGCCAATTTCTATTAATACCCGTTCTATCCTTAATTAAATCACTTCTTCCGTGATGGCCGACGTGTTGGCAGGCGGACTATCGACCCGCTTCCCCTTTTAGTGGGAAAAAAAGCCCCCCCTTTCGAACCTCCCAAGATTATTCTCGCTCCGTCGATCGATCATTCATTTCCATTTCCATCGGTGACGCATCCCTATTTTGTGCCTCGCCGAAACGGTCATCGAGCCGACGACCACCTGTCCTTTCCTGTCGCGCCGTCGTCCTCCCGATATATCTGATACTTTCTGGCGATATCATCACGATCTATCTCCTGCGAGAATCTGACCACCCCAAGATCCTTCACTCCTTCCCCTCTTTCTGGCTCTTTGTCTTCTCGCTCTCTTTTCCCCCTCCCCCCTCTTTCTCCTCTGTCCGATCAAAACGAGTCAGGGCAATTCATCTCCGCCGTCATGGATGAATCGGTCGAGTCTGAGTTCGCCGCTCCTCCGCACCGTGCGTCGTCACCCTCCCCGTCCATCTGTCCGACACCGGCCATTTCCTCCTGTCCATCACCGGACCGCACCTTCTCGACCTTTTCGACACTTTCTTCGCTCTCCGCCTCGTCCGCCACCTCTGCCGATGCTCGATCCTCCGTGTCAATTTCGTCGAAACGCCGTGGTTACATTCGGCCCCAGGGGGCCGAATTCGCCGAATCAGCAAAGAACCGGGAGAGCGTGATGAGTCTGGGCAGCATCGCCCACCTGCAGTACTACTTTGCCCGGACCGGTCTGTTGGACGGCAAAGGCGGCCATGCCCGCGAATACAAAAAGAAGAAAAAGAACCCGGAGGAGGAACCTCGGCTGTTGATGACCCCTAATGCACGGTTCATCGACGATCTGACGGCCAGCCCCACGAGCGATGCCGGGCTGAGCTCTGCGGAAGAGGACAGCGGCCTGGAGGAGCCCGACGAGATGATGCTGCCTCCCACCGTGAGCACCTATAGTATCAAGACCCACCATATTCCACCGCCCCCCGACCTGCCAGCGCTGCGCAAGAACCTGCGGAGAGCGCTGGACAAGGCCGAGAAGAGTATCCAAACCCTTGGATCCCAGAAGGAGCCGCCGCCCGACCTGAACCCCCCGCGCATCAGTCTCTCGCCGGACGGGCTGGCCGACCCCGACGAACCGGCGCCTCCTCCCGCGGAGGCTACCCCTCAAGGCTGGGAGGAGATCCGAGGCATGCGCATTCTGGACATGGTCACGCTCGCCATTCGCGCGGCCAAGATCTACTATACCGCTCATGAGCGTCCGGAGCGACTGGCGTCGATCAAAAGTGAGCGCGAGATTCGACAGGAGCTCTTCAACGTACTGGAGGTCTTAAAGCGGTGGGCCTCGCGCAATTTCTCCGGCGGACTCCGCGGGGACGAAGAAGCGTCGATTCTCGGGTGGATCGCCAACGTGCGGGATTTGCGGGCCCAAGAGATTCAGCTAGAACAACAGGAAGCGGCGGAGCGGCGGACATGGTCGTGGGCCGTCGGCGACTGGACCGGGCGAGAGCGCGAACGCGAACAAGCCTTCATGTGCAGTTTGACGGATTCCGACTCTCCTTTGCCCTCATGGACGGCACCGGACGAGGGATCCCTGCCGAGCGCCATGCTGGACCGGCTGCGAGACGGGCGGGACCTGGTGCGAATCCACAATCAGGCGGTGCGAAAGTCTCAGCGGCCGTTCTGCGAGATCAAATCGTATCACGAAGACGTTGCGAAACCGTACCGACGGGCAGAAAATCTCCGGTTCTGGGTTAAGGCGGCCGAGATCCGATGGGAGACGAAACTGGATATGGACGTCATGGGCGTGGTGCAAGGGAACAGCGACGAGGCGTGGAGGAAATTTGATGCCGCACTGCTAACGTGGTGTCAAGCGGTACGCGAGGAGCTGATCCGCGACTGGCAGGAGATGCCGCGCCGGCCGTCCACTGCAAGGCCCCCTACTCAAGACGGCTTTGACATCTGACCAGCGCGAACAGGACCGTCTGGTTCCGAAGATTGGACCACGTATGGTCCATATTATTCTTAACTGTCCTGGTTCTATTTCTCTCGATTTGGTTTTCTTTCGATTTGGTTCTCTTTTTTTTTTTTTTTTTTTTCTCCTACTGGCTCTTACGTTTCGTTGTTTGCAGCCCTTTCCCTTAGATACCCCCTTACTTGGCTTGAGTCTATCGCATCCCCTTGAGGAGTGGTAGATGGTTGACCTGACCTGATCTGATTTGATTTGATTTGAAACTATTTACTCTATTTATTCTCTTCGATCTTATTTCTATTTGGACGTGAATTGTTGCGCGTCCGTTATTCTTATTATCATCATTTTTCTCTTATGTTGAGGTAACTACAAGGGATGATTCCGGATGCGGAAGTCTGTTATGATTGGGCTGGAATTGGGGCCCGGCACGAGCAGATGTGTACATATTATTTATTTGTATCAAAACATATTGACCAGAAGAGGAATGAAGGAGAAACCAATATTCATCCCTACCCAGGCGTAGACGCTCACAGGGATCCAGGCCATCCCCAGACTAGGAGAGTGACACTGCAGAAGACGTGCCGACAGGGCAAAAGGGCAGGCAAAAGAGAAGAAAAAGGAGACGACCAGCAGAGAATAAAACGGAGCATCAAGACTCATTGCCTGTTAGTTGTACGACGTCGATCCAGCCGAATTTAATTCGAGACTCGTTGCTCTTTTCTGCCCAAAGACCGCTTGTTCTGCTTCCCAACCACCGGACCATGTAACTACGGTGTAGGTAGAATCCACTCATTCTTGTTGTTCACTGCTGAGACTCCACTTTTAGAGAGAAGAAAACGAAAAGAAAAAAAAGAAGGCAAATCAGTGACCACAGTCTCTAACTCTGTGACTACATACCGAGTGATTAGTGCCTCACGGGCCTCAAAGAAAGGGGGCGTCCAGCATTCCGGCGAACCGCCCCGGAGAAGCGTTGGTCAAGCCGACATTCCGCAGCCCACCTTTTCCTGCTCGCTGTCTTTCGCTCACTCGCTCTCCTCCCCTCTTTCTTGCCTAACTTTCACGCCTTTTTTTTTTTTTTCTTTATTGGATCACTTCACTCATTCTCTGTGCCTTCTTTCTTCCGGCCATAGGGCAGTCGTCTCGCGCATTGCATTCTCCCCCATGCTTGCCATGTTCGCCGGGTCGACTACCTCTGACCCTCCGGATCCCGGTCTCAACACGTCGCAAGAGCTGCAGAACCAAGAGCAACAACAGCAACAACAACAACACCAACAACATCAGTCACCAACACATGAGCCCGAGATCTCCTCGCCTCCTCCGCCCCCTCCTCCTGCCCTGTCCGTCTCCACCCCAGAAGATCCCCTCCCCCGACGCATCAAATCCAAATCCTCCCTACGCAGCGTGCGGAGTTTCGGCAGCAGTCTAAACGACGAAGATCCCTCCGATGAGACGCCCGAACAGCCCGGTTCCGACAAATCCCTCATCCGTCCGTCTATCCTGCGGCGATTGTCTCCGGGCCTGGCAGCTCGCGTCAAACTCCTAGACGGTAGTCACAGCAAGAGCGCCGCCAATTCTCGCAGCCCCGGCGCCGTGGGCCGCATCCCCGAAGAGCATATTAAAGAGCTGGATACTCTGCACCAGAACCTGTCGGCGTCGATCAGGGTCGAGAAGAAAGGTCGCTCGTGGAATGCTCTTCATTTGATTGGCAAGGATAAGAAATATCAGGGTGGCTCGTCTGACCTCCTGGAAGTCATCGAGCCGGAGTTATTGGACGTGCCGGTGACGGAGTCGTTCGAACGTGAGGCGTTGGACGAACTTACGCTATTGCCGTCGGAAACTGACGCGCAGCTTGTTGAGCACGCCGCCGCAGAATCACCAGTCGCCGAATCGATCGAACCGGTCGACGCAGTTGACACTACTACTACGATAGAAACCACCGAGACGCGGAACCCCGTGGAGACCTCACCCGCCCAACCAGAAGCCCAACCCTCACCACCGGCCATGTCGGTCGCAGAACCTTTACCGGCGTCGACGTTGCCTACGCCCGTCGGGACGATCCCAGAGACGGAGCCGGAGCCGGAGCCAGCCACGCAAGAACCGACGGATTTCGAAAAGTACATTCAGAGCACCAGCGAAAAGCAATCCGACAACCCCCCGCCCCCTCCTCCCAAAGACTCCCCGCCCGAATCGGATAGCAATTCCGCCTACTTCCGTCCCAGCAGCCTACACCGCGCCGATTCGATCTTCTCCTTCTCGCGAGCCTCCTTCAGCAACCAACTCTCCCAACTCACCTCCATCTCCCTGCCACAGGCCTCGTCGTTAGCGTCGAGCATTGCCGCCATTCCCAACGCGCCAGCAGCCGTCAAGTCTCTGACCGGAGCCGCCGATCAGATTCAGATATGGATCAAGAAGGCGACCAGTGTGCTGGAGGGCTTGGATGCGGACGACGACGTGGAGTGGGCGGCCGCCGGAGGACGCGACGGTCTGGACGACGTGGACAACGCCATCACGACGTTTGAGGGCCTCATCAACGTTTACGTGAAAGCGATCGAAGACGTGCAACTCCGACCGGATATCGAGAACGTGACGCCCGAAAGCTTGAAGACGATCGTCACGCAGATGGACTTTATCATTCAGCACTGGACGCAGATAAAATCGCGCCTGCGATCCGTGAAGGGCCAGGTGGAACTGGCCATGGAGTGGGAGGAGCTGTGGAACAACATTCTCGGAGACGTTGGCGCGGAGGTCGGGAACCTCGCCCAGCTGATCTTCCAGATGGAGGAGAAACGGCACCTGGTCATGGAGGGCTCGCAGTCGCCGGGCAGTAACGGCGGTGTCGATATCAACGAACTGGAGACGATCGTGGAGGAAACGCCCGGCGGCGGTAACCGGGCTAGCAAGCGACTCAGCGTGGAACCTATCTTCAATGTTCCGCCCACCCTCGACACCCCCATCATCCAGACGCCCCAGGAGGATAAATTCCACGGGGACCTGATCGGTCTGTTCGCCCGTATCCAGCCCCTGCGGGCCTCGTTGGATTTCCTGCCCATGCGCCTGTCCATGTTCCAGTCACGGGCCGACGCGGTGTTCCCCAGCGCCTGCCAGGATCTGCAGCAGGGCATTGAACGACTGGAAGGGCGATACAAGATGCTGGAGATGGAAGCCGAAGACCTGCGCAAGGAACTCAGCGAGGACCGGTGGATCCTGGTCTTCCGCAACGCTGGCGGACAGGCGCAGAAAATGTTCCAATCCGTGGAGCGCAGCATCGCCAAACTGCAGGAGGCCCTGGAGTCGGGAGCCGTGTACAACAACCCCGCCGGGCTGGCCAAGCGCATCGAAAGCTACGAGGCTAAGAAACAGCATTACGTGGCGGCGATCGAGCGCGTGGTCTCGATCATTCAGAAGGGCGTCAAGGACCGCCTGACCCTCAACGGGGAGACCCTGACGCTCTTGTCGGATATGACGTCCAAGCTGGATGCGCTAAAGGCGAGTATCAAATTCATGGACGCCTCGTTGGAGGATGTGCACGTCGCCCGGAGTCAGCAGCTGCGCGACTCGATCTCGAGCATCGTGACGATGGACAGCCCGGCAACCGGCAGCGTGGTCGATACGCCGGGCAGCTCGCCGGCCTCGTCGGTGGTGATGACGCCGGCCAACCCGCGCAAGGGAGCGTCGACGCCGCTAGGGTCCAGTCGACGGGGCAGCTCCGTCAGCTCGGCGGCTCGCACGACCATGTCCAAGGTCCGTCGCTACTCTGGACTTCCCCAGGCTACGGCCACGTTGACAGGGAAAAAGTCGGCGCTTCCCAAGCCCTCGTTTGGATCTCCCACGAAGACGAACGGCTCGACCACGCCGACTCCGGTGGGTCGCAAACCGGTGGCGCGCCCTGCGGCACCTCCCATCCCCAACCGTCCGCGATGGAACATCGCCACGAACACCAACGATCTGGACCAGTGCAAACCTACTCCATTTCGGAAGTCCTCTGCCCCTAACACCACCAACGGCCGCACCCCGCGGCCCTCCTCCACGCTCCCCTTCTCCCGGTCGACGCGACGGGATCTCTCCGCCTCTCCGGCACCCTCGGCCGGTCGATCTGCCAGCCGCGTTTCTAGCCGGCTTACGTCGCGCAGCCCGGCGCCTCCGCCGTCTCCTTCTCCCGGCTCTTCTCTTCTGGATCCTCCGCCGTATAGCAAGCTGCGACGACCGGCAGGTGCAGAACACCTGGTTAACACGCCGCGTAACCGGCAAAGCTTTGCCGGCACGCCCTTCAACCGCAGCGTCTCGCAACAGTATAGCAACGGGCTGCTCAGTCCGACCAAAGCGGATCGTCCAGGTACCGCCCTGGGTCATTCGGGCAGTCGTCGCATCAGCCTACTTCCTCTGCCTAAGGGCCGTTCCGGACGCGACAGCGCTGCGGAGAATCGTGGTAAGCTTGCTGAACGGCCGCGGTGGCGGTAGTTTCTTTTGAACTTGTATTTGCATTTCCGGCCGTGTTGTTTTGTTTTCGTTCTTACTTTTACTACATTACATGCATGTAACATCAGCATCCGGGATTTGAGGAGTCATATACCAAGTCGTTTGCAGGACAGATTGCGCTTGATTCCCCACTCGCATTGTGATTAGCGTTCTTGTTTGATTTGTGTATGTTTTTTTAGGGTCTATGGAATCTATATCATGGAGTTTATTTACAGTCTCTCTCTCTCTCTCCCTCTGTCCCTACCCACACGTCTATGTAGGAATAAATGAAACCAGATCAAACCAATTCCTTCCCAATAATCAACGCATCCACCAGGTCCGGACTGTTTGCCAATCGCGCCGCCCCAGGCACCCGGCCGATGATCTTGAAACCTAACCTTTCCCAGATCTTGATGGAGGCGACATTATTCTCGAAGACGAGGTTGAATACGGAGTATTTGTAGCCCTGGCAGCCCACACCGTTAGTCCTGCAGTGCCAGTTCTGACTGGTGCAATGTACTCGAGGCACCAGGTGAAAAGATTGACAGTTCTTACCAGCTTCGGCGCATATTCTAGGTACGTCTCGCCCATTACGATGCCCACGCCTCGACCGCGCGCTGCGGCTGTTGTTAGGAATCCAGCGTTGCAGACGTGCGAACAGCGGCCTACAGCCAGAGAATCGGGTATTAGCATTGTCATCTCCTTTTACCCCATCCCTACAACCCCACCTAATAATATAAAAACTGGGAGTGAGGGAGAAAGATACATACCAGGATAATTCGGCTTGATATAAAACGTCCCGAGGCAATCCCTCTCCCAATCCCTCTCCTCCTGACCCTGTAACCACCTCCCTTGCTCCCCATGCCCCTCAGAACCCCCCTGACCCTGATGGTCAATGACAGCAACAACCGCAAATGTCCCAAACCAATACCCCGCAAACGCCTCGTACCCCATACCCTCCTCCATCGGATACGTCGCGCCGCGCGCAATCTCCTCGCTGAATTCGCGATGCAGGACCTTCACGAGCGACGCTGGGAGGGAGGACGCGCCGTGCGCGACGGGGTAGAGGGTTACGCGGGTTGAGTCTTTTAGGGTTTTGGTGATGGGGGTGAGGGTGGGTGAGGTTGTTTGAGCTGTTGGTGGGGGTGGGATGTAGGTTGTGGGGTCTTCGAGGAGGGAGGGCATTTTCTTTGTCTTTCTCTTGTTCTTGGAGTGAGGGAGTGAGTCAGTGTGTGAGTGAGTGAGTGTGTGTGCAATTGGATGGTAGGTATAAGGTACTCAGTATCAGTATGAAAAGGTATGGAATTGCGGGGTGGAATGGAATTAAAAATGCTGTAGATGCTAGATTAGTCATGCATATCATAGGGCGCTCATAGGGCGCGCTACTTTTATGGTTCGGGTCCTAGGTTTCGGGGGTCAGGAATTAGGATTAGTGGTGATGTCAATGGTTCGAGTAATTGATTTCTCATTCATCCTCTGTCTGCACCGGATGTAACCTGGCTTGGACTGACAGACGTTGGAGTTTGCTGATCTCGGAGATATTCCGCTTTTTATATGTCGGATCCCGGTTATCTAGATCTATACTTTGTTGCATACTTGCTTACTCCGAAGTGTATGCAGTCCGGACATGTAATGTATGATTTATATTATTGTACACATGCATTGCAGTAGATCTATAATACAAACTCGTTATATACTATTTACACGGGTTCTGAGTATGTCCCGGTTGTCACTTTCCTGGTCTGGCTTGCCAGTTCGTCAATGACTGTCTCGTCCGCCATGGGATCAATATGGCAGAGGAATAGCGCAAGGAAACTAATCCTCTCCCTCATAAACCATACATCAATCCTCCATATCCATCTATTCATTCTCCTCACCATCTCGACTCCGAATCGCCTGCATCAGCTCATACAGCTGTCCGAGTTGTTGATCTGTTACGGTCAGCATCCACCATAGCCACTTCGAGTATCTTCATGTCCAGCCAGTCCCGAGTCCAGAACAGAGAGACGAACCACTCATCTTATCCAATTTCGCCTTGTCCAGTTTATCTCCCACCCAGTTATCTCCTTCGAGCTTTTGCGCGTATAACTGCCATTCTGTGAGGAAGCCGATCTAGATCACACCAGTCAGAAGTCATTAGCATTCATTTCTGTGTTCTTTCATCTGAACCAACGATATGTAACCCAACACATTCAGCCCAATACACGACTCCCCCACCGAAGACCAAATGAACAGACACACCGAGGGAGAAGACATACAATATGCAACGGATTCTCCACATCCTTATGCGCCCTGAACTCGCTCTTCACGTACCCATCCCCGAGCAGCCGCATCTCGGGTTCCAGTTTCTTGCGGTGCACGCGCAGAATGCGCCGGTAGAGTTGCAGCGGCGGAAGCAGGGCGAGCGATTCGCTGAGGCTGGATTTCGAGCCCATTGTGGCGGGCGTCGCCATGAGGAGGCGGAGGGCGGGGCGCATTTTGCTGTCTGGAAGTATGATATAGGGCTGGGATTGAAGATGGGGTGGAGGTGGGGGTTGGAGATGCTTAGGAACTGTAGGGGAAGTGAGTGAGTGGGAAGGCCGGATGAGGGCGGTGAGGGGAATCTACTCCGGTGGGAATTTGGAGATGATCATCCCGCTTTTTCTTTTTTTTTTGGTATCAATGGCCTTATCTTCGATTAGGGTTTGCGCGCATTGCATGGCCTGTATGCGTTGATTACAGCCGAAGTCACAAACTAAGAGGAATAACGAGTCGCTATCAGTCCGTCTGCCTGATCTACAAACAATCCATTCCGCCTGTCCTCAGGATGCTCCCCACGCCCTGCACCTCGCACGTCTCCTTCGACACCATCTACGAACCCTCCGAAGACTCCTACCTCTTCCTGGACACGCTCTCATCAACCTCTGAATCAACATGGCTGAAAGAACGATTCAACCCCTCCACCAGCTCCTCCGACCCCTCCACTAACCCCTCCCCCTCTACACTCTCGTCTTCCACCTCCGCCTCCCCCCTCATCATTGAAGTCGGCTCCGGCTCCGGCGTCGTCCTCGGCTTCGTCGCAGGCAACTCCCACGAGATCCTCGGCCGTCGCGACATCCTCACCCTGGGGATAGACGTGAACCGCAACGCATGTCTCGCCACGAAAGAAACAGTCCAGAAAGCGATTCGAGAGCGCCAGGCCGATCCTATACCCGACCCGAACCCCAATGCAGACCCCTCCAGCCCAACCCCCAACCTAAAGTCCAAAACTATCTACACCTCCTCCATAACATCTGACCTCCTCTCCTCCATCCGCCCGGCTAGCGTCGACATCCTCCTCTTCAACCCGCCCTACGTCCCCACAGAAGACCTCCCCCGGATCCCCAGCGCCGCGGAACAAGACCGTGCCAGCGAAGAGGGACTCAGCCGGTCCGAGAAATTCGATCGCGAATCGTACTTCCTGTCATTGACGTATGCGGGGGGGAAAGATGGGATGGAGACCACGGATCGTCTGATTGAGCAGATTCCTGATGTGTTGGAGCCGCACCGCGGCGTGGCGTATGTGTTGCTTTGTGCGCAGAATCGGCCGGGGGAGGTGAGGGAGAGGATTAGAGGGTGGGGAGGGAGGTGGAGGGCGGAGTTTGTTGGGAATAGTGGGGTGCAGGCGGGGTGGGAGAAGTTGGTGATTTTGAGGGTTTGGAGGGAGTGAACTGCATTTTAGAGAGAGGGAGAGAGGGAAATGTTTGGTGTGTGATGTTGGGAGGGAGGGGATGTAATGTGATGAGGGATGATTCATGAGTGATGATGGAATAGATATATGATATAGATTATAGAACTACATGGTTGATACATGGGGATATAGAAGGGAGTATTATCTTCTTTTCTTCTTATTCAAGTTAAGTCTCATTGCGTTGTACACGCGACATGGGTCATACCCACATGTCGAGATTAATTTCTTTCGTACAGGATATCATTCAGCCTGCCCGATGCATAAGAGGGTGGCTGGGTTCTGGATTCCACCGTAGACATCGAATATTCGGGTTGTGATGTGCTCAAACCGAGGCAAGGCATATAGGTCATCATCGAGTGAGGTCGAGAGCAAGCCGCAGCATTCGTCGATTCGACACGTCCAACCCTGCCTGGTCCTATGGATTGTTTCCTTTCTTCGTCCGAATCTCCACGATAGAGAAAACACGGAGTCGCGAATCGGCAGCAAACCCAAATCGAGTATCTTCTTCTTCGCCACAAATCAAGCAGGTCGTCGGTAGTTCGGCTGGGTTCGTTTCAGTTCGAACAAACAATAAGAAAACTGAGAACCCAGATATCACCCATATCAAACCGCCTTAAAAAACAAAGAACAGATTCAAATCCAGACAATGGGTGGAATCAAGAGAAAAAAAAAGTTCAAATTAAAGAAAACACACATAAAAGGATAAGAAAGAAAGAACAAACTCCCAGACCCTAATCTATCATCGATACTTTTCCCCAAATCTAGAATCCACGACCGCGCCCACGTCCACGACCCCGACCTCTACCACGAGGACCACCACGGCCGCCACGACCACCCCGGTCGGCCTCCTTGCGCGCCTTGTTCTTCGGCTTGGGCTGGTCGTCCACCAGCAGAGTATCCAGGGGCAGGCTGTCGGGGAGGATGTAGTAGCGGATCGTGGAGCCACGGATGTTGATGGTGTCTAGGGAGATGGGGTCGCGGCCTTTGGGGGTCATTTTGACGGTGCGCAGGGCGGTGTTCATTTGTGGGGAGACGGAGGTGATGGTGCCGTGGAGAATTGTTCCTGGTCAATGTTAGATTTAAGGATTTAGAGGTTGATGGTTGCTAGCTGGTAGGTAGGGAACTTCGGGTTGCGAGACGAGATAGAGGAGGGTTCAGGAAGGTGTGGAGGTACTGACCATTCTTCAACTCGATGGTCACCGTCTCGTTGGCGCACTTCATCAAAAATCTAAATCACGGTTAGTCGGTTGCTTCATGATTGGGTGCATAGCTGCTGGAGCTTGCATTGCAAATTCCGCGACTTGAGAATACGTACCGGACGAGCTTCATGGTGGATACGGGTGCACCGGAGCTGGTGCTGAAGACAGATACGACGGAAGAAAGTTCAATCTGTGCAGGTCGCTTTCGTGGTCCAGAAACTGGTGGGCTGAATTGGTGATGGTGGTGGTCTTTAAGTGTCGCACAGGCTGGTGTCTTCGCGGGTGGTTGTCGCGGCTCAACAGAGGCTGAGGAGCTACGGCACGTGACTGCACTGATCTAGCGCCGTCTTCACAACACCGGGTATATCCATCAACGAGGATGACGTTCTGAACAATTGCTGGAAATGTCCAACAAGCAATCCTTACAGATATAGTGATATATTAGATCATTAATCATGCTGCAATAAATATCCAGGACTACCAGGATTCTATCTCGACTATCATCAGTGGTATCTCGAAGCAAAACAAGAATAAAATCGCTAAACCCCGCCGATGCCGGCTTCAATCACAAAACTCCATGTCGCGCCTTGAAAATGGCGATCTTATCATCATAAAACAAAATCTCGCGCAGCCGAAACGTCACGCGTGATCGGCTGCCTTCGAGATCGGATTCATCTCCATCCGACGATGCGTGGTCCGACGACAGCACCGAGGTTGAATCCGCCGTGCTGGCGGCTCCGGCATCATCGTCGCCTTCGTCGTCATCCGTGTCGCTGGCCGACCAGGGCTCGCCGTCTCCGAGACCCTCGCTATGGCTGTCATCCGCATCGTCAAAATCAACCTTATCCCCTCGTTTCCCCTCGAGGATCTCGTAGCATTTGTTCTGCATCCCTACATAGCTGATCCCAACATCTGGGCGGATGGTGACAATGTCCAGTATTTGCAGTGCAAGCTCCTTGGAATCCCGGTGTATGGGATGGGCGATATGAGGGATGTGCAAGGCCCGAAGGTGTGGAACATTAGGCAGCCTCTGTAAGAAGTAGTGCTAGTTCAGGTTAGTAACCTGCTATAGAAAGACAGAGTATAGACTTACCCAGTCCTTGGAATGTACGGTCATCGACAGCTCACGCAATCGAGGCATGCGTCCACTAGTGACAAAAGAAATCATGTCGCGCGTAAACATCCATTTACGCCAGCGGCTAGTGGCGATCTCAACGCCAATTGCGGACCGCTCCGTACTATCAATGAGAACCTTTTTCAGACTCATTCGATGGTTGCGGATCACATTTCGGTAAATGGCGTCAATCTGGACGATCGAGTCATACATGGGAGCCTCGTGCAAAAAGAGAGTTTCGAGTGTGTTAGGAGCCAGGGTGTCCTTGATGAACAGTAGCAGATACGGAGACACGGCGTCCGTATGGATGTGTTTGATTCTCAACAAGTACTCAGATTGTCCACCGTCTCTCTTTCCAGCTCTCGGAGAAGAGCGAGGTGCACATGACGGAGGAAACTGGCGACGCAGGGACCTCCACAGCTTCTCATGGCCTTCGCAGCGCAGTATTGTCAGAGCCGTGATCCGGGTCCAATCAAGACTTTGTAATATCACTGGAATAGACAGAGACACGCGTTCTAATTCCAAAGTTTCCAACCTAAGCGGGTTGCGGCTGGATTCAACGTCTGAATTAGGCAGGCCAGGAGATAATTTGAAGACGGTGCTGGATGGTTTGGACGGCTCTTTGGCCCTTGGTTCCGGCGCTGCAGATGGCTGATCCGGCGAGGGTTCTGGTGACCCGGCGGGAGGAGGCGACTCAAGTTGAGGGTTCGTACCCCCGAGAACATTTCCATCAACATCGGGCGTCTTCTTGGAGCTTTCACTGGCCACTCCATGAGAGCACAAGTCATCAGTTTGGCCTAGTAGCACTCCTAACACGCCCCCAGCCTTCGGCCATCCAGTCATGGCCGTAGTCGTATCTCGGGAGGACCAGCCTCCCAGCGGTTTTAACCAGTCTGCCTGGCAGACCTTCGAGGAAATACCGACGCGCAACTCCTTCAACCGATCCCACGAACGCCGGATGAGTATAGCTGCTTCTTCAATGTATGACGACTCATCTATATCGAGTATGCTCAGGCTCTTCAATGGCGGCACTATAGACAAAGACGGATACTCGACATGTCCGTATTTATGCAGCAATGGCGAGCCGGCTGGGAGAGGGGTAAAATCGTTCTGTGTATCTGGAAGTGCGAAAGAAGACGCAGTCGGCGCAGAGCGTATTGGGCTCTCCGAGTTATCGTGCCATCGGACCCAGACGCGCTCTAGGCGGCATTCGTGTCCGGGCCGATTGGCAAGCGATGAGAGTGCAATCCACACATCCCTCAAAACCCCCGTAGGCATATCCCAGACGAACGTCTCCAGATTGACCATCCGAGCAATGGCCAAGGCGACTAATGTTCCCAGCATTTTCCCCGTCTCCTTGGTCACAGAGTATTCTTGAACCCAGATCAGCGGTCCATTCCCAACCGAGAACTTCCGCGTATATTGTGCATAGTAGTTCCCCCGCCGTATCCTCCGCATCTGGCCATTTTGTGTAGGGGTTTGGTCGTGGGGAGTGTTGCAGCCACAATGTGCGCAGGAGCCGGCGGGTCGATGCGTAGGAGGAAGCTCGTGAAAGATGTCGTCTCCCATGACCAATGTTGCCAAACCGTAGGAGAGAGCGTCAACGCCAGCAGGATGATCGGAAGACGACAAAGTGTCTGGCCAGACAATGTCGAACCGAGAGTACATTTGAGGGATCGCCAGAGCATGAAGGGTGGAGCACGTCAGAGCCAGCGACGTCAGATCATTCGTATGCGTTACCTGCAAGACGACCAGAACGGTAATAGATTAGTATCATGCAAGGAAAGGATTTCAAGGTAGTAGAGGAACGAGATAGTGCCACCACTTACCTCTTTGACAATTTCCTGCAATACATCCATGGGCAGGTCCAACAAAAGCAGCGGCTTTTTTGCTTCCACGGGTTTCTCATCCGCCGCAAGACTAATATTCGCCGTTTCCATCGCCAGAGATGTGGTGTCAAGGGTATTATCGGCTGCCTCAGGCCCAGCAACAGAGCAAGTCGATGGTTGGGGATTGTCCGATTTATCTTTGTTTGACACCGTGACGGAATCCCGCTGCAATGGCCTTTTCTCCGTCGATCTCTCGTCAGACGCAGCCGAAGTCGTGCTGGCGCTGGAAACGAAATCGTCCTCGTCCGACGATGCGCCTATGTCGGAACTGAACCGATAATCGGAATAAAGGCTGCTGGACTCGGCCATACTGTTGACGGCGGACATTGCGCGATGGTTTCCCAGATATGGATTTACAGGCAGAACATCACCAGTCGTGTCAGACAATGCGCAGAGAAGGCAAGGCGGGCAGCATGGAGGTCTGAAGTCGAGTGATTAGGTGGTGATAGATCGCTGATGATAAAGCGGAATTGACGGGTCGGGATCCGGGGTAGATGGAGAAGAGGAGCAGTGGAGGGCTGGCGTGGACAACGCAGGCAGAAAGCGAGTGTGGTACAGGGAAAAAGAAAAAACGACAGATGATCAACCACAAACAAACTCAGACGAGTTGAGGTATAAATAAATAGGCCAAAGTCGAGTCTGGTCAGGCCTCAGTCACTATCCTCGACTTGGGCTGAGGGATCGAGACGAGGAGCGACATGGGGCAGAGCTGCTTGCCTGCCTTGGCGATGGCGGCTACTTATGACTTTGTCCTCAGGCAGTAAGGCCGCGACTAGTGGCCTTTTAGTGGCCGCGTCGCCTGAGGCAGATCGTCCCCGGACTACACGTGCCGCGTCGATCATATCCATTCGTTGGTCTGAAGGACATCGAATGCATCTAAATAACAAAATATCAATGCACATAGCAAACAACAAAAACAGATACAACTAAGCACAAGAACAAATTACGCAGTGGAAGATTCAGAATAAAGCACGTCGCACACCCTTCCAACAAAGCCCTCGAGGCCCGTCGGTGCCACAGAATCCTGTGCAGAGGCTAATGCGACCGAAGCTCCGGGCATGAGGAGCACTCGAGACCCAACTTCAACCCACTCAACCGATGTGACAAAGGAAAATGTTATCTTCACGTCTTCTTGAGATGATGCTCGAGAGGCGCGGACCATGTCATTCACCTCGGACTCCCCATCTCCTTCCCGGTCAGCGTCGCCATCAAAGTTGAAGAACTCAAGCTCGGTTGGTGACGGTGGCCTTGAAACAACCTCATCCTCGGCAAGCGCAATGCATGTCACCTTCACTGTGGAGCGGATATTGGCAATGTATACGATGGCATTGCCACCCAGAAGCAACGGAGGTGAGAGCGAAGACGCGAATTCACTCGACGCAAAGCTAGCGACGAAGCCGGTATGGAACAAAAGAGACTTGGGGATAGAGCTAGATGCCTCGTTTAAACTGGCCAAAACAGTGCCCTTACGAACTTTGCCGAGTCGTGGTAATTGCCCCTTCGGTTGGGAAGGGAGAGGCTCGACTCCGACCGTGCCCACTTGATCCTGGATCAGCTTCTGGACCGGTAACCGCAGATTCCTGACGCTGACAACACGAACACGCTGCCATTGTGCTTGGGTTGGGAAGGTGGCCTTTCCGGATACAATATTTTGGACGAAAGAAACCGAGAACTCCTGCGACGGTGGCCTACCCTGAGCAGGATCCTGGTGTGGGTGCATCTCTGACCGTGGCTCTGACCTCGTCCGCAACCCTTGATCGAGGAAGGTATTGGTCAGTAGCGGCCCAATGACTAGCTCGTCCCCGATCGAGATCGCTCCGTAACGGACCAGTCCACACAGAACGATGCCTTGATTTTCTTTTCGAGAATGATCTGCAGAAGCAGAGTAGACTTTAGACGGAGGAATGGCAAAAACCTCGTCAATGTCGAAAACGTTGGTGGGAAGATGGGTGGGTGGTAATGACCTTGGGATCGAGATGGACCTGAGCGGAGGTCGGGTAGGGATTGGAACATATCGAAGGAACGCGTGCAACTTTCCGATACCGGTGCCATCGACAGCGCTCGCGAGAACAATTGGCACGACAGATGACCAATTGTCGGTGGACGCTATAATCCTTCGGACTTCTTGGCTGTCCTTCGGCTCTATGTGCTGTAGATCCACGGTCTTACCCGGTGTGTTCGGCTGTGCAGGGAGCATGGCAGGCCTCTTGCCGGCCGTTTTCAACACGGAGAGCACTCTGGTGAGATTGTTTCTCAGGCTCGTACGAGAGGCGAGATCCATCTTAGTGATCACCACGATTATGGGCATGTCCAATTTGACGCACAGTTCAAGATGCGACAAGGCCAAGCTGATATCAGTCGTTTGCTCCGTAGCACTGTTGTTTGACCCCGACGAGGCGTCATCCTCACAGTTAGCGGGGATGCACAGTAAAACATAGTGAGGCGCCCAACTGATCAACCCTCGCAATGTAGACTTCAGATAGCGGACTGAACCTGGAAGATCCGAAACGAAAGCAAGACGACCATTTTGCGCAGCAGCATGCACATCATCCCATGCGGCGACATTTCCTGACGCGTAGTTGATAACATTGACCTCCTCGGCAGATGGGACGCCGGCAGAGTATCCAATCAATTCATGGGCGACAGAGCTGGTGATGCCGGACGAAATCTCATGCCGATGTTTCAAGAGACTCAATCTGCTAGTCCCTCTGCCATTATCCAGTACGGACGAGGTCAAAGTCCCCAAAAGTGATGATTTTCCGGCAGTGCTTGGTCCAGAAATAGAGACACGGATTTGCTCCGTCGACGAGAAGCTGCCCTCTTGTGAAGTGGTCTGCCCAGCTTCGACCGATGAAGAGTTGTCTCCCCGACCTTTCCTGGGTGACGGTACCTTGTAAAAGTCCCAGTCCGGACTCACCAAGGCCTCGGCCACCCACAGGTCCCCGGTGTGGACTTTCTCATCCTCATGAACACCTCTAGCAGCAACGCCATCTATCCATTCGCATTTGCCCACAATAACGCGACGGAGGACCTCAACCTTACAGCCCAAGCTTGCAGCCATGGCCTGCAGATTAGACAGACTTTCCTCTAACTCATCCTGAGCCAGCCCAACGAAGGTTCCGTCGTCGGCAACGCCAATCTCGTACAAAGCCCCCTGGCTCTCCTCGAGACCAGGTAGCAAACGAGCCGGTTTCTGAGGAGCCCCTAGAAGGTCTGTAGCATCCGGAAGAACCGGCAGCACAAGGTTGGCCGCTGTGGAGGAATGGAAAGGCGACGACTGCTGCAGACGCCATAACAGCTGCGTTGTCAGGGATTGTAGGCGCTGCTGACGACTGAGAGTCGAGCGGTTTCCCGAAAGCTTTGGATTCGACTCATAGCTAGAAGGCGTCGGACCCGACGTGGACAAACTTGCGCGGGAATGGTACGAGCCACTGACGAGGTGGCCGGTGGATACTGACGCGTAGTATCGTCGCGAGCGCAGCAACAGGTGCAATTTGTACTCCGTGGGTCCTTCCTGGGGTTCCGGCTCCAGCTTGGTGATGCCGTAGTCCGATAGAATGTCGACGTCGGTCCGGTCCAGATTGGCGTTGGAGCGGTTCCGAATCACCATGCGGGTGCCGCCGCTCCCGGCTTGTTGTGGAGTGGAGGACCCGGATGTGGACCATGGCGAAGAAACCCGCGGAGGGTCAGGATCATAGGTGAAGATAGACGCCATGGCTCAATGACGTGAGAAATAAAGGCGCAATTGCAGAGACAATCGTGCGGAGAAAGCTGCGGTCCAGAATGACAATGGGTGGAATTAAACGCAAAATGCAAGTTCAAACAGAGCCCAGCCGCAGACGCAATAAGTGAGGAGGTAATAATAAAGAATTCAAGTCCCAGAATGTGTGATATCCTACGCATGTACAGTATAACCGTATTGGTATAGTCATTTTGGGGGGGGGGGATGAAATGGAGCAACGTGGACAGTAGAAACCGAGGACGCAAAGGCCAGAAAGACAGAGGACAATCGCGTCAGCTAAATAGGTCACGGAAAGCAATCATGCAGTCAGGGGGATTGACAATGCAGAGTGACTTAGAAGCAAACAGAAGACATGATGCACCACAAGTGACTCACTGCTGGTGTCCCTGAAATTCCAGGCATCCCAATGTTGTTCGCTGATGGCCGAGACGACGGTCATGTGATACATGACGTAAGCGATAGAACCATTCATGCCTCAGGCAGCATATGAAGATTTCCAGTCACCCAAATTCTTCGAGAGCGTTGTCATCAAAATGAATTTCACAGCTGCAGCTAAAACACTGCCGCTACAATATACAACCTGAGAGAAAATACCCTCCATATCTACACCAGTTTGATTTGCGAGTGCAAAGCGCAGATCACCCAGCACATCTTCGAGATACTTGATCTAGTACCCGAGATGCTATCAGTGGACATACACTATAAATAGCCCATTCTGGCACTGATTATCAAGCAGACAGGACAGTCATAGAAATATGTTGTTTGTGCTCCTTCATTAAACCCAGGGTCTAACTGCTAAGGATATCCTCTTCTGTGTATCTGAAAGCTAGCGTGTTTGTCACTTAGTGCTTCTCTAATTCTATACATCCAAATTTTTGTTGTTGCTGTCTAGGTTCATGACAAATTTTCCTCGTGAAGATTTAGTGTACTTCTCTGGGCATACCTAGAAGGTGGATACAGTTGACATGCTCAGCACAATCGCAGGCTATTACATATTTAGAAAGGAAAAACAGAGCAGGAACAACAATGGTGATAAATCTTACAGGGTATACTGCTCGCTTAGCCTGTAATCGCAGAAATCCGTGTAAGCCGAAGGATTGAGTCTGTCGCCTTGGCGCGGGTATGCTGGAATGTACTATAGCTAAGAAATAACGAGATGAAGCAAAGAAAACAGCAAACGGGGGCCGAATGAACGAAAATCATCCGCAATAGGTAAAAACTCCAGAGCAACCATTCTATGTAATTGGCTTATCATTGTTCTGTTGGACGTACCTTAGCGATCGAGAGTTGGAGCTGTAGGTTCTGTATCCGTAATAATTTCTTATTGGGCCTGAGCGCAGGTCGGTCGCCGCTGATTAAAAAGCCGAGTCTCCCGGACCAAAAAAGTACATCTTTGATCTCAACTTCCTTTCTCCTCATCTTATCATTCATCTCGGTACATCATGGGCACGATTATAATCACAGGAGCTAATGGCTCTCTCGCGATCCCTGCCGTAGAGCAGCTTTTGTCTCAATACCCCGATCACACACTGGTTCTAACCGTGCGCAACACGGCCAGCGAGGACCCGAACACCCAAAAGCTTCGCGATGTCATCTCGCACTACCACACGGCGAAGACATCTATTCGTCAACTTGACCTGGCCAGTCTTTCATCTGTCCATAAGCTTGCTGGGGATATCGCGACCGAGATCACAGAGGGCAAACTCCCGCAACTCACCAGCATCGTCTGCAACGCGTATTACTGGAACTTGGTGACTGAGGCCCAGCTGACAGAAGATGGGTATGAAAAGACGTTCCAAGTGAATCATCTCGCACATTCAGTGCTTGCTCTTCGTCTTCTGGGTCACTTCGGCCCGGAGGGTGGCCGTATTGTGCTTTTCAGCAGCGACACCCATTTTCCCGGTCAAAGCCCTCTTGAAAAGTATCCGCCTGTCATCCCGGACAACCTAGAGTTGTTGGTCAAGCCGCCGAATTATGAGAAAGTCGATCATATGGGGCGTGGATTCCAGAATTATTCCGTCTCGAAACTGGCGATCACCATGTGGATGTATGCGATAAATCGGCATCTCGAGAAGGTGAGGATGTGCAACTCATGACTAGTTACTTTCGAACGATGACACATTAGCTAATATATCTCGTTGTGTAGAATGAGGATCTCAAGAAAATTACCGTGGTTGCCATCAATCCTGGAAACTTGACAGATTCGCGGGCCCTGCAGGTCAACACGCCTACGCAGGTTAAAATTATGTCGAGCTTTATCATCCGACCGTTCTCATTTCTTTTGCGTCGCTTCATGGACCCGACCATGCGTTCTGCTGGTGAGGCGGCAGCCGATATCGTTGGGCTGGCGACCAGCAAGATCAATCCTGGGGAGGGCGGTTATTTCACTCTTTCCAAAAAGGATAAGAGCTCGTCCGGTAGTTACAACGAAGAGGTGCAGGAGGAACTGTGGAAGAAGACTTTGGAATGGGGAGGCATCAATGGGGGGAATGGCGCACTGAAGGAATTTTGATTCATTGAGGGGCGTTGGGAATGTTGATATTTCTCTGTTTTAGACTGTTAGTGATATGATATTTCTTGATACCTAGCAATTCTTGAATTAAGAACCGACCTCATTCAGTTGATGAATCATTCGGAGTTTTTGGTTCTGGTGAAAATTGAAGGGATGGTTGCAGAAGGGTGTACCTTCCCAAATTTGCTATCTATAAGAGAGGTCACCAAACCACAATATCACGTGCATGTATTGTGTTCGAAAATAAGGAATTGACCAGTGCTCTACGTAGTCTTCTCCTCTCTCTCCGTCTCTCTTTATCTACTCGACTGTTCTGCCTTGTCTCGACTCGGCCATAAATAAATTCAGCCGCTGAGCGACTGGTTTCTTGATTCGACAAAATAGATGCACATCCGCAGTTAGCAAGCGATTGGATAAAGTCGAGCAGTCGCCCGGTAATTCAAGGTTAGTACATATACCAATTCCCTCGAGCTTGCTGACAAGAAATGGCCAAGAAAAACCGAGGAAGTACGGCCCGCAGCGGAGTCATGATGTGCTGAATCCGCCCTTTCTGCACGTGTCGAATTATAGCCCCCTTGTGTCCGCGTTCAAATAAAGTGTCCAGATAGACGCTCTTAAGGTTATTCCTTCCGTGGGCCATGATATCAGTGGAATATATCCCTGCAGCAGTAAGATGCTGGCCCAAAACATCGGGACAAGCGGGAGTTTAGCGTGGCTGTAGAAGAAGCGACGAGAGTGAACAGGTTCTGCTAGAAGGTCAAGAACCAATTTTTTGAGCGATCTTAGCAACAGTCCTGGACTAACATCTTCTTTCCATCGGCTCAGGTTGTCGCTTTCGTTGCACTCCGAGCCGCCGGGCAGATGGGGCGCATAACCCTAGTGACAGATGGGTTAGCGATCAAAATGGCCTCAATCTAGAGGGGTTGTGATTGGCATCATGACCCACCATCCCAGACAAGACCGGGGCCGTTATGGGGTAACAACTCCGCTTTGAAATGCGTTAGAGAGGTTGGGCTGTCGAAATGGTCGTTATTAGTAGCTGACCTCATGCAATGCGACCCTTTTTAATTGCTACATCCCTGTTCGTCATGTGACCGGCAGTTGACGCCGACGACACCCCATCCTCTGCGCCTTCTCAACCGTTGAATATTTGTGGCAGGCCGAGCAAATACCACGATCATCATGTCGAGTAAAATTGTCAGCTTTGTGGAGGGTCTAGGCCTCCCATCGACCCGGTCTGAGGCATTGCAGAGCAGACTTGTTAAGGACAGTCAACTCCTAGACTATCTCTCTGACCAGAGGGTCTGACCAGAGGGTCTCCCAGAATGCCAGAAACGAACTGGCTTGCAAGTTGCTACAAGAAGCTCTTGGAGACGTAACTGTAGAAATACCCCAGGACGGAGCCAAAATCGAGGGTAGCTGGTGAGGGCGCTATCCAGCACCGAGTCTAATCAGACGCCTCCGATCAGACGACTGACCATACCCAAGGTCTGCGACTTGCTCACTGCCCTCGAGCTGTGTTATCCTCCCAGATTCAGCACAAGATGTATCCAGAGCCCTTCAAATCATCAACTTTTGTCAAATCAGATTTGCCATCCGCAGCGGCGGTCACTCGCCTAACCCAGGCTGGGCCAGTATCGACCAGTCAGGTATTCTGATCGATTTGCAAAGACTGAATCAAGTGACTGTCAGCGACGATGGATATGTGGCAAGTTTAGGACCGGGTGGACGATGGGGAGACGTCTATAAGGCCTTGGATCCGTACGGCGTCAGTGTAATCGGAGGACGCATCCCGCACATTGGGGTTGGAGGGTTGATTCTCGGGGGTACGCACGTTGGTTGAGAAAGCCGGATTCAAGGAAATGGCTGACCAAAAGTCCCCTGTAAAAGGAGGATTCTTTCATTTTTCGGGTCAGTACGGAATGGCCGCTGACAATGTTAAGAACTTTCAGGTATGGTCTATTCGCACTCGGAAATCCGGCGCACCCAAGCCCTAACCAGATTACCAGATTGTATTGGCCGACGGAACGATTACAAACGCAAATGCGAAAGAGAACCCTGATCTCTTCTGGGCCCTGAAAGGCGGGGGTGCCAACTTTGGTGACTCTACCAACAATATCGCAGATGGAATTGACTCGCAAAGCTAACTAGCCGAAGGAATCGTGACTCGATTCGACCGTTACACCCTCCCGGTGCATAGAGTATGGCGCCAAGTGGGCACATACAAGGTAGAGCAAGCGCCTGCTCTTCTTGAATCCTTCGCCAAATGGCAAGAAACCGGAGCCTCAGATGTCAAGGCTACTGTCACCCTGATAATCGGCCTAGAAACCGCTACGGTCGGATTGATCTACTCCGAGTCCGTACGCGAGCAGCCAGCGAGTTTTGCTCCGTTCAAAGATATCCCCCCCTTGAGTTACGCCATACCACCAGCGAATGGGACTGTGTTAGAATTAATCCAGATCCTGGGTGGCTCCTTTGCTAATAGCCCCACCAAGTAAGATGACACCTCACAACACCTCGATATTTTGGAGCCTAGATGTTAGAAAAAATCGCCGAAACGGAAAACAGAAAAAGCCCATAGGATATTTGGATCGTTCTGCTGACAGAGTTGGACCGAAAAATAATTAGTTTCCAACGGCATGATTATCGGGGCGTGAGTTCTCGAATCGATGCCCAACTATACAAAGAAATGTACGGTTTCTGGAGTGAACGGGCCCTCGCCGTTTACGAAGCCACCAGCGCTACGCAAACGTTTGTCCTCCAGCCGATCTCGGTGAACATGATCGACCAAGGGATCGAAAAGGGTGGAAACGCTATGGGAATCGCTCGAGAAAATGCGCAATGTCGGTTTTATTTCACTTTTCCCTGAATTTTCCCTATTGCCCCCCCTCTCTTCCTTCATTTCTTTTTTTCTCCCCTCCCCTCCTCTTCACTTAGTCCCTACACCCATCCCCAGTTCCGGAACACCCAACCAATCAACCCCACAGAAAAGAAAATCATGAAACGACAGCTTACGTCTAAGCTAACTTTCTTTTTCTTCGGCCGTAGGGTGGACCACTCTTATAGACTGGGAGCACGAGAGCGACGACGAGACGGTGAGAGCCGTTTCCATTGCTACAACCGAGCGGTGGAGACAACTTGGAGAGAAGCGGGGACTCCATGACCCGTTTGTATACCTAAACGACGCCGCAAGGGACCAGAATCCGCTGGGTTCCTACGGCGTGGAGAACGTCGCCAAGCTGAAGGCCGTGTCGCGGAAATATGATCCCCAACAGATCTTCCAGAAGTTGCAGAACGATGGATTCCTCCTCTCGAGGAGTCTGGCCCCGCCCCCTTCCAGCATCTAGTTCAATAGTCAGTCAATCATTTAGTGCATTTACCCAATCTAGGGGCTACCACGAGGAAGGCGTCGGAGCCGGAGCGAGTTCCGACAAGCTACTCCGTACGGGAGGGAGATAGTCTACCTGTCGTGGTGAAAGGTAGTGCCTCGAGTCAGTGACATGACATGACGGGAGGAAGAGAAAAGCGGGCTAAAGATGGACAGGTTGGGGATGTCTCATTCCTCGTATTTCTTTCCTATTCGTCGTCACGTCATACCACGAATGCATATCTTCTCCTATTACTCTCAAGTAGGTCGTATCTGCTGCTACTATCTGCTACTAACCAACCTAACTATCTTTCACCGGGAAATCGCTCTCCCTGCTGACCTCTAGCAAATAAAAACGTATATACTAACTCTCCATCTAGTCATGTTTCAAACCCCTTCCCCAGGGCGCAACAGAAACCCTAAAGATAGACACACCACCCCATACAACCAGACCCCTCAGCAGGGGAAGCGATGACAAAAAAAAACAAAAAAAAAGAAAAAGTCCTAATTCCAATTATAGTGCACATCTGTGAAATTGGCCCCTTTTTTCAGTTGACCCCTGGTTTTCTTTCTTTTCTTTTTCTCTCCCCCTTCCATGCGCTGCCTCAACAACAAGGATATTGTTCCTTCTCCCTCCCACCCAACCCTCTCACCATCTCCTAGACTAGCTAGTAGCTACATAGCTAGACAAACTGCCTAGATGCTAACTAGTCGAAACTACACCCCCCAACCCAAGTAGTAGTACTCCGTATCGAACGTTCTAAAACCTACTTTGACACGTGGTTGTGCCGCCGGCTGACTGAAGACGATGACGATGACGATGACGGCGACGATGGGCGAGAGGGATCCACAACGCTTAGACTTTTCCGTCTTTGATTGATTGATTTAGATTCGGCTGCATGGTCTACTCCGTTCCGTTCCTGAGTATCCGTACGGAGTATCCTCGTGCCTACTTTTACGGAGTGGTTTTTTGGACCCCATGTTTATCCATCTCGTGCTCGTGGCCTCATACCATAGACATTTGACAATGGAGTATGGATCGTCGATACCTGCTAATTTACCAATGCTGCGGAAACGGAACACTGCCGACTAAGGTACTATCTACAGTACTTACCTTCTCCGTACTCCGTACCTGTACCTGTACCTGTACCTGATATGTCTAGCAAACACTCCATTAAGATCTACCTTCTAGTAATTAGTGTGAATCATCATCTCCCACTCTCGCCAACCTCCTCAATAGGAGGCCGATAGTTCCACAAAAGGAAAAATCAGGCAACTCGAAACCAAAGCCCAAAAAACGCCCCCTTCGCTGGCTGAGAAGTGTCTAACAGAAACGAAATCGAAGGGGAAGCCACTAAAAGGTTAAATATAGTACTTTGGTATTTTTGTACCCAAAACCCCTGGGATGATTCAATGGTCCCCTGCTTGCTTGCTTGCTTGCTTGCTTTCCGTTCTATATACAAAATCCCGTAGTTCCAGATAGATGCTAAAGACAAAAAGAAAATGACAAGATGAAATGAAGAGTGAAAAAAAAACGACAAAAAATCAAAGGCTGTCAAAACCAGAAAAAGGGGGAAAAGAAAAAAATAGAAAGTCAAAAAAGAAAGAGTATAAGCCACAACGACGAAATCGAAAATGCAAATGGCAATGCCCAAACCAAGAAAGACCCATAAAACCCCCGAAGTAACTCCGTCTTTGGTAAATTAAAATCAAATCAGCAAAGTAACAAATCAAAAATAACTTAGGTACTCCGGTTGAAGGGTATCAGCGGTTCCCAATCTAATTTCACCCCCATTTGACCTTTTTTGGTTTTTATCATTTTTTTTCTTCATGCGTTTCTCCGTCCGTCAGACATCGATCCACCGATCCCGTTGAAGGCGGCACTCAGACCCAGGAGGATCATCTAGGCCTTTTTCAGCCACGAGTGAGACAATGCCAAAGTCAAAGCTAGTGCAGGTTCCATCAATCGGATGGATCGCCCTCCAAATCGGTCGATAGTGCTTGTGATCGTCGGAGTCGAGAGGTAACGGCTGAGGGAGGTGTTTCGGTCTGGTTCATTCACCCTAATTTCCTTGGATGAATCTCTGGTTGTTGAATGGATCGTCGCGGACGTAAGCATGTGTCGGTCTGTATGAGTGTCTGTATTCTAGTAGTGGTAGTAGTATGCCCATGTGGTTTTTTTTTTCTTGGATTTTCTGTGGTTCTGTTCTGGTGCCCCCTGTCGGGTTTCGATTCCGTCAAACCTAGCCGGATAAGATAGATAAGGTCGATTTAGGTTCAACGTGCTGGCGATCCGTATCGAATCGGTCCATCTATTCGATAGATGTCTCGCGGCCTCCGCCTTTGCATTTGCCCTGAGCCACGTGGATATTGCGAGCCGTTGTTCGAGTAAACACCGCGCCACAGCTAGGACATTCGGCCTTTGCGACGACGCCGGATTTCTCGCGCTGGTGTCGCAGGAGGTTGCTGAAGGTGGAGAATTCGCGGCCGTTGCAGCCATGGTCCCAGCATTGGGGCTTGGGTCGAAAGCTAATAACTCGGACTTGTTGTTCGGGATCTGATGAGCCGGCGTTCGGTGTGGATTCGGTCGACGAGTAGACTGTTCCTGGGTTGATTAGGCTTTGGGCTGGTGGGTTGACGCTAAGGGAGCTGGGATTTGAGCTGTAGGGAGTTAATTGGGTTAGTGAGATGGTTCGGTTGGGTTGATTAGCGGTTTGGAGTGAATTGCAGGCTTGACTCACGAGAAGGAGGAATTCTGGGCGAGGTAGTAGTCGGGTTGGTTGAGGAGGTAGGATGAGGGACTGAATATAGTCAAAGTTAGCAATCTGATCACTACTGATCCATTCCTTGGTCTTTTCTTACGGAGATGTGAATGCTTGGTCTTGTATCGTCGGAGGACTGCTAGATACTTGACTACTGGGGTACGAATAGGGGACAGGAGAGCTATCCACAATCAGACCAGGGAAATGGGCGCGAAAAGTCACGACTAGAATAATGCAAGCTTACCTGCGAGCGTGATGCCGACTTTGAGGCATAGATGGGTGCGAGGTGAGATACTGAGGAGCGGGAGCACTAGGCTGGTAGTAGCTCTGCGTGCTGGGAGGAGGTTGGTTGTATCCAACATGATACCCCGGTACTGATGAAATCGGAGGTTGCGAAAATGGTTGCTGGTCCATAGCCATAGAAGGGGGATGGAAAGGCTGCGACGTCCGCCCTTGCCAGCCGTAGTCTGTGGAGGGTCAGTTTTGGAAGCCGCAGCCAACGCGGGAGACAAATCCTTACTGTGTGGATTGTGTGCCATGGCTCCTGGTAGATATGATCCGGAGGCTGCGTACACAGACTGGATGGAAATTAGTTTTCTTCAAACGCCTTGCCGAGACTTGTATAGAATGATAGGACTAAAAGTACAGGAAATCGGTTATTGATGCACGTACCATGAATTTCTGACTAACTTTCCTTTTAATCTTGAAAAGGCTCGTGTGGTTGGAGTGTTTCTCTAGTCGAGGATAATACGGAAATTGGTGAAATTGAGGCGTCGCTGAACTTCAGCGCACTAGGTATTAGTTCGTGGTGGCGAGAAATGACGAGAAAAGCCTCGTGGGCTGTCCAGCTCTGTCCAGATCTCGGACCGACAATTCGGTTGCCGGCGGAAAGACCAAGTCCAACGTTTTTTAGGATGGACTCGGCAATTAGCAGTAATGATGATGGAGAGTGGTGTGCTCTCCACAGATACTGGCGGTGGAAATATGGGTTAACAATGGAAACCGAGACACGAGAAGGGCGAAGACAAGGACGGATATTTAAGAGACAGTGAGAAACATACAGTGCGTGTCTATAAAGTGTAGTCTGATATTGTTTGGCAAGGACCACCGCAGCCACAAATCGGTTGTTAAGTGAGACTAATGCTGACACGGTCCAGGATATATGGGAGGGTACGAGGCCTTTTAGCCAGAGGTCGAAGTAGCAAAGAGTATTTAAACGCCCTGGACGTGAGAAACCAGGAGACATCCGGCGCGAAAAATAACAAATCGAGTGCCAGAAATTCTGAGCAAGAAGAATAATAAAAATAATAAAGGCAAAGAGCATGAACTGGGGGGCCGAGAATAGTTCGTCTGGGATTTAGTTTGGAGCTCAGCTTATGGGCAGTGGCATTTCTTTTTAGTCCCAGGCTTAGTCTTATTAGGTAGTCTTATTATCATTACTATTATTGCTGGTGTCGTAAGTGCCTGGTTATCGTTTCGGAATGATTTTTGAATTATTTTTATTCAATTCTATTTTATATTTCCATTTAATTTAGTTGGTCTTCAATTTATTTTATTCTTTATTCTGGATTTTATTCGATTTTCGACGTTCAACCCTCTCATCCGTTCAGTCCACTCAGGACAAACCAACATTGTCTACTTCTCGCTGACTGGTCCATCCGGGAACTTTCCAAAGTTGATTTGGTTTGAGTTGATTTATTTCATTGTTCGTCTTCTTTCATCTTTGATTCGGTCGCGCTGGCGGCTATTGTTCGTCCATTTGGTACGGCCCTTAATCTTGACCCGGGAGTGGCCTTGGCCTGCCACGCTACGACGGCGCCTGGATTTTTGCGGTACGGATTTTGCTTTGGATTTTCGATTTGTGCGTGCCTTTTTTGTTGATGCGCGCATAATAATTACGAGCTAAGGGGAGAATTCGGAATACCAGATGCAGAATGGCCCTGCAAATGATTTTCGCCTTCCTGGACCTGGAGGGCATCCAATCCAGTAACGGAGCCGTCTGCAAATGGGATCAGGAATCACCTGGACTGGAAATGGACTGGGGGATCCACTCCGCAGGGCTTGACATAGGCAGCCGACGTTGGTCAATGGGCAAAAAGCATGGTTGCGCCGTGGAGTGGACGGACCCATTGAGGACGGAGCCTTTTTGAATCCCGTGAACAAGAAACAAGGTGCTGGAGCCGTCGTTGAGCCGGGGGGAGTAGGCTGGGCTCCCTAGTGTCTCTTCTTCTTTCGTCCACCACGGATCCCCCCCCTGGCCCCGGCATTTGGGGAAGTCCGAACTAGAAGGGTGATGGTCTGTCTCTTTGTTCTTGATTTTTCAGTTTCGGGGGTTTTTTTTTCTTATTCTTTCAGACCCTTACCTCCAGTTGCTTCAGTGTCTGGCGTTTCGCCTTCCCCTGTCACCCTGTCTCCGTTTTTTTTTTTTTTTTTTTTTTTTTTTTTAATTCTTTTTCTTTTCAGCCCCAAGAGGCTAACAAACGCCACAAGTAGTGTGGTCTTTTCCATTCTCCTTCTTCGAATTTCTTTGGTCGATGGACTGATTAGTGATTTGGGGGCCAAAGGTGCCAGGATATTCCCGATTCGTATATCGGAACCAGCCAGAGCGGGTACCGGACTCGGAGAAGAGTAAGACACGGCCAGACATACGTGGAGTCAACAATAATGGATCATCGTGATAGGAAGAAGGACAATTTAGATCCGGAACCACATGGCGATAAGCAATGGGCGGTTTAATTGGAATCCCCGTCTTTTGTCTTCCCCCGGAGGACAAAGAACGGATGCGATTTGTCCATGTCTTCCGGTCTAACAGAGGGGGGGAATGAACGAAGGGGGGGAAGAGAGGGGAAAAAGGGGAGCAACCCGAACAAAACAGGCGCCTGAACCTAGAATCCATTCGGGATTAACAGTGGAAGGAATGGTTCCCGCAGATGACATGACGATGATCGAGGGGAGGAATGAATCTTGTTCGGATGTATCAGGGCTTTTGGCCAATACGTCAATACGTCTGGCCCCCACTAAATTGGCAGAGTTGACGCCAGCCACTAATGGATCCGCTCTTTGCAATCAGCATCGCCAGATGTTATGGTGTGCTTTTTCGGTCTGGATTTTGGTATAAGGGGGTGAGGTGGAAGCTAGAACAGAGACCGAATTAGGGTTGGAACCTGATGATTCAAGGTTGGGGATGAGGGACAATTCGGCCGGCTAACTTTATTTTTTTTTTCTAAGATAGAGGTCGTCGCATCTCATGCGGTTTGGGGATAGTACGCAGTAGCTCTAGGATCTTAATTGAGTCAAATGAACAATCTCACGTAAAATAGATTAACCACGAAATAAAACATAATAAACCCACAGGCTGACCCTTGACATCGATCCAGAAAGAGATCGACAACCCCAAGCCGACTATCGTGATTACGATATCTGCTGGGAAAGACTGGACGAGCTAAAGAGTCCCCAGTGAAGTCATCTTCCGTTGGGGGACGCCCTTTCTCTGACTGATTCTCGCATGGATTGGCGAAGGGGGGGAGAAGAAACCAACACCCAGGTCGAAACGCCGGCGGGAAAACTGTTTCGTTCGGCCTCGACGGGCGGAGACGGTCAGACCATGGGCATGACACGTCGTTGCTTTTGGTTAATACGGTGGATGACGATGAGGATGCCTGAATTGCCCTGTGGGTGGTGGATGACAGCCACCGTCAGATCGCGGACCCTGTCTGGAGCGTGAAATACCCGCCGTGGGCTGAATAGTTGGATGGGAACGAGGACTTGGGCCCTTTTTTGCGTTCATGAATCATTTCATACTCGGAGCTAACATCAACGTCAAAACTGAAAAAGACAATTTGGAAAAGGAGGGGGCCGATACGGAGTAGAAGGGAAAATGGAAAAGCAGGACGTCGATCGAGACGGCAGGAATAAATTAATTAACCAACGGTTGAGGTGCAAACCCCATGACGCCGTCGGTGTCACTTGATGCGCCGCACTACTTCTTTCCTCCGTCGCTACTAACGCTTCCTCCCTGAACTCCGTAACCATGATGGCAGCCACTTTCGCCGGCGCCATTTCTTTCTCCACACATATCCTGGTCTATCCTCATTAAATGTTGGGGCCGTTTCTCGGCGACACGCTTCCGAAGCCGCCATGATCTGGGATTGTCAACTCCATGGGTCCGCGCCTCTGATGCTCGCCCGACTAAAGGTGCCACGCCCACAACGGACGCTCCAGAGCTCCATCTTCCAACATCCCCATCGCCACGAGCGACAGATTTGAACCACAGCCAGACGGAGAGCCCGAAAACGAGACGAGAGACATGCGGGACCGTCCCAACCGCAGATCTTTCCGATCGCCTCGACCGGAGTCCCTCGCTCCCATGGAATCTGTCTATCTAGTCGAAACCAATAACGCATTTTCTCCCCCCTTCCCCCCCCCCTCCCTTCCTTCTTTTTCTCCCTCTCTCTAATCTATAAAGTTTAAGCTGAGCCTTCCAGGATCAAACGATCGGCCGGTATCCACGTGCCGCGCACTTTTATCGATCCTGCTGGCTCTGTCTCTTTGGTTACTCCGTAGCTTAGTGACCTTTTTAGTCCGTCTTTCCCCGAACGGAGTACGGACTTCGCTCATACCGTTGCACCCTGGCGGGTGGAGAATGCTGACATGACCTTGAACGAGCCTACTATTGCTAACCACGAAGTGTCTTCTCTAGAAAGAAAAAGAAGATCCAAAAAATCACCAAATTCCCGCCACCGTTGGCACCGTCTCCTGCAAGCGCCGAACTAAGTTGGTCTAACAGACTAACACCCCTGCGCCCCTCCCTCCCTCCCTAGCCGACGGAGTAAGGTGCCAGACCATTCCCGCAGAAGCATTTGCGCGACCCTTTCAATTTCGCATGGGACCCTAGACAAGGTCAATACCAATCTATCTTCCGGCACCCCCTCATCTACTCCAAGCGCCATGTGGCATGGCATGTGGTGTGGAATACCCTGGAAAGGCCACGAGGATCGCATCATGCATAATTCCTTTGTCGTTTTTTCCCTTAATCTTTTTCTTATTTCCTCCCCCCGACAAAAAGAGTGACAGGGTGTCGCTCCGACGATTTTCATCGGGTCCGTCGCCTTGGCAGCTCGCGTGGTCGGCGTCTACGGAGTAAAGTTATTATTTTGTTCATTAGTACCGACGAATTAGGCAGCGAGTGAGTCAATCAGTCTAACAGAAGAGAATAGAGGAAAAAAGAAAGGGCCGGATCCGGCTCGCATATACTACGGAGTACAGAGTACGGAGCTACACAGTATGCAGTACGGTGTGATACGTGCCAACTTACTCCGGTGTAGTGATGCGACCCTCCTTCCAGCTCTAGTGTCCAGCTATTGACTGTTATATGAGCGGCCCCGGATCAACGCGAGACCCTTAGGGCGTAGTTCAGGGCTACATGCAGTGAACTCGTGCAAGGAGAACCCAAATCAGAGCAAAGTATTGCTTGGCTCCCCTGATTCTCGAGCGGATCGGCAGCTGACCATGCTCCATTATTTTGTGCGCTTCTTCCTCAATCTTTTCCGTGCATAGCATTCATTTGATCAATGATCACGGATCTGCGCACCGCCAATTGTCCCCTACTCTGCTAAGACGCGGGAGACGCCGAAATACCTGCCAATGTTTCGGACTGAACTACCAGCTGCAAGGCCTTCACGGCGACACGGCGAGCCGAGATCACCATTAGTTTCGAAGGGTTTGGGGCCGAGGGGCAGAAATGCATCCTGCACAGTTTTCTTTACTTTCGTCTCGAATATTCTAGGCCCTGTATTGGGGGGAAGTTCAAAATTGAGCTCCTGTCGGCTGTTGTTGGCAATTGGCCCTAGAATACCACCAAGAATAGCCATCCAGATGCTAAGCTTGCCTGACGATACTGGTTTCGTGTTCTCCTGTTACTATTTTTTCCTGCTACAGAAGGGGCGGCTTTTTGCTGCCACGGCGTGGTGAAAATGTGGCAGTGCGTCCCCCTTTCTTCTTCGTCGGTGAGCGGGGACGGTCGAATCCGACGGTGACAGAAAAGGAAACATCATCATCATCATCATCATCATCATCATCGTGGGGGTACTCCGTACTTTCTCTGACAACAAAGAAAGTGCTGGTCACAGAAAAAGTAATGCACAGCTCGGTTTTAAAATAAGCAATGGGAGATCGGCTGTGCCGATTCCCCTAGCTCCGTATGACTGTCTCATGTCATGTTACAGAAACCAAAATGGACTCGGAGCTGACGTCTGTGTCCGCCGTGGAGAGTATGTATGAGAGAAAGCGCAAGATAATCTCACTTTCCAAGTCGAAGTGGTTTCTATCTCGCATGACACCAAAGTCTGCCTGCCGCCAGCTGAACGAACGGGAAAAGCAAACATGCAGAAACTAATCCTATGCCAAGCGCCAAAACCAGATATGTGTCATGTCTTCGGCCCAAAGGGGAAACTTGCAGCCTCATTTTGACGGCGTCATTTCGGATGAAAGAACCGGAAGAAATGAGAAAAAGGATCATCTTGCCGGTTCATTGGGTGGCAGCAATCTTGTCTACACCGCCATTAATCCGCCGGAAGTCCTTTGTCGGAATAGTATGGGTCGTCACGGCATGCCATTTGGGTCAATCGGCTGTCCACGTGGACCTACTTTAGTCCCAAGATTTTCAATCCCAGGATGGCTTACCCAACTTAGAATGACGCTGTCACGAGGAATAGGTACGGAAATTGCGCTACTCTACACCTCATCTTAAATGTACGGAGTACGGAGTACGGAGTTCATTGAGAGATTAAGATTCCCATCTCGGGTTTGAGTTGCCTTCATTTTCAATCGAATTAGCATGGACAACAAGAACACTTCAGATGGTGGGATTTTGTTGAGTATGAATCTCTCTTAGCACGGCTCAAAGGCTAAGCCGCATTTGCCGTGATTTTATCACATTCCCATGGGATCACACCGACGTCATACTTGCTATGAGCCTGAATCCAGGATATTCTGTGTATGTAGCAAGCGGATCTACCCATCGCCATGCACGTCGATAAGGGTTGAAGAGGGATTTCTGGACCACTGCATACGGGCCCTCAAATGGCAAGATTACACTCTGATCTGTTGTTCTTCGTAAGATTTTAGCCCAATGGCTCCGTTTGACTCCGTGCCCGGTTCCTCTTGGGTCCGTATGATCACTGGAAAGGAATACTCGTCACTAACTTATGATGCAATGGAGAGGACGACTTTGTCTCCCTCAATCCCTCATATAGTGTTTGGAGAGGTGGCTTGTTTGTCTCAATTTCAACATACAAGACATTGTAACTCAGAAGTTATCATGTATGTACATGAATATGTTAAAATAGATTCCTGTTCCAGTTGATACGCATGGATTACTTGGCAATGCAAAGGGCTACTCGGGTCGCCGACTTGGAAACCGAAAAGGGGATATTAAAAGGACCCCGTGCTAGTGATCATTCGCAGTTTATTTTCATTTATTGTATATAGGTTTTTTATTAGACATGCCAATGGACTGGTACTAGGCGTAGATCCTGACGCCGGCATCAACGAGTTATAGTCTAGTAGAGACGAATGTAACCCAAACCAGACATGGCACTAAACAGAGGCACAAGCCTCGAAGTTAGCTAATTGCCTACTATTTGTGTAATTGTGTGCCACCACTATGTAGCTGCCTACACCGGTGTAGTTGGGCATGCCTAGTGTACTAGCAATCCAAGTCGTAAGTAGTAGCCCAATGACCACTTGTCTGGGCCTATGAAATGACACCAATATGAAACATTTGCATCCAGCCCTGCTCTAAGATCATAGTCATTATTGCCTCTCCGGCACTCGTTCTCCGTCCTTCTACACTTCCACTTTCCGTACTCCGGAGCCCTGAGTCAGACTTATAGTTACTATGTGTTTGTGCCCCAGGCCTGCCTCCAGGCTACTGACCTTCCTATTCCAGCTAGTCCGAGCCGAGCAACACGTGGTGGCTTATCTCAGCCCTGTGGGTCAACAATGACACCGTCTCGAACAATGGGCAGTTGCAAGCGAGGCTCCGTCCATCGTTCTCTAAATCCCCAGTGCAAAATGCCGGCCACCATTTTTGGATTCCGAAAGTTGAGTGTTTATCAATTGTTGGATTACGCGTTCAGCAGCAATCAGACCGGAATAGTGTGCAGTGGAACACCAGTCTTGGATGCATTGTTGCGATCTCCTGTCAGCTGAAAGACGTTAATATATCTCAGACGCTATATAGACGCTAGGACTTTGGGACATGGCACCGGCGATTTAGAAGCATGTGCTCAGTTCTCCAACAATACACGCGATCTACCAATGAGCCCCAATCATGGCCAATAGCACCTGGCACTACTGCAATGGACACGTCCACCATTTCCTACTCCGATTACCAACATTGTGGCTCAATACTAACTTTCCGATAGTCGGTACATCTTCCTTGTCGCTCGTGGTCAACCCCTCCCTGCGACGCTACCATGAACCGGGGGTTGGAGTCACATAATTCCCCGTCACCGCTTCCCCACTGCACTGGCTTGGCAGTTCCGATGCCGAAGAGCCCCAGGAAGCAGGGACTTTGGCGGCTCGTCGCGAGGCTGCCGTCAAGAAAGATGCAAATGACCAGGTCAAGGCCGTGGCCGATGTTGGTTCCCCGTTGTCGCGGGTGAACTGCTCGGCTAACCCGCCATCGCTGGGTGTGTACTCCTCCACCACAGACACGAAGCCATCCGCATATGTCTTGACGGCGTTGGTGAGGGAGGTATACTCGGTCGATGACTTGGAGTATGATCCAATGGTGACATTGCTGGCGATGTCCTTGAAGAAAGACAGGGAAGTGTCGGTGACGGACACGCTGCCCTGCTTGTCCCATTGATAGAGTGCGTCATACAGCACTTCTGCAGCCGCCAGGGTAGTAAGGTACCTTATTCTCGTTAGTATGGTCGAGGCTCAGAATGTGGATGCGCAAACACTAACCATGGATTTCCTCCCTGGTAGGTATCCTCCGCATAGCGACCCACTGCGGCTGCTTTGCCCGCACCCCGCCCCTCGTTAACGTTGTAGATCGACCGAAACGAGTCGACAACAGCCTTGTGGTTGGATAGCGCACGAGGAGAGCAAGGCTGGAAAGTGACATCGTCGCACGCTGCGATTGGGTCGAAGGTGTGAATGGATGCCAACAGAGAGTTGGCGTCTAGACCGCTGCGGCCACTTGTTGGAATGTTGGAAATAACAGCTGAGCCACCCCAGAAATCCTGGAGATGGCAGAGGATCTGAGGTGCCACGGAGCAGGAGTCACAGGTTTGACCCAGCGCTTCTGCGAAAGCATTACCCTCAACCAAGGCTCTGTGTTGGGCGGCGGTCGTGAAGAAAGATGAGCCTTGGACCTCTTCCCAGAGATCGAAGGTGCTTTCATTCCAGTATTGACCGACGTACGCCAGATCGTTCTGGACAACCGGCCAGATGTTATCTTGTGCCTGTGATTTCTTGTCTTTGGCAATCAGCGAGTTGCCATATGCGATCAACGCGGAAGCACGCAGGGCCGGGCCATCACGCTGAGGACGACCCCAGGAATCGGTGAATTGCGAGATATCGACGTAAAATTTTGGCTCTCCCAGCCCAGACCCGTCGGAGAGATCACCAGATGGGTTCGACACCGTTTGCTGCTTGGCTTGCGAGTTGACATAATCCTGGATTAGAGATTCAAGCGAGTCATCGCCGGCAAGAAATTGCTCGATGACCGCCAGCATGGTAAGGCCTGCATCCCGAGTCCAGGTGTAGAAGTCTGATATAGTTAGCAATGCAATCAGGCTAAGTTTATGACCTCAACATACAGTCTGGGTCCTCCTTCGACGGCGAGGCTACTACGATTCCCGCTGCAGCTCCTTCGACGCGCTCTCCATCGGCGCCGATATTGTCGAGAACCCCTTGTTTGGCGATGGGTGTTTGCTTTTCGATGAATGCGTCGACATCGGCCTGTCTCCTAAAGATGGGAAACCGTGGCGATGCCACCACGGCACCAGCGAGGATATTGAGAGAGAGTAAGGATTTTGTCAACATTTCGTCACTGGTGAGAAGAATAATATTAAGAAATTCAATGGTTGACTGAAAGCGGATGATGACCCTTAACTGAGCAAAACTGGCGGCCCTTTATATCTTAGGCTCGGTCCTCAGCGAAACTACATTGCATTACACTCTACAGGCAACGGGCCGATCACTCGGAGATAATTTTATTTCATATCAAGCTCACGCACTGAATGGGGGAGATCTTCGTCAAGATGCGCCAAAATTGAAATTCGGTTAGATGCGATCGTCCCGATAACTCTCCGCGGCGCAACGTTGATCTTGGATATCACTGGTCGAGCGCAGCGCAGCGGACATACCATCCCGGTCTAGTCGGTTTAGTCTGGACTTGACCACAGCTTGCGCTCAACTATTGGATTGCGATCTAATATCTTCAGATTAGAGTCAACGTCCGGGGCCAAATGAGTGCTCAGGGTTCGGTGAGGATAATTTCCGCCCCTGGGCATTTGTGACCAGTGTTATGAGAGGGCGGGGGTTTGCACGATGAGTGGTTTAAATTGAATTGGGAAGAGGCCTGCAGTCCGTGCAATTTCTGTCATGATCCCTGACAACAAATCCGGTGAGTTGCGTAGACCAGAGCTTATCCTGCAAGCATAGAAGCCTGCGATAGAATTGCTTGCTGTAGTTCCTGCATCTTTCTCGAGCGAAGAAACAGGGACCCCCAAACATTTACTTTGACTAGAAATCTTCACATAATGCAGTTCTTTAGTAATTTCGTCATAATCATCCAATCATTCATAAACCCTTAACGCCTGTAGAGTGGAGGATGGTTAGTATAGGGCTCTCACTTCTAACATCAAACACTACGCAACCCAAACCTTGACCTCCATACCCTCCTCCCCCAGCTGAATACGAGAATACCCCTTCCTACAGCATGGCCGAAAACCAGAGGCAATCCAAACTTGAACCAAGAGAAAGGCCTCCGGAGCGTCGCCTCCGGACGAACAGCCACCACATCACCCCGTCTACCTTCCCTCCCCCGGATCAACCCATCATCACCTCCCACCTCCCTCACAAACGCCTCAACAGCCTCCACCATAATCCTCACCGTCACCTCCGGCTGGCTCAAAAACGGCGAATGACTCGTCTGCAGCTCCCGATGTTGCACCCTCCCTCCCATCTCCCTCGCCATGCCCACTTGCATCCGCTGCGCCAACACCGGCAACCCGCGATCCTCAACCGTCCCGATATACCAAGTCGGCACGTCGCGCCACCCCGCGTACGCATATTCCCGGCCCTCGAATAGCGCCTTGAGACTCTGCGTCGTGAGCTGCGATGTCCAGTACGCGGCTGAGGACGGGGGCAGGTCGTGGTAGAAGAGCTCTTCGGGTGGCGTGACGAGCTCGGCGTACCCGGTTGAGGGGTTTATGCGCCAGCCGGGAGGTGGGCGGCCGAGGAATGGGTCCATGAATGCGACCCCCGTTAGGGTGAAGCCGGAGGCGATGAGGATTAGACCGATTACGGTGCCGTAGGCTGTGTCGTTGTGTGTGTTTGTGTCTGTTGTTTTTGGTATAGATTGTTGGGTTTGGCTACACGTGGCAATGCCAATGGTATTGGTGTCGGCGTTGTTGGCATCGATATCGGCATCAACATCTCGAATATTCTCCTGCTGATGCTGCTGCTGCTGCTGCTGCTGGTGATCCTTCTTCGCAAACCCCCTGATAGCACTATTCCCCACCATCCCCCCATACGAATGCGCCACGACAACCACATTCCGACCTTGGCTGATTTCATTCGCGATAGCGGCGCGCGCAACATCGACGTCATCTTTGAATGTCGCTGCGGGGTCTCCCGACGTAGACGGGAGCGTGATTGCAGTGCATTTCAGATCGTGGTTGTCTTGGAGGAGTTTGATGACGGGGTCGTAGCAAATAGGCTTGTGCCAGGAGCCGGGGATGAATACTAGGGTTGGTGGGTTTGACATGTCGGTCGGAGGTTGGTTTTATGGATGATGGAAAGTTGTTTGTTGTCCGGGATTTCCCTGGAACGGTCTGGGCTTGGAGGTGTCGGGATAAGTGATGAGTTGGGTTAGTAACTATTGCCACGTCCAGACATTGTGGACCGAGGCACTAAGGCGTCTAATTACTGAAATAGGCTAGCTTATCAGGATATTGTCCTGAAGTTAAACAGGAATAGATAAGTAGTGGTGTGGCATGAGGGATGGGGCTGTGGTAGTAACAGGTGTGTAGTATGAAGCTTTCTTGCTGCATTATCTGTTGGAGTCCTGTACATGAAAGCAATCGAAGGCTTTGTTAACCTTTCTCAGTCTTCTGAACTAATTGAAATATCAAACCAAATGTTAATTCAAGTAGTAATGATGCAGCGCAGCTTATAAACTGTTTAGGTTACGGAAGCCACCTCCGAAAAACATGTTATAGCACAGAAATTTCTTGCAATATGGTGGCTTAGCTATCCTTTCCCTTGTTTACAGAAGCTTATATCTGCGGAAGCTCTCTCCGCTGTGGCTTATGTCCGCTTTTTTCGAAGAATCAGTCGACCTCAAGAGCCACGGATCCCTGCTATAAAAACCCCTGGTAGGCGCAGCAACCTGGGGATGCTCACACAACCTGCAAGACCAACTTCCATTCTACATTCATTGACCATGAAACTTGTTATCCTCGCTAGTTTATTCGCCGTCCTGGCCACCGTAACCGCAGCACCGCATCATCGCTCAAAGGCTCATCATTGCAAAGCCCATTTCTACTATTGTGGATGGGATCTCCAGAAAACAGGTAAGTGGTTTTATGGAAAACATCTCTCATCTACCTAAGACTTCCCAAGTCCAGATTTTCTGACTGCTATCTACCATATAGGCGAACACTATACACTTGATATTATAAAAGCATTAACTGAGGCCAATACAATTTCCGATAAACACCATATCGAGGAGTCCTTGTTCTACTGCAGACCGTCGGCCAGTGCTGGTGTCAGATACGAGAAAACATGTGCGGCCAGGTGCCATCGTGCTAGATGGGGTAACGACTACTGTGTTGACTGAGTGGGTATCTGTGATGGCTCTTTTTTTGGGTGTTTTCGGTCTGATTAAAGTAATGGTGAGACGTTGCTTGATTGGCACTATATGAGATGGGGTTTGAGCTTCTCGATATTGGGGAATTTTTGGCGGCTTGGAGAGATGGCTTGATTCACATATCTTAATAAATTTTCATCTTGGCGAGTTTAGTAAGAAGAGATTTAAACTCGACCTCAGTTGAATCTATAAAGATTTTAGCTCTTTGGCCGTTATAACATGCTCGAGTAGCGGAAGGTTGTTCTGTATGCGATTGAGGTAGTAAGTCGTCCCTAACTTGGACCTTGGCTTTGAGAGACTTCACTTTCCCACATGAAGATATCACAGTTCTGCAATCTTCATACATCTACACCATCTCTATTCTCGGGTTCTTTCCCTTTTACGGTCTGCGAAGTGGGAGATGGTTGAGTGTCATCGAGAGGTAATTTAGACCATTAAGCTTCATACCTATGGACAATCTGGGGCTGTAGAAAACTGTAAGATTGAGGGACGTTTTGGCATGTGCGTCCATCCATTAGACCGTGCATCTTCATATCCCAGAAAGGCAATGGCCCAATAACCAACACCCCAAAACTCACCCCCGATACAACCGCCCAATCACCTCCCCCAACTCTGTCTTCCCTCGCTGCACATTCGGCACCTCCCCTGGATTCTGCAACGCAGCCCCACCCTCCAGAAACGACAGCGTCATCTCAACAAACGGCTGCACGAGCGGACCCGGCAGGAATTGTGCAAAGAACGAACCTAAATCCGTCTTCTCAACCGGCTTCACTTGAACCTCTTTTTCTACCGCATCTTGGAACGCCTTCTGCACGTCTCGAGAGTTATAGGATCTCGGACCGTGCAATTCGTATATATATGGACTCTCGGGGAGAGGGGCTGTGCCCAGGAGCTGGGTAGCGGCTGATTGGCCGATGTCTTTTACTGCGATCTGTGAATCTTGTCAGTTTAGGATTCTTCGGGACTATGAGTGAACGGAGGAGCAGGGAGGGCTGGGAAACTGACCATCGGAAGCTCATACTCCAACGGCGTGATAGTGGTAAAGAAAAACGGCGGATCCGACTTCACTGTTGGTATGGCGGTTGCCCAATTTTCCATGAAATAACCACATCGGATGAAGACGACTTCTGGTGCTGCATCTCTCAAAATCGTTTCTGGGATATGGTTTGCCAGGATTTCTCCCTGTCGGGGTACGGATCAGCTTAAACGGTTCATATGTATGATCAACGCATCCATCGTAAGAATGAACGAAACAATCCAGCCTGAGAAGAAAAGAAGAAAAGAAAGAAAGGGAAAGCGTAAGACATACCGTACCACTCTCGCAATGCGCCCCAATACTCGACAAATAAACCACCCGTTTCACAGCTGCCTTCCGAACCGCAGCCTTGACATTCTCGGCCGTCGTTCTCGCGCACTCGAACGTATCTGCGCCATCGAACCGCGGAGGGGTGATCACGAAAAGCGCATCGGTGCCGGAAAGATCGATCGTCGAAGGGTCGTCGATATCCCCTTTCACGGCGCCAAAGCGAGGATTAGATGCGAATTCATCCGGGACTTTGGAGAGATTGCGGTAGATGGCTTGGACTTTCGCTGAGGGGCTGTCGTTGAGGATGGCGCGGATAGTGGCTTGCGCGGTCTGGGTTGATCCGGGAAGGATAGTAATGGTCATTTTCTCTGCTGGTTGGGTTTGAGTGTGGTTTTATTGAGGTCTTGGTGGGTAGATTCAAGTGGAGTGAGGAGGAATGGGTGTCAGTGGTGGATATAGTCGATTATATATAATGTCGTCATCTCGTATTTGGGTCCGTGGGACGTCACGGGAAGTATGTATACATGTATATCCCCTCGTTTGCATCCTCGGCGCCATGCCACAGGATCTCGAACAGGCAACCGATTGAATGGATATGTTTGGAAAAAGTAATTGAATTTGGACAAAGGGTGCCGAAAGTCACTTTGGCGGACGGTTAGCTTTGGTGGTTGGTCTGTGCCGTGTTCTTGTTCATCAGGCGGGATTTTTGACTCGTTACCAGAGGTAATGCATCTATGGAAGGACGAAGAATACAATCATGTTGTTGAAGGATATCGTGAAAGATACATTCCATAGAGTTTGTGAATGGTTGATGTTTGAGGAATGAGAAAGTGACTCGAAGCTTAAGGATGTTGACTATTTGCTCTGTAATTGATATAGCATTATATATTAAAATAACAGGCATCTCAACCAATCAGCTCGCATGGCTTAGTTGGTAAAGCGCATGACTAGTAATCATGAGATCCTCGGTTCGAATCCGAGTGTGAGCATTTCTTTTTTGTCCGATTTCCATGCTGCCCCCCGGATCAAGAACGGCAAGTGGTAGACGAATCTGAAGTGTTGTTCCTTTTTCTTTTCTTCCTTTCCCCACTCTATAAGATAGAACTGCGAAAACCATCTCGATATGAATCAATTTTTCAACAACACCGGCCTATTCGACAGAGACAAGGGAGTTGAACGTGTGTGCTATATTGGATTAGTCATCCCTTATCCAACGCCATCGACAACTCGGCCATTTCTTGGCATTCGGACAAAACTAGGAGATACGTAGGTAGAGGCATTGTTTGTGTGCAGATGCCCTGTCTTACTTCTGACCTAAGAGAGTGGAAAAACTTGATAACTTGCACCGTGTTTGGATATTGTCCGCTTTATATTATGGGTCCCCTTCCGTCCCGCTACCTCTACCGCTGACAGCAGATTCAATTTCCGAGTACTAGAGTACCAAGAGTGAGACGTACCACACAGCCTCGATGACCCCTCATACCAAAGCACCCTACAAATGAAAGCCCGGTTCATGGGTGGGGTGTAGAAAATAGCGCGCATCTGGACTGGCTGTCCTATGTAAACGTTTGAATTGCGTTTTTTCCACCCTCCGGTCTTGGGAGCTGGTTCAAAGGCTAAGATAAGCTGGGCTAGGACCACTCTGCATGCCGTATCCGCTGTCACAGCCTGCATGCCCCTGATAGGTGAAACAATCTGGATCAACTAGGTAGGTAGTACCGTAAGCTACCTACTACTGTACGGAGTACTCAGCAGTATCAGGCTGTCAGCCCCAGTCCAAGTCCGGTCTAGAGCCTGCATTGTCCAGCGTGTATCTATTCTTGATCTCACGGCGTCCATTGGCTGGATTGCACAGTAATCTGCATGGCGCTAAACTTCATTAGGTCCCGAACAGGTCTGTATTTGAACGTCTGATTGGTCAGGTCGCTAATGACATCATTGCCCGGATGAGGATGCAGCGCTAGACTGTTTTGGGGTGTAGATGCAAAATGATAGACCGGTCGAGAGGGACGAGAATAGAGATGGTGAGAAGAGGTTTGGGGGAAGAGTTTTCAGGGGAATGGCGAGGAGAAGGTATATAAATCTGGTTGTGCGGTAGGTGGAAGAGAGGTTGATCATTCATTCAATCGGGCCTTTCGTTATATCTATCTTTCTTACCATTCTTTCGTTTTTTTCTTCGTTCGCTCTTTTGCATCTACATACATACATTCTGAGAAATATACTGCTGAGTCAGTAATATCAAACATTTATTTCTTATCGGACACTTTTATCATCGGTAGGTGGTCTAAGAGTGGTTCAAGAGTGCCTGATAGCACAATACTGATACTTTATCAATTCCCAGATACTCCAGCATCATGGATAAGATCTCTCGTGAAGGTTTCATCGTCCTCATTATCCTGGGCTGCATCGTTTCCGTCCTCATCGGCTACTCCATTCACTCCATTGCCACCGGAAACTTCAAGAACGACCCGCAAGAGCGCGAAATGTCCGACGAGCAGAGACTGTACATGCGTCAACTGCGTTTACGAAGTTTAGCCTGGATGGCTCGAGAAGCTCGGGTGAAATATGATGACCGGAGTGCCTCCGGAATGGCCTAGATGACACTGCAGCATGGTATTATGATAAAGGAATACTACGCGGATGGGTCTAGGCATACGGCTTGCTTCAGGACGCGGATAATCAGACTATGCAGACTGCTGCAGTCTGACCGAGTCGAAACACACGGATACGACATGCTGCCTGCATAACCACGACTGGGATTGATCGGTACAACCATCAAGGACATCGAGGAAGATAGGGCCGAGTGTGGAGAGATGACAGACCAGACCGACCAACAGTGATATCGGCAAGCAGGACTTGGCTGAACATTATGAGGCTGGGATATAATAGTCATGACCATATATAGAAACGCGCTATGCATATAACATCAAACATGATTCCATACCATCGTTCAGCTCATGCTCTTCACCCCATTCAATAGCAATGGTTCGCTCAATAGTCTACCGGCACGACGTCGTCAACCCACTCCCACAGTCCACTGGTTGTGTCGTATCGATACCGCATAAATTTCATATAGAGTTGATCTGGTCCCCGCTTCCATTTCGAAAGATCATGATTCCCCACATGCCATGGAGTGTCTTGTGGTCTAAACATGCCAACGAATTTGATTCGAGCTTGATTGGGAGTGATCATCGGGTTTGAAAAGACGCTATTGGGAGACTGCGGAGGGGTCCTGGGTTTTCCTGGACGGCCCGAATCTGGCGTTTCTGTCAAAGAACGACCGAGCGTGTTAAAAACATTCTCATCTGCAGTGATTGTGGAGGCGGGACTCATTGCGTCTGTATGACGCTGGGGGTTTAGCATAGTACTGCTAAGGCCCTCCTCCATTTCTGCAATCCCTTGAGCCAAAGCTGCACCAGGAGTGCATTTGTAAAATCCCTGTACCTGGGGAGATTTGCGCAACAGCTGCAACGCTTTTGCTCGGATAGAACGATGGCGACACTTCATTGCTGCTAGAAACAGTGGCAGACCCGCTCCCATCTCGAATGTGAATGGCGGCTGAGCACCATTCAACCCGGCCGACAGTTCCAGAGCTATTTCAGCCTGATTAACGATAGTCTGAAAGTCGGATATGTGTGCATCGTAAATTGCTTCATCTGATGCCAGACAAACCGAGGCGATAATTTTGGCGGCGGCATAGTATGTCAGAAGGTTGGCAGCTGCGCTACCCCGTGGCTTTGGAGTGGATGCGAAAAATCGCTGGTATGCACAATGCCAGTCTTCAATTCGTGCTATGAGAGCTTTCTGTTGAGCGAAAAATTCCCCTGCTACATGCAACTCGCCACCGACAGCTAATACATGCTCCTCTGCGGCCCGCTGGAAAAGCATAATTTCCGAAACAAGGGGCGTGAGAGCCACTCGGGCGGAGTCGAGGGAAGCAAATTGGTTTCCTACCATAATATCGTGAGTGCCGATGAGACGACTTGGAGGAACACCAGAAATGGAAAGAGCAATGGTCCCTAATCGTAGAAAGAGAGGAATGACAGTGTCTTTGAGAAAGGTTGTTTCCGCGACAGATATGCCTCTCCCGATACCCTTGTTCATCAGATCCAGGATGAGGGTTTCACCCTGTCGGTATAGCTCTAATGCCGATTCCACATGACCTTGGAGAGTCTCAATGCAGACAAAAAGCACACAGCTTACCAAGGCCGTGTGCGTATCGACAGTCCCCCGGTCGATCTGGCTCCGAATGGTGGATAAGGACCGCGAGTACCAAGTAAGCGCATCCTGGTGGTTTTGATCGAGAGTCCGAAACATCTCAGGATTTCGACGCAAGAAAACTGGATCTAGGCATGGATCGGGACTCTCGAACAGCGCGCTGATGGCGTTCACGGCATCCCAGACAGCCGGCTCCCTTCGACATACCTGCGGGACTACTTTCCGCCAGAAACCAAGGTCTAAATCTCCTGCCATGAAAGAGGCCGCATGCTCGGAATAATAAGCGAATGCACGACGCTCCCGCCATACCGTATTCGGCGAAGAGGAGAGGGAACGGTCCAGGATAGAGTTGGTCGACGGAGTTGAGGAGAATGTGTTGGATACAGGGCTATCATAGTCGCATTTGCGACCAGTGCTTGTGCAGCGCACACAATGTGGTTTTTCTTGTCCACATTTGACTTTGCGGATTCTATGGAACGATTAGTGGGTTTATCGGTGCTCAGGTCTGGTAGAGGTATGAGCTTTACCGGCAGGTTCTACATCCCAAACGAGAACGGAGAGGGATGATAGGCTTTCGGATCGAGTAGACGGATGCCATGTAGAAAATCAGACCGAAGGGCCGAGATGATCCTTGATGATCAACGCAACGGTAGATGAAGGAACGACCGACAAAGTTGGGGGGGCCTTTTGGATCTGGCCGGCGCAAGTCTGCCCCAGGCACACGCCAGGTGGGGCTGGGTTGGGGGCGTTTCGGGTCATCGAACCCCCCCGACAGAACATGGGACAGTGAGACCAGGGCAGACTTGGCGTTGGGTTGAACGCGCACTAATTGGATTTATTTGGCGCCTTGCCACCGATAAATTAACTAGCAACAAATGCCCTAGGGAATCTGAGGAACCGGGCCAGTCGACTAGATGAAATCCAATAAGGCAGCTCAGGGACGCCGATGCCTGAGGCTGTATGATGCCAAGCATTCCACTTACCCTTCCTGGCCATCTCATGTACACCGTATGTAGCCTAAGAAGGCTTCTTCTTCCTCAACAGCCATTTCAATGACCGTCTCATTAGGTTTCGCTTATCAATTTTGACCGCATAAAGCGCCCCTCAAGCTAATAGGGATATCAGTAGAACTGAGACTCTATATCCTCGAAATACTCTTGCTCTTTTCGCCCCGGCCCTCCAAAACCAAGAAGAGACAAACTGAACAAAAGGAGGGTTGATAGATCCGTTGATACCCGAGAGCTTGAAGACAACATACAACATGCAAGGTACAGAAACTTACAAGGAAAGCTAGGTTGTGTAATTTCGGCAGATGTGGGGAGAAATCCTTTGAGCGCCTAGCTTGAAAATATAGGCAGGTGCTGGGATACATAGGGCAAATATATAACTAGAAACAGGAGTATTCAGGGTATTAATAGCCAAAAGCCAAGCCGCAGAGAGCTAAGCCGAGCCCGGTTAGCACGGATCCTGTCCCCCGAGCCCGCCAATGAGGGATGCGCATTCGGTGTTATTGTACTGCCTGGTGGAAGGCTTATCCGGTAGGTATACTTCAGGTAGAGCATGATAGACGTGAGGTATTCTGTGTAATGTTAACAAGGCTTCCATGATGCTCCTAATCCGCCGTGTTATTTATACGGCTTCAGAGCCCTGCGTTCAAGTATTGATAGAACTCACACAAGCTTCACTTTCAGCTCACCTACTCATTGCCCATCATGAGCCTTCCAGCCTTTGCGAAGTCATGTCTTTTGGCAACCACTATTCTTGCTTCGATACAGAGTACCCACGCTGGTGCTGTACCACGATTCCGGCGAATGGTGAATGATTGGAACGCGGTAGTTTGATCTCCAGTCGAAAACGCCCTTCGGACTTTGAGCTGACAATAGTTCAGATTGTTCCTTCCTCGAAACTCGAATGGACGCCATGTTTTCAGAACTACACGTGCTCTCGACTTGAAGTTCCCCTCGATTACGGAGATCCGAACAGGGGTAAAACGGACATTGCTATGATCAGAATAGAGGCAAAGAATGTCACCAAGGATACCCAGAGTCTGCTCATCAACCCTGGTAAGAGTGCCTGAACGAAAACAAATTCCGATATCGAACAAGGCCGTCTGACTGAACAACAAATACTAGGTGGACCGGGAGTTTCTGGTATCGACACCATCATGGAATATGGCGCGTCTTTGGGAGGGATTGCCAACTTCCAGCACCACGTTGTGGGCTTTGATCCTCGCAGTGTTGGACAGAGTGGACCGCGTGTGGACTGCTGGCCCGATCATCCTGAGCAACGGGCCCAGTTTGAAAAGCTGTACTATTCCGAGACTTCCAATGCTACCGCCAGTTCTCTCGGTAACCAATATGCAGCCGCGGAGTTCTACGGCAAGGCCTGCACATCTACGGTCGGCGGATCGCACGGAAACGCCTCGTACATCAGCACCCCGGCCGTTGCCCGAGACATGTTGACTTACGTCGAAGCGGAACAGATTGCGGCAGGCAAGCCAAAGGAGGAGGGTAAGCTGATGTTCTATGGCCTCAGCTATGGAACTCTGTTGGGTGCAACCTTTGCGCATATGTTCCCCGATCGGATCGAAAGGATGATCCTGGACGGAGTGGTCGATGCCGAAGACTACTACTCGATGAAGTGGCAGGCGAATTTGTTCGACACCGACGCGGCGTACCAAGGGTTCTTTGGCTTCTGCTTCAAGGCTGGTAAGGAGAAGTGCTCATTCTGGGGTTCTTCGCCACAGAACATCAGCGATCGTGTTGATAAGATCTTGGCCGGTCTCAGATACAGCCCGATTCCTATCCCCAGCGGAGAATCCTGTGACATCCCACTTCTAGCGACCTACTCTAACCTCAAAACGCTTTTGATGCAGGTCTTGTATGATCCGCTCAGAAATTTCCCTCTCCTAGCAGATATTCTTGCTGGTTTGGAGAAGGGTAATACTACGGCCTACTCGCTCGCAGTGACGAGTGGATCTGTCCTACCGTTCAACCCGTGCAACAACGGAACCGTCGGATCGACTCAAGACTCCCCCGTCCTGATTGAATGTGTTGATGGCCATGGAGGCCACAAGATCCAGAATATCAGTCAATACGGCAACTGGGTTGAGTCATTGAACACTGAGAGCGAGTTTTTCGGAGAGGTCTTTGCCACTAGTTCAGGCGCGGCTTCCTGCCGGTCAGTGGATGTCACTCCACCAGAGACCGGAAGGATCCATGGTATGTACTCTTCATATCAATTTGCTTCACCCCAGAATAAGAAGGTTAGCTAACAAGACTAGGATCCATCCTTGACCGCAAGAGCACCTCGTTCCCGATCTTGTTTCTCACCCAGCAGAGTGATCCAGCCACCCCCAAGCGAAAGTATGTACAATTGAATTGACCAGAAGTAACACATAGCTAACAGTATCACAGCGCCTATAAAATGTCTTCCGTGTTCCCCGGATCTGTGGTCCTCAAGCAGGACGCAGTCGGCGTAAGTGATTCCTGTTCCTAATGAAGACAAAAGCGAAGACTAACTGATTCTGTCCCAGCACACTACTTTCATCAGTGCGTCTAATTGCCTTTTGGAGAATGTCCAGGCTTACTTGACGGCGGGTCAGCTTCCTGCTGCCAATACGACTTGCAAAGCGGATCAAGTTCCCTTCCAGGATGCTTAATATTTGGACTTGTTTCTTTTCTCATCGCATCATTGACGCAGAATATCAGGCGACGGCTCACAGAGATAAATATTGATAGAACTTTTAGATGTTTACTGTGTCAAGCAACCGCTGCATACCAAATCAAATCGAACTCCGTATTGAATCTGTGACTGGCAATTAGTTCTCTCTGCTGGCGCTACCAGCTTTCAATCTCTCCAAAAACGACTCTCTGATTCTTTCGACAAGCTGCATGATTCGACCCCTGTTCCTCAGCCCATTTTTGAAGTACCAATGGTGATCGAAAAGAAGCTCTTCTAGACCAGGACAAAGAGCTTGCTAGTCTACCCTGGAACGAGCCTGAATTAAGTCGTCAACTTCGAAAACCAAGCGATTTCTGCAACGTATCAGCACGTATAGTTTCATTATTTGAATTTGAAGGGCTAAATTAATTGCACGGACGAAGGTCATAGGCACGTAGGAATAAGCCGGAAAATTAATTTCTTCCAACTTTTTGGCCTGCATCTTGAAAGTACCAAGTCCTGTCGACCCGGATGGGTATATTTAGTCTTCATCCTTCTCACGAACTGGTGGAGGCGAATAGAATGCTGATCCACATACAATGCAGCCATCACGCACGATTGAGAATCTCCACGGGAGTTCCACGAAGCGCCTATTTGGTTCAATTTTGTGAATCTTTTAATCATGGTGGCATTGTTGAATTTGGCTTAATATTAGGAAAATGGCTTTATATACGGCTTTATAAAGCATGGAGACTTACCTGAGGGCTTTAGTGTTCGAGTGGTGTCACAGAGGGCGTGTGACACATAATGAGAACAGAACTTGCTCATCCACGGAATTACTGGTAAACCTTCAGTCTGGGTAGTGTATGGAAAGCCATGATAATATAAAACACTCTAGGGCAATTCTTTGACTTTCTATTACCCGCTATACATACTGGTCTAGGTATTAAATAGAATTCACTTCCTCAATCGCTGTTCCAAAACAGCCAACCGAATGCGACGGACGTGACGGTCATAGCCCCAGCAAAGCTTGCAAAGAGTATTGTCAAATATGGGTTCCGCGCGGCAGGGGAAACCGCCAGCCCGAGAACAGAGTTCAGCGCTACTGTCAACATTGTGACGGCCTGCAAGGTAGATTTCATATGTGGCGCAGCTTTGTTATACGCGTACTCGGATCCCGACACAGACCATAGCACCTCTCCCAGGGCACCAATAACATGTACCGGAACCTGAACACCGACGCTGACGCGATTGGGGTACTTTCCATTCTCAGATGCTGGACAATGTAGGGGCATGTCGTAACATGGCGGAGCACTGTAAACCACATGCTGAACACCAGAAGCAACAGCCATGGATGCTGCGACCAATGCGAAACCGAGTGTCATTCGAACAGTGGCTCTAGGCGACAGCTTCATCTTTTGCATGTACGGGTATACAAATTTCTCGGTAATTGGTATAATGATGAGCACGCAGATTGGGTTCAAGCTTGCAAGGGCATCGTTGGGAATCCCATGGGTAAGCATCTGTCCGGCTTGCGAGATTAAGTTGGTCTGGTTCTGATCATAGCATAGCCAGACGATCGGGTATATGGCCCTATTATCTCTGTTAGCGCGGGTTATGAACGGGCGCAGCTAGGAAAATATACCAGACTTTGCAAGCCTGCAGAGCTTGGCGAAGGTCTTCAACAAACTGTCCATCCCAAGGAACAACACGTCCATGTTTCTCGAGTTGTTCAGCCGGCTGCGCAGCATCAATGCGAAACCCACCCTTGATAACGCAAGCCAATGCACTCAATAACTTGGCCCGGAAGCTTGCTTCGGGTCGTCGGCGGACTGTAACATAGGGTTAGTCATTGACAACGTGCTCCTCGCCAGAATATACTGACAGAATTTGTGATGTCCTAGGATCAAAACCAGTGTTCCAAATGCCAGTGCTCCTAGCGCCAGCAAGAATGATGTCCAGAAATCAAGGAACTTTTCCATGGAAGTGCTGGCCAAACCGGATAGCGCGCCGACATTATTGCACCAGTAGAAGATGCTGTATACCCGCCTGACTGTCAGCTCAGGGTCCACGATAACACGTTCGCCAGTCTCTAGGGTAGCGACATGTTTTTTGCCCCCGCCGACTTGGTCCGCTATGGCACGTTACTACTGTCAGTGAATAGTCACTCAGTGTCGAGGACTCGGAAGAAATACCTGTAAACGGGGCAACACTCGACTTCACACCACCCACGCCACAGCCAATCAAGACAAATGCCCCAATGAGACCACCCAATCCAGCACCGGCGTCAAGCGCTGGTGGGATCGAAGTGAGCATGAGTAATAGTATACCAGCGAGGTATATCCTAGACCACGGTTGGTATGAGACCTTCAGAGCACCGAAGGAATCTTACCCGCAGGACACAACAAGTGTCTTGTATGGACCCCAATGTCCATCTGCAAGTACCCCTGCAAATATTGGTGTGATAAAGCAGAGTAATCTCAGAAAGGAATTCAGAGCAGTGGCCACTGATTGGCCCATATCTAGGGCTCCGGGACGCCCGAAATTTTCCCGAGGATTTTGAATATAATTCTCTAATCACATGCGTCAGTTGCTTTTCGGGAATACAAGGGTTGGTTACTCACGTAATGGGGCTTGTAGAGCATAAAATGCGAATCTTTCAGCCCCGGAGAAGAGAGCAACCAACCATGCCGTAGCTTTGATCTTGCTTCCCGTGTGTCGCAAGTTTGCTATTTCTTCTGGAGTCGGTTCAACCAGATCAACGTGTGCCATAAAGTCACTTATGGATTGATCTGTTTGTGTTTCACTGTCGCCCGCTGACTGCAATTGTGCGTTGCTTTGCTTTTCAGAGGAGACGACCATGTTTCTGTAGAAGTAAACATATGACTAGATCAAATCCGCTTGCTTTCCTGCAACTTTTTGTGATTGAGAAGGGAATTGCCTCGATTTCGAGGGAGAACAACTACAGAGAGTAATTGGAAGGATCATCCGGTGCAAGTAGCGGTATAGGGAAACATCGCAAATCAGGCTGGACATATACTCGGAGTAATCGGACTACCCCGGAGTGGATCCCAAATCTGACAGGTGGATCCCGCACCCCGCGGAGTAGGCCGGAGTATATCGGAGTACCCACCGGCTTAACCCTAATGTCACCTGTCTCTGTCGGACTTCCTCTCTCTTCTTTCAGCTTTCTTTTCCTTCCCATATATCTAGACCATCAATCCTCAGCGCGCTCACGTCGTTCTTTGCCATCTCGTAATGATAAACTTTCCTCTAACTCTCACTCGTACCCATCATTGGTTTCAGGAGACAAGGCCGATGAGCTGAACCTCAACCACGCAATCACAAGCACAGAGTTCTATGCTTTCTTACTCAGCGCTACCCGGCATACTAAACAGTACAACTTTGCAGGAATGCAGTTGCGATATTCTAGGCCTTCGTTGGCGGAAGGCTTAGCGGATCCTGCACTGCATTAACCCTTCTTAGGTCATACGATGTTAATCAGATTGGATTCTTGCCATCAAGGTAGGCGGCCTACCTATGAGATGTCTCTGTTACTAGTGCCCTTTCTAAAGAAGGGGTTTGTCATTGAGGCTAATCATTATTCAGGCTCCATGGTCAACGTCGTATAGTTGTTCTCCGATGGCAACCGAAAGGATTCATCTAGACTTTGAAATGGAGTCTGCAAAAGTTACTAGCATAGTGCTGTAACACAATGATGTGTGCGGAATCTTTCCGTCTCAAACCCCTCGACTCTAGCATGGCTGGGTCGTGATGAACTTTGTCCTGTCTTCCGAATCTAACAGGAGGAGGGAGACACAGCCTATGGTGTTCGTGACTTGGATTGTTACCATATCAATCGTGGGGGGTGGGGGCCTGAAATGTGGTCCTGCATTGTACCTATGGGATCAGATGTAGTGACGGCCGCTCTTGTCAAGAAGGACTTGAGGCTACAAAGGTATATTCCACATTTGTCTGTCTTTGAAACCTTTGAGAGTTACTAGAGTTACAATTCCTTGTGAATACCTTCAAAGAGGTTGTTGAGTCTTTCGACATAACACCGGAAGATTCCTATGGGATGCACCCATAGGCCCACGAAGGCTCTGCTATAAAACAGGGGCAACGGCCACTCAAAACGTTAACAAGTCCACTAATTCACTTCTTCCCTATTTGGTTTCCGATCGTTTCAGATCACGTATATATAGACGATTGAACAATGACACCAAAGCCAGCGAGAAAAGGCTCCATCACAGAGCACACCGTACTGCCGGCAAGCAGACTCATGCCGCCGGATCTCTCCTCTCCTACGTTTGAAGATCTACTTGAAACAGCGCTCTTTCGAGTATACGATGCAGCATTGTGTCTGGACACGCGACCACCAAGACTGTTCCCAACAGTTGAGACGGTGTTTGGAGGATACTTTACGGAAGATGACTGGCGCATGTATGGTGACTTGGAGACAGCAATGGGAAGAATGAATTACATGCTTTCAAACCTGCTTGAGAGAGGCATACCGGCGAGTTGCCTCCCTACTATAAGCATGGTTCTGTCGTCCTCCTCTGTTCTTGCAACTTGGAAAAAGGTCGTCCATCTTCTGGAGGGTCATGCCAAAGAGGAGTCTGAATGGATCATCGATCAGATGCAAAGCCAGCAGCCATCCTCATCACAATTTGCGAAGTCCGACTTCATAACAGCCCCAATTGATTATAGAACAACTCTTTCTGTTTCAGAGCACGCCATGGATTTGTGGGACCGTTCGTTATCGGAGATTACTGTACAAGTATCTCAAGGTCAACTCGAGCACTCAAAGACTTTCCTGCAGATCTTCGCCTTTCTGAAAGACCCGTTAGGAGGGCTAGAAAGCACGTTTGACAGGGCTGTGCCATTGTTCGCCTACATGATGGCTTCCCTAGATACAAGTTTGTTATCTCTATCTAGTTCCTTCGCTGCAGTCGCGCAAGCTGCGCAAGAGGCTTTGTTTCTCTCGGATCCATTACTAGAGAATATTGACTTTGTTCATTTCTCGGGCCATCAGCAACTGCCATACGTGTACGTGGCCTTGAATCAGCTTCCGCGTTCGGAGTTCAGCATCCCCAGCCACGTCCTTCACATCATCGAAGAAATGCTCACCAGTGCGGAACAATCGGCCCTTCACACATGTGAAATTGCCCCAATATCAGTCGCCTCCTACCCAAGTCTGCCAATTGGACAAGGCAAGCACACAACGATAATCATCGACGGTAACCATCGGGCCACGGCAACCATGGTACTCCGACTGATTGCCCTGGAACCTGTCGTATTGAAAACGCAGGATCTAGATGACGTGCTTAGTGCATTCTGCACTGACCACGGCCTCAGCCTGAAGTGGAAAATCGACCTGGCTGATGTCTTGGCAGCTATCCGAGAGAGTCCGTGTTCCACATTGATCCGAGCCAAGATGCACCTTGTGCAAAACTTCCGGACAGTTGAAACTATCCCCGCGTTGGTTGTCCGGGAAGACAATTTTTTTACGGCCTGTCAGCAGCGACCGGCGCTAGAGGACCGTCCCCGGCTCTTATTGCCTATACATCAGGCGATCTATAATGATGAGAAATTGAAGTTTGCCTTCCCACAGGCAGGGCAGGTCCATGGACGAGCGGTTGGATTCAAGCCGATGCCACTCTTGCATTCACCTAGCGTGGATGTGCCTGATCTGGCTAATAATGCATCAAAGGGAGAGTTTCGTGTTGATGTTTCAACGGTTGTGGATTTGGAACTCTGAGGACTTTTGCATGCTGATTTATATACGGATACTTTGATGGTAGATTATACATCTTGACGTGATATATTTCAATTTGTATCTTCTATGCTCCAGTTTCTCCCCCAATCAATGCTAAAGTTGATACTTAACCCCCATTTTTTTCTTAAACCACATTTTGTAATTTTCTTCTTTAAGATCTACCAGGATTATAAACCCTGTCCATAACGTACCAACCAAATACAGAATTGTTTTTGGCGTCCAATTTAAGACCTCAGAATGTCGAGGTACTTCTGAAGCCCAGGGACACCGTCTATAAAAGTATAGGCTTCAACACCCTTGGCCCTCAGAGACGCCACCAGGATACGCGAAGTATCTCCATTGTAATCGACAACAACCACCGGAGGTCCTTTCTTGAAGATCCACTCCGAAATGTGCTGTTCCTCAAGCAAGCTTTCCAATCCTTTAGACTGTTCAACGAGCGTGTTGATTTCGTCAAAATTAAACGGCGTAATGGTATCAGCAGTCAAACCCGGTAACGGCGCACTAAAAGCGCCCTTGACATGGACAGACTCAAAGTCAGATCGTGCGCGCAGATCTAGGAAGCGCACCGAAGGCGATTCAGTTGCCCCGTTTGTTAGGGCTTCGTCGCCGCTGACAAAACGAGCCTTCTTAACCTCTTCTACAATCTCGGGCATCACGTCAAGGATTTCCTGGGGATCGATTTCCCAGCGGAAGCTGTACACGTTCTGGTCCACTTTGAATAATTCCTGTATCCCGTTAGACATAGAACTCCCTGATATCGCCCTCTTTCTGTACCAACCTGATTTCCAATTGGCTTGAATTCCTCAGGACCAAGCTTCTTGAAGTACGTCTCGATGTGCTTCTGCGGCAGATCACAGCAGACAAAGACGCACGAGACCTCCCCAGTCCTCGGATCCGCGTAGTTTGCCAGTGTGCCGTTCTTCTTCTCCCTTTCAGCGAACTCAAACAGCCCTTGCAGAGCCATTCCACTCGAAGGGCCAGCAATGATTCCCTCGCGTGAAAGCCTCAGAGACAAGCGGTACGAGTCCTCGGACGAAGCCACCTCAAGAAAATCAACCACATCCTTCCACGGAAACGGGCTCGTCTTATGCATCGGCTTCTCCCTAGGCCCAGGGATAATATCCGCCTCGGCATTACAAACACCCACCACCTTGACCTCGGGCTTCTGAGACTTCAAGTACTTGCCCGTGCCAGTCACGCAGCCTGTACTGCCCATCCCCATACAGAAGACGTTGATCTCAGGTAACTGTCTCCAGATCTGGGGTCCGGTCCATCGCTCATGCGACTTCCAGTTATGTTCGTTATCGTATTGGCCCAGATTCACGACCTTGTCGCTTCGCTTGCCGAGTCCGCGAGCCCATTCCACGGGTCCCCGTGGATCGGTGGTCTCGGTGTATGTTGGTCCGCCGTACAGATCGACCTTGAGGCCGTAGAATTGAAGTTCGCGGACACGGTCCAGCGCGGCTTTGTTTGAGACGTAGGCGGTCGAGTTGTCGTTATCGTAGAGTACTCGAGCAGCGATGGCTAGTGAGGTGACGGTCGATCCGGAACTGACTTCCACGACGTTTTTGTTTGCGGAGGAGGGGTCGTGGAGGAGCATGTTTAGTGCTGGATTTGGAGTCTCGTGTTAGTATATTTGAATATGGAAAAAATTTCAGTGAGGTCTGCTAACCAGGTAAAGCTTTCACGTTCTGCGCTGGAAGGCAGGTGAGCAGCTTCGCGTAGATTCGCACGCCATCTGCATGGTATGGGTTGAGCTTCGGGGGTAGCTCGACCAACGGCACAGGAGGTTGCTCATCCGGATTGAAGAAGTTTCTTATGGAGTCGGCACCTTTGAAGACGTTGAGGGGGTTGGTGACAGACATAGCGATGTTTACGCGAATTGATTCTATTGCAGTGCTATATCCAGTCTTACTGTTCCCAAAGGATACAATATTTTATAGCACACTACGAAACGAGAATCAATCAAGCTGCGGCATAATTCCGCTGCTGACGGTCTTGAAATTTGGATTCCTATCCCTCTCACCAGTAAGACTGGTAGAAGTTTACCAGACCATGGAGGAATCGTGCGACGCAACGTAGAATTCTGACCACCCTCATCGCTGGGTTGCGCCAGCGTCAGCATTTTGTGGGCTCGAATGGGCCCATTGAAGAAATGGGAATAATTAAATCGTGCTATACTCTCACGTAGGAGCCAAATCCTAGGCTATTGTAGTTCTAGAGGAGCATATCGCGAGATGAGGCTTGTAAGCATTAGGTTAGGGGTAAATACATCTGTCCGGTCATTACACGCAGTAGTCATGTTTGTCTCGTCTAGCCCCTGAAGTCTAGTGGCGAAAGCAAAGAAACCTTGACAATTACGGGCTTCCTATGTTCAATTTAGGTATAACCATGGTATTTGCGATGTTACACTGCGGAGGTTGTCAGATTTAGGCCGGCAGTAGTCAGGGTCTTCACGGGCTGACGCCTGCATTTTAACCAAACACGGACTAGTATTGCCACCGTCGTACTTTTGTCCTTTAACTTTCCTTTTTAATTTGGGCTTTTCTTGGTACTGATTTTGTTTTTATAATCGGATCTTCCGAGATCATAAGTCTAGTGTGATGTCGGACCCCGTGGGGGATCCTTCGGCTTTCTTCGGCGGCGCGGTCCCAGGACGCCTCAATGAGGGCCTCTAATGCAGAATGAATAGATTCTGGGAAGGGTGAGCATGGCATGTAATGGAGCTGGATAAATATTGTTGAGGTTTCTTGCAGAAGAGCCGCTTACTATCCTTGACATCTCAGCTATACTCTGATTAGTTTATCTGTACCATGTACAGCCATTGTCCCTCAAGCACGGCGCCCAGTAAGCCACCAAGGTACTCTGTCTAATTGAATAATAAACCGGGACAGGAAGATCCGTGTTTAACCGCTGGACAGCTGAATGTGTCTCTGCAGGGATCTCATCCTCTGGACAGGCGCACACAAGCGTGTCCAAGCAACTCCTTGGCAGTCTGCACGCGACATCACATTTCCTACCCTCGGCACTTCTGACCTCAAGGCAGAAAAGGCAGAATTAACACGCCATCTGGAACACGGATGGTTTATATGGTTCTGGTTAATGGCTGGACTTACTGTGGGGCGTCGGAGTAACAACTCGTATTCCTCGGAGTAAGCAGTAGTTACCGTTTCGGGAATGGGTTAGGTCTGTCTAGACGATCGCTTTATTCTTGGGACTTAATTGGCAACTGCCCATAGCATGGTATCTTGTCGCGTTGTTTCTTTGATTTATACCTGTTGTATCTTCTTTTATACTGTCGGAGTAAACGAAATTGAATCGTCAAGGGTCAGAACGCCGTCGAGATGGGTGACGCTGCGACAGTTCTGAGTGCCTGGTTTAAGACCATAATTAGCCATGATAAATCCGTTGGCCATGGTGATGGCGTAGAAGGCTATTCTAATATTAAGGTCTCTTGGTCGCCTGTGGATGACTCCCCAAGGACGGATCGTGAAGACTACTCCCTGGTCTTTTTGGATGTTGGTATCAACGGATCATCGGAGGTCGGCAGCGAGAGCATCGAACATGTGCAAAAGTACGTTATCTACAGAAATTTTACGGTTTAACTACTGGCTAACACAGAATTAGTGGTGGTCTGCAAGATCTGCTGAGTACAGTCAAATCGTCAAATTCTCTTGTCACTGGGGAGACATGGAATGGACGCGTTCTTCTCGTCGTTCCCGCACGGTCTGGTTATCTTGCACGAACCAAGATCTTCGAGCAGCGCTTTATGGGCTGTTCAGGCTTGGGGTTGTTCCAGGACCGAACTGTCTTTGGAGGAGCCACCAAGCCTGGGAATAGCCAGGACTTTCGCTCTCTACTTGACAGCTCTGTTCTGTTCATCGTGCGGCCACAGAATGATCAATCTTTGATCGAGGAGGTTGCTCTCCTCGAAGAAGTGCATGCTCGGATCAACTTCGAATGGCTGCTTGATGCTCAACCGAAAGAGAGAAAGCTCGCCATTGTTGATGGCCATCTGAATCTCCCATCCTATCTCCCGTTCTTCAACTCCGCGTCCGCTCTCGGTATCAAGTTCGTGCTTCTTGACAAGCCGGATCACTGGCTGACAGATCCTTCTTTACGGCATTTGTATCATGAATTTGTACCGATCGACATGACGCCAAACGAAGAGTTTCATCTACGCATTGCTGAAGCTGTCAAAGCATATGGACACGTGGATGGCATCTGTGCTATCGCAAGCTATTGCCTTCTTCCTGTCGCCAAGGCAGCTACCATCCTAGGCCTGCCGACAGAACTACCAGAAGCCGTTGCCTGTGCTGTCAACAAGTATGAAACAAGACTTCTTGCCGGAGGTGCTGAGCCAACAACGCTTGTTTCATCTGCATCCGAGCTGGAGGAACAGATTACAAGAAAGAAGTTTGCTCCGCAGTACCCATCCATTGTCAAGCCAGGCTCAGGAACTGGGTCTGCGCATGTGTACAGAGCCGACAACGAGACGGAGCTTCTCGAAGGGGTAAGACGGACGTGTGAAGGGTCCAGCAAGAAGGCGCTCATCGAAGCCTTCATCGAAGGACCAGAATCCGACGTCAACTTTGTCCTTCTAGATGGCGAAATCATCTTCTTTGAAATTTCCGACGACTTCCCCAGCCCCGGTGATAACGGGACCATTGACAGCGACTTTTGGGAGAATACAAATGTCCTCCCTTCCAGGCTACCAGCTAATGAGTATGCCATTGTGCGTGATAGCCTTCATCAGGTATTGCTAAAAATGGGTCTCAAAACGGGCGTTTTCCACCTTGAAGCTCGCGTTCAGAATTCCTCCATGGAATTTACCGGCATAGACGGCATAATCGACCTCCGTCCAACGAAAACTGTTAACAGTCATTCACCACGCTGCTTTCTCATCGAAGTCAACCCCAGGCCCCCAGGAATGCCTGTCGTTTTGACATCTGCAGGCGCCTATGGCGTCAACATGTATGACTTACACCTACTCGCCAGCCTCGGAGATTACCAGCGGTTCCGAGGACTCGCGAAGGCATTTGACCAGGACAAAATAATTCCATACCACGCCAGAGCGTGGAGTCAGCTTGTGTGGTTAAGGGCTGATAGAGGTGGCCTATGCGCCTCTGACGACGTCTGTGGTGAATTTCTGCAGCGCCTGTCCCCGGAGGACCGAAGATTGATCACCGAATCGGTGTGCTTTTTCCGCAAAGGCCAGCGCATTCCCGAGCCGAAGCAAGGGGTTGTTTTGTTTGGGGCTTTCTTTATTATTACGTCTAGGAAGAATCGGGATGATGTTCTACGCGTGTCTAGGATCTTGCAGAGGGAGTTTTTGATTCCGGTAACATCTGGGTAGGTGGGCATCAGGATATGATTCCGTGTTTGAGCGGGGGGAGGGTCTCTAGAATGAATCACGAATACTGCCTTAAGCTCTACCAAAGCGTCTAGTTCAGGGCTTTGATGAATACGTAAATTCTCGTAGAGAATAAGTCAGTAAAACAGCGGATCTGAATAAGAACAAATTTTCCTGCCTTCAGTAAATGATTACTATGGGGGCAAGGCGTTTCTGCAGCTCAAAATAGATATACGCTAATCGGACTCAGTACTACGATATACCATCCGTCAGATCTGAGATCGACGGGATCGCACGACCACTACCGAAGGGCATTTCAGTGACATCTGGAATATCATCCTAACGTGGCAATTTGCAGCATTCCCGGGGTACATCACCCATCCCCGAGGCCGGACCGAATTACCGGGGCCTGCGGACCTTGTTCTGTGATCCTTGACAACGTCAGAGACTTCAATAGCCACGTGCACTCCGGGTAATGGACAAAGAGTGACATTTCCTGTTTTCGGGCTTTCTTACCTTCGAGGTAGTTGCCATTTTCCCTTATAACTCAGTGCAAGGGGACCGACAAGAACACTTGGAATAGCATCTGGGCGGAAGGAGAGGATCAGTTGCAGAGGTATCTTGCAGCACAGCATGGCACAGGCTAAATGTCCACAGTGTTCTGGCCATGATTGAGAGGGTGCAATTCTGCCGATACTATGGTCCTAACAAAACAACTGTGGACTGGGGGCCAACACCAGCGTGGTCTCTCAAATCATTCAAGATCATGTAAACATTGATATCTCCAAATCACAACATCTGAAACCGAACAAGACAGAAAATGGCCACTCTGAGAGGGCTCAGCCGCATTCCACGCATTTTATCCTCCATACCATAGCCATCATAGTCTCTTACCAAGCACGGGAATGTGAGTAAATGATTCCATATCAGAGATGACGCCGCGGAGGTGCAGGCGGCTCTTAACTTTTATTCTAAGAACCATCCGTCGCCTGAAGAGAGAGCCGCCCAGCTTCAAGCTACGAGCCGTCAGTTTGAACTCGAAACAAGAAGTCGTGCCCAGCTTGCCCAACGATTTGTAGAGCTCGAACGGCTTTATACGGAGGCGTGAGTGCATTATCCTACAAGAAGAGAACAACGCGCAACAGACGAATATTCGCCTTGTTAAGAAAGTTCAAACGCAGGTAGCCGATGACTCATTGTGATCAGAAGCTTGGGATACGGAATAATGAACGGGATCTCATTAGGGTCAGTTATTAAAATCCTGTGGTATCTTATGAACATTGTTTGAAAAGAAACGACCGCGTTCGAATATTAGGTACTGTAGAGTTGATCAGGGAGAAAAATGATTGACTTTCAGGGCGATGCAAGACCTCTTGGGAGCCTTCATGTCCGAATCACTCAGTGGCTCTGTTATTGCTGTCCAGTTCATGCCGGAGTGCCGACCTACCGCCGTCCTTACTTACAGGCAGCTCCGACGTATCCTCCGTGACTCCCGAGACATCCTCGCTTCGATCAGAGTGACATGGCGAATACTCTGAATCAGACACAGCTCCTTTCTTGCCCTTTCCTCGTTGTCGTACGATGAGGGAAATGGCCGTAGCGATTATAGCAACACCAGCCCCTGATCCTACTGCAATGCCCGCAATCTCCCCGTCTGACAATTCCTTCTCCTGGCCTTCCGGGAGCATCAGAATGGATACGAAGAGATTGACCGCGCTCATGGAGCTCCCCAGGCCGGGGTTACCGTCGTATGTAGGCTTGGTCCATTCCGATCCGCATACTGTCCCGTTGGCTGACCCGCTACACTGCTTTGCAGCAGCAACCGCAGTTGTTCTGAGAAGTGGCACGATTTGTTCAGCGGTTTCGGGCAGCAGGTTGGCGACAGTGACGAGCGACGACGAAAGTAGTCCTACCATGCCCTTCATGTTGTTGATTATTGTTTCATCAGTTCCAAAGGAGCCCCGTGGGCCGAACTCAGTCATGATATTGTCGATGAAAAATCTTTCCATTGTGCTCTGAAGCAACCCATCTGCTCTCTCTTTCCATGATAATCCGTTTGTCTAGCTGGGTTAGCTAAACTGCTAGCCTTCCAAATCGCCATCAAAGATTGGATAAAAAATCCTTTCTGTCATCATGAAGGAATAACTTACTGCTTTATACATGTACGCCGCGCCACTTAGGTATAAACCATAAGCGTAACTCCACTCCCGGAGACTATAAGGCAAACAGGCGCCTCCTTCCGTGCTGTTGGTGACCGACATGATAACAGACCATTTCTTTTCATCCAGAATCTGGCTTCTAACACTCCATTCCCATACTTCATTCGCCCATCTAGCATAATCTGTACTCTCATCCCCGCTGGTGGCATGTGCTAGTCGCGCAGCAAGCTGGAAGAAAAGTCCGTTCGATAGGGCGTCTTTCCGATACCATTCCCAATCCATACGAAGGCCACCACGGCAGGTGCTAACGTCCCATGTCTGACTAGTTAAAATTGCTAAGATATGGGCAGCAACCTGCAGCCATGAAGACTTATCGTCTAGCTCGGGGTAGTTCATCTCTGCGGCTGTGATGGATGCCAGACCCCAGGCACCCAGCGCTTGGTTTTGAGTTCTTTCCAGGGTTATCGGAGCATCGCTATCATTGAGTGGCTTCCTCAAGCGCTTGTTTATGAGGGAGTTGTATGATGCGATTTCGGTCGTATTCCAGAATTGTATCAGAGTTGAATAGAGCATGCCTTCGTCGAATGTGAGCATGTCTTCGTCGGGCTGTTTGTGTCCTGTGAGCAAAGGACTGAATTTGCCGTTCAATGAGGTAGAATTGCTGAATATGTTCTCAACTGTCGTGGCCGCAGCGTCTATGAGAGAGCCTGTTGATTCAAACGTGTGTGTCATTCAATCGAGATCGTATTCTGGCTGACAAGGAGAATGGCTCTTACGAGAGTCGCGAATGTTAAGCTCAAGAGAAGTCACTATCGCAGCTAACCCAGCGATCCATATGATCGGGATTACACTCCATCGAATGCTCATTGGCAAAGGAACCATAGTTTCGGATATTATTCCGGACCGTATTCGCGCAAATTCCTGAATGAAACAATTCGTAGAGAATCTCGGGGTAGCAAGAGGAAAGAAAGAGGACTTTGGCCAGAAATCAGCTCAATAGCAGAAGACTTAGTACCAACGCCACCAATTATTCTTCCCATACTCCAGATTTCCCATCGCCATAGCGAGAATTTGTCATTTGTTGGCTAAGTGAGATCTGCATCTTGGCAATAGGTAAATAAACCCTGCATTAGGTCCGCCATGCCCTATCGGTTCGACATTGGGCTTGACTAGTATTTCCCGGTCCCCGTGGTGGCGTCTTAAGAAGGTGATCAATCACAGGTCACATTCTAAACTCTCAAAACCCTGGAATGAATAACAAATGATAAGAACTGCTGCCATTCAGCAATTGGCGCTTTTCTTATGGTCCTCTTCTCGTTCCCAGAAGTCAATATTCGAACGCTCATACAAAAGCACACCTGCTAACATTTGGAGATCAATTGCCTTGCGTGTAGCTTAGCTTGCCCGTTAGTGCACCTTTTCAGGCTGTGTCTCAGCCAGTTTCTTTATACCACGAGTATATATAGCAGCACCGGCTCTTGGCACCGTTGTCCGAGCGTTGTTGGTCAATCAACATTTCACAAGTATCAGCTTCGGGTGGTAAACAAGCTGGAATTGGGGAAAGTCGAATGTCTCACCAAGAGGGGAACTGCCTAACCATAGCCCTTAACCTAAGTGGAAAGCGCAATTTACTCGAGCTTGATAATTGATGATGATCTCCTTCATTATGTTAAAGCCGTCCACTTCGGTGGGAATATGGATGTCAAAGTTGTTGGTCTGTACTTACAATGAAACTGCTACATATACCACCAACTTGATCTTCAGGCACCTTTTTTGTTTCTCCGGTCCATGATATAGGACTCTAAAACTTATAAAATTAGTTCAATTGCTCGTTTTTATTCCTCGTCCTGATCTACGTGATCTTATCTCTAGACAATTATCTAATAATAAATCTATCAGGCGCCAACAGGAAAGCTACTTCAATAACCTACACTACTCAGATATCAGCCCTAGCATCAAACTATGAACGACTCAGTACATCATTAGTACAGTAGGTGGTGCTCATGCAGTTCTAAACTTTAAGAGATGGGTCACGACTACTCAGTAGCTGTCCCAACCTTCATAGTACAGGGCTGTACAAACCTGGCGGAGGTTCGCCATGGGTTGATGCCCCATTGACAAGACGCATTAATCTGGAAACCACCTGAGTCGTTTTTACAATTTCTCGAACAGTTGAGAACACCGAACCATTATGATATTCAACCCTACTTCGTAATTCAATTATCACATATCCAAACTAGGCTTAAGATCATGGCCCAAGGACGCATCAATAGGAAGCAATGCAACCCAACGAGCAATCAAACCAGTGACTGATGTCCATATCTCTCCGCCAACAACTGTGTCGATGCCGCAACCGCAGCATTACATCCACTTGAAATCGCCCCTGCAACAACCTTATACTGCGTGACGCAGTCTCCCGCCGCAAAGACCCCATGCACACTAGTCTGATACATAGGGAAGTTAGCCACAACCTCGCCATTGTCGGACCCTGGGAACAGGCTTGACATTGTCTCCACGCCAAGCTGTTCGGCGAAGGGGCCCTTGGTTCGGGTGAATGGGTCATGCACGAGGAAGGCCTCAAGCGCGGTTGTGCCGTCCGCGAACGTGAGTTCGATGCCGGTGGGCTTGCCATCTGTCTCGACGACGCTGAGGCGCGAGATGGGCCGGGAGTCCACTTTGAAGATTTTCTGGCCGTCGGGTTGGGGGTCTAGAAGTTTCTGAAGCTGGGCGCTGAGTTCTTCGGAGCCATGTGTGTAGATCGTCACGCTGGCGCTTAGGTGCGCGGCGTTTTCGGCAAGATGGATGGCCATGGGCGCGATTGAGGCAGCTTGGATGGCGAGCACGCCGGAGCTGGCGGCTCCACGGTTTTCGTATCCTTCGCAGTAGAGGCAGTGGTAACTAGAGGTCAGGATGTCAGCGATCACCATCCTTCCCCATCGGAGTTGGCTCGGTAAAACTTACATGCGCTTCACCCAAGACTCTACATAACCCGGAATATCAGGGAAAATATCCTCCGAGCCAGTAGCAAGGATGATCTTTCTGCCCTGCCAGGTCTTGCCGCCTTCGTCGGCGACTTCAAACCAGGAGTCATTGATCTTGCGGGCCGCGGTGAGGTGGACGTCCACGATGTTAATGTTTGCGCTGTGGCTCATGATCTCGGATCTTGCTTTTGCCCGGAATTCAGCCGGGCTGCGGTGGTCCCAGGTGGGTATCATGTGTATGTGCTCAGCATCACCGTTGCGGTAGCTGCCTGAATCGAAAAGGATGGCCGAGTGGTCCTGACGAACGAGGGTCAAGGCCGCCGTTAGTCCGGCAGGACCGCCACCGATAATTAGCACGTCGACGGGGGGAGCCATGTTGTGAAAGGCTGAAGGATTGGGAAGACTGCTCGTAGTGTGAGAAAGGAGAAGAGTGAAGACGAGCAGTGAGGAGAAGTGCATTGGAAAAGTGGGATTGAGGATCGAGGAAAGTATTGCTAGGTAGTAGTTTGAGCATAGTATCTATAAATAGTGTAATCAAGCTGGAGTTCTTTGTTTATACCCTTGCTCGGAAAACATGAACACGTATTCCCAGGAGTTATCTCGTGAACGAGTAGTGGAAGAAGGTTACCACTTCAGACCGCTGGTACTAGTACTATCCATATACAGTATAGCCAGACTGGACTTCTTTGTTCATACCGGTAATTGCGTTCTTGGCTTGTTGGTGGTCTACTGGCCGGCGTGGTTTCTGATTCTCCTTGCTACCAGCCACTATCATGTGGCCATTTAAGTCTGACAAGGCTGAGCCAAGTTTAGTGCGGTAAGGCTACGTTATATCACCGAAAAGGATCAAATATAAGTGAGTGGATGCTGCATATACAGAAGTTATTCGTCCTTGACATTGGATTATTCCAGCCCCTTTACATACAACACTCAATCCCAGCATGTCAAATTGGATGAGCCTAGTATTTGTCTAAGCCGTAGCTGCGGGCGCAGAAGCACCAAGAGAGGGAGTAGCCTGGCAAGTATCAACCTTCAGGCCGTCCGTGAACGATGCCAAAGCCTCGGGCCGAAGGGCATCTGCGTCACCGGCAGGAAGAGTGCCAACTACAAAACAAATTAGCATTCCGTACATCGATACCGGACAATCCAGAAGGGCAACTTACCATAAGCATTGAAGTTGTACAGACCACAAACACATCCGTCAATGATATCCTTCTGGCTCGTTCCCGACAGAACCTCATTGCCGTCACGCACAACAGAGAACTGCTGCTTGCCCACACCCATGTCCACCTTAAACGAGGCAGCACCGGCAGGGGCCTCAAAGGACTTGGTGTTTCCGCCGGAAGTGACTTGCACGGTGGCGGGGGAGGTCAGGAGAGAGACGACGAAGACGGAGTCTTCCATGGATTCCCAGCCGTTGGGACGACCCTTGAAGTAATTTCCAGAATCGTTGTTGGCATCTGCCATGCAGGTGTCGGTGGCATCGCAGTCCGTGTCACGGGGGTTGGGACGGTACCAGTAGATCAGTTCGTCGTCGGTGATGTGCTCGCCCACCGAGGTGGCGCCGGCTTTGAAAGCGGCGATGTAAGGCTTTGCGAGATCTAGCCAGCCGCCGTGAGGCCTGATTTTGTTACTCTATGAGCTGGAAGACTATTAGAGGGAAGTTGAGTGTATATGCTTACATATCATTGGCCCATTTGGAATTGCCATCGTCGGTGTGCATCGAGCTGAGAGGTCCGATGTAGTGCGACTCGCCATAGTCGTTCCAGGTAATGATTTCCACGAAGCGAGGACCCAGCTCCAAGATCTGGTTCCAGCGATCGTACCAGAGAGTATCCGAAGGGAAGACGAAGTTCTTGCTGTAAGTGACTTCGGCACCGAAGTGGGTGAAGAACCAAGGCGACGCGGCTTGTAGACGGTTAGCTACTTCTAGCACTCGGTAAAGATAGATAGGGGTGTTTTCACGTACGAGCAACGTAGTCCTTGCCACCCAGAGCCGAAGTGTATGCGTTATCTCCATCAGGGACAGTCACTTCGTTGCCATCCGTGGGGGCCTTGTTGTTGCCGTTGCTGGGCCAGGCCATCCAGTTGAACAGGGCGTCGACATTGGAGACATCCGCGGAAGACTGGAAGTTAGGAGCAAAATATATCTCCTGACCAGCAGCAGAGCGCAGAGCTGCAACGTCCAGACCATCACCGACGAAAGTGGACACGAAGGGTTTGTTGTCGACAATAAGCTGGCCAGGCTTGCCGGCATAGTCGGCGACCTTCTGGCCAATAGCACTGGCCTGATCCGTGCCCCATGAATTGAAGTCAAAGGAGATGAAGACCTTCATGTCATTGTTAGCAGCCGACTCGTAGGCGTAGTTCAGTTGGTCGTTGGTGTAGTCATCGTTTCCGGCGTTCAGCGCAAAGGCATCAATGCCCAGGGCTTTCGCTCTCTTCATGTCATCGTCGTAGTCGGCTGCGCTCTTTCGGTTGCCAACAACTCCAACCTATGCATGTCAGATTTATCCTCTGATATAACTTCGTTGCAGCGAGAACCCTACCATGAAATGAGCGAAAACTAGGCGGTTTGAGGCATCTCTCTCCTTAAGAGAAGTATCGCCGGGCAGAGCCCATACGGTGGAGCTCAACAGCGAAGACGCTGCGAGGAGAAGGCTGCTGATCTTCATCTTAGAAGATCTTCGTGGGAATGGACTGAAGAGGAGTGATTGTCACAAAGGACTTGAAGATCACAAAGACATGTCATGTATATAAACCAAAACTTCCCAGTAGGCAGCCCATTATCTTGACCGGCCATTACCACCTCTGAATGTAACCAAGCCTCCTTGAGCCTGAAACAGGGTTCGTCATCGGACTTGGAATAGAGTTGGGGGCCAGGAAGCCTCAAACACAGATATAGAAAACGGGTCCATCGTTGGAGCAGGATCCACGAAGATACCTAAAACGGAAACTGAACCACGGTCCCTGGATTTGGCGCATCTGTCGGTGGTGAATCCAGCATATCAAATGTTCTCATGTCCGGCCCCTTCCAACGGTGGATCTTGACTATATTAAACTACTTTAGTGCCCGTTATAGGGGGGCCAATCGCAATGGATACGGTGTTGGCACTAGCAGTGTCTCTGTTTCACTGAGGAAATTAATGGGACTGCCTGTGAGACCTACGGAAGACTTCCTTGCCATATCCCAATCATTGAGAGCTTGTCCGACTCTCCTGTTCGTCTTGTGTCTTCCTAGTGGCTTCCATCATGCAGATGTTGGTCTTGCGCCTTGATTGTGGGGATTCATTGGGCCCATTCTGTCGCGGAATCACCGGTCAATGAAGTTTGAAGCACATTTCGTACTATCATTGCTTGGTCGATCCAAGACATCGTATACTCCGTAGTCAACGTAGAAGAATGGATCCCAGCTTCGGAGTTAGCCAACACGGCTCGTCCCAATCTTTCCGAGGCTTCCGCGAGCGTGCGCAGATCTGCACTCTTTTGTCTTTGTGACATGATGCCAGCCTTGACTTCGAATGAGGGTTCAGCGAGGCTAGAGGGGCCAAAATCTACTGCCTTCTGACTCGTTAAACACGCTGGTCAGTGAGACCTTTTATCGCCTTGTATGAAGCCATTCTCGTACGACTTAGTTCCAAAATGGTGCGAGTTTTCCCCTCTTTTCTTTCTTTCGCAGCTGAAGGTATTTTCTCAGGATACGCCCAGAAAGTAAGCATATAATCAAATGATTTGACTTGATCTTACATCTCAGTTTCAAGTTGCGGGGAGATACTGTTGCTTCTGAGTTAAGTTTCCTCTGGCTGTAGGACATGAGTTCGCAACTTTGAAATTTCCTATATTATGGTATTGGGACTTTTCTTCTTTTTCTCCAGAGATATATCATATTAGTGACGGCTATAGGTTAAGACATAGATGGAGACTAGTCAACGCAATCCAAGTAGTTCCGCGAAAAAAGATATTCACCTTTTATGACATTCATCAAACCTGCCCATGGAGAACAATGAGAGGTATTGAGGATACCAGGAACAAAACATCCATCTCTTTGCCGAGTACTGAATACGTGGAAGATGCCTTATTTTCTTGTATGCGTCGATGCTGCTCCCAGCCATAGTGTCTTCGTAGACTTCTCACGCCAAGAACAGTCAGTTCCGTAACACAGACCAATGAATGAGCTTATTTGTGGCGTTTCGTATACTCTGACCTGGCTAAAGTCTCCGAGAGATTCCGGATAAAGTATTCATATGGGCTTTGCAGAGTGACACAGGGCGTGGTCGGTATCAGAAATACTGATAGAGATAAAATTCAATGAACGCTGATTTATAAGCGACCTGAGGTCAGACTGGTGAGGTACAAAGTGCTACGCTTACAAATTGTACTCTCGTCTATCTTCGTGTTTTTTTTTTTTTTTTTGCCCCTCCTTCAAGCAATTGCATATCTGGTTAAGCTCAGCACTCAATGACTACAAAGCCCCTCGCTATCATTGCCGGTGTCGGCCCCGGAACGGTATACTACGTCACTCTCCAAATAATCCGAAATATACAAGGACAGTCGACTAATCATAACATTCCCAGGGAGCATCTATCGCCAAACGTTTCGCTAAATCGTATCCTGTGGTACTTCTGGCTCGAAACCCGGGCAGCTATGATCCGGTTGCAGAGGAAATCAATTCCAGCGGCGGCCAGGCATTCGGCATTCCTGCCAACGTTTCGGACGCAGCCAGTGTCAAGTCCGCATTTGAACAGATCTCTCAGAAGTTTCCCGCTGCATCTCTGGCTGCCGCGGTGTTTAACTCGGGTGGAGGATATCTGCGAAAGCCGTTTCTGGAACTGACGGAGGAGGACTTTTCGACTGGGTTCGATAGCCAGGGGTACGTTTCGCTTCATCTAGTCTAACTCATTGGCATCGAGCTCACTAGACCCTTATAATTGAACAGGAAAGGAGGCTTCAACTTTGCCCAGCAAGTCTTGCCTCTTCTTCAGAAATCTAAGGGCCTAGAGCACCCGCCTACATTAATCTTCACGGGAGCAACAGCCAGCCTGAAAGGATCCGCGGGATTCTCAAGCTTCTCCGCAGGTAAATTTGCGCTCCGAGCTCTAGCACAGTCGCTAGCTCGTGAGTTTGGCCCGAGTGGGATCCATGTGGCGCATGTTATCGTTGATGGCATCATTGATACCCCGAGGACACGATCCTGGGGGCTCCCGAAGAATGGGGACGTGGATTCATTGTTGAGTCCCGATCCTGTAAGTTTCTATTCAAAGTAGTGAATGATTGCGAAATTATATGACTGACGAAATCAGATTGCCGAATCATACTGGCATTTGCATACGCAGCCTCAGTCGGCACTCTCATTCGAATTGGATCTGCGGCCGTATGTGGAGAAATGGTAGTTTTAACCTAGCGTGAAAGATAAAGGTAGATATCTGAAGTAAGAGAGCTCACATAAAAGATTCAATCCTATCATCGTATATCAGTTTTCATTCTACCACGTACAGTGCATCTATGGATGTCTATATTGTAGATGCCACAATCAGGCACCCAAAGTGGATCCCACTGCCGCCTGGCGATAAGATAAGAACCCATCACGTGCAGCCCATCCTCCCCAAATCCCCACCCATTCATTCTCTCCTCCCAGCTCTTCAGCATCCAAAGTTCAAACTGCTCCCCCGCAGACCCAAGAGAAAATGATCTCATGGCGCCAACCGAACATGAAGAGCTTGTCTTCTATCCGGCGTTCTGCTTCAAGGCGTCTCCTACCCACTTCGCCTGGGTAAAGATGATGGCGACGGATGTGCATCGGCTCAAGAGACGGCCGGGGTTCGGAGGTAGGAATTAATCTCCCCATCTCCCCGTCGCCCCCCTTTTTTGTCTTGTTTTTCGTCTGGGTATTTGGTTTTGGGATGTCATGTTTCGTCTTCTTGGCCCTAAATTGCGTGTGGAAATTGCGTGGCGTGTTTGGGGCCGGTTTTTCTTTGTTCGCTATCGATGGAATTCGAGCGATCATTGGATGCTTGCGTGGCTTATACTCCGGGTTCTTGCATACGGAGTATACTACCAATCTGCCCGCCTACATACTTGTCTGCCTGAACTATCTGCCTACTCGCCGTTTACCCATGACGGTGTGGCTTGTCCCTACTTTCCTTCCTACGCTGCATCCTTCAGACACTGCCCCGCTGTTGCGCATATCAAACCGCTACCCAAAGCCTAGATTCCCACACCAACTCCAGGAACCGAAAAGCTAACCCCCTCCAGACCAATCCATCCTCTTCTACCAAAACCACCCCATCCGATTCGTCTCGGTAGCCGGCATCATCATCGCAAGGACTGAATATCCACGCCTCACCATCCTAACGCTCGACGACAGCAGCGGCGCCACAATCGACATCGTCGTTTACAAAGCCGACCCAACGACAACAGCAGCTCAGGTCACTTCAGTCTCAGTCTCAGCCTCCGTCACAGTCTCAGGCTCAGGCGCAAGGCAACCACCACCACCACCACCATATAATGGCTCACTTCAATCGCAGTGGACAACAACCCACGTCGCTGCCACGGACCGCGTCTCAGCCGTGAACATCACCTCACTAGTCCCCGGCACCGTAGCCCAGATCAAAGGGACTCTATCGATGTTCCGGTCTACAGTACAGCTGCAGCTCGAGCGCGTCTTCGTAGTCCAGGACACGAGCGCCGAAATGCGCTTCCTGGACCAGTGCTGTCGATTCTTAGTCGAGGTGTTGGCTGTGCCGTGGAGGTTAGGTGAGGATGAGATAATGCAGTTAAAGGTCGAAGCGGATGAGGAGGAAGAGAAGATTGAGGAGGAGCAGGCGAGGATGAAGAAGAGGCAGAGGAAACGGTTGGAGCGCGAGGAGAAAGATCAGCGTAGGATTCAGAGGTTGTGGGAGCATGAAGAGAGGAATAGGGAGAAGGAGGCGGTTATTTGTAAGGATGCTGGGGCGAAGACTATGTATGAGATTCGTAAAACGCAGACAAGAGTTGAGCGGTGATATCTAAGAGTTCTTAACCTATGATTACGCTAAGAATAAAGGCTCAGAGTAGAAACATTCTCATGGTATCTCGGATATATATTATCTTGTGGTTAGTGAATGAAAGAGGACAGAAAAAGTACTCCGAACTCGAAATGTTATACATAAGGAAATACATAAATCTCATGAGCATCATACATCATTCATTAAAAAGAGAAACCCGCTATTGATCGAATACATGGTGGATATCACTTTCCAATGCGAAAAGAGCCCGAATCAACTGGACAAAAGATCGACCTGGATTTTAAACAAGAAAAAAGAAAAAGGCAAAAGGCAAAAATAAGAAAGGTTCCCAAAGATCGAAATAGTACTCCCCTGGCTAACAATATGCTCCATTTATCAATGTTTACATGTCAGGATCACTTGAATCCGTACGACTTGTAATCATACCCACTGCTGCCGCCGACTGGGCCACCACCCTGACCACCGAGCATGCCGCGATAGAAATCCTCGTCGTTAGACCAGCTGGATCGAGCTGGGAAATGATCGTTATATTTGCTTTTTTCACGCTCCTTCTCGCGCTCTCGCAGGGATTCATACAATCGCAAATCCTCGTCTTCGCGTTCAAGCTCGCGTCGGCGTCGGTTGTCCTCAAGAATATCTCCTGTTAGAGTGCCTGCACCAGATCCATAATAACCACCCGGAGAGGTCCCATATAGACCACTGTTGCTCTGTAGGAGGTCACTTTCGGAGTGCCTGTAGTCACTTGCGTTTACTCGGGACGGACTTCGGGATCGCCCGCCAAACGGACGTGAGGCACCGCGTGAATAGAGTGGATCTTGACCGTATGCTTCTGACTGCTTGTGTCCGTGGCCTCCAAGGCTCTCTTTAGGAATAGAGCCACCAGAGAACGACTGGGTATGCCGGTGGCCGGAGGTTTTCTTTCCTTCGTAGTTCTTTCCCCCTCCTGGCTGGGCCGTGTAAGGTTTCCTCTGTCGTTCGATTGGCTGGGGTGGAATCTCTTTGTCTTCATCATCGTCATCTACCACAGCCGAAACAGAAGCCTGATATGGTTTTGGCTTTCGCTCTCGCTCACTAACCGAGGCGGATTCTGTCCCTGACGCGGAGGAGCTAGTCGAAGGTTTGTGGCGATGCGCAGCGGCTTGTTTAACTTCCTCGTCTGTAATCGGAGGCAGATCGACACCACAGTGCTTGATGATGAATTGATCCACCTCTTCTCGCAGGGGAAGGACCGGCGTTTCCGGGAAGAGTCGCCGTGGGATTTCCTTGGGGAACCGTTCCTTCTTGTTGTCAGGATTGCTGATAGGCATATTGAGTACGGCTTTCTTGAGTCGCTCATATTCTTTCTCGGGGTGAGCGCGGATCATCAATGTGGCCCATCGCTCGAATCCCCGCGGCGTTAATCCTGGGATATCTGGCCGTTCGTTTAACTTGTTCTGCACAAGGTGGTGCTCCGCCTCCACCTCACGGAACAATCTGGAGATCGAGGATGTACGATCATCAAAGATATCTGGGCTCTATGTTAACCAGACCTATCTGTTAAGAAGGCGGTTCTCTCAACTAACCATGCCAGGGATAGGAATCAACAGATACTTTAGTATCCTCATAGAACTTTTGCATCTTTTCCGGGGTTATCACAAGGGTGTTTTCTGGGGGATATGCTTCGATCTAACACAAAATCAGTGGTCGTTCCTCGATGTGGTTGTATAAAGCCTACCAAATGAACAGCGACCCCGCGCAAGAACTGCCCCAACCTCTCCGTTGGTTTTCCATTCTCGAAGAGTTTCCCCCATATTTTTTCCAGTGTAGTCAGCTCAGTGACCGTGGCATCCTCTTCCCTCGGTGGTATCTTCGGTCGAGATTCCATTCGATGACTATGATCGCTGGTCTGGCTAGCCGGCGAATCCCGTCTCTCCACGGGAACGGGTGACGGTCTGTGGAAGCGAGGAGCACCCGAATAGCCCGCGGACGGCGGCGGCGGAAAATTGGTCCCCTCATGGCCAGGGTTGGGTGTCGGCGTCGGAGACGGATTGTGCATGCCCAAGGACGGGGAAGGTGGAGCTTCGCTGGGCACAGAATTGGTTGCAGCGGGACTCCATGGCTTCGGTGGCCGGGGAGGAGGGTATGACGACTGCTGATCACCTTGCAGGTTGTTTAATCCAGTCTCTTTGAGTTGTTGGATAACGGTCGCCGTTATTTGCGACAGAACCTCCGGTGGCAGGTAGTTGGAGTTGTCGGCTTGATTGTTGAATGCCGAGTTCACAGCATCATTTATCCTTCCCGTATGAGGGGGGTGTGATGGTGGTGGAGGCGGTTGCTGCTGCTGCTGCTGCTGCTGCTGCTGTTGCTGCCACATGTTCGGATCCTGATACGGATGGTGGTATTGGTTTGTCGGGGACGACGACATGGGGGGCACCGAGGGCTGCGGCATATTGAGTCGATCGGATCCATACTGAGATGGATAGGGTGGAGTATAGGACGTTGGGCGATATTCGTTCTGGTCTATCTGGTTGACATGGCCCATTTGAGAGTACGGATTCGAGCCATTCTGGTAGCCATCGTAAGCCATAGGTATGGAGAGCCGGCAGCTAGAGTATCCTCTTCTTGAGTAAGGGTGATGAATGCTCCACAAGCGGCGTGCAAGATGTATGCGACAAAAATAGAAAGTGATAGACAAGAGACGCTGAAGGAAAAGCGATAGCTATCGAAGGTGGCAAAAGTCTGACGTCGAGTGCCGAATGTGTACACAGTACAAAGTAAGGACGAGGACAAAGAAGAGGGGCACCCGATGGAGGGGCGCACTAGAGCCAGTGGATCTTGAAACAATGTGTGTAGCGAGTTGAGAAGGAATCGCACGGCAACGGCCAGGAAACCGATGGATACTAAGTAGAAGACAGGAGGAGTGCCAAACGTGGCCGACGTGAATATTGATGGCTGATCATCGATCGTTGTTTTTTCTCCGTTGCGATCGAACATTGGAATCACGAGGCCAAGCTAAACCCCAAAGAAGAAGCAGCGCAGCCGCCAGCCGCCGTGCATACGTCATCGGTCTTTTGCGCTGCCTGAGCTCTGTCCGTAAGGTAGACGTCAACTTTTAATATACTCTACCTTTCTCCCTGCAGATCTTCCCTATTCTCGAGAAGATAGTCCATTGACGGTCAGCGTCACCTCCAATCACTTCGAGAAAACTGTCTCCGGTCGGTCTTTGCCTCTGAGGTCAGCTAGACGATCCTAGCTAACATGTACTTTTATATAACGGTGCGCACGTTGACGGTGCTATACAGATCACAATGATTACATCCATGGATACGTGTTTCTTGGGACCGGTGGGGATGCTCGGAGTACCCAATAGCTTGCCAACCATGGTTTATGGTCGCTCAGACTACGGAGTACAAGACACATGAGGGATGGTCCGAGGTTACAATAAAAACAATCCAATAGGATTCCTCCCGCTGTCAAGCCCGATTCCCAACTAACAAAATTTAACTATCCCATTCCTTCATGATAAACCATGTCCCAACTAGCATAAGTACTCTCGAGCCTTCCGCAAAGTGCTTGACCAGCTGAACCAACCGCCGGAGAAACAGAGAATGCACAGCCTACAGGTAATCTTCGAGGTCCTTATTATCGTCTTCGTCATCGGACTCAACAGCATCGCGAGCTTCCTTGGGTTCACAAATAGTCGGTGCGCCAGATCTTTCGGTGCGTGCAGACTGTGCGAAGTTAGCAGGTTTGACTTGCATTAGGTCTGAAGATCTCATGTTGTTTGAAGCTCACCGGAATTCTGGCGAAGTTGGACCGCTTCGGAGTCGGGGATGAATAGTTGTAACTGCTCAAGGCAGCTTTCGACGAGGCGGCAGTGACACCCCATGATCCCCATCCCCCATGAACAGATGGGCTGGCTTGTGAGGGTGTTGCGGAGCGATGGTGCAGATTGCCCTGGGGCTCATAGGCGTTGTACTGATGTCCGGAAACCTTTGCCGCGGTGGTCTCCTTGCTTTTTCCTTTCTCGAGCCAGACGCCTCCAGAAGATCTCTCGTCATATTCACTCTTCTCTGAAGACCTTCTGGTGGCATTCGCGGACGTTGTGTCTCCGACCTGGCTCTTTACTCCTATTAGTATACATTGCCTTTGTAGGATGTTATGAAGTATACCGTGAGCGTACCGTGGCAATGCTAGGAGCGGTTCCCTCAATTTCCAGAAGGTGTTTGTTCTCTTCGAGAAGTGGCTCTACGTCGGCATGGTTCTGGACGCAACTCAGGCATCTCTGTAGACGCATCCGGGTCAGCGTTAAGCTCTAGTAGAAAGAGGGAAATGGAGAGATAATTACGGCAGTGTCACGGTTCTGTCGCTGGTTCTTTGCAAAGTCCTCCAGCCCCTTAGTCTGGTCGCAGACGCAGCAACGAATCTCGAGATTCGGGCCACCGACGCAGTCTCTGCACTTGGCATGAGCCTGATGTGCAGCTCTGGCACCCTGAATGGCGATGGCATTGCGAAGGTTGTCTATCTGACGCTTGGAGTAATAGTCCTGGATGCGAAACTTCTTGCAGACCTCGCATTTGATCCTTTCAACCAATAATTAGCAACAGACACCGTGATTCCAGAAATGCAGATTGTAGACTCACTTCTCTGGGATGACAACCCTGTCCAGCCTAAGGTAGCACATTTGTTAGAAGCTCCCTGCAGCTTCGAGCAGGACTCGGGTAGCTTACTGTCTCTTGATAGTGTCGCTGTAGCCTCCAGCGTAGACGCTTCTGGCACCGCGCTGGTTTGGGGAGTATCGACCTGCCATGTTTGGATGAAAGACGAGACGAGATGGATGAACGAAAGGCAAGATGAAGCTTGAGCTACGAGACAAAGCTGATCCCACGAGGAGCAAAGATTGATGGAGACGAAGAACGGCGGAACGAATCCGGGGAAGAGAAAAAGGAAGGAGGGTGTAGGAAGCCCAAGCAAAGAAAGGGTGAGGGGCAAGCTTCAACAGAAGTCTACCAGCAAGCAGGGTTGAAATACCCTCGTCGTCGCTTTCGTAGAACTTGAGAAGTGAATGAGCCCCTCTGGTCATGGATACAGAGGCAAACAAATTAAAGTTCTAGAATGCAGATTGGTTAAACACGCAACCTATGGTAACCTGGCAGGCAGGTTCCAGGTGAAGGCCAGACAGGGAGTGAAGCGGCGTCCCGTTTCAAGCCCCCCGGGTGAATGCTTGTCTGGGGGAGTCTATCAAGGATGGCATTGGTTTCAGCACGTGGCCATCAAGCAAACAGCCTTGGAGAAACCATAGAGTTCACAGCGCCCTCAGATTGACTTTCCAGGGCACCCATGGCTTCACCGTTCTTTATCTGTTCAAGCCACGCGAGGTAAGAATGCTTTGAGGATTTGCAAGGGTGTAGACATTCATTGGATCTTGTGAAAAGTCTTTCTTCAGCCAGAACAATGTGAGTGTAACTTTGACATATGCCACGGGCGTACCAAACGGATCAGTTTTCCTCCAGGTCATGCTGAAATGACTGCGCCTAATTGGGGATTGAGCAAACAAAATCACGGCAACGTATTTTCGTTTGCAACTGAAGACAGTTTATGAATGTCTCATCCTCTACATAAAATTTGTATGAGAACGGTAAAATATAATGTGTATGAGAAATTGAAATACTTCCATTACGCATTAGAACTTGGGCTGTAGAATAACAGTAAGAATGGTGAAGTAAGCAAAAGATAAGGGGCTAAAGCGCTCAAACTCAGCGAACTACGTAAACTGCAATGTAAAGAGGCAGTCGTGGGGTGTTTTCAGGCCATAGCCACATGGGACAATGCGAAAGCATAGCATGATCAGGGTTGGATTGGGAGACATCTCCGTAGTCCTCCGTAGCGAGCTCGAAGAAAGGGAAAGACAAGAAAGACACAGTGAATAAAGGAATTGAAAATGGAAAAAGAAAAGAAAGAAAAGAAAAGCAAGAAAAACACAAGGGACAAGGAACAAGGAACAAGGAACAAAAGGGGGGAATAATAAAAAAAAAAAAAGACTCCGTAGAGGGGCTGAGATGCAACCTCCGTCGGGATTAATGCAGACACCCTTCGCCTACTGCAAGACAAGATGGGTGATCGGTCAATCAGCTGTAATTCCAGCCCTTTGGATTATCAGCTATGCCAGAATCCATAGGTCAGAAGCAAAGACCCCACTAGGTACTCTGTACTCCGTCCTGGGCTGTGACTTGATCCATCATCTAACAGTAACAAGGCGTTCCGGGTGTCTATCCAGATGGAGAAAGCGCCTTGACTTGCGGAGCTGCCACGGAATGGGTTGAACCTGGCGAAGGAATTTTGGCTGGGAATACTGCATAATAATAGAGGGTTGTTATCTACTACTAGTACGGTGTACTCTCAACTGCGAGGCTCATGGGACATGGAGTGTACACCAGCAGTGATTAGGGTTAACCAATAAATTCAAATAGATGAACGGATGGCAACGGATCTCTCGCCATCGACAGTAGTCGCCTTCTAGAAACATATCTCGCCATCTACCCGTGTCTTGCAGGGGATGTCTTGTTGATCCTCCACCGCGCATAAGCACCACCGCAGTTAGTTTCCCTCAGAATCCCAACGGCTTGGTCAATCGACTCAATGGGAGAAAGATCGAAGGCCATCTTCCCCCCTTTCTACGGAGTAGGACGGTAGAACCAAACCATAGAGGGACGATTCCGGTCTTCCGAATCCCTTCGATGCCGTTTCCTATCCGCAGACGAACCTCCTTAATCCTTCTGGAATCCCTAAGGAAGGCGACGGCTTCGATGGTTAGCGAGTATCAGAGGGATGCCTACTCCGTACCAAGCACGGAGTAATGATAATAGCGGGCTGGAGGGAGAGACGGTCTTCACGGCTAAGGAAAGCGGGCAGCTTGGCACGGAATCTGGATATGGAGAAGCAGGCGATGACTGTGGGCCAATTTTCGGCCAGCGATCCTCTTCTGATTCGCGACACTACTGGTTCAGAGGAGGACTAGACCCATGGTCGGCCTGTCGGGTAGCAGGGACGGGCCTGCGCTGAGTGGGGGGTCCGCATTCCCCGAGCGCCCCGGTGCAATCAACTGCCCCACGGGAGTCCACCGCCATGAGTCCACCCGCGAATCATTCGGGCTGCCTGCCCCTAGCTCGTTAAGTCCGGTCGGAGGCTAATGACTGGGTCGCGTCCCACTGCTGCGTTCTGATGCCCCCACCATCTCTCCCAATCACCCCACTCACTTAATCACTCCCTCACACAAGTCGACTTACTCGCCTACTTTCTGTGCGGGTGCCCAAAATGATTTGGGATTTTCCATTTCCGTTTTTGATTTTCCCATCTTTTGATTATTATTATTGTTGTTGTCATTGTTCCTTTTGTTTTGGATAACCCTTCAACTTCCCGTTTCGGTACACCACCAACTGTGGTTCAGTCTAGGAAACAGCCGACAACCCAGTCCGTAGCTTAAAAAGAAGATAAAAATAAAGAGAAGAAAAAAAAAAGGGGGGGAACACGTCACCCCAGCAATTGCGAGTTAGACACTCATAATCAAACGACAGACTACTCCGTGCAAACAACACTGAGGACAGGCCCTGCTCGATCTGAATCATCCGAAGCAGGCGCCAAGCATCCGTTCTGAGAAATTCCCTTTCCCCTTCTTAAAATTGAGACCCAAAAGACGGTGACAATACCTACTTACGGAACAAAACCGTAGTCATGGGTCGGGTGGCAGATATGGCGGGAGACACGGAGGACTAAACTAGACTAAAGTACACCGCAATACGGAGCACCGGAGACCCATCTGGCAAGCCCCCTTTCTAGCATCAAAACGGAGCAATGTCAAACGCCTCCTCAGCAAGGAATAAGGAATTAACCAAAGTCCCAATATTGGATTGCGTGACCTGTTCACTACTCTGAAATCCCCGGAAGGCAACAGGTATCGTTCTCGGCCTGGCGAGGAGAGAGGAGAGAAAAAAAGAAAAAGGAGAAGAAAAAGAAAAATGGAAGAGATCGAATCTGTCTTCCATGACCATGCAGCCAAATTAAGCATGTCATATCATATGTACAGACCTCCGTCCGGTGGACATTCTAATATGTACTGCGGGAGTGGTAGGATCCAGTATGACCTAATTTGCACATGGCAATTGCCCACTGCCACTGCTGGAAAAGGCTTAGCAAGAGCGTTACGATTGACCCGGATCGGATCTTCTTCCATATTGCAAGGGCTGGTGGCGAGCTTGTCTAGGGTGCTCCGTAGCAAACGCAAGCAATGGCGCGGAATAATAATTCGATATGCGTGGGGAGGAAGTTTGACCAAATATTACAGGATAGATGGTCACTGTAGTAACAAGTCGACTGCTGTGTTTTCGAAGATCAGCTGGGCAGGACAATTCGCCATTATCTATCAGATGACCTCGGTTTAATCGTGCAGATGCTGGACCTGCGATAAAATCGAGTGGTCAATCGCGAGGGTCTCGGGAGACTACCTTACGTGCCGTTGCTGGGTACGGATGATCAACGCGCTCGATATATGAAAGTCTGGATGTACTTTGTATGCAATCCGTACTTGATCTGTAAATGTAAAGTATCATCTTCATGCATGCACCCGTGAAGTACAGGAAAACTTAATTTGTGCAGCCTTCAGCTTCCCCGGACAGCAGTACTTTAAGCACAATGGCTGGGTCGCAGATATGTATGTATGGTGCATATATCGACTTAACCTGCAGCAAATCCCGTGGGCCAGGTTGTCTGCAAGAATATATAGATGCGATAGGTGCGTTGAAGCAAGTAGCGACCGTACTTCTGCATGCATGCTTATTGCCTCAGAAACGTATGGTGTTTTCCATGCATCTTTTTACATGATCGGGGACAAGAAGACTCTAGCTGAATCGGTTAATATTGAGAATTTGGGATACAATACATGGACTTTCGTCCACGCGGAATCGGCTCTGTTCCCGAGGTTTCTAGCATGTCTTGCTTTATTGCCCACAGCTCTCCCGATTACAATTTCCAGGTCACAAGCCATGGACAGTAGGAGAAACATTGGATTGAATCCCCGCCCGTAGTTTGAAACAGTGAATATCTTTTCTACACTTTGTCAGTTTAGATCGCGTGTCGAAAGTACGGATGGTGAAGGGCGTAAGATAGTTGAACATTATTCAATAATTCAAATCCCTCGTAGCATACACCATGGAGGGTTTGTCTGAGGTCGTCCCGTTGAATTTCCCATGTGTTTCAACTTGGAGGAACTAGCATACACCGTAGACACCACTTGCCAAGTGGAAACATACCAACTGAATCCAGTATTTGTTCTCCGTATATTGAAGAGGGGGGGAAGGAGGGGTTGCCTACGGAGGACGGAGTTCTAAACCATTAATCCATTAACTAGCCAGTCCATAAGCCACCAGAATACAATTGGGTCGGATTATCGTCGCAACTGGCGGTGGTTGCCATGATGGCGGTCAGCCACCCGCTACGCGGCTATGGAGCATGGATATGGAGGACTACGATGTACGGTGTACAGTTAAGAATAATAGGTCGGCTGGTGGGCATCTTTGTTTTGAGACAGGACAGTACTCCGTGGGCGAACTCTCCACACATGCAGACAAGGAGTTGCATGAACTCTTGACCGTATTTGTTAGTCTCCTTAGATTTCCCCGACCGACTCTTTCGTACAGCGTATGTTTTGAACTACTCGGAAACCCGACTTTTTTGTTTTGACGCGCGTGTCACGGAAGACGAGGGGAGGAGGGGTGCGCAGGAAGGAGGAATTGAACGTCAAGGGTCAAGATGAGGTCATTTACATTCCTCCCAAGGTGGCTGCTGATCTCAATGACTGCCACTGCCATCGTAGGTACACGTCACATTACTCGCGTGTCCGATTTGTGAGCGCTCAGAGTCACCCTCGCCTCCTCGAGACCCTGAGCGGGATGGATGGCACTCTCCGTTCACTGTTGTCACGACAGTTCGCAAGACCCAGGCCAGAGGCAAGAAAAAGACGCGGCCCAACCCCTGGACACCCCTGCTAGAGCCCGTCTAACGATCACTAGAGGCGGAGACTAAGTGGGCCCATTAAGGCTGGAACCTCCGGAGTCTTCAATGACGGTGACCACCAGAGGGCCCTTTTAGTTCGTTTGGTCTTTGGACCCGGTCGGGCTTTTGTGGTTTTTTCCCTCGCAAATTGTTCGCCTGTTGGTCCCAAACCCCGGTGTCAACGCAACACCATCGGGAGGTTTTAACTTTGCTGTCAACTGATTCTCTTAGGACGGCTTGGGCGATGACAATTTTAATTTTTGCTTTTGTTCTTTCCCCGTCTCTTTATCTCCTCCCTACTCCGTCGTTTAGCCTAACGTTATTCGGAGGGAATGGATAAGCAGACTATTAATAATTCGATTCATCTGAGTCTGACGTACGTGGACAAAGTACCGACCGATCCTACGGAAGGATGATAGATACCAGATTAAACCGTAGCAGTTGGATAGTATCAGAACTCACTGGTAAGCAAAAAGGTTCTCATTAATGGGCTCATCGAGGGAATCAATAGCCCTCAGTAGACCATACCCTAGGGCAAGAGTTGTACATATGGGCATCAGTTATTGGACCTGGAGAACGCTAGGTAGAAGGAATGGGTTATGGCTAATCCTGAATGCGGTTTAGGTGTAACGGCCATTACGGAGGCCCTGAACGCTCTCCAACGCGGAAGCAAAAATACGAAATCAGAAACACGGTGTCGGGGCTTGTTTGGTGATCTTGGTGGACGGCGAGAAGTTTACGATTATTGATGGGAAATGGTACTTCTTTCTTGCCCTTCTTCAGTTTGCCGTTCTCGGGCAGTTGGAGTTATTTAGTTGTGTTTTTCCTGTTTTCATGTTTTCATGTTTACAATTCCGGTAGTTTATCAGAACGGCTTACCCGTCTTCAGTTCGAGACCTTCGACGATGACCTAATTTCCGCCGACGGGGAACTCCCCTTTTTTATTTATATTTTTGGTTTTATTTTTCCCCTTAGGATTTTTTTGGCCTTTCCTAGGCGGGGTGGAACCCCGTTCCTCGGCCATTCCTGACTCGTCCATCCAGATTAGCGTGGAGGTCTGCTGCCTCCGCCTACTGGCTTTATTATTATTATTATTATTATTCTTGTCCATTTATTCTCTTTCGTCGTCTGATGTGATTTATGCGTTCCGGTTGATTCTCTTCCTTCTCTCTTTTTCTTCTTCTTTTCTCCTCTATCATCATTTTATTTTCTGGCTTTTAGGACGAGTACCACGACCTAAGTGTACGGAGTAGAAAACGGAGTCGAATGGATGAACTGGTATGGGGCCTGGAGAAAGTGTGGCACCTAGTGTAATCATGTTTTAAATTATCATCAGCTCCGTACGTATTATTTTTATTTTTTATTTTCTATTTTTTATTTTTTTTAATTCGGATTTTCCTGTTTCTTATTCGCGTCTCTCCGTTTTTCTATTCCGTACAGTCCATTACCTATTCCTCTCTACTCCTCTCTCCGGCCATTCGCGTCGCTCGCTCGCTCTTTTTCAACGCATCAGTTGCTGCCCTCTTTTTTGTCCCCCCAACCAACCAACCTCCCAATTCATGACTTACAGGATCACTCCGCGGTTGTCTTGCTTTCGCTTGTCAGTGAGAAAACAAATGGAAAATGTGGTAGATATTTGATTTCTGTCCATGTCATCCCTCTTGTTCTACTACTCCTTAACCCCTCAATAATCCACTCGCATTATCCTTATTATTCCATTTCCACTCCCCCTAATTATACTATTATTATTTTTATCATATTTTTTTTTCCGGCATCCCATACCCGCGGCGAATTTTCGTTATTGCGATTATTATTACCATTATTTTCTACTAGTACCAGGTTGATTATTTCCTGTGATCTGCACCATCAGATTCCACCACCCACCCCCCTCTCAGAAAGAGACTCCCTCCGTTTAGTCGACCGCCTCTTCACAGGCTCCACGGCCCGGTCCCAAAAGTCTCGTCCTAGAGCTGGTATAGCTGTCACCGCGTCAGGGGCTCTCCCACTCGGTCTCCGATCATCCTTTCGTTTAGCAGTTCCCACCAAACGGGTCCGCTCATATCACTACAGTGATCACGTCCAATCCTCTGGGTCCTTCCATCTTGCTTCCAGATCTTCTTCCTGTCCTCCACCCTTCTTTTTGAGAACTACATGACCACCCCCTTCCCCCTCTTCTCCCACTTCTTCTGTCCCTCATCTCGGCATCTCTCCCTTATCAATCCCGCTTTCCTCCCATTAGCCCTCGTTTCGATGGGATAGAACCATATCCGTTTCCCATTCCGCGGGCTCGCAATCGTTTCTGAACGTCGAATGATGAACACCTGGTCCAGTTAATCACCCTTCCACCACAATTGGAAGATCGATATACATCCTGGAAACCCACTGATATAGGGTAAGGCTTCCCTCCTCGGGATGACGGATTTGTGGGGGGATAACAACATTGGCCTGCTGACACGATCCGATTCCTCCTCCAGTCATACGAACACTCCCTCGATCATATCTGCTGGCAGACAACCACACCAAATATACCAAAAGGGGACACCATGACCGTTACATACGACCACTCCTCGTTACGGAGTGCCGCTCCTACCTCCATGGCCACCCTCGAAGACCGCTTTGAAGTGCTTAAGGAGGTCGGGGATGGTAGCTTCGGCAGCGTCGCTGTTGCACGGGTACGGACGGCCGGTTCCAACATTGCACGGAGAGGAACCATGGTAAGTTGCACCAGCTTCCGAGGCACGAGACACACCTAACACGATTGCTCCGCAGGTCGCGATCAAGACGATGAAAAAGACATTCGATTCCTTGACTCCGTGCTTAGAGCTACGGGAAGTGATCTTTCTCCGAACCCTCCCTATCCATCCTCACCTTGTACCCGCCCTCGACATCTTCCTCGATCCCCTCTCACACAAACTACACATCTGTATGGAATATATGGATGGCAATCTTTACCAATTGATGAAATCTCGCGACCACAAACCCCTGGATGGGAAGCACGTCAAGAGCATTTTGTATCAGATCCTGTCAGGTCTCGATCACATCCATGCCCATCACTTTTTCCACCGGGACATCAAACCCGAGAACATCCTTGTCTCCTCGTCCGCCCCGAATGACTCCACCTTCAGCCGTTATTCCAACCTTGTGACTCCTCCTTCCACTCCTCCAACATACACCGTCAAGATCGCCGATTTTGGTCTTGCCAGAGAAACCCACTCCAAGCTGCCATACACCACCTATGTCTCCACGAGATGGTACCGTGCGCCCGAAGTTCTTCTGCGTGCAGGAGAATATTCGGCGCCGGTCGACATGTGGGCTGTTGGTGCTATGGCGGTTGAGATCGCTACGCTGAAGCCGCTCTTCCCTGGTGGCAATGAAGTGGATCAGGTCTGGCGTGTCTGCGAAATCATGGGTAGCCCGGGTAACTGGTACAGCAAGTCCGGTACCAAACTGGGTGGTGGTGAATGGCGAGATGGCTCTCGCCTTGCCCAGAAGCTGGGCTTCACTTTCCCTAAGATGGCCCCCCATTCGATGGAGAGCATCCTTCAGCAACCGCAGTGGCCCGCGGCCCTCAGCCAATTTGTCACGTGGTGTCTCATGTGGGATCCGAAGAACCGTCCCACGTCTACTCAAGCTTTGAACCATGAGTATTTCGCCGACGCACTCGACCCTCTGCGGCCGAAGTCCTCGACTGCCCGCTTGCTAGGCCGGAAACATTCGGACAAAAGCTTCAAAACCCCCAGCCGGGAAACGACGGATTCCCCAACTCTTTCGACCAAATCCTCCTGGTTCAGGAGGTCGCTTATTGGACGGTCGGAAAGTCCCGCTCCCATGGTGGACGATGAGCCATCGAAGCAGCCAGTTGTTTCCTACAGCACCACGCCCGAGCTCCAAACTAAGAGCAAGCCGGCGCCGAGCAAGCGCGCGACGTGGGCCAATGGAGCCCCGATGCCCATCTTGCCCTCGATTCGGCCCGTGTCTCCGTTGTCCAATGCCGTCACGGCACAGGCCAACTCTTCCCTCGCCCATATGAACGACGCAGGCAAATCCAGCAAGAAAATCGGTCGTCAACTCTCCGTCAACTCGCACGGGAATCACTACGCCGATGTCCACCGACAAGAGGCAGAACGGGCGCTCAACGGAAACGGAATCAGCAACCATGCTGGCATCACCCCCAAGGAAAGCTTCTTCTCGCATCTACGCAAGCGTGCTCGCAGACTCTCCGGGCGTAATCAAGGCAATGTGGCTAGCGATGATGTCGAAGCCAATGCCGGCTGTATGCCTTGGTCAAACCGTTCTTCGCTCGCCCTAGACTCCGTTAATGTCAATGAATCTCGGCAGAACACGGACTTGAACGAGCTGGACAAAGCTCTGCAGGGCGTCAAATGCTCTCTGGATTCAACTGCCAAGAGTAACGTTCCCGTTCACATTACGTCGCCGGTGGAAGGTAGCAAGCGTCAATCGATGCCGCAAGGCTCCATTCGGTCCATGGGAGACAGCCCTGTTTCCACGAGTGGTAACCCTGGACCTATCTCAAGCCGGACTCGACGTGCCTTGCAGATGTCAACCCACCCTGTCCACCGCTACGAGACCCCCGAGGAAGAGGATGAGCTCTTGGACGAGGTGCTTCATTCGGCAAGCAAAGCCGCTAGGCGTCTAGCGCAAACGCAAGCCTCTGATGCGTCTTCCAATTATAGCCGTCCAGCTTTGGGAATTGACAACTCGCGTCCGCTACCAAGCCCTTACCCGACTCCTTCGCCATCCGCTAAGTGTGATGAGGTGGCCTTTGGTCATGCCGAGGCCACACCTTGCAGGCGGTTAGGGGTCCCTGATGGCAAGACCGACCACTCAAGCTCGACTCGTCAGTGGCCCACTCCACCTTATGAAGAGGACAATTGGGCTAGCCCGGCTGGGAACTTCATGACTGGATCCGCATACAGGTAGTGGACTTCATACCCCGCCCAGTGCGATGTCATTGTTCTTTTCACCTTACAATTTCCTTACGTTCTTTTGCCATCTTGCAATGTTTTTGTTCGAATCTAATCCAAAGAGAAAAATGGGGCGATCATGCGTGTTACCGGCGATCTAACCGAGCAAGGCGTACTGGGTCTGGTGTCTTCTGTTTTTCTCTTCACTGTGGAGGCTGTTTTGATTCTTTTCTCTCGTTGCTCCCTAAATTTGTTGTATAGGGCGTGGGTTAGCCCGGTTTTTTTTTTTTTTTTTTTCATTTGTCGGTTCTTTTTCTCATACCCCAAAGGCCTTTTTTTTTTAGACTTAGTTGGCCTCGCAACTTGTTTTCGGCATGCTTCTCATTCTTGTCTTTCTTTTGCATCATCATCATCATCATCACAATCTCTGATGACTATTCTTTGCACATTTTACCACCCCCTTGATACCAAATGGCGCAAGTCGCGAGGTCTACTATCGTTCCTTATTACATATATATATGCATTAACTCCCTACCATCACTTTCCCCTTTTTCTTTTTTGTGTCCAAAATTTGTCTTGTGTTTCGCTCTTGTATATTTTCCCGGGCTTTATCCCTTCACCGCCATTCTTTTCGTTGCATCTACTGGGAGCAATGTGGCTTGTTAAAAAAATCCCCCGTTCTTTTCCCCGTGTACAAATATTCTTCCTCTCTTTTCTTGTTTGCACTTTGAAGGACCCCTGGTGGCAGCCTTGACCTCACAATATTGTAATATAGTTACTTATCTGGGTGATATTCCACTCAATTATACATACATCTAATGGAAGCGTGCAATCGACTGCTCTAATTTCTTGATCTACATAAACATATTAATAGAGTCACCACTACTATCCGCAGGACATTGCAAAACGAAAGTGATAATTGGAGACTACGGTGTGGAGTCTGCTAGAGAATCGTTGATCGATAGATCGGCCCGGAACAACAACTCCCCGCCTCCAGCAGAATTTCCCAAGTAGAAGACGTCAAAGGACCTTTTCATATCGAAACACTCTACCGTTGGATGCTGGTCGCGCATGGCTAATTTATCCGGGTGAATTGATAGCACTCAGCAATCCTGTCAGTGCTATTCTTTTATTCCTCAGCGCCTCCTCCAGTGGGGTTGACTCATACTACGCATTAATCGGCTTTTTGGCTGCAAGTTTGCGATCCTCTCTTTCTTCTACAAATCATTCTATCTTTGAGTTCCTCTCCTCCCTCCCTCAACACCTAGAATGGCCTCCCAGCGCCAGGCCTCGTCCGCCTCACAGACCCCCCTCATCTCCCCCGCCGAGCTCGCCTACCTCTACACCTCCCTCGCTCTCCCCGGCAGCCCCATTCGCCCCGATGGGCGCTCCCCGACGCAGTTCCGCCCTCTAACAGCCGAAACGGACATCCTCCCCGGCACGAACGGCAGCGCGCGCGTCGGGTTCGCAGACGGCACGCAAGCGATCGTCGGCGTGAAGGCCGAGGTCGAGAAGACGGCTCTGGCGCCCGACGCCGTGGACCTCTCGCAGCAGGCGCAGACAACGGATGACGGCGAGGACGGGAAACCTGCGGCGACTGGCGGGCATGGATCGTGGGTGCAGATGTCTATCGAGATTCCTGGGTTTCGGGACGATGATGCCCTCCCTGTGTTTCTGTCTGAGATGATGCGCGAGCCGTTGGTTGAGTCGGTGTCGAATGGACATGGCGATGGCGACGATGATGACGAGATGGCGGGCGGGTTGAAGGGTCGGTTGGTGATTAATAGACGGTGGCATTGGCGGTTGTATATTGATGTAAGTGATCTCTATTACTCCCATGGAGAGGGTTGTGTTCCGTGCTAATCGCGCGTCATTCTAGGTCCTCCTCCTCTCCCAGCCTCTATCCTATCCGCTACCCCTCCTATCCCTAACAACTCATCTGGCGCTTCTATCGACGAAGCTCCCGAAGCTGAAATCCAAGGGCGAAGAAGACCCCTTCTTCGACGACGACTGGGACGCCGCGGAGTACCTGTACCCTCGCACGCGGTCGAGACTGCTGTCCCAGAAGGTTCGCCCGCCCGTGACGCTGCTGGTCATTTCGGTCGGCGAGAATATCATCTTCGATCCGAATCGCGAGGAAATCACCGTTGCTGACGCCGTTATGGCGATTTCGGTGACTCGGGATGGCGAATCTGATGGGCTGAAGCTCCTGTCTATACGGACTGTTGACCCGCCGTCGCGGTTGACGCAGCCGGGCGTGCCGAATTCGGAGAATATGGCTACTGGGGCGGCGGTGGATGCGGGCGAGGGGTCGCTTGTTACCGGCGGGGAAGAGACGCCGGGGGTTTGGAGGCCGAGGAGGGGTGGTGTGAAGCGGAAGACGGTGGCGCGGATGATCAAGTTGGTTCTTGAGAAGGGGGGTGTGGGCGAGGAGGTTCTGGATGGATTGGAGAATGTTGAGGTTGGCTGATTCTTGGGTTGAGGTCGGTTGGGACATGGGCTTTTGTCCGTCCTGAATTCTACATGATCCGTTTGATGAGGGTTTATGACTTCCGCACTTCGGATGGGTTCTTGGGTGGTTGCGATGCTCGTGGAGGCTAGACGTTGCTGCATGTCTAAGCTCAGCAGGACATCCCTGCAGATCGAAAGAACCACCTCCGATATGGAACTCCCACGAGCCTGGCTAAAACAAGACAATTCGACGAAGTGATTCATCATGATTTAGCAGATATGAGAGAGTCTACCAATGTACATACATACAAAAAGAGAAAATAATAACACTCTTGGAGAGAGAGGGAGAGGTCACCATCAGACCAAAAACCAGACCAGTATCTACATCAACTCAACACACCACGAACAAACCCACTCTTCCTCCCTCCCCAGCACCACATCACATCACTCACACATCCCATCCTCAAACCGTTAACCGCAGAAAACCTACCAAATCCCCAACCACTTCTTCACCGGCCTCCTCTTGCCCTCCCAATCCACAAACTCCGCCTGCCCCTTCTTCACCTGCTCCTCAACGGCCACAGGGCTCTGGTCATCCACACCCACCACCTCCTGACCCTCCGCGTCGATCTTCCCATCCTTGTTATCCTCAGCGCTCGGCTCCTCCATGCCATGCGCAACCCGGTACTGGCGTCTCTTCTCGGCGTCCTCGACGCGACGCTGGCGCTTCTGGCGCGTCTCGAGGGAGTTGTGTTGCACGTGCATCCGGTACACCGAGAGGGCCTGCGAGATCGTGTCGATGGGGTGCCAGAGCAGGTCGGACCAGGAGGGGAGGAGATGCGCGAATGGGGAGGTTCGTTTAAAGTTCGTCGTGAAGGTGAATGTTGCGAGGGAGGTTAGGACGCCCTATCCACCATGGTGTTGAGGTTAGCAATCGTGTGACCAGATGTCCAACAACATCGAATATCAAAATCGAATTGAGAACAAAAATCCCACTCAATCCGCAAAAGAAACCCAACCTCCCCCCATATCATCGTAAAAGAAAACGAAAAGAAGCAAAACGAACCATGGCAATCCAAACATGAATCCACCGATTAGTCAAAAACCGATGCATGACCGTCCCCTCCGGCGGAAACATATTCGGATACTGTTTCTGGTTCTGCGCCTCCTTCTCAGCCTCTGAGAGCCGCGGTCCGTAGTTCACCGGTCCCGGGTTCACGAGCCGGCCGTTGCGAGTCTGCATGACGCGACGCGCTGGGTGAGACGGCGGGCGGAATTTATCCGGCTTTTCGAGGACGCGGGGCTTGTCATCTTTGCTACTGCTGTTGTTGCTGCGCGAGGATGCGCAGCGGCGGGATGAAGGCGTCGTTGGAGTCTGTCTAGGATAGGCGCGGGTGAGCGTGCGGAGGGTGCGTGTGGAGGGGGCGCCTCGGGGGAGGAGGAATTGGGGGAGGAGGAATTGGGGGATTGTGACGGGGGGCATTTTGTTGATTTATATTCCCTCTTGTTGGAAAGTTGTGGTCGGGTTGAAGAGGTGAAAATTAAAGTAGGCAGAGAGAGGACTCTGCGGGGTGTTGGTTGCCCTGGAGGAAGGAATATCACCGACTCCAAGACTCCGCGGTTGAACTTTTTCTGAGGTCCGCTGTTGATGCGCTGGGTCACGTGATGGGGTGTATGGCTTTAAGAGCTACAGGGGAGCAAGGAAGGCCCTGTTTGCGGTTCCTCGTGCATGTCTGTCTACATTTCCTACGTTAGAATTATGGACGACAGATTATTTGATATTGATTCAAGTTGCTCGTGTCGATATGTTGGCGTTTTGTTAGAATACTAGCTGTTTGCTCAGTAGCAGATGTTCGGTCGTTCCTAGACTCGCTGGCAATAGACAATTGCCAAGCTGCAGATTATTACTCGATCAGAACAGAGACGATCTTAGTTTAACTACGGTGCAGTGTTGCTATGTATATATCACCAAGGGCGAACCATAAAAATGCTGCAGAGCATACATCGTGTACATACTCCGTCTACAAATCAAGATAAGACACAGGCGTCGGACAGACCAGAGATTCCAAACCCAACCAACACCGACATTAAGGTCCGTCCGTCGTACCGAAGCATGTCCTACGCGTCTACCGAGTAGTCATAAGCTGGCGTATACTTTGTACACCTCAACCTGCAAGGGAGATCGGGTCCTGCAGAGGCCATTTGCATACGGAAACGATACGCGGGAGACCCCGGGTGCAGAAGTGCCTGAATGCCTTAGTGCCTCAGGTCTCCAAGCGGCAGAGCGGAAGTGAACGAAAAAGCACCAATTGCGAGGCGCGCATTAATATTGCCATTTTGCCGGATCCAGCCATGAGCTCGCCATGAGGTCATCTTCCACCGAGCAGACACCGGGTCGGCATGGTGTCATAGTTGGTAAGGTCGGGATTCCTAGGAGTCGATCAAAATATTGTAATTTGTAAACTATGGTATAGATGCTCTGTGCTGTTCACCGGATATAGATTGTCTATACTCCGTATACTCCTACAGAGTAAAGAGTGTTGATCGTCAAGAGGGAACCACCGATCAGTCCACCAAAAAAGACACCGGCAAAAAAGCCATTCCGAAGGCGCCCGTTCGAGGCTGAATCATCTCCCCGCTGATTGGCCCTCGCCCGGATCACGGGAGCGGACGGGGGCGACGGCCGGGCGCTCTTCGTTCCTTGTACAAATTCCTGCGATCGCTTTTTTTTTTCTTCTTGTTCTTTCTTGCCAGCTCGCTTTATCTTCTCTCTCAATTGACCTCTGCTTTTTCTTGGGATACCTCTTGGATCTCCCTCTTCCTTGTACAGTACATTTCTACTTCTCTATTTCTACCTTTTAGAATCCCCCTTATACATTCACAATGGGCAAGGACGCTTCTTTCGCTCCCGGTAAGCCTGATCCTCCCCTGCTATTGCCTCCGGTCGGTATTCTGGAGGCGTCCCCCCAATCATTCACTGCATCACTTGCAATGTGCTCTGTCGGGGTGCCAGTGAACAGTGAAAGTTCCAGTAGCGACCTGCTAGCGCTGGAGAGTTCCCTCAACTGGGGTTGGTCTCTACGCCTGGCACTGTGATCTTCCGGGCTCTCGTCACTATATCACCATCACTCCGTCAGCGGCAGTTCTGCAGTGTTTGCTATTCTCAAACTATCACAATTCGTGCAAATATCTTCCACCGACCACACTTTACCCAGAAAACAATTGTGTTTGCCAAGATGACCAGCTGGGACACTTTTTGTTTTCTCACTACGCTCCACATGCGCGAGGAGGAAATTGAGGCTGCAGAGAAGGCCAAACAACAGGCTAACATGGCGACGCTTCCAGGTGACTCTGCCAAGGGTGCCAAGCTCTTCCAGGTGAGTTGTGAATATATGTGGCTATGGTTTTGCGAGGGAGACGCGACCGGCTAACCTGAATCTTAGACCCGTTGCGCTCAGTGCCACACCGTCGAGGCTGGTGGTCCCCACAAGGTCGGCCCCAACTTGAGCGGTCTCTTCGGTCGTAAGACTGGCTCCTCCGAGGGCTACGCCTACACCGACGCCAACAAGCAGGCCGGTGTCACCTGGGACGAGAACACTCTGGTATGTTTTTGTTTAGATACGAAAATCGCGCGCAAAGGGGATGACTAACGCGCTGTACAGTTCAAATACCTCGAGAACCCCAAGAAGTTCATCCCCGGTACCAAGATGGCCTTCGGTGGTCTCAAGAAGGGCAAGGAGAGGAACGACCTCATCACGTATGTTTCCCGTTACTTTTCCTTTCGTTCCTGCCGGCGATGGGCAATGCGGATAGGACACCCGGCTAACTTGGTCTTTCTACTACAGTTACCTCAAGGAGAGCACCGCTTAAATGCGTATTCTTGTCGATAAAAGCCAAAATTTCCCTTCTCCACCCCGTCCGTGGAATGTTCGACAGACCGACGGACCGGGCATGTAATATTACTTGCTACCGTGTTTACTCGCAATAGACCTGGTTTTCCTTTGTGTGCGCTGGAGAAGTTTGCGGACATCATAGAGACAGCGGTCTACATGGCGCGATGGTACTCTTTTGTTTTAATGCGCTTGTCTTTTTCTTAACAACCCCCCCGTGACGATCATGTGTGTTTTCCCGCTTTGTGTGTACCATGGAATTTGACTGCCGGCATGACCGGTTGTAATGACATCCTCTCTACTCTCATACCTTGTTGACTGAAGATGAACATAGTAAACATAAACACAACACTAGTTGATGGTTTCAAGAAAAGTCGGACTGGCGACTACGGGCGGCCGTAGTGCGCATCACGGGTCCTGGGGCACATGACCTGGTCACCGCCCAATTGGCCCAGCCACCTTCTCGTGCCGAATAAAAGCCCGAGGGGTTTCGTCTTCTTCGTGTACTTCCGGTCTTTGCTCCTTCTCCCTGCTTTCTGTTCCAACAGACAAAGAGAAGTCTTATCTAGTCCCCAATCAGATAATCAGAAAAAGAAAACATAACAAAAGAAACCCTGGAATTTCAAACAACGGATTGTTCCCCGGTCCATTTTGTCTCGATACAACTAACACCAGCATCCTCGGGGGGATTGATTGGATGCCGGCCGTCGAATGCAGGCGCCGCTGTAACGGAAGAAGAGTGACTTGTCGCGACCTTGTTAGTCGGTCCACTTCATCCTTCCTCAGGCACCAACCCCTTCCTCTTCGCCTTCGCATTCCCTCTTATGTCTCGCATTCCCTTGCTGTTTCATTCCATCGCGTCCCCAGTTCTGACTTGCAGGCCCCTTCTTCCTGACTTGTCTGCCTTTGGCTCCGTATTTCTTCGATCGCATCCCCGCGTCGCGCCCGATAAGCGCATTGCTCCTACTTGCTCATTCCCGCGGCTCTTGGCGCAACTTGCGACTGAACCCCTCCAGCAACTTCCCTCCTTCTCTTCCCTTTCTTTTCTCTCTCTAGACCAGGCTGGATCTCTCCTCGAGTGGTCGCCTTGACTGCGCGCCAAGTGAAGTGACCTTAACGTCTTCCTTTAGCCCGCGCGCAACGCCGTCCGCCATGTTGGACGAGCTAGACAACGTGTTTGATGATCATCCGTCCTTGGATGCGTCGCTAGAAGATTTCGAGAATGCCAGCAACTCTCATCGATCGCCCGTCTTCGGCCTTCCGTCCCAGCACTCTGGCTTTCGTTCCGAGGATTCCGAGGACGAGGACGCGACACCGCAGGCCGAGCGCTGGTCGCCTCCGGGATTTCGTCGGTATGACTACGTCCAAGGCAGTGGGTGGTATCGCCATCAACCGTACTCGCGCGCGATCGACCATGAACGTCTGGGGTTGAAGCCGACGGTGGGGTTGAGCCCGTCGCAATCGCGCGAACCGAGTCCTCAATATGAAGATGCGCTCGAGGGCACGACGGCGGTGCAACGAAGCACGTCGGCGGACACTGGGGTGGCGACCATCGCAGCCAATGTGCCGCTGCCTCGCGACACGGATTCGCCGCTCAAAGGACGGTCCCCCAGCCCGGGCCCGCCGGCGCCGACATCCAGGACCAGCCCTCATCCGGACGGACTGGACTTTCAGTCAGAGAATAACATAAGCAATTGTAGGCATTTGCTATAAATTTCATCTCGGTTTGAACCCTGTCCAGTACGCTGGAGCGGGATACTAACGAGTGGGCTTTCTTTTCAAGATATCCGCTTTGCCGTGCGCGCAGAAGTTCAACAGCGCGAACCGTTTGTCGCATTCTATAAGTATGCTCGATCGTGGCTCGACTGGATGACCAGCTCCAAGTCGAATACCACCGTATCCTTTGTGGTCGGGGTGTTCTCCATCATGTTCTTCCGCGCCCTGTTCATACCCCATGATCCGCATGCGATTCCCGACCTCGTGAAGCTATCCAACTTCGCGCGGTCGTTCGAACCGCTGATCTACTATTCGGAGAACGGGGTTCAGCAGATTGGTACGCTGCAGGAAACGGGCGTCGCCGTCTGGGATCTAAGTGAATCCGTGCGCAGTACCAACATGACGAGCGCTCCGATCATCGTAGACCAGCTGGATGAGTTGTCGGAGTCGTTGAAGGGACTCTCGATGGAACTGACGCGCTTCTTTGCCAATGTGGATTCCGACGTCGATTCCATCTTGATCGTCATGGACTGGGCCAAGCGGGAACTGGAAACCATCTCATCTCAACCGCCGAGTGGGCTGCCGACCATTGTCTTTGATAACGTGCACGAGATGCTCTCGCGACTCAGTCCGCTCGAGCGAGTTGCGGCGCCCAGTGGCGACGGTGGAGGAGAATTGACCACCTCTCCCACAACCTTTGGGCATGTAGTCAGCGCCCTCTTTGGTCAAACTTCTAATCAGCGCACGCGTGCCGCCCTCTCGCGCACTTTCACCGAATTTCTGTCCGTGCTGGAAGAGTCAATCAACAGCGAACTGACCCACTCCGCTTCCCTCTTCCTGCTCTTCGAGTCCATTGACCGCCAGTTCCTCAACCTCCAGCGCACGGTGGTGCGGGAGTCGGACGCCCAGGAGCGAGCGGAGGGCGAGATGCTCAGTTCCCTTTGGACTCGGGTGTTGGGTCCCAATGCCGCGGTTGTGCGCAAATACGAGAAGAACAAGCGACTCCTCGCCAGCGTCCGCAGTCGCACCGTCGCCAACAAACATCTACTGATGGACCACCGCGGCCGCTTGATGTCCCTCAAGATCAACCTGGAGACCTTGCGGCGCAAGCTCGTCAGCCCCCTTGTCCGACCGAATGATTCCTCAAATTTCCTCGGCGCCGGCGATACGGGCAATGGTCGCAGTAACGGTCGAATGCTGGGACCGGTCGAAGCCGTGATTGACGGACAAATCCGTGGACTCGAGGGTAGTTACGATTATTTGCGATCTGTTCGGGAGAAGCAAAAGGCCAAGCTGCTGGAGATGGTGTACGGATCGGGTCGCCGGCTACATAACTCATTGCTAGGAGACAGAACGGACGACGCAGAGACAGACGCGATTGACGGAGCTTGATGCGACCAAGCACTGATTGTTCTTCTGCCTGATTTACCTCTCAATCGCCCTCTTCCCCTTCTCTCTATCCTCTTTGTTCATATCCGATCTTCATTCTCCGTATAGCCTTGTCGCATCTTCCCGGCGTTGGACTAAATCCGTCTTTCTGTCTGTCTCATGGGATCGGAGTTTTACGGAGTATCAAGAAGACCTGTCGGACTGGGTGCTTCTTAGCTACTTCTCGCTTGGCGTCGTTTCTGGCTTATCTATCTATCTATCATATCTGGCGTCCACCATACAGCAAGGCAAGGGCAAGGGCAAGGGCATAGGCAAGCTCGAGGGAGCTCGCGCAAATGGTGAAAGGTGTTCTTGCTTTCAGATCTTTCTTGGATGTGGCGTCTCATGTCTTCCTATCTATCTATCTATCTATCTATCTATCTATCTCTTTTCTTCTCGCATCATGCATATACAGCCAGCGACTTTTACTGCGGATTTGTGAGGTCAAAAGCGATAGACGAAGACGTTCCTTATCTTTCCCACTTCCCCTGGGCCTTCTGGCCTTGTATTCTTCTTCTTCTGGTTGTCCTTAATTAGGTCTCTTGTTTGTTGGAAAGAGTGGATGGCGCTGTGGATCTTTTTTTTTTTTTTCTTTCTTGTGCTCTGGCGAATCGGTATCTGATCTCTTATCTCTTCGTTTCTATTCGGAATTCCTGGATATTGAGTTCTATCAACTCGATTATACCGTTAACTGGTTAACAGCAACGTAGGGAGGGAGGGGGGGAGGATATATGGTATTGAATGGGATCGGTGGTGGTTGTTTCCTCATTTTTGTGGTATCACCTTTGCAACTGTTGGCGCTGGCATTTAATGGTGTATGTATTCTGGGATCTTCTCTTCCTCTCTTTTCCGATAGCTTATCTACTGATCTACCTGGACTTCTCTATTGTCTCGTTAATAGAATCCATGTAGATCATGTGCGCTCCATTGATCGATTGTTCTCTGAGTGAAGGAAGCATGGCTGGGAGCCAGGAGTCACGTTTCTGATGCACCATTGCATCTAAAGAACCGAGACATGGTAAGATAATAGTGCAGGCGGAGGTACATACATGTAGCGATAGGTCCAAATGTGAGAGACTGAGTGATAGGGCTGAGGAGAGAGAGAGAGAGAGAGAGAGAGAGAGAGAGAGCAAGGGTAAATATTCCAAACTGCGTTCTTTTCTGCCGTCATGTTCGTGCCTGCCACGTGGATCTTAGATAAGGTAGGTAGCTACGGCTGTTTTCAAATGTTGAAATCCACCCAAGTCAAGAAGTTACTGTTCAAGTGGTAGATAAGTGAGTAAGTACCTATAGTGTGTGAAGTGAAATCTAATATAACATGGTCCTTTTGAATGAGATAGAAAAAAGAAACGCAAGCAAGTCGAATATTTCCATAAACAAGTATGAAGAAATTCATCGATACTTACTTATCAAAGACTGAAAGGAAAAGTAAAGAAGAAAGTCTTTTGAGAACAGCCAATATAGTAAAGCACCAGAAACAAAAATGATAATCACAAAAAACGCGCCGCTGAATCATGACTGACACCCTTGAAACTCCGTTCGCATGCTTGATTTGATACCTTTCTTCTCTTAGAAAGGTGATTGGTAGAATTCACAGTGATTTTGTTTTCCGTTTTCGAGTTTTGCTTTTCATGTTTTTTTTTCTTTGTTCAACCACATTAAAAGCCATAGCCGCCGCCGCCGCCGTACGGGGTCGCGCCATACGGAGTGGCGGCACTCGCTCCCCAGGCAGAGGCGTTGCCATTGGCATAGGCCGTGAATCCACCGTCGATGCCCTCGGGCGGTTCGTAGGCGTCGGGACTGCGCACTCCCATCATATCATCCTCCTCGACACCCATCATACCGCCGTGGTCACCTTCGCCGGAGCCGGAGAGAGCGGAGATGACCGACGCGAGCTTGCGTTGCAGAACCGTGATGCCTTGCTGGATGATCATGTCCGGCTCCAGGTTGCCGATACTTTCGACGTCAAAGTAGAAGTTGTTGGGCTCGGCGTCGTAGTCAAACGGTTGGTCGGGGGGAGCGGCATGTTCCCAGGCAGCGTTTGCGGAAATGGGCCTAGAAGGGTTTATGTTAGGAACCGAAGACGAAAAAGAAGAAAAGAAATCCCGTGGATGCCACAAGAGAACAGAGAAAACCGAACATACCATTCCTTAGCAGGGTCCTCCTCGTACCAATAATCCACATGTCGCAGGTTATTATGCGGATCGTACTCGAACCCAATCGCCGCCGTCGGCGCCCACTTCGCATGCTCCTTAGCGATCCCCTTCTTCGCAATACACGTCATCTTCAGTTCCTGACCGCTGCGCAATTTACAAATCAAGGGACCCAGGCCCTGAGGGTCCGTAATGACCGGGTTGCCGACCCATTCGTTAGCCCGCTCGCCGCTGACGACCAGGTCGCGCGCATGCACGGACATGACCTCGTCGCCGGTGCAGCGCGCATGCAGGGACAGGGTGACGCTGCAGCGCGCGCAGCGGTCCTCGCATTCGCAGTCGCGCGTATACTCGACGTCCTGGTCGCAGTTCTTGGAGTTGAGGGGGATGAGGCCGAGGCGGTGGGCGAGGAACTCATCGGGAAGCACGGAGGTGTTCATTTCGACTTCGACGAGGTCGATGGCGATCGTGGGAATTTCGGCGAGCATGGCGCGGCGGACGGAGTTGGCGAAGGCGAGGTCGACGGAGCTGAGTTTGAAGTCGACGCGGTAGGGTTCGGCCTGGAGATGAGTGTGAGTTTTGAGCAGCTTGGATCTGTTGTATTTTTGAAGTTTGCTGGGACAATACCTCTCGGACGGTCACTTGGGGCCCTGTGGGCTCGATGTCCATTTCATAATCCATGGCGGCGTGGAAGCAGCGCTGCGGGCTGCTTACTCGAGAAGACGGGGCGGGAAGGGTATGTATGTTAGAGTGACAGAGAGGTGGAGGACGTTAAGTTGAAAGCCGACCAGAAGGACCGAGATCAAAGTTGGGGAAGAGGCGGGAGAAAGGCGATGAAAGAAGAGACAATCGGAGGTGAAGGTTGGAGTTTGGCTCTGGGAACTGCAGGCCCGCGCTTTGCCTGATCGGGAATGCATCTGGGCGGGCTTCTTCGCGCATTCTTCAGTCAGTCCGGAGAGCTTCTTGACAGAATCCTATGAAGAGTAAGTTCTTTTCTTGGCATGGCAGTGGAATTGGACATCTAATTTACTATACATTTAGTTCTATTCTATTATATGTTCTATGTGACTACAGTACTACACCGAAATACTCTACTCCATACTCTCATGTCATGCTTAGGGATACAAATCACTTGGGATTACAAAATCCTCTCGCGGCCGTCAATCTGATCACTGGGAGATGATATGAGTATGGCTTTTTTTTTTGTTTTGTTTCTTTGTTTGTTTCTTTGGTTCAAACCCCTAGGGTTTTGCATGAGTAGCAGACCAAACCATCCGACGGTACCAAAAGATGTATCCGTCCTGACAGTCGAACAGATGACAATTTCAAGACCATCGCAAATGGTACAATGCAAAACGCATTCGTGCATAGAATTCAATGGCCTTCTGTCAGGCTCGAATCATAGGATTGGTATCCTGATAACCGGTAAGAACGAATCCTCCAACCAAAGTCGGATCAGACCAAAAACCACGTCCGTAAGACGTATAACTTTTTCCTCATCCGTCCGCGATCAGTGCTGTCGACCGTGTTGCTCTAACTTTCTATTTTGACGGATTGTTGAGGAATCTATAGAGGTGAGTTGTGGGAATTGGTTTCGCGCGCATAGCCATCCAGCCACCAACGCGATATTACAAAGGCAGAAAGGAAAACTCGAACTCCAAAGCAGCACAGCCGACCGTGACAACAACAAAAAAAAAAAAAACAATAGAAGTGATGGAAAGGCACCAATCAAGGGAGATGCAGGAAGAAAGATGGAGATGAGATGGATAAAAGAGAATGGGTTTCTTCTTTTGAAAAGGGAAGTCATGTCGAGTCGTAAAAGGGCCAAGCTTGGCAGGCGAGCTTCCGACCTAGCCGGCTGTCTCTATCCTGTGAATTTGGAGAGCAATCGGTCATCGCTATTTTTTCACGGAACTGCGATTCAATGCCTCCAGCAGTTCGGGACGACTGGCAAGAGCCGCCGCCGCTTGAGCGTATGCGACCCATTGACGTTTTCGCTTGTGCATCTCCGGCCACTGATCCTCTTCGCGATCCACGGTGACCTCGAAGAACTGGTAGGAAGCCTTCGGAGCATGCGACGTCAGCAACGTCGACGGGCGCATGTCCGGGATCAGGCCCAGATCTTGCTGCACCGTGCAGATGACTCCGGCCTCTTCCCAGGCCTCTCTACAGGCAGCCAGCTGGGCACTATCTTCGTCGGTTTCCCACCCTCCTTTGGGAAGCACCCAGCCGCCTCGTCCGGCGGACTGGATCATGAGAACTTTCGTCTTATCCGTTGACAGCGGGACCACACCGGCCACGAGCCTTTCGCCTTTCGATCCGTAACCTGAAAGAACGCGACATCTCCGTATTAGCATAAGGTTGCGCGAACGTCATCCGAAGGGTCCGAGAGCCTAATCTCCCTTTTTCGCGAATGGAGGGGGATTCCGACAAAGGCGCCAGAGCGACGTAATACGCCCCACGTGTCTCCGGAGTTCACTCACGTTGGTTTTTTCGTCCTGTCCGGGACTCCATTGACCGGGTAGGATCCACCATTTTGGACGACAAGGAATGAGATGAAGGTAGAAGGAAAGGGAAGATGATGAATTATGAATAAGAAGCCGTTGAAACGCCTCTCACCAATAGTCTATGCCCCAAGAGAAAGATAGGAGAAACGGCGGAGTAAATGCGCCAGGAGTACCCCACGCGACAGAAAGTCAAATGAATGAAAGGGTCTCCGAGGAAAAAAGGGAAGAAAGTAAAGCGGGATGGGGTGGATGAGGTGGCAAGAACACGAAACACGACCTCGGGGTAGAGGTCTATAAGTCCGAAGAGGGACTTTTCTAGGGAGAAGAGGAGATCAAAGGACGGAAGGGTATATAGAGAGAAGAGGTCCAGCCTGGGTGGGAGCTGGTCCGCGGCCGTCAACCCTAAACTTTTTTTTTTCCCGGGACGGAGTAAGAAAAAAAGGCGAGGCGGTCGACTGGAAATTTTGGGGTAGGAGGGGAAAGTCAAGAAAGGAACCCAAGAAAATAAGATTAATGGAAAGAATAGTCAGGCACTAGGTATTCCCGTTCACTCCCGTGGCGGACGGGAACCTGGAAGAAGACGAGATATAAGGAGACATGGTAATCAGAAGTAGAAGCGAAGAAATAGGGGAAGGGAGGAAGGATAGAGAGGAGGAACGGAGGGGGAGGCGAGAGAGAGAGAGAGGGAGAGGGAGAGAGAGAATCGGAGGGGGGAAAGAAGTGCTTCTGGGGGGGGGGAAGCTCGCGGAGACCGTATGTGTATTACCGTTGCTTCAGCGTTATTCCCGGGCGGCCGTACTGGGCAGTAACTACCTTAGACAGTAGTCCTTCTTCCATTGCGGGCCTCCTCGGTCCCACCACATCCTCCAACTGGCTTCCTTCCAGAAGGCAATAAATGATGATGAATCACCGTGGAATTAATCCTCGGTAAACAATTGGAAATACGGTACTCCGGACAACGAACATCCTTGCGTCCACTCTGTCAGGAACTCGGCCCATTCCAACTGCGTGTCACCGTCCCCCTATGGATCTACTCCGTGTATGGACCTATGGAACTGTCAATGCGGGATTAGGAACACTTCTTCTGGCTCGTTCGGTCTTCGGACTATGCAAAGCGCAAACAACGACGCCCGCCACAAGCGCGATGTCTCAATGTAGTCGACGGGTTGGCTAACCCGAGTCTGATATTGGACCCGGTCCAAAGTTTCAGCATATTAACGCTTGATAGAGTCCTGCATTATTGACCGGTGGACCTCATCTCTCCCTTTTTTCTCCGTTGAGATTGGAGTTAAAATGGATGCTTTCTTTTCTATTATTGAGTTCTTTATCCGGATCGGACTCTCAGACTCTGGTCCCATCAGTCCATTTCGTCCGTCCTCTTCCTCGGTAATTAAAGATCTGTCTCTGCTATTTTCATCGGTCATCGACTAGATAGAAAACTGGATGCGATCCACCCCGAGGCACCTAGCCCAACCCTAACTGCGGTACGCCGAATGGAACCAGGTCTCAAGAACCGACGTCCAATAATCATCTTGCTAATCGTTTCCCAGGGAATGGATCGCGCCCACGAGTCACAGAATCTTTTTCCTCCGTCAGTTTTTCTTTTCTTTGTTTTTTTTTTACGTTCTTTTTTCGTCCGTTTCTTGTGACCAGATCGTCGTCGGGTATCTTCCTGCACGGACGTGCCCTAAAGTCTGAAGAGTGAAGTCAGACCTCCGCGGTGCTCAATAAGAGTGACGCACATGGTCAACAGCCTAGTAGGCAACCCATGCGGAGTGTAAATCAATCCTCCCTGCAGCGTCAGTGGCAATTTCGAGGTACCCTTCAAATAGACATACTCCGTAGACACTCGGAGCATCCGCTACGTGTGAGACTCCCGGAGGATAAAACCGTCCAGCAAAGATGCGGCAATCAGCATTAAACTAGCTAGTTCTGCATCTTGGTGGAGGGGGGACAGGCGGCGAAATCATTCTCACGAAGAGAAGTTTTATTTGGACTTATTTTTCTTTTTCCTTTTTTTTTTTTTTTTTTTTTTTGCCTGCGCCAACCTCGACCTTCGTCCAGACAAGCTAAGGATTGGATACCATGAAACGCACAAGCATGCCTGCATACATTAGCTCCAAGTGACTATTGGGGAACGTCGATGCCATCACAGAAAGGCCGATCCAATCCGTGCGGGGCTCCAACGACATCCCTGGATTTGGCTCCGACAGGGTCAAGGGTGTCCGGATGGAGGGAAAGGATTGGAAAAAAAAATATCAAAAATAAAGGAGAATCAAACGGGAGGGAGGGTTGAGGAGAATCATCAGGTCGATCATAACGCTGGAGTCTTTTGAGATGGTGTGGTCAGTACCCCCTTTGAAGTGTTAACGGCGGTAAGGCATGCACATCAGAACTCGTTAGGGGAGTTCGAGGATGTCGAACCCCACGACACTGATTGGATTGGGGGGATACAACGCAGCAACGATCTATATTAGATGCGGACCCTGAGATCGCAGCGGCGGTGAGAGACTTGCGAGGTGAGTCCGGTGCGCGAGTTGTTATACTCTCCGTAATTGTGCTGAAGACGGAGGGGCGACACGTGATGTCATATACACCGTATGCCGGGGATTTTCTCAACGATCCCACACCTCAAGATAGAAACATATCAATAATTGAAAGGATCAAACGAGAAAGGGTAAAAAGATCAAACGAACGGAGGCATGCAAGTCACCGTAAGTATCATTGTTATTGTCCAGGAATTGAATCCATGACGCATCGGATTGACACTTGGCCAACTTCCCCTTCCATCGACTGTAAGGGAGGTACCGTATCGTAAAGTTGTCTCTGTGTATGTAAGTAACACCTCCGGAGTACTATAGATGTGCCTACCAGATAGTGGTCTGTACCTGAATGAATATGGAAATCTCCAGATCACACCTGTGGAATGACTGCAGGCCTCGAATACGACAGATAGTCGTTCTGGTTTATCATTCTGCTGCGTCTTCTGCGCTCTAACTACTATACGTACCGTAGACACCGCCATCTCCATAACCAAAGCCACAACTGGACAAACAGTGCAGCCAAAGTAAGAAAAAAGCAAATTGGAAATTAAGAGCAACATGAATAAGAAAAAAAAAGAAAAGAAAAACTCCAATTAGCCCCTGGACAGGGGTGACCGGGCCTTACATGAGACTACCACCATCAGACCAGACGAGACCAGCCCGGATCCGAGTCCGTTCGAATGCTCTTCTAGAAGCACGATTCTTGAGCCTTGACCTTGACCTTGACCTTTGAATCAGATTGCTGTCACTCTTCATAGGTATCCGTTGTACGTTAATCAAGTATGTTAATCAGAAGTTGTTCTGCGAAATGCCTACTCGCGCGACCAGGGGTAACTGTAAGCGGCGGTCATGCGGCATCCACCGTTTCTCCCCGCCAACGTCTTGTCCTCGTCCCTCTCTCACATCTTCGACTCACGATCTCGTCCCTCATCTCCAGTCTCCAGGTGGACTCGCTACTCAGTAGACCCATCTGACTCTGTGCTAATTTCTCTCAATTCTCATTGTTCCCTCTCCCGACCCATCTCACTCGGAGTCGACTATTGTTTTGTTCAATTTTCGGACTTCCCGCCTTGAGCGCCCAACGAGACGAGACCACCACTTACGCATCGCACCACATCCAACATGGGGACCATCGTCGACGCCGAAGAGGCAAGGAATTTGTCGCTTTTCCGACCCCTAGGTAAGCAGCCACTCAGAGAAGATCGCTCTTCCTCGTGCCGTCATCATTGGCCCCAGTCCGTCTGCCATCCCGCGGAGTCGGCCATTCTGTGCCCCTCCATGATGTATGGCAACTTGCCCCTCCTCCTCCTCCTCTTTCTGGTCTTGGCTCTTTAGGTCGGGACTATTAGCATGCCCAGCCTTTGGTACTTCTATCTTTCGGGGATCGTCGCCAACCCGTCATTCAATCAATCAATTCATCGATATGCGGCACGACAATGCATGACCCGCAAAATCTGTCACTGTCACTGCATCTGTCTGGCATGATCTGTTCGGCCTCATCCGTATTCATGACTGGTATCGGTGACTCACCATGATCTTTATTCGATATAGGTTACCAACGTAACTCCTGTGGCTACTGTAAATCCGATGATGGCAGTAAGTCCGACCCTGCTGCAATGATCCCCCGGGTCATTGTGGTCTCTGCCCCCGATGAACCTTGCTCCGTTCTCCGTGGTTGATGCGCATCTATCTAACCTCCTGCAGGTGCTTCCTATTACACTAGCTCGGTCGCCGTACGTCCGGTCCATTATGAAGAACTTGTCAACCGCGGCTGGAGAAGGTAAGTTTCGCTACGCGACAGGATGCATCCTGCATGCCGAGTCTAGCTGCTGATTTGCCTTCAGGTCCGGAACGCTCTATTACAAGCAGAATCTGCAGAGATCATGCTGCCCGCACTATACGATGAGGTGTGTTTGCCGGATTTTTGGCCGGAAAAGGCTTGGTTGGTCTGTAGATACTGACTGTAATTAGGTTGGAAGCTTCGGCCTTCAAACCCAGGAAGGACCAGCGGAAGGCAATCAATCGCTGGAACAAGTTCATCTTGGGTCCTGAGTATATTCGCAGGGCGGCGTATCTGTGTCCGAAGAGTCGAGGGTAATCATAATCTTTCGTCCCCCTCCCCTTGTGGCCATAAATTTACGTTTGGGAGAGCAAGCTCTCAGCCTGTGGGCCTGTTGAGGCCACGGGGCTCAACCACAGTCCCCTGATAGAGATCAACAAGCTGATAACACCCCCTGAATAGAGAAAAGAAACACCGGAAGCAAAACTTCGATGTTTTGGATGTCGTGCATGAGGCTGAATACAGCAACGTGAAACGACCTCTGGATCCTAAAACCAAGAAACTTCTAGAGCCGGCACATCGGTTTGAAGTCAACATCGAGGGTGACTCCATATCGCAGGCCAAGTATATAGCCCATCCATAACATCCAGACACTCCAAATGCTCACATACTCTCAAGATTCGACCTCTTTCTCAAATACCAAACCACAGTCCACAAGGAAGATGTATCCAAATGGCAAACCAAGGACTTCAAGCGCTTCCTTTGCTCAGGCATCAAGCGATCCCCAGCCAACCCGCAGTCCTCGGAGAAGAAGTTAGGATCGTATCATCAATGCTACCGATTGGACGGCAAGCTGATCGCCGTGGCTGTCTTGGACCTGATGCCGAATGGCATTAGCTCTGTCTACATTTTGTGAGATTCCTCCCTTTAGAACTTGACCGGTCGAAACGCTAACATGGAAACCAAGCTACGACCCGGCGTACGAGCAATGGGAATTCGGAAAACTCAGTGCGCTCAGAGAAATCGCCCTGGCCAGTGAAGGTGATTACAAGTATTACTACATGGGTCAGCTACACTCTACCACCAATACATCTATCCTGAATCTAACCCCCTTCCCAGGTTACTACATCCACTCCTGCCAAAAGATGCGCTACAAGGGCTCCTTCAAACCCCAATACATTCTCGGTAAATAGAGCCCATCATTCTCCCCAAATCCATCATCCACCCAAGCCCATACCTAACGAACCACCTCCAGACCCAGAAAGCCAAACCTGGGACCCGCTCGACGGCGAACTCTCCCAGAAGCTCGACAAACGCCCATACGTCTCCCTCTCGCATGACCGACAACTCGAAGCCGCCGCGCAAGACACGCCGCAAGCCGCCGACGCCGACGCCGAAATCAACGACGAAGATGTCTCCCTTTTCGATCTGCACATGCCCGGCGTCTTGACCCTGGAACAAGTCAAGGCTCTGGATCTCGATCACTGGCTACTCCTGGTTCATGGGACGTTTGTGCATATGATTGTTAGTGTTCACCCCTCCTCCTCCTCCTCCTCCTCCTTTGCTTTCCCTTGCAGAATGGTGTTTCCTTGCTAGAAATTTTACCAAACACAAACAATGACCACGTACTAACAAATCCCTCTCTCGAACCACAGGACCTCGTCGGATGGGAAGCCATGCCAATGGATAATCCGCAGTCCGTGAAGGGGATTATTGCGGAGTTGGCGGCCGTGTTGGGTCCGGAGGTTCGGAAGGAGAGTGCGGTGGTTTTGTTTGATTAGTGTATTTAACCTATCTGCATCTTACGGTTTATCGTCCGGCTCTAGGTAGATATATTCCTGGTTTGATGTAGAAGTTATCGTTCTACAGTGGAAGCGAGGGAATAATTGCGGAGGACATGGATATTGGAAATGATTCATTGTATGTATGCCAGTCTGTAGGAAGATTGGTATGTGTATGTGGTGGTTAAAAAAGACAAAAAAAAGTGACTAAGTCAATCAACCTAAATGCTGCAATTTGGCGCCGATGCTTGCCTATAAAGGAAACGCCACCCATGATATTATAGTAACAGGAACCCCCAAAGATTTCAAATCAGACAAAACAAAACACATAAATCGAGTTTCATGAAGCGCAGTGCAAGGATGCATTTTCAAACATGGACAATAGAATGAAACCACCATGCATGCAGAATTGCCACTAATAAGAGAAATAAAGCACAGACGCTAAACCAGTCAAAACCAAACCGTTATTGCAAGCGTTGAAAAAGATATAGAGGACGTATGATCAATGTTTAATTCATCAGTTCAACCGGCGGCCGAGACGTCTTCGGCGGCATCTTCTTCACCGACATCTCGATCGGACTCATCTCGACATCCATATCCTCCAGCGCCGCGCTGGTATCCTCGACCATGACGGCCGGCAGGTTGGGGCTGCCGCCGTGGTCCTCGGGGTGGAAGATGAGGGTACTGCTGCGGCTGCGCTGCTGCGACACGGCGACGGGCCAGCTGCCCGTGCGCTTATCTGAGGTGATGGACATGGGGGTTCCCGGCTCCATGGCGTTGGCGTTGGGGGCGGCGTTCACGTCCGCAATGACGCCGCCGAATTGCTCAGTCTTCAGGTTCGCCAGGGCGTGGGCGAGATCGCTGGCGTGGACCTCCTTGTTGGGCGGGTCTTCGTTGCGCATGACCCAGCCGTGCGGGGGGCTGGGGGGCGGCGAGATGAAGAAGAGTTTGTCGGATTGCGGTGCCTCTAGAAGTTTGGGGCGGGCGTCCTGCTCGTCTAGGATGGGGGTGGGTTCGCCGAAGTAGATCTTGGCGCGTGTGCTGGTGTTATCGAGGAGCGAGGAGCCGTCTAAGAGCTTGCGGGTGCGCAGGGCGTCTTGTTCCGAGTGGAAGGAGCAGATGATGCGGCGGAGAGAGGGCAGCGGGGAGAAGGAGTTCAGTGGGGCGATGGATTCAAGCCGGGCGCGGATCGCGGCGAGGGCGTCAGGTTGGAAGAGCAGGATGTTATTAAGGTCGGTGATGAGGAGGGTGTTTGTGGGCGGCGTGGGTTTGGAGAGAGATGGCAGGTTGGACATATCCAGTGAGAGATTGGGCCGTCGGGAAGATGTGGAGGAGGATCTAGAGGCGCGAGAAGCACCGAAGGAGGGAGAGGATGGGAAAGATCCTGGCGGTGAAATTGTGATTCCAGTCATGTTGAGTATATTGAAGAATAACGAGATGAAGAGCTGAAGCGTTGTCGGCGATGGGAGACGGAGAGGTGATGAGAGAGGGAAGAGGAAGAGAAAAAGAGATGGCAAGAAGTCAAGGTGGCGGTCAGGTGAGAAAATCCAATTTCTGGGCGTTTGTTTGAAAACAGACGATCGCTGGTCTGGATTTCTTAATTGCGGTCAATTCTTCTTGAATTGTTTCTGATCCATGGAAGAACTTGTCACGATCTCCGTCTTCGTCTTATATAGCGATCTTTTGACATTCCATCCATCCGTCTTCACTCTTCAGTGGTGCTGCGCCCCGGTCGGCCTCCACTCAACATTGAAAAAAAGAGGGTCACCTACACTGCCCCCAAGCGTTCTCCGTATGATAGACGCGATTACGACGGTCGACGGCCCTGCCTCCGTTCCTGACGATCCAGATTTTCTTTTTCTTTCTCTTTGCCACGGTGATGGCCGACCCCCATTTGTGGCTGATGCAATAAACAATTTGCACGCTATCCTTGGTATCGCCACAAACAGGCTGCCAGATTCGGTAGCGCAATACTGGCCCTCGCGTGAATCGCCTCAACTAGCCTGTCCAGTCTGCTGGGAGATTGCCAATTGCCATCTGATGATTGCCGCTACCCCCGGAGAGCACTCCTTCAAGCCTCTTCCGGTCTTCCCATGGCTCTGGCTCGGGGCTCTCCGCATGCCTCCGTCGCAGCTCCGCCCCGGGAGTGGAGGCAATTCTGCACGCGCGGACTCCTCCTCCGAGATTTGCGGCGTGCTGGTCTTGGGTTTGCTATGAACTTTCTAACCGGATAGTTGCTGCTCCGCTAGGACTAGGCAGGCAAGATTCTATCCTCAATTTTTGGATGTCGTCGTGGCTGACGGGGAATCGTATGCTTCGCTTTTCTAAGCCCCTTGGGTGGATGTAGTTGGTGGCCCGTTCGGGGACCTGTCACGGATAGTTGGTAGTGACTGGTAGGCTCTATACTTCTCATGCCAACTGTCACATCCTGAACACAGTCATCTTCAGTCCTTTACTAATACTGCACCTGTCACCTGTTTTAGATGCGCATACCACAGCCATTCTTTAGTCTGCAACATTCCTCTAAAGATAGGGCCTTCGTAACTCGTGGCCCTATATTGGTCATCCACCGCGACTGTTAACTATAGACAACTGCAACAATTCCTTTTATAGTAACTCTATCATGGCCACCAGGAATTCTCTGCCTACAGTGGAGGATTCAACGAGAACTTGGCAGAGAAAAGTGACTTGACTAAGCCCCAGGCGAGAGCATCCTTCTGGTTAGAGGATGGCATAGCCACTCCGCATCCGAACATGTCGGAAGCAACACAACCATCTACAGTAATCCTCTCAACTGAGTTTCGCGAACAGTATTCATTGCGGCTCGATGTCAACCGAGTGGGAATTTATTTACATGAAAGTGTGAAAAGGGGAATTCCGCCTTGTATGACTCGTCTCCGTCTCACCAACCATTCCACCGGCATCTATGTTCACGCACGTATACATCAGCCTACTCTACAGCGTGGTAATGGCCCGGTCTCGGTCAGCAACGGCTCTCTTGGTCGCTTCGATCTCCGGTGCATACACCTCAAACGCATGCGGGAGGCCCGGGTACACGTGAAACTCGAGAGGGATGTTGGCCGCGGCAATTCTGGCAGCAAAGGCAATGTCCTCGTCGCGGAAGATGTCCAGTTCGCCGACATCGATGTAAGTCGACGGGAGTCCTTCCACGCTAGTTGCGCGCGCGGGCGCAGCGTACGGCGAGACCTTGTCGGTACCGATGTCATTGCCCAGAAGGGCGGTCCAAGCGGTGATGTTGTCATTGTTGTTCCACAGGGCCAGGGGCTCCAACGGGGGGATGGGGGTGGTGGTACGGTCATCCAGCATGGGATAGATCAGGATCTGCTTGGCCAGGGGCGGAGACAGGCCGCGGTCACGGGCCATCAGAGCCAAAGCGGCGGCCAAATTCCCGCCTGCGCTTTCACCCATCGTGGCAATGCGGCTGTGGTCCACGCCAAACTCTTCCGCATGTTCGTACACCCACGTCAGCCCGGCATAGCAATCCTCGGTGGGCGTTGGGTGCGGGTTCTCGGGGGCCAATCGGTAGTCAACCGAGAACACTTGGACGCCCGTTCGCTGCACTTGCAGCGCAAGCATCTTCGTGAACAGTTCAACGTCACCCTGGATCTTACCCCCGCCGTGCGTGTGTAAGACCGCCGGGCCCGGTGCCGTGGAGGCCGAGGCTTTCTTTGCAAATCGATACACGGCTATCGGTTTCCCGTCGTATGACTGTATCTGGTGCACGGTTTGTTCGACGTCAGGTGCAGCCGGAAGCTTCTCAAACATGGCCGCGTATTTGGCAGTGATGCCGATGCGGCGCGACTGGACATCGTGGATGGCGGGGGCTGGGCCGGATGCTAGGTCCGAAAGGAGCCAGGCCGCAGCCCTGGAGAACTCAGGGTCATAGGTGAGAGGCATTTTGATATGTAGGGTGAGCGTAAGCAGAGAAAAGCCTTGAAGATATCCTGTGACGAGTCTTAGAAATAGCGAGACCAACGCGCCCGGTTCTCTGCAGTGATCATTTATAACGGCCACAGGGTAAATTGAGCCCTGGGGCTAAGTGGGCATGGTGGGGAAACATGGTGAGGAGTGAGGAGTGAGGAGTAATCGACGGTCGACCCCAACTGTGAGTTGGTCTGGTTTGGTCTGCCACTGTGATTGCGCATTGATTGATTATTAAGTGTTATTAACTAGGTTGAGTTACTGAATGAGGAATGGATAGGCAGATTGTGTATCCGATTGTCTGTGTTCGGTAGTCTTTTCCATGCCACACCAAGCAGTTCCTGTCGAAACACCGCAACTGCACCCCTAATCAGATAGAGGAAGGCATTTGTTATCGAACTAGACCAGTGTTATTGTTTAAATCGATATACTCCTCGGCTTCTGGCGGCATGACGTAGTTCCCATTTGTCACAGTATCCCACGGTCTCTCGTCACGGGACTGCATCCGTGCGGCCCGACGATGTTCCCGGGCGGTCAGAGCGGACAGTCACCTGAGCAGCTACTCGAAAGTTCTGTTTTCCCCGACCTGAATAATTCATACTGTCAACCTCATTCTGCCTCCCAAAAGTCCTATTACTGCCTCCCCCCTCCCCGTCCCATTGATTCATTCCTTCATCTCCTCCTCCTTCATCATGTTCCAGAGAATCGCCCTCAGACAAGCCCAGGCTATCCGCTCTGTGGCCTCCGTCCGCACGACATCATCGGCACCTTTGGCTCTTCGTCGCACGTCACAGCTTCCTCAGACCTTCCGCCCGCTTGTTCGCCAGCCCAGCTTCCGCAGCTACTCCACCGAGAACAAGGCTGAGCAGAAAGAGGCCGAGTCCAAGGAAGCTTCCGAGGACCCTGTCCAGAAGGAGCTCGAGGAGAAGAAGAAGGAAGTTACGGACCTGAAGGTGAGAACTCCCTTCTACCGATATCGGAGCGCGTCGTCGCACCATTGGCGCTTCCAATCGCATTGTATGTGGTAATATGTATCAATTTACTGATCTTTGAGCCAATAGGACAAATATGTTCGTTCCGTGGCCGACTTCCTCAACCTGCAGGAGCGTACCAAGCGTGACATGGAGAACGCCCGCAACTACGCCATCCAGAAGTTCTCGGCCGACCTTCTCGAGAGCATTGACAACTTCGACCGTGCTCTCCTTGCCGTGCCCAAGGACAAGATCGAAAACCCCGTCCCCGAGAACAAGGACCTGAACGAGCTGGTCACCGGTCTGAAAATGACCCAGAACATCATGATGAACACGCTGAAGAAGCACGGTCTGGAGCGATTCGACCCCGACGAGCCCACCGAGGATGGCAAGGCTCAGAAGTTCGACCCCAACCGTCACGAGGCCACCTTCATGGCCAAGGCCGAGGGCAAGGAGAACGGCGACATCATGTACACCCAGAGCAAGGGTTTCATCCTGAACGGTCGTGTCTTGAGAGTGAGTTTTTCCCCTGCAGGCCATCCCCTGGATCTGTTTGAGGCATTTTACTAACTAAAATTCAATCCAGGCTGCCAAGGTTGGCGTTGTCAAGAATGACTAAATGCCCCACTTTATAGCTCCTGACACGTTTTCTCCCTACTTTCTTCTTTCTAATCTTCTCTCTGTATAATATACCAAAATATGTCTTTTTGTTTATGACGGGGGATCATCAACCCACGGTATTACTTATATGGGAACGGACATGGATTCCCATTGGAACCTTCGCGTTCCTCGGATCATTGCTGCTTTTTGTCTTATGACTGCATGTGTATGATACACCTATCTTCATACGATTGGAAGGCGTCCGGGTTGTCTTCCTTTCGTGACTTTTTCTATTGGCGTTCGATCTGCTTTTTCTCTCGAGACTCTCACCTCTCTATTCTACTCTGTACATTATACGCATTGATCTGTTTCTAATGCCTGAAAAGCGACTGACTGTCCTTTCGTTTGGTTGGATATGTATGGATGGACTTGGTGTGGCGCGGACATGGGTTGGAATTACATACGCATGGCATCGGGGGTCCTGTTTCTATACTTCCTTGCATCTCTCGGGCTGTATTGGTTTTGTATAGTGATTCCGAACATTAATTTAAGAGGATAATAGCAGCTGGCTGGCCTGTTGGTCGATAAGATTGGATTTTCTGTTCTCGTGAATTAGAACTTATATTGAACACCATCAGTATAAAATAAGAAGAGAGCTTCCGAATCTAAAAGAAACACATGATGCTACATGCTAAAAGTACATACATACATACACCGTACATCCAGCTGATGAACGAACAACCGCTGAAAAGCCTAAAATAATCTACACATACATTTTATTTCCCCCTTCCTCGTTCCCATCACCGCAGCTGAACACTCAATTGACCCACGAGCTTCTCGCGCACCTTATCATGAAGTTCATTCGCCTCCTCATTGGTCAAAGTACGCTCCAGACTGCGGTAATTGATACGATAGCACATACTCTTGCGGTTCGTTTTCGGATGCGTGAATTCATCGATTAGTTTCACGTCCTCGACGAGGTCGCCGCCGATGCCGCGCACGATCTCCATGATGTCGTTCTCATGCACGGAGGTCGCGCCGCCGGCGGAGCTGCCGGACGCCGTGGTGGGAAGCCAGAAAGCCACGTCTTTGTAGCAGGCTGGGTGTTTCGAGAAGGGTTCGAAGCGGGTGATTTTTCCGGCTTGGAACTGCGAGAGGAAGCGCTCGTCGCGCGACCAGAAGAGCCGGATGTCCGGGATGTTGAAGAGGAGCATGGCGAGGCGTTCCAGGCCCAGACCGAAGGCCCAGCCGACTCGGTTCGGCACGTCCGAATTGTTGAGCAGTTCTTGCTTGATCACTCCGCAGCCGAGAACCTCGAGCCAGTCGCCTTGCCAGAATACTTCTAGTTCCCAGGACGGGCTGGTGAATGGGAAGTAGGCTTCCACCCAGCGGACTTTGAGCGGTTCTGGTTCCGCGCCTCCCGCCGCTGCGGTGGCCTTGCTGGCTTCGGAGAAGATCTTGATGACCATGCGTTCGAGCGACCGTTTCAGGTGCGCGGCGATGGCCTCGACTTCTTCTTCGCTGTGGTGGGCGGATTGCAGGGGGTTGCGCTCTGGGTGGATAGTCGGGTTAGGGTCCTCAACGACGACGTCGTGGGGCGGGATGCGGTTGAGGGCGTCGGTGATCGTGGCGGCCGTTTCGGCGGAGTGCTTGAGCGGGTCGACGCGCGGACGCTTCCAGAGCATGGCGCCCTCCATCTGGTGGAAGATGGGGTAGTGGCTGCGGTCGATGGCATCACGGCGGTAGACGTCCGCGATCACGGTGTAACCCGTCTCCTCGGGCTTGGTGGTTTCGTTGCGGTTGATCTGTTGGAAGTACGCCTGCTGGTGCGCGCTGGTGTGGGTGCGCAGCACTGTCTTGTCGTTGATGTAGTAGGTGTCGGTGCGGCTGCGGCCTGGGTGGTCCAGCGGGAAGCCCAGGACGTCGAAGTTGTTCACCGTTGACACGACGGGGTCTTTCTCGTGGTAGTTTCCATATGCCGGACCGGGGAACTCGCTCTCGAGCAGTTCACGGATGATGGCTAGCGGGTGGTTCTTCTCGAGGTACAGTCTGCGTCCGACATGCGAGAGGATCGTGTCGGGGGTATTGGTCCATTCATCAGTCGGGTAGGAGTTGCCCTCGATCTCTAGCGTTTTCCTCGCGGCGGGAGATGAAGAAGAGGCGGTTGGTTTGCGGTCCGTGTTGGCCTGATCCGATGTCCTGCGAGGCGCTGTAGAGCTCCAGGTTCTGCGGCCGAGGGCGAGCTGGGTCGGAGGCTGCGAGAGCGGAATGCGGACGCCTCGGGCGGAGGGGGCAATTGACCATCTGCCGCTGCTGATGCGCAGGGCTCTACCGGTGGCCAGCAGGCGCATTGTGTGGAGGTATAATTGTCTGAGCTGCAGGCTGGTGGTCGGCGGTTGCGGTCTTCGGAGAGGCCGAGCAAAACACTTCGGAGCGGCGAAACGAGCGGCCGACTGCACACGGTAATATAATGCATATCGTGCATATCGTGCATACGGTGCTAACTACCTAGAAGTATACACACGAGTATATATACTGGACATGGATTGTCAGTATTGCTACTAGCATGAACATACTTTTAGGGTCAACAATATAGCTGTCTTTCAGTGTCAAAGGTAAACACCAGTTACGTAAGGTACTAAGAATTTCTCATGTCTGCAATTATGACGCAACATGCCTGTCCTTGCATACCAGACAGTTACATCCATTCATCCGTCGAACTCCGGGATGCCGTCCACACGCTAACGACTGCCAGAAGTTCGAGTGTACTCCGTACCTAGGATCCAAACACCTTCACGTCTATCAACTGCTTTGCATCTCTTGCGAAGAACATCCTCTCGGTGCCAATTCAACCACCGAGCAAAGGATGAAGGCGCAAGACCTCCTACCGAAGATTACCGCTCGCCCGCGAAAACCGAGGCGGTGATTGGCGGACCCCCGCGCAGGATCGGATGGGCGCCGAAGCATCGGAGACTTGATTTATCTCCGGCGCAGAATTATTTCCTGGCGATAGCCTCACCTTTCTTCCCTTTCTCCTCACGTCTCTTTCTCCCCTTTTTACCCCCCTCTCCCCTCTCCTCTCTCCACTCCCCCCCTCCCGCCAGTGCTGGCATGTCCACATCTTGTCCGTCAAGATGGCAAGCACCGCGAAGTTAGATATGTCGCAATCTCGGCTGGCTTCTACGCCCGCGCCCGCGCCCGTGAAAAAGGTTCATTATCCTTTTTGGTTCGGAGGCTCGGCCTCGTGCTTTGCGGCCGCCGTTACACACCCGTTGGACCTTGGTATGTTGCAATTTTTCCTACATTAAGCATTTGAGCGTTGGAGCTAACAATGCGATTATAGTGAAGGTAAATTCATCTTGCTCGCAATCTTTTGTTTTTCAGAATGAGCAATTTGTCGATTTCGCTCGGTGTTGCTTTCGCGTTATCGTTCCCGGTCGCTAATGGATCCCGAAAAAAAAAAATAGGTTCGCTTACAAACGCGTGGTCCTGGTGCTCCCTCGACTATGGTGGGAACCTTTGGCCATGTGCTCAAGAACGATGGATTTCTGGGCTTATACAGTGGGGTATGTTTCTGATGCTTTGAGTCGCACACATGGTTCACAGAGGAATGCCGTCATTAAAGAGGAAATGGAGTTCCAGCTGACGGAGAAATTCTCTAGCTGTCGGCAGCCCTTTTGCGACAGATAACGTATTCCACCACCCGATTCGGAATCTACGAGGAACTCAAATCGCGCCTCTCGACTCCCGACTCGCCTCCCGGCCTCCTCACCTTGGTTGGAATGGCCTGTGCGTCTGGCTTCCTCGGCGGAATCGCAGGAAACCCGGCGGACGTTCTGAACGTGCGCATGCAGTCCGACGCCGCACTGCCCCCGGCGCAACGACGAAACTACCGCCATGCATTCCACGGCCTGGTGCAGATGAGTCGCACCGAAGGTCCCGCCAGTCTGTTCCGCGGCGTGTGGCCCAACTCGACGCGCGCGGTCCTGATGACTGCCTCGCAGCTGGCCTCGTACGATACCTTCAAGCGCCTGTGTATCCAGAACTTCGGCATGTCCGATAACCTGGGGACCCATTTCACCGCGTCTTTCATGGCCGGGTTCGTCGCCACCACCGTCTGCAGCCCCGTCGATGTCATCAAGACCCGTGTCATGAGCGCTTCCCCCGCCGAGAGCCGCGGCCACAGCATCCTGGGCCTTCTTAGGGATATCTCCCGCAAGGAAGGCTTCGGATGGGCCTTCCGTGGATGGGTGCCTAGCTTCATTCGTCTGGGTCCCCATACCATCGCTACCTTCATCTTCTTGGAAGAGCACAAGAAGCTGTACCGCTTGATCAAAGGCATTCCTGAGGACAAGCAAAAGGCATAGATTGCTTTGACGCGCCCTCGTTCGTTATATCATATTCCAAATCTTTCTCTCCCGCTTTTCTCTGCCATCTAACTTTCCATATATTGACGTCTCATGTACATGATTTTGGCGAAGCATCTTGGGAGGATAAAAGTTTGAACATCATTTTTCTTTTCATTTTTTTCTTGTTGTACATACTGCGTTTGGTTATGTGCGTGCTTTTGTTTCCTTGCTATCCTTGTCTTGGCTTTTTCTCTTTCCTTTCTTTTTGTCCTCTCAGTCCTCTGCGAGTGCTGTTTCTACATCAACGGCACCGAGATACCCATTCCATTGACAGATACTCATCAATGCCCATATTGATGGACGTATCCGGCACCTTTCACATTTTTTCTTGTCTTTTTCTCTCTTCCAGTACTTGCAATTGTTTGATCTGCATAGACATGTTTGTCTCGTCTCGTGGAAGGAATATCTTTGGTTCCGCCACCACCTAGTGTTGGATTAGGTGGACTGGTTGGTTGTATAATGAGTTGGAATAGACGGGGAGGGTACTTTCTTTCTTCCTTTAACTAGACTTTGCTAGATAGATAGATATGTTTAGATGTTGGTTGGTAGCTTTGGATTAATTCAATCAATTCAATCAATTCAGTTGCAATTCTTCGGGGTTTAACTCGCCAAGTAGAAATATTAGACAACAGCACAGCAATGATCTACAATTCGAGTCCGGAACAGCACTACTCCAAAAAAGAAAAGAACAAGAAAGAAAAATTGGCTTCCAAAACTAATTGCGAGTCTATATACGTCCACGAAGAAATCCCCCAGCGAGCAAAGCCTCCCAAAGGAACTATCAATGGAATGTTTAAATTTCCCGCGACGATTCAGGTTAGAGTACATGTTGACACAACAAAACTTGAGTGGGAAAAGGTGTCCAATCAACAATGAGGAAACGGCAAAGGAATCATTTTACTCCAGCTTGGCGGGGAAGTTGCCGGCCTCTATATTGTCGCAATGACATGAGTCAGATGGTTAGTCTTGTGTTTTTGTTTCAATTCCAGTCACCGCTGTTTTGAGCGGTCGCTGGGGAGGAGGGGGAAGGATTCATACCGCGTTGGCCGTCCCAGCGGTCAGTCCAGGCCTTGGGGCAGAGGGAGCGGAAAGCGTGGAAGAACTGTGTTAGGTCCGGTTAGATGGAGGTTTTTCTTGCATTGGGGTTCCTTTCTTGCTTCGCGACGGAAGACTGGAAGGAATTGATTGATGTACCTGGGTGCACGGGCGGAAGTCCTCTCCCTTGGCGTTGACACACTTGTAGTAGTCGACGTAGTTTTGCCAGCAGTGCTTGGTCCTGAATTGAGATGATAGGTTAGGAAGAGAAGTAGTATAATAGAAAGCTGTATGGCACGTACTGGTTCTGCTGGGGGAAGCGAGCATCATAGCCTGTCATTTCATTCCGGATTGTCAGCATCCAACACGCTACCGACTCATCCATCCGCCACAAAAAAACCTCGACCACGACGGCATTGGGAGCGATCCGACCGAGCAGGAACCTAGAAGGAAAACGTACCAGCTACGATAACATTAGCAATTGATCATTTGCGATTGATCGGCCAAGAAATTGGAACCCGAGATTGAGAAAGCTCACCTGTCACGAACTTGAAGGGCTTGGTCTCCATGACCTCATCGGGATCGGCTTCAGGAATGGCACCCATTTTGACTATGTGGAGCAGAAGAGCCTCTGCAGAGAGATAAAAATTGAATTGTCGAGGGGGAGGGAGAGGGGAGTGGTGGGTGTGGAGGAGGGGAGGAGAGGAAGGAAAGGGAACGGGATGGGGTGAGGTTTGCGCCCAGTGGAGTGGAATGACCCGTGAAGCAGTGAAGCCGGGAGTGACCGCGGGCGGTCTAGCGAGCCACTCATGCGGCAAGATTTCCTAAACACCCGAACGTGACCAAACCTCCCCTTCGAATTGCTGAGCTTCTTCCTCTCTCCCGTCGTCACCACTCTCTCCTTCATCCCACCCACGTCCAACCTCCCGTATCGGAACACCCCCCAATCCATTCAACCATGTATCCCACTCGTATCTTGCGGATGCAGGCCTCTCGGCCTTTCTCTTTCCCTGCTCCTGTGAGTTTCCGACTATCCTTGCGAATCCGACGAGAAAAATGATTCCTTGGCGGCTCCTCGGTTCTGGTGCTAATCAATCCCTATAGAAGGAGAACCACAGCGGTACGCGCTTCCCGAAGGCTGGACATGAATAATGGGGTTGAATTGGAAAGAGAAGGGTTATGCGTCCGAATTGGGAACTAATTGATATCTACAGCCCACACCATCTCTCAGCGTCTGCGCACCTTGAAGCGGGTCCCCCCAGAGCTGATCCCTCTCGGTATGTCATTCTTCCGAGTCCTTAAACATCTTAAATGATGCCATATTCTGACCATATACATTACTGCAGGTGTTGTCCTTGGGTACGTTTGATCCTTTTGATATTCGTTGGAGCATCTTATATGACATCGGATATCCCATCCGCCACTTCCTCCCATCCCCACATCTCCAAATCCCTTCCCCAATCCGTCTCTCAACTGACGCAAACCACCACAGCGTCGCCGTGGGAGCTGCCATCTACTCCAGCGCCCACAAGCTCATGACCGACAAGACCCTGCGTCTCAGCCGCAACGCTCCCAAGAGCCCCGAGGAGCACTAAATTGTACCGCGTCTCATTTGATTGCAACATAGGCGACCATTTGGTTTTTGTTATCGGCGATATGTATTATTCACCAGGAAGCTGATGTCGCGGGAGAATGAAGAGGTTCAAGGGTGGAATTGGAAAAACTCGTTAAACTCAGCCTCGGGATTGGAGCACGTGTATATAGTACGGCTTTGAACGGAGGATTCTGGAGGAAGAATGCAGAATGACTTGCGTCCCTTGGCCCTTTGCTTTCACTTTCGTCCTTATTCCGAGAGGGTATCATCTTTATTGCTTGCCGGTGGGGTTTCATTCCGGTTTCGGTCCTGCGACGTCCAGCTCTTCCAGTCCCTGCATCGGGTCCTGGGGGCGCTCGCTTGCTTCCATTTGCGCCTGTTCGGACGCCATCTTGTCCTCTTCGCTCACGGCGTGTTTCGCCAGGTAACCCTCCTGTAGCGCTGTAGTTAGTAATTTGCTTTGAAAAAGGAATAGATCTATTTGCGCACCTGCTCCCAGATAGCGGTTTTGCTACCCAGTCCCTCATTGCTATCCTTCTGCGGTTTGGCGGGCGCTACCTTGATCGTCCGCCCGTATAGCTCGCTACCGTCCATGTTGTCGATAGCTTCTTTCGCATCATCCGGCAGGTCGAATTCCACGTAACCGAACCCGCGGTGGAGATCGTTCGAGTTGGGAACATCCGGCTTGGGTAGGGTGATATCGACGACTTCGCCGAAGGGAACGAAAGCCTCAGCCAGCGTCTGCATGGAAACCGCCTGGTCGAGGCCCCCCACATAGACGGTGCACTTCAGGCGAGCCTTCTCGCTCATGATGAAGGAACTGGTGAAAGTGAAAGAGCCGGGCAAGGGAACTTGGGCGCTAACAGCGGGCCATAGAACGTATGGCGACAGATAGGCAGAAGGTAATATGCCTCCGGGAGCTCGACTCGGTCGTTCAGCTTGTCTCTTCTTGGTTTGCGCTCACGGAGACTCATGCATGCATTCGTTGCCCAGACTTTCTCGGTCGGATTCGCCTGATATCACGTGCGTCCCGCGGGTGTTTTGGCGAGCGGCCCAAAAGGGTTTAGGCGGGTTATCCCTCCTCCCCCCCAGCGGCTCCCAGGAGGACACTTGGTTGATTGAGTTCGTAGAACGCCTCGATCGCATCTCATAAACTTGGCAAAGTCCCCCTCGGGTCACGATTTAGCAAGAGGGGAGGTTTCTACTTTGGACGTTTTTTCGTTTTCCACCCCCCTTATATTTTCCTTTAGTTCTTAATACCTCGCCGCTTACTATCGAAACCATCCCCCCCCCCATTCTATAACCTTGGATTGTCAGACCGTCCCTGAGTCCGGTCAATTGATCTATATTCTTTCTTGTCTTACTCTTTTCTTGCCGCTCCTTTACTTTCCAACATGGTGCGTCTGAGGGAGATTCCCCGGACGGCCACGTTCGCATGGTCCCCCGGGGCCGCATCGCCATTTATAGCAACCGGAACTCGCGCTGGCGCTGTGGATGTTGACTTCTCCAATGAAACGTGCCTGGAGCTCTGGGATCTGAGCTTGAACAACCAGGAGGCTGGTGGGGAGCTGCAGCCGGTGGCTAAGATCGATACTGATTCTGGGTAAGGAGCTACGGATTGTCAATCAACTGTTGAAACATCTGGAATGTCGGGCTGACTTGTGTTTGGGTTCTTCTAGTTTCAATGACCTCGCATGGACGGAATCCGAAGACAACTCACGGGGAATCATCGCCGGTGCTCTGGAGAATGGATCGTTGGATCTGTGGGATGCCGACAAGCTGCTCAGTGGATCAAGGTTCGTGGAGGGACCGGATGGCCATAGATCTGGTCAGTTAGCTGATTACTCGAACAGCGATGCCGTCATGTCGAGGACCTCGAAACATTCAGGGGCTATCAAGGCTCTTCAGTTCAACCCTAAGCATTCGAATCTGCTGGCTACCGGAGGCGCCAAGGGAGAGGTATTTGATTCCGGGTCTGGTGAAACATGGGTGAACGGTTGCTTATGCTTTCGAACAGCTCTACATCTCCGACCTGAACAACATTGCGAACCCGTACCGACTCGGAGGCACCGCTGCCCGTGCCGATGACATTGAGTGTCTGGACTGGAACAAGAAGGTGCCGCACATCCTGGTTACTGGCAGCAATGCGGGCTTCGTCACTGTGTGGGATGTCAAGACGAAGAAGGAGAGCTTGACCCTGAACAACATGGGCCGGAAAGCCGTCAGTTCTGTGGCGTGGGATCCCGAGAAGGTAAAGAGTTGATCTCTCATCTGAGACGAGCATAACCTCTGACATGGAATAGCCCACCAAACTCGTCACGGCGACTCCTTTGGAATCCGATCCTGTGATCTGCGTTTGGGATCTGCGCAACTCTCACGCTCCGGAAAGGGTGAGCATGATAGCCTTTCCCTCGTACTGGTTGTGGGCCTTGTTATCGCTAACCCGTCACAGACCCTCCGAGGCCACGAGTCCGGCGTGCTGTCGCTGTCCTGGTGTGCTCAAGACCCCGATCTCCTCCTCTCGTCCGGAAAGGATAACCGCACCATCTGCTGGAACCCTCAGACCGGCCACTCGTACGGCGAATTCCCCGTGGTCACGAACTGGACTTTCCAGACTCGCTGGAACCCTCACAACCCCAACTTCTTTGCGACCGCCTCGTTCGATGGACGTATTGCCGTTCAGACTATCCAGAACACCGGCAATGAAGCCGCTCAGACCATTGCCGACCAGAACCAGGCTCTTGACGGGGAGGACTTCTTTGCGAAGGCACAGACCCAGCCCCAAGTGTCGAGCTTCTCGCTACCCAAGGCCCCCAAGTGGCTCGAGCGCCCCTGCAGTGCCGCCTTCGGTTTCGGTGGACGAGTCGTCTCCATTGGGTTGGCGGAGAAGGGCCAGCGTGCTTCGAAGATCAAGATTAGCCCGTTCGAGGTGGACGAGGCCGTCAGCAAGTCCACGGAGACCTTTGAGAACGCCCTGAAGGAGGGTGATCTTCGCAGCATTTGTGAAACTCGCGCTTCGGGCGCAGCCAGTGACGAGGAGAAGGCCGACTGGAAGGTTATTGAGGCGTTGATCTCCAACGACCCCCGGAAGAGCCTGGTCGAATACCTTGGATTCCAGGACCAAGCTGACGAGGCTGCCGATTCATTGGCCAAACTCGGACTGGACAAGGAGGGAGAAGAGGAAGTCAACGGAGAGCCGGTGAAGGAGTCCCGCGGGTCGGGAGCCAAGAAGCACAGGCGCCTGCAATCGATGTTCGATGCGAACCCTGAGGAGGACAACTTCCTCTCGGATCTGGCTGCTTCCAAGGGAGCGAAGACCAACAACCCCTTCCAGATCTTCAACGGCTCCGAATCCGAGGCCGAGAAGGGTATCACCCGTGCCTTGCTTGTCGGTGACTTCAACAAGGCCCTTGATGTCGCCCTGAAGGAGAACCGCATGTCCGATGCTTTCATGATCGCCATCTGCGGAGGTCCCAAGTGCATCGAGAAGGCGCAGGAGCACTATTTCTCCAAGCAGACCGAGAGCCCCAACTACGTTCGCTTGCTCGCATCTATCGTCGGCAAGAACCTGTGGGATGTCGTGTACAATGCCGATCTGTCCAACTGGAAGGAAGTTATGGCGTCGCTGTGCACTTTCGCCGAGGAGAAGGAATTCGCTGACCTCTGCGAAGCGCTGGGTGACCGGCTGGAGGAGCAGATCCGGGCCACGGATGACAAGGCCGCTCGCAAGGATGCCTCGTTCTGTTACCTGGCTGGATCCAAGCTTGAGAAGGTTGTCTCTATCTGGATTGAAGAGCTCCGCGAGAACGAGCAGAAGGCCATCGAGACCGCTGCTGATGACTCTACATTCTCGATCCACGTGCGCGCCCTGCAAGGACTGATCGAGAAGGTGACCATCTTCCGCCAAGTGACCAAGTTCCAGGACACCGAGCGGACCAAGGAGTCCGACTGGAAGCTCGGTACTTTGTACGACAAGTACATTGAGTATGCCGATGTTGTGGCTACCCACGGTCGTTTGCAAGTCGCTCAGAAGTATCTCGACCTTGTTCCGGAGAAGCATCCCGAAGCTGAAATCGCCCGCAACCGCATTCAGCTGGCGACGAGACAGGCTCCTGGCCAGCGAGTGCAGCAGCAAGTGCGCCCTGCGTCTAGGACGACCACCCCCATGACCAAGCCTCTCCCTCCGGTCACGCAACCTAGCGCGTATCAACCTCAGTCCACCTTCTCGCCAAGTGCTTCTGCCGCTCCCAACATGTACGCACCGCCGACGGCTGCTTCCAACCCCTATGCTCCTCCCACTGCGGCCGCCTCCAATCCGTATGCTCCGCCGACTGCTGCGGCAGCTCCTAACCCTTACGCTCCGCCGTCTGCTGCTCCTGCTGCGAACCCCTATGCTCCCGCTACCGTCGCCACCCCAGCTCAGCCAACCAACCCCTATGCCCCCGCATCCGGTAGCAGCTACGCTCCCACGGGTTACCAGCCCACGCCGGCGCCTGCGTACGGTGCTCAGCCATTAGGCGGCGGCGTGCCTCCCCCGCCTCGTGCCTCCAACCAGTCTCCGGCTACTGTCACCACGTACACCACCGCAACCAACCTCCCTGCCTGGAATGATCTGCCCGAGGGCTTCGCAAAGGCTCCCGCATCCCGCCGAGCAACCCCTGCCGTCGCTACTGCACCCGTCGCTGCGCCTTTCCCGAACCAATCGCCTACTATCGGGGTTCCACCCCCAGTAGGCGCCCCGCGAGCACCTTCCGTTCCACCCCCACCGAAGGGCTCCGCGCCTCCGCCCCGGGTGACCTCGCCCCCATCGGCCAACCAGTCGGTGTCTTCGATCCCGGGTGTGATTCCGCCCGCCAACCCCTACGCCTCTCTGCCTCAGTCTCCTCCGACAGCCACCATGGGAGTACCGCCGCCATCGGTTCCTCGCGGGCCCTCCCCGTACAATGCGCCGCCGTCGATGCCCCCGCCCACGAACCGGTACGCCCCAAGCCCGGCAGCTCAAGCAGCAAGCCCTCAATTGCAGACCCGCGCACCTGTCCCTCCTCCTCCCCAGGCATCCGCCTCTCCTTACGCGCCTCAGCCGGCACCAATTCCTCCTCCTGTAAACCAGTACGCCGCTGGCGCGCCTCCTCCCATGCAGCAGGCTCCTCCTCCCCCGGCTACGGGATCCCGTCCTAGCACCGCTTCTTCGCAAAGGAAGGCCACCCCCGCCCCTCCCAAGTACCGTAAGTTGACCCCAACGGAGCCTCCTGATCAGGCTGGACACTAACTTTCCCTCTCCTCAGCCCCTGGTGATCGCACCCACATCCCCGCGGATGCCATGCCCGTTTACGAAATCCTGTCGGCGGACATGCAGCGTGTCAAGTCCCGGGCCCCATCTTCCTTCAAGGCGCAAGTCGATGATGCCGAACGGCGGTTGAGCATCCTGTTCGATCACTTGAACAACGAAGATCTGCTCAAGCCCAACACCGTCGCGGACATGGCCGAGTTGGCTCGTGCCATCCAGGCTCGTGACTACGAGACGGCGCGAACGATCCACATCGACATTATGACCAACCGGACCGAAGAGTGCGGTGCCTGGATGGTAAGTTCTCTTCCTCCAGTAAATATTCCCCCAAGTCAAAAAGCTAATTGAAATTCCTAGGTCGGTGTGAAACGTCTCATCAGCATGAGCCGCGCTACCCCGTAAAGGATTCAATAATCCCGGTGAGCTGATCGGTTCGGTTCGGTTCGTTGTATGGGACAGAACGCCCTTGCTAACCTACGATCCTACGACTACGATCCTATGAGCTTTATGTACGAGGCAGAAGGAAAAGAAGAACAGAGGTATATGCATCGTGTTGTGTGTGCTGGTTGTTGAAGAACAGTACCTACTCGCCATGTCATGATTCATTTCGAATGCGAGAAGTTCGATATGTCCCATGTTATAGGTTTTTTTTCCCCTATTTTTATTTACTTAGAAGTTGTTTTATCTCTCTCTCTTCATATGTCAATGTTATTATAATTTGTCTTTTCTATTTGAATTCGTTTACTTTATCGGTCTGTTAGAGATAGTTGGGGGAGAAGGGAAAAGATGATCCTAAGTGGATTGATGGATGGATGGATCCTCTGGTGGGGAATGATGGGCTTGTGCGGGCTTGAGGCTATCGATGCAGGTATTTCTTCGCTTGTAAACAATCTACCATGATTCCCATGTTGGTCGTGACCAGCCAATAGCAAATTTAAGCTATTCATCTCCTATTCATCAAGACGTAGGTGTGGCAAACATGAAATAGTATCGTCAGGCCAAAGAAACAAAAGAACAGAATATAGAAGAGAAGAAAGCGACAGCACTTTGTACAGATGGTATCACTAAATGCATCAACTCTCACCCACGTCCACTGCAGCTCATGATACATAAAAGACTATATCAATACAGTCTCACCGTCCCAAAGAAAGACCCGTACCCACTCGCCCCCGACTCGCGGGGAAGTTCCTCGCGCTCAACAAAGCCCCCTTGACGCCTCGAATCTCCGACCTGAAACTGGAAATCGCATCCTCTTCGCCCTTACCCATGCCAGTCGATGTGCCGTTACTATCCATGCCTTGGGAGCCATACACGCCGTAGCCGGAGACAGCGCTGTACCCCGGTTTACTGTAGATCAAGCCGTCGAGGTAATGATGCAGTTCGTTTAGACCCGTGCGCGCGGAATCGTCAACAGCAGACGACTGCTTCTCGATGTCTGCGAACTCCCGCAGATGGGACGTGAGGATCTCGACTCGCTTGATGTGCGTGTTCACGGTCGCCGTGGGGTCCGGGACTTTCTCGTCATCCTTGGGCTTCAACTGCGTCGCCTCGAGGTCCTGCGATGTCTGTGTGGCCACGTCCCGATGGAACAGCTCCGTTGGGTCCGAGGTGATGGAGTCGGAGTCCTCCTCCGAGGACTCGTCGATTGTTTTCGGGGCGGCGAGCTGTGGCGGGATGACGGAGACGTTCTGCTCTAGTTTCTCGTTCAGCTTCTGGAGGTTTTCCGACGCTGTTTGCGCCAGATCGTGCCGTGCGCTCGTCAGGTTCGCAAGCATCGGCTTCACGAGGTATTCGCTTGCGCCGTAGATGCTAGCTCCGATGCCGGCGGCGCCGTAGAGCGTGTAGAGGATGCTTTGGAGGGAGACGAGCGGTGGGGGCTTGGATTGGTGGACGAGGAATTCCGGGTATGTGATGATCGGGGGAACGTCGCGGGGCGAGGACGATGGTGCCGGGCTTCTGGCAGTGTTGGTGTTGGCGGTGCCGGTAGATGTGGTAGCGGGAGAAGTCGACGATGAGGAGGTCGAGCTGGTGCTGGAGGTCTGGGCCTCAGACTCGTTCTCGCTCTTTGATGGTGCATTGACGGAATCCGGGGAAGCGGTCTCTGTGGAGGTGTTGGTGTTGGTGGCTTCGGGGTTTCGCGATACGCCTAGTAGACTGTCGATCTCGTCGTTGCGGAGACCCTTGGACTCTAAGAAAGAGATCTTGCGATCGATGGGGGCGTCGCGAATGGCATCATCCTGCAAGAAATTGTTTGCCTGCTCTAGAAGCGTTGATCGAGTGTCGGTCTCGTTCTCGTCGGAAGCGGGCGACGGTGTGGAGGCGGAGTTGGAGTCGGGGTCGTTGGGAGCCGTGGCGTTGGGTTTTTGCCAGTCGGGAATCGATGCGCGGTTGGGCTTGGGGTCGGACATGATGATTGAGATGTAAAAGGGAGAAAGAGTGAGAGAGGAGTCAATGGGGAGGTGAGAAAGGAGGAGATGAATAAATGGGGTTGATAGGGAAAGCTGGGAGTTTGGCCGATCGGTTTGGCGCTGACCTCGGCTGTATCGGTATTGTCACGTCATATGCTGCCCCGGCCCTTGGAGGGTTTTGTAGGTACCTATAGATTTGCAGGGTAAAAGGCACCCATTAGACATGTTTTTCTTTTCAATAAGATGACTTAGATCACTCTTTCGTTTCTAACTCTGGAAATGTTAGTTTCCGTGGGCTGCTCGAATGAAATTGGCTGTTTCTGCTTTGTTTCATCTCCTGCAATAACCCGAACTATATATATACATCTTGATGCGTCCACTCAGGTGACAACAGGGAAAGCCCATGTTCCACACCCATTTTGCTGATATTCTGACCTAGCAACCTAGGATAGAAAGCAGAGCTCCTGCCTCATGTTGTATTATCGAAATCGAACAACGCAGTTGCATAGGTAGAGAGCAGCATTGCGCTGGGGCTGGGAGTAGTCAGCATGCCAAGAGCCGCAGCCACCGCCCGGCAGAATGGCAGGCGATGATCGAATCGCATCGGAAATCCAGCGTCCTTCCGAGCACTTTTGCCCCGTCGTATACTCGCCCTCATATCCTTTGCTCTCTTCTATATATACACGTATCTCATATACTGCCGATTTGGCCGGCCTTTGCGTGTTCAGAACAGATCTATAAATTCATCGGTGAGTGTCCCATCTGTGTTCGTATGCTCAGCCCGAGCATTTCCTTCCAATTCTCTTCAGCCTCCCGATGTTTCTCGTTTGCGCGCGGTGCTCTGCAACCCCCTATTTTTTAATTACTGTTCTCTGTTTTTCTGCTCCGATCACTGGCGTTTCTCCGTCCAAGATCCCTGTTCAAACAGACCAAGGAAATGTCACCTCAGAGTTCGTGCTGCGAAAGAAATGCAGCGACGTTGGATTCGCCCTTTCAGAGCGTCCAACGTGCCTAGCCAGGGTTCCAGATCAGAATGCTCCCATTGGTTCTATCGCGGCTGTCAGCTTCGAACCTCCCAAGTGGCGTCAAAAGATGTGATAGCGATTGATTGATGGCCTGTGCCTTCCCGGACTGCGTCAAAAAGGACTGAACGCTGGCCCACGTCGCCAGCCGGTCACCACCACCGGAGCATTGCCATTGTTCGCTTGGGATGTTGCATCGCTGCTCGCTCCCCTCCCTCTTTATTTCCCTCAACTCCCCCCCTCATAATTTAACTGTCCCCTCTCATCTGGGGATCGATGATTCCCCCAACGCTAGCACGAATGTTCATTATCTCCCATTCAAGTGTTTGTGCGTCCTGCGCAACCCTCTGAATCCGCCCCTCTATTCGCTCTCTACGGGATTCAGATTCTCTCTGTTTGCTGTCTTACAAAATCCCGTCTCTTTGTCTTATCTCTGATTTTATTTTTCTCCTTTTTTTCCTATCTACTGTTCGCATTTCGCACTCATTTGCCATCGTCTCCCCCCCCCCTCCCCGGTTTGATATTACGTTTTATCCGTTGCCTTTCTTCCTCTTTCAACATAATTGGAGCGATCGCAGGCCGATCTTTGTCCGGCTCACCATGTCTTTGCGTCGCTCTCTTCGTGCTCGCCCTGCGAGAGATGATCCTCCAATCTTGGATTCTAACGTGATTTCCAGGTCTACCAGACACACTCGGGCTGTCGCAGCTTCTACAGCAGTCACGGTAGTTCGACTCGTGGGAGAGGAGTCGAAAGGGTCGGTTTGTTTGCTTTTTAAAATGCCATCAAGTAAGCTGCGCGACGCCACCAGTGGTGGTACCCGCGGGGGTGCCGCGACGAGACGCTCAGTCAACGTTTTTACAGAGAACCCCATCGTGTCGGGGCCTCGGACTAGTCGCCCCCGAAAGAAGCTCGTGGAGGTAAATACGAGCGACGAGGAAGACATGGATGACCAAGAGGAAGACGAAGTCGACGATGAGGATGCTCCCGGGGAAGATGACGAGGATGCCGATGCTGATGGTGACTTGGACATGGACGATGCCCCACCTCAGCCTCCGGTGTCAAAGAGACATGCCAAGGCTTCGGCAACTTCTGCGGCCACGTCTAAACCTGTCAAGAGTGTCGAGGCCAAAGAAATGGAAGTGGATGATGATGACGACGACGACGAAGACGACGAGGAGCTTTCCGAACCAGACTCCGACGCCGAAGGCGAGCCTGATGACCTGGAGGAAAGCACCTTAGGGAACGTTAACGGAGGTGATGAGGAGCTCGATGATGACGACTTGGATGAAAGCGACGACGGTTTACCTTCCACCGATCCGAGCAAAATGACCAAACGGCAAAGGGGAAATCTAGGCAACGACTTCTTGCAGTTGCCGATGGGTGAGTTTTCTAACCCTGAAATTTGCCCCCGTCATTGGAATGCTCCATCTAACTGAGTAACAGAGCCCCAAGTCAAAAAACATTTGACTGCAGAGGAGCGCCAAATGCGACGGGCGGAGATGGCTCGGCGCCGAAAGAACCTGAGCGAAAAACGAAATGAAGAAGAAAAAGTAAGCTTTCTTGGCTTCGTGGGGCCTTAGCCAAGGGGATGCTAATGATACACGCAGATGGACACGATTAACCGACTTCTGCGAAAACAAGCTCCCAAACGGCGTGGTCGGATTCCCGCAGCGGAAGCAGCCGAGGCTTCTGCAGACCAAGAGGCACAAGAAGTCGAAAGAGCAGACCCAACAATGGTCAGATGGGTGAGCGGTCGCGATGGCAGCAGAGTTGGCGTGCCCGAGGAATGGTTTGGTACTCCGGCCGGCCGCGTCTTTGGAGAAGGCTCCCTTGGAAACAGCGGACCCAGAAAGCTTGTGGAAGAGGTATAAATGACTAGAGTTGGGTGGAAGGGCGCAAACGGACCAGGCGTATTCGGAACAATTGAATCATTACAAGGGTCGCAAACCGGATTGCAGGACATGATATGTTTTTCTGCGGGCATTTCGGAGCTGCGACGGTGCATCCATTCAACCAGGTTTCTTTTCTTGCGGCAACGACCTACTTATATACATTTTATCTTTCATGTAGTAGTTTATTGCAAGAGAGGAAACATCTATTGGTATCATTGACTTTAGCACACTATTATACAAGGCTTGATGATTTGAGCGAATCGCCCGACATAGATGGACCTAGTCGCGGCTTTTCACACACGTTGCGATTTGCCAATCGTGGTAATAGCACGAACTGCAAATTTTGTTTCGCCTGGAGAGGTAAACTCTTTCAAAGTTGACAGAATGTCAACGTTCATTCCCCCACGTCCCACAACCAATCATGAACAATTGGGACTTGGACCAAGTTCAACCGGCAGCTCTCCAGCACCTTGAGGCTGTCGCATTGCCATCCAGGCTATCACGGAGTCATAAAAAGACTCCCTTGCTTGCCATACTGAAGTCTTCTTCGCGTATTCCATGCCTGATTATTGGCTTCCATTTCCGCGCTCTTCCTTGCCCGGCGTCAAATCCTTTACGTTCGAGGTGGCAGTGCTTTGGCCTTGTGGTTGCGGGGCGCCTGGAGCTCTATTCGACGCATTCAATATTAAAACCGGGCGCACAGGATCGGAGAAAGCGAGCGCATAAAGGGGACATACTGCTGCGATGTCCCTTGTTCGGACTGGAGTTCGCGGAATGCCGGGTTGAATGCATAGTATCCTGAGTAAGAGAACGGACAAGTAGTTAGCAAGAATGTATTGCATTATGCGGCTTGGGGCAAGATAATACCAGTCCACACACCCATGCCGATGGCCATGAGAGCGGGAAAGAAGTTTCGACTCATGGTGTGCTTAATGCTTTGGAAAACAATGACGCTGCGCAATTGAAGAGGTCTAGAAAAGGCTGATGGGGCCCGCGGGCGGAGGCGAACCTACCCTAAAGGCAGCCGGTGCTAAGCGGCAGAAAGGCAAATCGCCAAAGTTCCGCCCCGTCGCGTCTCCCCACATTTTCAGACGCGTCTTGACTAATTGCCTCCGAGGCTGGTTTGTTCGTTGCTTTGATTCACCCTTTACGATTGACGACTCACCGGAATTGATCTTTTCGGATCTTTTCGCCTGAATTCATTTACCTTTGAGGTGGTGCTCGATATCCCCTCGCTCGCATACCTCCCTAGCTACGACGGTAATGGAGATCTAAGGCCATGGGCTGTCGGCGCCAAGGATACCAATGGAATCATGGCGGGAACGAGGGTTTGTACCGGACTCCGATTCAGAGGAGGAGTTCGATAGCCAGGAATTACAGACCGTGACTCGGAAGGAGGAGCATGATAACGACGCTTTGGAAGGAGATGCCGGGGCTCAAGACCCCCCGGCATCGCAGGGCGCAGGGGCCTCCATAAACCAAGAAATGCAACGCCATACCCCCGAGAACCTCGATTTCGATGAAGGTCAATCCGCACGATCGAGCCCCGATGCTTTGGATACAATAAAACCCTCAGAAAACGAGGACGGAGAGCCCACACCGAAGGCAAGACCGCGGAGGAGGGGGGAGAAGGATGGATCACAGAAAGAGGATCAAGCGAGGGAGGAGGATGGTGCTGCGGCATCTCAAGAGCTACCGACAGCCGCAGGATCCAGTTCGCTGTCGACACCGAAGCCCAAGACATGGACATGGCATATTCCCAGCTCGTCGCCGGACGAGCTACAGGCCGACTATCACCCCTTCCCCCGAAAACAGGCCCCTCTGTCGCCGATGCGACCCAACACTAGTCAACCGGTCCCAAGTGGCGATGATAACGATGATGATGATATGGCTTCCCCGTTGTCGTCTCCCCCCTCGTCGCTTCGCTCTTTACCGTTAAACGAGGACGATCAGGCCGACAAAAATGGGACACAACCGCTGCCGGAGAGGAATATAATGGACCTACTTCCTCCACCTGATTCATCGCTGCTTCGCTCCTCCCCGCCTGCAGAGGGCGCTGCTAGGAATGATGCCGAGGATACCCAACAACCGCCAGGGAACAATCTTGAGGATTTGCTGCCTCCACTAGAAATCCCAGACGACATCCTACAGGAATTGACCCAGCCAGCGAGGAGATCGCTACGACAACGTAACCCTATTCAGCTACACCCTTACCTCCTGGAGGACGCCAAATATCAAAGCTTGATGAAGGCAAGAGGTGTCAAACCTCTGCGCATTGCTCAGTACCAGGAAGCGTTGCGCGCAGCCAGGGAGAGTCAAGGCCAGGAATTTGTCGATAATGCGCCGCCTCCATCAAGCAGCCCTGTGTTGGGATCATCATCACCTGCGAAAAATAGTGGCTTGCCTGAAGTTAGCCTTCAGAACCAAACCCACCAACTCTCGCCCACCCACGAACGGTCTGCAGATGCTATCAGAGCTCCCAAGAGGCGGAGGATAGCGAAACCGGCCGCCGACAGTCGCCCTCAATCACGGCATTTGGCTCGCCCTCAGGTGCTCATTGACAATTCTTCCTCTCCCGTGCATGCGAGTGGCAATTCGATGCACGATGTCCCTCCTAGCCCACCACGCTCAGGAAGCCTTTCCCCTGATCAACCCCCACGGATATTCAATGGATTCAGGTTTCCTCGGGGTTTTAGCCCGCCGCCATTGAACACACCAAGTACAACCTCGAAAATGACGGAGAAGGACCGGGGTGATGATGTGAATCATTTGGAACTGTCCGACGGCGGTTCTGACCTGGGACCTGGGGATGCCGAGTCGGTAGCGCCCCAAGCAGACCGCATCGATTCTGACGAAGACGAGCAGGATGCGGGGGAAGGTGAAGATGAAGATCAAGCCGAACACCAAGATGAGAGCGCTGTGAGGAGATTTCAGCGCAGAATAAAAGGCGTCCTTCCTGCCTCCTGGCTACGATTGGACCAGCAAAAGCAGCAAGATAACCGCCTCAACTTCACGCAGCGAGCGAACGAGAGAATGGCTAGGATGGGGAATGCAAAAGGGATTGCCAAAAAAGTGACGAAGAGTACTTATGGGACACGCCTTAGCCCGAGAAGGAGACTTGAATCGCTTCAGGGTCTTATTGACGGGGAGGATAGTGAAGAAGATAGGGTTGAGAGCAATGTCGATTCCCGTCAAGCTCTGGCTGATTTGGTAGGCTTTGATGACCCATTCAATGATCCAGATCCAGATCCAGATCCTGCAGGTGATATTCTTGAGGACAACCGCATCGATTACATGTTTCCAGCCGCGAAGCGCACATCTTCGACTCGAACTGGAAAGCAGGAAAAGAAACGTTCGAGACCAGAGGGGAGCGGCAGTCTGTTTGGTGATCACCCTAAGAGACCTCGCCTAAAACGACAAATGAGACTTACGGACCCCGTGCACCCATCGAGAAGAGAGAAAAAAAGGTCTCCGCCTGCTCCTAGACTTGGCATATTAGATGCTCCAGATATTACATCTCAACCTCGAAGTCAGCAGCCGCAATTTCTCCGAGTCGCTGCTCGGCGAGTTCGTTCCCGACAAGACAGGGGAAGGCGCAGCCCTTCTCGAAAGGTCATCCAGCTGGGTACAAGGGCAGACACGGAAGATGCCACTACGTCCTTACATGAATGGCGTGCAGGTCGTCTTCGGCAAACTAAGTTGCCGCGGCCTCAAACCAAACCCCAAGGACGAGCGCCTTTGAAAGACCTTCCTACGAATCGAAGCAACCCCTATCAAACCCACAGGTCTCGGAATACAAGCATACAGAATAGATCTGACGTTCGATCTGAAAGCCAGACCGAAGAAAACCAGATCGAAGAACAGACAGAAGGAAACCAGGCCACTGAACTTGCTCCAACGGGGGACGAGCCGACTAATCCAACTTCTGAGAATACCAACCCCCCTGCAAGCTCTAGACAGCGGGGCCAAGGCAACAAATGGTTTGTTCGACGAAATGTTACGGTGTCTTCCTTGAGGAGGAACGCCCCAAGGCCCGCGATCCCAGAGGTGGCCAGCTCTGACAACTATACCGCTTTCCCATCTCTTCACCGGTCTCTTTCATTGCTCAATGGAAGGAACCATCAGAGGCCGCCTTCTAGTGCTTACCAACAGAACCCAATCATGCGACGCTTTCTCAAAAGCATGCCTGCACCTGTTGTTGATGACCTGGGGCCTGTCACTGCGCAAATATCAAATGCATCGCGCGACGAATTACCGGCAACGTATGCTCGGGCAACGCGGAGAAAAAGTCGAAAACGCCCTCCCCAACGATTGAACGTCACCTTGAGCGGGAACCAGGGGACGCTTGCATTAGCCACGTCCGATCCGGAGCCACTGGAGATCGAAAGCAGAGATGTTCAATCACCGGCCCTGGCTTTGGGTGGCCTCACAGGGTTTCAGAGCTCGTATAGCGTCAATTTCAACGTCGCTCCTCTGCACTCCGGTACATTCTTTCGCGAGTCTACATTTATAGGCAGCGGTGAGTTTGCGCGTTCTCTCGACCTCGGCAAGCGGGACCTGGACAGAGATGCTGGATTTTACTCCTTCAAAGTTGGCAAATACAGCTTTCGCTGGGGTCCTTGGAATGATAGTGTGTCGTCAGAGCTGGGGATCGTTTTTGACACTACTCTCGATAATATTGGAGAGAGCGATGAGGCTGAGGCTATTGATGAACATCTGTCTAGCATTGGTAGCGATGCTTATAGGGATTTGATCAAGTACGTTACGGAGATAATGACGTTTATTGATTCCATCGACAGAGTTGGGTTTGTGAAAAGAGTCGTTTCCCTTGCCTCCACCCTTAATTTCAGCATGACAGCTCTGGCATCGAAGTTACCTCGTGACCTGGAAGCAATTACTAAGCTCGTTTCCTATAACCTCGTGCTGATTCACCAAGCACACCAAGTTGCATGCAATAGCAATGGCCTGGTCGACGCCGGCGTTGCGAGCGAAGTTTCGGAGCTTGTCAAGCTGGCCTCTAAGCCTATCGCCACAGTTATTTCGAGCCCTGCGGGACAGGCCAACATCTCCAAGTTTCTAGAGGACCAGAAGTCTCGAGAATTGCGCGAGTCGGGGGCAAGGGATAGTTATCCTGTCGTCGAGGCCTATATCATTCTCCGCAAAATATTGGAAAGCACAGACAGCCCTAGCGGGCTACTGGGTGATCTTCTCACCGAGGAGTATTCTACACTGAGCACTGCGAAGGAGATTGAAACTCTGGAAACAGGGTGGCACCGAATATTCAACAGTCTCCCCCTGAACGAGATGGATACTTTCGGAATTGCTCGAGTTGGATCTCGTTTCAGAGAGAAGCATGACGGCTGGCCGATAGTCAGACAGCTACTCAAGCCAGTGTTCCAGGCCAAGGATCCTGACTTCCCAGCACCCGTCTCCTATAATAACTACTGTCGGGCTCTGTTCCATCGATGCCACTATCTCATCAACGGCTGGGGCTGGCGGGACTGCAAGCCAATCCTAGACACCCTTTTTGACTTGTTCGCGAAGAATACTCTGTATAACTTGAAACCTGAGGACAATTACAAATCTCCAGCCTTCCTCGACGAGCTCGACCGTAACCCACCCTTGGAAGTGCAGACAGGCGACCCATGCTTCCATATCTTCTTGAAAGCCATCGGCAGCGGGTTGCGGTTTTTGTCAAAAGCATACGAAAAGAAAAAGGTTCGGAACATCACCTGGCGCTTGTTGCCCAACCATGGTCGAGAGTACCCCAAAGATCGACCTATTCATCAAACCGATCTGGACGCTCTGAGGAATCACCACGATCTCCTTTGCACTTTGTATTTTGCGGTTCCTGATGGCTGTCGTCCTCGGCTTGAAACGATCAAAAATCTTGTGGACCCGGCCCGCTCTCATCAAGAGACATGCAATATCAGCCTTCGCTCCTGGTCTAGGCTTGCTCGATTCAAACTCTCAACAGATGAAGATGTGTCTGGGTTAGAGCCATTTGCAGACTGGCACTGCTACTTTGTTTCTAAACTTTTGGAACAGCACAACCTTGCCCGAGAAGAAGTGGAGGCCCAAAACACTGGTGAAAACAAGTTCTCTCACCAGCTAATCGAGCGCACGATTTCGCAGAACCAGCGGCAGATTGAATCGCAATTGAAAACAGCGCTGAACTTGTTGCAGAATACCATTCGAGTGGCTCCTTCATTGGATCACGCAGAGAAACTTGTCTCCAAAGAACCCATCAAAGCGGTATTAGGTCTTTTCAACTCCAAGGTTGCTCGCGTGAATACAACTGTCATCGAGGCCCTTCATGTAATAGTGGTCTACCTTGAAAAATGTCGCCCACAGCCTGCTGTTGGATCAGCCCATGTTCCAGCCCCAGTCGATGAAGATAGTCAAGAGTTCGGAGATTGGGGAATCTTCGACGCTCTATACCAGGAGGAATCGCCGCCAGCGGTCACCGTGCCTCATGGCGTCGAACATGTGAACAAGGTCTTCCACCCGGCTGTCTCGCGCCTTGTGTCCAACTGCTTTGGCGAAGATCATTGCCCGGAGGATGCTATACTTCTGAGCGTCGTGGACTGCTGGACCTCTTTGGCGGAGGTGCTTGTGAAGCACAAGTTGCAGCACTGGGACAGTTATTTCAGCCATTATGGTAGTGATTATTCTTGGACGGCACTCCGGTCAACCATGCAAACCAGGAAATTCACACCCAAATTCCTGGCAAGCTGTATCGAGAAAGACTCACAGGTTGTTTCTGAATGCAAAACCCAGGTGTTCAGCATGTGGATGTCCAGCTTGGTGGAAAGAGAATCGATTCTTAAATTCCAGCATTGTCTGACAGAGGCTTTGCTGAATCAGGACTCGTCAAACCCCATTCTACAAAATCTGCCTTTCTCGAGTGACAAAATGGACGGCCAGTACTACATCACTTTGCAGGAGCTGCGCCAACGCAGGGTGTCTCTCATCTCAAGTCTCCTGGCGAATATGCGCACGCATGTACAAGAGCTGGAAGACGCAGAGAGCCCTGGTCTCTCGAGTACCAAACAAGAATACAAGGAACTTATCCAGCAACTTATGGCGTCCATGAAGGCGAACTACCAGGAGCTAGGCAGCGGACAAGCCAGCGCGCAGGGTGAATATGTGGGCTTTGTTCACCGCGTTGTTGGTTTCCTGCAACAACATACGAGAGATATCTGCTTGGTTGACCCATTCTTCACCGACCCAACGTCGTTCCCCTTGCCATCGACTGATCCGACATACATTGTGGCGAGGCTGAAGGGCTATGAGCCGAAGTTATCTTCTAAGAAGGTTGCGAAGATGTTGATCACGTTTATACAAGGCGTCTCCGAACGAGCCGCCATCGATGGACAGCAAGTCTATCTCACCGGACAGCTGCATGCATCAATGATGGATTCGCATGAATCTGGAGACCCGGACCGGCCTACCTTGCGAGCCACCCTCCTGCAGGCCGTATTCCCGGCTTACCTCGAAACCGCGTTCAGCAACCCTGCCGCATGGGTGCTATGTCGACCGATAATCAACGTTATCTCCCTGACTTTCAAAGACCTACTCTTCAGCATGGATGCCACAGATTCCCGCTGCGTCGCATCTCTCATCGGCATTTTCAACACCGTGTTCCAGTCATCCCACCACGCGCTAAGAACCATCATCCGCAACGTCAACATGCTGAATGACCCATCGGTCGTAATAACCATCGCCTCTTTCCTCGAGATGATCACATCCTCCCTCCGCGTCGTGGACTACATCGACCGGACCAGCGAAGCAGCCGATCCCCTGATCTCACAAATTCGCACGTTCAGCCAACTCACCCTTTTTGCCACATCCTATCTACAAGACAAACCCCTAATCGACTCCCTCGACTCCCTCGACGACCTAGCCGAGTCCTCAACCACCTTCACAGAAAACCACGTCCAGACCGCGAACACAACCCCCGCCTTCTTCCCAGAAATCCGCACCTCCGCAAGCCGCGAGTTACAAACCTACCTCCACGAAAGCTGGTCCCACCACCAGGGTAAATACTATTTCACTCGTCGAGGAAACCACCAGCCCCAGGAAATTGTCATCGAGTCGGAGGTTGTCGCGGACTTGGAACTGGCGCCATGTAGGACGTTGGATTCCGCGGCGCGTTCATTTCTGGACACAGCGAGGAAGTTGGATCTTTTGGGTGATTTGGCGATGATGATGGATTCTGTGGAGTTGGAGTTGGAGGGGGAAAGGGGAGAGAGAGGTGGAGGTCAGCCTGGAGTTATAGATGTGGATGTCGAAATGGATCTAGGCAATGGTGAAGATGAAGTTGTTGAGATCCAGCCGGACCGGGGTCTAGAGCTGCCGTTGGATTTGCTCATGTATGCTAACGCATATTGATACTGCAGTATGTAACCATTACTGTAGTTAGTGTTGACTCCAACCATAAAGCAATTCTTGCTAATAATATATACTTTGTTCATGAGCCAGGTACAGTCATTCACGTTATACCTGGTATATCATATCTATTCTGCTCTGATATTCGGTCGCTTTAAAAACGTAATATTGCTGAGAGCGTCTTAGCATATAGAAGGAATATCATCTATTCTAAGTAATAAACAAATACTACTACTGTTTATTACGATAAGAGATAGAGGGTTTGATATCGAATTATAAGGTTCATCGAGAAGGAGTGTTTATAAAGAGTACGTAGAGAAGACCCTTATTCGATTCCACCCCTAGGCATGCCCTACTCTCCGGCCGAAGGAGGCTTTCTTCTGCTTGGGGCTTTGATTTATGCGGCAATCCTCCTGATTTTGGCCTTGATAGAGATTGATTCTAAATACTATGGTTCTGCAGACTAAGTTTCCCGAGAATCGATATCCTGGTGAATCGGACATATACAGGTCCTCCCATCAACTTTTTCACATCCTAATAGTATTCGCTGCTGTGACCCAAATGATTGGGCTATTGAACGCCTTCGACTATAATCACATCAATCGAACATGCTTATTGAGCTTTCTAAGTTATGCATAGAAGACATTGTTATTACTAGTTTACAGCACACCGCAGGCTATGGTGCTTTAGGTTGTTAAGCGTCCTCTGGGGGCCACTACATGGGGCATAATTTGATTTCGATCACTGCGTGCATGAGTACGCCATGGATCCTTGAGGCAGGTGCTGGAATTGGAGCCGGAAGCTGGAATTGATCAGAAATTGTAGGGTAACTAAACATATTTCACGTACGAGCTGATCGCCTGTGGACCCGTAAACGACGATGGTTATATAATGTGAGGGCTCATTCCCCGGCTTCAATTTATGTTTCTGTGGGGACGCCAAGTCATAGTCGTCGGAGCAATAGTCTATGATTCAAGGACACATCTTTGAGCTGTTCTCGCTTTATAAACGTTCATTATCACACTACGAATTGATCAAACATTCATATATTGTTCATCAAAACTCCCCAGTACACAATACACCAAGAAATCACATCTTCTATCTTAAAAAAAGTTATAACTGATTATACCTAGACTGCGATCAGGAATCTCAAAATAGTCACACCGATTAGAAAGACGATCAAGGCTGCAGCGGCAGCAAGTATCCGACCCTGGCGTTGGTCGACACGAACTATCTCTGAATAGCGCTGTCCGGTAAGGCTGACCCGAGAGTGTAGGGTCTGCCAGCCCAGCAGCGGCACATAGCTTTGCAAGGCGTCCTCGACATATTTTCTGATCCTGTACACTGGAGTACTCACCCCATGTCTGATCTCGAAATGGACCCGTTTGGCGATATCATGGATCGCATACACATCCGGCACGCGCTGAGCCGTGTATTCCTGCAGCGCCAGTCCTCGGGCATCGCTGCGAGCCTTTGGGTTGGACATGGCATACACGCCGTTCTTCTCTAGCAGACTGAACAGGATCTGAACGTCTTCCATGCCAGAATTTAGACCCTGGCCGTAGAAGGGGAGGATAGCATGTGCTGCGTCGCCGAGGATGACGGCACTGGATCCGACATGATGCGGGTTGCATCTGACGGTGAACAGTGGCAGATGAGGGTTCTCATGAAACTGCATCCTCAGTGATTCCCGGGAGATAAGATGGGGACAGACGCCGGGGAAATAGGTGTCGAAGAACCCGAACAGCTTCGCCGATGCGGAGCGTTTCAAGGCATCGAGATGGGCAGCGGGGCCGAACAATGTGCAGTTGAATGATTTGTCCGGGCAAGGAAATGCAACGAGCATGAAATCCCCGCCAGGCCAGAGATGGACCTGGTCCGGTGACAGACGAAAGTGACCATCGGCAGCAGGTGGCAGACGCAGTTCGCACCACCTGGTGTCAACGTACTTCTGCTCATAATCCATGTAGGCATATTTCATCATGTTGTATCGGACTGCTGAATGGACGCCGTCTGCTCCGATCAAGAAGTCGAACTCGACCTCGATTTCGGGCTGTCCCTCTTGTTTGAACCAGGCCTTGTGCGCACAGAAGTCGGCTCGGACAAATCGGTGGTTGAAGTGCATGGTGATGTTTGGTGTCTCGTCGAGCTCCTTCCGGAGAACTTGATTCATCGCCGTTCGTTCTAACGAGTATACAGAATTTCCGTTAACATCGTACGGGTGGAAAGCCTCCCGAGGACCCCCCAAGGGGTTCTTTGCATGGATGATCCTGCCATTCATAGGGATGGCCGTTTGCATGACGGCCTCAAGGAAGCCCCTGCGGCCGGACTGTCTCATGGCACTTATGCCGCGCTCTGACAGGGTGAAATTGATCGATTTCCGAAACTTAGAAGGCAACTCGGAAGGACACTGGACATCACCTGTATATTAAACGCTCAGTTCAGCTCCAATTGCATCGATGCATCACAGACATACCGGGGCGAACTTCGTACACTTCCACCTCGTCATGATGCGAGGCAGCGTACAGAGCCGCCAACGAGCCTACAGGCCCGGCACCCACTATCACCACTTTTTGCTCTCGCTTCCGATCTGTTTCCATGAGGCTTCGCGTGGCTTTAGGATAGACGGTTAAAACTAAACAAGATATCTCCGCCTTCTAGTCGAGGGAAAAGGGCCAACAAGCTACAACCGTCTAGTGGGCGCATTGGTGGGAAACGCTAATTTATATCAATTACGCTTCCTTCTTCATCGATTTAAGCAACGGATGTGGGGCAACGATTATGGGGTTCTTGAAGTCTGGCTGTGGTGTCACCAGGGATACCCGCTCCTGCCAACGTCTGACATGTCTATCAACCCTTTGTCCGGATTTACCTCTTCGGCGTGCATCTCGGGCTCCACTTGGACCTATTCTTCGGGATCAATCAGAGTTGAACCATATGTCGAGGTGGTAGTAGTAGACGTCGATTAGATCCACTTCCGCAAACAGCGTAGTAATGGCTGCGTAGTATTTACAGATAAATTAGGTGAATGCAGCCGGAGATGCTAGCGAGTAAGGGTCATAGAATTGAAACCAATTTAATATTGGGCTTACATATAGTGGAAACCTATAGAACATATTTATTATATACATATGGGTAAATCGATGGTCGTATCGGTGGATGTATAAGCATCATACATGCCGATATCCCAAACAATGGTGAACCGGAAACGGCGAGAACTGTCATGTCATTAACGCGACCAATGGACAATGACTTTTACATGTAGATTCTATAAATCTATAACCTGGTATGGACACGGCAGAGCATAATATTGGATTTTAAGTGGCAATTATCACACCCCGAATAATCCTCGATGGCTGAATTACTTACTACCCTCGAAAACTACGATATATCTCCCGAACGGGGCTTTCTACCATCTGTACTACCGCTGGAACAATTGCCAAATCCATACTACGAACCCTGGGAAATAATTGCCACCAACTTGGCCAGGCTTATTTCAGACGGATCATTGCGACAACGGGTGCATGGGATTCCTGTCCTGTCTACAGAATTTCTGCTCACCGAAGTGGAAAGGCGCAGAGCCTATGTGATCCTGGGATATATGATGAATGGTTTTCTGTTCGGGGGCAGTTCCCCAACGCAGGTGAAACAATCTCCAACTCAGGGCTTTGCGCTGAGGATTACAGGATTAGATGCCACGGCAAGCTAACCCCACGATAGCGATTACCCTTGAGTATTTCTCAGCCGATGATTGAAGTCTCGGCATATCTTGGATTACCACCCGTTCCAACATATGCAGGACAAGTTCTGTGGAACCATGGTGGACTCGGGGACGACAGGGCGCCCCTACAGAAGGGCAGCGTTGTCCAAACGCTAGTGTCCTTCACTGGATGCGCAGAGGAAGATGGCTTTTTTGGGACCGTTCTGGCAATTGAGGAGTGCGGGGCGCCATTGATTCCGACTATGCTCCAGGCCGTTGAAGCTGCTTACCATCAGGATGCGGAACAGCTTATTACATACCTCAAGCGGGCGACCGTGACGTTGAACGACATGACCTCCCTTTTACCGCGCATGTACCAGCACTGTAGCCCGAACTTTTTTTACCATAAACTCCGTCCGTTTCTCGAAGGGACGAAGAGCCTGGCATCCGCACGGCTCCCCGAAGGGGTTTTTTTCGAAGAGCATGATGGGGGCCGGTGCCGCAAGTACTGTGGACCAAGCAATGCCCAGAGCTCGCTGTTCGCTTTCGTCGACATCATTCTGGGCGTGAAGCATGAAGAAAACCAAGGGAAAGAGGGCGTGAATCAGCCGTCCACCAAGACCGACTTCCTGAAGGTAGTATTTATCTGACCCGTGACGCCGATTTTGGAGAGATGATTGACCAAGGACCTCTGAGCAGGAGATGCGATTGTATATGCCTCGAAAGCACCGCGACTTTTTGGCCAAGGCGGAGCAGATGCGAAATATCAGAGAGTATGTCCGATCATGGCCGGAGAATGATCTGTTGACTGCAGCCTACGAGAATTGTCTTACTGCACTTCTGCAGCTCCGGCAAGCCCACATTCAGATGGTGGCAAGGTACGTCGTGGTCATGGCAAAGCGCCAACCCTCCTTCAACAGGGCCAAGCTCGAATCCACAGGCGCCATGAGGAGTGCAGCGGGCGAAACTGGCACGGGGGGTACAAATGCAATTAAGTTTCTGAAATCTGTTCGGGATTCCGTGATTCAAGCGAAAGATTATTAAGTCGTGTTATGTCTTTAAGCTTGAAAGGAACACAAGGAGACGCATGTCATCCACTCCTGAAACAATATATAAGCATTTGAAGGTCTAACTTTCCAGACTGGTGTTACTCTAGCCTCTTTTCCTTAAGACACAGGAATATGGGCAACGTTGTTAAAGTAGTTACCGCTGCAAACACTAGTTGACGACTCAGTTACCATACGGCTTGACCAAAACAAGGCAAGCAACTCAACTTACAAGGTACATATTGAAAGCTAGCCAAATAACTCGACTTCACAAGTTCTTGTTCGGGAGGTGGTAATGTCTGCGAGAATTTGACATCATTGAGAATGTTCTGGAGATCCTAGACCAAAACAAGTCAGCCAAACCCACCCGGTTTCTATATCCGTACACTAGAACATACCTTCCAGTATGAAGTGCCCTCCATTTGAGCTGCAAGGTTCATTTTGAACAGGCCTTGAATCAAAGCGGAACCGCATGCAGAACCAACGATTATCCCAAGCTGCTGACTGAGATAGAAGGTCCCAATGCAGGAAGCAATGCAGTCCGTTGCCGAGCTATTCGACATGCCAATAAACAGAGACGAAAACAAAATCCCCGGTGCGAGCCCCACGAAAAAGAGGATAGAGGATTCCCAGAGTGTGCAACCATCACGCCAGCTGAGGAAGATGAGCAAGAATGATAGAATAGTGATGATGAGCGATACGACAGCCATCGTTTTGTATCTTCCCGTGCTGTTTATTTCTAAGCCCATGAAGAAAAAACATATCCAGGACAACGTACCGTTTAATTATCAAGCTGGAAATCACTCCTCCCACCGAAACCCCCACAGCGACCTGAACGTACATCATCGAGGAGAGAAAGTCGCTGGCGCCTTCGACACGGATAAAATAGGGAATGATGTTGACCACGAGCTAGGGCTTTAATCAGTATTATGAGTAGGCAAACGCGATAGAAACATACAGCTGTTCGACCTGAATGGAACAGAAATTGGATGAGACAGTAAAGCCCCAGCTCCTTCAGCAACAAATGTGCCGGGATCAAGGGTTTCCGAGCCCAGAAGAGTTCGGTTGCAATACACGCCGCACCGAAAAGGAGAAGACCCAGAGACAGGGCGCTTATTTGAAGAGCTTTGTTGTCTCCCTCCATTGTTGTCGCTCTAAGCAAGAGCAAGAATGTAACAATCGTAGCCGAAAAAGTGATTAGTCCGGTGAAATCGATATCTCGAAGGAGTGACCCACGGGGCGAGTCTTCTGATGATGGCCGCCGAAAACCCGGTAATGCGTAGATTCCGACAAGGGTGCAGAAAAGGATAAATGGGATTTGACCCCAGAACGTCCTGATTGCAAATCAGCCTCATTTCTCTCTCTTTCTCTTGCTTGTTCTTTCGGTGTGGCTATTACCATCTCCATCCGACGGTATCCGATAGTAAGCCTCCAATGGGTACTCCCAGACTCCGTCCGATAACACTCATTACATTTTCGTAGCTTCTGTACATTGCAACCTCCCTAGGCGGGACAATATCTATATCATGTTAGAAAATACAATATCAATCCGCTTAACCAGGGGTAACATACCCATGATGATAATTGAAACAAGAGCTACCATCCCCGCACCACTGGCACCGGCAAGCACTCTTGCCAAAACCAGTTGAATCAATGAACCACTCCCCGCACTGGATGTAGATATCCTATTAGTCTGAACTGTGTTTGACTGCTATAAACAGTCTAAGAGCCTGTACATACGATGCGACACATCCAAGCAGGAACAGCATGTACGATGTAATAAGCACATTCTTGCGACCATACAAATCACTTAGTGCTCCACACTGTTCGAAAGTCAGTCTCTTGCTCGTCAAACTGGCTAGAGCCGCTTACCACAGGCAGAGAAATGCAATATCCAAAATTATACGCCACTAGCAACCACGAACCCTCTGAAAGACGGTGGAACTCTGAAGCGATGGTTGTATATGTGGATAGCACAAGAAACTCGTCAGCGCTTGCGATAAAGACACCTAGTAACATTAAGCTTTTCTTCTATTGCTTCTCCTCCCTTTCATCCTTTTTTTTGGGCCCAAAGCAAAACATACCGAGGAATGTTGAGTAAATTAAGAAGATATCAGAACGTTTTACCTTTCGTGGGGGCGCCTGCTGGAGAGGCGACTCTTCGGTGGGAGGCGTATCTGAGTCTTCTCGGATTGAAGGCATATTGAAGATGCCCAAAGTACTTGAGGTGCCGTTATCATTTCCTGGATCGGGCAACCCTCTGTTCTGGGATGAGGAATTGCAGAGGTCTTAACGCGCCGCTTTTGGAATTTTATCATGACGTCATATGCTACGCCCGTTAAGGCTACCATGGGTAGGTGACGCAATAGGAACCATATCAGAATTGACATACAAGAGTTGCTTGTGACGAACTGACCATGATAACTATATAGAGCGATGCGCAGCCAAGTCTGGGGACGGGGCTTGGTATTCTAGTCTTTTAGTTAGCTCGGTGGATAACACGCCTCAGCCCGTGACACTGCTGGCGGTGGCCATTAACTATTTCATTTTAAGCTCTAAGTTATCTATATCTATCATAAAGTTGTATTTTTTATAATTGTTAGTCTATACTTTCTAGTTAGAAATGTTTCCCTACTTAAAATAAAAATAAATAATATAGGTCTTTTCTTTTATAGGCTACTAAAACTCTAGGACTTTTTAACCCATATAGAGAATAGATAAAATAAAAGTATAATTATTATCATTTTCGATACTACTATTTTGCTATTTATTAACTCTAAAGCCGAGTATTTTTTAGTAATAAGCACTATTGCGAATAAATTGTCGTAACTATTATATTCTTGACGCTTGTGGAGAGATATACTAAGAGCACATATAGAGTTAGCCGGCCCCTGTGTACTAACTGATGACCATTTGTTTCCGCCTCAGTTCTAGAACTCACCAAGTCATAAATTGACTCCTGTTTGCGACTATGTCTACTCAAAGTCAACTTCTACATCATACAGTCATGACAAGAACTTAGAAACGTACCCATTTTGATCTGCATGATCCTTAGCTTTTCTCTTGGACCAAGCTTGCAATGTCATCAGAAGGCATGTCAGATAGTATATTCCATTCTTCGCCATTATATGGCATGTAAAAGCCTAGCTCATCCAAAGATGATATATCAGCCCAGGGGTCATTGGCAGCTTCGCCAACTGAGTCCGGAGTTGCACACATCTGACAGACTTTATAAAGTGGCGACCCAAATTTTTTCAGCTGAGCCAGCGATTCATTATGGCTGTGCTGCATGAGAATATTTGAATATGTAAAATCACATAGAAAGTCAGTCTTTCGAGATTATCAACCAGAAGATGATTCTATATCTGCACTGAACGGGGTGGTGGCAATTTCGAACTCGCTAAAAAGCTGAAAGATAGATTGCTCCGTAAGCCTATCGGCATCCCACCCGGCCTTTCCCGCAAGGGACTCAATGATATAAATAAGTGCAGGAAGTATCGTGGACAGACTGGGTTCACAGGTTCTGTTTATCTCTCCCTTTTCTGCTCTGACCAAATTAGCCTTTCCTTTCCATTTCTTCATCTCTCCTCAATTCGGATCCATCGTTGTTTCGGATACCTCAATTGGTAAATGCCCATCAAAGTGCCAAACGAATCGAACATCATGGATACGCTTGAGCAATTGGAAGATGCGCAAACTGATAAGCCTGGGGTGGCTCATGGCTTTAGCGCAGCTGCAGATGGCTTCGTTTCAAATCTCGAGCCGACAATTTCAAAACTACCCAGCATCAAAAATCCTCCGGAATATGAGATTCATTGGGGAACCCAAGAACACGAAAACCCGCGGCTGTGGCCTCTTTGGTACAAAGGCGTTACTGTAATGGCAATGAGTCTTAGTGCTACAGTTGTCAGTCTGTTCAGTACCTTATATACCTCCGGAATCCCCGGGATACAGGACGAATTCCATGTCTCGAAGCTTGTAGCCCTTCTCGGGGTTACGACATATCTTCTTGGGATGGGAGTGGGGTGCATTGTCTTTGCCCCGTTAAGTGAAGTTGTGGGTCGACGACCTGTCTATATTGGCTGTATGAGTGTGTTTCTCGTCTTGGTCCTGCCGAGTGCCCTTGCAAGGAATATCGAAGCGATTCTTATCAGCAGATTCTTTGGAGGGTTCTTTGGCAGCGCAATGATGGCAAACTCTCCTGCGTCAGTCAATGATATTGTCTCGAGTGAGCACCGAGCCCTTGCATTTGGCTTCTGGTCTATTGGTCCTACAAATGGACCAGTATATGGTCCGATTATTGGAGGATTTGTGTTTGAATATCTAGGTTGGAGGTGGACCAACTGGATTGTCCTTATTATAGGTGGTGCAGTCCTAGCATTGCTAGTGTCCATTAGAGAGACATATGCCCCTGTGATTCTGAGAAAACAAGCCGAATTGCGACGCAAGGAATCACAGAACCCCAAATGGTGGTCACGCTATGACGATTCGCAGGATCTTACATCATTGTTGAAGACCAGCCTCAGTCGGCCATTTGTTATGATGGTAACAGAACCAATATGGTACGGGCCCTTTTCCTCAGCACCCTTTATCGGGGAATCTCATTCTAATACGGTCTACAGCATATTCTGGGATAGCTATGTTGCAATAGTCTACGCTATTCTATATCTCTCGTTCGTTGCATACCCGATTGCTTTCCAACAGGAACGTGGATGGTCGCCAGGGATCGGAGGTCTTTCCTTTGTCGGGATTGGCATCGGTGTTCTGATGGCTATTGCTCTTGAGCCTGTCTTCCGCAGAATAATCAACCTTCATCGCAGAGACCCAGAAACCGGCAACATCCCTCCCGAGGCTATGGTCAGCATTGTTGGATTTGGTGCAACCCTGTTAGCCATTGGACAATTATGGTTTGCCTGGACGTGTACCCCAGATGTTCACTGGGTTGTCCCGATTCTCGCGGGCGTTCCCTTTGGCATGGGGAACGCATGTGTCTTTATCTACGCCAGTAACTATATGGCACATTCTTATGGGATCTATGCAGCATCTGCACTGGCAGGAAACATGGTCTTGCGTAGTCTCATGGGGGCGTGTCTGCCTCTTGCGGGGCCATCGATGTACGGCACATTGGGTCTTAACTGGGCCAGTACTCTTCTAGGAATTGTGGAAGCAGTATGCATATTAATTCCCATTGGATTCTACTTATACGGTGACCGAGTTCGTCAAGCTAGTCCTCTCATCAAAGAGATGAAAAGGTACCAAGTCCCATGATGGGGCGGAGTGGTAGCGATAATTGCCGCTCAGGAACAGCCAGATGTGGTAGGGCAACACGCCCTACCACAACAGGGGTCAGGTTAACTATCACACTAGCTAAAATCAAAAATTGATTTCGAATTGCGGCGGAAGTATCCTCAATTACAGTATAATATTACAGTAATATCTTTTACCACTGTCTCTACATACTAGATGCATGCAAATTTCCCATGCATTACCTCTACGTAGACCCTTACCTAGTACCTATCCTACCACCCTGTCTACTGCCCCTGCTAGATTGATAATAAGCAGCGTAGATCGACAATACAGTAAATTCAAGTAAGCAGAATATGTAGAGTAGCTAGAAACATTATAAAAAAGATCAACATGTGTAGAAAGTTTGAAATTTCACAGCTAGCATAGTTAGAAATCCTAACCATGCTGAGGGATTTCTTATTCCATATCTATAACCATACGAGCTATAAGCCCGATACTAGCAAAGGAAGATATCCACATCAGTTGGTGAAGTTGGTGCTTACTCCGGAGCAGGACCCACCTGTGGCAATTGTGAATTTTCATAGGTTAACAAGCAGACGCCTATGGCTTCCAAGAACCCTGTGTTCAACCTTGAAGTCCAAAGCGTCTTTTATGGGACCTCACGGGAATATGTGAAGATGAAAATAGGCCTCGATACATCTCATATTTGGGGAAGACTTCTAGGGTTACTGTAGTCTGATGACAATATCGGTATGAATGAGCTCTATATCTACAGATCCAGGAGCGAGGAAGCCAGTGAGTATAACTCAAAAATTCATGGAATAACTCTACTTGTATGCGTTCGCTAAACCCGATATAGAAACGTGAACAGTATGCTGAGACCCAGATGGAATTTGATCACCGAGATGAATGAAACCGGCAGATATATAGGCCATCATGAGAGGCCCGTGCAGAAAATTCCCTCTCTGCTGACTTCTTGCCAAACCTAGTAAACAGTCTTAGGAACTCCCGGCGCAGACCAGCACACCTTGTGCATGATGCCCGCTTCGTCAAAGACCTTGGCCAGAGCCGGGCCATGCTCCTTGAAATGTCCCCAGTCCTCAAAGTGCATCGGCACCATGACATCTGCGCCAATGTCTTCCACCAGCTGCGCGGCCTGCTTACCATCCATGGTGATTTGGATGGGCCCGATGGGGAATTCAATGGTGGCGCTTCCCAAGTTCAGCACAGCAGCCATAACGTGCACACGATCCTTGATCTGCTTCAACTCATCGATATACACGGTGTCGCCGGAGAAATAGATGGCGTTGGGCTTGCCGCTTTCCTCGTGGATACCGAAGGAGTCGCACTCGATGAGGAACCCAGTGACTTCGCCGATGGGAAAATGCTTGCAGGGTGTTCCTGTGATACGGAACTCTTTGCCGCCGATGACCGAGGTCACCGTTTCCCAGGGCCTCAGGCCGACAACAGCCGGGCGTGGCTGCAGGTTCTTTGCGCCGTCCGGGGTGGTGAAGACCCGGCGGCCGTCGAGGAGCTTGCGGCCTTCAGGATCGAGGTTGTCGAGGTGGTCTTCGTGGCTCAGGAGGACGGCGTCGATGGGAGGCAGGTCGTGAAGCTTCATGACAGGGGGCTTGGAAAGCGAGAGCTGTGCGGGCGGAGGGACTCCATCCAGCCCAAAATCCTGAGGGCGTGCGTGAGACCAGTCAAACTCAGCAGAGAAACTGCCGGCATCACCGAAGTAGGGATCAGTGAGGAAATTGATCCCATCGATGTTCAGGATTGCAGTGGCCGTTGTGATGTGGGTGAAGGTGAGGCTGGTCTTAGGTAGTGAACTCATGTTTGCGGCGAGGAAGAGAGAGGGAGGAAAGATGGGTGATATGCTTCTGTGCACTTGGCTTTGCTCAACAGGAATCAAATCTGAAGAATCCTTTGCGGCCGTTTAAGTACACGAGGGCTCTCATACACATTGTGGCTATGCTTCGATGCGTTTCTCGTCTCTGATCCACCTGGGCATTGTCAGCAGCTTACTGAGGTGAATAATTGTTGTGTCCCAGCTTAGTAGTCTCGAGATATCCCACCGGTCCGTTGCTCACCAATTTGTCATGGACTGAAGGTGAATTAATAAGATAGTAGTGGGTCCGTCTCCGCCTGTCGTATATTCCGGCACCCCCCCCCCACTTGGCAAGGAGTATACTAGCCATTAGGCAGAATTAATTTTCAATATCATTTTCATAAAGGACCCTCACCGCATAGACCGCCATAGTAATTTAAGTGAGACATGTTTGTTCTTTCTCATACATGTATAAGCAGCGGGATATCCTATTTAGACACTGAATGCTATCTATCTAACCAAATAAGTGTGCGCTGGCTACCATGTATTTTGGGTGATTCATCTCGAAAGACTTTAATAGACTCAAACATTAAATCCCACGACTGTAGATAACCTAGGCATGCACGCAAAAAGGTAAGAAGTAACTGAGAGTTCGCAAGTGAGGAATAGCTAGCTAGCTGTAAGACAAGTAAAGCAAAGTAGAGCTGAGATGTAAACCGTTCATCTAGAGTATGCAACTCATTCGAGCAAGCAATCATTCAGTCAACGCGAGGCGTGAAACAAACCGAAGAGAGGAAACTATACATCAACGTATAGTACAGACAGAATAGGAAAAGACATGATATGACCATAAAGTTCATAAACTAACAACACACGAGACGACAGGACAAAACAATGCAATCGACATATGAGAGATGAAAATGAGGAGAGTTGAGAAATCAAGAGAAGAGAGACCACCCAAGTAAACCCAGGTAACTGAGTAGAGCAGTAAACATAATCGTAAACGCATAAGAAAACCATGCATAGCAATCGAGGTATTCCAGCCAATTCATTCATTGCAAGAGTTGAGACCGTGTATTTCACGCATCCGTGCGTTCATTTGTCTGTCGTTCGTTCCGTCCACTGTTCTGCTCTGCCCATGTTCGACATCAAGGGTGAAAGTAAGGTATCGTATACATGCGTGGTTCGATAGAGCATGGAATGACACAGTGGTGCTATCCATATCCGAAACTTGAGAGTGATTTAGTTTCTCATGCTCAGTTCAAGCCCCCTTTTTTCGAGAGGTCAGAAAGATAGAACCACACCACACCATGCCACACCTAATCAATCCGGGAAATGGTCTATCCGGATTATATCAGATGATAATAAGCAGACCGGGTCGAATTAAACTACCAGAAAGAGATAGATCACCGCTCTGGAATCGTCTGATCCACAATCCCGCTTCCCTCGACCGTTCCCTCATTCACATCCTGCTGACCCTGCTGGTTATGGCTCGACGATCCCCGTCGATGGAACGGATGTTGATGGAACCCAGAGAAATGCAGCACCTTCCGCACGGTGCTGGCAATGCCCGATCGCCGCTTCGACTCGGGCGAAGACCCAAGCTGCTTTTCGGCGGCGTCACCCGCCGCGCTGCCGGCAGGTTTCTCGGGCCGTCGCACCGTCGCAGTGTCCTGTAGCACGATGTTCTGAGTCGCGGGTTTCGGCGGCCACTGACCGTCTGCTTTCCAGCCCTGGACCATGGCTTTCGTGACGTCTGCCAAGTTGATGGGCACAGTGGGGGTGAGACCCTGGACGACGACTTTCGAGTAGATGGAGGGGTACATGGTTGGCGTGATGGCGGCGCGGATGGGGTTGGAGGTCGAGATGAGAGACGGGGCGACGGGGATGAAGGGGTCTTCGTAGTTGTTGCGCGCGATCTGGCGCGACGATGCGGTCGCAGTGGCGGCTTGCGTGGCTGGCGCGGGGGTCGCCGTGCTGGGTTCGTTAATTGCCGTAGTCGTAGCAGCATTGGGATTATGAGGGTGCTCCGGGTCGGCGGTGGAGGGCTCGTCTTCGCGCTCACGATCCGCAGGGAACTGCTGCTGTGTCGCACCCGACATGGTTGTCGTCGTGGGGTCTTGGTCGGCAATGGAGAACGAAGCTTCAGTTCTGGCAGCTAGGTCCTCGTATCCGGAAGACGAGTTGGTGCCGGAGCCAGAGGAGGTTGTTGAATCTAGGGCCTGCGCATCCTCGTTTGCAATCGCATTTTGGTCATGCGATTGCGATTGCGATTGCACCGCTCCCTCCTCCCCATTCCCCTGCCCCCGCTGCCTCTCTTCCTGCTCGCGTCTTCGAATATCCGTGCGCGACAACGCCCCCGACCACGCATCCCGTCGCTCCACCCACGTCCGAAGGCCCTCGTTCCACCGCATCTCCTCTTCCTGCTCTTGCCTGCGGCGCTTGCGACGCGGCGAGATGGACCGCAGCGTAGCACGTCCTAGCCCCTGCTTATATTCCAAGTCATGGTCGTGGTCGTTGGCATCCTCCGGTTCCAATTCCGGCGAGGAGACGGGCTCCAGCTCGGACCCGGAACTATCGTACTCGCGCAGGCGCCACTCGGCGATCTCGTGGGGTGGCGGGGTAGGGGACGACGAGGCGGGCAGACCTGAGTCCGTGGAGGGGTGGAAAAGCCAGTCGTTGCGAACAATTTCGCGGACGTGTAGCTTCGCCTCGCGGATTGCGGCGTCGCGGGCTTCGGTGGTCATTTTGACTTCTTGCTTGCTTGCTTGCTTGCTTGCTTGCTTGCTTCTTTCAGTTCGTGATCTTCGATTTCTGGGCTAGGGGATCGGAGTCGAGTTTGTTTTGGTGATACGATTGGAAAAGGGAGGGGCCCGATAGAGGAGCTTTAGCTGAAAAGCTCCGCAGAAGCTATATTAGCTAGCTGAGGGGGCAGAGCTTGGCTGTTTAAGAGAGAGCGCGAGGCGAGATGAGGCAAAGGTGAAGAAAGGGGCGCTTAGAGGGGAACTTGCAGAGGGTATGGAATGAGTTAATAGACCAATGGAATCAGTGACAAAGAACAAGATAACAGGAGTCCGAGATATTCCAAGGCGATCTGAAGAGGAAAATGCCCGAAAGTTTGTGAAAAGAAGAGGAGAGAGAGGGAAAGATGTGGGGGAAAAGGAAAAGGCGAAGTTTCGGGCGGAGAAAATGACGATCGCCGGAAGTTGAGTCGATGTCATCATGCAACAACTCTGATCCTCCTTTCTGTACGCCGATTTCTTGCAGCTTACCTCCCCTTTCTGGCTAAGTTGGATGAACTGAATATGAATAAAAGAATTATATACCTATTGTACAGGATATCGCTAAAATACAAGATCGTCCAAGAATTTCCATCCTATCCCTCCTCTTCTATAGAAAGCATATAGCGAATTCCAATGTAACAGTGTTGAATATTGAAACGCCAACCATGTATATGAGACCGTCATTTCTTTTTTCAGGTACGAACGCGCGCAGCGTCTGCTTCGGCTTCTTCCGTCATTGCAGGCATGAATCCCCACCCGGGACTCTTCTTGCGTCGTCCCTTGCGGTCGCCGTACTGCTCGTCGAACTTGCGAATCGCCGACAGCGACGACATATCCTCGCTGATCGATGCGCTAATCTCCTCCATTCCACGCTCGAAATGGGTCCAGGTCAAGGTGCGTCGCTCCGGGTATTGGTAGGGCTCGTCACCTTGATGCTGGGCAGCAAGCGTGTTTTCCTCTCGAACGCAGGCCAGTGCCGCGGCGACGGACAGGTTCTTCAGATCGGATCCGGAGTAGAGAGGCGTGCGACGGGCAAGCTCGGCGAGATCGACGGAGCTATCGAGGGTTTCTTCCTTGAGGTGGATTTTCAAGATGGAGAGGCGATCTTGCTCAGTGGGCAGATCAACTAGGAGTCGTCGAGGAAGACGTCGCAGGACAGCGTCATCCAGATCAAAGGGTCGGTTGGTGGCAACCATGATGAAGGCGGAAAGGTCGTTCATTCCGTCCCATTCGCGCAAGAACTGGTTGATCAGCTCCCGGTGGGAGGTGCGACTGCTGGCGCCAGTGCGCGAGCAGAAGATGGCGTCCGCCTCGTCAATGAAGACGATACAGGGGCTCAACTTCTTCGCGAGCGTGAATATGGCCTTGACGTTCTTCTCTCCCTCTCCGACGTACATATCGTACACCTCTGAGCCGCTCACTTCCAGTACCGTAGCACCGCTTTCACGGGCGACAGCCTTGGCCAGGAGCGTTTTACCCGTACCAGGAGGTCCGTAGAGAAGAAGGCCTGGGATCTTGTCGGTGGCAAGAACGCCGTAAGTAAACGCCTCCGGGCGAATGAGGGAGAGCGAAGTGAGCGTCTTCAAGGCATCGATCGTTTCGGGTGGGACATGGACGTCGTCGAAAGTTGTCCGGAGACTCTTCGCGTCGACAACGCCGTTCAGCAGCTTCTTCTCGTGGGTATTGCATGTTTTCCGGAGCGAGTTGATCAGCCGCTCACGGTCATTACCAGTCTCGGTGTGCTTCGTCTTGGGCGTCTTCTCTTGCAGCCAATCACCTCGGATGCGCTCTGTCTTTTGTATCATCTCGATTCCTTGCCGAATGTGGTCGAAGCCAAAGGATTCCTCCGGTTTCAGGTTTCCAAGCGCAAGGGTGGTGGCCCAGTGCACTTGATTATATGTCCAATAACGATCCTCTAGGCCGGAATCCTTTACAAGCGAGGCATCCAGCGGCCAATCCCTATTGGCAAAAATGTCATCCTTCAGTGCCGAAGGGGTTTCGTGTAGTCGTGTTCGGAGCATGTCCTGCAAATGGCGGATATTAACATCGAGGGTTCGCTTCTTGCGATCGTCCGCAAAGGTCTTCTCGGCCATCTCAGAGCCCATAGCAGGGGTAACCACGAGCATCTGCGAGAATTGGTCGTCAAGGGCGCTTTGCATCAACCGCGATGAATCCGAGTCCTCTTGCGCAGTAGTGCCGACAAACAAGACCCGGGATCCAGCCTTTCTCCGATCCTGCACAGCTTTTTGCAGCAATTGAATGAATCGGGCGCCTTCCCGCGTGCTTTGAATCTCGCCATGATCTTGGACCTGTACAATAATGTCGCGGGTCTGAACAGGTTTGGTGTCTTCGGTTTTGGTCGCATGTGATTCTCCCTCTTCCTCTGGGGTTGCCTTGTCTGCTTGCCGAGGAGATTTCGAAGGGGATGAAAGAAGCTCGTTGATCAGTCGAAGTCGTCTGTCCTCCGCTCGATCTTTACCACCTTGCGGCGACGCAGAACCACCAGGGCCATCCATAGGGCCGTTGAAGGCAGCCACTAAAGACCGAAGGCCCGATAGGTTAGGAAGAGGTATATCCCCAGAACTTCCCCGAGGACTCTCAATGGTAATGAACTTCGGCGCGCCAAGTCCAGGTCGCAAGCTACGTGACGGTACCGCACTGTCCATCATGTCCGCGTCGTCAGATTCACCCTCCTCCACGACATCTTGCCAGGCGTCCGAAGGGGCTGGTCGATACACCTCGTAACCCAACGATCGAATCGACGACGTCGTCCCGACGTCTTCCAGATCCTGCTCATTGCACAGCTGCGCAATATCCTGAGCATTCAGCGTCACCAGATCCGCCCCCAGCTCCTGCGCCAGCCTCTTCACCACCGCATCCAAGAACAAGATCCCATCGCTGCCGGGATACTGCAGAACCAAGTGCGACTTGCGCGCCGAAGGCTCCGTCGCGTATTTCGCCGGAGGAATCCGTAGACCGGCCCTGGCGGAGGCACAAAGCTCCTGCCACAACGCCTCGGTCAACGCATACCGGTTTTCATTTCCAGGTACTCCGTCGGACGACGGCGAGGATCCTCCGTTCTCATCCCCGCTGCCGCCGCCTTGCGCAACCGCCTCCGTCTCCGTTTTGTCTGTCCCCGTCACCGATGGAGCAATCTTTACCTGCTGCGGAGCCTGCGCCGCTACCGACCGCGCCTCGTCCCCATTGACTACGGTATTCCGCTCATAGAACCAGTCCGGGACCGTAGCGACGGGGGCTGTCCATTCCTTCGCCGGCTTCCTATTCCGTAGAGCCCGACGAACGGCAGACCCGTAAGGGCTCGATTCTTTCTTCGCTCCCTCCTGCTGCTGCTGTTCCGCGGCAGGCGGTGCAACAGGCGTCGTTGTCGGGGGGCGCTGATCCGAGGGATTCTGTTCGGAATTGACCGTCGACGAAACGCCGCTTACATTCTCAGAGGACGAATCTCCCCTTCCATGAGGATCTGAAGGCCCCGGGGCCGAAGAGCGCCAGGGTCGAGAGAGGTGGAATCGACGCGAGGCGACGACGGCGGCGGGATAACGGCGGTGCGCGACGAATCGACAGGGTCGGACGAGGGTGGTCGAGAGCAACCGGGCTTGCTGCATTGACGAATACATCCGGGGACAGGGCTGGACGCTGTCGCCGGGATGGTAATTTAGGATAGAGAGAAACAAAGGCTGATGCTGTCGAGGGGCATCAGTCGTTTGTCTGTCGGGGTAGATGTCTTGCTGCGTTCTTCTTTCTATCCTTTTCTGGGTTTGGCTTGGCTTTTTCTGCCAAATGGGTCACGTGGGGTTTCACCGCCCAAAGTCGGCGTGTTTATGCCTGAGGCTGCGCTAGATCGAGTGTTTCTACTTCTTCATCTCTACACCTTTGGGGGTTGTTGATGTGCTGCTACAGTGGGTGAATCCAACTCCGATCGCATAAGCTGCATTTTCACGTAATTCTATCATCTCACCAGATCCGTCACCAGCGGATCCCTCTCTCTATCCCGCGCCTCCTGTAACACGCAAAGCTACATACTAATGTACAAGCACAACACCGCTCGTCCTCTATTCACCCCAGATCAGGCTGCTCAAGCCCTCGGCAGTACCAACCTCACCTGCCTCTCCGACCTGAACATTGGCGACCTCCTCTCCAAGCTTACCGCTCTGAGGATCACGCTTAACGATCGCCACGTTGGACGAAGCCTGGTTACCGATAGCGACCAGGTCGCCCGCCTTGTTGATCTCAAAGGTACGAGGGACGGTGCCGTACGAAGAGGTCAGGTCACGGTAGGTCACGGTGCCGTTGGACGAGCGAGCCAGGGTCGACATGGAGTCGTTGGGGTCGAATCCGTGGTCCGAGCGGATGGACACGTACAGAGACGTGCCATCCGACTGGATGCCCGAGAGGGTGGCGCCCTCCGGCAGCTCGGAGCCGGGGTAGGGGACGAAGGATTGGGTCTCGCGGAACGAGAGACATCCGTCGTCGCTGTAGGAGACGTCGAAGGCCGTGAAGTGGCCGCCGATCTCGCTGACCGTGTAGAGCAGGGTTTGCGAGTCCGCGCGCCGCTGGAATCGGAACTGAGGGCCCTCGGACTTCCAGAAGAGGCCGTGACGGGGTCCGGCGCCGTGCGGGAATTCGATGGCCGGGCAGTCGTTCAGGGATCCTGAGGACTTGTCGATGGCGTACACGCGAATCTGATCGGCGCCAAGGTCGGGCGAGAGCAGGAAGGACCCGGTCGGGTCGAGGATGACCTGGTGGGGATGCGAGGCATCCTGCTGCGGAACGGCGCCGGGCTTGGTCAACTCGAAGTGGAAGACCTGGAGAGGCTCGACGTCGGCCTCCAAAGGAAGCGCGAAGGTGGAAAGGGCGGAGCCACCGCTGCGCGAGGTTAGTATGTAGGAACGTTTTTAATTAGGGCCTGGTGGAAGCCACGTACTAGTGCGCGATGGCGAGATACTTGGAGCCGTCGTCACCGGTATAGATGATGCTGTTGACGCCGCCGCCCGGCGCGGCGCCCGTCTTGGCACCCTCGGTCAAGGAACCGTCCTCGCCGATGGAAAGAGCCGTCAGGGACCCGTTGCTGGAGGCATCGCCGGTTTCATCGGAGCAGTAAAGAAGCTTCGACTCCGGGTCGAGAGTGATCCAACTAGGCATGTCACCGCAGGTCTTCAACTCCGACGCGACGGACAGAGAGTACCCATCGTCGCCGCCCTCTAGGGATAGGGTGTAAACAGAACCCGAGTAATGAGTGGCATAGAGGTTGGCTGCCGAAGCCAGCGAGCAGCACAACAGGGGCAGGTAACGAAGGGACATGGTGGCGAATATGATCTCACAGAGAATTGTCGTGTCGAAAGGGGCAAGTGAAGGGAGGAGGAATCCGCGAATATATACTAGTAGCCCAGGGCTGTGGCATCCTGCACAGGGAAGATCAGGGACGGCGGCCGTCAGCCTGAAATGAGATTAAGTCGGTATGGATCTGCAATTATGATACATCCAGTAAGGGTATTCGAGGGGGCGAGGTTTGAAGGCTAGCTCAGTGGTCACCCCACACTAGCCAATGATTGCGGGGATATGGCAATTTCAATCAAATTGCGGGCGCTCTGAACTTATGACGGCGTTTAAAAAGTGAAGAAGTCAAGCAGTTGTTCACGTCGATCTTGCGGGGACTCCCTCAATCGGGTATCTCCACGACTAGAGTCCGAACCGTATGGAGAAAACCCCGTGGGATGAGATTGCCTGGGCGGTGAGTCTGTGACACCACTGGTTTACCGTTGCGTACTCTCATTGTTGTTGAGCTGGTTTCATCACGAAATGAAGGGCAGAGTAATGTACTGGCGAGATGGACAGGCGCGTGCAAGGCTGGACGCCCTACAAGGGTTGCCGGATCACAGGAGGCTTAGGAGCAGATCATCTGGTTGGACGGCATTCCGATGGGCAGTTCAAGGGAATTGGGGCGGGGCGGAATGTGCGCAGTCCGTCGTCCCTAGACTTTTGACTGAACAGAGTAGTTCATGGTTAGTTGTAGGAAATAGTAATGGAAGGCAACCGGAATGGGGGCGAGGCAGACGGTCGGGCCAAAGAGACCTTGGCATAAGCCAGAGTTGCCAGGCTATGCATGCTGACTCAGATTATGCGTCTTATGCGCAGCCTGCCTGTTTCAGGACAGTAGGACTACCATTCCTAGGGAATCAAGGTGACTACCAGGCCATGACGTATTTGAATTCTTGAGCATATTAAAACTCCGTGAAGTATCCTGCCATTACCTGCTTGGAGTAAAAGCACAGGCTGTCTTCCAGATTTGTGGAGCAAAAGAAATGCACCGACCCACCGAGGTGGCTGGTGGAAGTGAAGTGGATAAAGTGCTGTGTTTACGAGTTACTCGCTAGGGAAACAGTGCGGAATCAGAGAACTAAGAATACCTGCAGCATCACCAGGCAGTGCAGGAATAAGAATAGCATTTTGCATACCAATCAGATGGTCGTCAGGACATGATCACTTGTACTCTGTAGGAAAATAATCTTATGATCGACATGAGACAGCCTTATCCACCTGTGTCATGTACTGTGTATGCAGCAGCGTTAAATTAATACCCGACTATAATTATCTCGGTCTGTTTACACCGGAGGATAACGTGCATGAGTTCACTCCTCATTTATCACACCTGGGAGGATGGTCAACTCGTATTCAGAAAAGGGCTGATGATGGCCACGGGCATTAATTGGCTGGTTAAGACCTTTTCCCGGGCCAAAGTAAAAGCTGCCGCTAGCCGACAACTGCCAGTTGCCCCTGATTCTGTTGTGGACTTGTGATGGAACATGGAAGGTACAGGAGTACCTGTGCATACTATACAATGTTTGCACACCACTTCCACCATCTTCCCGTCCCTCTCCATTGCGGTGTATTCACTCCAACCGATCTGATTCTCCTCCCACAGACTAGTCTGTAAATTAATCACTTCCATGACCCTGGATTCTATATAATTAGAAGCATCCTGTGGAGAGCAGCCGCGTGGCAGACCAACCGCATCCGTCGCACTCCACCGGCTCTCCCCGGGCCCAATCAGGCTCAGCCCTAGTCAAACATTGAAAGATGGAAAAATGTATCCTCCGTTGCCCTGTGCGGTGCTCTGCTCTGCTGTGCCTGTGCTGTGCCTGTGCCTGTGCCTTCTTTGCCTTTAGATTTTTTGGGTTTGCTTCTTCCCATAATAGTAATGCGTGGGTCAGGTTATTGACCATCACTCAGACCATCCAGCCAACTTTTTTTTTTTTGCCTTCTCCCTTTCTTTTCTCCCTCTGTCGCTCTTTTCGCCCTTCCGCCCACTCGCTCACTTTAAATGCCAATCTCCCTCCCACCACTTTAATTCGCTCGGTTGAATAACCTCAATTACCATGCGGTTATCCGTGTTGATCACCCTGGCGCTCTGCTCCGTGGGTTACGCCCGCCTGGAGCAACCCACCAGCTTCACCCGACTCCCTTCCCCTACCACCACCTTGCTGGACGATCCTTCTCCAGTCCCCAACGATCTTTCGGTTGATTCCGAGGAATTATATCACGGGCGATGGTTCCAAAAACGAGCGACGGACGACGCTGCTGCTGCTGCTGCTGCGGCTGCCAAAACTGACGACGCCGACGCTGCCGCCGCCGCCGACACGAAGGCTGACACGGCAGCTGCAGACACAGCGGCCGCAGATAAAGCGACGACGGCAGAGCCTGCAACGACCGCGGAACCCGCCACGACGGCAGAGCCGGCGACCACCGAAGCCAAAACCACGGCGGAGCCTACCACCGCCGAAGCAACCACCACCGAGGAGCCCACCACCACCGAACAGCCTACCACCACTGCCGAACCTACCACTACCTCCGCTGAGAGCACCACGTCGACCACCTCCTCCGAAACCACCCAGACCACGACCAGCAGCGCCTCCACCACTTCCTCCGCGACCTCCAGCACCTCTTCCTCCACCTCTAGCACGTCATCCGCCGCCTCCACCAGCTCCAGCGACTTCGACCTCGAAGAATGGAACCACAACGGTATGGTCGCCGCCATCGCGGTCGCTAGTGTCGTGGGTGCCATCTTCATTGGCACTATCGGTTGGTACTGTCTCGCCAGTCGCATCACCAGAATGTTTGAAAAGACTCCGCCGGCGCCGGAAGCTGCGGCTGCGGCCACAGCGGAAGGGGGAGCGGGCGCATCCGCCTATTCGATGGTGCCGTTGGTCGAGGGCAACAATCGCTCGACCAGCGAAGTCAAATTCGATCGTGACTCGATGCTGTTCGCGCCGAATTCATCGCGCACGGATCTGGAGTCCGTGATGCACAATAACACGAGACGTCAGACGATGCTGTCGGCGGACGGATCGGGGCCTTCGAGCGGACCGCGCGAATCGGTCGCGTCGCAGAGTATGCCCAGGATGATCTAACGTTGAATGTTGAGTCGGATTAGTGGCATTTCTTTCTTTGGTTTTTTCTTTCGCTTATATCATTTGGAATATCTTGTCGGAATCTATACATACACTTACCTATCTATCCATTAACTAACACCCGGGCTACCGACATTGCATACTAGGCAAATGGTCTAGACGCGGGTGACGCGATGTGAATTTGGCATTGAACGAGGAGTTGGATCTTTCATCTCATTAAGCTGGACAGCTTGAGCATTGCATTTGCACTGCATGTGTACACACTATATGATGTTAATAAATCCCTGCAGACCGACCTGGATCAGGTCTCGGGGTCAATGAACAAAAATCGATGGCATTGAATTTTTATCACGTTCCCGGAGGGAAAAGGTGCCTTTTATATCCCGACCTGCCGACAAGCGCGGTACATGTGAGAAGTCACATGCAAGCCACCTTTGTATATCAATGTGAAGGGTCTTTTCGTTTAGACCCAGTTAGACATGCTAGGTGTTGGCTGGTCTTCGCATAATATTCTACCACGTTCTATCAATGGCTACTGTCAAGAAAGATTCTCCATTGAATTGGAGCGTGATAGCCTGCATATCTTTGCTTCTATTCAACTGAACCACTCTTCCGAGTAACATGCCGCATAGGTACAACGAACAACTCAGATCACTCGACCAACTCAAACCATCTAAGCCTACCTAGGTATATTTTCAACTCGCCCCAGGCGGAATCACATTACTCTGCACCCCCAAAACCAACACATCCCGCATAGTCTCCATACTCTTCGTTCTAATCTCTGCAAAGCTCTCCGGGCAATAAAACGCCGTATGACACGTCAACACCAACCTGCCTATCAACCAGTCCTCATTGCGCCGATACGCCCGTATCAGCGAATGCACCCTCTCCTCGGGGATCGGTTCCTCCGGCAAAACATCCAGCCCGGCGCCGGCCAACACCCCCGTTCTCAACGCCTCCTCCACCGCGTCGAGTTGCAGGACTTCGCCGCGGGCTGTGTTCACGAGTATCGACCCGCGCGGCATCAGTGAGACGAGATCGGAGCCGATCATGTCTCGTGTTTCGTGTGTGCATGCACAGTGAATGCTCAGGGTTGTGCTGCGGCGGAAGAGCTCTCGGATGTCGGTTACGCGCTCGATGTCGAGCGTCTTGTCGTAGCCGTTCGGGACATAGGGGTCGTAGAAGAGGACTCGCCAGCCGAATGCTTTTGCGCGGAGGGCTGCGGCGGTCCCGATTCGGCCGAGGCCTAGGACTCCGAAGGCTGTGTCTCGGATGCGGGAGACCAGCGGCGTGTCGACCACCATCCAGGGCTCGACGTGTGGTTCGCGTTGGAGGTCGTGGTGGAGGAGGATGCCGCGGCGGAGGGAGAGGGCTAGGCCGAGTGCGTGGTCGGCGATTTCTGCGGTGCCGTAGTCTAAACGAGAAGAGGTGTTAGTCGGACCTTGGGCTGGTTGGAAAGGGTTATAGTATCTGTAGGTATGTGGAGGTGGACGAACCGGGAACGTTGCACACTGTTACGTTTCGCTGGGCCAGGGCAACTCGATCTAGTCGGTCGTAACCGACTCCCATTCTCACGATGCTGCAGACGAGTTGAATCAGACATTGAATTGGGGTTGTATGCTAGTATCGGATTTCTCGCATCTTACACCTTAAGCTTCGGAAAGAGCTGAAGATCTTCCGCCGTAAAGTACATCTTCAATGTTAGGATACCGTCTACTTCTCGTCGAAGATCCTCGGGAATTGTGGTCCATGGCTTGGGTGTCGCAGTGCCTGTCGGGAATAGGTCTAGTTGAAGATACTTGATTTTGCGGGTTTGCGGAATCCTAGTATCTTTTAGAATCTGTTGCTCGACTGCATCGTCCTGGAAAGATGTCAGATGGCGAGATAAATGGTGATAAATGAGTGGGATGAACGAACGGGATATAGCCCATCTGCCTGTATGATCAACAATTCCTCTGAATTCGAGAGTTCGGACATGGTATTTTGCGAGTCAGAAGATACCTATCTGAGGTTGAATTGCAGGCTAGAATCAGAATTCGAAGCAGAAAAGTCCATCATCATCAATACCCCCCAGCCGTCCGTCATCTTACCCCTCTTCCGCGAACCCCGTGGGGTATACTGGACATCCCAATGACATCCCACGCGGCTTTAACGCCGGAGCCGTGCCGGACAGTCGGAGCACGTCCGGGGCTTCGGTGCAAATTCCCCCGTCCCCGGTTGTCCTCCGAATGTTTAATTAAAGGACACGAGAAGAATTAGTACAGAATGAAGAAATTCCCGGTCGAAGTGTGTGGCAATCGCACGATTTGGGACTAGGACAATAAGCTTAGCTCTAATACTGTGGTATATTGCATAGATCTGGTCCATGAAATCCATTGATGTGATTGAGATTGGCACGTCAGATTCTTGATAATTGCTCAAGAGGAGTGTTCTTCTGTCGTCTTCCCTTCTATGGGTAGTATAGAGCACGAACCATCTATACCATACTCCCTGTCGACTCTCTCACGCCTTCATCGCCTCAACAATGCCATCGCCAGCCTCGTCAACCGGATCCCAAAACTTAACCACCCTCAGACCAGCCGCATCCAGCAGCGTCTGCCACTGCTGCCGAGTCCGCTCCATACCAGAATTAAACGCCATCATTGTCATATCCATTTGGGCCTGAAAATGTGGCGCTCCTTGTTCCAACACGAGCATTTCATGCAGCAAAAGCTTCGAGTACCCCGGCGTCATGGCCGCTGCCACCCGATTGAGAATCTGCAGACAATACGAGTCCGACCAGTCGTGTAGGATATGATGGTAGAAATAGACTCGTGCACCTGGACTAGTTAGACCCACAGTACTATCATGAATGAGTTCCAAGCACTTACCTAGGACAGGCTGCTCCGTGAAGAAATCATACGGAATTATCTGAATCGTCGAGTCCAAGTCCAAGGTGTCAGTGACGGCTTCTAAATCCTCTAGCACCAGTTTTCCTGAATTCGGGAATTTCTCCTGAAACGCGATCAAATCATGACCTTTGCTGGCGCCGACATCCACAATCAAAGCCGTGTTCGGGTCCGCTCCGTTCAGGATTCGTTCCTGCACGGGATACCAGTCCACCCAGTACTTCCGTGCGCCCATGGCATTTCCCATGAACAGGTTGAAGTCTTCCAAGAGGGACGGCAAGGACGTGATTCGCTCGAATGTCGTCTGTTCGGTTTGGAATGCTTGCTGGACTAGACCGTCCTTCGAGTCAACGGGGCAGGAGTGGCCTCTCTCCAGGAAGTATTCAGGAGCACTTTGTATGGCTGGTACGGCTAATCCGGATCTGAGGAGCAATATTAATCTTAGGGGACGGTTAGGGGATACAGAATGCACGAACATCATTCGATGGCCTGCTGCGATCTCGTCTTTAGCCATGGCCTGCGTGATGCGCGTTGCTTGCCACGTTCGGACGGCGGTTTCTTCAACAAAATAAATTGCTGCTAGAGGTCGCAGGATGCGAACTGTATCGATATTATTAGGCGAAACAAGAACCAGGAGTCAGGGAAGCTATACCAATCAACAACTCCTCTGCCCCGGATAATTCGGCCAGTCTGGCCGAAGTGACAGGTCCATGTTGCACGATGAGCGCGAAGAGATTAATATCGACGGCGATCCGCGCACTGGCGGGAATCATGGGCTTCTCGGGGAATTAGCAGAGCTCGCAAACCAGTTGGTGAATCTAATGGGCCTCAAGGACGATGCAATACCGAGAAAACCATGTCGACGGCAATATTTTCTGGATCGTCTAGATGGACTGTCAGCGCTTTGCTGATCTGCAAACAATCTTGTTTCGCCTCATGGTCTTGGTTGTCGCTGAGCCTTGGGGCGAGTTGCGATAGTCGAGTTATCAGATTGATAGACTCTTGGTTCTCTTGTATGAAACCCATGTCTGGCAGGTAGCTGTGTCAAGGACGCTGTGCGAACAGAGTGGGAAGTCTGTATAATGTCTAGAGGAGAGGTTTGTGTCGTTCTATTGTTTTATGGAATAGATAAGGAACCATGTAAGCAGGGTGACAAGTATTACTTATAGCATGGACAACAGTGGATACCTCAACCGCTGACCAGTGCGGTTCCATTATCTTTCAGTTTTGAGTTCCTTGAAAACAAGGGCCATGAATGCAAAAGGATGTCATATGTTATCGAGATCTGACATCTGCATAATATTGCAGCACGTAAGGAGTAAGATACAGCCATGAACGCAGGCCTGAAAGTATGGCGTTCCAAGATTATAGAAGCTTTCGAATTTAATGCAACGCGCTGGACCTGGGATGTTCATGGCTCTATGTGCAATTTGTCTTTTCGCCTTCTCAAAGTTTCTTTTCTTTTACCTCCTTACTTCCCTTTTCAGAACCGGTTCACTTTGTAGATATTTACTTCTTTTCTGTCACCCTGCATAATTGATCGCATTTCATTTTTTCTGCTACTACTACTACTACTAGAAAGCGACATGTAGACTCAAGCAAGGAGCTATTGGATCTGCAATGTGCAACAACCTAAATTGGTTGACTGCAGAGCACTCTACTCTACATCCTAATCCAGATATCCGCTGTAAACCGGATCGGCCAAGTCCGAAGAAACGTTAAGCGTCTACATCCCTGTCCAATTACGTAGTGGGGCTCTTGTCTTTGTCTCCTGAATTCTGGCTTCTCTCATCCCACATTGATTCTGGCGACGAGCTTCAATGCACAAAGTTTGCATACGTGAAGTCACTGAAGTCAATAACCGAAAACAGCATAGGCACTACGTCAATCGCATGCATCATACTTCAAAGCTTCCTCAACCCCCTGCCTCCCCAATGCTGCGTCTACTATTCTGGCTGGCCGTAACATTCTTCGGCCTCAGCCACGCCACTCAAACACCTCTCCTATCCTCAAACCCAAACACAGATGATTTTTGCGTCATCCGCAGCACCCGATTCCTAGACCAGTCGGTGCGCATCCGCCAGCAGAACGAGTCCATCTGCGCCGCCGGCTCCGCCCAATACACTGGCTGGCTGGACATCGGTCCCAAACATCTCTTCTTCTGGTACTTCGAGAGCCAGAATGACCCCATCACTGACCCCCTGACTCTCTGGATGACCGGCGGGCCCGGCGATTCCAGCATGATTGGCCTATTCCAGGAGGTCGGGCCCTGCCTCGTCAACGAGCACGGGAACGGTACTTACCATAATCCGTGGGCATGGTCGCGGAACTCGTCGCTGTTATTTGTCGACCAGCCGGTCGATACGGGCTTTTCGTATATTGACGCAGGTGTCGAGTTGCCGGTGGATTCGGCGCAAGCGGCGGTCGACATGCATCGATTTCTTCAGGTGTTTGTGTCTGAGGTTTTTCCGCATTTGTCAACGGTGCCGGTGCATCTTTCGGGGGAGTCGTATGCAGTAAGTTCTATTCTACTCTTCACCTTACATCTAGATACGTAATCTGATTCCCCTCACAGGGCAAATACATCCCACACCTCGGCGCCCAGATCATCCAGCAGAACCAACTCCATCCCGACCATCCCCAGATCAACCTGCAATCATGTCTAGTCGGGAACGGCTTCATGTCGCCACGAGACTCGGTCTACGGATACTGGGAAACCCTCTGCACCACGAACCCAGGCGTCCCTGAACCCGTATTCAACAAGACGCGCTGTGACATCATGGCTGCGAACATGCCCCGTTGCATGCAGGTCTCCGAAGTCTGCGTGAGAAACCCAGACCCGGCCATCTGTCACGCTGCATTGAAGGTCTGCTACGAGGGTGTGGTGGGTTGGTATGATGATGAGGCTGGCGCTGGGGGGCGGAATAGATTCGATAGTAAGTGTTCCACCATGCATCTCTCCTTACCACTTCGTCGTCCGACTCTATGACTTAAAAGAACCTTCCCGGAAATAGTAACAGCACCCTGCGAGATCGACGAGATGTGCTATATCCAATCCGCGCGCATCGAGACATATCTGAACACCCCCGATGTGTGGGACGCGCTATCCCCTCCCACTCAGATAAAAGAGTACAAGTTCGTCTCGCAGTCCGTTATCAACGCATTCAATACCTCCGCCGACGGCATGACCTCCACGTCGGATCTGGTTGTCTTTCTGCTGGCCCATGGGGTCGACTTTCTGGCTTATCAAGGGAATCTAGATCTTGCGTGTAATACGGCGGGGAATCGACGGTGGGCGGATTTGGTGGTTTGGAAGGGACAGGCGGAGTTTGCGGCGAAGGAGATGAGGCCGTGGATGGCTTTTGTTGAGGACGGGAGGAAAGAGACAGTTGGGATGATGAAGGAGGTGAAGGTAAATGTTGGTAATGGGGAGTCAAGGTTTGCGTTTGTGACTGTTGATGAGGCGGGGCATTTGGTGAGTTTACTCTGTTGTCAGGGGAGGTTAAGGATATGCTAATGTTTTGACGATGGACAGCTTCCTCAAGATCGACCTGACGTGGCACTTGATATGATGGCGAGATGGATCACGGGGACGTCTTTTGCATAGAGGCAGGTACAAGCTAGGCAATCCCCATATATCACTGTGCGGGAGTGTTGGTGCAAAGACGGTAATCACAGGCGTGGGGATTCAAGCTATTCCGGAGGACACCATATAGCACCCTTCGAGATTTCCTCGATTATTCTCCGAAGTAGCAGGCGTAATCTGCAGCCTCGGAGACTCCGCACTTCTCCGCGCTTCGGAATATTTGCCCCAGATGTTCTCTATTATTTATTATGCACTGGCCTTTGGGGCATCTACATTCGGTGCTGTGTCCGCTGAGAGCTACACCGAGCTCCATCGCCCGCAGTACCATTTTACCCCTGCTCAGAACTGGATGAACGATCCGAATGGCCTAATCTTTCACCATGGAACCTACGACTTATTCTACCAATACAACCCGGGAGGAGATACGTGGGGAGCGATATCCTGGGGTCATGCAACAAGCTCCGACCTGGTTCACTGGAAACATCAACCAGTTGCCCTTGGGGAGAATGTCAGACACAGCACAAACTCATTATTTTAAATTACTCTATCCTGTTTGAGACGCCGGAAGAGAACAGCAGCATGGCTTGGCTCGAGTACTAATTCTCACGGGAGTCAAATAAGGCAACTATTACCGCATTCAAAAGTCACATAATAAGAATTAGATGCTCGTCATTTCTTCGTCCGCCCCACGGAAGAGTCCGTGATGCAACACAACAAACGTCTGGGAGCACTGAGGTATAGGCCCTCTCCACAGGTTCCATTACAATGCCACATCAGAAAACTCATATCATCTCTTCGTGTCCCCCTGTCACATACTTCTCGCTATCTTTCACTGAACTCGCCTCTCTTATCTGCGTGAAAGTGATGCTTGGGGTCCAACCAACACTATTCCGTGCCGACTTGACTTCGCTATAGAGCTCATCCACCTCCTCCAGAGTTAAACCCTTGGTTTCATAGATCATGAAGTAGACAAACACTATGCAGAGGAAACAGCAGCCGGACCAAATGAAGAAGATTTTGGACTGCAGGTTTGCGTTTCCGGGGCCATAGTTGACGAGATAAGGCGTGGAGTATCCCAATGCCCAATTGATGATCCAATTGGTGGCAGTAGTCATTGAGAGAGATTTGGCTCTGATTTTAAGGGGAAATATCTCTCCGGTAACGACCCTAGATGGGTGGTTAGACGTTTCTGGGGGGTGTGCTGGAGCGGAGTACTTACCACGCGACTGGGCCCCACGAAGCAGCGAAGAAGAATATGAAGAGACAGATGAAGGCAATTGCTGCTTTCTGTGCCCCATCATTATGCACGATAATATTACCCATACTATCCTGTCCAGTGGTGGTAGTCCCGAGAATAGCCACCAGTAGCTGTGAAACGAACATCCCAACCGCGCCCGCCAGTAACACTGGACGCCGACCCCACTTGTCAATGGCATAGAGACCCGGGATAGTAGAGCCAACGTTGACGCAGTTGATGATCAGGTTGATCACGAATTCATTGTCGTAGCCCGAGTTCTTGAAAAACTGCGTGCCGTAGTAAATAATGAAGTTAATACCCGTAAGCTGCTGCAGCCCCTGCAGCAGGCAGCCCGTCAGAAGGCGTATCCCGACATTTCCCCGGAAGCAGTCAAGATAGCTTGAGCCCCCGAGACTGGTCTCATAGTCGTGGTTGGCCTGAATCTCCGCCAGCTCGCTCTGGACTGCAGCATGGTCCCCAGACAGACGACGCAGTTTAGCGAGGCTTTTCGTGGCGGCTTCCCTCTTACCATTCTTGATCAGGTACCGAGGGGTCTCGGGCAGGATCAATACTCCGCCGACCAGGATAATGGACCAGGCAAACTGAACGGCAATCGGAATGCGATAGGATCCGGAATCGTCCCGCATGTGGGTGGCATTGTTGACCACCGAGGCCAACAGCAGACCGATAGTGATTGCCCACTGATAGGAACCCACGATAAAACCACGGATCCATTTGGGAGCCGTCTCAGACTGATAGAGCGGGACTGTATAGTATGGGGCAGTTAGCATTGGTTCATCATGCTCCACTTTGGCTCTATAGATAGCAGCACAGACCTAAAGCAGATATCAGTCCAACCCCAAACCCAGCCAGGAATCGACCAGCAAGGAAAGGTGGGATGGACGTCGCGGCGGTCTGCAATACGACACCCACGACAAAGACGCCATTGGACGCAATCAGTCCCCAACGGCGGCCGATGAAGTCACCCATGGGCGCAGCCCCCAGCGAACCAAAGAACGTTCCCGCGGAAAGGATAGACACTATCGCAGCAGACTGGCTCGCCGTGACGTTCAGCTGGCCGGTACTGTCTCTGTAGCCCGTTGAGAAAGTCTCGGCCCAGTACGGCATGGCCAGAATGCCGCTGATTGTGCCGGTGTCATACCTGCAACCACGATCAGTTCAAATGTTGGCTGTCTGTCTGGCAAAAAGGATCCTATCCTACCCGAATAAAATTCCGCCGAACGCGACGAAACCACTAATAAGAATGGCCGGCCACGTTCTGCCCTCCGTTCCGGTGGGCTTTTGCAGTGAGAAGCCCATGGAGAGTACTGATCGGTGTAACGCAAAGAAGCGGTCCTTCGAACGCTGATAGCGACCACAATGTTCTTTTGCTTGCTTCTCTTTCTCCTCGTTCAGAACTGTGAAGATGCTATCGCGGATACTGTAGATGTTGTTTAGTTTGTGGGAATCCGTATTTATAGGGTTTTCGAAAAAGGAAACGAAGTTTATTTCTTCGAGAGGCTGGCTCCCATTACGACGTCATGGTCGTATACATATCCCCAAGCCGACCTAACGGCCAATCCTCGGGTCAATAGCAATCAGCAGCAAGTGAACGTTTGATACGATGCGGGGCTGGTGGAGGGACTGGGGTCTCTCCGCGCTGGTGGATGTGTTGCAGCGTTACCGAGCGAAAAAGTAATACTATAACATATAATGTGTTTAGAGCCAGGCCCTGTCTCGCTGTTTACTCCGGAACGGCGTATACAGTCTTTCAGAGTGGGTCTGCTCACTGGAATAGGTACTTTTTCCACTAGAAAACTTGAATTGGACGATTTACGCCCTAGGTAGTATTGAGCAAAAGAAATATCACAGTGTTGATCATGAGCCAACTTCAGGTCTGATATCTACGACTGGCTAACCATACCCGATCTTTTCAGAGCCAGCCAAGAGGACCAAAACCTACATTGCATACACCAGTAGGAACTGCGCTTGTGATTGGAGCGCAAACATGGCTTGGCTGTTAGCCCTGGCTGAGAATTCTTCTCGAACTCCCTGCATATCACGAGGCTAACGGGGGAACTTCGGAGATGTTGTCCCCGCGAGACCTTCCTAGCACGGATCCTGGAAGAGGCTAGATTCGCCAACTCGATAGAGTCCCGCGAGGGCTAGGGGAGCGCTGTCCTCCGGGGTCTGGAGTACGGGGCTCCATGGGGGCATCGGCTTCTCGGGCACGGGGAGTGGGAAGAGTGGGACCCCCCAAGAACGCCTCCACGGGGAATTTTCGGCGTTGATCGTCTGCCACCTCTTCATCTCACGGGCCGAAGGGGCTCGAGTGTCACGCGGAGATGCCACCATTGCACGTTGTATACCGGAAGGCTATCCTCCGTTCCCTGTCCGAGTTGAAACCGCAACGCCACCTCAACCCAACATATGCCCAGGGCGATGAAGGGAAAGGATCTTCTTCGTACGACCACTTGCGGAGGCCCCGCACCTCTCCGCGATGCCAGGCTGACGCTCCCGGGATACTGTAGACCGGAGACCCTGGGTAAAGGATCATCAAGGGTGTTTTGAGTCCCCGCAGTACTACCAATGCCGCATCCCCATGGGGTTGGGTGTTCAGACCTGTCGGCTCTTGCAACCTCCCGGCTCAACAGGGGGCACGTACTGTAGTCACTTAACGGGAATCGCTATTCTACGGCGATGTACACAGGTAGTCTGCACATTTCATCCGTTTGAGGTATATTTTGAGGTATATCGTAATATATCCAAAGCGCGGGTCGGTGGGCTTCAGGAGCCTGCGGCATCCTGGTAGGTAGGATGAATTCATTCTATCAGGCCGTTCTGATGATGAGCTATATAGATATATAAATCAGCTCTCCTCAAGGTGGGAACGATGCCTTCACACTCCTGTCACTCCTATTCCTCACAGAGACCAGAAACATCAACAATCCTTCTCCCGGCTATTTTCTTTGCCCTGTCACCCTCAAGATGCTCCTACCCAACTTCCATTACGGGATTGCGTTGCTGTGCCTCGGCTCCGTGTCGGTTATCAGGGCGCAGTCTGATGACTACCGTCCAGTGTACCACTTTACGCCCGATAAGAACTGGATGAATGAGCCAAATGGCTTGATTAAGATCGGGTCGACGTGGCACCTCTTCTATCAGCACAATCCCACGGCCAATGTGTGGGGGAATCTCAACTGGGGTCACGCAACGAGCACTGACTTGATGCACTGGACCCACGAAGCTCTCGCTATCACGCACGAGAATGGCGTCGAAGCTTTCACGGGTACGGCCTATTATGATAGCAATAATACATCTGGCCTCGGCACTTCTGCAAACCCGCCCTACCTGGCTTGGTTCACCGGCTATACCACTGAGGGTCAAAGGCAGGACCAGCGCCTAGCCTTCAGTGTTGACGACGGGGCGACCTGGACTAAACTCGAAGACAACCCCATTATATCCACCGATCAGGAAGCACCTCATGATACAACCGGTGGATTGGAGACTCGAGACCCAAAGGTCTTCTTCCATGACCCCTCGGGGCAATGGATCATGGTTCTTTCCCACGGCGGACAGAACAAACTGTCGTTCTGGAAGTCTCCCGATACCAAACAATGGACATGGCAGAGTGACCTGAAGTCCTCCTCGGTCGGTGGCCTGTCATCTAGTATTACAGGGTGGGAAGTCCCCGACATGTTTCAACTTCCTGTTGATGGTACCGGAGAGACCACGTGGGTCTTGATGGTGACACCTGCCCAGGGATCGCCTGCAGGGGGCAATGGCGTGTGGGCATTGACCGGGTCCTTCGACGGGAAAGCTTTCACTGCGGATCTCGTTAGCAACTCCACCATGTGGCTGGACTATGGGCGTGATTTCGACGGCGCGTTGAGCTGGGTCAACGTGCCTGCGTCCGACGGCCGGCGAATTATCGCATCCGTCATGAACAGCTACGGCTCCAACCCGCCCACAACTACCTGGAAGGGGATGCTCTCGTTTCCCCGGACACTGTCGCTCAAGAGAATCGGTACCCAGAAATTCTTTGTTCAACTGCCAATCATAGAGTTGGATACCATTGGTACTACCGTTCTCCAAATCCAGAACCAGACCCTTACTCCTGGCCAAACCTTGTTGTCGTCGGTCCAGGGAACTGCTGTCGATGTTCGAGTTGCTTTTCGTCCTGCTGCTGACTCGGTTCTGTCCCCGGTCGTCCGTAAAGGTGGATCAGAGGGGACTGTCATCAAATACACCCAGTCAACTTCCACCCTCTCGGTTGACCGCACCGCGAGCGGAGATATATCCTATGATCCAGCCGCAGGGGGCGTGCATAAGGCCAAGTTACAGGTAGATAATACTGGAATTGTTCACATCAGGGCGTTGGTTGATACTTGTTCTGTGGAGGTTTTCGGCGGGCAGGGAGAGGCGGTCATTTCAGACCTGATTTTTCCCAGTGATAGCTCTGACGGCCTGGCCTTGGAGGTAACCGGAGGGAATGCTATGCTGCAGTCATTAGAGGTAAGGAAGGTTTCCCTCAGGTAAGAATTGGGAGCGCGTGGACTAGTTGGTTTCCTTTCAACTTTCAGCAGCATTCATGGGGAACATTGAAAGGGCAGCATAATGTCATATTCAGCAGCGCGTGGAAGGCTGGTTTTGAACCACCGTGTGTGGAGACAACAATGGATGCAGTTTCCAATTCACGAGACATTAGCACCGAGGTTTAAACACGTCATTTTTCTCAGTAAAATACAACCTGAATAGCGAGATTTGGGGTCTCGCGGAGACCTAGGACCACTCCGCGATGCCTAGTAAATGCCGGGATCAGTAATAGGATTTGGGCTCGACTGCAGCACAGGAAATAAAACAAAGATAGATTCCAAACATGCAAGGCCATTGTTGCATTTTACATTGAACTGCACCAGTGATCTTTGTGCACCCGGGCCTCTTTCCGCGACGGGCTTATGCCATGTAGTCTATCCAAATGTACCTGGATGCTTACCCCGTCGCGCGGGTGTGCTCTACTCACACTAGACACGCAACCTGGCTAGCTTTTTCTAGGGCCCAGAACACTTTAGCAATCCTGGCACATCGGTAGTTGCAGAGCAGAAATCGAGGAGCCCTATCTTCGAGGAAGGGGAGGTTTGGGACGGTTTGTCAACTACTCGGGGCTTGTAGGATATCCCATTTCAGCATTGAGAAGTTCTAGAAGTAGCTCGCGTGTAAACAGCCACTATTGCTCAACTAGGTTTATCGTGGGATATTTACAGTCCAGCCTCTGAAACCCGTTTTTCTAGGACACCTTGTAGCATCATCAAGGATGCGCTATTTCGCACTGTTGCTCGATCGGCTCGTCCGGATGCTTGAATGGATTGATACAACCGAGGCGAACAGAGTCCTCTCAAACATGGGACCTTTGCTGCAGTCAACGCGGCCACGGAAGTGATGAAAATACTATATTCCCAGATCAGTCTAGCCTTGTAAAAGGCTCAGAAAAGAGAACCCACCTCACAAAGACTGTCCAGCTGTTCACTCGGCCGTCATGGAATGCTGCAATAATACTCGGCGTCAGCAGAACGTAAGAATCGAAGAATCGCTTGCAATGATCCAGAAGATGATTGGAAACAGATCCATCCTGCATTGCCTGATAAACGGCCGGCCAGAATATAGAAAGCCTACAGCAGTAGTACTGGACGCGCAGGAAGTTCGATAGAGGACAGGATGGTATGTTGATCAGTTCCAACGGCTGAGACACGTCGCCCTTCTCAAAACGGTTGATTTCGGGTAAGTAACGATACCATTCCTCGAGCTGGTTTTCTAACTCCAAGGCGATACTTGGTGCGTAGACGTATTTTCCAGTGGCCGTCAACTGGACAGCTGTGTTGCATCGATGCAGCATACGCCTCATAGCAATCTCAGCCAGGAAATAAGATCGTGTCTTTTCCCCGCCTGTATTGGTGCATGCTGCACTACCTGGGGAAACGGGGGCTGCTGCTCCTAATGAAGTGCTCTCTGGTGGAAACTGTCATACCTGCTGGCATAGTGGCAATGGGACATGCTCGTCCAGACACCATATACCACTCCTAGGAGCATCGAATTGGCCGGCAAGTTCGCTGGATGAGAGTTAGTTTTGGACCACACGTTGATAGTTTAGACTGCCCACTTTTCGAGTAGCAGTGCCGCCCAATATGCTCGCCGAGTTTGTTCCATGATATTTGGATCATCCCCTTCCAGCCCACTGGATCAAGTGTATCAGCTTTGCTTCTCTGCAGTCCGAGGAGGGCGAGTCACCTTTTGAACATGGTCTGGATCTTTGACGATGCAATCAAACAATAGTCATGTGCTTGGCAAGGCTTTAGTAGACAACAATAATACAAACTAATCAACAATAAGCATTGCACACTGCGAACGCTGCATTCGGAGACAATGTTTGGTAACGAGGCAAGAGCGGTTTCAAAATATGGCGTGCTTGAGCTTGCTTCGCTTTCCTCTATGACAAGGCCGATCGCTGCCACGAGAAGGGCAAGGCATGTTTCCGACGAAGGAAGCAAGCAGCCGGAGAGCACCCGGAAGTACTCCTCCGAATATTCCGAGGGAAGAATGGGATACCAGATGTGCACGCATGCAGAGAATGCAGTCAATGCGCTAGTGTCATCTTGTTAGTCGCCAATCTGTGAATCAACCAAGCCCGACTTACTTCACTGTATCTTGATGACGAACAATAAGCATGCGGGTACCTGGGTTCACGTGGCTTTTGGACTCGGTAGTCAGTTCCCCTTGTACCAGAATCTGGGTGAAATTTGCATCGAGTCCAAGCATTTTCATAATAGATGAGTTACCGAGCAGCTTGGAAGGCAGATCAAACGGCGAGTCTTCTTCGTCGACCAGGTTTTCATATTCGGTTCTCGATTGTGCTGGAAGCACCAATCTGATCAGCTGATCTAGGCGGTTATTCATAGCATACAACTCTTCCTCGACACTGGTTTCAGTTGTCAGTGCTGTCTAGGTAAGTAAGGGGGCAGATTTAGCAGTCGCATACCGACTGGGGGGCTCCAGCGGCGGCTCCTGGTAGATGCAGACCACGCCGTGAGTTTGGCAATAGCGGCATGCCGGTCTTTGCGAATCACATTTAGTCCTCCGTGCCCTACATGCGTCACATGCCAGAGTCGTGCGTTTCCTCTTTGTTGCGCGGTGGTCTTGCATCGTTGCTGGTAAGAAGTATTAGTCGCGGAGGGCGACGTGGCCTCCGCCCGGACTGCGAAACCCCACCGGTGATTACAAAAGCACCTCTACCCTAAGTCTAGACAGGGGATTAGGTTCTTAAACACTTCGAATCGTCTCAGTCCATCTGGGACCACGCATATCCGTGGTTTGTACAAACATGCCGCAATTCCTACTCCAAGTCCGGCGTGGCCATGATGGAGATCCACAATGCCCTGGGCCTCAATCTTACCATATGCCAATCGCGGAGCAGCTCGAGGACTCCGCGAAACCCCCTAAAAAATCCCCTATCCTCAGACTCTGTCATTATCCACGGGGAGAATAATATAATACATTAGGGTAGCGGCGCATATAACTGCGTCCGTCGCCAGTCAAGGTGCAAAGCTTGTACGCTGCCACGCCAGACACGGCTTAAAGCACGATGACTGAACAGTACAGACGCCCATTCCCCCACCCCCTCTAAAGGACGCTGCTGCGGCTGACCTGTGGTCAGAATTGACTATACCGTTATCAGTCCCGAGAAGAAATGGCGAATGCTTCGTTCTCAGTGGCGATTCGCTCTCTGGGGTAAGTGCGCGGACCACTAAAAGCCTCCACGTTCTCTCACGTTGTCAGCACTGTGGGTTTCCAGCGGCGTTGTCATGCAAGGCTTTGACATCGTTTCCGGAGGCCAATTGGCCGCATTGCCCGCATTCCAGAAGCATTTCGGTATCCTGCAGCCGTCGGGGGACTACCTCATCCCGGCGCGGTACCTTTCGGCCTGGAGCTCGATTGCCCCGGCTTGCGAGATCGTGGCCACCTGTGTCGTTGTTCCCTCCCTGGAGAAGTTTGGTCGCAAGCCGGGGATCTTGGTCGCCATGATGATATCTGTTGCTGGTGTCCTCTTGCAACAGTTAGCGACGGATTGGCAAGCGCACCTAGCCGGCAGGGGGGTCAATGGTCCGTGAAGCCCCTGCGACGCCATTCTCAATCTGACCATAGCCTAGGAATTGCTATCGGTATAATGTTTACTATATCCCCCCTCTGGATTGGCGAGACATGCCGGCCGGAGCTACGAGGCTTTTTTCTCTGTTTCTTTAATACTAGCATCGTCCTTGGTCAGTTTGCAATGTGCGTGTTTCGTTTCCCTCGAGTCTGTGGCTGCTGCTGCTAAGCTGTTGAAAAGTGTCGTGGTCTCTAAGGGAGCCAGCCATATTACTGGAAGATGGTAAGGTTGGACCTAAAATACTTCCAGCATTTCCACTCACTCAGCGCTACAGGCAATGGTGGCTCCCGGTGGTGGCCATGTACATCTTCCCACGTACGTACAGGATCGACCACATCTCTAATATTATTAACGCCTGCGGTAGTCGTTCTCACCGTTGGGTGGCTTTTCTTCCCCGAGTCCCCATACTGGCTGGTCAGAGGTGGGCAACCAATGAAAGCCAGGAAGGAATTGAAGAAAGTCTACGGTTTCAGCGATCATGCTTTCTACGAGATTGAAATCCGACGAATGGAAGATGAGATTCGCATTGCGGCTGAGATTCAACAAACAGCAGACACGCACAAATACAAGTTCTGGGGAATCGACTTGTCAGTCCAGGCCGAATGCTTCAACGGAAGAAACAGCAAGCGAACCTTCACTGCTATCTTTGCTGCCAGCGGTCAGCAGATGATTGGTGCTACTTTTGTGATCGGCTACGCGACATATTTCCTCTAGTTAATCCAGGTGAAGGAGTACTTCGATGCCTCGGTAGTTCTTTACATTGTCATGCTTTTGTCCAGCATCTCGGCGTTCCCTCTGACGGAGATTTTGGGACGCCGAACCCTTATCGTCTGGCCCCAATTTGTACTCTGCTTTATACTCCTGGTCCTAGGAATTATGGGATGCGTCCCAGACCAAACAAAAGCCAATTGGGTTATTATTGTGTTCATCTATTTGTGGGCGATCATTTTTCAACTCTCCATTGGGGCAACCGGATTCGTTCTGGCATCGGAGATTGCTACCATGCGGCTTCGTGGTGCAACACAAGGTCTAGTCACTATTTCGAACGCTGCCTGGAGCCTAGTCATGCAATTTACGATCCCTTACATGGTAAGAGGTGACAGAAGTCGATCCAAGCATAACCATTAACTACTTAGCAGATCAATCCAGATGCAGGGAACTTGGGCGGTAAAGTCGGTTTCATCTTTTGGGAACGGGGCTTATTGCTTCAATTGGAGGGTGGTTCTTATATCCAGAAACAAAAGTGCGAGGTTCCAATGTGCTCCCAGTGCAGTTACTAATCGTGCTATCAGGGAATCTCCTGCGAGAAACTTGACGAGCTATATGCACGACAAGTGGCGCCGCGGCATTTCAGAATGATGGCGGGTAACTTAGAGGTGCCATATCAACCAGTTCTGGATGAGAAGAACTTTCTTCGTCAAGTCTGGTCGAGGATATTCACACCTTCGCGGTGACTTTACCACGATTAATTGGAACACCCTATGTGGCAAACCCATGCCACCACTACATGCCGACACATGTGGAGAGAAGGTAAGTCCGATTAATGTCTACGGACCGTGCGAAGGTGTCACGATCAGTTCACTGCACACACATATAAGTCGTGGAGTGGGCGCAGTTCTATGGGTTGTATACGTGCACAACCATAACAAGTTGATCCTGACCAAGGGAATTGTTGGTACCGATAATCAAATTCAGACGAATGATATTGTGCCCGTTCCCAAAGAATGGTACATTTGCTGATGTCTGGCATGATTAGGCTCAAGGTGGAGGCGACTCGCGAGCCACTCCGAATAGTACGCAGAAACTTAGCCTGGTCTTCGATAACGTGCGAGTTCAGGACAGTAATAAGACCGTTGTTGACGAGCTGTAGTGGCTGCGAATTGATTACTTCCTGGATGTTGGAATGATCGGTCACCGACCAAGGTTGATCACCTGTGGTGTTCTCTAATCCTAGCAAAGCGTCTTTTGAGAAGATAAACCATGGAAGGTTTGAAGGCTATAAGAACTGTAAGGCTGAATGGTCTAGGGGAACAGATTATAACCTCTTCTAGGGTCTTTGGTGATGGAGCTACATGCCTCGGATGAGTTGTACGCCTAGCTTGCCACTCCATGGTAGAGGCGGGTCTTACCTCAACAATATTTCTCAATCTTTTTTTCGAAACCCTGCTGGTGAATCTCGATTTATACCGTCCTCGGAGGACAAATAACCCCTTCGATGTACACCTCAGGGGATTATTGCTCGGTATTTCTCCGCTCATCTGTCCTGTAACATATTTCCATGTTTCAGCACCCATGCGATTTTTTTGATGCCCCATCGCTTAAATATAGCTTCATGTTGATATTTACTGTATGTTGAGCCTTTTGGTTAGCAACTCTTAGGCGCTGGATTATTGACAGTCTCTTACGTCTTGCCGAATTGGTGATTTGTTTCCATCAAGCGGCACAACTCTTTTAGGGGTTTACCCTCTCTGAGATAGATGCGCTCGATTTCTGCCCGGTGGACACCCCACTCAGTTTCCACCATAGTTTGAGAGACGATGGTACAGAAAGGTTTATACGGAGAAAAAAAGACCATAAGAGAGAAGCAGCTTCAAGTAGAGAAGAGGTAGGGCGCCAACACGGCGCAAGGCTGAGGGCTAACGATTTCCATATAATCCTTGCCCCTTTTTACCAAGCATCAGCAGCCATGGCGCCGGAAGCTGCGAAGTGATTGGAGCTCATCAAAATCTGGGGGCTGAGTCTGAGCTTTCCCATCCAGGCCCACTTGGTGCCAGTCGGTTTAGGTCGTCCCCCGTAAGAGGAACAAGAGATGGACGGTGGGGGTAGGCAACGATTACCCCGGGGAATGAGAACCCCACGAACCTTCCCTGTAACTCTTCCTGTCCGGGCAGAAAGAGTTACAGGGATGTGGGACTGCAGCCGGTGAATGGTCAGAATCAGAATCCGGCTGCACCCATCTGATCGGCGCGAAGGACAATCAACAATTCAAACTAGTCTCGGGCATCATCTCGTTGGAAAGTGGAAACCAGCAAGTGGACCGAACGGCGTGGATTGGCTGGCATCAGAATCTGGGGCAAGAGATTATTCTGGGAGTTTGCATTAATGATGCCACTTCTTCATTCCCTTGGCCGATGCGCTCCCAGGTGCCAACATCGAAAATGGTCGAAACGTCGTATAAAACCGCATATCTTGACCAGGCCTTCGTTTTCACCATGCTTCAATCATCAGTCCCAAATCCCCAATACCAAATTTTCTGCTGTCACTCTCCGCGTTACTCTTTCCCTCCAATCCTCATACTATGTCTTCCTATCCGACCGAGCTTTGCTGGTATTATGCATCAGGGGGGTTGCCGATTCAGCACAATAACATGCCTGAACCATTCCAAACTATTCCCGGTTGCCTCGATCATTCACCATATGCGTCCATGTTCCAAGAAGGAAACATTGAGGTGCACGATCATTCCTCGGTTGATTATAAGGTACACCAAGAACCCACGTTGCTCAACTCTAAATATACGGTGCCTTCTGCATATCCTCAAGCCGACATGGGTAACCTAATGTGGTCAAGTGCGGAAATTCCCCTGATTGATACCTCATATGACGCAAATGGAGCGGTTGTCGCAAGGACAGGGACTATCGACAGTACCCCCATCGACCCTCCTCCAATGCGACCCAGTGTCGGTCCATCACCTCGAGCATCCCCCATGTCGAATACTGGGCAAAATGCCGGTAAGAAAGCCAAATCTCGAGAGCGCAGCTCCCGTTCCAGACCATGCAAATTAAGGCATGTCATTTCACTCACTCCTGGCTCTCTTGTTCACCCAAAGCTGACGGCTCAGCAGCGGTAAAGAACAACACATTGCTCCCATTAAATGCGACTGGGCCGAATGCACGTACACTGGTACCTTTTCCCGCAGGGCCGAGCTGAAACGACATGTCGAGACGCAGCATATTTATCCGGGCTCACATGAGTGTCCGTAACCAAGATGCAAAAGGGCTTTCAACCGCAGAGATAACTTGGAAGAACATGTGCGTCGAGCACATTATTGAACGATTTTGCTCTAGATTGTCTCATTTGCTTTCCTCTAGGTCTTTAGGCGTTGTATGGGTTCCGTTATGCATTGGGAAGAGGAAGTGAAAAGGGCCGCTGATTAAATTACTATATCTCAATTGGATTTATAACCCAATCCCTTACTTTCTTATGCTCCAACCCCACTTGTCAGCCCACCAGTCCACAACCCAGACCAAAAGCTCTGCTTAACAGATTCTATCACAGGCGCCAAGGACCCTCGACTCTCACGATCTCTCCTGCTAGAGTATCGGTGTTGATCCAGAAATCTACCAGTCATTCCATACCTTGTATTCCCAGCGTGAGAAAGATCTAAGCTCTTTCTCGGTTGTCCAACCCATCTCTGAAACGTACGATACTGTAGCATCGACATGGCGATACTGTCCTTTCGTGTCTCGAGTAGATAATTCCGCTGTGCTAGGGCATCTAGCTCCGCTATCCATGATAGAATTTTAGAGTTGGAGTTGCCTGGAATTGTTAGCTCGCACACATAAGGACACATATATGAGTCTGTAGGATTTAGATAAGTTACGTACCTTCTTGAGCAGCAAGTACCGTTGCGTCTGTAGATACGAAGGTTCCTTCGGTGTTTGCTCTGAGGAGAAGCTCTAGTTTCGAGTGCGTAACAGTCAATGTTCCGTCTCTTCTCACAAAGGAGATGGGAGAGAAATCACCTGGTCCTGCCTCATCTTGAATGCATTTTGTAATGCCCGCCTTGACAGGCACATACTCCAACAGCTCCTTCGCACATGCAGCGGCCGTCGCGGCTGCGTATGCCTTCCACCGATCGTTCTTATGCGAGTCTGCATAATCAGAAATGCCTCGAATGACCAGACAAGGGAAGTAGTTCATGATGCCTGCAGCCTCCATCTCAACACAGATAGCCCTATGCTCCTGCTCGATCATCAATCTCGTCGGCGCATGCTTCACGACCGTTGACCCCGACACAATCATGCCATAATGCACCACAGGACTCCTATCCTCTCGTAGAGGTCGTTGAACAACTCTCCCCTCCCTAATCCCAGCATCCACACACCTCGCACACGGCCTCGTCCCATCAACATGATCATACCCAGCATCAAACAACACATCCTCCACGCCGTCGGGGTACCCAAACCCCTTCTTACGCATAACCGGATACCTCTCCAGCATCTCCTCCATGTATCCAGGGATCGCACTCTTCCTCGTGAAATGCTCCATCTCCAACCGACTCACCGCCGTCCGCAACCCCCTCGGCGGCCGACTCAGCCTCCCCCCTCCGCTCAACAAATCCAGCGTCCCATCTGGCTTCCGCTCCCCGGAATCATACGCCACCACGCCTCCCGACTTCGCATCGCTGCTGATCACTACATCCCCGAGTCGGATGTCTTGGACCTCTCCGTCATGGTGCGGTATCCCGCCGCCAACACCAACCACCAGACCCGTTTTAATCCGCGGAAACGTACTCAGCATATGAGCCGCCACGAGCGCCGCCGACGCCGGACCCATCTCGTCTCGCGGGAGACATGCGATCACGACATTGTGGCCATGGATTTTGCCGAGCAGGTATGAGTTTGTGTCTGTTTGAGAAGGAGGTGTTTGTGGATTGGCGTGGAGCTCGTCGAGCATACCTTTCGCAGCGGCCATTTCTATGGGTAGCGCGCATACCCAGCCGATTGTGTAGGCGATGTTTGGGTATGAGGGGAGTGCGTTGGGGGCCATAGTTGTAACAGCAGCAGTAGTAGGCACTTAGTGGATGGGATGTGGTAGAGTGAGGGCATGCATGGAGGTATTATCCTATGGTGGAATTGATAGATCAAAAAAGCATTCTTGGTTTACATTTTGTAGGATTCTGAACTGAGCATCGGTGGGTTGGGGTGAATTGGGGAGAGCAATTAGGCGCCGGGGTGGCGGTTGCGGTAGGAGGGGAAAGATTACTAGTATAGACGACTAAGAGGGGAGATCTTGTGGAGTCGGCGCCTAATTAGAATAAATAGTAGATAGGTATAGCATACTCTTCGGAGAATAATCAGGGATATGCTAGAGCATGCAAGGCCCTCTCGATGTCATATTAGTTAAATTATAGCACCAAAAGCCATTTGCGCGAGAAACAAGAATTCGGTTATGGTAAATTTGAGTAGACCTGCCTGATGAAGTATGTTTTCCTTGACACATCGCGAAAGAGTTTATACCCTCTCTAGAATAATAGTCCACTACCACAAGCCTCGTGTGTAATCATCTTCACCTCGGCCCATAACCATAGAAAATAACACGTACAGCCTGATAATGAACAAATCGACAGACCAATCTTGGAATGTAACCATCCAAGACACCGAACAGGGGTCGGGGCATCCGTGCCCTAAGCAGGAACACGAGAGATTGGCCCGCAGGAAACCATGCACTAACGGCCATGTATGATTGGCGAGAAGAGCATTGGCAAGGCTAACATGCAAGATAATTCTACGAGTTATTCTTTACATTGGGGTTAGTTAGGGACTAACGCATCGGGCGTGTTCGTTGTTGGTCCGTTCTCTGCTCTCATGACCCATTGTTTGCGCCCCGCGCGGCGAGGCTGATGGGTCGACGGTTCCTCGAATATTCATATATAAATAGAGGTACATTCCTCTGCAGAATGATGTCGGTTATCGCTTATTTGGTTTCTTGCACATCTACTCTAGTTGTGGTTGAAATTTACTCGCGATGAAGTATAGACCCACATGAGGTTCATCCAAGTATGTCTATCAATCCACATCTAAGTGCGAACTTACTAACATGGAACGCAAAGACACAGAGATCTAAGGCCACCCTTAAAGCACCATAATAAGAAACAAAATGACCCCCGCTCCACCATACTCCGAAAGGCCCCAGCCACTTCCACCAGTGGCGCCGGCCCCAGCGCCTCGCACGCCGGGGATGACCCTATACATGCTTTTCCTCGTCCTCACGCAGATCGCCACGGTGGTGCTTCTTGGTGTCTGCGTTAACGCTCTCGCTAGTATCCAGAGCATGCTAAAGTCTGGGAGGGCTGGAGTCATGATTTACCGTAACTACGCCACTCCCACTCCCTTCGCGAGTCCGGTGCTGGTGAAGATCGATACGGAAGATGGTCGGGAGCCGTTGTTTGTCACTCCGCTTGGGACTCCGACTGTAAGGGTTCAAGCCGAACCGGAGGTTGATACTGGAGGGAAGGAGGTGGTGGAACCGCCGGTCGAGACTGGAGTGGTAGAGACTGTGGTGGTAGAGCCTACTGTGGCAGAGACTACTGTGGAGGATGTACCACCGGAGGAGACTGGGGATATTTTGATACGTTAAATGGCATGGCATTCATGGTGTATATACAGTGGACTCGGTTGGACTGTTTCGTGCTTTTTCCTTTGGTTATTCTATTTCTATACTATTTGCTTTGCCTTCTATGTAATACCCGTCTAAATGTATGTATGTACTGCATAAATCCACGACATGATTAATATACTTAAAATCACGTCTGATCCTCTCCAGCAAAGAACAAAACCACGACCTCCGCCGCAACCTTCGCATCGTCATCATCCTCATCGCCTTCCCCCTTCCCCTTGCCCAACTCAATCATCTTCAACCACTCCACTATCAACTCCGGATTCCACCCCGCCCTCTTCCCAAACTCCTTACACGTCTCCACATTCACGAACGTATCGAACTCGAAATGTCCCTGGTACGACAGCACTCTCTTGGGGCAATACAATCCCTGGATCGGACACGCTTCGCTCCCACCGATATTCATCCACAGAGCCGGCAAGTCAACCGGATCCCTCGCCCCGGAGACTGGAACCACCCAGTCGCCGTGGATCATCTGCAGACGCATCCGACCGTCCGGCAGCGCGCGCTTCACATGCGGGAACGAGGCCTGGAACCCCTCCGTTAATTCGATCGGCACGAGGCCCATTTCTCGGCCCTCCGGACAGAGCTCGTTCTTTAGTGGCGGGGAGAGGAGCGTTTGCGCGAGGATCTGGTGTCCGAAGCAGGATCCAAATATCTTGACGTGTGGGAAGTCATTATAGATGCGGGTTAGGTAGTCGGCGAGCGGGTTGATCCATGGGTAGATGGCCGTGTCGTAGGCCGCGGGGGCGGAGCCGGTGAGGAGGATTGCGGAGATGGGGAACGCGAGGGGGTTGGTGGGGGTGGAGGGGTCAGTGTCAGAGTCAGACTCGGTGGCCCGTAGACTCGCAAGCGGAGGATAGCTGCCACCTAGGATGTCCCAGGATGAGGTGTGGATTGCGATCGGGCGACTGCGCGACTGATTGAGTCGCGACGCGGCATTTTCGAGAAGTTGCCGGAAGATGGAGCTGTAGAGGCCCCGGGCGCTATAGACGGCGGGGACAGGCACGTCGAGGTCGAAAATAGCGACGTGGACGGGGAGGGACATGGTGGGCTTTATTTCATGGTATAGCAAAAAGGGAAAAGGAATTGAATTGTGAAAGGAGTCAAGATGAAAGATTGTGGGAGAGGGAATTGGAGATTTGGAGTGAGGCGGATTGGGTTACCGCATTGAGTAATTGGATCCCTTTTTGTGTGTCATAACTTTGTAGACAATATAAAGTATCGTTGTATGTAGAGCCGCTATGGGTGACGGCGATAGAAATGCCATGGCTTTATATCCAAACGTTTATCCTTAGCTAATACTCACATGGGCTATAGGAATTGGCCGCCCTGCTCCGCGCGAGCTTAATTTGTTAATAGACCTGTTGAGATAGCCCCTAGCCCTAGATACTTGATTTTCCAAAACTCTATAACTGGGCACTCTTCTCTCTTTGCAAGCACTTTCGTCAATATTATTCTCGATTACCAATAACTAGTTACTATTCACCGATTGCAAACATCGACATTTATTCCATTGGTGAATATCTTTCTGCCTCCCGATCATTTGACCTCTTCGTTATTCCCCATGATTTTCCTATATCTGAAATCGATCAGTCGGGCTAGGAAAGCTTTTATCATCGTTGGCAACCTCTGGAGATGGAACATAGATACCCACTGCGAGGCAGATATGACGAAAGAAATGTATCGCACGCCTCCTCAAAGAGCTGCTATTCGACGTCCTTGATAAAAGGAACGTGTTGACCTGGGTCAACGGTCAACCGGCATATTCGCACGGCAAAAGGCAGCTTGACCAAGTGGCCAATTATCATAGATCTTGTATCGACGGACGTCAGTAAATACAATGGCCCTTTCTTGTTGTTTGGCCTACGCCTGCAGGGCTAAAAACAGCTTGTTTCGCAAGATGCTAACATGATGATCATGCAGAATACCTTCCAAGGCGAACAACACGCGCAGAAAAACGCACAGGATCATACTTAAGAGGCATGTGCCGGTAGTAGCTAGCTACCAATTGAAATGCATTCAATATTGCAAAAGCGGAAAGTCCATTCAATTGACACTGAACAAGAAGACAGTTCTGAAAAAGCCGTCCCTACGACAAAGCTTTCGGAACAGGCTCGCAAAGCTGTAAGTTAACGATTTGAGTCTACAATCTCGATATAGTACCTAACTACCAAATAATTTAGTGCCAGATTCAGGATGATAGCCAGTGCATAGTTGCGCAAGTCGGTGAGCCGGTAGGAGTAGCCCATGTCTTTCCATTTGCACTTTGTGCAAAAGGATTCGACGAGCAAGACTTGAAGTTTTAGAATACCCTTCGAATGTTCTGGAGCGAGGAGAGGGTCAGAAACTGGATCGACGCAGCCAAGAACATTGAGACGACCACCAATCTTATATGCTTGTGTCAAAATTTGCATTGCCTTTGGGGCACGGCGCGTTTTGCTCTTCGGCCTATCAAATCGAAAACCAAACAGCCTAACTACTACGTCTACCCCTATGAAGACGCGGAAACCGAATTATTGACTAAGTGATGTAGGTTTTATTTGCACGGAGGAATTTGCTTGTGCATTAATACCTAAGCTTCATTGCGTCTGAAAAGAAAGACATAAGAATGATAAATTCTCTAAACGGCCAAGTGTATTCTCTTGTGTGCTGCAATTAGCAGCGGAGTTGACTAGGTATATTTCATCGCCTCATTCAGCCCTTTGAGTGTTCTACTTGAATATGCAGTAGAAATTGTGATTTAATTGATATCTATTAGTATTAGTTTGGTTTATCTTAAAGCTTGAGAGGGTGTATAGTTTATGGCATGTGAAGTAGGGAGTATGGTAGATCTATACCATTAAGTGAATCACATGCATTGGGAGGAAAGCCTGTCAATCCACTAGCACCAGTTAAATCACTGGCTATATACACCTATATACATGCACAAGATTGCAATTGATGCTGAAAGAGCATGAAGATCAAGTCAAAGAACTAGAAAAAGAGAAGTATACCCAATGCGATCGGCGCAACCAGTCGTCAGGTGATACTGGGGTATAGGGCCGGTTGCCCTACCAGGAACCCTTCAGGGCATCTCAGTAGAACAACCCAAACAACTCCTCCTTCCATCCTTTCATCAAAAATCCTACAATCTTTCCATCCGACGAGCCTCTCGCCCGAGAACTTCTAATCAGATCGTGCCGATTACCGGTTCGGACCTGCGCAATGCGTCAACGCCCCATCGTGGGACTTTGTCCCACCCTGGGTACGTCTCAAGCCAATTTCCAGACAACTCCACGCGAGGATCCATGGCATGTATCAACAATGGGACTATACAAAGTAACGAGGGCTTGGCCTTATTACCAGGACAGACCCGTGCCGAGTCACAATCGCCATGATCGCCTGCAATCACAACATCCGCCCCGGACAATTGCGCCATCCGCTCCCCAATCACGACTTTCGTTCTTCACCTTCCACCGCGTCGTCGGCAACCACGTCCAGTGAGAGTCCTCCTTCTCCTGGCACGCCATGCGGTCCACTATTCGACACATCGTTGCATCTTCCGAGTCCTGGCGATCCCTTGGCTACGTACATCTCGAGGGGTCGGTTGGAGGGGCAAGCCGAGGATAACTATATAATGCCGGTCAACCCCTCACTTCGGTGATCAGACCAATTGTGCTTGACCAACTGAGCTGCTTGCTTACAGCAACTGTAACTATTTGAATACGCATATTCCGTCTCCTTCACACCAGGTTGCTCATATCTCATATCCATCGGTCATGGCCGCTCTCACTCAAACCCCCGTCCCTGTGGACATCTTCCCCGATGGCCTGAAAACAACCGGCCAACATCCCCCTCTCGCCGACCACATCCACCCCTTCGACAAATTCCCCAAGGAGATCTCGGGGCCAACCCTCTGGAGGGCCGAGGACTACCGCAACCAGCCGGACACGTGGACGCATCGCTTCACGGATGAGGAGATCGCCGAGCTGAGCGGTGCCGCGGATGCCTTTCTTCAGAACAAGATCCCGTTGACGGGAATTAGCAAGGTATGTACTATCTTCCCTTCACTTCCCATGCAAAAGAAATGGCATAATGCTAACACACGACAGTCCAACTTCCCCCTTCCCAACCTCGCCCACCGTCTCGAGATCCTCCGTCGGGACCTTATCGACGGCAAGGGTTTCATCCTCTTCAAGGGCTTCCCCGTCGAGAGATGGGGGAACCACAAGTCCGCCGTCGCGTACATGGGCCTGGGCACGTATCTAGGCTACTTTGTCAGCCAGAACAGCCGTGGCCATGTGCTGGGACATGTGAAGGATCTTGGCGAGGACTCGACTAAGATTGATTCGGTGCGAATCTATCGGACCAATGCTCGGTATGCCCTCAGACATCATACTATACTAATAAGAAGTCATTGACACGCTAACCAATAAATCCTAAAGGCAATACTTCCACGCCGACGACTCCGACATCGTCGGTCTTCTCTGCATCGCGCGCGCTCTCGAAGGCGGCGAATCCGATATCGTCTCCTCGCACAATGTCTACAACGTGCTCGCCAAGGAGCGTCCCGACGTGCTCAAGACCCTCACCGAGCCTATCTGGTACTTTGACCGCAAGGGCGAGATGAGTAAGGGCCAGGATGAGTACATCAAGACGAGTGTCATGTATCTGGAACGGGGAGAGAATGCGCGCGTTTATACAAAGTAAGTTCTCTCTTTACCCCACTCCCACCGTCTATTCCATCTAGGACAGACGAGCCCACCCACATGAACCCCCTCATAAGGTAGCTAACAGTTGACATAGATGGGACCCCTACTACGTCCGCTCCCTGGCCCGCTTCTCCGACGCCGGAATCATCCCACCCCTTTCTCCTGCCCAGCTCGAAGCCCTCGAAGTCCTCGAAGCCACCTGCAACCGTCTCTCCTTGCACATGATCCTCGAAGTCGGGGACATCCAATTCGTCTCGAACTCGCATGTCTTGCACGCTCGTACTGCGTACACGGACCATGCCCCACCCGCGCCCCGCAGACACTTGATGCGTCTGTGGTTGGCGACGCCTGAACACGAGGGCGGTTGGAAGTTGCCGTTCTGGGATAGTAATGAGAAGAAGAGAGGGGGCATTCAGGTTGATGATCAGCCACCGGTGGCGCCGTTGGATGCGGAGTAGACTTTTTGCTTTCTTTTGTTTTGGGGTAAGGGGGGGGGTTGTATGTTTAAGCTAAGAAGTTAAATGATTGAATGTTAATACCATATTTACTTTAGTGAAGATCTTCAAATACTTTAGTTGAATTTTGTTTTCTTGCTGCATTGTTTTAAAGATGGGAAGAAGGCAATACTTGGTAGATGTGTGATTGATTAATTGATTAATCGTGTAAAATCGTAATTCATACAATCCAGGCTCTTCCCCCTTGTGAGACAGGTTATGTACCCAGATACCTGGCTGCTAAACAATCCGATAACCCCCCCCAGACACAATCTCCAACTTTCCCCTAGCCACCATGCCGGCCAAAAACTCGCGTAATTCTTCATTGCTAAACGGGAACCCTCCCGGAACCGCAATCTTCAACATCATCACGATCTGCTGCAACGGCATGGCGCCCTGGTTCGTGAGCATTCCGACAATGAACTGCCAGTACAGATTCATCTTCTCCATGGCGGCCGCCTCGGCTGATTCTTTGGCTGCCGCTGCAGCGGCCGCGGTGGCGGCGGCGGCGGCGGCGGCGTCCTGGGTCTCGGTGGATGAGGTGGCGTCTAGGGCGGAGGGGGAGGATGGGTCGATCCCGGCGCCGGCGGTGGTGGGGTCGTCGGATTCGGTAGGGAGGACTTCGAGGACGCGGAAGGTGTCGCGGTGGTCTTCGGTGAGGATGCGTTTGCTGACCCAGAAGAGACAGGCGCTGCGGACTAGCGCGGTGGACATGTCGAGGGTTTGGGAGAGGTGGGAGATGGTGTGGGAGATGGGTTCAGAGGAAGAGGTGGAGGATGAGTTGAAGGCGTAGATGATGGTGGCTTGCCAGGTGGTGACTTCGTCGACGAAGACGCGGTCTTCGAGGTCCAGTTCCACCGTGACTTGACCTAGTCCGTTCAGCCAGGTGAGTTTGCGGGATTGTTTCAGCGACGCGAAGCCGGCTGAGTAGCGCTGTTGGAGCTGCGCGATGTCCTCGGGCACCTTGAACTCTTGTTCTTGAATGTCGGGCCAGAAGAAGTGGGAGAGGATCTTGGCGTGGAGTTCGGGCTGGTCGTGGTCGTGGTCTGCGTTCTGATCGGGGGTATTGGGGAAGTTGGCGGCAGACCGTCCGAGACCCTGGTCGTTGCGGACGACGGTGTCAACTCGGCGGGAATCGAAGATGTCGCGCAGCATGACCTCGCAGGCCTGTAGGGCGTTGTCGCCAAAGCGGACCTTAAGAAGCTCCAGGACTGACATCTCCTGGTCGAACTCCGTGCGCTTCTCGAGCAGTCGGTCCGCCAGCATATTCTGCATCTCCTTCACGAAGGTCTCCTTCGACTCGAACAGACTGATCAAGCTTCCGATGACGTCGGAGCTCTTCGATTTCCGGTAGTCGGGCGCCGCGTCCACGGGGTCAGGGATCCAGTTCATATCATCCCAGTCGAGTTCGCCCGTTTCGTTTCTCAGCGAGTTCTGATGCGCCTTGGTCAGCTCGGCAGACAGTTCCACCAGCGTCTCTCCACCCGAGGTCGCGTGCCCGTCCGCGTCGGCCGGGTCAGCCAAAAGTCCGCCGACAATGGCCTTGACCGTATCATCGCGATCGCGGAGATATCGGCGGATGGGTCGAGCGATCCGATCCAGCAGCACCCCCTTAGGGTCGAGAAGGTTGAATGCCCGGATGATCGAAATGTATAACTGTAGAATCTCGACGGTAGAGGCGCCAGGGTGCAGCAGGCGTCGGTTGAGCACCGCAGCAAAAGAGTGCGTCAGATGAAGGCGCGCCGCGGTATACGTCGTGAAGTATCGTAGGTCTTCAATGGCTCCGCTACTTGCAGGCCACTCCACAATAACCTCGAAGAGCTCGCTCGTCCGCAGCGCCCCCAACCGAGCAATTCCGATATCCTGCCACTTGTCGACGTCACTGAGGTTCACATCCAAATAATCCTCTTCTTTAGCACCAGACTCCGGCATGTTGATGATGGCCAAGACCTGCACGACGAGCCGAGCGAACACATTCTCTATCCACTGTCGTAGATGCTCCGCCACCAAGGACGGTCCCTCCCATTGACCTGTATACGCGGCGCGCACAAACTCCGTCACCATGGTATTCATCACATCCGCAAATACCTTCTGGGCTTTATCTCCACCAAAACCCACCAGCTGGAGTCCTGTGAATAAGGATAAGAGTCGTTCGCGAGCCCCTGTGACCTGTTCATCTTCATTCTCGGTCATCATGTGCACTCGGGCCTCTGCAGAGGGCTCGTCCTTCCAAGTCTGATAGGAAACAGAGTGCTGTCGGTCAATTTCCATATTATCCACGCTCTCCGTGTCACTGAGATCTCCGTCCTTCAATGTATCCAGACCCAGCACAACTACCGTCTCCTTTGTGACCTCCCGCGCAAGTAACCCCGACACTGTCGGCCACGGCAGCCCATACGAGATCATCATATGGAACTCGCGCCGCAGTTTAATAAACACCCTCTCTTGCTCCGAGCGAGCCAGCAACGGCAAGATATACTCCATCAGAGGAGCGAAATAGATCCGTCGAGCCAACTGCAAGCAATGCACAATCTTCTGCAGCAAATTATCTTTATCCGGATGATTCGATAACTGACCCAATTCATCAGAACAGACCATAGCCAAGGCACACTCAGGAATCAGGCTCACTCACAGTAAATAGTCCCTCCCTGAAGTTCTTCAAGAAATGCCTCCGGATCTCATTCCCGTACCAGTCAATTATGCTCCGTCGTCCTGTCTCCGCGAGATCATCCTGTGCCTGCGCGCTCAAGTACTTCAACGCATCCGATACCTCCTTCGACGGCGTCTGATGTCGATTCGCGAGTCGAAGGAACTCATCCTCGCTGATCTGACTCGCCAAAAAGAACCCGTTATCCGGGATGCCCAGGAAGGCGGTTGCTGCGCGCCACGAGGCATCCCACTTCGGCTGGTCGTGCGCCGGCTCGGTCGTTGCAGGGGGGGCTCCGAAGTCGTCGAGCGAGGTGGGCGGGAAGACGGACGCGAAGACGCGTCTTCGGCCGGGGAGGATGGGCGGTGCGGTTGCGGCCATGGTAGTGTCCCTCGCCGGTCTTTATGAAGGAGACATTGCCGGGAGGATTTCTTCGGAGGGCGCAACGAGTGGATTGTTCCTTGTCAACAAATACCGGAGAGAGTTCGGATTGCTCTTCTCGTTATCGCGCAACAACAGATGAGGGATGACTCAGCACTATCGGCATGTGACCTTATCGATAAGGAATATGCGCTATTCTAGATTAGGAGTGTTTTGAGGGGTTTGCATGTGCTGCTAAATGTTTAGATGTCGACATTAGAAGGGGAGGCGCCATATGATTCCAGTCATTTCATTCTGATTGCTGGCCGACATGCGGCTGCAAACTATCTTAGTCGATTTCCTGTCATCTCATATGACAAACAAAGATTGTGATATCTAGGGGTATCTCTTCATACGAGCAAAACCCAAGTAGCAAAAGTTTATAATCGACGAGTGTCGATTTATTGCAGACGAGTTACCTCATTCTGGCGTGAAACAGACATAGCCACCACACGGTACCATAGAGCAGTACTCGTAGGATCCGCAAAAGTCTCTACAACAAACGCCCACACATGTCAAGACTTGTTACTATCTTCCACCTTCTCCCACTCACTGTCGGTGCTCACATAGCCCGAGCTGTCCCCTCCCATACTGGAGCGTTTCCGAATCTCCCCTGAGGCCTCTGGTGGCTGGAGAGTCGGGACAGGAGTGGACCGAAGGTCAGGCCCAGACGCATCTGAGTTCCTCCTATTGTGCTCCGAGATACTCTCCGTCTCCGTGTCACTGTCGCTGTCCAGAGCCCCCGGCGTCTTCCTTCGAATGCCGTCGTGCTTGGTGTCCTTGATCTCCTCCGGATTCTCCCGCGTGGAGTCGTCCTTCTTCTCGTTCTTCTCCTTCTCGGCCTCGGCGGCCTGCACTTGTCTCACTTCCCGAGCAAACCAGTTGATCGAGTACCAAAGGGATCCCGAGAGGACGGACAGGACGACGAAATGGATGCTATAGGTTGCAATGAGGAGGGAGAACAAGACAACTTGAAGGGCGGCGAAGGTCGCGTTGGTCGCGACCAGCAGGGTCGGGGTGGGACCTGGGGTAAAGACGCTCGACCAGAGCTCCTCCACAAACGATGCCATACTGGCTGGAGATTATGTGTCTCGGTCCGATGCGAGGCGGCGGGGGTAGAGTCGGAAGAGGAGAACGGGCAAGGGTAGAAGCGTGGGATGACGTTGGAAGGGTCGGAAATTGGAATCCGTCCAGGATGAACTTTGTTTTCCTGTGTCTTTTTCTTTCGTTTTCTGTGAGGAGAGCCCCGTCTCTAGTGCAATTTGTTAGTGACGTAAGAACCTCGGAATCGGTTTGTTACACAGCCAAAAAAAAAAAAAAAAAAAAAAAAAAGCAAGGGATTTACGGACCGATGGTGAGATTTCGGGCTGAGATAGCACCGTGAGAAAAAGAGGGGATTCTGCGATGTAGAGACGGTAGAAAGAGCCAAGAATCGGGGGTTGACCGACAGTGACGGTCGGCGTTTGAGAGCGACGGTGGAGAAAGGCGTTGCTACTCGTTCGGAAAATTGGAGCCAGCCCCAGTATTTCCCAGGGACCAAGGATGAAGTTAAAATCGGAGGCAGTCGCTTTCCCCGTGGGGTTAACAGATGAATGGATGTAGATGGTAGAGTGTGAATCACTGTTGTAGAGACTAGAAAGAGAGGGAGAGAGTTGACGCAGAGCAAGTGGGATGAGGCCGGGCTTATTTGTTCGAGGGGTGCCTGACCGTCCTCAGCCATCCTCAGGCACCGACTTGTCCGGCCAAACCTCGTGATGCATCCAATCCTCTGTATGTCTTGGGCACAAACAGAAATCAATTTGTTACGGTCTCCTACTACCCCTCCAGCGATGCACGGCGGAAATTCTCGGCTCGTCCCCTGATCCTGTCCGATCGGCTTTCGACATGACTGCTTCTGTCCTCCGTTGCCGTGCGAGACTCCAACGCTGCTAATGCGCCCTCGATCACCCGCCAACTTTGTAGTAAAATGCAAAGGATGATTGGCTTGTGTCCCGCAGACGCGTGGGTCTGCCACGAGTACGGAGGGATCAGGACTTGCCAGGAAGAAGGGACAAAGGATGACTGATAGACGATCTGACCTTGGCTCTTGACACCAATGATGACATCCCACGGCGTGCTGAGCCAATGGTGCCAGTATACTGGAGCCGCTCGCATCGATCTGGGTTTCACAGCAGACCCCATGTTCATGCCGACCAGCTCCTGCTAGTTGAGATCGTGACGTTGGTCCTTCCTCATGTGCATCTCCAGGTCAGGGAGAAAGGGAGAGGGGAGATCCCGTGATATGGCTCACGTGTAGAGCCAGACCCTATCATGAAGCCGATATTCCTCAAGGATGACACCAAGCTTCCATGGATTTCCCTGGATCAACTCGACCAGGATGTCGTGTCTGAAATCCCGTCCAGTGGATTCTCTCCCGGAGAGCTTTCCCCTCAAACTTCCTGCATCCAGTTTAGCTCGCACTTTCTCCGGGCCCACCTCGCCCAGACCGGCGCGCTATTCGACAGACGCCGGGGGATCGCCGTTCTTTGTCCTCTGGAGGTAGCTTGCCTTGGCTTCATGGGCGCTGGAAGCAGCCGACAACCGTGGTCTGTCTGCGAATCAGAGTTGCAGCTCGGCCTTTGGGTTTCATGGCGGTTGAAGTGAATTGGGTCTAAGGTGTCTTTTAGAACCATGGGCCTTAGGTATCATCCAATCTATATAAGGTGTCGTGCAATCCCCCTAGCTGCTATTTCTGGTGTGACAGTCATCAGGTGCCTGGCTCCCTCGATCTTCCTAGGCCTCTTGCCGAGTCTTCTCATCTCTAACCTTTCTTCCCTTCATCTCCCTTTCACCTCATTTGCCCCAGCAGAAAATGGCGGACAAGCCACCCCAAGTCAAGGATGTTGAAGATGACCGCTCATCTATCGAGGGCTTCTCCCATCATGCCGAGAACATCTTGAACGAAAGGGAGCCCTATGGACCTGCTGGTCTGGCAGGCCTAGTGGCCAACCCATTCGTGTTCATGTGCGCAGCATGCTCCACACTCGGAGGTCTAGTGTTTGGCTACGACCAGGGCGTGGTGTCTGTTATTCTAGTCATGGATCAATTCCTGGAACGCTTCCCCGAAGTGGGCCCCGACGCATCGGGTTTCTGGAAGGGATTGATGACAGCCATGATCGAATTGGGTGCATTGATTGGCGCTCTGAACCAGGGCTGGATTGCGGATATGATCTCGCGTCGCTACTCGATTGTCGTCGCCGTCATTATCTTCACCATCGGCTCGATCCTCCAAACGGCTGCGATGGATTATGCCATGTTGACCGTTGCTCGGTTCATTGGCGGCTTGGGGATCGGCATGCTCTCGATGGTTGCGCCTTTGTATATTTCTGAAATCAGTACGTGCATCATGTGAGGATCAGTTCAGGAATTGTTGTGGCTAATAATCGGTGCTCATTTAGGTCCTCCCGAGTGCCGTGGTACACTACTCGTTCTAGAAGAATTCTGCATCGTCCTAGGCATTGTCATCGCCTACTGGATTACTTATGGCACTCGATTTATGGCTGGAGAATGGTCCTGGCGCCTCCCGTTCCTGCTCCAGATGATCCCGGGCTTCGTTTTGATTGCAGGCGTTATTGTGCTGCCCTTCTCGCCTCGGTGGCTAGCTTCGAAGGGCCGAAACGACGAGGCACTCGAAAGCCTTTCTCGGCTTCGTCGTCTGCCGACTTCGGACAAGCGCGTGCGGCAAGAATACCTCGACATCCAGGCTGAGGTTCGATTCCACCAGGAGATGAACGCTGAAAAGCACCCCGACCTCCAGGGTGGCGGACTGCGCAAGTCCTTCCTACTGGAGATGGCTTCGTGGGCAGACTGCTTCAAGAAAGGCTGCTGGCGCAGAACCCATGTCGGTGTGGGACTGATGTTTTTCCAACAGGCAGGTCTTTCTATTCATTCTACTTTACGCCGGAAAAGCGTACCTAGCTAACCAGTACTTTAGTTCGTCGGAATCAACGCTCTCATCTACTACTCTCCCACGCTGTTCGAAACCATGGGTCTAGACTACGACATGCAGCTGTTGATGTCTGGTATTCTCAACGTGACGCAATTAGTCGGTGTCTCCACCACAGTCTGGACAATGGACCGCTTCGGCAGACGCAGTCTCTTGCTTTGGGGCGCGTTGTTCATGACCATATCCCACGTTATCATCGCGATCTTGGTGGGTCTGTTCTCGAACAATTGGCCTGCCCATCGCCCACAAGGATGGGCCAGCGTTGCTCTTTTACTTTTCTATATGATCTCCTTCGGTGCAAGTTGGGGTCCTGTCGGATGGGCCATGCCATCTGGTTTGTTTTCCCTTTCCTCGTAGTTTTCATTGGCCTCTTCTCTAACGCATGACTAGAAATCTTCCCCTCATCTCTCCGCGCCAAAGGCGTCGCTCTTTCAACCTGTTCTAATTGGCTAAACAACTTCATCATCGTAAATCATCCCATCACTTCCCTCCTGCAAATCCAAAACGCAAACCCCTAACATCAAAAAACAGGGCCTGATCACCCCACCCCTCGTCCAAAACACCGGTTTCGGCGCATACACCTTCTTCGCCGTCTTCTGTCTGCTAGCACTAATCTGGACATTTGTCTTCGTGCCTGAAACCAAGGGCCGCACGCTCGAGCAAATGGACCACGTGTTCAAGGATAATTCGAGCGAGTCGGAACAGGCGCGCAGACGTGCTGTCGAGGCGGAGGTTCTTAGGGCTGAGCAGCAGCATCAACAGAGTCAGGGTCAGCGGGATGGGGAGGGGTTGGATGGTGTGTAGGTAGTCTGTTGTCCACTGGTGGGCAGGGGACTCTTTTGGTTCAATTCTTGATGTGTAGTTCAAACTTTTTCTATTGGGTTATATGAGAGGACAATGAAAACTATGATTATGAGTTTTGATATATAGTTTGTGGTTCTAGGTGTGGTTGGGCTTGTGTTGGACTGGGGATTTAAAGTATTACGCCCTTGGGTTTTAGGTGGTTTTCGTTGTGGGATTTATTGGATAGTGACTCGTAGACTGGTATACTCAAACCATCTTGGTGGGTTAGGTCATAACTATACTGTGGACACGACAGGAACTATTATAAGAGCTCCGGGATATATACTTGATTTCACTCAATATCATCTACCTATATACCAAATTACTCCTCATTTGACGGATATTGAACCTTCTCCAACGTCCCAAACTCCTCCTTGATTGTCCGAACACTCACAAACCGTTGCAAGTGCGCCATCGTCCCCGTCTTATCGTTCGTTCCGGAATCCCGACTCCCGCCGAACGGCTGCTGCGCGACCACGGCCCCCGTACACTTGCTGTTCAGGTACAACATACCCGCAGCATGCTTGAGCGCCGTCTGGGCGTGGCGTGACGCGACGGCGTCTTTGGCAAAGATGCTCCCCGTCAAGGCGTAGCGGGAGGTCGTGTTGACGAGATCCAGGGTTGATTCCCACTCTGCGTCTGGGTAGACGTAGACGCCGAGGACGGGGCCGAAGAGTTCGCGCGACATGATCTCATGTCGGGGATTAGTAGTTCGGTAGACAGTCGGATGCACGAAGTAACCTTCTTCCTTGGAGGCGTGGCCGCCGGCGATGAGTTCCAGCTCCGGGTCTTGTTTCGCGGCGTCGAGGACTTGCGCGAGACGGTCAAAGGCGCGTTCGTGAATCACCGGGTTGATGAAGTGACGGTATTCGTCGACGGGGCCAACGCTGAGATGGCTGAGCTCTTCTTGGAGGTGGCGCTGGAATTCAGGCCAGACTGACTCGGCGACGTAGATGCGCGAGTTGGCCGAGCACTTCTGGCCCTGGTATTCGAAGGCGGCGCGGATGGTGTTGAGGACTGCGTTCTTGACGTCGGCGGAGGGGTGGATTAGGCCCCAGTTCTTGCCGCCGGTTTCGCCGACGACTCGGGGGTAGGAGTTGTAGATGCCGTCACCGATGCCGTTTCCGATCTTCTTCTGCAGGCTCTTGAATACTTGGGTGGAACCGATGAAGGTGAGGGCACCGAATTCGGGCCGTTGCAGGATAGTGTTGGTGACTTCTTCGGCATCACCGGGAAGAAATTGAATCACGTCCTTGGGAAGTCCAGCTTCTAGGAGGATCTGATGTAGCAACCAGCTAGCATGCAGGGCCGAATCAGAAGGCTTCCAGATCACTACATTGCCTAGCAGCGCGGCAGGGCTAATTAGAGTCGCGCCGAGCGCCGTGAAGTTGAATGGTGCAATAGCGTAGACAAAGCCTTCGAGAGGGCGATATTCCAGCTTATTCCAAGCGCCAGCCGTCTGGAATCTGGGCTGCTGCGAGAAGAGTGACCAGCACTCCTGGATGTAGCTGCGGAAAAAGTCGACCGTCTCGGCAGGGGCGTCAATCTCTGCCTGCCAGATATTCTTGCCCTGGCCTAGCATAGTGGCTGCTACCAATTCCGAACGGTATTTGCCGGAAATGAGTTCCGAAGCACGCAGGAAAATGGCAGCTCGATCCTCAAAAGGCATGGCCTCCCAGGCCGGTTTAGCCTTAAGGGCAGCATCCACCGCCGCATTTGTCTGCGCGGGAGTTGCTGTTGCGTATTCAGCCACGATCTCTCGGTGTTTCGAGGGGTTCTCTTGTTGTCTAGACTGAAATGTTTCTACCTAGATCAATAGTCAGTCCCTGGATTATGAAGCATTTGCGCGGGGTTCTTACCGTAGACCCATTGACGGTGAGTGGTATCTTGAACGGCATGTCTCGCTTCAATTTATCCAATGCGCGAGTCAACTCGCCCCTCTCTGGGGAACCTTTTCCGTAATCCAACTAATGACTCTTTAGTTTGTGCATCATCGGTTGAAGTTCATAGATAGCCTACCATTTTCTCATTCTCGAATTTAGGTGGATTCCATAGGCTCATCTGCCGATACATCAACCGTGGCAGCCGGCGGATGCCGGCGGTGCGCACCGCATCAATAGTCAAGAGTGGCCGCATGATGAGAAGATAGATAATAAAATTGGCGAAACTGTAGTTATAAGCTGGCATCTCACCTTTTTGTATCTGAAGGACTGGGCCACGCTGCGTCAACATGTTCGGGATGTGATTCCGAGCATCGCCTTCTGGACCTCACCCCGCGCCTATCCCCACATGGGGTTGATGGACTATATCAATGCCTCTTACAGCGAGGCGAATTAGACCAAAAGCTTGGAAGAGCTTGCGTTGCAGCTATGCCATCATAGGGCGTAAACGCCGGTCTCCGGCGGCCGAGCTCACACTTCGGCTTGCGATCCCGAACATCGACAGCGGGGATGCGCTTTGTGGGGAGCATTTGCGCTCTTGCATTGATAAGGTAGATAGAAAGCCAATGATCCAGTGGAACAGGGTCACACGCTTGGTCAATGCAGCAAGGACCTTCGGAGGTGGAACCGAGCCTTTCATTCTTTGCGTTGTCAATGGTTATGATAGGATCAGCGGACAGATCGGTGTCAGGATCACATTGCGAGCTATTCTGTAAGCGAAACTCATTCTCGATGGTGGGGTCCAGACAGGAGAGGAAATCATCCTATGTATCCAAAATGTATTGCTAGATCGCTTGAGTAGATGTCTATATCCAAGTCCAAGAGCCCTCGGGCGATTACCCCTCTGATTCACCATCATCGGTATCATCGCCCTCGTTCATAACTTCATCTTCGTCTTCACCACCGGAGCCTCCCATCTCCTCGAAGAAATCCCTCCAGGCACTCAATGAGTCCGAGGAAGATCGATTGTCGTCAGGATCCAGCCCGTCGTCATCATCTCCAAATTCGTCCCATTCGTTCCATTGTCCCAGGCTCATCAGATGTCTCATGGTTGGTCGACCATGCGGACAATTCCATGGTTTATCGATAGTTCCCATGTTTCTCACCACCTTGACCATTTGCCTCTGTGTCAGGTTCTTGCCGATCATGATGCTAGACCGACATGCGCGCATGGCAAACATCTTTCGCACCTTGCCCGGGCGTGGTATATACATGTGCGACGCGGAACCCGTCGCACTGACTGCCGGCATCTCGGACAGCAAAACAATCAATTCTTCCAGATCCTGCAACCCAAAGACCATCTCTTTGCTGAGAGGTAGCGAGACCAGCTTGCAGCGACGGCCAATAGGTTCGTCTCCACTGTCGTCCACTTCCACCACAAATCCGTTCTTCTCCAGTGCGGATTGGTTCTCAATGACTATCTCTTCCTCCACTGCTGTAAGGTCTAACCTCTTAGGTTGGACCAGGCGTTGATTCTGAACGGCGGTCTCAGCTTGGAGACGCTCGAAGTTGAACTTCTCATCCGAGGCATGTTGGTCGATGATGAAGAGTTCATCCTTGCAGCTGGATGAACTTGGATCTACTTGCTTGCTTGAGGGTCGTGTAGCTATGATGAACCCAAGGTTGAACTGCCCGATGATCCGCATCTTATCAAAGTCTTCCTTAGTCACGATTAAAGACAACTTTTCTTCGGCCGTCTCCTGCGACACTGCCGCCTCGTTGTCATCCTGTTGACCAGAATCATCGGTCTTTGACCGAGTATGTTCCTGGAGTTGCTCCGCCTGTAGCTGAATTCTGGGAATAGATCCATCGATGGTGCAAGCGAATTGAACAGTAGAATCACGATGGGCGGCCCCTTTATTCATTTTATTCGCCCGACTAAGACTGTTTTCCTGTGGGAGAACAGCCTTGTCCTCTGCCTCCTGAATAAGTCGCTGGACCTCGGATTCTTCATGCTTCTTTTTCTCTTCATCGTCGTAATCCATTGTTTCGTCGACTGACGCCGGCGGCAGTTGTGTCGTTGTATCTTCAACCTCGTTATGGTCTTCCCGGTGAATCACATCTTGACCGGCGTCTTCGTCGGCTAAACTGTCATTACCGTGATCCGACGGTGCGTAGGACTGATTTCCATCTTCAGACTCTCCATCATCAATCGGTTCAGCGTTTTCTTCCTCTTCATTATCTTCTACTTCATCTTCGTACCATTCGTCCACGTCGTCCCCTTCCTCCACGTCCTCGTCTTCGCTGTTTGCCGTCTTCTCTAACTGCGACCCTGGAGCAGCAAAGTCCCGCATATGTTTACCGAATATGCCCGAGCGAGAAGGGGTGTGGATTCGTCTTTTTCGAACTGAAGAGGGATTATCTGCGCTGATCGATCCTGCGTCTCTCTTCCTAGGAGCACCGCTCCCTACCATAGACGTGACCGTTTTGTCCCCGATAGTAATTGTAGCCATCTCCGCTGGTACCCGTCTGGGACGCATTCTGTCAAATGCATTCTGGATTGCGTTGGGTGTTTCCTTGAAGTCATCATCATTCCTGGAGGGGATGTTTTCATCTGGAGCGCTGCTCGGGGGGGTCCGATGATCAGTCTCATCCGTTTCCGCATCTGATTGGGCATCTTGTGGGCCGGGCACACTCTCTTTTGGATCCCCCAGAGAGTCCTCGCCCTTCTCATTGCCATCTTGACCCGCTGTGCCTGATTTGGTTCGGGGTGTCGTTGGCGAGGGGGCTGTGTTCTGTACTCTTGGTGTACCAGATCTGGCAGACGAGGACAGGATTTCGGTGTGCTCTCGGCGAGAGCCCATGCCACTAAGAAAGCTTTTCAGCCTACTTTGCGAACTGGGTTGATCTTCTGCTGCTGTCGATTCTTCTTCCTGCTCCTCCTCGTCACCTTCTTCCTCATCATTCGGTCCATTACTCGGCCCCTCGCTTGAACCTGTAACTGCAGGTCTGCGAGCAACGACATCATGCAATCCTTTGGTATTCTGCTTGGAAGCGGTCTGCTTGGAGCCAAAAACTTGCGATTGAGGAACAGTCTGATCAGCAGATTCGAACAATTGCGTTAGAGATTCTTTTAAGGAGTCAATCATAGCCCCCGCATCGTGCAATAGAATCGTTCGCTTATCAGGAGACACATTGACATCGTAGGCATGGGTATCCATATGGAAATCAGCGAAAACAAACGGCGACTGCGAAACATTGAATGACTTGTAAACCTCGTTGAACGCCTTCGCAATTTGCGGCAGCCCGCAGGGACGTGAATTCACAAAAAACATCTGACGATCAGGCGTTTGCCTGCCCTCTCCGAATACCGGTCGAGAAACATGTCCTCGAACCTGGATCTTGTTCACTTCTTTCCCCTCCCGCTCAGCGAGCCGCCTCGCCGCTGCGGAAGGCTCGAACTCCAATTCCAGATCGAGCGGAATCAGAGCCAGAAGTGTCTTCGCGCCGTAGACATTGGCGATGTTTTCCTTCGTGGTTTGGTTGCCATTTATGGAAAAGACAACCACGTTGCGAGATTTCCCAACGGTATTCCGGACACTGAAGCGAATGTTCACACTGATACATGCGTATGCATGCAGAAGATTCAGGACTTTGCCGTATTCCCGCTTGATGTTCTTTTCCAGCTCGCGACGCCGGACGGGTAGTCGCTTGAAGATCCCTTCCACTGACGCCGTTGTACCCCGCTGACCCGCGACGATTTGTGTCTTCTTCAACTTTCCGGACGGTTCGAAATCAAGTCGGTTGGCTTTGGGAGCCTGATCGGCTTGCGCGGTCACGACGTGGAATTCGGATAGAGCGCATAGGGACGATAGCGCTTCGCCGCGGAAGCCAAAAGTGTGTAGGCGCGAGAGGTCATCGTACGAAGAAAGTTTGGAGGTATAATGCTTGAGCGCTGGTTGAGTTAGAACCTTTCGAGCTACTCAAATTCATTCTCAAATGACGGATATTTACCAAGACTCTCGTAGTTTGGGGGCGAGATGCCACTTCCGTTATCTTGAACCTCAATCAAGTCCAGGCCGTTATTTTTGAATCGCACCTCTGAGCAGAAAAACAGTCTTCATCAGCTCACTCCAACGCATGATAGATTAAAAGGATAAAATACCAATAGACGTGGCTCCGGCATCGATACTATTCTCGACCAGCTCTTTCGCAACCGAACAAAGATCGACTATAACTTGACCGGATTGGATTTGATGGACCTGGAGACCCGGGGCATGAAATTAGATGCAGTTTTTTCAGGTTTCAAGAGAGATCATAACTGTACCGAACGAGCCTCGATGGCCTTAATAGTCGCCATGTTCATCCCATGGTGGAGTTGAGAGATGACTTCCGACGCGGAACCCACACGCGGGTTGCTACTTTACGCGATGCCGCGCTCACTAAGCACCGTTATCCCTCCTTATCTATCGTCAACTACGGATGCTATGTCCCAACGAACCATACTTATCTTACTCGAATTAATCATGACTTGCAAACCCTTTCGTATTCTCCTATACAATCAACTACCTAGTCTGTAATGATATCTGTAGTTAAATAAAGACCTATATACAGTGGACATTCTGGAGAATGTCAAACACCGCTTAAAGAACGCCTCACTCCGCTGAGAAACGACACAAACAAAAGGCAACAAGGCAAAAGGAATGCAGACAAACTTCAATCAGTAGGCGTCAAAGCGATCGGGAAGAACAACTGGGGCGACCAAGGTCCACAGGTAAATAGCGTAGCACACCCAAGCGCTGATGATCTTCACCCAACTGGCCCAGTACGTCCGACCAACGGGGGCAAAATCATCAATCGAATCAGGATCCAGATTCTGCGTCAATAGTGTAGCCACCCACGTGGTCGCGAGGAAGAAAATAATGTGGAAAAGCGAGTAATTGTACTGTGTTGACCCTCTCTCATCGTCCTTGGGCTCGTCAGAGTCGGACTCGTCATCGCTGTCCTCGTCCAGTGCACTGGCAGGCAAGCTACCGCTGGCAACGGCCGCACGGAGAGCATCGGCACGCATCTCACGACGACTGATGGGTTGCTGGGTCACAAGACCATGTTCGTTGTCATCCATGCCCAGTTGCGAGTAGTTGTGTCCGCCTTTGGATCCGAGAGCGATACCTTGGGTGGCCGCACGGGTAGTGGTGTACGCAATCGTAGCCATGGTGGCAATCGCACCCAAGACAATAGTGGCGGTTCTCGTGCCTCGAGCCCGAATCAGAGGATTGCATTGGTTGTCATCCGGTTCCATCGAAACAGCCGACATGGTCAGGTACGTGCAGTAGACAGTAACCATGGCCGCTTGGGCCAGTCCTGCTCTGGGGTTGGATTCTTGAACCACGGGTTGAACGGAGATAACGGAAATTATCAGGAACACGACGAGATTAATCTACTCAATTAGCTCAATGTTGCCATGAGAACGGGTGGGGCCTTGAACTTACGCTTATGGCTGCCTGATTCATGGTGCATCCACTGCGAGCAAAGAAGATGTACATCAAGATCGTCATCACGATGGATGCAAGATACATGCCCACAGTTGATCCGATAAGCAGACCCCGCCAGATCCGCGAGTCATTGTCGTCGATCTTCTGCAGGCATAACTCCGCCCATGAATGTGCCAGGTCGACAAGGAGGATTAGTCCCAGCAAAAGGAACAGCATGGCGCAGATGAAGGCAATGTAATGACCGTAGACGAAGAAGAAAGGCTCGGGAATGAAAAATGACATGACCACGAAGAGGATCCACAGTATAATCTTTGGACCCCAGAACCCGTTCTGAAGAGACGCGCGGCCGTCTTTGGACGATTTCACTCCAAGCAGCCAGACTGCAAGAATCAGGTGAAACAGACCAAGGGCAAAATTGATGCGATGAACAGCCACCCAGCCAGTGCATTCTTTGCCATCGCACCGAATTTCCATGTAATCCAAAGTCAAGTGTTGTAGTTTTTTGAGCGCAAACGGCGTAAGCATTATCCAAGAAATGATCGAGTTGATAAGAAGGATGAAGGCGTAGGCAATCCTCGTGGCCATACTGATGCGAAGCCCCAATGGTCAGTAAACTTTGACATAAATTTGCCAAAAGGTGCTTCAAATACTTACCTATTCTGAAATTTCCCACACGCACTACATACTGCCGAGCAAGTTGCCGCGCCGCAACATGAAGTCGCAACAGTGATCAGCTAATTGACGGTCAGTTTAGAGCTCACCTGGTAGCCTAATCTGGGAGCGACGTACTGTACTGGCGCTGGGAATGGCCAAAAGAGGCAAGGAGAGTAGAGCCCCCATATTGTGTGTAATTCACCCGACTTCAGGCGAAAACCGATCCAATAAGTTCAAGGAACAGTCGGTCCCAACGGTATGATGGGGATGCGACAGAGAGAGGAGTTGGAGACGGCGTGACCGTTGGGAGACCCGCCGCCTTCGTCATGTGCTGCATAGCGGTTATGTAAGCGGACCCGCTTTCGTCATCAACAATCGGACGAACGAAGTATATCTCGACGAATCGAGGGATCGGATTTTGTCTATATTCTGAAGTTCTAAGATGTCCGATTGTGGTGATATCTAATCTAATTTATATACGCACTGACCAATCAATCAGCTGGGCCCTTATGTCCCAGAATATTCCTTATCAAATGAAAAATGTGTCCATGCTTTCGATCTTCCGGACTTTCGGCCTAATCACCGCAGTGGCAGCGATCAAGAAAAATAGCGTTGTCAGAATAACCCAAAGGGTCTGTTCCCAGAGAATAGGAATCAAGTGATAGTTCTTCCTCAATGTATTGTCGGTTTTTTTGATCTCCTTCGATGCTTTCGTCGACTCCGGCTCGAATGGCTTCTTTTGATGACCCACATCAAACCCCTCGAACTCTTGGCGAATAGTCTGGTTCAAACGAGAATGTCTGGATTGGGAGATAGTCGATCCATCCTCTGGTACATGTAGACTTTCTCTAGTTGAGTCATTTCTCTCATTGCGCTTATCGTCTGTGGTGGGTAACCCAGTAGCCGTGGTGAAATCTGAGGGCTGGCCTAGCTCGAGAATGAGATCTGCAATCTCGTCGTGATTGTACATCTTAGCCACCATAAATGGTGAGTATCCCAATGAATTCTTTCTCCACAGCTCAGCACCAGCTTCCACCAATCGCTGAACTGCAACCCGGTTTCCATTCTCGGCTGCTAGCCCAAGTAGCTTATTCAGATTGAGTCGGCTGTCTGATATATCTGCTCCGTTTGAGACGAGGAGTGTAGCTATAGATAGGCGGCTGATACTGGAAATCATTAAAGGTGTATAACCCCAGTGATCTTTTACGTCAATCTCTACCCCGGCTTTAAGAAGAATCTCAGCCGAGCCGGCAGAGTTGTGGAGCGCGGCCAGATGCAATGGCTTTCGTTCCCACGTATTGCCAATATTCAGATCTGCACCATGGGATATCAGCATCTCCACCATCTCGACATTATCATTGGCCGTGGAGTGATGGAGGGCTGTCTGGCCCAAATCCGGATCTCTGAGGTTGATTTCGGTGGATGGATCATTTGACAGGCGGGCTCGAACCTCTTCCGTAAGATTTGACTTGGCTAACGCCCAGAGGGAGAGTGGAGTATCAATAGAGAGTGCTGTATTATTGCGTCGAAGAGGCAATGGCTCAAACTTTCCAGGCTGTTTGTGGGGTTCTTTTTCTTGTGCGGCCCGCAAGAGATCCATAATAGCAATCTCGTTCATCTCCTGCGCAATGCGCATGGGTGTCCGGTCGTGGTGATCTCTGATTGTGGGGTCAGCGCCATGTTCTAGAAGAAATTGCGCTGTGTCCATATACCCACAAAGGGCAACGTCATGGAGAGTTGTTTTGCCGTTTTTGTCTTGCATATTGACGTCCAGGGACTTGTCAAATTCGAGGAGAATGCGCATGATCTCAGTACGACCGTTGCAAGCAGCGCTGTGCAGCGGTGAGCGACCGAAAGCGTCCTTGTGATGCACATTTGCCCCTCGTCCGACCAATAACTCTACGAGAGGGATTGCATTTTGATCAATCGCACGATTTAGCGCTGTCCCTCCCGAACCATATTGGCAAATCCCGGCGTCTGCCCCTTTATCTAGCAATGCCTCAGCAACTTTGCGATCTCCACGGTGTGCGGCATATATGAGGGCAGTAGTGCCGCTGTGGTCTTTATGGTTGACATTGACGGCGGGATGAGTGAGCAGAAGCTGGACTGCGTCTACTTCAGATGAAAGGGCCGCGAGTATCAGCGCAGTGGCACCTTGCGGGTCGGAACATTCCTGGTTAATGTTAAGCTGGGGAGTATCCAGCAACAGCCTGATGATTCCTGTATATCCATACGTGGAAGCGATCATCAGTGGTGTTCGCTGGCTCCAGCGTGTGTGCATGATATTGATATCTATTCGGTCTTGTTCGACCAGCAACTTGACCAATTCCTCTTGGCCATGCCGCGCCGCCTCGTGAAGGGGAGCGGCGCCAATATTATCCATAGTATTTATAGCGGCGCCTGCCCTGATGAGCATCAAAGCCACATCGACGTTGCTTTTCTTTGCCGCAAGTGCAAGTGGTGCAGTTCCGTTCATGTCTTTGATGTTTGGATCGACACCCTTAGCGAGAAGCTCCATGACCAACTTGTTAAGTCCAAAATGTGTAGCCAAATGAAGCGCTGAACTTCCCTGCTTGCCAGCCCAACTTGCTGAGCCTTCGTAGTCCAGATACCATAACATCTGTGTCAATGCTGCTAAATGATTCGAGCTACCCAGGAGCTCTCGAGCGCGGCCATAGAGGCTCTCATGTGGCGTTTGGACGAGGTGTTTGCCCCAGAACTTAGCAGCATAACTGAGTAATGGGTACTTTTCAATGCGCGCATAGAATTCAGCAGATTCAGATGAGCCCGAACAGGCACCGGACTGGAAAGTATCGAATAGCAGGTAGGTCAAGCAGGTAGAAGCCAACTTTTTCGGCCCTTCGGGGAACCATCGATCACGATTGCGGTTGAAAAAGTTCTCCGCCGAGAAGTGAACTAATCTCAGGCGATCAGACTCATCAAATACAATTAAGCCAGCACACTTCGAAGCAATGACATTGGCCCGGATGAGATTATCGCGATCAATATCGCGGTCTCCCTCCGTTACGGCAATAGCATGCTCGATCTCTCGCATCTTCAGAGGCTGCTCTGCAAAGACAACCCAACGAAGTAACTCCATCACCACCTCTCTGTGGCTAGCTGGAAGATCGGCGACTCTCAGCATGGCATCTGTGTAAGTTCCATCAAGTTCTTTTGGTAGGATCTTCAATGCCTTCACGACCTCCGCCGGGCGCAATTTGGAAGTTAGAGTATCCATGTTGAACTTCGCTAGAAGAAACATCCCATCGTTTTCTTTGACTACTATATCGAGGATGCTCTTCATCAGTTCTTCTTTCAACTCCACGCAGTGGCGAAGGAAATCTGACGATGCAACGCGCCATTGTACGTAGGTCATCAGGTCCTCTTCAACAGCAGTGACCTTGATAATGAAGCCGCTGAATTGCCCGCAAAGGACATGCCCTCTGTGGCCGCATCGCTTTCCTGTCCTGAAACATGACTGGCAGAGGTTGAAGTTGATTGAACCGGGGCTTGATGAGTTGCAATCCGGACAGCTCAAATGTTGCCGAATACAAGGAACCAGGCATTCATTGCAAGATGGACGAAGACTTTTGTGTCGAAAATGCCGCACAATGCTGTCTAAGCCTCGTGAGGTTACCATCAGGTTGACCGTGGCATCTATCGAAGTCAGGATTACGAGTAAGTCTACCCGAGTCTTCTCCTCACGAAGTTCATCCAGGCCGTCTACGATGATAAAAGTCTTTGAAAACTGTCGGAGCTCGGCTGTGAGCATCGAAAGGGTCTCCTCTCGTGTCGGTTTCGTTCCAGCACTGCTGTGTCTGTAATACAGCTCGGCCATTTCCTGAAGAATGATTCCATTTTTGTGTGTGGCCTGTTTGAGCAGACTTCCCAGAAGAGCATCGATAGATTGCGACAGTGAATCGTCCCATTTACAGTAGAGCATTAGGACTGCTGCATCACTAGCATCACATTCACTGTCCAGCTCATGGGCCACGACTGATGACAAGACCGTCTTACCGGCCCCCGGAATTCCAGGACAGAACAGCATAGCGTTGTCTTCCTGTTTCCATGCCAAAAAGTCTTTGCGTTGCAGAAACCATCTGCAGGTTCCCTTGCGATGTTCTGCAAATAACATATTCTGCTTTGCCGCGAAGTTTGAAGGAGATAGCCATTCGATTATATCCTTCCTCTGCGTCTCACTGATGACACTTCTCATGGACTTCCCGTCCCGGTAGATCTCGTGCGTCAAGGCGTGGGTTGATTGGGTCGCGGCAAGTTGTAATGTCTGCTGCAGCCGGTGAATCCGCTCGATGGCCTGAGAGACATCTTGCTTGTCCAGCGGCCACGTCAAACTCCGGCGTACTTTGCCATACGATGATCGCGACTTTAGCTTTCTTTCTAAGTGCTCGACTAGAGTCTCAATATCCCTAATGATCCCATCGGATTCGAACAACGGGCGGAGTTGCCTGGGAAGCTTCTTGTCAGGACTGTCGCCCTCCGAAGCGATCTGGGCCTGGACAGCGACAACGGCCAGCCAGAGATGGGTCACTTCATTGAGTAGCGAGAGGCGCTCTTTCCCCCCTTCCTTTATCGTACCGAGAAAACCAATAATCTGAAAGGTGGCTGTCGCGATACCGGCAACGCTAGCTATCACGCTTAAGGGATCCATCACCCGACATCCCCACGGGGTGCGTATCGACGATGAATTAGGGTTTTGTTAGGGTTTGTCGATTTATAGTCACCGTCTTGATAGGAGTGTCAAATGTACACCGTATTGATTTGGTGTAACAAGACCAAAAGTCATGAATCATGATTGTGTCAGCCCCCACGTTGGCCTAACCGTCGCAAACCCAACGGAGTAAGGCCAGGCTGGGCAAACCCCGAGTCGTCAAGAACGCCAACCAATTCGGATGCGTTACGGAATAACCAGGGGGGTCATCTCCGGCAAACCAGGGGCTTTTCATGGCGTGTCGATCTTCTGACTAATTTTTAGAAGGACAAGGTGTTCTATTGGTCTTTGGCGAATGTTTTCATTCTGGGAACATGGTACTCCGAAGAACCGCGTAACCGCCAAGTGCAATCTGGCAAGACGACCTCCTAAATATACATTCATTTAGTCATCGGAATGAGCTGTCATACGGTAAACAAGTAAAATGGTCGGTGTACGGAGTACTGTGCAACGGATTTCGCGTCAATCAGAAGCTCGGAAGAGAGAACGAAAGTACCTGCACCGTACGCCATCACTACCTACTGTTAGGCCTAAGTAGTTTCCGGTCATCCCAGCAGCTCACGTGGGCATGATTTCTGGGACACCCGTTGTCCTTGTGTATACTTCCTTGCGAGACGAGAGTCCAGAGACATTGCAGAGCATGAGACCTCACGTATTCCATCGACACCGGCAACAGTCAAAGCCACCGAGAGGCCTCATGATGCAAGCTGGACACCTCCATGCACAAGCCGGGAAAGAAACAGAAGAAACAGAAGAGACAAGGCTGAATGCGGCACGTGAGCAGCATGACTAAGGCCAAGCCTCCTGGCGGCGCTAAGCCGGAAGCGGCAGGAGGACGGAGGGCCGCAAGGGGCTCAGGAACCGGGTACTTGCTGTCACAGTATAATCGCTGTCACTCCGCAAGTCCCGCGTACTTGGATTACGAGTCCCGGCCACTTTGCTTCTCTTGCGTGCTCCCTACCTTTTTTTTTTTCTCTCTTTTCTCTTTTTCTTTTCTGCCCCCTCCTCTAGTCACTCGTTATTATTATTCCTTTGGAGGCACTGCCTTTCTTTTTTCCGTTCCATCTCCAGTTTCCCTTCTCCGCCATCATCTCGTCCTTCCTTGCGTTTGCGGTTATCTGGGCCTACGTGAACTTGATAAGGCTGATCCACGCTATTCGCCGAAACTCCGATCCCAGCCAGTCCTCGACATACTTCCAATTGCTTGCGCCTTCTTCCCCTCTCGATTGCCTCCCTCCCTGCGCGAGTTCCCTTGATGTGACATCAACCGATTGCAGATAGAAATCAGTGCAAGAGCACCGGAACAGATTGCGATGGGGGACGTTCACAAGACCAAGCGGATGGTTTCCGTAATTGCGGGCACGTTAGTAGCTCTGGCCTGTGGTACCAACGTGCGACTCTCTTACCGAGGTTTTTCATACTATACTTCAAGTTCTACATCGCTGATTCTCCGGATAGTATGCATATTCAGCATGGGCACCTCAATTCAGCACCCGCATGAAGATCACATCCACCGAAACCAACTTCATCGTAAGCCGTCTCTTCGCTCGTTCCCTCGGTCAACTCTCCGACATCGGCTGGTTATTCACATTTTCTAGGGCGCAGCTGGAAATCTGGGCATGTATGCGTCAGGAATTCCTCTGGGATTGTTGACGGATGCGAAGGGCCCTCGATTGACGACGTTTATCGGCGCGATAACCCTTGGCATAGGGTATTACCCCATATACTCAGGTTCGTCTAGTCTTTTGGAGAGGAATGTGGTCGATTGCAGTGCGCTGACAGACGTCAACAATATAGCATATGAGCATGGGCCAGGCTCCTTGGGTGTCGGCCTTTTGTCATTCTTTGCATTTCTCACCGGTTTTGGAAGTTCCTCGGCCTTTTCAGCTTCCATTAAGACAGGTACGTCGGCTCTCTTAGCTATTCGGGTTGACTGAGATCGCAAAGCTAACGTTGGTTTGCGAACTCTTCTAGCGGCGTCAAATTTCCCTACACATCGAGGAACGGCCACGGCGTTCCCCCTGGCCGCCTTCGGTCTCAGCGCCTTTTTCTGGTCGACCATATCTACGATCATCTTCAAGGATGACACCGGACGATTCCTCCTCTTGCTGGCAATCGGAACCTGCATTTTGAACCTCATCTCCATTCCTATGATGCAGATCGTGCCGCCGTACGAGCCTTATAACTCCGTGCCGCGAGGCCGATCGCCCGGGGTGGAGTCTAGACGGTTGCTCAAGACCAAGTCCTCCGACCTGCGATCCAACCGTGATGACTCCGATCTAGCAGGTACGCAGAGCTCTGATGCCTTTGATGCCCCACCATCCTCGCAGCATGAAAGATCGCCATCCGCCGCGTCGAACTACCATGCTCCTTCTGGCCACAAATCCGACCTTGATGAGACGTCATCATTGGTGTCGAAAGCCAACTCGAGAACTTCTCGGGATTCCCATCATGACCACGACGCGGTCGATGACGATGATGCTCTCTCTGACGTTGTCCCTGACTCACCTCACCCAGACATTAGAGGATTGGCGATGCTGCCCAGGGTTGAATTCTGGCAGTTGTTCCTGACAATGGCGCTTTTGTCTGGCATCGGATTGATGACCATTAAGTAAGTCCTTCTTGCTCTGAGAATAGGTTGACCTTTCGCTAATCTTTCTGCAGTAACATCGGCAACAGCGTAAGCGTTTTCTGTATCCCGTGTCCTTCTCTTGATTCTAACTGTCACAGACCAAAGCACTCTGGACGTACTATGACGATAGCGCCAGCTCCAAGTTCATTCAGCAGCGACAGGTGATGCACGTGTCCGTGCTATCCTTTGGCAACTTCATTGGTCGCCTCTCAAGTGGTACGTATTTTTTGACATCTATCTGTATCGTCTCATAGATGTAGTCTGACCGTCCCTGTAGGAATTGGATCCGACGTGCTAGTCAAAAAGCTAGATATGTCTCGATTCTGGTGCTTGTTTATCTCGGCCGTCGTGTTCACTCTTACGCAACTTGCCGGGTCGACTATATCTAATCCACATCAACTCGTGGTGGTCTCCGGCTTCACCGGCGTCGCTTACGGCTTTCTGTTCGGCGTCTTCCCGTCTCTCGTTGCGCACACATTCGGTATCGGCGGACTCTCTCAAAACTGGGGTGTTATGACCCTTGCCCCGGTCTTCAGCGGAAACATCTTCAACCTACTCTATGGCAGCATCTTTGACCGACATTCCGTGGTGGGCGACGACGGAGACCGCGATTGTCCCGATGGTCTTGGTTGCTACCAAGCCGCTTACTACACGACCTTCTTCTCGGGTCTTGCAGGTGTCATCGTCTGTCTATGGAGTATCCTGCGCGAAAAGCGTATTCACAGCGCAGAACTTCACAAGAAAATCGAGCACGATCGTCTTGCTTGATTGCGATACCCGCATACGTATCTAAACTTGAGTTTCCTCTGATCTTGTCAGCCAGCATGCGGGTTTCGCGTTTTATTTTCTGATACATAATACCCTCTCGCTCTCTTTTGGGTCCACGGCCATTTTTAGCTTTTCCTTATGTCACGTCACACATTATATAGAAGCTGGATCAACATGAGTGACTTGGACCGAACTGGATTCGTTCATCATTTATTTTGGACTTTTAGCATATTTCTTTCATTTATTTATCACTTCTTTCTTGCTTCTATGTGGTTCATCTGATCTTAGGTCTTGGTCTATCTCCGGAAGATAAATTGACAGGGACCTTGGTGATTTCATGCATGTACATAACCCTTTTGGTTGATAAAGAATATTCTCATTTTTGTCAGAACGTCCCAACTGCAGTCTTTCATCAAAACATGGATGGATTTATGTGCACCTATCTTTGAGACAGCACATGCCATGAGAGCGTAGATTACAGGGCTGGGCTAGAGCCTGCGTTGTCGGGGAAATGCACGAAGAAGTTGCCACTCAGTGGGCCTTTACGGTGAAAATAGTATCACCAGATTCCTGAGCGAAGGCCCCGGGATAAGACGATTGCCTGCCTCACAAAAGGTTCCGGAAGAATACAGCACAGCCAGGGGAGCCCTCGTACAATTCTATTGGTCTCAAAAGATCCGGGCATAGCATTGGGAAAGGTATAAAGGTATACTGCATGTAGTTCTCCAAAGGAAAGCCTTCCTGATGCTACTAGGTATCCGGTATCTGCCTAGTAACGAAGTCACTGAGGCTACTTCGAGTGACAACACTTACCACTGACCAAGGTTGACTCTACTGCCAGTCCCACCTCCCATCCAGTGAATGTGGGCTTTCATTCCCTTTGTGAACATCGCCTGAGTCCGCTGTACCTCTTTCCTCTTCTCTTCCATCTCCAATTTTCTAGTTATTGTCTTCCCGTACCTCCTGGGGATCTTGACGCTCTTTCTCTTTCACCTACATAGCCTGACCTCTCTCTCTCTCTCTCTCTCTCTCTCTCTCTCTCTCTCTCTCTCTCCGTATGCAGAAGGAGAACATGAAAAGATTACCTCGTTTGGCTCAACGTCTATCGTGAAAGATGGCGGACAAGTGAGTGAGACTTTGTTATTCCAGCCACTTAATTACAGTGGCCTCTGCTAACCACCGATATGGCATTGTTTCATAGGGTAAATGCTCTTCACCAGGCTCTGGGAGTCGGACAAGCTTTGCCAGAGTATGAAAGAACCGTCAAGGCATCTGATCGAAAGCGTAGGCGTGAAGGGTAAATGTCGCCAGTCCAATCCAACGACCATCTTCAGTCTGATCGTGTCGCATCATCCGAGCAGATTGATTAGTAGCTTCGATGAAGGAACCTCAGAGGCTACTGATAGTCAAGCGTCGACTAAACATCCTGAAAGACCTTCTTCACCCTTCATAGATTTAGAAGACTTGAGTCCATACCCTGCCTATTATGTCAGGTGGAATGAACCGTCTACGAAAGCCATGAATGAGCTGAAGAAGAAGTTGTGGGATGCTGCCGAGATTGGAGGAGTCTTCCCCGAGACGTTCGAGGCATATCAGAAGGATGTTAGGCTTATAGCTTTTCATTTCGGAAATTACCTTCATCGGCAAGGCGATGTGGCAGCAAATTCAAGTGCTGAACCGCGAAGTCTGGAAGGCGTCTGGCAATACTGTTGGGATCCTTAGGCTCGGTGACGGGTACATTTGCTTTGAGTTGCCCCTACATACATTTACATGAAATGTCTAACCCTCCTTTACGGGTTGCCCTTATACCGTTTCTGATGAGTATGTCTTGCGATTTTCAAACGGAGACGCTTTCGGACTATCTCCTGACGCAACGGTATGGCTTTGCGGGCCCTATCTTCTAAATTGGTATGCGGCCACTTCCAAAGAATATGCCCTAGGCCCATTTAAGACTGAACCTGAACGAGCCCCCCTCTGCATCCATGCCATATCATTCAACTCATCAGGAAGAGCCAACAAGACGCTCCACGAATGTTTGGCCCTGATTGGCCCCACGCTTAGGGTTCTCACAGGACTGGCTGATAAGGCAGGCGTTGATTTACGGGCTCACCCACTTCCCCGGTGCTGGCTATTACAGTTCATGATAGCATCTGGCATTTCACCGTGGTAGCATTGTGTACAGATTTGCAGGGGGGAAAACGGCTAGTAAGTCTCTGTTCCCATATTGCCTAGAGGGTGGTACTAAATACGTTTAGCGGTATGAAAGCACTTGCCTGACAATTTTGCCAGCAAGTGCCAAAGCACTGTATCAGCTTATCCAATTCTACAAAGCTTATTGCCAAGCATGCCAACGAAAACTGGTGGAAATGGGTGAATATGCTTATGTTAAGATTAGATTTAGTCCCCTGCAGAAAAGTAATCCCTAAGGCCGAGAATACAGTAAGATGGGTCTACGTTTCCCAGCAACTGTACTCCGCGGCATATTGGAGGGCATACACGGGGTGGACGTGGGCGTTCAGGCCGGGGTTCCTCACGAGGAGTCAATTCTTGTCGATTTGTATGCTCAGAGCTTTGTTGACTGTCTTTTCGTTTTCAAAGTTGTTTATTTTGATCAATTTGCCGTCGTTTGGACTCGGGGCTAAAGGCTCTTGAGTTGACTAGATCGGGTGGGCAAGGTGAGGTGTCTTATCTGTCTAAGTCGAGAAGTAGTTCGAGGGCGTGTCAGTCGCTTGTTTCTTACATTGAGGAATGTTTGATAGGAAATTGGAACTGCACATGTTCTGTATGCAACTGATGAACATATTCATGGCTTGGTAAGTGCAATACTCCAAATAAACAAGCACAGTAAGACTACCATGGGAATGGCATTCGTACATGTCCACGTTCATGGCAAGATAGATGTGAACCAACGAAGGACGAAGGAAGTATGAGGCGCTGCAATGAATGACCCATCAATGACATAAAACATACTAATACTCGGAGCATGGTCCTATGGTTCCCTCTCTTCGCGACCTGAGAGCGCATGCGTCCATCCAGTCGCGGAGGCCTGACGTTGTCATGTCAAAGATATCCATCTACCTTGAAATCATCCCACAACATCCTTGCTTGGCTCCGAAAAGCAGAGGCAGTGAAGATAACCGCGGAGATACGTTGAAATAGGTAGCAAGGGCCGTGGCTGGAACAAGATCGTCCGCCAAATCCGGTTTCGATGGGCACGTGCGCAGATAGTTCTTTCGCCAACCTTTGGCTTTCCCGGACGTGAAAGATGAATGGCGAGATTCGACTTAATCAACAGCCATTGAGATCATGGACTTTCTCATTCAGGATCATTCATGCTTGGACCCCCGGGAGTGGCTGGGTGGCTTGGGAGAGTGTCTGGAGCACTGGCACTATATGTTAGGATGAGTATGAGCCTATTGATACGCTCCAGAAGCATGGGCACGCACTTCTTTTCTCCGCAACGCAGGAAACTAAGAATTGTCTCTAGAGAGCATATATGTCCGAAAGTATCATAAGTAGCGACTCTAGTTAGACGGATTAGAAAAAGAAAGACTAAAAAGACGTGGCAGGCGTTACGTATGTATTCGCTTGCCTCGAGTCCGTCGGGGCGCAATCGATAGCAGCCGGCAAGACGCGATAGCGATAATCGTAATCAATCAATCAATCAATCAGTCGATCGATCTTCCTCCGGCCGTGTCACGTTGCCTCTGCTTCATCTCCTCCGATCTCCCTTTCCCTTGACGGTACTGACGCTCTGTTTTATTTTGCTTCCTCAGGAGTCGTCAGACACTCTTTGCGACCATCAATGAATTAACCGGGTCGTGCCAGTGGCCTGTTATCGCGACGATCTCCTTATCACCCCGGTCTCTCCCTGTTTCTCGGGTAAGGGCTCTCCTTCAGATCTTTCGCTCCTTATCCTGCTATGATCTGACCATCCACTGACAACAGAGCGCCGTCTTTCACCATCGGGGACATTTTCAATTCCCAGTCTAGACCTCCGATTAATCTGCCAGTCTTCCGGGCGAGGGCAATCAAGAGTTGGGAAAACATTCCATCTTTTCTCTCCCTTTTTGGACGTGGCTGGTCCTCGAGCCGCATTCCTCCAACCGTCAGATACAAACAACCCCGGACACGACGTGGATCTTGGGTCTTTCTTCTCTTCCTTGAGTTTGAAGTGCGTTCAATTCGGTCCTGTTAGGCCGGATTTCTAGTCAATTCCCCTTTCCTACCTTCCACAGTGGCTTCTTCGCTTCTGTTTCGGGCGTCGCCCATCGACCCGGCCCTCCGTCCTCCCTCGCCGTCCAACGATCCCAACTACAATCAGTCTTCCTCGGCGGAGAGCAACTCCAGGCAGTCGACAACGGACGCTGCCGCAGGTGCATCGTCGGCCTCTTCGCAAGCTTCCGGAACCGTACCCGAATTCAATTCCCTCGATAAATCGAACCATAGTCCCGGCAGCAGCGGCGGCTTCCCCAGCTCTCTAGGCCCGTCCTTGCCCGGTCTTTCGGCTTTGGCATCGGTCGCCTCTGCCCCTACATCGAATCTACGGTATGTCCTGTGGTAGTCGTGCACTGCGATACTTGTATCTTGCCGCGGTGGAAGAGGGTTCTGTCGGGGATTGTGGTATACTTTGCACGCGCGTATATGTATCGTGCATCCACAGTCGTGTCATGAACTAGAACTAGCCCCTTCCTTTCGATTCTCTACATCGAATCAACCTAAGATATTGGCGTTGCCAGCGAATCTCCAGCACTGACTTCTCTGGCTTACGCGTGCAGGGCGTCTAGCGGCAATGCGCATTCCAACATGGCCAATATGACCTATGCAACCTCGTCTCCTGCCGCCACGACCGGTGGACAGGGAAACAATCCGGTAAGTGAAGCGACGTGGCTGAAGACGCGATGCTTATCGTGGCTTATCTATCTTGCTTTTTTTCTTGCTTTTTTTTTTCTTTTTCTCTGGCGATGGTTTTTCCAATTCCGGCCGATCTGTTATCAGCCGGCTTGGCACCGGCCGCTCTTATCGCAGCCCGACAAATCTCTCATCTTATCAACCAGCGCCTTCCCTTTTCCTCCTCTCTATCTGTCTATCTATCGTATCATATCACTATCGGCTCTCTACCCCCGTCTCTCTCTCCTCCCTGCTCCCCATTCTCACTTCTCGCGATCCTCCCTCTTTTTCGCAATGGCGACTGCAATGGCTGACCAAAAACGGCCCCATTTACAGCCTGTGTGCCAAAATTGCGGCACCTCCACCACTCCTCTCTGGCGCAGAGACGAACTCGGCTCCGTTCTCTGCAACGCCTGCGGCCTGTTCTTGAAATTACACGGCAGGCCGCGCCCGATAAGCTTGAAGACTGATGTCATCAAAAGTCGCAATAGGGTTAAGACCGCTGGCCAGGGTCCAAAACGCAAGGTGAGTCCGGTGTGGAAATTTCTTTTGGGTGAATTCTGTGACGACGGTCGCTAACGTGTGTATGATGGCTTCAGTCCACCGGCACCGTCGATGCCAATGGCCTACCTACCTCAAGATCGGAAGCGGGTACTCCTCCGTTAGGCGGATCTCACGGATACCGTCGCGCGTCGCGCAAGGCATCGCCGGGTCATTCGGATCGCTCCAACTCACCGGTTCCGCGAACAGAAACCCCCGGCGCTTCGTCGATGCACCAACCCCATGCGCCGACGCAACACAATTCCAATATCGCTCCGCAGCATATGTTTGACAGTGTGACCCTTGGAGAGCATGGGCTCAGCGCGTCCAATGGCCTTCCAGCCACCCAGCTGCGCCAACCGTCTCCGACGGCAACTTCTGCCGAAGACCGCCATCTCGAGTCGCCCCAGACCTATGAGGGATTGCTCGCGGCAAACACGTCGCTCAAAACGCGTGTGAGCGAGTTGGAATTCATCAACGAACTTTTCCGAGGCCGGGTGACGGAACTCGAGCAGAGCAATGCCGCTGCGCGCCGATCCGAGATGATCGTTCGCGACTCGGAAGTGCGCCTCCGACGCTCGCTCGACGACTCTGAACGACGGGAAGATGAGCTGAAGCAACGCATAGCGGAAATGGAGCGCCAGATCTTCGACAACAACAACAGTCCAGGTGAACCTTTGGCTAAACGCATCAAACTGTCCGACGTGGTCGATCAACCGGCCGATTCGCCGAGCAAATCTCCCAAGAGTATCTAATGCCGATGGAATGTGTGAGCTGCGCCTGATTCGACAGTACCCAAAATTTCCCCCCAAAAAAAACTTGGCATCCGCTTCTGCTGAATTCTCTGGTCTTCCCTTGGCTTCATGATACCCTTTACGAGTCTGTCTCTTTTGGCTGGATGTATATCGGATCTCACTAATGTCTCTCTCCTTTCCGCTTTTACTCTACGTTCCCCCAATCAGCTCTTTTCATTTTACGCCCTACCTCGACTCAATTCAGCGTCGAGCTATTATTTTTCATTTCTATTCCGATGAGCGGGGGAAGATCGTCTTTGAGACAGCGATACGCGGAGCAACCAACCCCCCTATAAACCCGACGTGGGAGCGGTCTATATGTATGTCTGTGATCTATAATCTGTTTTATTCCACCATTACCATTATTATACTATTATTCCCATTTGAATTCTATCTCTGTGTGCTTGGTTATCTTATGATTGTTCCATATGAGGGTCTGTCCCGGGAATCCGACTTCAAGATGTGACAGGATCCCGATCTGAGGAGGACCGGGGGAGATGGGGCTGGGGCAGGCTACGTGGTTAATCGAGCGTGATTGATTTACCATTAGCTTGTCGTTGCCATCTGACGTTGCATGCGATATGCAAGTCGTGAGGAGAAACCCAGAACACTCGAAAAGTCTGCAGTTTGTCTTTGGAAACTGTCTATTGTCTATCGTCTATTTGCCGCAGTCCCATTACTCTCTCCCCTTCTGTTATTAATATCTTTTTTCTTGAATTTATACCATTCAACTGCCCCATTTGGCCTGTTCTGTCGTCTTTTAATCATTCTCGAGACCCAATTTACTTCAAGGGCGTGATTCTGACAGATGATGATCTCATGCACGTCCGACTTGAATTGGCCATTGATCGTCCTTGCAGTTATCTTATCATTATCTCTGAACCGAGGCTACCCTTTATATACTTTGCCGCCTTGGGTCAATCTTTCCATCCTCCTCACTCTGCTGATTCTGGTACTCGGTAATCCTTCCAGGTTTTGAGATCGTAGGTAGCCTTATCTGTTCGGATATTAACTACCCATGGTATTGCGTCATTTACATGTTTTGGTATCCTCAGTCGCTTCTGACATCTACTATCTTTATTCCTCATGATTCCTTCAAAGTTTTGTTTGGCATTGACCGTTAGAGACGGATGTACTACTTTGGGGCTACTCCTACCTTTACCTTCTTACAAATTGAACCTTTACTAGCAGGCTATATCGACAGTAATATTAGTAGGTAATGTTCAGAGTTAACTTAGTTCTAGACTCGAATTCCTTTTATCGATTCGCCCTTCATTGATCAATAGTTGTTACCTACAAGTTTGCATTCTCATGAGAACATTTCTTTCAATGATCCCGTCTACCTACCACCACCTCCTTAACAGGTATCCATTTATCAAACTCACCATGCACGAGTTTCCACTGATAGAACACTATCCATATTCCGCACTGCTCAGCAAGTTCCCTTAGATGATCAGCCTCCGGTTCACCATTATTATAATCTAGCCTTATAACCTTGAGTCTAGGTAGAGTGCCGGGCTTTTTCAAACGCACAAGGAAGCCCCTAAGCCAAGAGCTATGTCCTTCGTTGAGGCTCTGCCTTCCTCCGTGATAATAAAACCCGCCCATCTCCCAGATTAATGTCAGGCGTTTGAGGGTGGGGCTCTGCAGTAGACGGACGGCATTTTCTGGAGTCTCGTGGAAGAGATCCTGGCCAAATAAGCTCAGCTCCTCAAGGCAAGGGAACTGCGAAAAGCTCGGCATAACATGCTCCCCTTCAGCCGTGGGGAGAGACCCTATCGATATAGCCTTAAGAGACTTGGCTTGCGGGGCGAGAATCTCCAAGATAATGTCTGGGGTATTTCCTTCATGAGCGACGTCCAACAGATGTAAGTCGGCGCGTTCTAGACGGGCCGGCCATGAGAAGAGTCGTTTGATGATCTCAATAGGCCAAGTATAGCAACGCACTTGAAGACTCATGATGGGTGACGTCCTGTCCTTTCCCGCTGGTAGAGCACGCTCGAGGTCCTCTATTTCAGGGACAAATCCTCTCCAGATGGCCGCGCAGAATCCGTCCCAGATCGAGTTCATGACATTGAGATGTTTCAGCGTGGGGATATCAGAGGCGATCAACAACATATCCAAGTTATGGCATATGCGCAGGTCCAAATGGGTGAGCGGCATCTTCGTGAGCAAGGACATCAGAGTCCGGTGGTTCACCTTGCGCGGATTGAGCGGATAATTGAGGGTCAGGGTCCGCACGGATATCAGCAACCCTATCACAGCCACCGGTATTACCACCCTGTCGCTTGGGTTGTCATACCTGGATTCTTCATGGAAGGCCAATGATCGGAATAACCTGCGTACCGGGGGTGGGGGTACGGCTCTGGCTGATAGTCTGCGGCTTTCGAAGAAGATTTCCAAGGGCGCTTGGTTGTAGAGGACGCTCTGGGCGATCGCATGCCATCGCCAACAAACCCGCATCAGCTTGGCCCATTGACTGATGCAAGTCTGGCCTCGCACGATTGGTCCGCAGAATTCAAATATCCGGTAAAGTAGCTCATTGGGAAGTCTAGCTATAGACATATCTATATCTGGCTGCTCCCTAGATGAGCTGGGATTTTTGGACTGTGGTTGCTCACCAGATGAGCTAGGACTTTGGGGCTCTGGGCTACCCCAACGAAAGAGTCTGTCGAAGGTTTTCATTGGTAATGGTTTAGTATACCCCCCCCTCCTATTGTCGGAAATGGCGCATGCTTTATACAAAGGAGTACAAGGTCTGGTTGTTCCTAATCTAGTAGACTAGGGTATGGGGATCATTGAAAAGTGGGATATTCCGGGTTGCTCTAAATGGAGGTTCCATAGAAAATTATAACGGATTGATAGTGCTGTGCCATAACATAACTGATATCGGAACAGTCCCATTCCCAGCGAGTGCGATCAAACGGGTGCTCGGCTATCGACCACAAATTCACATTTTGAAGACTTGATAAGCTTGACAGATTGCACCGAACAATAGATCTTACTATCTAGATTGCTATGCTCGAGCCCGATTGCCCAGATAAACAGGGCTGTCAATTAGACAAGTCGGGCTGATCCTTATGCAATAAGAATGTTGTTCTGTCAGTGTGCAGTCGATTATCTTGGAAGTATCTGGATTTCTGACAATCGACCTCCCTGTGAACTTGAGTTCACTTGGACCATGCTAACTCCAAGGAAGCCTCGTTGATACTATCCTTCTAGGTCGATGAGGTTGGGCGTTTGTATGCTCCCGGCCTGCTCGCGAGCCCTAGGGGACAGCCTCCCATCGCGGACCTGGTTGAACAACGGCCAATCTTCACGCTTTTTCACATTGATGAGAAACTGATCACATTTCTGAAGATCACACTGTCGGTCTTATGAACTGAATAGTTAATTATGAGGCCCTGTGCAGCCAAGTTCCCAGGAAACTTCCTAAATGCTGTTTTCTACCACCCCTCTCTCGTCCGGCTCGGTCTCGTCCCCAGCGTGCTCTGCTTCTAGGGAGGCAAGGTATACCATCTAGAGGGCTAAAGAATCATATTGTTCGGCTACGGATTCCAGGTATACGCTCACTCACCGATTCTCGGTCAGTGTTTATGGGTATCGAAGGTTGGCAAAAAGAGAAGGTAAATGAAGCGATTGGAGAGCTCAAAGCTTTGAGACGGTTTGATGGGGACTATATTCAGAATGGAACAAGGGTCATGATGCCGGATGAAGGTATTAAATATGGGAACAACGTTCCTAACACAAACATTCCTACTGGGACGGACGACGATCGCGGAGACGAGGGCTTACTCGAAGGAAAGCCCAAGTCAGTGCGTTCTGTCATTGATAGGGCTTTGATGATGACGACTTTACGGGCCCACATCGTCTTCGGTACTCCCTGCCTCGGCAAATCCTGCGCATAGATATCCATGCGGAGGTAAGGGAGAGAAATGGGAGGCCTGCCCGGCTTTTTCAACCCAATTGAGGAGGATCTCATGGAAGGAGTCCCTGTTGATTGTTTCAGGAGCTTTCAGCTCGCATCCCAGTAGGGAAGATGATTAGTATACATCGGTGTAGAAATCTGCAGGCCAAGGCCCTGGATAAACGTCGACGAATGGCGGCACCTGCGGAAAAGATATTCACTGAATTGACGTATATCAGTCGATCGATTGGTTATATCTATGTGAAACTGGAGGAGGCCAGTTCGTGGGTTTTCCAGGTGTCTCCATGTGGACAGCGATGATCTTGTTTCTATTAGTAGAAACGTGCAGATACCTCATCTCATGCACCGGTAGCACTCCGTATGCCGCGCAAATATACAAAACAGTAAGTCCATTCGAGGACGAATGTTGTTTCTGTAGTGGCTCCTCGAGAATGTCCACTGGACCCTGGGGTGACCCCTGGCTATCTTACAAGCAAAGACGATGTCAATCATTCAGGGGCCTCGACTCGTAAGAACTTAAGCTCCGGTGGAGCCACACGGCTCACCGCCGTGGCGGTGCGGTATCATCGGGTATCGTACCGGTTCTGCAGACCCTGACAGCAGGGCAGAGAGTGGCAGGCTCGTGTACGGTCGTGTACGGTAACGTAACCGGGGATTCTGTGCTGGCGGAAAGTTGCCTGCCTGGACCTTCTGGCCTTTTGCGTGTCCCTTCCCGGCTCCCGCTGCTCTCCTCGTTCCTCTGCTTCTGCTCCTCCCCAGCAATGCCTTGAATTCCCTCCCTCCCGTCGTGTGCTATCTTTCTTTAATTTCATCCAATCTTCTATTCCTCTTAGTCTTTGCGCTTTTGCATTCTCTCCTTCTTTAATACGTCTTTAATTGTATTATTCTCTTCTTTCCCTTCACTTCCGATGAGACGACCTGTATTTGCCTCCGCGTTCTTGCAATAGCTTCTTTCCCCCCAGATTTCTTGAACCATGCCGAAAAACCGACCCGCCACGTCGGGATACGCCCGTCTGGCTCAGGAAGAAGAAGATAGATCCCATGATGTGTACGACTATTCAGATGACGATGAACTTAACCAACCCGCCGACACGATATCCGAATCCGCCCCCCGATATGCGCCAATCTCATCCCGATCCCAAATGCAGGCCTCGTCGCTTGCCTCGCCCCCGGAACCTCGACGGAGACCCAGCGGACATTACCGACGAGGCCGGAGAAACTCCGGCGTAGACATCAAGGCCATCAATGCGCGCCTGGAGCGGTGGGCCGAGGAAATCGCCTCCAAGTTCAAGATCAACAAGGTCAAAGGGAAGACTCTGGAGGAGGAGAAATTGGAGATCTACCATTCCGTCTTCCAGGCCCCCGACGGGGTCCGGCCCGTCACCGCCGAAACGCTGGAGTCAGACGAAGTGGAAGGGGCGCAACGTCGGGCCCGTGACGAATTTGAGGAAGTGGTGGAGGGCGTCCGCATTGCCATTGAGATGGGCGTTCACCCTCGCATGATCTCGCAAGGTAGCTCCGGTAGTTACTTTGCGCGCAATGCTGAGGGAAAGGTCGTGGGTGTGTTCAAACCCAAAGACGAGGAACCCTACGCATCCCGCAATCCCAAATGGACCAAATGGATTCACCGGAATCTCTTCCCTTGCTTCTTCGGGCGTGCCTGCTTGATCCCCAATCTGTCTTATGTTTCCGAAGCGGCCGCTTATGTTCTCGACTCGCGCCTACGCACCAACCTCGTCCCGTATACCGACATCGTGTGGCTGTCTTCGAAATCATTCTACTACGACTTTTGGGATCGGAGAAAGGCATGGATGGGCAAGAAACCGCTCCCACACAAGGCAGGTAGTTTCCAGGTTTTCTTAAAGGGTTACAAGGATGCAAACCTGTTCCTGCGTGATCACCCCTGGCCGGATCAGGCGAATACTGGATTCCGCGCAGAGGACGCGCCTAAACGCAAAAAGCGCCCTTGGAATGAAGCTTGCCGACCTTCCGGTGTTCATTCAGACGACGAGGAGGAAGATGAGGAGGTGCATGTTCCCGGGCAAGCCCCCTCGCCGCGGGAGGAGAGCCGCGAGCGACGGTTCTACTGGACTGAAGGTCTTAAACAATCTTTCAGGGAGGAGCTGGAGAAACTGGTCATTCTGGATTACATCATGCGGAACACAGACCGTGGGCTAGACAATTGGATGATCAAGATCGATTGGAACACGGAGGAAGTATCCATTGTGGCCGATCCGCCGCAACCCAACGGGGCTCAGCAGGAGGACGACGATCATCTCCCTCCCGCACGACCGATCTCAGTTAACTCCGACAAGCCATCCACCGCTTCATATCCATACAAGAGGCACGAGACAATGGTTGCCGTCAGTCGGTCTGGAACCCCATTGAACGCACAGGAACCACAGGCGTCCGTTCAGATTGGAGCCATTGATAACAGTCTGTCATGGCCGTGGAAACACCCGGATGCCGTAAGTTTTCTATTCAATTGTCGTAGTTGAACATGATGCTGATTTTTACCCAGTGGCGAAGCTTTCCTTTTGGTTGGCTGTTCCTCCCTGTTTCTTTAATAGGACAGCCCTTCTCCCAAAGAACGAGAGATCACTTTCTCCCACTCCTCACGTCAACAGCGTGGTGGAGTGGCACGCAGATGGCCCTCCGACGGGTGTTCTCGCAGGACGACGACTTTAAGGAGAGTATGTTCGCCAGGCAGATCGCGGTGATGAAGGGCCAAGCATGGAATGTTGTCGAGACGTTGAAGCACTCCGACCACGGTCCGTTGGAGCTCACTAGACGTACTCGAGTCTGTGTCTGGGACGATTTAGTGGATGTTCCGGTTGCCATTCCTCTACGTGGACCGTCCACGGAGGCTCAACGACGCAAAGTCCGGGCCTACGACCGTTACGACAGTTATGACCCCGACAACGAGGAAATGGACATTGGTGCGGCCATGTCTCTGGGCACGGGTCCGGAGAATGACCTTCTAGGATTGGGATCCTCTCCAAACGAACTTCCCAATCCCAACCGGTTCGAGCTCTCCCGGAGCCGTCACTCCCGTGACTTTGACACGCCCCGGGCTCAGAATGGTAGCCCTGCTACGCTAAATGACTATGGCTTCGGCCGACGAAACATCGACGACTTCGGCGACGATCGGGGCTTGGATCACAGCTGGGCCACCCTCCCTCCTCGGCCGGGTAAGAAGCATCAGAAGCATAGTTCGATGTCTTCGAACGGGCGCAGTGCAGCGCATCTGATTTGGAGTAGCGATGACTTGGAAGGCGATTTGGGATATGCAGCTGCCGAGGGAATGGAAGGAAACCAACGCAAAGTCATCGTGGAGCGAATTGAAGCTGTCAAGAGCAAAAACCCTGTTTTCACCTGGTGCTAGGCACCCATCTTGTTTCCTACGATTCCTATTCTTTCCCATTTTACCACTTTTTCTTCTTCCCCTTCTATTTCTTGTTCAACTACCTACTTTACTTGTCGTCATGACCGTCATCTTCCACTTTTAGCGTGTTATGGGCAGAACTGGCATGAGGAATCGGTTTGCGATGTCGCATGATTTGCGGCCTTTTTTTTTGGATGGGAAAATTTCACCCTGATGTTGTATATAGACGACAGACTTGTTGCTGGTCTCACTACTAATTCTTCTATTGACTTTGAGATACACAAAAGAGAGAGGGACCAGCATGCAAATAGAGAGAGATACATTTAATCGCGCAATTCCCAGTAACTGAGGTCCTCGTGACCCTTCGAGGGCTTGCTTTGATAAGCCGATCTTATCGGGGCTTGGCATGCGACAATCATCGGCGAGGCAGAAACCCTTCGAGCAGCTCCCTCTCTCACTCTCATTCTCTTCCCTTCCCCTCTCTCTCTCTCTACTCCTCTCCTTCCTCTCTTTCTCTCCTTCGTCTCTCTACAACCAAGTGCCTGCATTCGACAGCGTCGATCGCTTGCGCGTGGGTCCCGCGATGGAAGGGCTGTAACGACTCTCTTATCGCTCACTTTCCTTTCGCATTGCTTAGACCTCGGCCACTCCTCACCCTTGAGTGACCTTCGCAACACTCCACGCTCAAGAATCTCGCCTCGACCAGTCACCTTTATACAAAATCTATATCCTCTCTGTCGTGCAACTCTCACTTTAAACTTAATCTCTTAATCACGATTCATACCTCGCAAACCTTTCATCCCGCATACATTGTCTCGGATACCCGCATCTGCATGAGAACGGAAACAGACAACCATGGCATCTCATGCTGCTATGCTCTTGGACCCAAGAGCCTACAGAAAACAAATTCAGAAAAATGGTAACGACCCGGAATCCCCAGCTGGAACACCAGATTTGGACAGCGACCCTAGTTTAGAGGCCCAGGATGAATCCTCTCCCTTGCCCCCCTCACCTAGGCGCTGCCCCTCGCCCCCGGAAGATCCTATGTTCTTGGATGACACAGACTCACTGATCGACACCGCAGACCGGTCGGAGTCCGGAAAATCATCGCAGAATAATACCCGTTCCCCTACCGCGCCCGCCGGCACCGCCTCCGCGGCGCAACGATTCCTCAGTCCGCAACGTCGTGGCCGGACTTCCGTCAAGTCGAGTCCTAGGTCGAGTTCCCAGCTCCAGTCGTTCGAGTCGCATACCGACAGTGCAATTTCCTCGCCGCAGCCCTCCGAGAAAGCAGAACCTAAAGTGGATTTCACCTTTACGAGCGCGCAGGGCGACGATGAACATGATGCGAAGCGCGGCTGTGATCAGCTCGACACCGGGGCGGACCTGCGCCATGGTAACTTAATTGAGGATATGTATGGGGTGGAGAGGCGAGCCAACCCGCCTTACAAGAAGATCAAAATGAAGGACGTGGAAGATGGCCCGCTCAAGAAGGGGAATTTTGCCGCCGCTGGGGACAGCGGGTTGGGCAAATGGATGAAGGAGGAACATTCAACACCAGAAGCATCTCTTCCGGTGACCCCAGATGTTGTCGATTTGACCCTTGGTAAGCTACAACATATTGCTACAAGACAAGACAAAGGTGATTTGCTAATGCTATCTAGATGCCCCAGCTGCAGCCACCAGCGATGACGATCTGCAAGTCACCGGCTCGAACAACCTTAGTATCCAAAGGGTCTGCTATGGAAAGATTGAAAATGCAATGATTCAAGCCATTATGGTTCCGAAACCTGCTGGCGGAACGATCTTCGGTGATACAAATTGGCCGTCAATGAAATTAGGGGTACACCGTATCGCAACTCAGGAAAACATTCGCATCGACGTCTCGGATCCCCATGGCAACATTTTTGGAGCTGTCGATACGAGGACCGCCTCTGCGATAGCTCCGCTTCTTGATTCGCCGGGTTTGAAGGTAGACATCACCGCACGATTGGACTATCGGCAGCGAAAACCGAACGAATGGCCCGGGGAATGTTGTTCAGAGTTTTACCGGGCCTCGATTAACTTATACGGCCTGAGAAAGGATGCAGAGCTCGTCGGAAATCACCTGGGACAGCGCAATGTTTGGCTTGGCACCCCGTTCAGCGTGGAACAAGGAGTGCCGGTGTTCAACCCACATGCTGAGAAAAGACGCGCCCAGGCCGGCCTCTTGCCGGCAGCCGCTGCTCGAGGCCGACCCGGTGTCAGTTACGAAGTACGGTCGGCGGAGGAAGTGAACAATGCAGTGATGAAGATGTTTGATCAACTTCAGAGTGCTGAGAACGTCCCTGAGCTGGACACTCCATCTCTTCTGAAAACGCCTCTGCTCCGGCATCAAAAGCAGGCCCTCTGGTTCATGACCGAGAAAGAGAAGCCGCGCAAGTTTGGGCCCAAGGAAAAGGACAACAATTCTCTTTGGAGAATCGAGTACTCCGCCAGCGGCAAGCAGAAATACCGCGAGATTATCAGCGGCATCACGATGGATGAAGAGCCCCCGCAAACCCTGGGCGGGCTCTTAGCAGATATGATGGGTCTTGGTAAGACACTGAGCATACTCTCTCTTGTCGTGTCCTCCTTGGAGGAGGCATGTAACTGGGCGCCATTGCCTCCACCCACGGACATGGTGAAAGATAATCCAGGAATTCGCAACAGTAAAACCACGCTGCTCGTGGTTCCATTAACTGCGGTGAACAATTGGGTCCTGCAGATCAAGGATCATCTGAAGACGGGAGCCGTTTCCTACTACGTGTTCCACGGCTCGGGGCGCACTAATAACGTTGAAGAATTATCGCAGTATGACTTGGTGATCACAACCTACAGTATCGTGCTCAGCGAACTGTCCGGCAGGGGTGCAAAGCGGGGTGTGAGCCCTCTGACAAAGATGAACATGTTTCGAATCGTCCTGGACGAAGCGCACACCATCCGAGAGCAGACGGCCGCACAGACCCAAGCGATTTTCAAGCTCAACTCGCAGCGCAAGTGGTCTGTCACCGGAACGCCGATCCAAAATCGGCTCGAGGATCTCCTCTCTGTGACCAAATTCCTTGGGCTCTTCCCGTACAACGACCGGACCAACTTCGGAATGCACATTCTCAGTCGGTTTAAGACTGGTGATGCCACCGTTCTGGCTAGCTTGCGTGTGCTCGTGGACTCATTCACGCTTCGTCGGGTCAAGGACAAGATCGATATTCCCGCCAGAGAAGATCGGATCGTGTTCTTGGAGTTCTCCGACAAGGAAAGGCAATTGCATGATTTCTTCCGCAACGAGTCTAACGTGATGATGAAAGTAATCGCCGGCGAAGACCAGAAGATGAAGGGCCGCATGTACCATCACATCCTGAAAGCGATGATGATCCTGCGACAAATTAGCGCTCACGGCAAGGAGCTACTCGACGCCGCTGACCGAGAACGGATCAAGGGATTGAGCGTCCAAGATGCTATCAACCTTGAAGAGGGCGGGGATAATGATACCGCCGAAGTCTCCGACAAGAAGGCGTACGAGATGTTCGTCCTGATGCAGGAATCTTCGGGGGACGCGTGTGCCACGTGCAATAGGCGCTTGGAGGAACCGAGTTCCGATTCTGGCCCTGTCAACCGGCAAACTCCCATTGCCGTCGTACTTCCTTGTTATGACGTGCTTTGCCCTGATTGCTTTTCCGGCTGGAAACACGCTTTCGACAGTCGAAGCAACTCACTGCTGCCGGATATCAAATGCCAAGTGTGCGAAGGGTGGATCCCCGCATCCTACTCCTACATCACCGTTGGGGGGCTGCAAGATCATTTGATTGAGCAAGTCAAAGCCAAGCAAAGTCGACGACAGTCGAAGGTTCTTGGAGACTACGAAGGCCCACACACCAAGACGATAGCTCTTGTTGAGCAGCTTCAAGCCACAGCTGAAGAGAGTCGGAAATTGGGAGATGGGGAACCGCCTTTGAAGAGCGTGGTGTTCTCCGCATGGACATCGCACCTGGATCTGATCGAGATTGCCTTGAAAGACAACAACATCACGGGTTTTGCACGGCTGGATGGCACCATGACGCTGGCGGCTCGTGGAAAAGCCCTCAAGGAGTTTCATAGCAACAACCGGATCACCGTGCTTCTCGCCACTATCGGTGCTGGCGGTGTAGGGCTCAATTTGACGGCGGCTTCCAAAGTGTATATTATGGAGCCGCAGTATAACCCGGCGGCGGTGGCGCAGGCCGTGGATCGCGTCCACCGAATCGGGCAGACGCGTGAGGTGACCACGGTGCAGTTCATCATAAAGGACAGCATTGAAGAGAAGATCTTCGAGCTGGCCAAGAAGAAGCAGCAGTTGGCCGATCTGAGCATGAACCGCGGCAAACTCGACAAGAAGGAAGTCCAGGAGCAACGAATGAAGGATTATCGGGGATTATTCAAATGATCTCCGTTTCTGTGGTCCTCTGCTCTTTTACTTCTATTCGATCTCTCTCATCTCCTTTTACGCATGCAACCTTTGTTTTCTGGGTGATAAATATTCACGGACACTGATTTGGGACAAAATTACGGTTGATATTTGATACCCTTCTACGGCTCGGGCGTTTTACTTTATATTCTATTCTATTTTCTACTTATTGGTGTTTTGCGATTTGGGTTGAAGATTTGGAGACAGCTGATACAGTACACCGTTGGAGCTTATTACTCGTACACTTGCAGATCTAGACAGGATACTAAGGACGCAAGTCCATTGAATACAGAAAGACCTCTTTTCTTTGTTCACATCATCCACAGACCAGCCATAGATTAAGTAGACCACCACCACTCAGATCAAGATCAAGATCAACAAGACCAACCAAACCCCCAACCCAAACCAAAGAAAACCACCCTCACGAGTATGATCCCACTCACAACGACCGATCCCCATAAACCCCCCTCTCCACAGCCCCCAACACCCCCTCCAACCGTTTCCTCAACCGTCCCAACTCCCTCATCCTCTCCTCCCTCTCCTCCTCCACCCCCCTCAACTCCTTCTCCAACTCCTTAATCCTCCTCTCCTGCTGCTCCTCACTCGAATCGATCCCCGGCAGCACGGAGATCAAGTACTCGATCTGCTGCTCCTTGATGACGAGGTCGCGCGCCAACTCCCTTTGCCGACTCGCAAATACCCGCGGCGCGTCGGCCGCTGGCGGAAGGTTCGGGTCTCCTAGTCCAGTGCCGGGCTCTGCGTCGCCGCCTGGTTGTGTGGGGTGCGATGGTGGTGGGGAGGCTTGGGCGCCGGCTGGTGCGCCGGCTGGTGCTGGTGGGAGGGACGAGTTCTTGGGGATTCGTGCGAGGGCTGGCGCTGCGGTACTGATTCCGGGGGGTGGGATTGCGGGCGAGTTGTCGTGGTAGGTTGTTAGGTAGCCTAGGGTGGCGTAGAATTGGGTTGCTAGCTTTGGTTTTGTTAGTTGTTTAGCTAACTGGTTGGTTGGTTGGTTGGTTGGATGGTGGGTAGGGTAGGTAGGTATGATGTTGGAGGGAATGGGGGAGACGAACTTGGTCCAGACAGGTCTGGAGTTGGGTGAGGATATCTGCCATTATGGGTTGTGGTGAAGATGGGCAGAGTGGGAGTTGGAGGAGAGGAGAAGAAAGGAAGAAAGAAAGAAGGATGACGCTGATAGAGAGAGAAAGGCTAGATCGATCGATAAGATTAGCTCCTCGTTTCTCCGACTTTTTTACTTCCCCGACAACGGCAAAACGGACAAACACGAACACATTCAAATTCACATTCACATACACCTACACCAAGAACAAGCGCAATGCTATGACATGTCATGAAATTATAAAATGAATCGCCTACCCACTCGTCCTATCTCCTTCTTCTCCTCGCCCTCCCTCCTCCTCCCCCGCAACCTGAACCTGAACCGCCGCCGCCTCAACACCTTCACATCGCGACTCTTCAAGCTCCCACCACAACCACTCCAACCACCCAGTTCCTCACACCACAACCTGCCCACCTTCCTCGCGCACGCCTCCCGCAACAACATCCCCCAAACAACAACCACCTACATCGGCACCCACTACGAATACACCGTCCAACACGCCCTCCGCGCCTCCTCCTTCCACCTCCACCGCACAGGCGGGCGCTCCGACTCGGGCATCGACCTCCTCGGCACATGGCACCTACCAGGCCACGAGCACCCGCTGCGGGTTCTGGTACAATGCAAAGCGATGAAGACGAAGCTAGGTCCGAACCTAGTGCGTGAGCTCGAAGGCACACTACGACGCCATGCGCCGGCGGGGTGGCGCACGGGAAGCCAGGTCGGTGTGTTAGTTAGCACGAGGGAGGCGACGAAGGGGGTTCGAGATGCGCTAAGCAGGAGCGAGCATCCGGTGCTTTGGATGATGGTTGATTATACGGGGGTGTTGAGGCAGGTTCTTTGGAATGGGAGGGTCGAGAGGTTGGGTGTTGCTGGGGGGTTGGACGTGGAGATGAGGTATTCTTCTCCTTCTCCTGCGGCCGAGTCTTCCGAGGGGTCTATGGATACAGGCGAGGGGGACGGTGAGTTGAAGAAAGAGGTGGTTTTGACGTGGGACGGGGAGGAGATTGAACATATGGATTCGGTGGAGGAGAGGATGGCACGGTTGGAGGCGCAGTGGATGGCCGTTTGGGGGTTGGATCGGACTGGCGATGCGAGGTATACGCGGTCGGATGTGCTCGAGGCCATTGAGCAGCTGTATCCGGCGGAGAAGCCGCTTCTCTACGGGAAAGGGGGCTGCTGTTTGCTGTCGGGGGAGGAGAGGGCGAAGGTGCGCCAGCTGTTGGAGTCGAGGGCATGGCCTGTCTGATTTAGGCGCATGTATCCTCCAACTACGGGGTACAGTTTCCTCCTCCCCGTCTTGTATCATATGTTATCATAGTGTATAAACTGTATAGTAATCCGTTTCAGATAAGGGTATATTATGTAGACAATGAAGCTTTGCAAAGAAAAATCGTAGCGTCGTGAACCTTCAACGCCGAAAAGGAAGAGTGGAAAAGCAAGCAATCAACGGACTACCCCTGCATGGTCGACCAGAAGTAATTCGAGTAGAAGAAACGCGAGAACTTCGGATCGATGTTGACAACGTGCACGTCGCCCTTGCGGCTGTTGCGAATGACCGCCTTGTTGAAAGTGCCCGCCTTGTCGGCCTCGATATCCACTCCAAGCGACCGGTAGATTTTCAATCGCAGACTGTCCATCAGATTAGCATCCTCAAATCAAAACTCCAAATCAACCCATAATCAAGACAGGGGAAACCCACATCGTCGCATCATCCATCTCTCTCTCCCTCCTCGTCCCCTCGTCGCCCTCCAACCCCTGGGCCTCCAGATCCGCCAACCGCTCTTTCAGCATCTCCAGCTCGCTCTCCAGCCTCTCGCTCTCGATCTCCAGCTCCGTGGCGGCCTTCGCGATGCGAAACTTCTTCGTGTCCAGCTCGACCATCTCGGCGGCGTGTTTGCCGGCGTCGTGCGCCGCCACGGCCTCCTCATGTTGCGCGTTCAGGGAGTGCAGGTGACGCGACAGTTTCTTCATGGAGGATTCGGCTTCGCGCATGCGCAGGTCGCGCGACTGCTGGAGGGTGGCGAGGGAGTCATTAATGCGCGTGACGGCTTGTTTGTCGGGGTGGATGTTGAAGTTGCCGATTGTGTGGTGGATCAGCTATTGTTGTTAGTTAGTTGATCTATCTGGGGGTAGGGGGGAGGAGGGGGGGATAATACCGTGGCGGGACTTTCGTCGAGAAGCATTCTGACCGAGGGAGATTGAGATTTATGACTGATTCCTAGTAAACGTGGGGATAGACGATTCTTGTGGTGATGATGTAGACAGGAAGCATCCGAGAATGTTGACACTTTCGTTGGGGGAGCAACTGCCACAGCGCCACAGTTTGGGTGCACCGCCACTGCGTGACGAAAGAATCCAGGCGACCATCATCGCCGGTCATTCCTCTCCATCATCGAGTCGATTGAGCGATCTTTGTATCTCCGGAGCTGTCCTTCTTGACGTTTTGTTTTACTGCTATACATATACTACCTACGACCATGGGCTCGAATCTACCCTGTATGTAATCCCCCTCGATGTGTTTATGTTTACCATGCTAACTAACCGCCTTCTAGATGCCGCCGACGCTGAGAGGTGTGTGACTTCACCGTTATTCCCCGAAAACCCACTGACTTGACTATGCTCTAGTCCCCTAAAGCCAGCCGAGCTGCAGGTGCTCCGATCGCAGTACGAGAAAGAAGGCGACTACGTCGGCATCCAGACGAAATTCAACTATGCCTGGGTATGAGCATGATCCAATTCTCCCGACCCGTATGCGTCGGCAACTCTAACACTCTTTTCTGTCAAGGGCTTGATAAAATCCAATGCCCGTCCCGAACAGCAAGAAGGCGTCCGTCTACTATCAGAGATCTTCCGCGCGGCCCCCGAGCGACGACGAGAATGTCTATACTACCTGGCCCTCGGGAACTACAAGCTTGGCAACTACGGCGAGGCGCGACGATACAATGACCTGCTGTTGGAGAAAGAGCCGGCCAACCTCCAGGCGGCGAGCCTGGGAACTCTGATCGAGGAGAAGGTGTCCAAGGAGGGACTGCTGGGCATTGCGATCGTGGGCGGGTTGGCTCTGGCGGCGGGTGTCGTTGGGGGTGTGGTGTTGCGGGGAGCGAAGAGACGGTAAATGACAGGATCTGAAGGAAGTGCTGAAGGAAGTGCAGGCACATAATTTGCTGAGATGTACATAGGTAGGATGGATCCGGGCCTGGGTTACTGCGGTTTGCTCTTGCTATTGATTGTTATTGTTATGGTTTTGATACTGGGATGAAATGATTGTTTTGCATGTGATGGCGTTCTGTTGTCCATGACTTTGAGATTTAGCAGATGTGAATATTCAGTCCAGGATGTATGGTGTATGTTTGATGATCAACTTGAAGTGATTGAGACATCCAGACGGAGACTTGGTGAATTGGAAGTTGGTGACTGATCTCTCAGGCACGCCACTCGCTAACGTCATCCTCCACCTTCGCCTTTCCTCTTCGTTGACTCCGTTCCATTGTTTCCCCGATCTCCTCACTCTTCACCTCTACTTTCCTTCTACTAACCCCTGAAACAATGAATGCCCGTTAGTTTGATGGAATACCCCGTCAACCTTTCAGTACATGCGGGCCCGAAACCAAGAATGACGCTGAGTTTCGTCAGGGAACCAAAACCTCGCATATCTCCAGCCCATAGGTCCAAGTCCGTTTTTAGATAAATAGTCTCTCGATTTGTTTGATACCCGACCTTCTCGATACACAGAATCATTTTCAGTTGACTCGGTTTTTATCTTTCTTGGTTTATCAACACCAACCACTTATCTACTTCAGTCACTATGGACGCGGGGGATCGGATGTACTGCCATGCCTGTAGCGGGGTCTGGCTACGGAATGAGCGCGGACTGACGTGTCCGACCTGTCAATCTGAATTCACCGAGATTGTATGTTTTCCATGCCCGTGAGATGCACCGTGGTCGCTGACTCCATAGATTGAAATCCCCCCTGACACCGAAGCCCCCGACCCTCCTGAAGAAGCGCCCGAAGACCGATTCACGCCGCCCGTGAACCCGTTCGCAAACCATAATCCCTGGGCCTCCACCGGCGTTGACGACTTTCAGGATCGATTCGCCGGCGGCAACAGAGGCACCGGAAATGATTCAGGAAATGGCTTCTCTCATCACACCTATCGCTCGCCCGACGGTCGGTTCACCTTCTCTAGCACGACGTACTCTTCCGGGCACCCTCGACGACGGTCAACCGACCCGCAGGGCAATATGCAGAATGATCCGCTGATGCCGATGATGCGGGGTTTGGACACGGTCTTCAATCGACTGTATCAGCAGACGGATCCTCATCGCCCCGCGGGCCAGCAGCCGTGGGGAGAACCACGGAGACCGTGGCACCACCACGATGAGGATGCTAACGAGCATGATTTTGGAGGATGGGGACAGGGTCCCGAGCCGGCGGGACTGGAGGGACAGCGGAGAGCGCCCGGCGCAGCGTACGACGGGTCCTTTGATTACGGTCTACGGTATGGAGGCGGCTCGGACTTTCATGACGATGGACTGCATCCTCGCGATGCGGACGGTCCGCAGCCGATGGCTACTCCTTTGCGTAGCTTGGGCGAGTGCGTTTCCTCTTTTTTCCCTTGCGAGCTGTACGTGGCTAATTGTGGCAGTATCTTGGAACTTTTTCGCAACGATCTCGGTGGTGGAATCAACCAGACTGGCAACGGCGGGTTCCGGGTCATGACTGGTCCCAACCCCCTGGCGATGCTTTCGGCGCTGTTGAACCTCGAACGAAACGGGGATGCGGTGTATTCGCAGGAAGAGCTGGACCGCGTGATCTCGGAGCTCATCGACCGAAATGGCGATCACACCGCCGCCCCGCCAGCCTCGCAGAATGATATCCGGTCTTTACCGAAGAAGAAGGTAGACCAGGAGATGCTGGGGAACGAGGGTAAGGCGGAATGTTCGATCTGCATGGACCCGGTGGAGATGGGCACGGAGGTGACGGTGCTGCCGTGCAAGCACTGGTTTCACTTCGGCTGTATCGAGATGTGGTTGAACCAGCATAACACGTGTCCTCATTGTCGACGGGGCATCGATGCTCCTGCACAGTAAGTCGACGGCGATCACGACACGAAAAGACCAGTGCTAAGTAGAGCAGAAATGAGAGAAGCGAAGGTACTAGCGACAACCCCGTGGTGATTGACAGCAGCCCTGAGACGTCTCGTCGGAGCAGTGCTGTGCCCGAACACAGCGGGCAGCCGGCAGGATGGGGCAGGAACAGCGCCGAGGGCGAGACTGAGCGACGAAACAGTCGAGATCAAGGGACGGGCGGAGGATTGACCGGATGGATGCGAAGCCGATTCGGAGGGGGGAATTAGTTGTGAGGAAACTGGACTGAGTACCCCGTATGTAGACATGATGAACGCGTTGACTTAATGCAGTATGCCAATGGAGAGAGATTCTATACTCCTTCACCTCTTCTACTCGGTAGATTCCCTTGATAAAAAGCGACAGCAGATCAAAAACAGATCAAGATAAGAAAGACTCCACCTTCTCCAACTCCACTTTGCGCCCTACAATTGACTTCCCCTCCCCCTCTTTTCTACTTCCTTTCATATCCCTCTACTTATTCCTCTCCTATCTTTCATTCGTATCATATTATTCTATATCCTATTTATATATCACATCTCCACAAGAACAGTGAATTATCAAAAATGAAAACCCTCTACAAAAACGGCCTCATCGTCAGCGACTCCGCAGCGGAGGATACCTTCTGCACCTGCATGCTCGTCCAGGATGATCGGATCGCGTATACCGGAAACGATGTTCCTGAGGTGGATGGTGATTTCGAGGTGGTTGATTTACAGGGGAGGAGGGTTTTGCCGGGGTTTATTGATGGGTATGTTTCCTTCACCTATATTGTTTCATCTATATTGTTTTCTTACGGGGGGTGAGGTGGGGTGGATGGTTGTGTATACATGCATACTTGTACATGGAGTTTTGCTATTGTACATCCGGAATGGAGTTCATATCTTCATGTTCATGTCGACGCGCATAATCCCAATTCGTTCAACCTACCACAGAAGAAAAGCTGACCCAAAAATCAAAAGACACATGCACCTCCTCCTCTTCGGCTCCTCGCTCTCAAAACTAGATCTCTCACCATGCACCTCCCTCTCAACAATCCGCTCCACAATCCGAACCTACGCCCAAGCGAACCCACATCTCCCCCGCCTCTTCTGCCGCGGCTGGATGCATTCCATGACCGACGGCCTCGCATTAGCCTCAATGCTCGACGACCTCGACCCGCGCCCCATCTTCATCGACTCGAAGGACCTGCACTCCGCGTGGTGCAACACCCCTGCATTGCGGGAACTCGGCGTCCAGGATCTTCCAGACCCTGCGGGCGGGGTTATTCATCGTGACCAGGACGGACAGGCATCCGGGTTGTTGAGCGAGGCTGCGGCGGTTAATATTGTCTGGCCACATGTGGCGAAGGTTGCGAGTAGGGAGGAGAAGATTGGGTTTGTGAGGAATGCGGTCACGGCGTATAATGGGGCCGGGTATACGGGTGTCGTGGAGATGGCGACGGATGAGAATTTGTGGGAGACGGTTTTGGCGTTTCAGGAGGAGGAAGAAAAAGAAGCCAAGGGGGTGACGCTGCGTATCGCGTCGCATTGGATTATTCTCCCGAATGCAGACGAGTCGAAGGTTCTGGCGCAAGTGGACCGCGCGATCGAGTTGCATGCGCGGTATAACCTGACAACAAGTCCCGGGTTGCGCATCGCGGGTATCAAAGTGATCTGCGACGGGGTGGTGGATGCGTGCACGGCGGCCCTGACGGAGCCGTATGCCAGCACTGGCGCGAACTGCGATCCGCTTTGGGACGCCGCGATGCTGGAGAAGGTGGTTCGGAAGGCAGACGCGGCGGGGTTGCAGTGCGCGCTACACGCTATCGGCGATGCGACGGTGAAGATGGCCGTCAATGTACTGGAGCGGGTTGGCACGAGGGGTCGGCGCCATCGCATCGAGCATCTGGAAGTGACGGCGGCCGAGGACGCGAAGCGGCTGGGCGAATTGGGGATCACGGCGTCGGTGCAGCCGGTTCACGCGGACCCGGCGATCGTGCGGGCGTGGCCGAAGCTGTTGGGCAAGGAGCGCTGCGAGAGGGCGTTTGCGTACCGTGAGTTTCTCGACGGAGGGGCGCAATTGGCCATCGGGACGGATTCGCCGACGGCGCCGCATCTGCCGTTCAGGAATCTGTATACGGCCACGACGAGACGGTCTGCGCGTGAGCCGGAGAGCGTGGAGGTGTTCAACAAGCATCTGGCGCTGTCGTTGATGGAGGCTGTTGCGGCGGCTACGGCCGGGTCGGCGTATTCGTGCTTTGCGGATGGGTATGCGGGCAGGTTGAGAGAAGGCATGAAGGCGGATTTTGTGGTCGTGGATATGCAGTGGGAGGCGGATCAATTGCTGGATGCGACGGTGGAGGAGACGTATTTTGAGGGGAGGAGAGTGTATAAGAGGTCTTGATGGGTTGTATGTCTAGTTTAAACCATGATATGTACGGGCTGGCTATCTTGTATAGATCTTGCCCTAATGTCATATCAAACACTCATCTAGACTCTTGTAAATCCAATCCAACTCTACTAGGTAGTATGTAAATCCACCTCGAAGACTAGAACTCCTCCTTCACCCTCTCACACAAGTCCCTCAAAACACCAGCCAACCACTCAAAATCACTCCTCTCCAAATAAACCTGCGCACTCAGCCTCGTCCACAAATATCCCTGATACTCAAACACCGGCAGAAACGTGCCTTTCTGGAACAATTCCTCGCGAAACCACCCCAACACCGCTGCCCTCAAGGCCCTCGGCACAATAGCCACAATCTTCCCATCTTTCTCTTCAACCGTCACCTTCTTCTTCTTCTTACCCTCCTCATCCTCATCCGGTACCACAGACTCGACCACCCGAACCGGCAACCTCACCGTCGTCATCGCACACTTCCGAAATGAACTCCCCTCTCCCTTTACCCCCAGCCCAGGCTCCTGTAATACCTCCGTCCCCAGCGCCTCGGCAACTAAATCCGCGGCCTCGTTTGCCAACGACTCACAGTACCCGTAGATCCGCGCCTCCCCGCCACAGACGTTCTGCCGGAAGTCTAGCGCTGCGGGCACGCATAGGTAGGCGGAGTCGTCGGTCGTGGCGGTGTATTCGAAGAGGTATTCGAAGGGGGATTTTTCTGAAGGTGTAAGGGAGGGGTTTTGTGAGGAGGGGGAGGAGGGGTCTGGACGAGGGATGAAGCCCCATGAGGGAGGTAGTGTTGTTCGGATGAGGTGTTGGTTTCGGTGGGGGACGTAGAGGACGGCACAGCTGCGGGGGGTGTAGAGCCATCTATAGACATGGTTAGTATACATGCACTCATTTAGTGTCATCCCATCTCCAACATAAAACACCAGGTAATGTGAGAGACCAAGGTAAGGCAAGATAAGGCAAGGCAAGATAAGCAAAGCAAAAGGCAGCTAAGAAGGAAAAGGGAGACATACTTATGACAATTACTCGTCAAAAAATCCGGTCTCAACTTCCCCAAATCCAACTCCACTTGGCCCACCGCATGCGCCGCATCCAACAGACTCAAAACTCCCATCTCCCTACAAACCTCGACTAGGCGTTCAAACGGGAACCGAAACCCCGGCATACTCACGATAGTATCGAACAACGCCACCTTCACCGTCTTCCCCTCCCGTCTCACGCCCTCCACGCCCTCCCTGAACCGATCCACAATGCCCTCGCCATCGGTCGGAAACGTATATTCTACTTTCCTGGTGCGTAGACCCCGCGTCTCAACGAGATGCTGTAACCCGCGCTCAACGCCCCCGTAGATCGTATCGAAGTAGACGAGCACTTCGGTAGGTTGGAATTCTAGGTTCGTGAGGACGGTGTTTACGCCGGTGGTGGCGTTCTTGACGAAGACGCATTCAGAGACACTGACATTGAGGAGGTCTGCGATTGCGGATCGCGCGGCGTCCAGGTGGGCGGAGTGCGTGCGGCGGAGGAAGAGGTCCGGGCGTGATTCAGCGGCGGACTGGAATGTGCGTTGCGTGGTTTGGATGGGGATGGGGTAGGTACCGTAGGATCCTGGTAAATGTTAGTAGTTGGTTGGTTTGAGGGGTGAATTGCGGGGGATTATGGGGAGGGATATGGTGAGGGATATGGGATATACCGTGGTTGAGGTTGCGGAAGGATGGGTCGATGAGGAATTGCGATTTCATGGGATCGCCAAAAGGGATGAGAGAGGACATGTTGATGTCGTAGACCAATTGTGGAGTTGTGCGAAGAAAAGAAGATGGAGAAAGAGAAAGAGGATGAAGAGAAGATGTGGTTGATAAATAGGCAGCCCCGCAGGCAGTATGACTCAACATAACTATACGACTCATCTTGATATAATTCAATATCATTCCGCAAATATACAGCTCATCTTATCTCTAAAATAACCCCCCAACATTCCATCCATGCGTCATATTCACGTCCAATAATGTCCACGTCCAATATCACATTTACCGCTTACCCTTCTTCCGGGGCGCAACCACCTTGAACGCCGCGCTGCTGTTGTCCTCCTCGCGCTGCACGTTCGACGACGACGATCCCTTCTTGGCCACTTCGCTCCAGCCTCCGGTGCTCTGTTCCGCCAATGCGCTGGCCACCGCCGGGTCCACAATGCCCTTGTCCGCCATCTTGCGGCGTCGGATGAAGTCCTCCGCGAAGCGTCGTCCATCCAGCGTCTGCGAGTTGGCATACACAGAGTCGGAGATGATTTCGGAATCGGCCGGCAGGAGCAGCAGTTGCTGAACGAAGTCATCAACTAGTCGTTGTTAGCTTGGACATTTCTTCGAGCAGAGAGAAGAAAACCTACCATTGATGCTGCTGTTCAGGCCCTTGCCCAAGGTCAGCTTGGCCCACTTGGTGAACTCCTCCACAGCGCGGTTAGGGTTGGCCGGGGGCGTACTGCCGACGGTGACGGTCCGGGGAGCGCTGATCACCGTCGCGGGCTTGGGGCGAGCGGGCGACGCCGGCAGAGGTGTCGCTCCGCTGGTTGACCGCGGGCCGGACGGGGCGGCGGGCGGGGCGGCGGGCGGAGCCTTGGCTTTGCCTCCGGCGCCAACCGTGGTCCACGCGCTACCGCCAACGCCAGCAGTCGTGGCAGCCGCCGAGACGGGCGAGGGAATAGCAGCAGGGGCCTTGCTGGCCAGGTCCGCATACCGCTTGCCCGTGGAGGAAGGTGCGGGGGGGCTGGTAGTGGGGGGAGCAACGCTGGCAGTCATAGCCGCGGCAGTCTGGGCGGCGGCGGCGGCGGCGGCCATACGCTGCTTCCGGGCCTCTTCTTCCTTTTGAATCTGCGCCAGAGTCTTCTTGGCGGTACCGCTGGACGGGGTCTGGCCCTTGTTGTTCCACACGGACCCGGCAGACGAAGGGGTGGCGGGGGATCCGGCACTAGCCCAGTTGGCGGTGGAAGGCAGTCCCGGCGCGGCCTGCGTCTGGGCCTGGCTGAGTCGCTCCTGCTCGGCCAGCATCTGCGCCCGACGAGCGGCAGCGGCCAGTTCCTCCTTCTGCGCGGCGTTGCGAGCCTCCGCCTCTTGGATCTCCTTCAGCGACGGTCCCTTGGGCAGCTCGTTGGCCTCCTTGGCCCACGGCGCGATCGAGGTGGTAGGGGCCTCCACGGGAGTCTGAGTCTGAGATCGTGAGTTGGCGGCCAGGGACTCGGCAACATTCTGGCGGTTGCGCTGCGCAGCGGGAGCTGGCAGCGGCGAGGCCGAAGGTGGGGGAGGGAAGGGCTGGGGCATGGCGGAGTCGGCCTTGACAAGACCAGCACCACCCCATGCAGCCTCAATCTGACCCTGTTCCTCTTGCTGGAGCTGTTGCTGTTGTTGTTGTTCATGTTGCTGCTGTTCCTGCTCCTGTTGTTCTCTCTGGGCCGACGCCGCCTTCTGCACCTGCTGGGACAGAGTGAGGACGGGTTCGGTGCCCTCCTGACTGGCTTCGAGAGCGGCCATGCCGGCGGCAAGCTCCTGCGAGGTCAAAGTCTCGCCTTCATCTTCCAGAGATTCCATGGCGGGGTGAGTGGGGAGACCCAATTCACCTTCCTGACCCCTCAACGCCTGAAACTGACGTAGTCGGTCTTCACGGGCTTGCTGGTCGAACAGACTGTCACCTTGAGTGCTGTCGAACTGTTCTTGTTCCTGCTGCAGTCGAGCTCGGTCCTGGAGCATGGAAGCAACTTGCTGGGAGTGAAACAGACTATCGGGTTGACGCGCGGTCAACGAAGCGGGGCTGCCAAAAGCGAAAGGGTCGTTACGGTTCACATTCAACCGGTCAAGTAGAGCAGGAAGCTGGTCTTGGCTGCTGCCCAGGTCGGTTCCGAGCATCTGAGGGCCGACGTTGGGCAGACCACCCGAGCGGAGCGGAGCGGCAGCATCGAAGAACCCGCCAACGGGGGGTTGCTGCTGCTGCTGTTGCTGTTGTTGTTGCTGCTGCATGGGGCCCTGGATAGGCGACGGCTGGAAGCCGACGGGAGAGGCGATGCTTCCAAAGCTAGGCTGGCTGTGCAAACTATGGGCGCTCGAGTGATGCTGGAGCTGATGAGGATGGATTCCATGAGGCACGCCCTGGAACTGCATCTGCTTCATCAGAGCCTGCTGCTGGGCGAGGTGTTCCTTCTGTCTGGCCATCAGGTACTGCTCCTCCTGCTTCCGGCGCTCCAAAGCGTTCTGCTGCTCAGCAGTCAAGGTGGTGCCGAAGCTGGGGAAGCTGCCGGGGAACGGAGGCTGCGCGGTGCCGGCGTTGTTCGTGGTCCAAGTGCCGGTAGGGTTAGGTTCCGGTCCGTGAGGAATGCCGATCTGAGGCACCAAGAAAGGTTCGCGAGAGTTGCCGATGCGTCGTACCAGCTGCGCCAAAGGCTCGAACTCGGGGTCCTCAAGTTTCTTGATCTGCAAGTCAGGGCTGAAGAAGCCGGCCTTGAACCAGTCATGCATCTCGAGACCCGTCCAGGGACCCTGAATGTTGCCCTGCGGGTCGCGGTAGATCCAGCGCATGCGGTCGGGCATGACCATAGTCCGCTGCTGAGCAGGAGGAACCCCGAGGCCGCCGCCGGGCGGTCCAGGGGTCTGACTCGGCGGAGCCCCGTCAGCGGTCATCGAGGGCGGGATCGAGCCCACGGCAGAGACCGGGGTTTGCGAAGTGGACGTAGTGGCAGGCGCGTTCACTTGCCCGGCCTTGTCGGCTTGCTGAGCGTCGGCTTGGCGCATGCTCTCCTCCAGGCTGCCGAGATCGGGTCTCGCAGGATGGTCAGCTTGCATCTGCTCCTGCATGGCAGCCGGGAAGAGAGATCCAAGCTTGCTGGAGCGGCCAAGGCTGCCCGTGCCGCTGATACCGCCCGGGTGAGGGCTGAAGAGTCCGCTACCTCCTAGAGTGGACAGGCTCGGGGACTGCAGATCCGCCATGGACCCGAAGATGGGATCACCAAATCCGCCGGCAAAGGCAGATCTCTCCCGGGTCGGAGTACCAACGGCACCGGAGGTAGGCCAGCCACCGGCACCGCCGAGAGAAGACAAGCCGCCAAGTCCTCCCAAGCCGGAGAAGCTGCGGTTTCCTGCGGCGCTGGAGGTTTGGCTGCGATCAATCGAGGGCAGGTCCATTCCCGATCCAACTCGTCGAATCGAGCCGAACGCGCTGGCCGGGTCACGCAGGCCGGTGAGTCCGGGGTGGTGGGTGTTCTGGATGTCAGAGCCGTCGGTTTCCACATCATCTACATCAGCACCAACGCCGACGCCGCCACCTCTCTCGCCGTGGGGACTCTGGTAGGGGTTGGTGCTGGTCGGGCTCGTCGGTTCGTGGCCCTGGAGCAGGCTGGGCGTGGGGTTGCGAGAATTTTCGTGGCTCTGCATCAGCTCCCGAAAGCCGGGGATGCTGGAGGTCATTCCAAAGGCCGAGAAGCCCAGCTGGTCGGGAGCAGCCTGAGACGGCATGCTGACATCCTGAGAGCCGCCGAGAGCCGCACTTCCACTGCGCATCTCTTCGGAGAAGGGGTTCGTCTCACTCCGGCCGGCGCGCGTCTTGACCGTCTCCCCCCAGGGCGACTGCGAGCGCTTGTCGCCCTCGCCCTCCGCCAGACGCTCCAGGCTGCTGAGAGATGTCTTCTCCTTGATCGAAGCCGACATATCCTCCGTGCTATCCTTGGAGAACAAGCCCTTCAGGCGACTCTCGCCGCGCAGACTGCCAAATCCGGCTTTCTTTTCCGCAGTGGGCGTCTGAGCAGTGTTCGTTCCGAGGGAGAACGCGCCAAAAGCCCCCATCGGCGAGAAGCTCGCGCTGTGAGAAGCCGACGGCCCCCACGGCGAATTCCCTCCGCCAGGAGCCACATTCAGAGGGTTCGTCGAGCTCCGCTTCAGAGAGCCGAACGGAGAAGCAACTTCCGAGCCTCCTTCGCGGTTGGCGGACTCCTTCTCCTTCTCCTCCCAGCGAGAAGTGGACGAGTTGTCGCGGAAATCGGTCTTGCGACGTAACAGGGACGGAGGTGGGGTGGCCGTGTTTGGTTCGTCACGGAAGAAGCGAGTTCCACCAGCGGTGGGAGACATCGGATTCCCGGTGGAATCGCCCGTCTCTCGACGCCTGGGTCCAGGGCGAGCAGAGCTAGGGGATGCGGTGTTGTAGTTGTTCATGTGGCCCTGCGTATAGGAAATCGACGATTTGCGTCCTCCTGTCCCGGTAGCGACGTTTTCTTTGGAAGCGTTCGTGGGAGGCGGCTTGAGCGGGGAGTTGACCGAGAGAGTAAACAACTACGCCATTCAGCAAGAGCTCTTCTTGTATAGATTCGAAAGGAGCATGGGCTGGGGTAAAGCCACCGGGAAACAACACAAGATAGAAAGGAAAGAGAAAAAATAGAAAGGGACACTAGTGAAGCAGGGGAGGAAACACCAAACAAGGGGGAGGGAAAAAAACCAACCTCTTTCTCGTCATCGGTCATATCCACCAATCCTAACGGCTCCATCTGTCCGCCGTGATCCCAACAGACCTCAGGTCCAGAGGGATTATCCTTCGAATCCTCCCTCCTTCCCCAAGCACCGTTGACGGGAGAGGTGTCGGCACGGGGATTCCAATCGGCGGCGAAGTGATCTGCAATATTCTTATTCAAAGCCCCCGATTCCCGCTGAGCTTTGTACAGGTTTAGAAGCTGCTCTTTGGAGTAACGAGTGTCACTGCCCGCCCCATTGCGGAGTGCGCTGGATGGGTAATTCGACGGCATCTGTTGAGAGTAGGCGCCGGCGGTGGGGGTTGTAGCAGATGCGGGTTGGCTGGTATCTCGGCTATGAGAAGGATTGATGGCAACTGAAGGACGGCGGAAAGTCTGTGTGGCTCCGTTCATACGAGATCGAGACCTAGAATATCGACGAGAAGGCGCATGGTTAGAGACTTTTTGCAGGTTGGAAACAACACGAAGGAAGACGCAAGAAGGCCAGAAAAAACGAAGAAAAACTCGCGACGGCAAATACAGAATGGAGGGCACGATCGAATCAAATCACTGCAATTGTTTGGGACGAGAAAAAGCATACCATTCTCCACCGGCAGTTCCATCACCTCTTCGAGAAGAGTCGTGGGCGTTGCCAGCAGCGGCGGAAGCAAAACTAGAAGGGAGTGGCGTAGGCATTATGGGAAGTTCGATCGCTGGCTGAAGGAGAGAAATCCGATTCAGCGAAGTAAAAAGAATGATATTGAGGCGAGCTCGTTACAAGATGGGTTTTTTTCGATTTTCCCTTGAACCGTGGTGGAGAAGGGGGGGGGAAGGTGGGAAGTAGAGTTGCGAGAAAGGTTTGGACGAGAGTGGTGATGAAAGAGCTAGGAGGGAGAGAACCGAATCAGTGGAAAGCCACGTCGAAGCAGGTCGATGCAAGCCGCAAGAGCGAGATTAGAGGGGGAAGGGGAAAGGGACAGGGAAAGGGACAGGGACAGGGGACAACGTACCAGCTCGGGAGAGTGAACGAGATTGAAGTCTCTGGGCAGAGGTCAAGTTCGAGGCAAACGCTAGACGATCCAAGTCCAGATCAGAAGATCGAGAGATTCTTTTCCTCCCGGCGAAAATTGAAGAACCCAAGGCAAACGACACGCCCGTGCGTGGCATTACGCTGATTCCCCAGCCCGCACGGGTGGGCCTCCATTGGCCGCTTGCGTTGGCCAGCCACCGGAAAACCCACAAACCCACAGATTTTTGGAGGTTTTTGATAGAGAGAACTGACAGGCATTAGTGCTGTCAACTATTTGTGACCGGCAGAAAAGGAGACAGGGCAACAGCAAGCACTCTCCCACTCACTGGGGAAAATTCATCCCGCTCATGTTATTCTTCAAAAGAGGGCCCCTAGGTTCCATCCAGTATTCGCAGAACAAGTGCGTGGTCACAACTCCCCCGGACGGAATTTCCCTGCAGCCACGGCCAGGTGACGGGCCGCAAACGGGCGGGTTTGCTTCATTTGCATCTTTTGTTTTCTTCTCAGTAACTCCTCTGTGCTGGTAGAGTGAACTTCTTCCACAATTCATCCTGATTGTCACTGGCAAGCTCATCCTCAACATGAAAGCCCGCTTCTTCTCCAAAAACCCCCAGAAAGATAAAGACATACATTCCTCCGTATTGAGACATGTTTGCTCTCCCATCCAATACTTCCTCGCTACTACTCACAATGACAGACAAGATGAACCCTTTCTATATCAACCGTAGTAGTCATGGCTCCTTTCCCTCTCTTCTTCCTTCCCATCTTCATCTTCCTCTTGACGTTCTTCTCCCCCATCCACCTTGCTGAGTCCCTACTACTCCCTTAATCTGTTGAGTCGAATCAGTGACATCATACCCGCATCTCCATCACATCACATCATATCCATCAACCGCCACAGTGTTCTTCTGCTGGGGCACAAAACCCGACAGGGACGAGTTCCCCTACTCCTGGTACTACCAAACTCAACCGCTGCGCAAGGGCCAGAAACACGACCATCACCTCCGCCCGGTATGTCCCGTCGTAGGCCCTCCTACCCCGGGGGGTTCGAACGTACCGCCTCCTGATCGCAGACGTCGTGATCATGCTACCGAGCAGCCTCACGTCTCGCAGTCTACCCGGTCGGGTTCGAGCTCGAGCTCGGGCTCGGGTTCAGGTTCAGACTCGCCCGTCCGAGACAGCACGTATCATATCCAGTACCAGCGATCGAACATCTACTCTTCCTGTGCGGAAACTGGCTCGTTGAGCCGTCACGCCAGTCCCGATTTCTACGATGAGTTCCAGGTGTCATCGTCTGGTAGTTCGCAGGAGGATGTCCTCGTAAGTCGACCCGAGCACTCACGACCAAAACATCTTCCGACAGGATATCGTGGCGAGGAGGTCCACGAAGAAGCACAGCGTCCATCGACGAACCACCCTCGCCCGGTGCATTACTCCGTCCGGTCCTCGCAGTCGGCGGTGGGGACACCCCGTCCAGAGCGTCGTGCAGAGTATTTCTCCCTACCGGTTCGTTCTCAACGGGCTCGGTACCCGATTGGATCTGACTCTGGGTCTGGGTCTGAACGTGGGCATGAACGTAGACATGGATATGGACGTGGACGAGGACGCGAACGAGAACGGGGTGATTCCCGACCCCCTCGTCAAGAAAACACTCGGACTCCACGGCCTGGACAGTACGATCCGGAACACGCAGACGGCGATGCACGACCTGCACGCACTCAACGGGTGCAGTTTGAGCGATCGGGATTCAGAACTCCGCGCGCAAGACGCTTGTCACGACCTCTTCCTCGTCCTCGTCTCGTTGATGGTCGCCAACAGGACGATTCTACCCATCGGGACAGTCGTCGGCAAATGCCTTGGGATCGGGTATCTGCTGTTGGGATGTGCGAGTGTGGTATCTGTCAGTCGGATTCTTATTCTTAATGTGCCTGGTGCTTGGTGTGTGTTGGGTCAGGCTTGGTACGTAGGAGAACTATGGGGGGTTGATTGCTGGTCACGAATTCATGGGTGATGAATGTATGTTACGATCGGAAATGGTTAGAGCAATGTTGATAGACTAGATTGTATTCAATTTGTGAGATGAATTGCATTCGCGCACATGTCTAGATAACTATCGGTTGCATAGATAGTCATGACTTCATCTCTAGGACTGTCTGTACGGAGTAGCGGACCGAGGTATATGTACGGTGTAGGTTCTTTAAATGACCAAGCAGTTTCTGCAATTCATCAAATTGATGTATAAATACAACCAGGTGTTTTCAAATTGTCTTACGAAGTCTTAAGATCTAATGTTCCTATTCTACTATCTTGCCTACGGTTGATGACAATATATAACGGCGCATCCTCGGTTATCGATAACGGGCCAACATCCCCGCATCTTCTGATTAATCCTCCTGAACGTAAATTGGAGACACCTCCCTTCTACAATTCAATTTACCATACTCTTTAAAACCCCTCTTCAAATCTTATTATTTTCAGATCTACCACAATTTACAGCGAATTCAAACCCACCATGTCCAAAGCAGTCTTCCTCACCAAAATCGATGGCAAACCCGGCCAAGTCTACTACCCGCTCAACGTGCAGACCCAGCCCCAGCCAACTCCGCAGGCCCGCGAGCTGCTGGTCAAGATGAGCGCGGCGTCTCTGAACCACCGCGACGTCTTCCTGCGCCAGCATTTGTATCCGGGTATCACGTTCGACGTGCCAATGGGCGCCGACGGTGTCGGGGTGGTCGTGTCCGCCGGGCCAGACGTGACGAGCCCCGAGCGATGGCAGGGGAAGCGAGTTATCTTGAACCCCGGGCTGGGGTGGAAGGATTCGCCCGACGGACCGGAAGATCCCAAGGGGTATCGCATTCTCGGCGGGACGAAGCACTATACGACGGGTACGATGCAGGAGTTTCTTGTCATCGACGAAGGGGAGGTCGAGGAGGCGCCCGAGCACCTTTCTGATGCGGAGGCTGCGGCATTGCCGTTGACCGGTTTGACGGGGTGGAGGGCCCTGGTGGTTAAGGCAGGGGAGAGGAATTCGGGTAAAGGCGCGGCGGTATTATTGACGGGCATCGGGGGAGGAGTCGCGTTGATGGCCCTGCGGTTTGCGATCGCCAGAGGGGCAGATGTCTATGTGACGAGCTCAAGTGAAGCGAAGATCCAGAAGGCGATTGAGCTGGGTGCGAAGGGTGGTGTGAATTACAAGGAGGAGGCCTGGGAGAAGAAGCTGCTGGGCATGCTGCCTGAAGGGAAGAGGTCTTTCGACGCCGTCATCGACGGTGCTGGTGGCGATGCTATCGAAAAGGCAGTCAGGTTGCTCAAGGTGCGTTTCCTTGCAAGATCATTATCATCGGGATGTTTTTACTGACTGCCATAGCTCGGTGGGATCCTCTCCGTCTATGGAATGACCGTGTCGCCCAAGATGCCTTTCCTGATGCAAGCCGTGATGAGAAACATCGAGGTCCGCGGCTCGACAATGGGTTCTCGAAAGGAATTCAAGGAGATGGTGGAGTTTGTAAAGAACAACAAGATCCGACCGGTGGTTTCGCGCGTGTTGCAGACTGATCTGGGTGATATCGCAGGGCTCGACGCGTTGTTCCAGGAGTTGAAGGAGGGCAAGCAATTTGGTAAATTGGTCGTTGAGTTCGGCAAGTCTTCGGAGAGTAAACTGTAGAATGGTCGTTTGAAATGTTAGCCTCTGTACTGAACTGCACGATCTCTCGGGGGTAGAGAATGAAAGAGATACACAAGGCAGTTTTCATGAATGAATCAACCAGAGAAGGAAGTGGAATCCATCAGGCATACCTGCTGTTGCCTCATCCATGAGTCTGGATGGCACCTTCCCATTCCAGCAAACCCGGATGTCCATGTCAATACCTGTGCGCCCTCCGGCGACTCTGCAATGTCAGAACAAAGCCATCATCGGCATTTACCTTGTTGCATGGTTATCCATCTATTTCCAAGATCGTTGCTTCATCCTTTGATAGTTCTTACCCAGCGTGTAACGCACCCACCATCATGACTGCCGACATCGTTCAAAGATACGGACCGGGGATGTCCTTCTATCTTGCTCAAATGGAGCCCTCGTCCAAGTATCCTGCAGCGCCGTCGTCGGATACCGCACTCAGTGTATGTCAACCTGCAACCGTAGACCCTCATTTCAATCACTGTCCGCAAAGGTCGCCAGGGGGGTGTTCATATCATGCTTACCTGTTGTTTCCCAGACATACTCCACAACCCTGAAGGCACTGCAGGCCAGCAACGACAAGCTGCAGCAAAAGATGACCATGCTGCGGTCCAGCACGCTACGGCTGGAGCTCGACTTGATGAAGCTCCAGCGCCATATCCGATCTTTTGACAAGGAGCTTCTGATGACCTGGCAGGCAGACACCCTCACTCGGCTGATCGAGGTGATCTACGAGCGACATCGATGGAAAATGCCCGGGGGAATTGTCATCGGCGATCATCAGGGCGTTCACTGGGACACTCTATCCACACTCTATGCAGTTGCCGCGCGGAAGATTAAGAAAGACACGCTGAAGAGGCGGTTCGGACTGTCGGTTCAATACTATGATGCACTACAGAAGTACGACGAGGTGAGAAGACCTACGCCGGCGAGGTTCGCTTCCCTATTGACCAATGTAGATTGTCCCTTTCCGCAGCATCGATCCCTACGAGTCGGAATGTTCGTTTGCAAAGTGGCTTGTGACGGAGAGGGAGAGACGTCCTGGGCTCTATCAATTCTGGGGAAAGTTGTTTCCATTGTGCTATGGTCGGACGGTGGAGGAGGCTGCTGAGAGATTCTGATTCTATTACCTGCACTCGACTTTAGCGAATTAGCAAATGCTTGTCTTCAATTTGACTTGTTCAACCTTGTGCACCGTCAGGGAAAAGGCCTACCTACCCCGGTAGAATAACCCCTGAAGAAGCGGTCGGCGTTACCCTCAGGGAATACCCCCCAGACGGCAGTTCGCAGCAAACAAGCGTTAACCGTTGAACCGGTTAACTCGACCCAACTTCCCCAAAACAACAATAACGACAACAACATCAGGAATTCTGCAAGCAGAGAAAATCCCACCATTGCAGTCGCTGGAAGCGCACTTCCCGGACTGCAGACCCATAGCTCAGCTCAGCCGGGCGAACACAGCCCTCGCAAAGGTCCAGGGACTGGCAGGCTGATCCCACGACTTCCCGACACGAACGGCCATCTGACTGGTTGTGTTTTGGATATTTTTGGCGAACACCAGCCCGGCTCGTTTCCCCATTCTGCATTCTGCACTCTGCACTCTGATGATTCGGTTTTATTATTATTATTATTATTTTTGTCTCTGGCTCTCGTCTTGTTTCTTTTTTGGGGGTGGAGTTTTTTTCTTCTGTTGTCTGTTAATTTGTTCGGTCTGATTGTGCTGCTTTCTGGTAGGTTATTCGCTGCTCGCGGCATTTTGGGGACTGACTGGGGACTGTCTGCCAGGTTTCTTTCTCTCTGGCTTCTAGCTTCTGCTCCGAGTGGCACGGTACGTTTTGTTTTTCTTCGCTTGCTTTGGTTAGTGGTTGGATGGTTTTGCTCCCCTGTCCTATGATCCAATCCTATCTCATCGCATGATGTGATACCCAGTACTCCGTCTCTACGGAAACTGTACTTGGTGTCTACATCCATATAATCATGAATGACCGAATAATCAATAATGGCCGAATCTATCGATTGGCTTAGCGAGCGAGCGAATGAATAGATGACGGACGATGAATGAATGGACGACCGGCCCATCTGACCAGTAACTGGATTCTGACCCGGTGAACAATACGATCCATCATCCACTGACCCCATTCCTGTCTCTCTGTCTCCCTATTGAGGGTTATTTTCGTCTAGGTCCAACGGACTTGGTTAGAGTTAGGTGCTTTGGGTTTGGGACTGGGTTTCCCGCTCCTCTCTTTTTCTCTACCGGGTAATGTCTTGGATGATGGTGTCTCATGATGGTGATGGACAATACTCCGTAGTAATGATGATGGACTAGCTGGTTAGTTCAAGGTGACTGAGTGCTGGGTTCTGACTGACCGGGGATTGGATGGATGGACGGTCATCCCGTGTCTCTTCTTTCAGCTCTTATCCTCCCTGTGTGCTGTAGCGGTACTTAGATAGTCATAGATAGATAGCTAGATAGACAGGATGTTAATTAACACACCCTACCTCTGTACATTGTACACCGTAATCTAACTAACGTGCTAGATTGATGGATAGGGAATAGGCGCTGGGATAGAGCTCCTCCTCAATGTAACATTACTAAATATATCAGCCATTCAGGATGTCGGGGGGATTACGACCTTGGACGGTACCCTGGATAATTGAGGATCGGAGAATATCCGGTGGTTGTGGTTCAGATGGAGGTGGAGGAGACCACAGTTGGGTTGGAAGCAGAACTGGGCGAGCTGAAGCTGGGTCCGATGAATAGGGGGATAGGAGGAAAGGATGAGAGAGTGGATGGATGGGATGGGATGGATACTGGCAGACTGAGTACAACGCCAGGACCATCATCGACATGGTGGTCCTGGTCCTGGTCCTGGTCCTCTCCCAGCTGCTCGGTCGTGAGCCGGAATCGTCGTGTTTGTGAGGCCTCTGGGTATTACCGGCTATCACGAACTATTGATGGACAGTCTGTCCATCGATCGACTAGATAAACTTCATCTCCAAGAGAAACTTCTACATTCAGGTCGTTCGACCGTTGATGCTCTGGATCTACAAGTGGGATGGATGGATGGGTAGGCGGTTCGACTGGGTCCGGGTCTGATGTGCCCTGTACGGAGTACATCAATCAATCGCTCGCTACCGTACGGCTATGTAGCGTCTCCAGTAGTTATCGAGTGATAGTCTTCGGTCTATCCAAACCACCGGATAGCTTGCCCCGTTCTGATAACCATCTACCTTACTATACGGAGAAGGTGATTTCTTAACCATGTCCGGACTCTAGACTGATCCAGTAAAAGTATCCGTACTCCGGAAGACAGGAAAAGTCTACCTCCAGCTAAGTCCTGGTCGCTGAGAGACTAGTCACCCAATAGTCCAGGACCCATGGCAATGTCCTCGTCATCATGGCTTGATTCCCCTCTTCCTCGTTGGGCTGGACCTATGGCCCTCAACTCCGGATATACACCGTGCCGCTCCCCAGAGACCACAGGTGTCTTGGTCCTGAGAGTAAGGCTTTAGCCGCCCAAGGTGTAGCTGGCTAGCTGTTAGAGTTATACTTTCTCCTTGTCCAGGGTCCACGCAATCAATCCTCCTCCACTGTCAGTACCCATTAGTGATTGATTTCGGGGCAGAAAAAGGGGGATACGGAAGAAAGATGCAATGTAGATTCCGAATCCCGTGATGTCTTGTAAATCGTCAAGATTGCTAGATTTGTAGTTGTTGAATATTTATTTTGGTCGATGTTGAGACCTAACTGATAGTCTAGCCTCCCTAAGGTACCATGTACCTGTGCACTGTCCGGAGAGCAAAATATACATAGTCCGTACGATTTGATAATGGTGCAATATAAACCAATCAGCGACGATTAGGTTATATTCTACTTAATCTATTTTAATTGGTCTTTAATATTACATCGTTATAGTGCCCTGGCTAATACTTGTTCTGCCGTTCTTCTGTGGAGGTTTTCATTTATTATGGTTTATTTATTTTTTTTTTTTAATTTGATTGTTTGCCATTTTGGAAGATAGTATCCCACCGTAGGATTCAGGAGTTTCTCCAAGGATAAACCTTAAAATGATACTGAAAGAAGCAATTAATAGAGCAATTATTTCTATTGTAGATTGACAATGGTGATGGCACCATGATCATCCCTCGTGGCTCATCCCACCGGAATTGTGACCAAAAAAATCTGACCAAGCAAAAGCAGCTCGTCGTTTCATCCCGCATTATTCTCCGAAAATTGCCCTGGTTGTCCCGTGCTGCGCTTGCTTAGTGCTTGGCTGGTTGGTTGGCTGGCTGGCTGGCTAACTAACTAACTGTTGCTGCCAAAGCCAAAGTCAAACTCGGGTGCCTGTTCTCTACGGAGTACGCTACCTAACTTCCAGCTTCCGTAGCCGCGGACGATCCCTGACTGACGGTGACGGTGCTTGTTGGGGATCGTCATGGTCCGTTCGAAATGCGTTAGAAATTTGCTTCCGGTTTTTTTTTTTGCTGCTGCGTCTTGAGATGCCGTGCCGCGTTACGCTGCGCATTATTCATGTTTCATGGGACCGGACTCGGGATTTCAGGGTAGCAGGGAACTCCGTAGAGTCCGTAATCCTGTGCCTTACCCTCGTGGCCTTCTTGCCTGTGTGGCTTAGTTTACCTTCATGGAGTAGGCTTTGTTCCTTTGTGAGGGTGAAGAGAGTGAGCTAGCCAAGCTGATTCAAGTCTGCACGGAAACTCTGGTGAGACATTTGTTGTTTGCGATTAGGGTTGGCGATGATCTTTGATTGGCGTGTGAGTTGCCTGTTCTTGGTCTTGGAGTAGTTAGGACTTTACAGTAGTCCTGGGAATAGTTGACTATCTACTTGCGGTATTATGTAATATCTAGATTTATGATTGAGGCTTCATTGCCAGCAATACTAGAGAACATCATGCTTCTTTCCAAGGTTTCTGCTCCATTCGTTGATGCTGATCTCCTAAAATATCTCACGATGCTACTCCGCAGAGTAGACATAGTCCCTACTAACAGGGACTGGAACGACCCTCTTCTACAGAGTACTCATTCCGTACTCCGTGCTCCGTACTCACCAAGTAAGTAAATGAATATCCTTACTCAATCCGACCTCCTCCTAGGGTAATCGCAAACCGGCTCCGAAACCCAACCCCATTGAGTTCTGAACCACGGTACAACGCCTCTAAGCCTCAAGTCTCTAACCCTATGTTTATGTTTGTTCTATAATAGTCATTCGATCGACAATTTTCTTACGTCTTTTTCTGCTTCTCTTCCCGGAGTATGTGTGAATCTGTAAAATTAAGTTCCTACCATGCCCGACCCCGTCATCCAGCCCCGAGGTCGAATATCACCTTGCAGCCAAACCCAGATCAAAACGTGCCGATCAGAGGAATGGGCAGCGGGAAGGACAAACGAGAAATAAAAATCAATACCTAATGGACCGTTGGGCTTCTGTGGACCAGTCGGAGTGAATTCTGCGATTCTCCTACTCCGTACACAGGGATTGCATGCATGAATACACACAGATCAGAGTAGTATTGCGTAGATAGATAACATTGACTTACGAATCTACGTATCAGAAACCAGCATTTCCAAATGCCAATTTTCACTATTGAAGTATAATTCTAAAGGGTACGTGCCTGGATCCGAAACTGAATCTGCAGCGGTGCGGTAGTCACCCGTGCTGGCGAACGACAGCGTCTACAAGGGAGGAAGACGTGGGCGTGGCGAACGAACTAGCACAGGGTCTTTTTTGCCAAGGCGGTTAGCGGTTAGCAACTGACTAGGATCTATCCGGGTTCCGTACGAGGACGTTTGTATTTTGTTGGTTCAATGGTTTTTGGAGTTAGTAGGTAGGACTCGTCCTTCTTTGTTGACAATTAAACGAATTAGTATTTTGATAAATCAATAGAATTTAATTCAGTTTATTAGAAAAATTACCTATCTATCATAATGAACAAAACTGTGTGATTTTGCAAGAAAAAGAGAAACGGGAAAATCAAACCCCAAAAAAAGAGTGAAAAAAAAATAATTCCGACGAATAGTTTACTCCGTACGCCACGCCCACGCCCTGTGCCTTACTGACCCGACCTAACCAACCTACCAAACGAGCCCTGCATTTGCCATCCACCATTCAGATGGTTCAAGATTAATCTACAAACACAGACCTCGGCAGGGCCGGACAGGGCAGGGCAAGGCAATTAACTACATGACTGCATCACCCTGACATCGGGCCCATCCACACCAATCGGATCATCTGAAAGAGAAAATTTCCTCCTGCCGCGGGATCGCGACTTGCAGCCCGGAAGTACGGTAGTATATGCACTCGGTAAGGGTTTTCTTTTAAGGTCACGCTGCGCGCGGGAGGAGATGCCCGAGAGGGCGGACGGGATAATCATGTGTAGACGGGCAGACGGGCGGGTTACCAGACCTACTCCTACATTAGTGTTATTAGGGTAGTTACGGGATGTTGCTTGCAAAGACTACGCCGTGGAGTTGCCATTGTTGAAGACATTCCCGTCATCACCCAAGCATCAAGGAATGAATGCATTAGATTAAGGGACCAGCCACGTAAGTATATACCTAGTCCGTGTCTACGTCGAACTGTGTAGGCGCATGAACCGCCAACCGACGTACATACAAGGAAAGAGAAGCACGATATGCAGCACGATGCAAGGATGACGTGCATTTATTGCATTGACAATTCCCCGCCTTACAGAACGCCCGTCGTTGGCTAATTAATCTCGTGGGAATTGGGATTGGCGAGGTGCAGATTGATTTTTGAACGATAGGATTCCCGGGATCGAGGTGGGACGGGGACTGTGAGATGTCGAGGACGGGTGAGCGTCTTTACTCGACGATCGCGGCGTATCGAGATCGTTTTGAATCAAGCTAATTCTCTCTGTGTGTGTGTCCCTGGACGGGAGGATGTGCGAGCGAGCGAACAGAAAGGCAAAGAAATGTAAAGAAAACGGGAAGGGCAAGAAAAGTGATTGTCGGGTGGACTGCGGTGTGACCCGAACGTGCAAGTCCCTGCTTCAAATTCCAGGGACTCTAATTTGTTGGTCGGGTATTTTCTGTTAATTTACATTTACTTGACTGGACGCATTTTCTACGGTGTATGTATCATCACTATGCATTTTATTTTTATTTTGAACGTTTCCTGTTTGTTTTATGATCCTCTCCCATGGAACCAGGTCTTCACGATCTCTATCCGAAAGTCTATAGGAGCACTCCGTATGGAACACGGAATACGGAGAAGTCTGAAATACGCTTCTATAATTAACACTGATTCATAGTTCAAACTTTTTCTTTGGAAATCGTAGACCGAAGCATGATTCGAACCAAGGCCTCTTCGGCACTTCCGCGGTTCTCCATGACTAGAGAAGTAAAGCACCCGGTAGTCTGCGGAAACGGATATCGGAATGGGTCCCATAAGAGAAAAGGAAAAGAAAAGGAAAAGAAAAGAAAAAAAAAAAAAAAAAAGGAAGCCAAATCGAGCAGATAAGATAGCTAAGAGTCCATTGCCATTAACTAACCACGCATATTATCCATTATCATCTACGGGAATAGGGTTGTAGATTATGTTCGTAGAAACCAGAATCGAATTCAGTCAATGCTAATAACCATTCAAAATCTTCAAAAACAGTAGGCGGGAAGTAGCGTGGCTCAACCCCGAACCCTAAGCACAAAAACCTGGTAGCCTACTCCATCCCGAAAGCAAAAGTAACGAGAACCACCGATTGCAGAAATATATCTCTGAACGGCACGGACGGTGATTGGAGTTCCGACGTTAGAGGCTCGTTCCATGATGGCGAATTCTTCGGTACCGCCCATGTGCTTCAAATCCGTTCCAGAAAAGACCCAAAAAAAAAAGAGATCAGAATAGAAATAACTAACATAAAATAAACAACCGTATTTGGTTGAGATTTTGGTCTATTTCTCCGTACTGTCCCCCTGATCCTTACTCCGAGTACTACCGTCACCAACAAGGTTAGCAGTCAATGGTGCACTCCATAGTGGTGGTTAGTTTGGGATCCGGTCAGAAGTGCAAAGACTTTTCCGACTCCGTAGTTAGGCAGGCTTACTATTACCTCATACCTTTTGACCTTTTCTTCTTCCCTTGACTAGATCCTAGATTAACTCATTCCCCTAATAAGACATAAGGGGAATGGCTGATAGTCTGTTCGACTCTCATACCACTCTAATCCCGATTCTATCGTTTCGAGAAATTAGAGTCTCATTCATCTCGTAATAATAGATCATAGATATCGACTATGATTAGTTGTCTGACACTTACAGACGGATCCTGTCCCTTCGATCCCCCAGTTCCGCGGCCTATTGCTATCCCACATACGGCAATCGACAAGCCGATAGGAACCGACCGCCGCTAAGCAGTAGCGCCGTACCGGGGGTTAGAAGTTGATGGATAACATTAACCGGAGCTGTGGCTGCGGGTTTTGTTTTTCACCGAGCATTCACCGAATGAGTCGCTGCCTTCCTTGATACTAGGGACTATTTCCACTGTGGGCACATCCAGGGCCGAGTAAAAAAAGAAGTCCCGGTGATATGATCAATATGGATGGATGGGTACGGTCCGGGTTAATTTTGTCGGGCTTTTACTCTGCTCTGGATATTGGATAGTGAGGTGAAATTTTCTTGTGAGAAAAAAAAAAAAAGGCATCTAGGTTGTCTTCAATGGCGTAATTGGAATCCGTGCTCCTTGAAAAGAAAAAAAGAAAATTGAAAACAAAGAATGTCTGTCTCCGCGGACCGCCACACGGAAGTCCATGTGCATGGAGTATGTCGTCCGAACCATATCAAGCTCAGCTTCTGTACCGGCGACGGCGTGCTTCCGACTCGAGCCAAGCATCACCTCCAGAAAAGATTGCTGATCATGGTTTGGGGGCCCACTGCCCTGATAATCTAACCCTATGTTGTTCCTTAATCCCTTATGCATGCTGGAACTTGGCCTAAACGGTTTTTTAATTTTTAATTTTATTTTGATTGTCAGTTTCTCGCAACGTGCTGGTCAAGGTATTTTTCTTAGTTTCGGTGTTATTGGATCGATCATTTTTGGAGCTATCCGTTTCCTACTCCGTCCGTTGAGCGATGCCTCGGTTCAATTGGGTTGCCCCGTTTGAGGCTTAGTCAGGTCGCAAGGTGAGGCTGTCGGGGGGAAATAGTGAGTACTCAAAGAATAGACCTAGAATGACCTAGGGAGGGGAGGTTGGAGGGTGATGTCAATAAGGATTTTGTCAGGCACATCCCTTGAAAGATTAAGCTGTGTCCCGTCAAGGAGGTTATTGATCAATGCAGCTGCGAGGGACGTGATGTCGTTCCTGTGGGATCGGCACTCTGATCGCCGTTCTTTTTTATTTAAATTTTATTTTCGTGCCTTTTTCTTCACGTACCTTCAGTCCTCGAGAACCGGTGGAACAAAGACTTTCTCGATGGAATCGACAGCCCATTCACCAGGGACCTGGTGGAATATCGTGATGATGGGCGATGACTTCATATGATTGCCCCTAACAGGGCCCTAAGAAAGGTAAAGTAGTGCCACCGCATCATAGATAGAAAAACAAAAACTAGCAGGTAAAAAGTACGGAGTACCGTGCAGGTATAAACATCAGTCAATCTCAAGTCCCCATCCCTGCAAGCCAAACACAAACCAAACAAAGAAGACCAAAAGTGGACCGAAAGGCGGCACCCGCCAGAAGAGAAATGAATATTCGAATGAGAAAGAAACTAGAAAATAGAAATCGTGCTCACTTCAGCTCTGAACTACTACGTCCTGTATGTACGGAGTACATAGTACATACATTCCAACGTGGGCTGTTCACCAGTCATGACTCGCCCGCAGTAGGATGGTAACAGTGCAGAGTGACCCTCGCGCTGTATACTACCTTACCTCGCTCAGTCTGCTAGACTGCTACCTTCCACAAGGTTCAGGGAGGGAATGGTTTCCTGTGCATCCCATCGTGCCACCGTCCGGGCGTTTGAGGACGAATCAGAGGGCGGGAGGTGGGCGGAGGATTCGAAAAAGAAACGGATTTCTGGACTGGTGTGTCCGCCGGTGGCCTCGGGCGTCCACTGGCGGCCCTCTGGTGCACCTTTGGTGTGCTCCGTAGGACCTGTAGGCAAGTGTCAGTGGAGTCACCCCACCACAGCCCCCCCTTGGAGGCCAATGATAGGCTGCCACCCTTGCATGGGTTGGGTAAATACCAATGCAAGGCTTGCTATGTTTAGCATCTTAGATCGCCCGCTATGGTTGTTGTCGGCCCCGATCTGGTGCGGTATCTGGTAGTTATCTGGTATCTATCTGATTCTAACCAGTTGCTGAATACGGAGGATGAGAGGATCATTCGGACGGAGTGACGGGAAGACGGAAGGCGACGAGTAGTTACCGCAGACCTACGGAATAAACTAAGCAGCTTGTTGTCCTACCTCACCTTGCCCGACTGATGCAAGCGCATTTTCACGGCCCAGGACCTTGGGAAATTGTATCTTGACTGCTGGGTGGGTTAGTATCGCGTCGCACTTGCCTGGTTCAGGTTCAATTCCCTCTCCGAGCCTGGCGTCGGTGACGGGCAACTAAGCAATTAAACAGTTGATCGATGACCCTTCTCTACTCATTTCCACAAGGAGGCCCTGTGGGTTGATTTTTTTTTTTTTTTTTTCGATCTGGAGCCGTCGCCACGACGGAACGACCGACTGACAGATAGACATGACAACTGACAGTAGTCTAAGAAGTACACCGTAGAGAGGACACAGAGCATGCGAATCGGTATTCTGACTGGTCGTGACGCCCATACTCGTGTTTGGGAACGCTGGCCCAAATCCGTACCTACGCGGCGTACGCAAGAGGCGATTAAACTTTTGCCGCAAAACCTTAGATAGAGAAATCTTTATTATTAGACTGAGAGGTTCCTTTTTACATTTTCATTCTTTAGAATTAAGTTAGAGAACAGCACAAAATAAAGAAACAAAAAAAGAGTAAAGTCAAATGGCAAGAAAGAGCTCCAGGAAAAAAAAAAAAAAAGAGAGAATTTTCCCTCAGGGCGCGGGGTGGGGAAAGAAAGGGCCTAAGGAACAGAGAGCGCGCTCTTGGGGTATGGGCAGTCCTAACTACTAACTCAACGAACTAAATGACCTAACCATTCCTGACCCTAATTAGTTAGTGGTATGCTGACAACTTGATTTGTCAAGATTGCACTTTAGAAGTTCCATAACTTCCATGAGGGCTTCCACCTCCACCAAGAGGCAATCCATCCGCGGACTAAGAGTCAGAGAACTTAGGTAAGGTTATTCTGGATGGAGGACACTCGGAGAAGGGCTTTCTATCCAGATGAAGAGCCAGAGGACGGAGCTTACCCGATGGGGTAGGAAAGGAGGAATGGAAGTTGAGAGGTGTGGATTTCGATGGATTTCTGCGTCAGGGCTCCAGAAGGCGAACTTCCAATAGGAAAAGGCCTCAGGCAGGCGTCGGGGCCGACACCAGAATTACTCGATGTGGAAAGGGGGGAAAAGCAAAGGTGGGGACCCTCAGCGTCGGTGGACTAATAATATCCCCCCATCCAGACGGTTAGGGCATCTTCCCAGGCCCCTTAGTGTCCTCCCGACTCCGTCTCTCTGTACGGAGTCAGAGCGGTGTCGTCGTTGAAGAGAATTGAGAGTGCTTCTGCGGTTTGGCCCTAGCAGAAATCCCGGGAATCTATTTGACTGCCTAGCTTTGCTTGTTCAATAATTATTATGTGATTGATTGGAAGGACATTCAGTGGGTCACGCCGTACACTGTAGGTACTACGGACCAAGTACTTCCTCTCTGCACCCATCCCGAGGGGTGATTTGGGATTGTATCAAGAAGATGGGAGAAAGTGTCCAGGAATCGTACGAAGTTCGGGGGAGTGGACAGCAAGATTAAAAATAAAACGAGGACAAGAAGCGGAAAGAGGCTGTGCAGATGAATCCTGTTGCTGCAAGTGTCCGGGGCCTTAGCTTAAACTTACTACATACAGTACAGACCGAAGGACCAGTGAAGTCATCCTATGAAGGAACAAAAGAGGGCGAACGAGGAAGACTTCATATCTTTTCTTTCTTTATTTGCTCTCGTTTGTTCTTTTTTCTGGAGACTCTGTTCCGCACATAAGGCTACCTAGGTACCAACGATAACTAGTCAAGAAGCAGATGTCTAATCAAAGGTACCACCTAGAAGACCCGACTTAATTATTCTGAAGCTCCCTTCCAATGACAGGTAATAATAAGCAGTTTTATTATTATCATTGCAATTCCGACCATGCAGTTCCAGTATCATGACCGATTTTGATTAATGATTATACTCTATCCATACCCTCCCATCCCATTCCATGATTCCACCCTCCTTCTGCAGCCCTGACTGATCCCATGCTTTTGGTGGATCCACTCCGTCACGACCGAACGGCGTCTGCTATTTGGGTATTTGGGGAGGATTTCTTCAAATTGAATAAATCAAATGAATTATTTTTCCGTTAGCCCCTAAGCTAACCTGCCTCCAGCAAGAACACCCTCCACTTGCCTTTCTCCCTCCCCGACGGCTTCCCCCCCCCTTCTCCAGTAGTCTCCTTCGACGCTTCCTCTGTACGTTTTAGTCGGGTCCGAATAAGTTATGACTAAAGTCAGGGTCAAACCCAGAAAGACTGAAAAATAAATCCTCATTATTTTTAACCGCGCCAAACCCAAAGGGGAAACCTGGGATGCCGGAGGACTGCCTCTTGGTGGTTCTCTTCCGAGAAAGCGGGCACTTCGGAAAGTTCGCAGAAGAAGATGGGTACCGGTCATTCTCTCCATGGATAGGCTGGTAACGGTTGAGATGTGGAGGATGACCAGCAGGGACCTCTCAACTTCCACACCTCACGCTCTCATCCACAATGCTAACCAGCCCTCGGTCGTCCCTATCTAGCGTGAGTGGTGTGCTCCATACTCCAGTCCTTCGTACCTAAATGGTTTGTTTTTACCATTTTATTTTTATTCCTACTCCGGTGTATTCCCCTCTCCTCAGGCTCTCCGTCTCTTTCCTGGTGGGCAAGTCAACTAGTGAGTTAGGACATCATGATGTATTTCCACCCCCCAAGAATGATAATACCACCGTTTTATTTATAAATCATTAATGGCATTAACCATCAGATAATAACCTAATATAATAATAGCCATGATATAATGTCCGCACCCCGTTTGACGGACTAGTATCACTGTAATAACGGCATTAATAAATCCTATCTGGGCGCACCTGATCCCTGGCCAATATTATTATTATTCCTCGACCTTGTGGCTCCAGTTTCCACGCCCCAGTCTTCTTATTTCCTGCTGCCACTTCCACTTTACCTTGAGGCGTTCCCAACCTCTGACTGCCTGATCCTCGAACCTAACAGTTCTAACCCGACTTTTCTTACTCTTTTGCCTGCACCCCCGCCACGCTAAGCCGGCATCCTGTTGCTCTTACCACCACATCCGCGGTCTTAGTGCTCAGGGAAAAGTAATATATCTCTCGTCATATCAGACTCTTCACTGTCGCCCTTTTTTTTTATTTTATTTTTAATCCTCTTTTTATTTTCCAATTTTTGATTATTATCCATCCATCTTATTTCTTTTTTATCACTCCTCCCACCCCCCCCCATAACTATTACCTTCTTCCCTCCCCCCTCCTCCCTTCCCCTCCCCTCTTCTTCCGAAACCATTTCCTGTTATGGCATCTTAGAAGTATCGAAAGTCGTTTTCTTTTTTTTCTTCTTTTTACTTACACTCGCTCACACACCGTTCGCTTATACACTCGCTTTGCTTTGACATCAAAGTCATATCACATTCGCTACGTTGGTTGACCGCGGAAGGAAAAAGAAAGAAACGGGATATTTAATTGCAACAGTTGAAGGAAGTGAACGGATCGCCGGCTTTCTCTGAATTAATATCTAATTCTCACGCACTGGACGCACTCGTTGATCGTTCCAACGACCTTCGTTTTATTGGTTTCTGCCCGAGTGCCTGCGTGCCTATCCGACAACAGAAACAGTATCTATTCCGGCGCATCACATCGAAAGACGGACGGAGAAGATCGCACTGATCGGGACCGAATCGACTTGACGGCCATTTGGACCTAATTTCGAACCTCCGCGCGGACTATTCAGTTGGCGTTTGCCTTGTTTCGGCATACACGAACCGTAGAGGAATCCCCGCAGCGCCGTTTGCTACTCGCCAAATTTCGGGATCCCTCAATTTCTCTTGCGATTTCGCCTGGTCTCGATTCATCTGAAAAGTGGACCTCAGCTTGACATCAACAGCCAACACTGTATCGACGGCAAACCCTCAAAAGGAGCTCGTTGACGGTGGGAAGTTAAATCATCGTGAATCATTGTCTCGGTTGAACACACCGAGCCATCGCGTACTAGCAAGAATTACCTCAAACCTGAGCCATCGGGAGACTGGGAAGCAGAAAAACCTTTTGCACCCAGCTGTTAATTTGTTAAGGTTAGTGTAATTTCCCTTCGCCACTGATCCCGGTGGTGCCTTGCATCAATCAGTCCCTTTTCTCCCTTTCCCTTGGGACCCTTGCTTCTCCAAGGTCGTGCCTCTGGTGCACAAGGGCCCGAGGAAAATTAGGACCCATGACGGGATCCAGACTCTGACTATCTCCCCTGTGATTTTCGCTACCGAGCCCCTGGGTGTGTTTGTTGTTGACATTTTGTTATGGTGTAGACTATTTTGTCTGTCGTCGCGCGATTGTGGACTTTTGCATATTAGCCTTCCAAAGGTCTCTCGGTACGAAACTTTTCGTTCTCCTCTCGTTTCTCCTTGGTAAGTCTCTGCTAGTCCATGCAGGAAGCCGGTCTTCTTGACCTCTTGAAGGCTTCTCACTCATCAGCTGGGTAGCTCATTGCCTAACTTGTGCCCAGTTCTCCGGGGTCTAGTCATTCGGAACCTCCTGAGACTCATTCTGCTTGGTTGAAAGAGAAGGGAGAAAAGCCAATTTCCCTCTTGTCTCTGCCCGGTTGACTTATTACTGGCTTGCTTTTTGAGACCGGAACCACGGCTTTCGAGCAGCATTCCGTCGGGCTTAACCACGTCTGGAGGATAATCGACGGTCCACAGATGCCAATCGGTTCATCCTAAGTGCTTTCTCTGGAACAGAATTCCGCATCGTGGCCTATATTCGCCCAATACTCTGCACCCGGCCTATCGCAGTTTCAGCCTTCGTTTTGAGCTTCTGACCGTTGATTCGAGGCCCTCTATCGTGTCTTGCTAGTTGAGACTTCCTGTCGCTTCTTGTCGTCACTCGTTTTGTCTCGGAGAGCTCCCCGGTGACTTTCCGTCGTCCCATCGCTTTTGCTACGATAAATTCGCTGCCATTCGCTTCTTTTAAGCTGTTGTGTTTCGTTGCAGTCTCTGCAACACCTTCAAACTGGCTTACTCGAAGACACACGGTGTTTTGGTAGGTCCCAAAGAAATTCCACACCTGTTTCTCTTGTGCTGCCCAATGATTATTTTTTCTTCCTTTTTACCACTCTTTCGACTTTGTTTCTCTTCATCAGTCGGTTTGGAATCTTGGTCTAAATTTGTGCTTTCTAGCTGCAGCCTCCTCCCTCAATTGCTTTCTGTTTTTTTCCACTCCTGTCTATGTGAGCACATGTTGACGACAGTTTCGCCATCTAGTTCGATCCAGATTTTCAAACGCCCTTGATTGTAGACGAGTCGTTGGATTTCTCAGACGCTGAAGATTCGCGGTTTATCAGCACGTTTTCAGACGGCCTTCTGGCCAAGTCTGAGCCCATTCTGTCTATGTCTACTTTCCAAAAGCCTCCTCAGGCGGCCTTGCTCGGTGAGTCGTTCCCCTGTTGTTTCGGGTTTCAAATCATGTCGTTTGCTAAACCACCTTAAAGATTATGAATCTGCTCGGTCTATGCATGATGGTGCCTCCTACTCCAGCTATGGACAAACGCCTTATGTAACGAATGCCTCAATGGTCCCTTCGCCCATGACCGATCACACGAGCCAGATTTCCGATTGTGTTCCCTACATGAGCAACCAGAGCTATGCCAGCTCCTATGAGGAGGGTCGATCTCCGATGATGGGTGGAGAGTCCCGCCAGGTGCCTGAAATTCTTTCTTACTCTCCTCAGCGGGGATCTGAAGGTACCAGAGTGTTTGTGGAGATTCAGTCTCCCTACGATCTTCACACCTCATCCTATGCGACTGTTTATCTCGTCTTCGGCTCGAAGAAGACCGAGTGCGTCCCTCAATTCGTTGGATTCCAGGGAACTGCCTTCCAGTATGCCCTTTCTGTGGACACACCCCCTTTCATGTCGACGGGGTCCCCATCATTCGCTGTGCCACTCCAGGTAGTAGTAGATGGACAAGGCGAGTGCCCTACGACAGCTTTGCAAGTTGGTGTCTACACATATGAGCAAGCTTCCCATCATTCTCCTTCCGATGAATCCCGCAAGAGAAGAATCTCGTCCCTTTCCGAGGACACCTCCAGGCCCACCAAGAGAAGCGGCGTCCAAACCATGCACGCAAGAGACCACTCCGCCAGCTATTCGACAACGTATTCGCCCTACTTGCAACCTCTCCCGGCCATGAATGGCTTTGCGACCCCCTATCATGCAGCCCCTTCGCCTCGAGTTGGCGCCGCGCAATACTCAGCCGTCTCGGCATCTTCGCAACCGTCCATCAGGGCGCCTTCTCCTTTGACTCCATCGTGGAGCCCTTCCTACCTGTCTGTCAGCAGTGATCCTCGCACACCGGGTTTCGGGGTTAGTCATGGTCTCCCTCAAAAGGCATCATCCCCCGGTCGGTTTTCGAACCCAACGCTTATTCGAACGTCGACGCTGCAGCACTCCGGATCCATCCCTCAAACGCAATCGTTCAACCCTTACGCCATGTATCCGTCGAAGGCCATTCTGAAACTAAATGGAGACTTGGATACCATGACCGAACATTGGACCAAGGAAGAGCGCGACATGAAACGACGTTTGGTGCAGTTCACTCGGGTCCAGAACGGCAGCACGATCCACGCCGATTTCAAGCCTGTTGCGCCTGAGGACCGAGCCCCCAACAGCATTTGTATCAGCTGCATCAACTGGGATGGGAAGGATGAATGTTTCGTGACTAGCGTTGACACCATTTATCTCTTGGAATCGCTCGTTGGTGTCCGTTTCACCGTGGAGGAGAAGAACCGTATTCGCAGAAACCTGGAAGGCTTCCGTCCCCTCACCGTGTCAAAGGCCAAGGCCGACAGCGAGGAATTCTTCAAGGTCATCATGGGATTCCCAGCGCCCAAGCCCCGAAACATCGAGAAGGATGTGAAGGTCTTCCCCTGGAAGATCCTGAGCCATGCTCTGAAGAAAATCATTGGAAAATACGTGGGTGATACTTTTTCCTGCCTATATACTCCTGCTTCCACGAATGTTTCACTAACACCAGAGCAAATCCAGTCCGCAAGCTACTCTTCCACCGCGGGCGCACTTCCTACTCCAATCGCCTCCAACTACACGAGCAATGGCGCCGCTTCCGATTCAGGGACCGAGCCCTTGAACGCAGGATCGCCTCAGTCTGTTTCAGATACCGCTCCCTCGACAACGTATAGTTCGGCTATGGGAGTGCCGGCTTATTCACCCCCAACGGGGCATTCCGGGGCGCCAATATCGAATCCAGCTGAAATGCGTGCCGTGCTACCGGCCGTCAGCCAGTCCTACCATAGCATGGCTACACCTTACCAATGTGCGCCAGTCTGCCAGCAACCCAGTCAGATTGGCCTCAATGCTCCAGTGAGTCGGGCCTGGGACTTGAACCCTCTCGTCAACGCCACTCCGGCCAGCGGGCCTCCTAGCAGCACTTCCTGCTATACCTACATGGCCCCGATGCCATACTCGCTCCCAGATCAAGGGCATTGAAATCAGGCCCTTGATCATTAATTTTGCCTTTTTTTCTGCTTTTTATCAATACGTTCATAGCATCAGTCGGCGTTGTTCTTTGGTTTGTTGTTTTGGTTTTCCTTTATTCCGATTTTCACGTCACTCCTTTATAAGCCATGGCGCTGGGTCATTGATGGCTCCTTACATATTTGGACCTCTTGGTGTTTTTATTTTTCGGTTGATGGTTACTGACCATGATCTGATGTCTCTCCTTTGGAATACCTCATGTCTTGATGCCCCACTTGTCTGTTTTTGAATTTTGATTTCTTGTTGACACGACGCATTATAGATGATCTGTTATCCGTTCCTTTCTTTGTTGCAATTTCCGCGGGCATTGGCATACCACTCCTTCATGAAAAGTGTACAACTACTTATAGCATAGCATGGCGCTGCAGTCCTTCCTTCTTATTTCGCAGGTCGGGATATTTTTGAGAAATTGATGTAATGGGATATCTGGGTTGGCGATGGGAAAAGTGTGGAATTTGGTTTCGGTCTTGGATGGGTTGCTTTTTGTCTTCAACTGCTGTCTTCCGCGTCAGTCTGGGATTCTAGCAGTACTATCCAGCCATGTGTTTTATTTTGAATCCTTTGGAGTCGCTCTGTTTGAACTTGTCTTTTGATTACTACTCTCTCCGACCCGAGATCTGCATAGCTTTGGCGTCTATGAACCTTGATTGATCTGTTCTTGGAACTGTTTATTCCGCTTCAACCTCCTTGTGTTAATTGAAACTCCTTGGTAGTGTTAATCAATCTTTGGTCTTTTGCTCTATGCTCTGTCTACACTGTATCCTCTCCAGTAACCCTGCCCTAATAGTTGCCCCATCCGGCAGCGTTCTGCATGCCGAGATCGGGATCCGGTACCGTTATCTTATCGCGTCACCTGACCTGGCGGACGCAAATGCCTGGAAACAAACGCAAGGGAAAGTGAGTCAGTCAACATTCCCCAGCTCAATTGCAGTCTCGCCTTGCCTCCTCTTGCGCTCCCCTCTCTCCGCTGCAGTCGGTCATCTGGAGACCTTTCTCCCTTGTCATCCCTTCCTTAACTATCCCTTATACTTTAATTCCTCCCTCGCGCACATCCGACACTTTTTTTCTTTGCCCCGCCCCCCCCCACCATATTTCGGACATCATGGATGTGATCAAGCAGACATTCGCCAGGGCTAAGCAGGAGAAGCGTGCGGCCCTGGTTTCTTATATTACCGCGGGTTACCCCACTGTGGAAGAGACGGTAGACATCCTTTTGGGCCTGGAAAATGGAGGCGCTGGTGCGTGCTCCCCGATTGTTGAATCCCGCCACCCAACCCTTCCCACCCTTGCAAACGTTCTCCCGCTGACCATATGCCTGTTCTTTCCAATCCATAGACGTTATCGAAGTTGGAGTGCCCTTCACCGACCCGATTGCCGATGGCCCCGTCATTCAGAAGGCCAACACCAAGGCTTTGGCCAATGGTGTCACCGTCACCTCGGTTCTGGACATGGTCCGTACCGCCCGAAAGAGCGGTCTCAAGGCCCCCGTCCTGCTGATGGGATACTACAACCCTTTGATGCGATATGGTGAGGAGCGTATGCTCAAGGATTGCCGGGAGGCCGGCGTCAATGGCTTCATCATGGTCGATCTTCCTCCTGAGGAGGCCGTCCGCTTCAGAGACCTATGTGCTAGCAACAAGTAAGGAAGACTCCATTGGATTTTACGCCACATGACGACGGTCCGTTGCGATAGTACATGCCTACTGACCTGTTTGCGAACAGCCTGTCTTACGTCCCCCTCATTGCCCCCTCGACCTCGGAATCCCGCATGAAGCTCCTGTGCAAGATCGCCGACTCTTTCATCTACGTCGTCTCGAGAATGGGTGTCACCGGTGCCACCGGCCAGCTCAGCTCGAATCTGCCCGATCTTCTATCTCGGGTCCACAAATACTCTGGCAACGTGCCTGCTGCATTGGGTTTCGGAATCAGCACTCGGGAACACTTCCTGTCCGTGCAGGATCTTGCGGAGGGTGTCGTGATTGGCAGCCAGATCATCACTACTTTGGGCGAGGCCCCTGCTGGTCAGGCGGCTAAGAACGCCGAGGCCTACCTTTCCAGCGTGACCGGTCGCAAACTCGAGAGAGATGCTCAGGGCACGTTGGTCCGCGAGATCAAGGTGCTGGACCCCGTCGAGAAGCGGGAAGTCGAGGAGGGTGTCGCCCACCCTACGGCCGTTGTCACCGACGCCGGTAACCCTACCGGCCCCGGCTTGGCCGACCAGATCGATGCCCTGAACGGCACGGGCAACCCTGCCGCTCAGCCGTCGCGGTTCGGTGAGTTCGGTGGACAGTACGTCCCCGAGTCGCTCATGGACTGCCTGGCCGAGCTCGAGCGCGGTTTCGAGCATGCGCTGACCGACCCCTCGTTCTGGGAGGAGTACCGTTCGTACTACCCTTACATGGGCCGTCCCAGCAGCCTGCACCTGGCCAACCGTCTGACCGACCACGTCGGCGGTGCCAACATCTGGCTCAAGCGTGAAGATCTCAACCACACCGGTAGTCACAAGATCAACAACGCGCTGGGTCAGATCCTTCTTGCCCGGAGACTGGGCAAGACCCGCATCATTGCCGAAACAGGTGCTGGCCAGCACGGTGTCGCCACTGCGACCGTCTGCGCCAAGTTTGGCATGAAGTGTGTCGTCTACATGGGTGCCGAGGATGTCCGTCGTCAGGCCCTGAACGTGTTCCGGATGAAGCTCCTCGGAGCCTCCGTGGTGGCCGTTGACGCCGGCAGCCGCACGCTGCGTGACGCCGTGAACGAGGCTCTCCGCGCCTGGGTGGTCGAACTCGACACCACCCACTATATCATCGGATCCGCCATCGGCCCTCACCCCTTCCCTACCATCGTGCGTACCTTCCAGTCCGTCATCGGCGACGAGACCAAGCAGCAGATGCTCGAGCAGATCGGCAAGCTGCCCGACGCCGTGGTCGCCTGCGTCGGCGGCGGCAGCAACGCCGTCGGCATGTTCTACCCCTTCTCCAAGGACACTAGCGTCAAGCTCCTCGGTGTCGAAGCCGGCGGCGACGGCGTCGAAACCGCCCGCCACTCCGCCACCCTCTCTGGTGGCAGCAAGGGTGTCTTGCACGGCGTCCGCACCTACGTCCTCCAGGACGAGCACGGCCAGATCTCCGAAACCCACTCCATCTCCGCCGGTCTCGACTACCCCGGTGTCGGCCCGGAGCTGAGCTCCTGGAAAGACAGCCAGCGCGCGCACTTCGTCGCCGCAACCGACGCAGAGGCCCTGTCTGGTTTCCGCGCCCTCGCGCAGCACGAGGGTATCATCCCTGCTCTGGAGTCCTCGCACGCTATCTTCGGCGCTATGGAGCTGGCCAAGACCATGAAGAAGGGTGAGAACATCGTTCTGAACCTCAGTGGTCGTGGTGATAAGGATGTGCAGAGCGTCGCGGATGAACTTCCTCGTTTGGGTCCTAAGATCGGTTGGGATCTGCGCTTCTAGATACCTACTTCCTTAATCAAAACCAAAACCAAAACCAAAACCAAATAAAATACAAAATATAGACCTGTGATTAGATTAAGGATATTGTTTAGTATGAGGTTCTTTTGGATCGAGGTTTCAACACTTCCCGCTAGTTAGTTACCAAGGATGATCGTTTTGGGATTTAGATCTTGATTCTTGGGGGGCAAGAATGTGACGTATATCTTCTTACTTTCGGGATGGGTTTTTAATTTGCAATTTTCTTAATTTCTCTAATCTCATTCTTTTTTAATGTCCTCTTTTTTCGGGACTACAATTTCGGTGTTGGTTATCTCTTTCTATCTGATCGATAGATAAACAGGCGGGGAAAGTTTAAACAAAAGCTTTCTCTAGTAATTATTGAGATTCAATGATGGATTAGTTCAATGTTCATGTTCCAGATCCTGATAGATATTGTACGGGTATGATTGATGATTCCTACTATAAGACGCAGAAACTGCGACGAACCAACATACAGAGAATGAGTGATAATATGCAAGAGTCATAGTATAGTATAAAGTAATGATATGATGACAAAGAGCAGAACAAAGGACAGCTTGAAAATGCGCAAGCAGGGATCAGGAAAAAAGAAAAAAAGCAGGGCCAGAAACATAGATAGATATCTTTGCAACAAGACAATAGAAGATAAGACAAGATACAAAAATAAAGTGGAACAAAATCCTTTTCCTTCCTCTTTTCTATCGTCTCCCCCCGTAACGAGACACGGAGCGAGTGAATTAGGTTTCAATCAGGTCGGCGCCCCGAGACTGCGACTGGACCTGTTCGGGAGCGCCGGTGCTGTCTCTCGTGTCCTTGTTGGCGACCTTGCGGGCGGAGCGGGCGTAGAATTCGTCAAGGACGCGCTTGGGGATACGGTTGAGGAGGTCCTTGGGGTAGATGCGGAGCAGGTTCCAGGCGATGTCCAGGGATTCGAAGATGGATCGCGACTCGTACGTGGACTGGTTGATGAAAGAACGCTCGAACTTGTCGAGGAATTCGAGAGAGAGCTTATCTTCCGAGGACAGGGCGTCCTCACCGACGACTGCCTTCATGGCGGCTGTGATTTGGGAAGTATCAGGTTAGTATGTGGGACAAAAGAGCAATTCTAACGGGGAAAGGCAGGACTTACCAGCATCTCGTCCGATGGCGTACTTGGCGTACAGCTGGTTGGACACGTCGGAGTGGTCTTTACGAGTACGGCCGTCACCGATGGCAGACTTCATCAGACGTGACAAAGAGGGCAGGACGTTGATTGGCGGATAGACACCCTTGTTGTACAGCTGACGATCAATGAAGATTTGGCCCTCCGTGATGTAGCCAGTCAAATCGGGAATAGGGTGGGTGATATCTAGAAGGAATCAGCTTGGTTCGGCTTTGCTCTTTGCTCCCCTTCCTGCGGGGTCTAACGTACCGTCATTAGGCATGGTCAAAATAGGAATTTGGGTAATAGATCCGTTGCGGCCCTCCACTCGTCCGGCTCGTTCGTAAATGTTCGCCAAATCAGTATACATGTAACCGGGGTAACCACGACGACCCGGCACTTCTTCACGAGCAGCCGAAACCTCACGAAGCGCGTCACAGTAAGCCGACAGATCAGTCATGATGACCAGCACGTGCTTCTCCAACTGGTAGGCGTAGTATTCGGCGGTCGTCAAAGCGAGACGGGGGGTAATGATACGCTCGATCCTGAAGGTCCACCGTTAGTCCAACAGTACACCACCAACCACTAGACACAGCACAAAAGATATAGGGAGACAGGACGTACGTAGGGTCGTTGGCCAAGTTCAGGAACAGCGTGACACGCTCCATACTGCCGTTCTCCTCGAAATCGCGAGTGAAGAATCGACTGGTTTCCATGTTAACACCCATAGCCGCGAAAACGATCGAGAAGTTGTCCTCGTGTCCATCGTGGACGTCCTTGGTGGGCTTGTTGACCAGACCGGCCTGACGACAAATCTGAGCAGCAACCTCGTTGTGGGGAAGACCGGCAGCGGAGAAGATGGGAATCTTCTGACCACGAGCAATCGAGTTCATCGTATCGATGGCGGAGATACCGGTCGAGATCATTTCTTCGGGGTACACCTGTCCGTAACAATCCGTTTAGCCACCTGCAACCAGCCCGACTCGACCGGGGGATGAAAGCACGACCAAGAACATACTCGCGAGTAAGGGTTGATGGGTTGACCGTTGATATCCAGGTAATCCTCCGCCAACACCTTGGGGCCTTTATCAATAGCGCGACCCGAACCATCGAAAACACGACCCAACATGTCCTCGGACACACCCAGCTTCAAGCTGTGACGGGTGAACTCGACTTTAGTCTGATGCAGAGTCAGCGGGTCGTTCCAGATCCAACACTCCGAAGCATTTATTTACCCTCTTGACATCGATACCGGGAGTACCTTCGAACACCTAGAAAAGCCGCCAGACGTTAATATCTCGTGAAGGAAAGAAGGCCCTGAGGATAGGGGACCGCTGCGATTTCTTAGGTCGTACCTGAACGATAGCTCGGCTACCTGTTCAAGAGAAAGATCGCGTTAGTTTCCCATGACTAGATATGGCACTGTTGCGCTCGACCAGCAGGGGACATACCTCTGGCTTCCAGGACTTGACCCGACCGCTCAGTTCCATCGGGGAGGGTCAGGGAGACGATCTCGTTGAAACGAGGGAATTTGACCTAAGAGAGTAGTAGTCAGTTTGCAAGCCACCCAGCGATAAGCTACAGAAAGCTTGAGAAACAGAAAGAGGCTGATCCCCGGGGTGAATGTACATTGTCCAGAACGACCAGCGGTCCGTTGATACCTCCGATGGTGTTGTAGCGGATGCGAGGCTTGATGGAGGTCATGCGGGGGTCGACAAATTCGGACGCCATGGTGATGAGGTCCTTGGGAGCAGGGCCACGGAGAGATAGGGGAAAGCGATCGAGAGACGAGGGGGAAGGAGAAGGAGAGCAGCAGCTGGAGATCCGAGCAGACGTCGGGCCAAGTAAGTTGAGATGACGATTGCACGGGATTGGGTGGCCCCGCACGTGATGCGTCCCCGTTCCCCCACCGCCTTTATTTAGTTGCCTCCCTTTACTGTCTTTACGGAGTATACTCTGAAGAACGAGATTCGGGATTTCTTGTGGAGAATTCATAATCATATCGGTCCAGCTTGCCAATGGATCGTCATAATCATACAACAGGAGCATTCAATTACGCCCCCAAAAAGAAGAAGAACAAGAAAAACAACAAATGCGCCGCATGACCGTTGAACTATCGAGGTATCCGCAAATGAGCAAAACCATATCAATGAAGGAACAATAGTAAAAAAAACAGTGACCGCGTTGTCATGGCTCTAGTCCACCTTCGCAAATGCCAGCTTTTTAGGAGCGGAGAGGTTGTTAGACAGACGAATACTAGTGGCCTTTTTGTTCTTCGAATGCTTCTTGAGCTTCTTCCGTGCTACCATAACGGGAACTGACGAATGCATCACTAAGTAGTTGGAAAAAGATCCAAGGAGAACACTATAGAGAAAATGTTAGTGGGGCACTATCAGATGGGCCAAAATTCCTCAGGCAGGATTGAACTTACCCCTTCAAGGCACTTCGGCCTCTGGCGCCGACAATCACCAGTGTCGGATCGAGCCCGTCAATCTACACCAGCACCCACGTTAGTAAGTTTACAAACACAAGAAAATTCATGAGTGACAACATACAGCCTCCGTAATCATGTGCTTTGGGCTCTTGCAATGGATTGCCTCAACGGCGACCCGCACCTGCAGCAACGTCTTCCGCAATAGACGAACGCACGTCTGAGAGATGACCTCCACAGAATGGACCCGTTCAGATTCGATTTTCGACATTCCACGACCATCCACCGAGCTGGGTTTGCTGTCCGTTCCCAGTCGGCCTAGTATCGCACGAGACAAGTTGGTCGACGAGTCATTGTGTGGTTTTTGCGCCGTCTCTTCTGTCTGGGATCCAATCACGGCTGCGGCATCCTGCATTGCTTTTGCGTTGTCACCGACCTGCAGTGTATTGGATGCGGCAGTCTCGTCGTGGATCGCGCAGACGGCAAACATAGTGTCGCCATCGCGAAGAATGGTGCCAATGGTCCATTCCAGAGCATATACCGATTCCTCGCTCAGATCGGTCGCAACTAAATACTTGCGCTGCCGGCGACGACCGCCTTCCAGTTCGCCCGACTGCTGAGCGTAGTCCCCACGAATGATGGTTCGAATCGACCGATTTTGGACGGAGCTGTCGATCGCGGACAGTTGAATGCCTAGTTGTTGAGCTCGTTTGATGTCACATAGCTCGGCTTCGTCATCGGAGCCGAACGGCGTATTTGGCATGGAAGCGGCCGAGTCAAAGCTGGTCCGAGGATGGACATCGGGCTTCTTGGGAATTGGTCCTTGTTTGGAAGAGTGTGAATAATCGGATTTCTCCTCGGCATCTGCAGTCATTACATGTCAGTGCGCTGATCTCGAAGATGCTGAGACTGTTTCTTGAGGTTATAGGGATAAAGGGGAAAGAGACGTACTCTCTTTCTCTCCGACAGGTAGTGGTGGCGGGCCTGTCTTTGCACTCCCCGTTGAATTATCCCTGGCCGGAAGGATTATGTCGACCGTTGCTTTCCTTCCGCGCTCGGCGGTAGAGTCATCATCGTCACTGGACGAGGAGTCGTCTGCATCTTCGTCGCTCGTTTCGATCGGATTGTTCTCGCTGTCGTACATATCTTTCTCCAGGCGCTCATCCCCGGATGTAGATGGTTTCCTGTCAGGATCGGACGTCTCGCGACGATGACCAGGCGCTGGCGCAGGAACAGGAGTGGGCGTGGCTTGCGGCTTGTCGGCGGTCTCAATTTCTACCGGCTTGGGTTTCTCGGGCGCCGGCTTCCCCGGGTTTGAGCTTGAATTGCGAGAGCTCGAGCCGAGCCATCGATTCCGCGGGGAACTCGAGCGTCCCAGTCGGGAAGAGGAGAGCCGCGAATCCAGCGAGGTTCCCCGAGCGGTATTGTTGCGACTCGAATCTCTTCCTCTGGTGAAACTCGGCAAGCCGACTTTCAAATCCAGGCCTGACATCACCGCAGCCATGGCATTTTTCTGAGGCGGCTTATTGGATGATTTGTCGGACGATCTGTTGGCGCGCCGGTTTAAGCTGTAGGTGGTGGTGTTAGGGGACATGACGACGGAATCGTCCCAGCGAATGCTCGGCTTGGGTTTGCTGGCGACGGGGCTGGTGGCGGCGCTGTTGGAAGTTTTGCTACCGGGATGATCGGCCTTAGCGTCCGAGAGCTTTTTCTTCTCGAGAGCGGCGTTGTCGCTAAATCTTCGGGTGGTGGTGGCAGCGGCGGATGGACCGAATTCTTTGTCGGGCGAGGTGGAGGTAGGTTGAGAGGCAGCCGTCGCAGGAGCAGGAGGAGGCGCCACCGCAGTATTCACGCGCAATGACGGGGCGGCCGGAGCAGGGTCATGCCAACTGCGACGGTTGGACGGGGGAGTCACGCCAACTCCAATGCCGGCGATGGACCCATGTCGGGGCGGCAGGGCTTCGGGCGACTCGGGCGACGGAGCGATGTCCAGCAGGCTCCGGGTGGTGGTCGCGCTATGATTCCGGCGGGAAGCTGCGGTGCGAGCTTCGAGCTCGCCGGCCAGCTCCAGGCGCTCCTCCTCCAAGGCAGCCGCCAGCGACATGCGGGCGGGCTTTCTCCTGTAGGGGGGCATCGTGGGTGGGCACCGGTCCTGCGGCGATTTTGACAAGTTGTTGTGGAGAATCAAGTCGTGCCCGTCAGCCAGACCCCGAGGGAACCTCTGGTCTTGACCAAACACGCCGAGGGAAGTGGAGAATTTGACGCTCTAGTGACGAGAGAGAGAAGGGATTAGTCTCGCCGGTTTCCGCATTCAGTTGAACCAAACACCAGAGTGGACACGAGAGAGAAAAGGAAGGGAAAAACAAGGGAAAGAAAGAAAGGGAAAAATAGAGCCTTGTTTTTGCTCCTGTCACTAACAGCAGGTTAAAAAAAAAAAGCCCCGCGACTTTCTCTTTGGCAAAGATGGTTTTAAGCAGTCCCTCCACGTGCAGGCAACCGTGTCAATCCCGACGATCTTCCACTAGTCGGTCTTGTTTAACAGTCGTGATTGGGTCGGTTTAGGGCGAAGAGGGGCTAGACGAGCTGGAGCGACAACTTTTCCCTCCGAGGTGGAGAGAATTGGAAAATAGCAATAAAAAGGAAACAGAGAGAGGGAGAAAGGGAAGAGGGATAGTAGAAGACCAAGCGATCGACAGCTTCGTCAGGTGATGGAGGGATGAATGATCAGTTCTCCAGGATGTCTGCAAGGGACTCTCCCCAGAGAGAGGGGGAGAATGCAATAATTAAGGCGCAGGCAGAAGATCATCGAAGGGGCTGGAGAGTCTCGGCGCGGGGCAGAGGCGACCTTCATGAGGGGAAGAAAAAGGGATGATCGTCTCGCCAGCCGTTGGAGCCTTGGAGGTGTGTGAAGGTGGAGGAATTCAATTCCCTCTCCCTTGCATACATCACAAGGCTTGACCAGGCGTCAATCTGAAGGTGTCACGACAGGAACGGAGTCTCTGTGTGTATCCTGCCCTGTCTTTGGATGCGGCGTGCGTAATCATGATTATTGTTAAGAAATAGAAAGAAAAAACAAAGGTCAAAGAAAGAGAAGAATAAATAAAAATAAATAATGCGCGGTCTAGACTCCCCGATAATGCAGTCATGATGATCCGGTCATTCACTCTCAAAGAACTTCTAAATAAAACCCATGCAATTAAATACAGGGAAGCAAGCTGATATTCCTAAAACCCTTAAACCCATCCCAAGTAACAGATGCCATAATAACGTCCAATAGAAACCTGCACCCTTGTCAACGCCGTTAAATGTCTTCCGATCAAGCTTTAGTCTTCTTCTTTTTCGACGTCTGTCGAGCAGCCGTCGCTTCGAATGCTGCCTCCGGGGGTTCGTCGAACTTTCCAGTTCGCTTCTTACCCCCGGCATACTTCTCCTCCAGCCGGTCGAAAAACGAATCCGCCCGGGAGGCCTGTCGCGCCTTGATTATTGATAGCAGATCGTTGTCATTCGCCGGCGTGCCCTTCTTTTTGTTGTTCTTCTGTCCCCCTTTCTTCTTGTCCTCTTTCTTCTCCTCCATCTCCTTGGCCAGCTTCTCTGCTTCTTTAGCCTCCTTCTGCGCCCGCTTTAATCGCTGTTGTCTCTTCTTCTCCGGTTCGTTGGCATACTTCGCGTATTTCTCGACCTTGCCTTCGTCGATGGCCTTGTCGATCATCGTGCGGAATCGATCGTCGTCGTCGATCACATTACACAACATGACGGATTCGTAGACTTTGTCCAGATCGCCGCGGTACTTGTCAAACGCTGCGAGCACGTCCCGTTCTTCCTCCTCGGAGCCCTGGTAGTCCTTCTTAAACTGATCTAGAGCGTTCTCGTCGATCGCGCTGGAGAATTGTTCGCGGTAGAAGTCCATCCAGTTGAAGTCGTCATCTTCCTCAATGGCTTCGGACGTGCTGCCGGTCAGATCGAATCGTTTGCGTCGTTTCTCATCTGAGAGAATGGCATAGGCGAAGGCGATCTGCTGGAATTTCTCGTTCGCTTCATCTTTGGAGTCGGCCGATACCTTGTCTTTTGCAGGTGGGGGACGTTGTCAGCATCTGCATCCTTACAGGGTAGAGTGTGCAGACTGCAGAACAGGGATGGGATGAGTGGGGGTGGGGCTTACCTGGGTGATTCTTTAGCGCTTGTTTGCGATAGGCAGATTTGATCTGGTCCGGGGTTGCGTCTTCGCTGACCCCCAAGACGCCGTAGAGGTCCGTCTCGACCGGCTGCGGGATTGCGTCTTGGAAGTCTTCGTGGTCGGACGACATTGTGAGGGAGGGAGGGACGACGGGGGTGGTGATCCAGGAAACGGGAAAGCTTGATTGTAGACTCGGGCTTTTAATTCTTGTATCGTTCTGTGTATTTTTTTTTCTCCGGGAGGGTGTCGAGAAGGTTGGAAGGTGAAGGTGAGTTGAGCGACCGGCGCAGAGAAGACGCGACGCGAAATCACTTGAACTGCCCGATCGGGTTTAGCCCGTCTCCCCTCCGCCCAACTGAGGTCATCGCTTTCTTCTCCCTCTTTTCTTTACGTCTTTTCACTTCTCATTGCTCCTCTTGACTAGTTTACCTACCCTGTCCCGACTATTCCCTCCTCAACATGAGCTCCCTCCACAGAAATTACATGCAACAATGCATCGGCCTCGCCGAAAAGTCTCCTCCGCGACCAACCAACTTCCGAGTCGGCGCCGTGCTCGTCTCCCGCAAAGACGGCGATCTGTGGGCGGAGGACGACCGCATCCTATCGACGGGTTACACCATGGAACTGGCAGGCAACACGCACGCAGAACAATGCTGCCTATCCAATTACGCGGCCGTCCATTCGGTCCCAGATGACCGCGTGCACGAGGTCTTGCCTTCAGAACCGGGCCGGAAACTCGTCATGTATGTGACTATGGAGCCGTGCGCCAAACGACTGTCGGGCAATGCGCCCTGCGTACAACGGATCATCCAGACGAAGGAAGGCGGGCGCAATGGCATTGAGAAGGTTTACTTTGGCGTGAAGGAGCCCGGGACATTTGTTGGACAATCGGAAGGGTGCCAGCGGTTGACGGAGGCGGGGATCGAATGGCATGTCGTCCAGGGGTTCGAGCGGAGGATTCTCGAGGTGGCGGTGGCAGGGCATGAGAATCGCGACGAGGAGATCAAGTCAGCGCTGGATCAGGTCGAGACGAGACTGGATGACGTCAGTGACGATGAGCGGGAGAGACAGAGGCAGATGCCGCGGAATCCGAAGAAGCGAATGATGTAGGCTGTGGATGAAGAGTCGGGCACAAGTGCAACTGTAACACCACCGATGTACGGAGTATGTGGCGTCAAATGCCGATGGTGGGATGAGCGAGACGCATCGATTGTGTTCCCTTGGGACCCGCGTATCCTGGGAAAGTGCCAGAAAGCTGGCACTGAATCCGTCCAAGGCTGCGCTCAGCATATCTACGATTGATGTTCGGTGTATTTTGTATATACTATAGAGAAAGGTGGGAAAAGATGACCTGCTGGATCAATGGACTGAAGAGATGGTTGATAAGCGATAAGCCCATCTTATCTCTTATCTACGATAAGATACCCCACATTCGTGTTTTCCGGCGGACAAAGGCGCCCGGCGGAAAAGACATTCATATACCTCTGAAGACCAGCAACAGCTACCTGCATGTCAGTAAACATGGCATAATCGATGCAACCTATCATACCATCACACACCCTCAATGCCAGACCAGCGCCGCCCCTATCGCTCCCACAAGGTACCCGCCTGCGATCGATGCCGCCGATTCAAGCGGCGATGCACCGGCGGGACTCCAGATCGGCCTTGCGTGCTGTGCCACCTACAAGAGGTGCCCTGTCTCATCTCAGCCAAACCGAAAGCCCAGGCTGGAGCACGTCGCTCTTCCAGGCGTGAACAGCGACGGGTTTTGCCCAAGCCGACTCCATCTGATGTCAATGTGGCAGTCAATGCAGCGCCCTCGCCAGTCGACGCAGACATCGAACAGGATGAGAGGATCGGGACTGATTATCATGGCTCGCCGACTCAGGATCGCTCTAAGATTGAGCTGTCGATGGTTGCGAGTCCGGTCATCTCGGAGGATATTCAGATCCTGGAGCGCTATATGTCTTCGAAGGCTAGTAAATCCATGCCCGTCTCTGTCGACGGAAGCCTCTCTCATGCGGGGGCCGCCAATCCAATGGTATATTTGAGAGTTCCCCGACGGAGAGAGGGTCTTGCTATGTCGGAGAATCCGGGCAAGCAGCAGAAGGAGATTTTACGCCAGATTCTCAAGCCGTATGCTGATGAGCTGGTCAGACTGTAAGTGATTCTAGGGATAGCACTGTTTGGAATATGGTGGCCGCATTCAGACCAACTAAGGGCAGGGAACAGGTACTTTGATGAAATTCACCCTGCTTTTCCTATGCTTGACCGTCAATCATTCTTGGAGTTGTATAGAAGCGGAGACAAGCTCTCTCCGGCGCTCACTTGCGAATTTTTCGCGTTGTCGCTTATCCTATGGCGACATTCGCCTACGCTCAGGCAATTCCCGAAGCCGGACTCTCAGTTTATCTGGAACTTGGCTGTGGAAGCCCTGCAGCAGGACTTCCTAGCACCTGGTTTGTCCACGGTCTTCGCCGTTGTCCTGGACATGATGGGCCGGCCCGTCTATTCCGTGCTTGGGAATACCATCAATAACGGCAGAGCGGTTACGCTGGCGCAGACATTAGGGTTGAATCGCGATCCGACAAAGTGGAAGAGACCCGCTAGTGAAAAGGCATTACGCATTCGGCTATGGTGGGCTGTTCTGATTCACGATCGGTGGTTAGATATTCTTCCATGTTCATGCGTATCATTTCCTAACCCATCCCAGGTCCAGTTTTGCTCATGGCATACCGCCAATAGTCACCAAGGGCCAACACGACGTGCCCGTCCCTCTTCCTCTAGATATCCTCTCCGATGCAGACTCTGAGAAGCATTCCCGGGCTGCTGAATGTTTCATGCGTCTCTGCACCCTTACCAATATCCTTGGTGAAGTCCTCCCGCTCGCATATCATCTAGACGTGGACCAGAAACAGATCTGGAGACAGATCCGTCGACTGGAACTCGAGCTTTGCGAGTGGGAGGATAACTTGCCCAGTTATCTTCAGCCCAACAGCGACGATCAATCCAGAGCGTTGGGGGCGAGTAGCTTACGGCTAGGTTACCTCTCCGTGCGACTTTTACTGAATCGCATCGCTTTACATGTAAGCCCTCCAGCCCTTGTATCCTGAAGTTCAAGCTAAGACATAAAAAAAGGCAGCAACGCTATCTTCCGAAATCGACCGTTCAGAAAGCACGCGCTACCACCTATCCCAGCTACGTCGGTCAGCGCACGACATTGTTGAATACGTGTGCTCGTTGACGAAGGCCCAACTACAAGAATTCTGGCTGCCCTGTATGCACACTTCCCACTTTTGCTCACAAATCCCCACACATCTAACCATCCTCAGACACCGCCCACCATCTCATTCTAACCGTCATCATCCTCCTGCGTTGCACCGTCGAATCCACCGACAAAACCATCATCAGCGCCTGCAAATCCGGCCTTTCCCGTCTCTGGACGAAACTCCACGACGCCGCTGAACGCGATGGCTGGGATCTCGCCAGTATCTGCATCAGCCAGTGCGGGGATTCGGTCTCCAAGATCCTGAACAATGCGTCTGAGGTGCGTGGTGTTCCGAAAGAACAGCCTGATGAGCTGCATTGTTTGGAAGACGTGGAGGATCCGTCGTCGGTGGATTTGTCGGGGTTGGGGATCAGTGGGAATGGAATGTCTACAGATCTGCTACCCGATATTCTACCCTTTTCGAATCCCGATCTCTCGTTTGATAATCAGTGGGATGTAGGCCCGTGGTATGGGCTTGGGTGGATGGATATTGATAATATCTCGTATGAGGGGGTGAATCAGGGGTTGTTCATGTAATGTCTTTGGACTAATGGGTATACGAGATGAATAGAAGTATGTACATTTTCTGATTTCTGTCCTTTATAACAAGGCTCCGATGATATGATCTATGATAGCCCTCTTAGAACACCCTTCCAGATAAGAAATGTTCCTCCACCTCCCGATTTCCACCATGGCCTCTCAGTTCTATTCATCGAATCGGCCAACCCTCCGGATTCCCCGCATTCAAAGAGGATCGACCGGGTCAATTAGCCCTGACGACCTCATTTAGCCTGAATCACCCCTGCAGATCCCCATATCCCCCATCGTCACAGCTCTTGACGAGCAAAAAGTGGTCCCATCCCCCGCAATTAATATACAAGGCAGAGAGATATAAAGACTTCCCCGCGCCAGACCCAAATATGTCCTCACCATGAGTCCATTCGACGTCCACCGCAGACGACATCCCTAGACTTCATGTGGCATCCTTTGAAATCCCTCGCCATTACCATCATGGCAATGGCAGCCTCCAGCCTGGCTCGTCCGCTCAAAGACACCCCTTACACCAACCCTATCCTCGGCGGATGGCACTCCGACCCATCGTGCATCTACGTCGCCGACCACGACACCACCTTCTGCGTGACCTCCACCTTCATCGCCTTCCCCGGTCTGCCCATCTACGCGTCCAAAGACCTCCAGAACTGGAAACACGTCAGTAACGTGTTCAACCGCGCCAGCCAGATCCCTAGCCTCGCGGAAACCACCGACCAGCAGGGCGGGATCTACGCGCCGACGCTGCGCTACCATGACGGGAAATTCTACATCATTGTCTCGTTCCTCGGACCGCAGGTTAAAGGTCTCGTCTTCTCGACTGACGACCCCTTTCGCGACGACGCTTGGTCTGAACCCCTCGAGTTCGCTGTTCGAGGTATCGATCCGGATATCTTCTGGGATGACGACGGTACCGTGTACGTCACCTCCGCTGATAACAATCGCATCCAATCGTACAGTCTGGACCTCGAGACGGGCGCCACCGGATCAGTCTCATACCTCTGGAACGGCACCGGCGGCGTCTACCCCGAAGGTCCGCATCTGTACCGCAAAGACGGATACTACTACCTGATGATCGCCGAGGGAGGCACCGAGCTCGGCCACAGGGAGACCATGGCGCGCTCGAAACACCGCACGGGGCCCTGGGAGCCCTGTCCGGCCAACCCACTGCTCTCGAACAAGAACACCACCGAGTACTTCCAGACCGTCGGACACGCGGACCTCTTCCAGGATGGCCACGGGAACTGGTGGGCCGTGGCGCTGAGCACGCGGTCCGGTCCCGAGTGGTTGAATTATCCCATGGGCCGCGAAACGGTGCTGGTCCCCGCGACGTGGGAGAAGGGCCAGTGGCCCGTCATCCAGCCTGTGAGGGGGCAGATGCGTGGCCCGCTCCCTCGTCCAGACCGCGCCAGTCTCAAGGGGAAAGGGAGAAAGGGAGGATCTCTCGCAGGGGATCCCGATAAAGTAGATTTCGCGCCGGGATCGTCTCTCCCGCCGCATTTTCTTTACTGGCGCTTTCCTAAGGACGACGTCTTCACTGTCTCGCCGCATGGTCATCCTAATTCTCTGCGCATTAAGCCGTCCTTCCATAATATCACCGGCGACGCGAACTTCCAATCCTCCGACGGCACGAGTCTCATCCTGCGTCGTCAGACAGATACGCTCTTCACGTATGGCGTCGACGTTTCGTTCTCGCCGCGCGTGAGGGACGAAGAAGCAGGCGTGACGCTCTTCCTGACACAACACCAACATGTCGATCTGGGGATCGTGCTCCTGAAGACAGGCGAGGGGAAGGACTCACTTTCGTTTCGTTTCCGTCCCACCGGCCGCGGAAACTTCGAGGGGCCCCTGTCGACGGAGGTCGTGCCTGTTCCGGGGGACTGGAAAGGTGGACGGATTCGGTTGGAGATCCAGGCTGTGAGTGATTCGCAGTATATTTTCTCTGCGGCGCCGGCTGGGTCGCAAGGGAAGAAGAAGGTTATTGGTGAGGTGGATTCGTTGGTTGTGAGTGGGGATACGGGGAGGTTTACTGGTGAGTTTTCTTTCCTCGCTTTCCATTATTTCTGAGTCCTCCTTCGTTGTCTGCCTCATTGAAAGAGGGGATGATACTAACGGAAGCAGGTACTCTGGTCGGCACGTATGCCACAAGTAACGGAGGGAAAGGCTCGACGGACGCGTATTTCAGTAAATGGAGGTATAAGGGACAGGGACAGAAGATTGATCATGATGTTATTGTGCCTTCACGGGATTGATATGATGACCGACGTCTGGCGTGAGAGGAGTCAGTGTTCAAGATCAGTCACTAGTAAATGTCAGCCCATGTACTGGAGGATAGACAATTGATATAAATGATAGGGAAGGTTGTGGTCGATTACATGAAGGCGGGGATGTATACCCAGTTATGGAACACACAGCAAGAGAAACCATTGCAAAAGCATAATATACACCGTACTGTGGTCAGCACTCAGCTATAAATAGTAGTCATCAAGTAGCGTTCGATTGTGTCTCGTAGCTCCAAAATGAATAATATGAGAAGCATCAAACCAAAACAAGATAAAAACCAAAATAAATCACCACCAAAACCATCCCTTTCCCTTCCCTTTCCCCTTATCCTTCCCATTCATATCTCCATCTCCATCTCCATCTTCATCTCCTCCGCCTTCCTCCTCTCTTGAATGCCCATTCCCAACAACAACAACCCCATTCCCCTCCCCTTCTCCTCGCCTCTCCCTCTCCCTCTCCCTCTCCCTCTCCTCCTTCTCCTCCGCCAACCGAACCGCCTCCTCCACAACCAATAAATCCCTCTCAATCAACTCCGCCCAATTCTGCACGTCCCCGATCTCCTTCAACCCCTCCCTCGCCGAATCAGCGACCTTGGCCCACTGATCATTCTGTTTCCTTAACCCCTCCGTCGCGGTCTGCAGCTCGTTTTCCTGCTTCGAGAGAGCCTGGGCGTTGGTGTGTAATGTGCGCGCGCGGTCGCGGATCTGGGACTCGTGGTTTTGGCCTACGGAGTGCAGGGTGGCCAGGAAGGCGGTTTTGGCTTCGTGGGTTTCTTTTTCCCTTTGGGTGTCGCTTTCGGGGGTTGGGTTGGTGATGTTGTGAGGGGGTTCTGGGGTGGTAGAGGGGTGGTGTTGTTGTTGTTGTTGGATTTGTTGGTTGGTGGAGGGGGAGAAGGATGAGATGGGTGGATTGTTGGTGTTGGGTGGTGGAGTTGATGGGATGGAGGACATGTTGGTGATACTGATATTTGATAGTCAAATAATACTGATTAAGTAGTTGAATACTTGATGAGATGATGAGATGCGGGTGGGATAGTCAAGACAGTCAGGTCAATCAGATGACCCCACCACGCTAATGCATCTCATCGTCTACAGCTTCTGTACGACTTCTCCCTCTTACTCTTAGATCAAGTACTATGTCCATTTCTAATCAACAACTGTATTACACTTCGTAATCGCTATATGCTGCTCATCCCGCAAACGCCTTGATGCCCCAGCCAAGCTTATTGCAACATTCGGGGCAATGATATGTATTAAATGGTTCGCTGTGCACGCAAAATCAATGAAATCACTGAAAAATAACACGAGAGATGAAAAAAAAAAAAAAAAAAAAAATACACTTTCTACATACTGGCCAGCTCTTGATCAATCTGGCGATCTAGGAACGCCCGCTTGTCGCCAGTCAACGTCGTCTGAAGTCGCTGTTCGACCAGTGCACGAACTGTGAGGGAATTAGCATGTCTTCTCATTACATTCAACCCAGAGTATGGCTTGGCTCACCTTGCTTCTTCGTTACCGTGTCTAAATCCACCTCCGCCAATGTTCCCCGGATGGCATCCGTGATCGCCATCTCGTCAGGCCCACCAGTGCTGCCTCGGAAGTCAAATGCGCTCTGCGGTCTCGACTGGAACCCGCCGCCCACCGGGCTGCGAGAGTGCGGGCGAGCACCCAACAGATTGTCCGTGCTCTGCATCAGCCCAACGCTATGTCGGTTGGTGCTCATGCCAGCATCGTTGAACTGACTGAGGTTGCCCATCGATTGCCGGGGCGTATGGTGGCCCTGAAGCGGCATGTCGGTGTATCGGCTGAAGCTGGACATGTGCGAGCTGCGGTTGCCGGGCATGTTGCCGCCAAACGGAGCCGGCGACTGCGGCGGCATGTAGGGGTTACCGCTACGGCCCTGTCCGTGGAATCCCGTCAGGATCGTAGAAGCAGGCTTGACGGACGAGTACTGGGAATGCATGTCGTCCATCTCCATGGCCATGTCATCTCTGTACACCCCGCTGTACACCTTCTCCTGGCTCATGCCGTAATCCCCGCGGCGACCCGGGAGGTTGTTCGCAAGAGCGTAGTCGTCCCAGCGCTGCAGCGGAATGCTGCGCGGGTCAAACGGCTCGTCCTCCACGGCGACAACCCGCTTGGATCCCTTCTCTCCGATGACCACACGCGTGCTTCCCCAACTGAAGTCGTCCTGCTTCCAGAACGAGTACAGGGGCAAGATGAAACTGTAAACTGGATAGGCACAGATGTAGATGATCATCCATCCGATATGCTGCCACTGTCGCTTCAGAATGAAAAGAATAGCCTGGAGACCATACACACCGGCCAGAATAGCGATGGAAATCACTGGCAACGGGCCACCCCTGGCCACGCGGTAGATCAGGTATCCCAGGTAGACGCACGTCGCCGGAAGAATCACGGTTCCGATCAGGTCGACCAGCACGACGAAACGCATACTGAAACAGCAGAAACCGCAAAGATCTTTCAGGGCGGCCAATTCCACCAGGTTGTGCACGGTCGAGTTGATCCAACGACGTCGTTGCGAGAGCAAGACGCCCCATTCCTCTGGCGCCGCAGTACTGGCATAGGCATCCGGAATAAACTTATAAGACATGGTCGGGAAGTGCTTCGTCATCAACGTGGTCAGATAACGATCCTCTCCCAGGGAGAGTAGGTTCTTCTTATGCAGCGTGTCCACGTTGATATCGGCATACTCTTGAACCAGCTTGTCCGCAACGATAAGAGGGCGACCCTTGTCCGCAGTCCGGAGACGGTACATGCAGAAACTAAGTTTTGTCAGTACTGAACAAGAAAAAAAGAAACCCCCCCCCCCCGGCGAATCAACTCACCATCCAGGAAGACAGGTCACACTGCCGAAAAGAGATTCGAATGCCTTGGCCAAGTGGTGAGAAATGTAGTACTCGTAAACCTGAATCATCGTCCACCAGCTGCGTCCCTCGTTCTGAAGACTGGTCTCACCGCAAATACCAGCAATGCGGGCATCATTGGCGCAGGCGGCCACTAAACGATTGAGCGAATCTTCGCGAACACTGGTATCCGCATCCACCATGAGACAGTATTCATACAGTTCGGGGTCGACACCGATCACGTTGTTGATCTGGTGGAAAATCTCCAGTTCGAGAGGCGACATCGGAGCACGGTGGTGCACGCGATTGAGGAAGCTGAGGATCTGGATTTGAGAGTCACGCTTACCCCGGTTACCGGGCTTGGACTTGCTCTGTTCGGACTCCTTTCCAACCTTGACCACGACAATGTATGGAACGACGTTTCCTTCGTACTCATACAAGCCGGAGTAGACTTTGCCGTAGTTCAGTTGGTCACTACCCTGTCCAATGGACTTGAAAGGCAAGGCCGGAGGATCGATCTTGGGATCAACTCCGAGAATATCCAGCACAATCTTGGGTGTGGGGCGGTCGTTACCACCACCGACAATCATACCATCACAGATCACGTAGATGAGCTTCCTCTTGTTGTCATACTGGAGAGCCGTCAACGAGTCAAGACCCTGGCGCAGCGCATCCTCACCTTCCGTATAAGCGGGCACAAGGCAGATGACAAACTTGTCCTGCGGCGCGGGCCGACGTTTGGTTCCAAGCTGAAGGGCAGCAAGGAATTTGACCAGGACGACAGCGCAAATCAAACAGGTGAACGACAACAGGATCCAGTTATTGACTGTACACTTCGGCTCCTCACGGAAGTCCGTGATTCCCTTTTTGAAGACATAGTCAAGACACTTTTGAGCTTGATCTGCTTCAGTCGACGTTGGCCATTTGTCCGTGACATCTTCGCCAGGATTGTTCTTGAACAATTCCGTGATGCTGTTCGGTAGGAAGCTGTAATCGTCGCCATTGTTCATGCGTTTCAGGGTGTAAAAGTAATCGGTCAGGTCGTAGATGTTCTTGTTCTTGATCACCCAATACCGTTGATCGGAGTCGGCTTGTTTGGAGACAGTGCTCTTCTTCCAAACCAGGTCTCCCTTGTAGTATTCCTTGATCTTGGGCAAGAACCTCTTCTCGTACCAAGTGATGTCGTGCAACTTGGTGTCCGGGTCTGGTTGATTACGGGGACCACAGTCGTGCTTGGCGTTGGCGTACTGGACGGCGTCGGTCTTGTTGTATTGCAGGCTGATTGACTGATCGGTCACGAATGGATCGCAGAAACGCGTCAGCGGAGGAGGGAAGTACGGGTCCATGATCTGGCCCATGAAAGGCTCCATGTTTGACGAGGTGGTTTCGATGTTGGAATCACTGTGCTGAGTCTTCGCAAATTTGCTGATGTCGTAGACCTTGCCGTGAATACTGACGTAAAAGTCATTGCTGCCCTGATGATAGCCCAGTTCTTTCTCGTTCCAGGCCTTGTCCTTATTCGGGCAAAGCAAATCACCAAACGCCATGATATAGAAGCAGACAGCTGCGTTAAAGAGGAGGATGAGGAAAACGAGCACCAATTTCTCTCGCCATGCCATGCGCACATCAGGCCGCTTCATTCGGCCGACGTATCTGAGAACAAACGACGGAATCCAGAACGTCATAGCCCAGACAAATCCGACCCAGACACGCCGACCAAGCGTCATCTCTTGATGCTCAATATGGTGTGGCTGGCCGAATTCGGGGTCCAGTTCGCCGTTATAGTACGGGTTGTCCCATTTCTTTTCATCGCCTTTGGAGCCCAATCCGTAGTCACCGCCCATGTTAAGAGTTTGCGCCGCGCTAGGTGCAATAGATTTGGCGCCGCCGCCAACACTGGGGGCGAGCATGCTTTGTCGCTGCAACAGATTGTCCCGGCTGCCGAGAAGGCTAGTGGACTCGGCCATCGGTGTGTTCGCATACGAAGGAACACCAGCGTCAAGCATACCAGAGCCGTACATAAAGGGGTTGACTGCCGGCGACTCGTCCGGTTTCATATCAAGCATAGTTTCAGCCTCCCACCACGCGTTCTCCCTCATCCAGATCCGTTGGTGACCGACCACGGCGTCCCCGTTGGTCCAGCCTCTCTCGAGGAGCCAGTTCTCGACGCCATCCTGTCCCTCGGCACAACCAAGTCTGGCGTATCTGCCAATAAACTCGTCCACGTCGAAATCGGCAGTGAAATCAAGCTGCTTGAGACGCCGGTTGGCCCATTCGCTCAGTCGCCACTCGCGAATCTGACGCGATACCGTGCCCGCAGTCCAGGCCGCAGAGGACGGGAGCGAGGCCAAAGCCTCGGGCAAGTCATCGGTTGGATGAATGGAGATGTGATGCCAAACGCGACTGCTGCCCAGCACGGTCGCAAGGTCGAACCGTCCCCTCTGGCCGACAGTGATGCCCTCGGATTCCACGGGCAGAAGGATCTGGCGGAGAAAAGCGTCCGCCTCGACCTCTAGGCTCACTTTCTCCAGGACCTCTTGTCGCTTGTCCATTTCGTATTCGCGTTCGCGCCAGGCGGCTCCGGTTGTGATTCCTAGATCCGCTTCGACTTGGGACACGGCGGCGGTCGTTTCATTCATCACAGCGTGTCCAACGAATGGAGTTTGAACCCCATCCTCTTTCATTTCAGCGTTGATACCCAGGTTATCATCGAAAACGCCCCTCATTGCCACAGCCTTACCAAGTGCAGGCCTGGGGATGTCGACAACAGTGATGCTTACGGTGTCGTCGTCGGAATTGTGGCCACCCCGACCCGAGGCGCCACTGCTACTGGGGTCCTTTTCATGAATCGACTGGATCTCATTCGCAATCGCCTCGTTGGCTTTGCCGATGACCCAGTCAACCAGGGCTTCGTAAACACCAGAGATGAGAAAGCCTCGGTCGTCGGTCGAGCATTTTTGCAGGACTTCCGGATCCAGTCCCAGCAAGCCCCCGACATCTTCGCAGGCTTCCTCGAGATCCTCCTGATCAACCAAAAAGCCTGCCGCATTCCCCAACTTCAGCAGACCGGCAAGCACCGAGAGCAGGCCTCGCTGAGCGGCTCCTTTGATACCAATTGCTTTCAGCGCAGCGCGAAAATCCTCGGCGGAGGCCGCATCGTCAGCGGTGGGGAGATACGACGGAGGCGAGTACGTGCCCGATTTACTGAGCAACGCATACGCGGAGGGTTCCTTCAGATCCAGGAACTCTCGCTCTGCAGGCGTCGAGGCCGCGGTTAGAAGATAATAGAACACATCGAATGCACGATACCCCGGCTCAGAGGGGATGTCAAGGAAGCCTTTTTGCACATTGATACCCGAGGTCGAGAGCGCCAGAGAAAGCCCCGTGATATCGCCCTTGAGCGTCAAGGTGTAGCAAGCGGAGAAGGCGGAGTAGAGGGAGTAGGACGGATTGAAGGATGTGACGGCGGAGAAGAAAGGTCGGAGCGCGGCGAGTGCGGTGAAAGTGATACTGGGTGTGGAAAGAGGCAATGCGGTGAGAAAAGGCTCTAGAAGAGATGGGGTTGACTGATGGGTCGAGCTGGAGGTAACTGGTTAGCAGACAGAGAAGCGTCGTCGGGCAATCCACAGCGACACGAACCTTAGGACGATACAGCCGTCCTCTGCTCTCCTCCTCGCATGTTCCCATGCTCGGACAGGCAATTCCCGATCAATGATGCCACCCTCGTGACCATCTGGGGTGGGTTGCGTAGCAGTAACCCAAGTATTGACGGCCAAACTGGTGGCCGCGTCGAGCTGATACGGTTGCCCCGAATTGTAATAGGCGTGCAAGGCATTCAACAAGGTTGTCGTTGACATTTGACCGCCGGACTGAGGGGTTGGACGAGCGCCCGGCATCCCAGCCGACTGGGTGGAGTAGACTGAGAAGCGATTCGACATGGTGCGATTCGAGTCACGCAACGCAGCGATTTAACGATTGTGACGGCAAGATGCGCGCCGCGAGTGATTATGGTAACCTAAACACCGAGTGTGAGAACTGAGCAGAAGGGCATCGCCTGGGTTGATTACACTTCAGACTTGACGGTCAAAAGAATCGATGCATTCGAACTATCGTTTCGTTTCTCTTGAACCCGGTTACTCTTCTCGATGGGGAAAGTGGGATGAGGTTCGAGACGTGGAATGGAAGAGCGGTCGGCTTCACGGGCCTAGTTGGAATCTCGTTCGTCGGTCTACGGAGGAAGCGAGTGGCAGGAATGTGGACGAAAATAGCGAGTGCGAGATCGAGATGATTGCTGTCAACAAGGTGGGAATTGATCCAGAGCGAGCGACAGGTGAGAATCAACGAATAATTAAGTTGAGAATGGTTGATAAACCAAAGTAACGAAAGAAGAGAGGGTGTAGAGGAAGAATAGAAAACAAAAAAAAAAAAAAAGATGCAAAAAGCGCAGCTCCAAAGGTGACACCCGAAAGGGAAAAAAAAAGCAGAGCCAAAACCAAAACAACGGAGGCAGGCTGACGATTGCCGGGTGGATGATAGTCAAGAAAAGAAGAGGCGAGCGCGAGCGATTCACTCACTCCATCCCCAGTTGCTTAACTGTTTGGGGTTTAGGACCGGCCTGGACACGTCCATACGAAAATTACCACGGGCGGTCTCAGCGGTAACATCCTCAGTTTACAGTCAGTCCCTCGGCCGGACTTAACAGAAGTCAACTCACTTTGATTGAAATCCGAACTGATTGGGAATAGTGAGAACTTTGCTCCGTCCTACATTGCCTTAGCTCTCCACTAGCCTGCCGGGACTAGTGAATTTGCAAGAACATTCGGTCGGTCGGTAGTGAGTCCAGTATACTAAATTGTCTAGGTTAATTGAGACTGACTTGTGTCTCCTGTCCACAGTAAAAGTCAACGGTATACGAGGTAAATTTGCCGTCTTTTGTTTGTTTGCCTTTTTCTCTTTCCTTACTCTTTCTTTTTTGGTGGCTGTTACGAACCTGTCAGGTGGCGTACATCAGCCTTTTGGACACGGCCAATGAAGGCAACGGAAAGGGTCAGATCCGTGGCCCTAGACCCTGGCAGACCCTATAATTGGCACATTCTGTCTCACCCGCACTACCTAACAGTCTAACAGTACCTACCTAACCTTCTGGTTTTTTTTTTTGTCTCAGACCCTCCATCCACTCCAGTCAGTCATCCCCCCCCCAAACTTGCCACCAGGTCAAGATTTACAGCCTCTCTGTTGGTGGTGTTCTTCCTTAAGGCACTTTCTATTTCCGGAGTCTCTAAGAATGGAAGTTGTCATATGGTTAGTGGCCAGTAATGCAATATGTATGCATCCTTCTGCGTTGGCCTTCCCTTTGATGTTGTTATTTTTAATTCTTCGCCCTTCCCCTAGCAGGGTCTGGCCGTGTTCCATGAATGTGTCCTCTGCAGAACATCGCTCGCACAGGAGACATTTGATAGGTACGCGACCGTGTAAATTTCAAACCTGTCTACCTTAGTAGCGGTTGCAATTCTTACTCAGTTCTAGGTAAATTAATCAGTTCTCTCTTAAGGGGCAGTTCTACTCCGTACTGGGTTCAATGCAAACTGCACTGTGTACGATGGAATGGGAGACCCCACTTGGAGAAGTCCCTAGTTTCAGTCCTTTCCTGTTTGAATGTCACAGATCGAATGATCCGATCCACCGCCGCGAATTCTCTCCTCCCCCTTCGAGTCCTCTCATTCCCCTCCAGCGTTCCTTCTCGCTCAATCAGGTATTACCGAGGTTGGGGCGACGCAATCGATCTTCGACGTACTTATGACATGTAGTCCGTACGGTGTACACAGGACTTGCTCTTGATATTACTCCCGGCGTAGTCACTGTACTGGGGATGCCTCAATATATTTGATGAACAGTACGGGCTGGAAGAGAGCACCCACCGATGGATAACGGCCTCCTTTATTGGATCCTCCGGCAGTCGAACCGGAACCATCGTGATTTATTTATACCTAGCTTTAGTAGGGAGAAGGGAGGGCGACATGCCAATATCATCAATATGGCAAATGGTCGCCCCCTGACGGGATCGATTGAGCAAGTGGCGTTGAATGATTGACATGAAAACTGACAATTGGCCGGCAATTCCCGTGTCGACGACGGTATTTTTTTAATTTTATTTTATTTCATTAAAAATTTTTTTTGGACTTTAAAAGTTCTGCCATGTTTCCATTCTGTTATCATTATTGTGTTTCAGTTGACTCCGTACTGGTGCATCACAAGCAACGGAGGGGGGCTATTAATAAACATAAACGATCTCAACCAAAGGCTAAGGCCAACATTGCAGGGACGGTTCGACCGACCGGGAGAGACGCTCCCCACCCGGGTGGAGGCCCTCGGTTGCCCAAAACTCATGACGAATGATCACCCCCGTTCAATCTATGTCGTACGGGATACTGATATTAACTTGATTACGAAGTAGTCCATGCAAGTGCAGGAATTGAATTTCATGTCGACCGCACAGAATGCAGTGCGGGAAGCAAACCACGGAAGGGCAAGTATCGACGCGGTCCAGTGTACCTTGCCTACAGACCGGTTATCTCAGGGACCTCGAGGTAGATCCATGGACGACGGACGGTCCGTTAGAGACGGAGTAACACGGTAGGTACACCGCAGTAGGTATACTGAACCGCTCGGATAGTCCAGCCGCTAGTAATTTGAAAAACTGTCCCGACCGCTGGCACTGCCCACCGGTACAATACTGAATACACACTTACCCAGTCGGGCAAGCACAGCGTCTTTTTTCCCCGGAGCTGCCATTCATCACTTGTTGTTGTTTCTCCTCTGCGGACTTTCTTTTTCCATCTTTTTTTCCCTTCGTCTTTTCCATCCTCATCCTCATCTTCGTCTTCATCTTTTGCGCGTTGTCCCTTCTGCTTGTACTTTAATGATTACAGCGTCAACTTTCGTTTACTTCGACCTAATCTCCCTGTACACGATCGCTTTCCCGTTAATTTAGATCCACACGTCCCCCCCCCCCCCCATCGTCTCTCGCTTTTTGGTGTTCTCGGGACTCTGGTTGTTTCAAGTCAGATTCGATCCGCTCACCCCTCAGGTAATCAACTGTTATCTACCGCAATTCTCCTGTTTGACGATCAGCTCGTCCATCCCGCTCGTCGCGCAAGCAATGTTCTCGTCGCCTCTCAGCTGCTAGGAATCTCCCATCCATCAGTCGCAGCGACGACCGCCACATTCCTGTTTCCGAAAATAGTCTTCCGTCGGTCACTTCATCCAGTCGATTCAGTCGGGTTCCAGGGTATTTTGCTCGGAAGTTTTTTTGTATTTAATTTCTCAACGGGCTATCGCAACCCGACTTCTGAACTTCGTGAGAAATCCCCCGTGTCGAGGGCCTCGACACCCCCAGCAAGATGGTGGGACACTCCCCAGCGGGAACGACCCCTACCCACGCGCAGTCCTCGCTGCCTTCGTTGCCGTCGCATCTGCAGTCGGACACGCACTTGACGGCGCATCTAGCCAGCCGGTATGTTTGTATTTTTCCTTTTTTTTTTTTAATTGCCATGTATACTGCTGGTACAAATTACTGATCTGGGGACTCTCACAGATTCCATGTCGGTTTGCCAACTGCTCGCCTGTCGTCCCAAGCCTTGATCAGTCTCAATACATACACTTCGTCATCCAAGGGTCCCGATGGCGCCAAAGAGGGTAGTGCCATGGGTGAGGCCGAGGACCTCGCCCGGCGTGCTTTTACCCGTCTTGGGTCTCGTGGCGAGAACCAGGCCGTGGTGTTCCTGTAAGCGCCAATATTCGGCCTCTGCATATGATGAAGATGGTACTAATTTATCTGTAGAGGAGAGAGCGGGTCAGGAAAAACTACCATTCGTGCGCACGTGCTGTCAGCGTTCCTCTCGTTCTCATCGACTCCTTTGTCGTCGAAACTCTCGTACGCAGCGTTTGTTTTCGACACCCTGACCACCACCAAATCCCTCACCACACCCACCGCGTCAAAGGCCGGTCTTTTCCTAGAATTGCAATACGATGGCTCGACCTCCGTTAACCCTACCTTGATTGGCGGTAAGATTATTGACCACAGGCTTGAGCGGAGTCGTATTGCTTCGGTCCCTACCGGCGAGCGAAGCTTCCATGCGCTCTACTATCTCCTGGCTGGCACAAGCGCCGCCGAAAAGGGCCATCTGGGCTTTGACAACCCCGTTCATGTTTCCACGGGGAACAAGCTGTCATCGCCCTCCATAGGTCACAAACGGTGGAGATACTTGGGCCATCCCACACAACTGAAGGTGGGCATCAACGATGCCGATGGGTTCCAGCATTTCAAGACGGCTCTCAGGAAATTGGAGTTCCCTAGGAGCGAAATCGCCGAGATCTGCCAAATTCTTGCCGCCATTTTGCATATCGGCCAGTTGGACTTCATCAGCGGACAGGCGACTACTACGTCTGCCGAGGAATCTGGTGGGTATTCTCACGAGGGCGGTGAAACCGTCACCATGGTCAAAAACAAGGAAGTGCTCTCGTATGTCGCTGCTTTCCTGGGTCTGGGTGTTGAGGAGCTTGAAAATAGCTTCGGATACCGGACCAAGACGATCCACCGGGAGCGAGTGACCGTTATGCTCGATCCCAAAGGCGCACGCCAGAACGCCGATGAGCTCGCGCGGACCATCTACTCCCTCATGGTCGCCTACGTGCTTGAGACCGTCAATCAGAGGATCTGCGCCGCCGAGGACAGTGTGTCCAACACTGTCTCCATCGTGGACTTCCCCGGGTTTGCCCAAGCATGTTCTACCGGATCCACCCTCGATCAACTCCTTAGCAATGCAGCAACGGAGTCACTGTACAACTTCTGCCTGCAATCCTTCTTTGAACGGAAGGCCGACATGTTGGAACGCGAGGAGGTCAACGTACCTGCGACAAGCTATTTTGACAACACCGATGCCGTGCGTGGTTTGCTGAAACAGGGCAACGGATTGCTCAGCATCCTCGATGATCAGACGAAGCGCGGAAGGACGGACGCCCAGTTTGTTGAGTCGCTGCGGAAACGATTCGAGAACAAAAATCCGGCTATCTCGGTGAGCAGCTCCAATGGAACTGGGTACGTGTCCCAAGGGGCACGCTCGGCTTTCACAGTGAAACATTTCGCTGGTGAGGTCGACTACTCTGCCGACGGTTTGATTGAAGAGAACGGGGAAGTCGTTTCGGGTGACCTCATGAACCTTATGAGATCCACAAGAAGTGATTTCGTGAGAGAACTCTTCGGTCAGGAGGCGCTGCAGACCGTGACACACCCCAAAGAGAAAACCGCCATCATGCAAGCGCAGGTCAGCTCGAAGCCCATGCGAATGCCAAGCATGGCGAGGCGAAAGACGAGCCCCGCATCTCGACTCGCATTCGATGCCCCCGTTGCAGAAGACCAAGACGAGTACGAGAGCCAAGTAGGCAGCACGAAGAACTCCAAGGGTGGTCGAAAGAGCATGATGTTCACCAACGGCATGCAGGGCGCCGCGGGTCAGTTCCTTGCCTCGCTTGACATTGTCAACAAATGCCTGAGCTCAGCCGATGTCAATCCCTATTTCATCTTCTGTCTCAAGCCCAATGACCGCCGAATTGCCAATCAGTTCGATAGTAAATGTGTGCGTGCGCAGGTGCAGACATTTGGCATCGCCGAGATCAGTCAACGGCTCAGAAATGCAGACTTCAGCGTATTTCTTCCCTTCGCCGAGTTCCTTGGCCTGGCTGAGATCGGCAACGTTGTGGTGGGAAGCGACAAGGAGAAATCCGAGGTCGTTCTGGATGAGAAGCGGTGGCCCGGGAATGAAGCTCGAGTTGGCAGCACAGGTGTGTTCCTCAGCGAACGCTGCTGGGCAGATATGGCCAAGGTTGGAGAGCGAGTCGTCCCTGTTTATCCTGCCGAGGGGTCGGATGAGGGCGGCGATGGATTGCTCCATCCTCGGACTGCCGGCTATATGGACTCTAAAGTTCGCCTTCTGAACCCGGCTGACCAATCTCCTGGCACCTACATTTATGGAGATGACAACAAACAGGGCTATTTTGGTAGCCGTGATATGGATGGACGCTCCGACGCCGGCGGCTCTGCGTTCAACTCGGGCGACATGTTCCGTAATCTGGAAACCAAGGAGCAAATGCTGGAGAAAGGAAATGAGAAGAAGATGGAGGAGGTCGATGAGACGCCTGTCTCTGGTAGCCGCAAGCGCTGGATGGCTATCGTCTACCTTCTTACCTTCTATCTGCCTGACTGGGCGATCAAGGTCTTCGGCCGGATGAAACGGAAGGATGTGCGACTCGCCTGGCGCGAAAAGTTCGCTATCAACCTGATCATCTGGTTCAGCTGTGGTCTCGCAATTTTCATCATCGTCGGTTTCCCTGGTCTCATCTGCCCTACACAACATGTCTATTCCGCTTCCGAGTTACAATCGCATGATGGCAAAGACGGTCATAGCTCTTTCATTGCCATACGTGGCGTGGTTTTGGACCTGGACAAATTCATGCCTTCCCATTATCCCGATATCGTGCCGCAGTCCGCACTGAAAAAGTATGCCGGTGTTGACGCGACTGGTCTCTTCCCGGTGCAAGTCTCGGCTCTCTGCCAGGGAAAGTCTGGCAAGGTTGACCCGTCGGTGCTCTTGGATTACAAGCCAACCAACGTGTCTGGCTCGGCTAATACGATAAGCACTGGCGACGTCAACGCCAAGTACCATGATTTCCGCCACTTCACGAACGATTCGCGCCCGGATTGGTTCTACGAGCAAATGCTGATGCTAAAATCGAATTACAAGAAGGGTTACATAGGCTACAGTCAACAGTACCTGAAGACCCTGGCCGAGAAGAAGTCGAAATCGATTGGAAGCATTGACGGTAAGATCTACGATCTGACGGATTACGTGGCCGGAGGCCGAAGAACGCAGGCCCCTGCTGGCGAGGAGGTTCCGTCTGGCGTCGACCGCGATTTCATGGACCCGGGTGTCGTGCAGCTGTTCCAGCAATTGTCTGGTCAGGATATCACGAAATACTGGGAAAACCTGAATATCGACGAGGGTCTCCGGAGTCGAATGCAACTCTGCTTGGACAATCTCTTCTTTGTCGGTCATGTCGATACCCGTAATTCGCCTCAGTGTCAGTTCGCACAATACTTCCTTCTCGCCATTTCGATCTTCATCTGCTTGATCGTTCTCTCCAAGTTTTTGGCGGCACTTCAGTTTGGCAAAAAGACCATCCCGGAGAACCTCGATAAGTTCATCATCTGCCAGGTCCCCGCTTACACCGAAGATGAGGAGTCTCTTCGTCGTGCTATCGATTCCATGGCTCGCATGCAGTACGATGATAAGCGCAAGCTCTTGGTTGTGATCTGTGATGGTATGATTATTGGACAAGGCAACGACCGTCCCACGCCTAGAATCGTCCTGGACATTCTCGGTGTTCCCGAATCGATGGACCCCGAGCCCCTCAGCTGCGAGGGTCTGGGCGAGGGCCTCAAGCAACACAACATGTCTAAAATCTATTCTGGTCTGTATGAAGTGCAAGGTCACATTGTTCCTTTCCTGGTCGTCGTCAAGGTCGGAAAACCCTCGGAAGTGTCGCGACCTGGTAACCGTGGAAAACGAGACTCCCAGATGGTTCTCATGCGGTTCCTCAACCGCATTCATTACAACCTGCCTATGAGCCCGATGGAATTGGAGATGCATCATCAAATCCGCAACGTCATAGGTGTTAATCCGACTTTCTACGAATTCATTTTACAGGTCGACGCCGATACAGTCGTTGCTCCGGATGCAGCCACTCGAATGGTGGCGCCTTTCTTGGCCGACACTCGTATCATCGGTGTCTGTGGAGAAACAGCGTTGACCAATGCAAAGACGTCCGCGGTGACCATGATCCAGGTCTACGAATACTACATCTCCCACAACCTCATCAAAGCTTTCGAGAGTCTGTTCGGTTCCGTCACATGTATGCCTGGCTGTTTCTCCATGTACCGCATTCGTTCTGCCGAAGCCGCGAAGCCACTGTTCGTCAGTCACGAGATTTGCGAGGCCTATTCCGAGATCCGCGTCGACACCCTGCACATGAAGAATCTTCTGCACCTCGGTGAGGATCGTTACCTGACGACCCTTCTCCTGAAGCATCATCCCAAATACAAGACCAAGTTCATCTTCGCCGCGAGAGCCTGGACGATTGCCCCCGAGAGTTGGGCTGTGTTCTTATCGCAACGTCGTCGGTGGATCAACTCTACTGTCCACAACCTGATTGAGTTGATTCCCCTTCAGCAACTGTGCGGTTTCTGCTGTTTCAGTATGAGATTCATCGTTTTTGTCGATCTTCTTTCCACCGTTATCCAGCCCGTCACCATTGCCTACATCATCTATCTCATTGTCTGGCTTGTTCGGGATACGTCCACCATCCCGTACACATCTTTCATTCTGCTCGCAGCCATCTACGGTTTACAGGGTCTCATCTTCATTCTCCGCCGCAAGTGGGAGATGATTGGCTGGATGATCATCTACATTCTCGCCATGCCCGTCTTTGCCCTCGCTCTTCCGCTCTACTCTTTCTGGAACATGGATGACTTCTCATGGGGTAACACTCGTGTTATCACTGGAGAATCAGGTCGCCAGGTTGTCATTTCCGACGAAGGTAAATTCGACCCCGCTTCTATCCCCAAGAAGAAGTGGGAAGAGTATCAGGCGGAACTGTGGGAAGCGCAGACTTCTCGGGACGATCGATCCGAAGTCTCTGGCTTTTCCTATGGCACCAAGTCTTACCACCCCGGCCAGTCCGAATATGGATTCCCAGGTGCACGACCGGTGTCGCATCTTGACCTCCCTCATCATGGATCGCGGATGTCGTTGGCACCTTCGGAGATGATGAGCCGGCACATGGATATGGAGATGGAGGATCTCAGCCATCTGCCGCCCGACGATGCTATTCTTGCAGAAATTCGTGACATTCTCAGATCCGCGGATTTGATGAGCGTGACGAAGAAGAGCATCAAACAAGAGCTGGAGCGACGTTTCGGAATGAGCCTAGACGCCAAACGCCCGTATATCAACTCTGGTAAGGATTCCTCCCCATGTCTTTCTCTTATCCCATCACTGACCCATATTTTGTGTAGCCACCGAAGCCGTTCTTTCTGGTATTCTTTAATTTACGGGCATGCCTCTATCTGCCATGAGTTGATACTACGAATATGAAAAGAAAAAAGAAGAATAATAATAATTTTTTAAAAAAAAAGACCCCAACAGACGTTGTTCTCATGCATCAGCGTCTTCAAAAGACAACCCACCGGGTCCTCTTTCGATTTGCATTGCATATATGGCCTTGATTTGGTTTAATTCAATGGATTGAGCATATGAAGGATCGAGCATGGAGTTGTATATTATCTTGTCTTTTTACTGTCTATTTTCATTTTCTTGGGACATACATATTTGCTTGAGCGTTAAGATTGCACTGGTTTAATAGTTTCATACAGATAATCATGAGTGACTTTCAAATATATAATCCCGGATGTTCTTATCTCAAATACTTATTTCTACCGTTCCCGCAACGAATTATGTAGATTGATTGATTGCATTATGTGGCTATGTGATGACCAAAATGATCAGAACCAACCGATTGAGATGATCGTGAAGATGGTTGTAAAGAAAGAAGGGACCTTCGTGGTTCGCAAACATAAGAGGAGCGAGCAAAGGCAGATTGCTACCGCAGACACCTAGCGAGAATACTGCCACGTGACTCCCCGGGAACATTTCCTGTTTAGTCACACCCTCATCTCCATCGACCATTCTAAAACCCCCGAGTCTTCTCCAAGCAGAGCCTAAAATATCGCGACATTCTCCCGCGAGAGATGCGCTCTTACTCTGGCTGGTACGTGCACATCCCTTGCTGATATCTGCGTCTAGTCAGCACGCCATAACTTATACATCGCAGTTTGACTTGCAAACGTAGGAAGTTGAAATGCGACGAGTCTAAGCCGGCTTGTTACAAGTGTGTTAAAGCATCTCGGAACTGTGTCTATGGAGAACAATCTATATTTCGGAGCCAGGAGATTGACTCGACGCCGGATCGCAAGAGAAGATGTACTAGCGATCAGCGAGAGAAGCAGGTCGGCGAGACCGGGGAACGAACTACCTGGGTAGACCTTCCGGCTGAATGTATTGTTTCAACTCCCATGATTTAAAAGTGGTTCTGTCTACTCACATTGAATAGTCACGTTCGTTCAGGTAGGAGATCCCGGGGAGATTGAGAGCTCAAGGGTTATAGAGACTAGTGAGGCAGCTGTGGATGATGAAGAAAGTGGTACAGGGCGAGCGATAGATGTTGGTGGAGAATATGAAGCTCCTGCATCCCGTCCAACGTCGCATTGTGCTCCTGTTGCGACGCCTTCCTTTCACCGTACAACGGCCAGTGGTCAACATACACCACGGCCGAATGACTCGTCTATCTACTCTAGCAGCCAGACAGAGTCTGATTCTTTCGAGAAAGTTCTTGTCTCATACCTCTTGCGGCATTTCAAGCAAGGCCCAGGCCAGTGGTAGGTACTTAACAGCACTTTAGTCAAAACTGGGTCTGGAGCTAACGATAACCAAGGATGGATCTTTTGGACACAACGTCATACTTTTCATCGAAAGTGCCTGTCATCGCGGCATCAAAATCTTTATTGAGATCTGCGGTTTGTGCTCTCTCTGCAAAGCATCTTATCCATGTCTGCCGAGTCATGAGCCAAGCTGGTGCGAACCACAGGCTCTTTCCTAGCGATATCGGCCTTCCTTCTTCCAATGAAGAGACATGGCGATATCACTCGGCAAGATACTATGACCAAGCCCTTGGGCATCTCAAGGTTGCCGTGACATCAGAATCGTATTCCAACAATTTACCGGACAAGGAGGAAATGCTTGCGGCCGTCGCGATCCTCTGTACCTTTGAGCTTATGGACGCCCCCGGGAGCGCATGGAAAGCCCATCTGAGCGCCTTGCCTCTCTTTGACGATAGACCAACTTCCGTGTCAGGCCATTCTTCAGTCGTCATTCCCCAGACGGCTATAAAAGGTCCAATATTCTGGAGTCTGGCGAGGCAAGATTTGCTATGTGCCTGTGAGTGTCGAAATTCTCATTTCAGATAAGTCCTCTGACCAATGGCTCAGTTATAAGCGAGACCGCAACCCGACTGGACTTGAAAGACATGCGTCTCTGGCAGAACGTGGGATTGGCTACAGACGAGAATGGAGAGCTTCTACCCTACAGCCCACTAGACGTGATGGAGAGCCAGATATCCTCTGCATTCGAGGAAGACATGAAGAGCAACGAGCTCACCTGGATTCTCGGTAAAATTGCCAACTTTCTTACTGCAGGGGACGCTTTGGTCCCGGGGATCAATGCGTTACCACCTTGCCAACGACCTCTGATCGGGCTGAACCAGGAGCATCTTTTAGAGCGGTGGAACCTGCTGATGACTGATTTGGATCGATGGCATGATTCTCTTCCTGCATCTTTCCGTTCGACGGCTCGTACGCGGAGACTAGGCAGCGCAGCTCCTGGTCTTGAGCTGAGCTTTGACACGTTCGAGCAGATCTGGTTCGACGTGCCACTGTGCGCAGCGACGATCCAAAGCTACCATCAAGCCAAGATATTGTTATTGGCCAATGAACCGCAAGAATCAACGGCAATTCGCTCAACCGTGTCAGCACGATTGAGATCCTACCGACATGCACTCCGGGAAGTCATTTATCATGCCAGGGAGGTTTGCGGTATCAGTCTTGCCAATCCGACAGATCCGTTCCGGGTCCATTCCGTTCAAGCCCTGTTCGTGGCCGGGCAGGTTTTCCAGGAGCGTCACGAGCAGGATGCGGTCCTTGAATTACTATCTGGAATCGAAAGGGATCTTGGCTGGACTACAAGATATCATATAGCGAAGTTGAAGGATGAGTGGGCGAGAGGGAGAGAAGGGAATCACGTTGATCGTGATACGCAAGGCTATGAGTCCAACTGGTTTATCTCCTAGCTGAGCTTGCAGTGGAAGGCCTAACCATCAAGGTACTTGCACTCTTCCGACGGGGTCTTTATTCTTAAATTGCATGGAAGATGAAATCTCCCGCTGCATTTTGGGGGCATTGGACGTCTTTCAAGCATTCTCTGATTTCTTGTCCCGAAACGGGAAACGAGCCGAGAAGAACCAATTGTGGGTCTCGGGATCAGGCTGAATTTTGCTTTACTAGATCTGGTGTGCGTGCCGAGCCAGCTGAAGCAAACGCAGAACCTCTCGAAAATTCTTATCTCGGGATGCCTTCTCTAAGGAAAGCAGCCGATGCAAAAGCTCTCCGGGCCAAAAGCTGGTGTGAGCTGTTGAGGGAGAAATTCGACTGCATTCTCTTCACCGACACGTGGCTGCGATAAGATTCTTAATTGGGGGTTTCACATTGGAAGAAGGTCCTCGGGACGATTTCTACTGACGGGAATGGACAAAGCACATCGGTCTTATCTCAAATTCGTCAATAGCCTTGTCTAGAACAAAGAGGCATTCACACTTCAAATCTCTCTGGATCTGCAACTTCTCATGTCGATAACCCACTTTTCGCCGACTCGGCTCGACTGCCAATTCCGAGCCGAGATGGCCTCCGGGTTCATAGGGCTTCCCCACCGCTGGGGTTCCAACTTCCAAAGTAGGGGAAGAGTATGGAGATTGGAGGTAATCATCGCAAAGTGGAGTGGCTGTCCAGACTACTGCGCGGGATGAGTAAAAAAAAGATCGTGACCCTGGGCTTTTGGCACCTAACTGCTGAATTGCGTGTGCGTGGGTAATGGTATTCCCACAGGCCTAGAGGATGTGAAGAGATTTTCAACTTGGGCTGATCCTTTGGATCGGTACTTTTAAATCTGCCATGTCCTGTCAGTTTCATTCTACGGAGTCTTGTATTTCTGGGACAGCATCCACGGCCAGCCGATTCTTTCATTTCATCCTCCGATTGACCCCCGTGACCCGCGAATCCTAAATCCAACCGGCGTCATGCGCCTCATCCCGCCGAAGTACCTGCTGGGATGCATTCTATGCTCGGCAAATGGACTTCTCTTCGGGATGGACACCGGGATCATCGGCCCCGTGACGGACATGAAGTCCTTCAAGGCTGAATTCGGAGGAAGTCAAAATTCCACGATCCACGGCCTCATCGTCTCGAGCATCCTGATCCCGGCCGCGCTCTCGTCGTTTTTCGCGGGCTACGTAGCCGACCACCTCGGTCGGCCGAAGGGCATCTGTATCGGCACATTCATCTTCGGCATCGGCGCGGCGATCGAGGCCGGAGCTGTCCATCTGGCCATGTTCATCGTCGGTCGCATCGTCGAGGGCGTTGGGGAAGGCCTTTTCCTGGGAAATCTAGTCGTCCTGATCTGTGAAATTTCCCCTGTCAGAATGCGCGGTGCCCTGACGACGGGTCCTCAGCTGGCGACCACCATGGGACTGGTTCTAGGGTATTTCATCAGTTACGGGACCGCCAATATTCAGTCGTCGCTATCATGGCGCACGCCGTGGATTCTGTTATCGGCGTTCGCCATGGTTATCTGTGCCTTTTCTCTGATGTTTTTGCCGGAATCGCCACAGTGGCTGGGTCTTCAGGGACGGTACGCTGAGGCTGAAGAGGCTTGGGATGCTTTGGGCGTGACGCTTGAGGATCGCGAAAAGGTCGAGGGTCAAGTGCAAGTCCGGGAGACGGAGCCTGATTCTGACTTTGAGCCTGAGCCCGAGAAGGCCGCGCCCGGGACCGTCGAGAAGCTGCTGGATGTCTTTTCCAAGGATGTTCGCGGCCGCACGGCACTTGCCGTCTTCTTGATGGGAATGCAGCAATTGGCTGGTATCGATGGCGTTCTCTACGTATGTTCAAAACCGCTTATCTCATCCGCTACGATTCATCGTTCCCTGTAGTTCTAAACCAGCACCACTAACCAAAAACCACAGTACGCCCCCCAACTCTTCCAACAAGCCGGCCTCGCCTCCTCCGAAGCCAGCTTCCTCGCCTCCGGCGTCTCCGCCCTCCTCATCTTCGCCACCACCATCCCGGGCCTAATCTACGCCGACAAATGGGGCCGCCGAACCAGCATCCTCCTCGGCGGCATCGGCATGGGAATCCTTATGTTCATCATGGGGGGCCTCTACGCCGGCAACGCGGTGCACCCTGACTCCGGCGCCGGCCGCTGGGTCGTGATCGTCTGCATCTATCTCTTCGCTGCCCTCTACTCCGCCACCTGGGGCATCACAGTCAAGGTATATGCTGCGGAAATCCAACCCCAACGAACCCGTGCGTCCGCAACCACGTTAGCGCACTCGAGTAACTGGATATGCAACTTCACTGTGGCGCTGATCACGCCGATTTTGCTCTCGAAGAGCAGTTTCGGGGCGTATATCTTGTTCGGCGGGTGTTGTGTTATTACGGTGGTGGTTAGTTGGCCGGTTATGCACGAGACGAAAGGGAGGTCGTTTGGGGAGATTGAGAGGGCTTTTAAGGGGGGTGCTTTTTCTGCTGCTTCTTCTGGGTTTGGGTCTGGGTTTGCTATGCGTGGGGATGGGTTTTGGAGACGGGGTGGGAGCAATCCTTAGTGCACGACTAATTGAGGTTTGTGAAAAGGAATAAATATGGCTTATGATGTGAATGTCTTGGGAAAAATTATAGATGGGCTTTTTTGGTGCTCATAGATTATTTAGATTTAGAATGACTTATGAATTTGATGATCATTGAATACAAAAGTTTTTATCTTTTCTCCCGGTTCTTGTTCATTCTGTAGCCAAGGGGAAGCTATTTACCTGCCTTTATTGTTGGATTTGTTATCCAAATATACAGTCAACAAGCCACGGAAAAGAGATGATATTTATGAGCTCTTCCGCAGAATCTAAGACTAATAAAGTGGACGGGTCGGAACTACATAAGTCCGATGATCTCTCATATCTCTCTCACCGCAGGCTCAGCCTCCAGATTGTTCACTTCATACCATCAATCTACCGACTATGGTTGCCACAACATCGGATGATGTAGATGAGACTACGGCTCTTCTGGGCCCCAATCGGGTCCCGGAAGAGGAAAAACCTCTACCAAAGGCTCAGATCCTGCTACTCTGCTACGCACGGGCCGTAGAGCCCTTGGCCTTCTTCTCCGTCTTCCCTTATGTCAGTCAGATGATCCAGGATAACGGGAGCGTCAGTGACTCGGATGTCGGCTTCTACACTGGGATCATAGAGTCATTGTTCTCCCTGACTCAAGCCATAGTGATGATCTTCTGGGGCCGCGCGGCCGATCGCGTCGGCCGCAAGCCGGTTCTGGTCTTCTCCTTATTCGGTGTGACTATGGCGACGGGCCTCTTCGGCCTGGCAAGAACTATCCCACAGATGGTTCTATTCAGGTGTCTTGCCGGGGTCTTTGCGGGGACTATCGTCACGATCCGCACGATGATAGCCGAGCACAGCACGAGCAAGACACAGGCCCGAGCGTTCAGTTGGTTCGCTTTCAGTGGGAACTTGGGTCTTTTTCTGGGCCCTTTGTTGGGTGGTAGTCTTGCCAACCCAGCCGGCCAGTATCCGGGTTTATTTAGGAACACCGGGTTCTTCGCTGACTACCCATACGCACTTTCGAGCCTGGTGGTAGCGCTGGTGGGGGCCACTGCTGCCTTGTCTAGTCTCTTCTTCGTCCAAGAGACCTTGAAAAAGGAGCCCGCTGCATCGGGTTCCGACCCCGACGAGGGACTATCAACCTGGCAGCTTTTGAAAGCCCCTAGTGTGGGGATAGTCCTCTACACATATGGACACATTATGGTCCTTGCTTTCGCGTATACAGCCATTATCCCTGTCTTTTGGTTCACGCCCGTGTACCTCGGGGGATACGGCTTCACTCCTCTACGAATCTCGGTACTGATGGGCCTGAATGGCGCCGCTCAAGCTACGTGGCTCCTCTTGGTCTTTCCCCCATTGCAGAAGAGGATCGGATCGAACGGCGTGATCCGTCTATGCGCCTATGCCTATCCATTCTTCTTTCTTGCCTGCCCAGCGGGTAACGCTCTTCTGCGACTAGGGACCGAGGCATCCGCTAAGACCTTCTGGGTTTTCATGCCGATAGCGCTCGCCGTCGGCTGTGGTGTCAGCATGAGCTTCACGGCCATCCAGCTCGTGTTGAACGACGTCTCGCCCTCGCCGAGAGTATTGGGGACGCTGAACGCCCTCGCCTTGACCGGGGTTAGCGGACTCAGGGCATTTTGCCCGGCCCTTTTTACCACCCTCTTCGCCTTGGGGGCGAGGACACAACTCGCCGGGGGGTACGCCATCTGGATCCTGATGCTCTTGCTTGGTGTCGGGTTGTCGGTTGCCGCGAGATATCTGCCAGAAATCGAGGAACCTGATGAATCTTCTTGAATTGGCTCAGTATAGACTAGATACCAAACCTTCCAGGCCGGATAGCCACAAACAAGCAACACTATGTTAGAATTTTTAGATCTTACTCTTTTACTTGGTTATGTTGGTTCTCAGCATTATGTATTCAAATAGAGAAATATTAATATATTATTCTACACAGTAAATATCTACAATCGACACTCAGAAAATACTTATAATAGACCAGCGCGCCATTTCATAACCCGAGAGTTTCCTAATTTTAAAATATTTAGAGCTACCTTCATAAATAAAAGATATCGATTCATTCGCGCATCATTGAGAAACCCACATCGCCACACCAAACAAACAAGCAAGAAAAGAAAAATCAAGAATTAGAATTATCCGCACAAGTCCACGGCTTCGACCCCCCGTCCTCCGCCAACGAGTCCACGATACTGACAATCGACCCATACGTGCCAGCTATAGTCAAGAACGATCCAATCACAATGATCAAAGCACTCCAGCAAGCCATGAATATCCATTTCCAATTCCGGGTGTCACGGCGACTCCAATTATCGTAGAACCACATGCATCCGGTCGGTTGGTAGGCTAGGGAGGCTCCGAGAAGTGCTCCGATGAGGGACACGAGGCTGTTGAAGAAGGGGATTCCGCTGGATATGAGGTAGGCGGATATCGTGCACCCGAAGGTACAGGATAGCCACGTAAACCAGTGTATTGTGTTGTTTGATGTTAGGTGGACTGAGCCTCGGAGGATGCGGATGAAGATGTATTTGCTGGGGAGCTGGTCGTTGCTTGTGAGTTTATACTATCTTGGTAGGCTAGGATAGGATGTTGGAGAAGGGGAAAGGCCGACTCACATGGATAACGATAGTTGTAGTGGCAAGAAGACCCGGTAGGGCAATTCCATATGCAATACGCTTGATGAGCGGACCTGCTGAGCCAAGAGCTGGCGAGGCGACGTATGACCCGCAGTAGTAGTATACTACGATGCCAATCACAAGGTATATGACGGTCGAGCCGACCTGGCTTACTACAAGAGCTCGAGTGAAGGAACGAGGATCTCGCATTTCGGCCGCGATAGCGAAATAGGCAGGGGTGGCGGAGCAGGCAAAGATCAACGACGAGACTGCCGACACGGCTTGGGCGAACGACGGGGTGTTGAAGACTCTGAAGTCGGAGGACCAAGGCCCGACTTGTGGTGCAGAGGATGGTCGGCCTTGGATGCCAACGCTGACGGTCACGATGAGAACTGCGTGATATTAGGGGACTTGAACCGAACCGGAAGGAAGGGGAAGAAGACTCACTAGCGACAAGAATGCAAGCCAACCCTACCCATGCTATCCAACTGATCTTCCCAAGGGTCCGAGTGCTAGCTAAGAGAAATCCCACAATAGCGGCTACGGCGACAAAGATGGCAGTACATGCTCCGTGGGCTGAGATCGCGTTCAGGCTGATGGAGATGCCGAGGATACCGGATCCCGCGACAAATATCCAATCTTGACGGGTCAGTTTCTTAGAAGAGGATCTTAAATAGATATGGGGCATGTATCACTTACACAGAAAAAATGCCGTCCCAAAGACTTCTTTGCCAACGCGTCCAAACATCAAACCTCATGCATCGTCAATGCCATAGACTTCGCGATGCCTTAACTTGAAAGCGCCAACCATGTAGCTGGTCCAGGTGGCGATGGAGGCAACTATACAAAGAAGTACCACTCCTGGAACCATTTCAACGCTGTCGAAGACGGAAGGGATAGAGAGGACGCCTAGACCGATCTGAGTCTTCATCATCAAAGCAACAGTCCCTAACCATCCCAGCTATTCAACCGTTAACAGTTTGACATTATACTGACCCACTAACTGAGAGACTCACGTTACGATAGTTCGGTCCCTCATCAATAACATCGCCAAAAACGGCATCGTGAGGGATATGTTCGTCTTTGACGATCTCTCCCATCTGTGATGGGACATGGTTGATGGGTTCCAGCGCTTCAATGTCATCTGGTATCTTGCTCTTTTCTTCGGCCATGGTCAGGAAGTATAAGCGGTATCATAGATAAAAGACGATTGTACGAGGACATGTGGCCAAATTGTTTGGCTTTTATATATCTGAGTGTACCCCATGGGGTTGGGGGCTTGGTGGATCAAATCAGTTCCACCGGTGACAAAAACCCGGCCTATCCGGTCATGCATCACGAGAGGAACTGAGAGGAAAGTAGACACGAGATAGGTAAAATCTCCACTGTAACTCCGTTATCGTACGAAAAGAAGCACTAATGGCAGGTTACGAGACGATAGGGAGGCAGAACGGAAGATAATAGTGCATTGACTAATGGGTACTGAGATAGGAAGTTTCGCTGTGGCCTGCCTCATCTCCTTCGTCTAGAGTTGGTCTGTAATCGCCACCCAATGAATGACAACTATGTAGCCCCTGCGGACGCCATGGGCTAGGATCCACATCACGATCGTCGGTCTTCACTTGAATAACACTATGTCCGAATTGATCATTACATGAATGGAACCCGCAACCGAAGGCCCCGGGCTAAAGAGAATAACATGCAGTTGCGCCACTAAAGTATATCCTGAAGACAATTTTGCAATTCCCGAACTATACAGGCCGAGGTGGAGGATTGAATACTTTCTTTCCAAGGCTGGATATCTGAATGCAGGGACAAGGGATGCTTTTGCTTGAATTGGTTCAAGGAACATGTAGGATGGCTTCGTGATATGATTTCTGTTTCCTCGTCAAGGGGTGTGTTTTGAATGGGCATGGCAGAGCGAACAAGCTGACTAGACTATCTGTTACTAATTTCTTCCTGGTTTCCATTTTACGCAAATCAAAATGTTTGTAATGCTCCTATCTAGAACTGTTCCCCACTGTGTCGCAGTACACTCCTATTCTCCAAGCGAGGGTCTCAGGTCTACTTGAGCCCGGATACTCTAGGCATTTGGCATCATACGGTGCCCCATCCCAGTATCAGTCTTTTTTGTTAGAGCAAGCTATCACGCATTACTTGGTATCGTAGAATCATTATTTTCGACTTGAGAAGCCACACTAGTAGGTGGATGCATGGAACCTACAAGATTGTCCAATGAGCACCGGTCATTTTGAATTGACCTGGTCTTTATTTTGTAGCTGCCCAGTGGGTCAGCCATAATGATCCACCAACTCCGAACACGACATTAGCAACTTACTCTCGACCTGTTTAGGAATGTCACAGCGTGGCCAGTAAGAACTGCTTAAATGTAATGGAACCGTGGGATCCCCGCAATCCCCGTCTCTGCGGGATCGTTGACGAGGTGGCCGCTCAATACAAATGTGACATGGACAGGTCCGCAACCTCCCCCGTATTTGCGGGATGTTTGAGTCTAAGTAAAACTATAGTTTGGGAAAGATGTCAAGTCTACGGAGATATATAATCCTGTCGTACGCTGTACAAAGCGAAATTCGCGATTTCACTCATTTTGTGGCTTCGTAAGTACTTGGATTTATAAGTTGTTTGTTCCACATATAGTCCCCTCATTTCGAGCTCAGATATAACAACGTACGGAATTACCGCGTAGAGCTTAATATGTTCATATCTCCCTGAAGTAGCAGTCGCTATGATAGAAGATGATATAACTCTGCCCTTGACAAAGCGGACCGAATAAGTAATCCTGGAAACTTACTAAACATTCATGTAATCTCGGTTATCCTAATATCAGTCGCTTCGTAAAGATTTACAAGGACGCTTTGTGGACCACCTGCACATTCCCCGTAACAACGGTCTTTATTTGCAGATAATCCTCAATCCCATATTTGCTTCCTTCGCGGCCAATTCCCGAATGCTTGATACCCCCGAACCTGTTCAAATAATTAGCTTTTGTCGAACGAAAATAAGGAGGTCGAAGGCTTACGGGCTAGCAGCATCAGAGACGACGCCGGTGTTGACAGCCACCATACCAAACTGCAAAAGCTCCGAAACGCGGTTAGCTCGAGTGATGTCGTCGGTGAAGATGTATGATGCTAGTCCCACGTCGCAGTTGTTGGCAGTAGCGACGACCTCATCTTCCGTGTCGAAGGAGAATATGGGTGCTACGGGGCCGAAGATCTCTTCGTTTGCTACCGACATGTCTGTGGTGACGTGTGTGAGGATGGTGGGCTCGAAGAAATTGGGGCCTGTGTTTAGTGATGTGTTGTTAGTTTAAGTGTTCGCAGGACTAATATTGTGATTTCTCTTCTTCTCCCAAGGGTATGCTTACCCAGGCCAGGGATTTTCTTTCCGCCAATTTCAGCCTTCGCCCCCCGGCTGACAGCATCATCTACTAGACCGGCGACTCTATCGGCTGCCGCGGATGTAATTAGAGGACCATGAGTTGTCTTCTCATCCAGTCCACTGCCAACATGGAATCGACCGACAGCCTCCTTGAGACGTCGAATGAAATCTAGATAAACGCGCTTCTGAACAAATATTCGGTTTGAACAAACGCATGTCTGTCCGGATGACTTGAACTTGCTTCCGATGGCCGCATCCACGGCCAAGCCGAGGTCGGCATCCTCGAACACGATGAACGGTGCGTTACCACCAAGCTCCAGGCCCAGTTTCTTCAAGGAACCGCTAGACTGCTGCATCAAAAGCTTTCCAACGCGCGTCGACCCCGTGAAGGAGATTTTGCGAACCACGTTGGACGAGCACAGAGCCTCGCCAATCTCGGGGGTGTTGTCAAGCGCGGTGACGCTGTTGATTACGCCCGCGGGGATTCCGGCTCGCTCGCCCAGCTTGAGCAAGGCGTTGGCTGTGAAAGGTGTTTCGCCTGCGGTCTTCATGACGACTGTGCAGCCAGCGGCTAATGCGGGACCGAGCTTTCTTGTGATCATAGCTGCAGGAAAGTTCCATCTATGGTTGGCAGAGACAACTGATGAGCTTAGGTATTGAGGACAATAACCTCGACTGGGTGATTCGACTCACGGAGTGATGAGACCACACACCCCAATGGGTTCTTTCAGAACAGAGACGCGGAAACTGGGCTGACTATGCGGAATAACGTCACCGTAGATCCGCGCGGCCTCTTCAGAGAACCACTCGAGAAAGCTGGCGGCAAAGAGAACCTCGCCCGCAGCGTCGGGTTTGGCTTTTCCGTTCTCCAGCGTGATGAGCTTGGCCAGGTCCTCTTGGTTCTCGAGGATCAATTCATACCACCGACGTAGGATGCGGCCCCGGTTGCGACCAGCCCGAGAGCGCCATGCAGGTAGGGCCGCAGCCGCAGAATCAATCGCCTTTTGTGCATCTTTCGAGTCCGACTCGGGACAAGATCCTAGAACATTTCCATTTGCAGGGTCGGTGACTTCAAATCGCCTCCGAGACTCAGCTTCCACCCACTTTCCATCGATGTAGTTTTGGCCGACCAGCAGGGATGGGTCCTTCAGGCGGATGTTAAAGGCGGCCATTGTTCGAACTGATTCCGTGCAAATGTATGGTAGGATGTGTTTTTTTCAAGAACCAGATATGGGTAAGTCTGGTTCTGACGGTCGTTTATCTAATAGCAAGCAAGTGATCGTCGGCATTGAGGCCGATCCCGAGGAACGGTTAGGTCGTACCTAAAGTAGGGCAAGGCAAGTCACGGCGGCGGCGTCAGTGGGGCTTTCAGAGAAGGAAAGTGACGGAGAAACTCACCCCAATCATTCTCCCTCGAACAACGCACCCCCTTGCTCCAGATTCCTTATCGCAAGACGAACGGGCAGGCATTAGCGGCCCTGCACGAACAGCAAGATGGGGGTTATCCTTTTCGAGACTTGCATGCTTCCTCCACCATATATAGCCCATTACATGGTTCATTAAACCCGGTGGATTTCCTCTTCTCTTCGCCCTTCTCCACTCACAAAATGCCCAAGTCCGTTGATACTGTTGACCTTTCTAACACCGCCAGCGCCTACTATGCGCCCGCGACAATTGCCCCTGCTGGCAGGCTGATTCACGTCGCCGGTCAGCCCGGAAGTACAAAAGATGGTGCAGTGCCTGCCGATTATGAGTCGCAAATCCATCTGGCTTTGCTAAACTTGCGAAAAATCATCATCGCGGCGGGATCTTCAATTGAGAATATCGTCAAGCTCAACCTATACATTGTCAACTACGATGCGACCAACCGTAAACATACCCGTCACATCCAACGATTCCTTGCTGGACACCGACCGGCTATCACCTTGATTCCTACCCCCAAACTTGCCGTACCCTCGTGGCTTTTCGAGATCGATGCCGCAATCGTCCTACCAGAGGCGTCGGTACCTCCAGTCCTCCCGACGGTCAATGAGACGACCGACGTCATCATCATCGGAGCTGGTCTTGCCGGTCTTTCGGCCGCTCACGATGTCTTGCGCGCAGGCCTGTCATGCGTCGTTCTGGAGGCGCGCGATCGGGTTGGTGGCAAGACGTGGAGTACGCCACTTCCAGATGGCAAGGGAGTTATCGACCTCGGTGCCGCCTGGATCAACGACACCAACCAGAGCAAGATTTACGCCCTGGCACAACGATACGGGGTGGAGCTTATTGAGCAGAACACTCAAGGCAACGCAGCTTTGCAAGACGCCGATGGCAACTGCTCTCCCTTCGCTTACGGAGAGCTTCCTAACGTGAGACCAATCTTTCTCGCCTCAACTGATACATACAGGACAATAGCTAATCCATGACTGTTCCAGTTTGATAAAGCCACCCAAGCGCATCTGGCAGGGATCCGGGATATGTGCGAAGCTGATTGCCAGGCCCTTGACACGTGGAAACCGAAAAATACCAGCCTGGATTCCCTTACATTTGAGGCCTACTTGCGCTTCCGGGGAGCTAGCGAAGCAGCCCTCTCTACCGCGACTGTCTGGACCCGCGCCATGCTGGGCCAGGATCCCAAGGACATTTCGGCTCTGTATTTCCTGAATTACTGCAAGTCCGGGGGTGGCTTGTTGCAGATGCGGTCGGATCGTAAGCATGGTGGCCAATATTTGCGCGTTCGCCAGGGCACCCAGGCTTTCTCTTTGGGGCTGGCATCTTCACTGCCGGAAGGTACTGTCCGACTCTCTAGCCCCGTTCAGTCGGTCATCCAAACTGCCGACCGGGCAGTTAAGGTGCAAGCGGGAGGCGCTGTCTATGCCGGCCGTAAGGTCATCATCACGGTGCCCAGTCCCGCCATGAAGACCATTTCCTTCTACCCCAAACTACCTCCCGCGAAGCAAGCGTGGATCGAGTCCACAACCTACGGGTACTATACCAAGGCCATGATGCAGTTTCGCTCGCCCTTCTGGGTCAAAGCCGGCTTTTGCGGCCTCGCACAATCATTCATTGGCCCCGCCAGCGTTGTTCGCGATAGCTGCAGCCCCGAAGATCGCAAGTATGTTTTGACGTGCTTCATGTCGGGTGATCCCGGCCGAGCGTGGGCTGCGCTACCCACCAAGGAGCGAGAGCAGAGTCTGTTGCAACAACTGACCAAGCTTTTTGGCATCTCCAATCTCGACTCTGAGTTTATGGAGATGACCACGTACGAGTGGGTGAATGATGAGTGGGCCGGCTGGGGCTGTCCGTGCACTGCTCTGACCCCTGGCGTTCTGGACACGCTCGGTCCCGACGCACTGCGGGAGAGCTCAGGCAATCTGCACTTCGCAGGCACTGAGACAGCTGGAGAGTGGAAGGGTTATATGGAGGGCGCTGTTAGTAGCGGAGAGCGAGCTGCCGCCGAGGTAGTCAAGAGCTTGAATGTCGGTATTACCTCGCGCCTGTGAGTATATGCAACACATGGGACTGCGGAATTTGTATTATTTGTAAAAGCGTTTCACAAGCCTACTGCCGTAAAATCTTAATTAACCTGAGAGCCAACTCCCAAGTATTTGATGTGTGAGATGTAGAAAATGGCTATCGAGACGACCAAGAAGATGGTTGTAGAAGAGGAAGAAGAAGCCTTTCTCGGTGTGCGTCTAGAGAGGGTGAATGCTTTGCTGATTGCCTCAGGTATAGTGTGTGATGTACCCCTAGAAATGGATTGTCAATCCTTGATGACGTCGAACGTTTCCTCATCAATAACCTTGCATGGCTGCGCCCTTCTCCGAGCATTGCCGTAACTTAAGTAGGTTCTTCCTAAAATGTCACTTCATACTTGGCGATCCATACTTTTCTGCTCTTATGAATATCCAAAGGAAACACAACTTGCTTCATGGATTGCAAAATCTTTATATCGGGTCCTCTCCTGGAAGCTAAATTGATATGGAAGAGCTGATGCAAAAGCAAACCAGCGCTCGTCCCTAAGAACCCATGTGAACTGCGGTTCAAGGCCCATGATGTCTCACGAAAATAATATCCCGACCTGTCGGCGTTACGACATGTATGGAAATATCGTGCGAGCGTAGCAAGCAAGGGGTACACCAATAGGTACATATCATTGCTATCGGCCGTTTATGAAGTTGCCAGATCATTATGAATTTGGCCACTCAGCATTCCATTACCTGTAACAGGATGCATTGAGTTAAATGGGTCTCGCTATGGCTATTCGTCATCAATTCAGAGCTATTTAACCCAACAACGAAGCCATGCTTATCTCCCTCTTCGCATCACTGAACAAAAATCTTCTAGCTTGTATAATTCACACGTTTGACCACGAGGATAGGCTTATATTATCCAGAGCTATTGGCAAAATGAGGATGCTAGATGCTGAAAACAATAGCACTCCGTAAGTAATACAACCTTTATCTCATCTGGGCATCTGCTAACCAACATATCTACCATTAGTAGGGAGAGTGGATCTACGAACAAAGCCACCAAGCCATTCGGAATCGAGAAGCTTGCGAGAAATGAGAACAAAGATTTACTGTGCCCTATCCACTACATCTACAACCCTTTCCCCGCTGGGGTGAAGTGGCTCCAGCCCCAGAATATCGGGCTCCCTCCCGAGATCATGAAAGCAATGTACAAGGATGACATACTCTCGCAAGGGAAGGGCACAGCAAACAGCTTCCCACTTAATGTTAAAGCGACTGCGCTTTCTATGCCAACAGGCTTCAACAGCTACAGACAAAATAAGCACTGGGAGGCCAACGCCAAGGCATCGGAAGAGCTACTTGAGCTCTTTGCCCAGGATCGGTATTTCCAGGAAGCTAAGCTTGGAAATGGTAAGTCTATAGCAAGCTGGGCTCATACTCAGCTTCAAATGGGTGCCGCGGAGGCAGTGAGTAAATTCAGCATTTATATGTATCCCGATGCGGATATAGATCGGATACAGCTTCTGGCGCAGGCGATGATCTTAGTATTCGTTATGGATGGTCAGTGTTTATGAAGTCATGCTGGAATGCGTGGATACTGATGTTTGAATCTAATAGAGGTCTTGGAGGTTGTCGCCAACGAGTCGGTGAGTACTAGAATTAGGACAAAATTGACATTTGCTGATGGCAGTGAATGAAGAAAACCGCGATCCAGGAGGGGCTGTTGGCTCTAGTGGAACCAAGAAAGACCCGGTTTAAGGCACTGTCTCCGCTGCAGAGGCGAGCGACTGAGATACGCCAGGGGTTTCTCGCAGTCGAGGGAGGAGCTGGCGAGCAGGTTCTGCAGCAGCTGGTGCTCTTCTGTTGTCGTGATAATCCTTGGAAGTTCGGAAGTCTGAGGGACTATATGAACTACCGAGATAAAGATATTGCAAGCGAGTGTGTCTCAGACTCCCCTCTGTAACTGCTAGAATACTAACGTCCAAGGTTCATAATCGCTGGTGCCAAATTCTCAATTGGTTCGAGAGTAGCTCATCATGACCCTCGGATGAAGAGATTTACAGAGCTTCTCAGTGATCAAATCGCAGCCTGCAACGATATTTTCTCATACGACAAGGAACGCAGGGCTTTCATGGATGCAGAGTCCGATGTGCTTATCAATTTGGTTACCCAGATCGAGAATACGTATGGCATACAACCGGAGCATGCAAAATCGGTGGCATATGCATTTCAGCTGTCCGTCGAAAGCGAACTGGCGAGGGAAATTGCCAAACTTCATGCGCACGGACTGGCATTGGAGGAATGGAAATTTATCAATGCTTGTCTCCATACTGCCTCGGGTAATGCATTCACATCTGTCGTTATTTCGCGGTATGGGGGGAAGCAGGCGAAGATCTAAGGTCAGCGAGGTTGACAGATTGACTGCGTGATATGCCATGTGGACAAGAGCCTGAATTTGGATATTCACGCCTATATTCACGCCTATCGAATCGGTTAGAGTGTTTTGTCACTTAATTTCTAAGCTTTTCACTTTACAAATAGAAGCTTTTTGGATGCCAATGATTTAATTGCCAAGCCAGGGTCCTTGGTATGCAACAACGTGGAAGACTATCGCTTCCTTCCTCTCGGAGTATATCTTCGGCAAAAGATAAGATGGGGAGTCCAATAATGAAATGACTGCATCAGCAGTGAGAACAATGGCATGAAAATGAAATATCGGTTTCGGTCGGTCCAGTGGACTACATAGTTACCGGCTATGGTGGTAGCTAGAAGTTCACAGTGTGATGCCGTGCTCCCATGCGCTATCGCCCATATGTTGCCATCTCCATAATCGCAAGGACAACTCATCCGCTTTTCGTCAATTGTCTAAGATTATGACGGCGAACTCTGATGAGCTTGGTCCAGCAACACGAGGCGGTTCTTGCTGTTGGCACCACAGATGCTCCATCGCAAGGCGACACTGCTGAAGTCACGGCAGTGATGAGATGGCAAGTAAGAGTGAAGCTACAGTTGAGGCAAGTGATGATTCGCCAGCCCCTAACATATATACTGATCTTTGTGCTTTTTCCTCTCTACCCACAGAGGAGCCTTGTCGTCTATACGCCTAGTGCCATACTCTTTGATTAGACCGGTAAATTCCACTGGGATGTCGTTTCCGCCTTTTCCCTTGTGGCTCACTTCGGATTGTTCCTGTATCGGTGTGTCATTTCTTCTTCACGGAGCATCCCATTGTTCGCACGCTCGGCTAACGGATATGATCAGTTTTTCTGCACAGCTTAACTATGCTGTGATTCACTGTATTTCATTCTCTCTCTATCTTTCTACCTTTCAACCTCTCTACTCCTCTGCTTCTGCTTCTCTACCATTCTATGCCTACACGCCACTATTATCAGTCAAGATGTTTCATCACTGGACCTCTATTGTCGGCCTGATTCTGCTGTTTCTCGTCTTTGTGGATGCCGGCCATCCTCTCTGGGAGGCCTCGACTAAGATCAAGCGTGCCGTTCCATTTGATCTCAACTCACTGACCACCACAGCCTGGCTTAGCGGTGCTGTTATATATTGCTGGGAAAGTTAAGCCACGCGGAATGAATTTGGCGTTCATTTCTGCAATGCCATCAATCTTTGGGCTGCGGCTGGGATGCCCGAGGGTCGGTTCAGTTTTCACGAGTTCCCTTTGGAGGAGTGTATGAGAGACCGCCGCAATTTGCTAGTCATCCATAGGACCCCTAGGTCTCTCGAGTTCTCGACAACCGTCGGCAAGTATGTTGGTCCTGTCAGTGAGCTCATCCCAGGGCCTCTTGCCTTTTTCAATGATGAGAGGGAGCCTTTCCTTCATGGTCGAGGGTACTGTTGCCCATTTCCTTCACTGGCCCCAGTAGTGGTGGCCCCAGTGGTGGGTGAGGTTGCAGTTGTCGGAGTGGTTATCATGTTGTGTATTTCAACCCGCCTTCAAATAGGTAGACCGTGGAAACAGTTGCGCCTTCCTCCGGAACGTCTACAAAATGAACACTCGAAGTGTGTTTCTGACAATAGTTATTTGTCCTTTCTACCCGTAGCCACTTCTCTGAGTATTTCTGATAGTTACTTTACTCCGTTTGCGTCTTGACACTGACATCGTAGAAACTCGGACATAGTAGACAAATCAAATGAATTCAATCTTCGGTATGTTTACTCGCCCTTGCAGAGCTCTCCTTTGGATTTCCAAATTTCAAACTCGAAGTCTGGTTGGAATTCCGTGTAAAGAGTTTCCTAGATGTCCTGTGAGCACATTCTCGACCCAACCTTCAGCATCTGATCACTTACAGGATCGGCGTTCACCTGGGCCGTAAACTTCGCCTCCTTGTCTCCGATCAAATTCTTGGGAAGACCCGTGCCTTCCACCATGAGTTGAACCTCGCAAGAACGCTCCATCAAAGTGAACAGATAAGCAGCCTCATCCACGGTGCCACCCGTTGTTAAAAGGCCATGGTTCTGAAGCACCATGACCCGACCAGTGTCACCCAGGGCCTCGGCAATTCGCCACCCCTCCTCGGCTCCCAGGACAACTCCGCCGAATGCCTTGTAGACGGCCTGGGTGCCCCAGAAGTTGCAGGTGTCCTGATTGATGATGTCGAGCGGACGTCCAAATGTCGACCAGGCCTTACCCGCCGGCGAGTGGGTATGGCAGGCAGCGTGCACGTCGGGTCGCGCTCGGTGGATGGCACTGTGAATCATGAACCCGGCTGCGTTGATGGCCGTCTTATTGCCGCCGATGACCTGGCCGTCCTCGTCAATCTGCACCATGTCGCTGGCCTTGAGCATGCCAAAGTGCTTTCCCATACTAGACCAACGTTAGCGGTTCCCGCATCTCTCCTAAGGGATCCCGCTGATTGAGACTTACGGGTTGATCCAGAATGTCGACGGGTCAACTGGATCGCGCACGCTGATATGACCGCTAGTGCCTTCGGTGAAGCCCTTTCGTGCGAAGACTCGGAATGCCCCCGCCATGTGCTCTAGTTGCCATTGTCGTTTCTTGTAGGGGTCGTCGATCTTGGGAATCCCGGGAAACTCGTATCCGCCTGTGGCGAGGGCTGCCTGAGCACCACCGGCCTGCTTGGGGGCTTCTGCAACAGCAGCGATGGAGTGGTTAGCCTCCTCGATAGACTGGGTGATAGCCGTCGTAGTCATGTTGGAATAGATGATGATGTTTATTAGTCTTCTGTAGATAGATGCCGACAAAGAAAGGGAAGGAGAAGAGAAGAGAAAGTAATTTGACCATGACTAAATTTCGAATGGATTGAAAATGCAAGCAACTTTTATTGACCTGCAGTCCTCCGCCACCGGGAGCAGTGACTGACGCATGTTGGTTGGTGGTGGGCGGGCAGAAATGCAATGCCTTCTTGAACAACGGCAGGTCACGCCGACGCTGTGGGTTTCCCCCGTTCTGAGGCAAGCAACTCCGACACCTGCCGCCCTGCCTTTCTCCACGTCATCCTCCCGGCCATTTCATCTTCATTCAACCTCCACCGGAGCTGCCTTCCCTCTCCATTTCTCTATGGGACACCTCTAATCTGGCGTGTGATCTGACCTACTGCGACCGGTCATTGTATGTACAGTCGGTGGCTCCGATCATACCACCTATGTCCGCGCCAAATCGGCCTCGAAAGCGCACCAAAACGTTTACGGGATGTTGGACCTGTCGCGCCCGGAAAGTCAAGTGCGATGAAGGGAAGCCATCGTGTCTCCAGTGCTATGACAAGAATCTCAGCTGCGAGGGCTACTCGGCCCGCCTCCAGTGGCTCACCCCCGTCACCGACAGTCAAGGACTCCACTCTCAGTCCCTGTCCGAGGGCTCCATGAGCCAATCTCTCCGACGCCTTCTTCCCTCGGGTAAATGTCTCTCTACGGGTACATATAGATAGATTCCCCGCTGACGCTGGGGTCTCAGAGCCTCTTCGCTCCACGCTGGACTTGGACCAAGTAGACGACATTATACGCTATCTTGACTCGCTAGAATCGGTGATCAATCACGGTAGTGAAGATGTCAGTGCCAGCATCCAGAACTTTGGTGTCTTCAGCCTTGCCACTGCATCCTGCCTACCTCTTGCTGATGACTACGGCTGCGCGGCACCTGGCCTGTCCAAGGCGTTCTCGCCTGAGGATGGATGCGACATGATCTTCGACCCTGGGTCAACGCTAATATGCTCAGAGCCCTCTGGAGATAATCCTGAAGCAGAGGCCGCATGGAACCTATGTACCCTTCATGAACATGAGCTGCCTTTGGATTTTCCGCCCCGAAAAGATTTAGCTGCCCCGGCTATCTTGGTACCATCAGGGGCCAATTTAAATCATTCCAATGCCCAAGGTAGTATTTCTGTGCGCCTATCATAGTTGGGGTTCGCGGAGCTCTTTTCCCCCGGACATGCCACCGACGATCATCCCGGTAAAATTACGCAAGCTTTACTAACTCCCGCCAATGGGCTAGAGAACCTAGCAGTTCCCTCCCAGGAAAAGCTCCTGATGGGCCACTACAGAAACCGAGTCGTCAATTTGTTTTGCGTAATTGACAATGATAAAAGTCCTTGGAAGACGATACACCTGCCCAGGGTGTTGCAGTGCGCTGGCGAACTGAGCTTTGGGGGCACCACCACGCGCATCCGCAACGCATTGAGCAAAACGTTACTTTCCATCAGTGCGTTTTATTTATCCAATGACTGTCGAGCTCGCCATCACAACGACGAAGCGGTGGCATGGAGCACAGTCGCTTCGCGATACCGATGTGATGCCATTGGGCTCCTCAAATACGCTGTTGAGACCGATCTCCATGCAGACAAAAGACCCAAATATAAGGAGTTTCTGGCAACCATGTTGTCCATGGTTACGATTAATGTATGTCAATCCAGACTCCCCCCGTACCCCTCGGGTTTATTCTATTCTCCCTGGTTTGACCCGATGACGTCTCGATCTAGGTTATGTCTGGAGATACGAGTACTTGTGGCGTTCATCTGGACGGGGCCGAAAGGCTGATTAGCCATATGAACGCTCGAAAATCCACCTTCTCTCGTAAGGCGCAATCTCTTCATCGCATATATTTGTACCTTCGTGTGATATACGAAAGTACCTCCGTGAGAAAGCCGAAGGCCGGAGTTTCTCGGTTTTCTCCATCTTTGAGTTCCCACAAGACATTTGGCCCACAACCAGCTATTCCTAAGTCACATCTATTCATTGAGGACGACGAGACGCCGGCGTCGACGGTACCCATGGCACCAGATTTCCTAGAGAACGAAAACCTGGTAATGGATCCGTCAGCGTACGAATGCATCTACGGTATACCTCAAACTCTTCTGGTTCTTTTAAAAGAATCTATCGAAATCATAGACCAGATAAAAAGCTGTCGTTCAAATTTGGATTCGTTGTCCATTCCAGAAGATCTGAGTCAAGCATGCGAAGAGCTGGAACAAAAGATCATGGATTGGCCACTTCATGAGCCTCAGAATCGGAACAAGGCTTCGAAGAATGGCATTAGTGCTACGATAATATATCATCAGACACGCGCCTTTCTCAATGCCCTAATCATCTTTTTTTCTCAGGGCGTGCGATTGGTGAGCCATCGTTTTCTTCGGCAGTACGTCCAGGCAATTCTAGACAGCATCGAAGCGATCGAGCAGCTTAAAGCAGAGACCAAAACCCTGGCTGCTCCACTCTTCTGGCCCGCCTTCATGGGGGCCACGGAAGCCTTTGACCCCCGACATCAAGAACGTTTTCGGCAGTGGTATGGCCGAGTAGAGATTTATGGAATCGAAGCTGTGAGAACCGGAATCCAGGTCGTGCATGAGGTCTGGCAGATTGGCCCTCCAGTTCACCAGCAGACACATTCTGGTTGGCGTAGTGCGGTTGAAAGAAGAAGTGACAGTCTCATGCTGACGTGATATACGCTAACTATGGGTGATAAAGACCGTAAAAAGGTCAATCGATACTGTGCACCAATTGCTTTTATAGTTGAGCTTGGTCTCAGAACAGTGAAGGTAGTTTTCCTCTCCTTCAGCCTGCCGATCTCGGCCCTCGCTGACACTTACCCGGGGGGGGAAGAACAAGGGCGATACGGGGGGTTTAGACTCTTTCTTCTTCCTTACCAGTTCTAACCTTCCATACTTCCTTGGAGGATGCCTCAGTAGACGCTGGTCGGCACGCAGTCTTTAGAGCCATCCATAATTCAACAAAGATAATCAAGAGAAATGGCAGAATTTAGCTTGTTAGGGCTGTTCCTCGGCTTCCTTGACCTCGTAGGGCATATACTTTACATTTTTCTACTCGGCGTTATCTTCACCAAAGCTCCAGGCGGCGAAGAAAGTTGAATACGAAGGTCCCCATGCCAGAAAAAGGGTTGAATCTGGGGATCGTGAGTGCAATTGTCGCTGTGGTCGCCGGCCTCCAAGATTCCTAGTGGAGACGCGACCATCATAACGGATGCACCCGCAATTCAGGATTTGCATAGACTTCCTGCAATCAAGTATGCGACATAGAATGAGATGAAAAAGGTGGTTCTTACTCAGTCCTTCTAAGTTTCTAATTCCCTCCCGTTCTGTTTCTTTCCCCCTTCTTTTCATTTCCCACTTTGCTAGTGGGGACTGGACTTGACCAATTACACTCTAGCTGTTTCGCATGGACTGTGCCATAGCAGAGATTGAATACTAACTCCGTGATACTGAAGACGTCATCTCAACGGACGATGAAGGCCTCAAGGTGCACGGGTTCTCGGAGTGGTCATCGATCAAGTTGGATACATTACCCATCGCCGTCGCCTGTCCCCGAAACACGGACCAAGTCACGATTCCTTTTTCTGTTTGACTTTATTTTCTTTTACCAGGAAAAGTAATTGATTGATGGCGGAAGTACTAGAACGGAGTGTCGGTAGTAGGTTGGGTCACCATTGGTAATAAGAAGCGTTTCGAGCGAGCTATTACTCAAGTACCATAGTATGGTTCACCGATGGAATGATCCCTTCTATGCAAATGTTATCCACGGATCGTCTATAATTCTCTTGCAGCTTGTTTTGTCATCGGGTCCACCTCCAGACTCTAAGGCTCTCGGGCGACTCGAACTCGGCTCCACCAGACGTGAAGGCACCAAAGATTCACACTAGATCGACGGACAGCAGCGCATACGGATACGAAGCCCATCGGCATTTGAGATGATTCGACATCAAGGCAGTCCCGCATGCCTAAACCAAACCCCACATCTTTTCCCCGGACAAACCCCGCAAAGAACAATGCATACCTCTTGGCATGGGCTTCAAGGGGACCCTTGATTTGATAGTCAGGCATTTTCTCCTCTCATGCGGTCTGCAGCGAGAAAAAGTCAATAGCCGATGAGAGCCAGATCATTAGCCGTATCATCTCTCAAGAATGCATTTATACTCCAGTTTCTTCCAACAGTCCAGCAGTCTCTCCAACATGGACGCTACCCTGATCAGTCCGTGACCATGAAGTACTCAGCGGGATCACTGTTATTGCTTTTTCCCATTCTTTCGGTGCTTTGCCATCGGCCAACTCAGCACGACTCTTTAATCATTCAATTGAAACCTCAAAGCACTCCAACGCGCGAACTCATCTCTCTCGATGGCCTTTGGTCCTTCGCCCTCGCTGAGGGTAACAGCAGTTCCTCGCCCTGGACATCAGCCCTCCCGCGTGGCCTTGAATGCCCCGTTCCAGCATCATACAATGATATGTTTGCCAACCGCAAGATCCACGATCATGTGGGATGGGTCTACTACCAGAAACAAGTCAAGTTTCCCCGCGGCTGGTCACAAGAGCGATATCTGGTTCGCGCGGAAGCCGCAACACATCAGGGGCAAATCTATATCAACGATGAGCTGGTCTCGGAGCATCAAGGTGGGTATACACCCTTTGAAGCGGATATCACAGACCTCATTTCTGCGGGTGGCACGTTCCGTCTGACAATTGCGGTCAACAACGAGCTAACGCTTCAGACGATTCCGCCGGGGCGGATTGAGGTGACTGAGGGGCTTGGGAAACGAGTGCAGTCCTACCAGCATGACTTTTATAACTATGCAGGGCTGGCCAGATCGGTGTGGCTTTATTCCGTACCCAAAGATCAATTTATTCGGGACGTTACGGTCGTGACTGGCGTTGAAGATGGGAGCGGAGTTTTGAATTATACTGTCAATGTATCTGATAAGACGACGGGAGAAGTACGGATCTCTGTGCTTGATGAGACTGGAGCAAAAGTATCGAGTGCATCTGGAGCTCAGGGAGAGGCCGTCATCGAGTCAGTCCATCTTTGGCAACCCGGTGCTGCCTACCTGTACCAGTTTGTGGTCAGTATCGTTGATGCATCCAACGAGGATGCAGTCATCGACACATACACGATCCCCGTGGGTGTACGCACCGTCAAGGTCCATAGACGGCAATTCCTCATCAACGACAAACCATTCTACTTCACGGGATTTGGAAGACACGAAGATACGGCCGTCCGCGGCAAAGGCCACGACCAAGCATACATGGTCCATGATTTTCAGCTCATGGACTGGATCGGCGCCAACTCGTTTCGTACCTCGCATTACCCCTACGCGGAAGAAGTGATGGAGTTTGCGGACCGACACGGAATCGTCGTTATTGACGAAACGCCTGCCGTGGGTCTATCGTTATCCATGGGAGCTGGCACCTCGTCCAATGCCAACTCGGACATCTCCACCTTCTCCCCGGAAGGAATAAACAACCAGACACGGAAGGCTCACGAGCAAGCGATTCGAGAGCTAATTGCTCGGGACAAGAACTACGCTAGCGTCGTTATGTGGTCAATCGCAAACGAACCCGCCTCACAGGAAGAAGGGGCCCGCCAATACTTCGAGCCCTTGGTTGAATTGGCACACGAATTGGATCCTGCACATCGCCCCGTTGGCTTTGCGAATATGATCGCTGCGACATACGAGCTCGATAAGATATCTGATTTATTTGACGTGCTATGCCTAAACCGGTATGCGGGATGGTACACGCAAACAGGCGATCTACAGGAAGCAGAGATCGCGCTAGAGAAGGAGTTGCGCGGTTGGGAACAAAAACTTGAGAAGCCGATTATCATGACCGAGTACGGAGCAGACACGCTCAGTGGTCTACATTCCGTTCTCGCGACTCCGTGGAGCGAAGAGTACCAGACGAAGTTCTTGGAGATGTACCATCGCGTCTTTGACCGGGTTGAGTCGATTGTGGGAGAGCAGGTGTGGAATTTTGCCGACTTTCAGACGGCAGTTGGGATCATTCGAGTGGATGGGAATAAGAAAGGCGTGTTTACGAGGGATCGGAAGCCCAAGGCAGCAGCTCATACTTTGAGGACGAGGTGGAAGGGCTCAAAGCGCAAGTAAGACCGAAGGATCTACCTCGTAGGTAGTCGGTCCACTTGGTTTAGAGGGGACGCAAATTCTATATGGTGTGTTGGGCCTCCGGTTCTACCTGAGATGTTTAACTGCTTGCTAGCCCTAAAGGACCACAGCATATACTATATAGCATTTCTGGCTTTTCCTGGCTCCGGTATACAGTATTCAAGGGCCTTTGGCCCAGCATTTTATCAAATAACCAAACAGGTTCTTGTGGGCATAGTCAGAGCCGTAGTTGGCCCGGTGTCAGGATTTACCTAGTGCGGTGGTTTCAGGCGCTAAATCTTCGCGTCTGACACCGTGCGAGGTTTTTCCGCTGCAAGGCTTCGATATCAGGACACCCACCAAGAAATAATTTACTCCAATGATGCGAGAGCAATGCTGACATCATCTAAAGCCCTCTAACCTCTATCATGCGACATAAGATACTTTGAAGTTCGGATACCGCATCAGCTCAACACCATAGAACTTAGGTTTCTTTAGGGGCTACTTCGGAGTCTTGGGGATTGCTTAGGGTCTTTGAGGGCTACCTAGAGTTCTTGAGGGAGACCTCATAAGGTGTCAGAGAAGCTCTTCACAATTAAGGTGATGCAGTATCAGAACTCTTCTCTTGGTACGCTGACACACACCAGATGCGAGTCAACAATGAATTGTTCCCGACACCGCGGCTGCGGCACTAAATCCTGACATCACGCTAACTATATCCCATGGTAAAAATGGGATACTCTCAGTCTCTCTCATCTTAAAAATTGACAACCACGTGGGCCAACCGCCCCCACAGACCCACCGTATGGAGTACAATTAGGGCATGGCATGCTCGTGGCTACACGACCCCCGTTCCGCCGGCCGGCGGAAATTGCTATCAGTGCGAATACGACTTTTGGGGTCTGCGTGCTAGCCATCGATCTCTTTAAATAGGGGCTTTCTCCCCAGATATACTCAATTTTGATAAGATCTACACGGAGTCGGAAATATGAAGGGATTTGGTCTTTTGTCTGCGCTTCTTGCGCCTTTTGTCGATGCAGGTTCAACAACCACGGTGGACCTCGGGTATACCATCCACCAAGCTGAAGTTGAGGTACGTTCAGATGTCCACATCTTGCATTTCTCTCTAATAAATATTAACGGAGCTTCAGAGCACGCCAAATGGACTGCGGTATCTGAGTTTTACAAATGTTCACTACGGGACAGCTTCTCGTTTTCAGCCTCCTGGGGACCCTCCAGTGAACAGAACCGTACAAACTGCAGGCCCATATAACATTCAATGCCCGCAAGGACAGCCAGCATGGCTGAGCGTGGCGAGCCAGCCAGGTGAATCCTGGACTAGTGTGCCTCCGGTTACAGAAGAAGACCTCGCTCCGATCGACCCCAGCACCAGTGAGGACTGTCTGCTCTTGGACGTCTTCGTATCAGAGAGTGTTTTCAAGGCCAGGAAAAGCAAAAAGGCTTCAGTGGTCGTTTGGATTCATGGCGGAGGTTATGTGTCTGGGTCGAAGTATACGTACACCCCTACGCCTAATCTGATTGAAACGGCGCAAAATGAGGACAAAGATGTGATCTTTATTCCTATCAATTATCGGTTGGGGTTGTTTGTGAGTTCTACCAACTCTTAACTCCGTCTATGGGACTGGCGTTGAATTCTGACTGGTTGAATTAACAGGGATTCTTGGTTGATCCGGATTCTGATGATGTTACGCGTAACCTGGGACTCCTAGACCAGCAGGCTGCCTTGCAATGGGTTCAGAAATACATCCACCTCTTTGGCGGCAACCCCAATGATGTCACAGTTATGGGTGAGTCGGCTGGAGGCGGTTCCGTCATGTATCATCTCACCTCTGGCGATACTTCCACTCAGTCGTTATTCCAGCGGGCCATTATTCAGAGCCCGTTCGCCATCGACATTCCTTCTAGTCAGCAGAAGAGCACGTTGCAAGAGGTATATGAGCAAGGCAATGTAACTTCGTTGGAGCAGTTGAAGAGCCTGTCCACGGAGGAACTGCAGACTGTCAACGCTCTTGTTGTAGGCAACGCAAAGCCCTATGGAACATTTGTCTTTGGTAAGTGTGGAAAGAAAGTTCACCCTTTACTTAATTATATCCGTCTAACTTGATGAACAAAGGTCCGGTTATCGATGCCCCCAATTTCCCGGGCTATCCTCCCGTCCTCTTAAAGAATGGCCAATATAACAAGGATGTTTCCATCACAGCAGGACACAACTCGAACGAAGGCACCCTCTTCGCCTCCCCGTTCATAAAAACAGATGAAGAATACACCAGCCTCATCTCCAGCTTCTACCCGGGCCTCTCATCTGCAGACCTCTCGACTATCTCCGACGAGCTGTATCCCCACGACTTCAGCGGCAAGTACGGCTACACGGACCAGACTGGTCGCGTGGCATCCACGATAGGGGAGTCTCTTATCAACTGCAATGCCTATTTCCTCGGCGAGGCATATACCGACGGCTTCAGATACGAGTTCAGTGTTCCCCCGGCTATGCATGCAGGAGATCTCGCGTATACGTTCTACATGCCTGGTAGCTCGACGACAGGCGTGAATACCACTCTTGCGGACATCATGCAGACTTATTTTGTGAGGTTCAGTACGACGGGTAACCCTTACTCTTGTGATCAGGATACCCCTGCAGATGGTATGATTCAGAACTTCAATATCTCGGATGTCGGGCTTATCAAGGATACGGTTTCGGCTGAGAGGTGTGCTTGGTGGCAGAAGGGTGCTTTTCTGTGATTAATATTGCATTAATATCTCAGTTGTCGAGGCCAATGCCGGATTGTCAATATATTGTGAATGGAGGGGCTTGGATATTGAAGCCCGTTACTCCTTGGTCCTTTTTGGAATGACTGGAGCTATAACTAAGATTTGGGGGGGCAGCTCTGCTAAGTTGTACATTTGTATATACTGTTAGAATATGGCCTGAAAGCATAGACCACATGTAATTAATATACCGTTCAGAAGGCGTGGCATGCATCGGACAATCTCTTCAGATAAAAACGAAGATCTAATGACCACTAGCCGCTATACGTATCCAGTCTCTATATTTAACTCGGTCAATTGTACTATATCATTGGCGAATCGTTCGGGAATTTTGGAACGTATAATATACAACAAGATGTATGTACCGTTTGTCTGAGAATATTATTTCACAACTATTCACATACCCTTGAAATCAATCATCAAGAATTCGAACAATTCCCCGGGTCCCAAAAAAGATATACATCATTACTTTAAAACGAAGGCGCGATGACCGGCTCGAAAGGTCTTCCAGCATCCCCTGTCTTCCGATCCTGCTGCATTCCCAGGATCTCCCACGCACGACCCATCATCCCGTGTCCTGTGCCCTGCGGAAAGCCACCAAAGACCGAGTTGCGCGGCGCGTGACCACGCCCGCCACCGATTTTCCGAGCCTGAGCGATGCGCTCCTTGCGAGTAGCTGCCAGCCGATCCTGTTCGCGCTCTTGGGAGACGATGTCGTCTTTCCATTCGGTCCAGCGTTCGAGGTTCTCGCGCTGTTGGAGGACCTGGTACCGGAGTTTGGTTTTGGAGGGGCGCCACCCCGTTCGCGTGGTCGGGTCGGTGGATGGGAGAGTGGATTTGAGGTCGCAGATGTTGGATTCGGTGGTGAGTTTGAGGAGGTGGGTGAAGACGTCGCGGCTTTCGGAGGCGGTTTGGTGGGCCTTTTCGAGTGGGTTGTAAGGGGCGGCTGTTGATATAGATGAGGACGCGGACTGCGTGAGAGGCACGTCAAGCCAGGAGTAGAGTTCGGCGGAGCGTTGCACGGAGAAGGGGTCGAGGATGTTGGCGCGGCGGTTCTCTTCGCGCAGGTAGCGGACGGCGGCTTGTAGGCTCTCGACTTCGGCGCGGAGGGCCTCGTTCTCGCGCATCGTGGCGAGCGAGACGCCCGCGTCGACGACGACTCCATCCGTGGTGGCGACGCCGGTTGTGCCAGAGGCCCGTTTGACTCGGTCCAGGCGGGTCTTGAGCTCCTCGCGCTCGGTTTCCATGTCCTGGAGTTCTTTGCGTTGCTGGTCGACAAAGGCCTCGAGTTCGGTTTCTTTAGTCCGCATTTCCTCGATCTTGGCTTCGAGTTCTTTCACCATGGACGCTTTCTTAGTGGCATCACGCATCCGCGCCTCGACTGTTTCGACCTTGATGCTTTGCTCCTCGATCGTCTTGTCTTTGACGCCGAGGGCCGTCGACGCCTCATTGATCTCGTTCTTCAGGCGGCGGATCTCTTCGTCCGCGTCGGGAGAGGAGGTCTTGCTTGACTTGAGTTCTGCGGCCCGCGCAAGCCATGGGGATGGGTGTCTCTCAAACTCTGAGGTGATGGAAAGATCCGACGAGATGGATTCGAGTTCCTCCAAATTACCCCCCAGGCTCCGTAGCCGGTTAAAAATGAAAGACATGGTATCGCTGCTTTCGCTTCCGGATTCCGAGGGTCCAGCGTAAAGAGTCGAGATCTGGGACATGTTCCTCGACGCCTCTTCCAGGGAAAGTGGGTCCGTTCGGCTGTCGTCGCTCAACAGAAGCACTATATTCTCTCCAAGGTGTCTAGTCAACTCGGCAAGCTCTTTAGCAGCTTCTTCGGTTTTCTTAAACGGTCCGGAGACGTCTTGGGAAAGCGAAAGCGATCTGGACCGCAGGTCCTCGAGGGACCGGTTGACTTTGCCCATGGCAACTTTCAACCCGCGAGCATGACTAACAAATCCTTCCATCTTATTCGAAAGGAAATTGATCTCCTCATCGCCTTCGGGTGCTGAAATTTTAGATATTAGCAGTGCCCTGAGTCGTGACACAGACGAGGCAGCGTGGTCAATGTAAGATTGTGTCAAAGACGAGCGCATGCAAAGTTCACCGGCGAAAACCTCCAAAGAGCTAGGAAGGTACGTTTCGGCAAGGTGGGATATCAAAGCAATAGATCTTTGCAGCTCCGTGCCACATTTTTTCATGTTTACTTCGTCCTTCTTCAGGAACTCGAGCCAAAAGTTTAACGTGCGCTCAACGGGTTCCATCTCAAACAATGTGGCCTTCATGCTTCCAAAAGCATCTGGAGAACAAGTGCTGATATAGGCAACGAAGCGATTACACAAAGACGCAATCCACGAGAGTTTCTCGAGAACGTCGTATGCCGTGAACGTGTCTTCAAGCCCTGCAGGTATAGATGCCTGTTCCGACAGCTTTTCACGAATGGTACTGTTCATCAAGGATGACTTGAATCCAACACGTTTGAACCGCAAAAGCGCGAGAATAGAGTTTCGCTCCCCCTCGAAGTATTCAGGGAGATACAGCTTCAAGATAGACAAGTGCTGGGAAGCTTCATCGGCCTCCATGTGACCAATCTCAATGTCGATCGTTTTGGTCTGCGTCTTAGTGACCGACGCCTGAAGTTTCAAGTTCAGGTCCATCATGGCCCGCGAACGAGTAGTAAGATCGGTGGCCTCGGCTTCCGAGATTTGTTGCGACGCTCGCATATCTTCCAAATCTCCCTGCAGCGTCGAGACCAGCTCGCGGAATCGGACGAGCGTATATTCCAGATCATCAATAACTTCATCTTGCTGGGTGATCTTCCGGCACTGTTCATTGAACAGACCTTCTCTATAATCAATCTCCTCTTGCAGCTGCTTCTCTGTTTCAATGTGGTTATATTCAAGCTCGTCGTTGATTTCCTTCAGAGCCTCCAGGTCCTCAATGGCCGCGTGGAGTTCGTTTATCTCCTCTTGATAACGCATGTTCTTGTCCGCAAGCTCTTCAATCATTTCTTCGGCACCAAGAGCTGAATCCAGTTGTTGCTTCAGGTCTTCAACATTGTTTTCAGACAAAAGAAGCTTTTCTTTCGTGGATTCATACTGGGCTTTGACGGCTGCGTAATCCTCCAGGTCCTGTTCCATTTCCTTGACTTGCTCTCTCAGCTCCTGTTCTTGCTGCTGAGTCATGTCACGAAGGCGCAGAAGAGCTTCGCGAAGGCGTTCATTGGTTTTCTCCATTTGTAACCACCCATGACTAGATTTCTCCTCAGGGCTCATGACTTGGCCGAACTCCTCGTTCTCTTCGCGCAGAACTTCCACTTCCAGTCCAAGCTCTTCCACCTTGGCTCTCAGCGCCTCGCATTCATGCTTAAAGGCATCGGACGTTTCTTCCGCCATTTCGCGGTCGAGGGTTACCATCTCCATAATGGATTCATGTTCTGCCTCGAGTTTTTCGACCTCCTCTAATCTTGCTTCCGTCTCCTTCAGCTTCTTCCGCAGGTCACCGATTTCAGCCTGCTGCGGTTGGTATTTTGCTTGCAGTTTCTGGATGATAGATTCGTATTTATCCCTGTCCGACTGCAGCTTCTCCAACGACTTAAGCTTCTCCCGATCCTCTGTCCGCTTCTTTTCCATCACCCGCAACTTCGTCTTCAGTTCCTCAAGCTCCCTGCCCACGGCGCCATTCTGACCTTGGCGTTGTGATGAAGGAGACGAGAGGCTCGGGCGACCAGCGCTTGCTCGTGCGGAACCTGTGGTCGGCTTAAACGCCTTCGGGGCCGGCTCTTCATTCTGCGGGGAATCTTCATCGGGGTCCTGCTGAGACCCAGACTCGAAAGCCTCCGAGTTCGGGCTTGCTCCGCTTTCGGGTTCCTCTGATGTCTTATTGGGGGCTGTTGGTCGCAAAGCAGGGCGCTTGGCTACTCCCGTAGGCGTCGAGGCGGAGTCCAGAGTATTCTGTCGTGTAGTTCTGGTTGCCGGTCCGGATATCGATGGACGGGAGGTTCGAGTCGCTGCTGAAGGAGGAGGCGGAGGACCCATGGAGGACTTTCCGGCTGCTGGGCGCAATTTGGGAGGTGCCACCGTTGGTCGAGATGTACCACTGATGGAGGAACGGTGTGAAAGAGGGGTGGAGGCGCCGGAAATCTGTTTGGTCGGAGACTTCGCAGGGGGCTGCGATATGACTTGGTTAGCATCGAAACGGCCATTGACGCCGTATAGTCGCACAAGCATACCTTCAAAGACAGTCGCTGGGCTGCAACTTTAGATGCTGGAGTCGGACTAGCAGAGCTCGCGCTGTGTCGTTTGGTATTCGCAGCCGGTGTAGCGCCCACCTTCTTGATCCCCGTGCCAGCTGCAGCAACGCCGCTCTGGGCGCGACCTCTGCTGGCTGGTGGAACGTTGGTGCTCCCCTTCGCCGCCGGTTTGGCTTCCCGTGCGGGCTGTTGGGCGACGGTCGCCTTAATCGCGGTCTTCCGAACAAACATGCCAAAACCCGGCTCGCACTCGAAGTACTGCTCTCCCTGGATAGAGCCATCGTTCTTTCCGGTGGGTTCGTCCAACACGATTCCGATCCAGTCCCCCGGGGAGAAATGCGTCGTCCCAATGAAGCGAACGGTGGCCTGCCGACCGTCCGTCAGTGTGACCACATTGCCGATAGATTGCTCCATAATCCAGCAATCCAGGAGTCACACCCCTGGTACCAGTAATTGGCCTTGGAGTAGGGAAGGGAGGGGCAGGGCGAGCGCCGTGGGGAGAAACAGGGGATGTTGTTTATCGGGAAGTTCAACGGCGTTCTTGCCGGTCGGAGCCTCAGGACGCGATCCCCACGCGATGGTGCCTGGATGCCTAAGGCAGTGACTTGCCCGAAAGGGTGATGACCTCCCTTTGCTTCACTAGGGATAACGCCCTGTCATCCTTTATCCCACTCGTTCGAGCCTGTTCGTGCGGGGATGACGGGCATGCACCTGGAATGCCTTGGTAGGGGGCGTCTACTACCGTTTTCCTCCTCGCTTGGATCCAAAGGAGGGCATTCATGTAGGAGTTCTCTTACCACAAGACTTATACTTAAAGTCTCTGGCTTGGTGGTTCAGTACAGTATGGAATTCAGACGGTGCTTTGAACACTTTGTCTCTTGTTCTCCTCAATCAATTTCCTTCCATCTCATCTCGAATGATATGGCCATTAGATGACCCTCTCTCTAGCTGAACTTTTGTCTCCATCATATCACCCTTTCGCTCTTTACCAGCACTACATTCCCATAGGCGCTCGTACACCACTCTACGACTCAAGCTCACATCATGAGTCGTTTCTTATACTTCGGTGCGCTCTGGTCTGCTTTCACTAGCATGGCCAGTGCAAAGGCACCTTCAGACCAGAAATGGACAGAGCGGTCCATATATGTGAGTCTATCTTACTGGGTTGCAGATGACGATGTCTACTAACAACCGCACAGCAAGTTATGACCGACCGTTTTGCCCGGTCAAACAGCACCGATGATAGCTCTTGCGATCCGTACAAGTACTGCGGAGGCTCGTGGGCTGGAATAGTCGACAGGCTAGACTACATCCAAGATCTCGGGTTTACGGCCGTCCAGATATCTCCGGTCGTTGAGAACATTCCAAACAACACCAAATACGGGGAAGCCTATCATGGGTACTGGCCGCAGAACCTATACGCCTTGAACGAGCATTTCGGAACGGCTGAGGATCTAAAGAATCTGGCGGACGAGCTCCACAAGAGGGACATGTACTTGATGGTCGATGTCGTGATCAATGACATGGCCCAGGCTATTAAAGGCTCGATGGATGATGACCATCCTCCTGAGATGAATTGGTCGCAGCTCATCCCTTTCAATCATGAAAAGTACTACCATCCTGCTTGTCGGATCAGGGACTGGAATGACCCGGAGGATTATCAAAACTGCTGGTTTGCAGTGCAGACGGTGGCTCTGCCGGACCTGAATACGGAGGATGATAGGGTTGTTCGGATGATCCAGGAATGGGTGAAAGGGCTTGTCGGCAACTACTCGATCGACGGCCTGCGTATCGATGCTACTAAGCATGTGGACGATGCCTACTTGACTAGTTTCAATCGGGCTGCTGGGGTATTCACCTTGGGTGAGGTTTACAGCGGAGATACAGATCTGGTGTGCAGATACGAAAAGCTCGTCTCGGGGCTTTTGAACTTCCCGATTCATACTCCGATGATCAAGGCATTCACTGCAGGGGAGATGAAAGGGCTCGCGGAGAAGGTTCGCGCTGTGCACGATGACTGCAAAGACTTTACCCGTCTAGCAACGTTTCTCGAGAACCATGACATTCCGCGCTTTGCATCGCTAGTGAACGACACCACGGTAAGTTGCAATCCAAGAAGAAAGGTCTATGTTTAAGATATTAATCGCCATTGCACAGCTCGCCAAAAACGCAATGGCGTTCAATATCCTCTCTGATGGTATCCCTGTTGGTAAGTGCCATGGCCTGTCGCTTTTCGAATCTCGCACTAACACGTCGATGCAGTTTATCAAGGCCAGGAACAACACATGGCAGGAAACTTTGCCCCGTACAATCGTGCACCACTGTGGACCACCGGATACAACACCAGCGGGCCACTATACAACTTGACAGCAACGCTAAACAAGATACGAAACCACGCTATCAGGATGGACAGACATTACGTCTCGAATCATAGCAGAGAATTGTACCTCGACGGCTCAACATATGTCACTAGAAAAGGCTCGGACGGCTTCCAAGTCGTGTCGGTTTTCTCGAACCAGGGCTCTACCGGCGGTCCCTATCAACTCCCATTGAACAACACTTTCCCGCCGAACATGGAGGTCATGGAAGTCCTGAATTGCTCAAAGCATAAGATTGATCATCATGGTCGTCTTACCATTGACATGGATGCTGGGGAGCCGCGAGTCTTCTATCCGTTGAAGAAGCTGAGAGATTCAGGGCTGTGCGGCTACCACAAGCGTAATGCATCTTTGTCAAGAAATTTGACTGGCAATAGTACTGTGAACGGTACAAGTAAGAACACGACGATGGATGAGAAATCATCATTTGGACACCAGGTCATCATTCCTTCTTCTGCAGTGCTCTTCTGCGTATTATTCGTGACCGCTGGCTGGTTACTATGAGGCCTTGATGGCTTGGTGTCTCCTATTGCACACCCACTGTTGCGGCTTACTGTTCTACTATATATATTGGCTAAATATTAGACAAGTTGATAATATCCCTCCAAAATGGTCATAGCCTCTAATCTAAACATTTCTTACATAAGTTTAATTCCTGGTGAAGCAGAAGTTGACTAGCGGATACTCCCAAAAAACCTGTATAAGAGTCCCCCGTGATTCGTTCGTATATCCGTAAACATGACATTTCATATACACGCGTTAAGATCTATGTCGTCTGATCTATCAATTCCGGAGCGAGCTGCCGCTCTTGAACAGATGCGGAAAGCAAATCCGCAAGTCCTCGAGACTCCGAATCATGTGTTGCGAGGCCGGCGCCGAAGGAGGAGTGACCCCGAGCTCGACCAGGTGGGCAGTTTCCCACCCCCGCTCCGCGGCATGTTTGCAGTTCAAGCCGGAATCATCTTCAATACCCGTTAGCATTGTATCTGTGTCTAGTCTAGACTCGGAGACTAAGGGAGTAACTGGTAAACGTACCAACAAAATAGCGCTTGGCGCCGCTGGGGACCTTCGCCTCCCTCTCTGCTTTCTCGTACATTTCCTGACTCGGTTTGCAGACCAATGGCGCCTGACCATAATCGCAGTACGTGACACCTTCGAAGAGATCATCGACTTGCAAGAGTTTGACGACCCGCTTCGCATGGGTGACATACGCGTTCGTCAGGAGCCATAGTCGCACTTTGTCCTTGTCAATGTCCTCGAGAAGCTTTCGCAGCTTGAGATCCGGTTTCAAAACGTCATCCAGCGGCAAGGCATCGTCGACTTCGCGGTTGAACTCGAGAGGATCAATCTTGTGGTGGCGTGTAAGGCCCTCAATGGCAAGACCGTACTCCTTGTAGTATTTCATGTGCAGGACGTGGGCGTCTTCGGTGCTGAGCGAAAGGTGTGTGGTGAAGAACTTGTCTATGAAAGCGCGAGGCGCATGAGATGCTGGATCTGATGTGATTGATGGTGTGGGGTCTTACTTATGAGTTCTTGCATGTGGCCGAATATGTTGCATTCTAATCGTCGAGTCAGTATTTCTGTCCTTCGGGTGATGTCATCTAGTGCAAATTCCTGACCTCGGGAGTAAAGCTAAATGATGAGATGAGATGTTGGTTAGCGCGCGATCGCATGGAATGTCTGGAGCAAGGCAACTTACACAATTGTCAATATCAAAGAAAAACACAGGTCTGGGGTCAGACTCCGTACTCGGGGCTGCGGTCGACATTGTTTTTGTGGTTGGGACCGCGCGAAAGGGCAAACGGGGAGAGCAATTGAGAGTAGAGAGAGGTCTAGAGCGTGACAGGAAGCGGGAATTCAAACTACCTCCGGCAGACGAGCGAACGGTCCTAAATATAAGAGAGGGGCCCCAAAAATGATTCATTGCGGAGGAGTCATGGCCAGAGAGAGAGAGCAGACACCGGGAGGGACCCAGCCAATTACGGCACCCGCTCGGAGGGCACGGGATTCGGCCGCGGTCACGGTCGCGCCTTGCCCAAAGGGGTCTAGCGCCGGACCGCCAGCAAGTCTGCGTCTCGAAGCTGCACTCTCCTCTTTTTCCTTTCTTTCACTACCGCGACTCTCCGTCACTAACTGTGGTGCTAGTTCATCACTCAACTCATTGCACCGTAGGCCGGTCCACTACTTGGGTCCTTTGCTTCCTTAAAAGGACATGCAATAGGCTTGTGCAACCTTGTGATTGAAAATTCACTTCTGAAAGAAAAAAAAAAACAAGGCTATCTTGTTTTTTTTTTTTTTTCTTCGCGCAAAGTTGCCAGACTATGGCCACTGCCCAACTTCCAGCAGGGAGTGTGCCTCGCGGACTACCTACAAAGGAAGAAATCCAGGAATATGAGAAAATCTTAAAAATAAGTGACGACATCTTTTCTGGGACTCACCCTAGGTTGAAGGTACCCCAGCAGTTCGTGCGAAAGGCCGCGGTCCGAAACCAGCCTGCCCCAAATCAAGCTCAGGTAAAACCCGGTGACCAACCGGTGTCTTCTTCCCCAGGGAAGAATCGCCCCCAGTCCGCGGCTACTACGCCAACGATACCTCCGGACACGCAAGGACCCAATGCCGGCCATGCGGCCTCTGCTTTGGCTGCGTCTTCGCGCGTCATGCCTAGACCGACCTCCGAGATTGACCCGATCTTTCTGACCAAGTCAGATGATCTTGTCAGAGCGGAACTACAATTACAACGGCAGAGAGTGGAACGGTCTCTGCGGGACCAACTGGACCAGAAGAGACAAGAGTCTCGGCAGAAGGCGTCGATCCAAGACGCGAAGCCTGACTTCGACGTGTCTGAGGTGCTCCAGAAGGCATTCGAGATGGTGAATCCCTCGCCCTCGGTCGATGCTCCCGGTGCCGGACAATCCAGTGACTCGTTCGATGACAACTCGTTTTATTCGAGTCGAGCCCCTGATTCTCCGCAGAACGGCGACCAGGCAGGGCCATCCCCAAAACGACCCATACATCAAGAGCTTGCTACTGAAGTCCCAAGAGAACCTTATTCAGATGAGTTGCAACGGCTTGAAGCCCTCAACCGACCTGAATCGGATCAGGATATGCAAGATACTTACCCCGTTGCAGACGCGCGATTACCCTACCAGCATCAGAGGCCGTCACGTTATGTCGATACAGAGTATATGCCGGGCCCCAGATACCAGGCGCTTTCGGCCCCGGTGGATGCTCTCGAAGAGCCAGAGTACTCACCGCCTGCTCCGGGCGTGGCACCAATGGAACGGGAAACAGGTCATGAATATCATCCACGAGGATATCCTAGCGGACCGAAGCGACGAGGTCCCCAAGACAATCGCTCGTCCGACCGCGGCCGTTACCCTCGCAGGTCGATATCCCCCGGGGACGATGTAAGGGTTGTTCGAAACCACATAACGTCGCCAGCAGCGCCGCAGCCCTCTAGGGTCTCACCGCTAGCGATCGCCAAGGTCCCCTCCGTCCACCAAACCAAAGACTCCCGTTCCGAGTACGCCCCCGAAGGTCAGGCGAGTCCCGATGGTCCTGCACCCCAGCCATTGGCATCTAGAAAGCGTAGGAGACTACATGGTGAAAAGGACAAGACCCGCACCGTCTCTCATAGAATGCAGCCTGGTCGATCTGATGAGCCTTACATCAAGGAAGAACCCGTGTCGCCGCCACCGTTCGCCGATACGCCCCCATCATACCGCAGTCGTCAGCCTCAGGAACGGCCTGTGTACATTGACATCGCATCTCCCCGCTACACTCCGGTGGTGGAGAGACGAGAACCTCCGATCCGAGAGCCGGCCTATGAGTTAGATCCGTACGAGTACCCTGGTGAAACCATCCCGCGAACTCTGTCACGGGTCAGCGCCAGACGGCCAATGCGGGATGATCAGGACCTGCGGAGGGTCGCAAGCCTGCACCACAGTCGGCAACAGGAATATCCCCGTGAATACGTCGACCCTGCTAGTCCCCGAGGTATGCGAGCAGCATCTTATGCGGTTCTTGAGCGTCCGCAGCAGGAGCGAGCTAGGTATTATGACGAAGTCGCGCCTCCACCTACGAGACGCTACATCGCTGCAGGCGAGGCATCTTCCTCTCCGCAGTATCGGGAAGCGTACTATGAAGAGGAGCCCGCGAGCCGTATTATGGCGCCCCCTACAACACGGCGAATTGTGGTCGATGAGCAAGGAAACCAATACTATGAAACGGTTCCGGCACCGAGGATGCAGCCGATGCCTCCCCCCACCAGTCGAGTGCCTCGCAGCGAAGTCTACGACGACGCCCCGCAAATGCGTCAGGCCAGCGTCCGAGCCGCGTCCGTGCTCGAGGACCCCTACGGTGGTCGACGATACATGCAAGAGATGCCTCCACCGCAAGGAGTTTATCGACGGGTCACGGACTACGCTCGGCCGGCTCCGAGTGATAGACGATCCTATGTTGCGCCGCTTGACGAGCGCGAAACTTTCCCTCGCAGCGCCAGCGTCCAGGTCGGCGATTACACTGCCCGGCGTCCGCCTTACGTGGAAGAGGCCGAGCTTCCCCGTGAACGGGTCGTTCGGATTCCTAGTGTACGACCACCCACCGCCCGCTACGAAGAACCCCGAGAGATGCTTCCGCGGGTCGAAAGCGTCCGACCGGGAGGTCGAGATATGAGCGTGTATATGGATGAAGATGTCCGGAGGCCGCGAGAGTACATCGAGCGACCACTATACGTCGCAGCGCGACCTCTAGCCCGGGCAGAAGGTTTTTACGAAAGTGGCGAGCCCGAGCGAGTGATGCTTGACAGCGGAGTCCATCGCGTTTCGCAGCACTATTGACGTGAACTGTTTTTCTCCTATGTAATGACATTTAATTCACGAAACGAGTATTATTAGTTAGTTGATCTTGTTCATTTCCCTGGACAAATCTCATTGACATACTACATTCTTCCTGACTTCTGCATCCAATCATGGCCACCATAGATAGTAGAGCAAATGACGAAGGTCAGCATCGACCGGGGCAACGAAAGAGAATGTAAATTTGCATCAGCAACGCCACTGCAATCTTCTGAGAATCGAAGAATCGGCTCCAATAACACGAAGTATCCTTGAACGTGATGGCTTTCCTCCACAGCAGGTCGCTCCCTTCCTGAATATCGAGGCGTACCATGGGAAATCAAGCCAGAAACCTTGTAAGAGACAAGTGACACGCGCATCAATCGGGAAATTTTTGATTTGCAGCCATAATCTACCTCAAAGCACCAAACAACCGACCAGCACCGGGCCCCGGACGGGCGGACGGACGGGATCAAGAGCATGGACACCCGGCTAAATATAGAATTCTACACTAAGTAAGGTGTCTTAGGTATATCTCGTCCTAGAATTAATCAGCTGGTTCAGTTTGAAGTGATTGTCGGAGGAGGGAGACTAAGAATGCGGAGCTGCAGATGTCTCAATCTGAGTGGCCTCGTGGCACTTCGTCTCCACTAACTTATACATCCATGACTAGGTAGCTATGTACTATGATAGGCACAGATATACTAGAGCTAGCTTCGATTTCAGGAACGATAGCATAGTAGGCGTCAGCAAGTACATATGACCTTTTTTCGGCAATGTGTATCCATATTCGATATAATATAAAACGATATATCCTAGTAACAACGCATGAAGCATAATAGTTGCTAGTAAGGCATTCAAGATTGGGAAACTACTACTGTATAATTAATTTACGGCTGCACGACGCGGGAGCCGGCTCACTTAGACACCTAATATTTGCTTTACTTAACACTTACTGTCACTGAAATGTGAGGCCCTAAGCCACTAGGCTTTGAAGGTGCAACTGTAGACATCATGGTGATTGATTGATACGAACAGGTTAACCAAGAATGTTATCAGGGAGATGTTTGACCATAGGCCTGTATTTTGGCGGCGGACAGATCGTTTAACGGTAGAGACAGACGATCGGTCACACATATTCTACATCCTAGGACTGGAGTATAAGGTGTTCGTGCAAAAACTGCGAAGCCAAGGCAAGCTCCGACATTGATTTTAAGACCATCGATGGCCTTTTAGTTTTGGCCCGTGGGTGGGCAGCTACTGAGAGGATCTACTGTCAACCTCTTGAGGAATAGAGGCTCTATCTATATATTGTAAGATACTCTTGACCAACTATATCCTGAAACGGACAAATGCTGTTTCTAGACCCCGGTTTTACTGACCACTATTCTTTTGAAGTTCTTGCTGCATTAAGATTGACGGTCCCCTTCACTATTGCCCACGAAATGGTCTCCTGCGTACCTGCCGCAATCAGGTCCCTGCCGCTTCGCATCACAGTAATTCAGCGTCGTGCCTTCCTTGTTGAAGATGAAGGCAAGATGAGCTTCGAATTGAGAGCCAGAAGCCTCTCTTGTCTCTTTTCTCTTCTCAACAAAGCACTGATCTATACCAGAGCTAAGTATACCCAAGCATACACACACATACAAACACACACACAAATTCCCCCCTGTCCACCATGGCTTTCACTATGAATAACTGGGCTGACTTTAGATGGTGGGTAGGCTTCCTGCTTCCCATACTTTTTGGGTTGAGTCCTCTGAAGGAGTGGCTCAAGTACCGGTTTTCTTTTCTGTGGCCACAGGAAGAAGACCAAGTCACTCCTTTGCTGAACCGCCAGTTGATCACCCCGATGAACGAGCAAGTTTTGGAGCCCTTCGCTCAGATGCGGACTGGTCTAGAACAGCTGACGGCTCGGGACGAAGCACTTCAGAAGCTGCTGACCGATCTGAATACCGGGAAAGAAGCACTCCAAGGACTGCTGACCCTGTTGAAGGATCGGGAAGACGCAGTGGAAAAACTGCTGACCAGCCTGAGGCAGCGGGAAACCGTGTTGAATGACCGGGAAGAGGCACTTCGAAGGCGCGAGGAAGACATTTTGCGTCGGGAGGGGCAGATCGCACACGTCGTCTCTGAAGCTATGAGGGGATTGGGCTCTGTCCTTGAACCTCATAGTGGCCGTTAGACTTCGTGGCTGGCGTAGTAAGGCAGAGAGGCCAGGTCGTCCTACCAAACCCAATGATCCTGAGTAGACTGGCCATCTAATCAGGGGAGGTCATCAGCGACGAACTCGCACTTCTCCGCAGTGCTGATGACTAGTAGCCTCAGGGCGAAGCTAAGACGAGTTCAAATTCAAGAAATTTCCTGAGTGACAGTTTCCTTAGCATCACGGTGTTGACAGTAGTAGTGTCGTGCAACATGATTCGTATAGCTGTATTCGTAGATTTGAGACCCAATTCTTGTGCCCATCACTGGTTAGGAACAATTGCATCGACAAGCTGACTGTAACTTACCATCGTGTATACAGTGTGGCAACCCATGGTTGAACCGAAAGGTTCACCAACAATTTGGCCGTTCGCGGTGTCGAATCGTGGTTAGAGTCTGCACTAGTTTCGCATAATGCTCAACCAGAAGACTTGCAACTTGCAGAGCCGGGAATTCTAACTGAGAGAAGCTCGATCCCCGGGGTTATTGTACCATTGACGAAGTCGTTCGTGGAATTCCTTACGGCACATCGAATTCCATGTATAAGATCTTGGTTGTTCCATATCCCCTAGACGCCGCACGCCTTGGACAATAACGTTCATCTCGTCGTCTATCCAACTTGGCATCTCTGCGATCGTAGCACAAATCAAACATGCTTTTGACTCCAGTGGATGCCAGCCAAAGATAATCTTTAAGATGTCAAGGTGCGGACATAGAAAGATAGGCTCTAGTTGCTTAGTGACAATATAATACTTATAAGGTCTGCTAACCAAGTCGATCGCTGCGTGACCGAAATTCAAGTGTACGTGATAGCTCGAGTGCAGCTCTAGAAAGCCCGAATCGCCAATCAACGCTGTAGTTATAACATCGACCAAGGCCTCCGTATGGTCGGTAATTGAGCACCGATGTTGAAGTATAGTTTTGTCAGTCGTCATAGGCGTAAAGGCTCGCCGGATTCTCTCGGGTATTTGTTTATTAGGATATCCGGTTCGTGCCCACTGCTCTAACTGCTGTCCTTCAAAGTAGGTGAACACGAGGCACGGGCAGATATCTAGTACTCCTCCCTCCTTTTGACAACGGCGTTTAGCGGATGGACGAGATTGCTCCCAGGAGGTGAATAGATAACGAGGATGAAGCCGTAAACACCCCGAGCAGTATAGCCATCTCTCATCTTCGACGTTGAAGAGGAATTGGTTCCTCAGAAGCGTGGATTGACTAAGTGGAAGTTCGGCGGATTTACAAGCCCACGCTGTTGATAATGATAGTCTTTTATCACGGAGGATATAGCCGAGATCTTCATTTAGGACCTTGCAAGTTAGCGCGAGGCAGGCCTGCGTTGGGAGCGATAGTTGATCGAAGATTAGGAGGATAATTTCAGTAGGAAGCTGGGATAGTAGGCAAAGAGGCTCTTCATCCTCTTCTTGATTGAGTGGCGGCCCCTCGAGTGGCGGCTCATCGTCTGGCTTGGGTCTTGCTCGGTGAGGTAGAAGGCGGATCAATTGGTTCAAGAATTGTAGGATCGTCGACTTGACAGGTTTCCGTATCTTTCTCATCCTCGGTCTTTCGCTTTTAATGGGGGAATGGGTTCTGGGTAATAGCCAAGTTACAAGAGTGACTCTAGTTTCTGATAATACCTCCTGCAAGTGAGAATCAGCGTGATACAGTATGACCCCTGAGGTTGGACATAGTTTGTGCGGGAATAATGAGCTAGGGGGTATGATAAGAAGTATCGGTCAATCATCATGACGGCATAATGACCTGGTGCTTGGAACACTGCGGAAATGACAGAATAAGGCGATGCTTTTTGCGAAGTTAGAGAGCTATGATCAAGGTTCTCAACAGATAGGACCAAATATATATCGGAGTATATCGGATGGTCTAGATCGCAAAGATGATAAGATAAAAGATCAACTATACCCCATAATCTATTCTACAATCAAGTCTTCGAAACCAGTATCTAGAGAGACAGAGAGACAGAGAGACAGAGGAAGTAGATGTCTGTTTAGTTGTCAAGTTACTGCATGTCGCGGATGCCTGGGACCTCAGGCACTCCAGTTGAGCGCTTTTTATCATGCGGCTTATCAGTGGAGTGCTTGAAGACACTGCTATAAAAGATAATACAGTATTGCTAAGTTTTATATAAATAATAGGTCTTTATAAAAATAGGGGCCATTGGTTCCTTCCAATACATGAGAGATGGCCAGGTGGTGGACGCACAGAGAACTGCAAGGTAAGACAGCGCATCCTCACATTGCACCTCCACCACTACCCATCCCGTATGCATGCACGTCTACATATCACATCGAGCAAGCATGTAGAGGGAAACCCGTACCAGGCACCGCGTGACATGACACCTGACAATGGTAGAAATATCTCCGATCGGCCGGGATGGTCGGTCTTGCTCAAGTCAGGTAGACCGTAGATAAAAAAAGGGGGGGGAGGGGAGGAAATACGGGGGGAAAGAAGAGGGGAAAACAAAGTATCCTATCAGTTTGACTTTACCCCCCGGAGGCAAGAAGAGGTAAGGTAGGGCAGAGTGGTCACGACTTGCATGATTCTCGTAACCCGACCTAAGACAGTCCTGATTCCTGAGCGACTACGACCAGTTCAGGACCCACTCGGCGTTGCTTCGAGATGACGTCGGTGAAAATGACCCCGTCGATGAGGTGGGTTTAGTCGGTTCTGAGTACACCCAACACCGGTGTGGTTAATACAGTATGTCCATGCCGTTGTAGATCAATGAGTAATAAACACCGGCTGGTGCAGGGGGGGGGGGGGGAAAGGGACTAGCCAGGATTCAATTGATCACCTCGTGTCCCGGTTGACTTTTGGCGACGGGGAGAAGAGAAAGAGAGGAAGAAGGGGGTTAGTTAGGCTGCAGTGTCTAGACGACTCCGTAGTTAGTTCCAATCACTCCCCCCAGGGAGAATGCTGAAACGGCCAGGAATCAGAATCAGCAATCAAATGCTTTCAGGCCGGCTGCCAGATCGTTATCTCCATCGGATTCGTAATCGTTGTCCAGACACAAATTAACCAAGGTCAATCATTGACTTTTTGGAGCGACAAACTCAATGAGCGGCGTGGGCGCGACGCGATTGGCAGGCTTGTTAGTCGATCCGGAGGGTTTCTGATACCTGGAGACTCCTGGCTGGACCGATGGACCCGACCGCCGACCAGGATGAATTCATGACCATGTCAAGATTGGCGCAGCTGGTAAACAATGGCCTTTGCAATTCAACAAGCAGAGAGGGTTGCGTTTCCCGGGGTTCCGAGCGGCGGAGCCATGATACACAGTGACGCAAGGCTGGGGAATGTCCAACGGCGTTCCCTGATCCTCAGGTCCGTGGTGAGTCGTTACTGAATTTCCGGTAGACAGACAGACAGACAGACAGACAGGGAGAGACATGCATTCCTGCATCCCCGTAAATGTGGAGGAGGAATCCCGTCGGCTGGTTGGACAATGCGAGGGATGCAGAGTGGCAAAAAATCAAGATGGGGAAAAGGGCAAACCCACCGGGGGACATAAATAATGACAATTAATAACGAAGAATACCTGCCAACCCGCCGTACTTTGTTTGGGCGTCCACCGTTGCCCAAGAGGATCACGGAGATAGAGAGAGACAGTACTGTGTATGGTGTACATACGCTGGATGGATTGCCCACTCACCGACCCGACCAGTACTTTTGTAGCCGTCAAGCTTTAGACCGGACAGCAAAGAAGGAACTAGCTACGTTGGAGTCTAGTCGAGGTTTAGTTTGTAGTTTACTTTGTTGACTGGAAGTGGAAGAAGTCGAAGTGATGACGGAATCGACTCGGATCTGGACGCTGGACGGCGTACGGCGTACGGCGTACGGTACGGTACGGCACGTGACCCGGGAGGCTCGCTTGGGGATTTCTTGGGAATTTCTTGGGCCCAACGGGGGAAAGCGGAAATCTTTAGGGCGACTCTGCAGTACGAGGCTGTGTCCACTAGGCCCGTCAGGGACTAGTGCGGTATCGACGGTGTACTACGGCAGATCGATCGACCCTCTCTTTCTCTTTCTCTTTCTCTTTCTCTTGCTCTTCTCTCTGCTTTCTTGTTCTCCAGTCCATTGACTTCCGTAGGGTTCCAGCGTCCGAGGGAAGATGGATTTAGAAGAAAGTCCACCCAGTCCACCCAGTCCACCCAGTCCACTCCGGTGGGAAAGGTACGAGGGATTGACCTGGAGCATTTCTTCAGGCATCCCTCCAGGCTCCAACAGATGGACAGGCACAGGCCGAAGAAGAATGCCAACGGACCTAATCTATAGCACATTCCGCATAGGGAACGAGAGGTTCCCGCCATTTGCAAACATTGGGGCCTAGACACGCTGGGCTGAGAGTTTGACCCGCATCTGCCGCCAGATCGTTCGTTAGTGAGCTGAAAGGAAGGCAGATTGTGGACACTTGGACGCCGTATTACAGAGAGACAGAGCGAAAAGAATCGAAGGACAGAAAGGGGAGAATGTAGAAACAGAGAAGAAGCAACCGTAGATTGTACACCGTAGAGAATCCCAGTGTAAGCTGAGTCAGTCCTGCTCAGTTCTATGGACTTGACTTCCTAGTGACTTCCTACTTCCTACTTTCTACTTCCTAGTGACCGGCACTAGTGAGAGAGTCCCTGGACTGAACTTGTCTGGATCCCGTTTCCTTTCCACCTTTTTTCTTCATCTTCACCTGCATCCTGGATCTATCGCATTCTTCCCTCTTTACTTCCTCTTCTTCTCTCTCTTCCGATTCCACTTTTACCTTTTGTTTCTTTTTCTTTTTTTGTTTGCTTCTCTTCCTTTCCTCCCCACCTCTCTTTTGCTTCTTTTTATCTTGTTCCTTTTTTATCATTTTTTTTTTTCTCTTTTTTCTTCCTGCCCATCATCGAACAACCCCCCTCTCCCCACCTATTCTTCGATACCCGTTTGCCTGTTCAAATTGATACCCTTTTTTTTTTTTCCCACCCATTCCGGTGCCAGAAAAAAAAACCGCCCTTGTCCGCACACCACCTTTTCGCGCCCATTCCTCTTCCTCCTTCCCCCATCCCTGTCGAGAACGGTGGCCTATTATTATTATTATTTTTTTTCCTTCCCTTTTCCTGGTCACTTCTTGCTTTCTTTCTCTTCCTCCTTCCTAACCCTCCCTCTTGATTTCCACCCATCCGCCATTCTCTCCTCCACTCCCCCCTCCGCCTGCTTCCTTTCGCATCTCTCCCCTCGACTCGTTCAAGGGGCCAGAGATTCGACTTGACCCGCCTGTGTCATGCACAAGATTTCCAACTTCACGGGCCAGGCCCGTCATGGCTGGGAACGAATGACGCCGACCTTCGGTATGTCTAGGCCTCACACCGATATGGCCTCGCACTCCCTCCGTCGACCACACGGTGCTCCGCCCATGACACCTCCCACCGGCATCGATCCGACCGTCAATCTTTCGATCAACGTCCCGTTTTCCTCCACGCTGGCCGGTCCCGACGCCGACGATGTCCTGCATGCGAGTCCCGGCGCCCTTCAACGCTGGTCCTTTCCCGAAGGCACTCCCGAAGGCACCCCCGTGCATAAGCTGCCGGTCCACACCAGCAACGTCGATGCCCTGCGGAGGCTATGTCACAAGATTACGGAGAGCAGTAACGGACGTATCGAGGCAACCGTTGCCTCCTCGGAGCCCAAGACCGTGCCCTCGCTACAACGGCGCCCGCAGGGGTTGGTTACCAATGTCTGTATCACCGGCGATGGCGAGACGGTGCGCAAGATGCGAGCGAGGATCTTGAATGAGACCCCTATCCTACTGGTACGTGGATTGATTCGCTGAATGGGTTTCGATGCTCTCTTATTTTGAGATTGCTTTCTAACGGGCGAGGTGCCAATAGCGATGTGCGACCGTCGATGTGGATATGCATCTCATCACCGACAATACCACCAAGGGGGGAATCCGAGCGACTGTTTTGGAGCACCTGGACACCTTGGCTGCCTATACTGGCACGGATATTTTTCTCCTCAGCCCCAAACTTCGCGATACCGACAGTGCGGTGGTGTCTTCCTACGGCTACGCTTCGGACAACGGGCTGGATCATCGCTTTCGGGTCTCGATCTACGGTGATATGGAAAGTGCCGAACATGCCAAGACCAGGGTTTTGATCATGATAGATCAGATCGTAGGTTTTCTCCCTTTCTATCTTATTTCCCCGGTAGGTGCTAAACGATCCGCAGCTCAAACGTCACGTGGATGCCATTAAGTTGGACCTGACCATGCACACTCTGGTCTGTGGCCGCACCCGCAAGAACATTAAGCTCATCGAGGCTGCGACCGGCACGGCCATTTATTTCCCGCCGCCGTTCCCCCAAATTTTCGGCTACACTCCTCCGGGCGCTCATCGTCGCAGCGATGAAGAGGTTTACATCACCGGCGATACCCAGGAGCAGATCGCTCGAGCCAAGCAGAAGTTGCGGGAACTGGTGATGGGAGTCAAGATCTACGTGAAGGACGCCGTGGTCAATTGCAACAAAATCGACAACATTTTGCTGGACCGGCTGGATAAGGTGCGGAAGGTCATGGAAATGAATGGTTCCTACGTTCTGTTCCCCCAGCTAGGAAGCCAGCGGGGCGTTGTCCGCGTCCAGGGCACCGAAGTCTTGCACGTGGAGCGCACTGTCCGGGAGATCATGGCTCTGGTTTGTCAACCTTGAACCCTATTCTCTTCAACACCCTTCCTTTACTAATTCAAACACTAGGCTGGTCAATTCTACAGCGCATCCTGGTGGATCATCATCCCTGATCCCTCCCAAGCGGCCCGCACCCCGTCTACGTCTGACATTCGCACCATGCTCTCCGATATTTGCACCAACTCTGCCGCTGAGGTCAGCTTCGACAACCTGGCTTTCACCATCAATGGCTCCGACGACGCCGTCAAAGCCGCTATGATGGTCATCAACCAGATTCCTTTCATTCAGCGCAGTCAATACCAAATGCGGGTCAAGATCGAACTAGCCAACGAGCATAAGGAATTCGTCAGTGGCAAGAAGAACGGCAAGATCAACAAGATCATGGGTCAAAGTATGTTCAGGGAAATCGGATCATGATCGCTTGGAATTGAATGCTGATGCTCGAATAGGCAACGTGCAGATCATCTTTGATGGATTCAACGAGTATAACTTCTACATTGACGTCTGTGGAGGACAATACGAATCTACGAAGAACGGGTTGGATCTCGTCGAACAGGAAATGCCGGCCTCGATTTCGTTCCACGTTCCCGACCAATACCACAAGCGCATCATCGGAATTGGCGGTCAGCATATTCAGCGGATCATGAAGAAATACTCGGTTTTCGTCAAGTTCTCCAATGCGATGGATCGTGGCGGTATGGGCAAGGAGGATGATGACATCAAGGTCGACAATGTCATCTGCCGGACGCCCGCGCGGAACGCCCAGAGTCTCGATCTGGTCAAGCAGGAGATCATGGACATGGTCGAGAAAGTTGTAAGTGTCACTCGTATCTTCGTGATCGCCTCCTTTGCTCATAATGATTGTAGGATGCCGAGTACGTTTCTGAGCGTGTTGTGATCAACCGACTGTACCACCGCGAGTTGCTCTCCCGCATGACCGAAATCGACGAACTCGAGAAGAAATGGAACTGCAAGATCGAATTTCCCAGCACGGAGCTTGCCAGCGATGTCGTGACCATTTCCGGACCCGAGTACCAGGTTCCGCAGGCCGTTGATGCCTTGCTTGTGAGTGTTTCGGGTGACTCGCTGTGTAGTTGACTCTGCTAACTTCTGTCTCAGGGAATGGTCCCGGAAAGTCACGAACTTCTTTTCCAGAGTTCGCCCGAGCTTCGCGACTTTTTCAAGTCGACCGAATTCCGTGACGATGTCTGCGCCAAACTGAAGGATCAATACGAGGTGGATACCAACGTTGACTCGAACCCCGATCTTCCGACCTCCGACGGCTCGTCTTCTCCCACCTTTGCCCCCGAGGACCGTGTTGTGCTTGGATATACTCGAAACAATGCGGGTGGTCTTAAGGATGCCATCGATTTCTTGATTTCCCGATTGGTCGCACACGGACTCGACGCGACTACCGTCAAAGGAGCAATCCCTCGTCCCAAATCCGACTCCTTCGAGGAGTCCCTGCCGTTCTTTGACTCTAAATTGCTTCAGCATGCACCTGCCCCTCTTGTCACCGACTCGCCTACTCGCCCGAATTTCTCCGACGAGACCAGCGAGCGTGGCTCGATCTTCGAACGGCTTCGAAAGCCTGGAAGCATCTCGTCCTTTTCTTCCTTCATCGGACGCAAAAACCATTCGGCATCCCCCGGATCGTTCTTCAAGCACGCCTCTAGCAACGCCTCGAAGGCGTCTTTGGTGTCTATGGAGTCTCGCGACAGTGGCTACCGCAACCCGTGGAATGACTCCGGAGTAAATCTCCCGGAGGACGATCTGCCTGTTTTGGGGAGTTCCCACAGCCACAGCAGCAGCAATGGCTGGCCAGCGCGCTTTGACACTAAATTTCCATTCGGTACCGTACCGGGGGACATGACCCCAAAGCATGACCCCCGTGCGTCTTTTGATAGTGGTCGTCCTAGTACTTCCAATTCTACTTCTGGATACCCGGCCCCCATCGGGCCACCGCGTTAAACAAAAACCGTCAATTTGCAGCAGTATACCCCAAAGACTTTTCTACTTTTTTGTGGTGTTTTTCTTGTGCTTTGAGTTTGTTTTTCTGTTGAGTTTGTTATCAGCGCATCTTAATTCGGTTATTTTTTTTTCTTTTACTTTTGATACCACCCAAAGTCACCCAGGAAGGATCTCCGGAAAATCGGCAAAAAAAAAGGTAAAAAAGAGAGGGACCAAATTCAGGAAAGAGAGAAAGAGATGGGGAAAGCGATACCCTTTGAGAAACTTTTAGTTGATTGATTTTCTCGTTTTTTTGTGCTCTGATTGTTCAATTTTCTATATCCCTGTTCACGTCTTGTTCTCTCTTTTTTTTCTGGGCAGTGTTAAAGTGAAGTTTTTGTTAACTGGGTGTGGTGAACCAAATACCAGCACCCTCATTCCCACAAGATACCTATGATTGATACCAAAGATACCAAGTGAAATGATGGTGTATGATGGTGTTTTCGCTTTTTTTTGTTGGTGTTTGTGTTTGTGTCTCATCCTCTTTTCTCTTGTCTCTCTCTCCTCTCTCTCTCTGGCATCCCTTGTCTCGGAGTTTCAGATCGGGTTTTGTTTTTGTTTGCCTCGCATGTTGCGTTTCTTGATTCTCTTTTTTTTTTTTGGATTCCAGTTCTTATATACCTCGATGAATACGATATCCCCAAGATCTCTCTCTGCTTTGATTTTTTGTGCTTTTTCTTTCATTCTTTTCTTCTTATGCAAGTAGAGAAAGATGAATGAAGTGCTTTTTTTATGCATGATCCTAGCTTATCCGCACTCTTCGTACGATTCGGAATTACGAACCATTTAGTGTAGTATTGTATTCATGTGTAGGCATGTGGAGAGAAAATAGTTCGTGTGGCATGTTATATACTATAGGTACCCAACTACACTGTAAGCACTTGGGTATCCCGGCCGGTACCTTGGTAAGGAATCTAACATTTACCCAACCAATTTATTTGAAGCAATGGACTGCTAGCAAAGTGTGTCCTGTTTCTCAGGGTTATATATAACATAGCTAGCTAGCCTGGAAATGTTTATAGATCGATAGGTAAAGACTGACTGAAAACATACAGACACGGACACGAACAAATAGTTGGACGGATTTGATGACTATCTCGTCGATCTCTCTGCCCGGTGTAGGTATGCATTAATGAACGAAGGGATTATGTAGCATTAGCGATTGGAAGGGCGATAGATATATCGCGCCGTAAAGGGTGGGGGATGAAAGCCACTCAACTCAACTCAATCAAGCAATAAGGCATCGGATCGAACCAGATTTGAAACAAGGACAAGAGAGAACAAGAGGGGGGAATAAAAAAAAAAAAAGCAAGGCGCACGCATATAAACCAGGATGAAGGAATAATAATAAGGTAGAAGGGTACTTAGAACACACCACCCAGACGGGAAAAAAAGAAAACCTGGAGTCTCTCATCTATCTTCACCCGTACATCTCATTACATCCATCTCATTTTCTCATGACGGTGGTCATTCGTACTTCTGCTGTTTTTGTTCATCTGTTCATTTAGAACGCCAGACCCACGGCTGAATGGCGATAGTTCTCATAGTAATTGTACGGGAAGAGTTCGTCATCCTGCTGTTGTTGCTGGCCTCGGCTCTCGTTGATTGTGGGATATGCGTTGTAATCGAGGTTGTGATTTCGGGTTTGATGCTCGTCTATATTGGTCGCAGGAAGAGGGAACTCCAGGTCTTTTGCGAGGCGAGAATCCATGTTCGACGGCCGAATAGTCGTGGCGGTCATGTTGTCAGACTCTGGAGGGGTGGTGTTTTTGAATCCCAAGCTGCCGGTTAGGCTGCTGATGGAGGATGCTACGGTTGAGCCACTGAGAGTGCGAGAACGCAGACGGAAGGGGTTCTTGTCAGGGGTGGGTTTCCAGCTAGTAAGAGACCCGGAGGGCGAGAACATGCTCTTATTACTGGTTTGCAGGAGCCACTGGGTGACGCGGCTGGAGCGCGGTGGGGTAGTGGTATTCACGTTAGGGCTGGTCGTGTTCTCCGACGGGGTCCTTGGGGGATAAACCTCCCTAGGAGTTGACGGTGCGGAGGAAGAATCATCAACAAGGAATGAAGTTAATGGCCTGTCCTGCAGGGTGGGCGTTCTAGGGACGCTGGGGGTTTCGCTTGGAGGGTCCCTAATAGACTCTTCCTTTACCGGCGGAGTCGGGTCCAGCTGCTGCGGGGGTGCAAAATTGTTTAAAGTCAGGCCAGTGACTGTAGAAGAAGAAGATAACTGGGGAACATGAGAATTAGAAGGAACAGGAGGAGGCATTTGAATGAGATGATCAAAAGTCGCCAGCGATGAACGAAGAGATCCAGACCCAACAGGCTTCCGCTGCAGGTGATAAGTTGAAGAAGCACGATGGGACCGAGAGCGTGAGTGTCTTGAGAGCTCGGCCCTTGGAGGTCGAGTCACAGGAACAGGAGACTGAGACTGGTCGTCCTCCAGATAGAAGTCCTCGAAGTTGGGAAGCTCCGGCAAGTGTCCTAAAGACAGCTCCAGGGGGCGGAACGAGGCCCTCTCCGGTGTCATGGAAAACGTAGGAACTCGTCTGAACTCGGACGGGGCACTGATTCTCAACGACGTCGTCGCCATCGACTTCCTCCTGAACGACATGCTAGCCCGGCTAGATGCTCGTGATGCGAGATTACAGCCGTCGACAACCCATGATGGCCGAGACGAGCTGGGCGGATCGTCGGCCAGCTTCATCGGGGGAACCAGGTGAGGCTGGGTGTGGCATACTTTCATCTCTCGCTCCGCTCCTACAATGCAGACAATGTTAGTCGTGTTGGGCATAGGGGGTTCTTATGCATGTGTGTATATATATTCCTGTATACAAGAAAATAAAAGTAAAAGGAAAAGATAAAGCAAAGGGGGAAAAAGAGAACAGACAGATGGTTGTACGAACCCTTCTGTTGCATTGACTGCTCATGTAGGGAGCTCTCATCATCCCTTAAGGTAGGGCAGAACAAGCAGGACGAGATCCAACCGGTGAAAATGGATCCTGCTTGTCCAATTGCCCAGTTCATAGCTACCGGCGCTTCAGAGTCGTTGGTCCATCCTCCTGTATGGACGAGATAGATCCAAACGAAGGACTCAAGGAGGGGGATGGGGAAAGACAAAGTAGAACGAGAGAGCAGACGAGGGATCAGGAGCAGACCAAGACCCCCGCGTGGGAAACGAGAGGCTGGCCCAAAAAAGCGAGGATCAGCTAATGACGATGAGGGAGCCAGCGCATGCAGCGTGCCTGGATGCAAGCTAGTTCGTTAGTGCCTGATCCACGGCCTTGTTGTCACATCGTCGGCGCCTAACGAGGCGTCGCCATTTGCCCCAACACGAATTGGCCTAGTCCACGTTGTGCCAATAATCAATATCAGCCTGTAGCTCTCTTTCTCCTTACTTCCTATGGTCTTTCACGGTCGCATGGTCGGAGTAACAAATTATCATCGGCATTATGTATGTGCGGGCGACCAACCACCGGTCGCCGTGGACCTTCGAAATTGAATGGTCTGTCGCAAGAACAAAACTATTTATAATCTGTCTCCCAAGAAGGCCACTAAAGCGATGCCATTCGCGCACGGAGTTCATCGGTCCCAGACATTTTCCTCCAGGTCACCATATGACCATGTTCGTGTTTTGGGTTCGTCGCCATCCGCATTGTCCTCCCTCTCAGCCGCCCCTGATGGCGCATCGTCGTTAATTGGTTCCCCTGAGGGTCTCCTGGAATTTAAGGTTAACTGGAGCGATTGGGAATCGGACATTTCTCGTGTGACCGTAGAGTTTACTAACCGGAAGTGCTTGTGTTCAGGCTCTATCGTCGTTGAACCGAATGCTCGCTGGACGTGAACCTGCTCCTCCGCTTCGGCTTCCCGGTCCTCGACGACGAGATCCACTAACTGACTGCGGTGGGAGCTATGAGATGCCGAACTCGTGGCGGGTGGTCGCGAGCTCGGGCTTCCGAGAGAATCGTTACGAGACCGGCTCGAGGTGGTACTGTGGCTTCGGTGGGTGCTCTTGGATCCTTGCGAGGCGCGAGCTTTCCGCAGTTTGTGAGCCTTCTTGACAACTTCGGGTGGCTGGACGGATTGGTAAGTGGCAGGTCCCGTTAAACGTTGGTCTCTCGGGGCCTCGTTGGCCGTGATCACAGGATACTGGTGAGAATTATCAGCCTCTGTCAGTCTAAACTGAATAGGGTGGACGCCACGACTTACATTCCAGTCGCCGAATTCCAGCGCGCGGGCTTGATTGAAGATAACTTCGTCGTCTTGATCGACATCGAATTCCTCGATTTCACCAGGAGGAGAGCGATATCGGTCCAAAGTGCTGCTGCGTTGCCTGCGCGAGCCTCCGTCGAAGCCCGACAGCAACGGAGTCCGACTATTCACCTCGCCAGGCTTAGGAATCCAGTATTTCGCCTTTCCACCACGTTCGTACCTCATGCCATGCATCACGCGCCGAAGACGAGACTCGGATTCTTCGTGTGCGATGATGTGATCCCCTGAATCGAAGAGGCGATACTCATAATTCTCACCGCGCAGCGTCATCTTTGTGTCTTCAATGAGATCCTTAATACCGAAGGCGTCTCGAAGAGCATAGACAACGGGCAACCGAGCGGCAGAGATAGTGGGGTCGGCATAGTCGTGCCAGGAAAAGGCATACCAATGGGTAATCGCGAAGATCGGCATTTCAAAGCAGATCAAGGTGTCTTGAATGGCGGCAGCCAGATTATCCGGAGTGTAGCCTGCAACGCCGTTGGACAAAGCCCCCAGCCACTGCAAAATCGACAGGAAGAACCCCTGCCAGTAAGATGCAAAGATGATAAGTTTTACACAGAGAAACTTAGGGACTGGACGAAAAGGCGCCAGGTCGTTGTGCAGGCAAACCCAGAACATTGCCAATGCGTAGAGACTGACTGTCACGCTGACGTTATACACAATTCCCGTCCAGAGATACCCTGATGTGAGACCCAAATAGCCCTCCTGATATGTATCGGTCGCTTTCATGATTATGGAGACCGTGGCCAAAATCGGCTTCAGCCATGTGTATTGGAGAATGCCGCGCTTGACGGCCAAAAATGTCTGGGGATCGGAGATGTCGACTTTGGGAAGGCAATGGTTCAGAGGCCAAGCATGCTGGACGGGAGCACGGCCATGGGTCATAATAATCAGGGCTCGTTCGCCTCCGAGGAAGTTGATAAGTAACTGAAAGAACGTGTAGATCGTGAAGGCCTGGGGAGCGCAAAGCGGTTCTTGTCAGCAGCGCGGACACTCAGGTGGCTCCAAAAATTCAGGACAATACCTCATAAACATCTCGTATTGGGTCCAGCCATAAAGATGCCTTTAATGAAATGATACTAGTCCACGAAGCGGCAGCATAGATAGGGACCCTGAATAATTTTAGTTCAATGGACCTCCTCCCTCAAAGTGTACAAATACTGACATCAATAGAATGCGAACCACATATCGTTGGAGTAGAGGTTTTCGATAGTTTTTGCTATAATCAGGTCGGTCAGCGAGTGTAAAGGAGGGAATATAGGGTCCGCAAGGGCGTACGTTTGAAGCCATATGGAGCTGTGGAAGACAGGTGGATGTTAGCATGACTAGGCTGCGATAAAGGGGATCAAGGAGCAAGAATGGCATTCTCACAGGAGTGATAGCAAAGAAGCTACTAGAGAAGATACACCGGAGACAATGACCACCGCGCGGGCCAAGCTAGAGCCTGTACCACCTGAAGATGAAGCCATGATGATCGTCGCAAGAACTATTTACTCATGAGAATCGCGGCTTATTGACCGCGTGTGATGATGTCTGCTTCCGCCGGTTTCAGCATTCCGCGAACCAACCAGACAAGCGGGAGGCACCGAGCATAATCAAGTACAGCACTAGAAAATAATGATGAATCTCCGGCTCCCAGGACCACGGAGTCCTACTCGAGGGGAGTCGCGCGGGGAGGAAGAAGAGGAGGCAGGAAGATGGTATCATTATTGCCTGGACTGACGGGGGGCTGGATGCGGAGCTTCCTTCACCGCCTTCGCCATTGATCTCCCTCTGTCTGGAAATCCTCCGATGCATCAAACTATTCTTAGCATCACTCAATTTGATGTTGAGGCTCACCGCTGTTGAGCCAAGTCTCTCGTTTTGTGCAGGAAGATGACCGATCACCATGAGAGTTTATTAACTATACCTATCTAACTATATGTAACCGACTTGAGTTATATCTCAATCTAGAACTTATTAATTATATTCTCTATTTGCTTCACTAGCCCCCTAGCAACAATGTTGTTATCAAGGGTCGCTCGCACGCGTCTACGCTTGACCACGCCCTCTCACCTGCGAACTCGGGCCCAAAATTTCCACTCAACAAAGGACCCAGGCCCTAACTCATCCAGGAACTTGAAGAGATACGTCGCGGCTGCTAGTGTGGCCAGTACATCAGGTATTTGGTGGTTTGTCAGTAACTGCGACGATGCTACCTGCGACGATGCGCCACATCTTGATCGTCCTCCAGCCGAGCATTGGGACGTTGAGCCGGGTCCCTCTAAAGAACAAGTGACGCGCATCATATCGCAAGAAGCATATTCTGTACCGGTCAGAAACGTTCCCGGCGTCAGCAGATACGACGGTGTCCAATTGGCTTCCAACAGCCCATGCGAGGACCGGTTTACCCATGGCAAATTTCCCTCACCATGGGACGAAGGCAACCAATGGATGGTCTGGGCTGTTTTTGACGGTCATTTAGGCTGCCAAACGGCAGAATTACTGAAGAACCACCTCCTGCCCTTCGTCCGACACAGCTTGAGTCAAGTAACACCCCCCTCAACCGGGGAATCCTTGCCTGAGAACATGGTGCAGCGCGCTATCCAAAAGGGTTCGTGAAACTCGACGATTCCATTATCAAAACAGCCTTTCAGACAGCTCAAAGTGAAGATTCGTTGCAGGAGAAGGTAAAGAAACTAGCCCCCGCTTATGCCGGCTCGTGCGCTTTGCTGTCTATATACGATTCAATCACAAGCACACTACATGTGGCCTGTACCGGGGACTCGAGAGCAATTCTAGGGCAGAGAAGGCCAGATGGTAGCTGGGAAGCAATTCCATTGTCAGTAGACCAGACTGGCAAAAACACAGAAGAGATTGCCAGGCTCCGCAAGGAGCACCCTGGTGAAGAGGACATGGTTAAAAGCGGACGGGTGCTGGGGCTTGCGGTCTCGCGAGCCTTCGGTGATTGTCAGTGGAAATGGCCTTTGGGGCTCCAGCACGAAATGAAGCGGAGATTTAATGGTCCAACACCTCTGACGCCAAGATATGACGTTCGAACACCACCGTATCTGACTGCTGAACCGGTCGTGACAAGCACTAAGATCGACTCGGGGAAACCTTCTTTTCTGATCATGGCAACCGACGGCTTGTGGGATATGCTCTCCAATCAGCAGGCAGTCGATCTAGTAGGGAAATGGTTGGAATCGGGAGCAGCGGGGAAGGACAACAGCCACTCGGTACCAGCATACAAACCATTCGACTTTGGTCGATTTATGGAAGGGGTGGATTGGAAGTTTGAGGAGGAGAGAACAACGGTCCAAGATAATAACGTGGCCGTGCATCTGATGCGCAATTCTTTGGGTGGAAATCATCACGAGTTGATAGCAGGTCGACTTGCTTTCAGCTCCCCATCCTCCCGTTATGTACGAGACGATATAACCGTGCAGGTGGCCTTTTTCAATGTCCCTGATCCGAGAAATGAATAGCATTTAGGACACGGCATTATGAGCCTGTATAGGTATGCTCTTATGTAGAAAACGTGTGGCCGTTTTCATGTTCCTGCCGCCTATCGCTATTCAATGGCCCACAGTATGACTTCCAAGCCATCTCCTTTTTCACGTATATGCTGTCGAAATATATCAGCTGCCTTGTAGACTAGATCTCACATAACCTCAAGAATTAAGAGAAGTTCCGCTCAATTAATCGATATGCAAGTTAAGGAGAAAGGCTCGTCAGAAATTAGCTAGGCAACTATTCCCACCAGATATCCTGGCCAAAACCGTTCACCAGTGAAGAATCTTCGGTAATTGGCACGGCTCGAATGGCGCGCGAAGTACCTCCGCAATCTCACGGGCGCCGACCGTTACCAGACAGAGCATACCGCGACGTCCGCCAGCTCCCTTGGCTCCCGGCTGCTGGGCAATATGTATCGACCATTCCTGATGACCTGGACGGAGCCGATCATCTTGATATTCAGCTTCTATCTCGTCCTGCTCTACTTTGTGCTTTTCACGTTCCTCAACGGCTACCCGTACATCTTCACCTAGCCGTACGGCATTTCGACTAGTATGACCTTCATCCTGTGGGTGGCCATGATGCCCGGCGTTGCCGTCGCTATCGCCATGGTTCCCTACATCTACCATCTAACCAAGAAGGCCGCCACAAAGGCCATGGCCGCGGGCAAGCCCTTGCAGCCCGAGGTCTCGCTCTACTGGGCGATGGCAAGGTCATCGGTTTTAATGCCTGTGTCTCTGTTCTGGATGGCCTGGACATGCTATGTAAGTTGCTCTTGTTTCGTCCCGCCCATTTCACTCAATACAGTGTCAGTGTCTAACGTGAATACTGCTCCAATTGCAGAGCGATATCAGCATCTGGTCGCCCATCGTGGCCTCAGGCGTCTTCGGATACGCGCTGGTCTGCATCTTCACGACAACATACATGTACATTATATTTGTCTATCTTCAATACGCGGCCTCGGCGTTGGGGTTCATGACCTTCGCGCGGTATGTCATCTCTGGGGCGCTCAGTCCGGCGTCGATCAAGATGTATGACAACCTAGGCCCGCATCTGTCGTTGACCATCGTGGCTGTTATTGCTGCGGTCATGGCACCGGTCCCTTATTTGTTGTACGTGTATGGTCATAGAGTCCGAGCGATGAGTCGGAATTTTCAGAATAAGGCTTGGGTTCTGTTACTCCTTCTTCCTTGATCCTGGCGCGGGGGATGGTGGAACTGGAGGGGATTGCGGTTATTGCGCTGACTTATTGGATTGAATGAAGGGGTAATGGTTTCTCCTATGCTTGATTCTGATTAGATGGCGTGGCTTTTTTGATTAATATTTTTGATGCCTCTTCGAATGGGAGATCAGACGAAGTCTTATTGTATTATCAAGTTCCCTATTTTAGATTCTCGGAAGCATTGTTCTCAGCTCAATACTCAACTCTACTCTTTAAATTTGCTTCTGTCATAATTTACCTTGCATCAACATAACATGCACGACTCGACCACAGCTACGTTCTTATCCTCCTTTCAGGCAGAACCTAGTAGGGGAAGTCGGCAGTTGCGTGAGACATCCCGGTTCTTGACAAGTACACCTAACATCCCTTCACATCTAATTGTCTTAGAAGTCATTGCAAGAAGTTCATTTTCACATCAGACCCCATAGATAGTCCTCCTCACGACGTCCTGATCCACATTGGCACCGCACAAGAGAATGACGCTCGTCTGACCCGTCAGTTCGCGAGCAACCTTCTGAAATCCAGCCAGAGCCAGAGCCGCCGAGCCCTCGACAATCATATTCTCATCGAACGCCAGCGTCTTCAAAGCCTCCACAATCTCCGCCTCGTCGCACTCCACGACTTGATCGACCACTGAACCCGCCAGAGGAAGAGTAATAGTGTCCTCGTCGATTCCACCCGCCACCGCCTCAGCTAGAGTGGGCAGATGATCCGTCTCGACGACCCGACCGACCGCCAGAGACGCAGCTAACGCTCTGGAGTTGAGGGCGGCGACGCCGTAGATCTTGGTGCGGGGACTAAATGCCTTGATGACGGATCCGATCCCGCTGACGAGTCCGCCACCGCCCATCGAGATGAACACGTTGTCGACGTGCTCGCATTGCTCCAGGATCTCGAGGCCGATGGTTCCTTGCCCGGCGACGATGTCCGCGTCGTTGTACGGTGAGATGTACGTGTATGCGCCGGATGCTGCGAGTTGTTGGGCGTGTTGTTCCGCGAGACCGGTCTCTGCGCCGTGCAGAATCACCTCTACGCCGAAGGAGCGGATCTTTTCTAATTTCGCGGGCATCACGGTCTCCGGGAGGACGACGGTGAGGTCCTTCGAGAGCGCCTGCGACGCGAACGCTGCGCCGATGCCATGGTTTCCCGACGATGCGGTGATCAGTCGTCCTCCCGCGGTGGCCTGGGCGGATACCTTTGACAAAGCACCGCGGAGTTTGAAGGAGCCGGTGAGTTGGAAGTTCTCGGCTTTGAAGAGCACTTTGGTGTTGCTGGCTTGGCCGGTTTTGCGGGCTGGGATGAGTGGCGTTTCGTAGATGTGGTGGCGGATGCGAGCCCGGGCCTGGACAGCGTTGGCTGCGGTTTCGTGGAATGAGTTTGACATGGTGATGTTTTGATTGATGCAAGGAATGTGCGGGAAGATGTGTTTGGAGTATAGGATCTCAGGCTCAGTAGGTTCCGTGAGTGTTGGATTTCGCTTCTTTCTTTTTCCCCCTCGCGTTTGTGGGAGTTAGTGCTGGTGTGACATATTTGTAGCACCCTAGTTTCTGAGAAAAGAAGAGGTCGGAGGTTCTTTCCTAGTGATGGGGTTGATTCATTTTCAGGATGGATCCGATTCCCCAGAGGTGGACACGATGTGACTCGAACGTTGAACAGAGCGTCCTGTCCGCAGGGAAAAAGTGCAGGAAACTCCGACATTCACTCTCTATTGGACAGGTCTCTGCTGCTTTGACCCACAGGGAAATGGATCTGTCAATCTGATGATTCTGATCTTGGGCTTCCACTCTTTTTGGCACATTGACAGCCAGAGAACAGATATGATGTGACAGTGTCAACATGTCAGACTGATCACAGAACCTCTCGTTGCCAACGCTAATAATTGAAGGATGATGACAGACTAAGAGAGTTGACTGCTGATATTTTGAAGTCACTGCGAGTGGGTCCTCCTGTCAACCATGGATGCTCTTCCGGATGGCTGCTCCGAGTCTGACATACCCTAAAGCTACTTCAACCAGCCCCTAAGAGACCAAATAAGGGCAGATAACCTTGGCTTGAAGCTTGGGGAGATGCGGATCAACGAGGCAGTGACAAGTGACCGAGATAGCACATTATGCCCCTGGAATGAATTCCGAGCTTCCGCGTTTCTTCCGCGGCGCAGCAACGGTGAATGACGCCGTCGTGCCTCCATTCCGAGCTGCAGACGGAACGCCTCCGCATGGGACGATCATCGCCGGACAAGATGTACTACTAATGTACTAAGGAGTTGGCATTGTCCCCCCTGAAATTCAGCTTGGATTGTTTTGATTTCGAAAACCACACTGTGACCTACTCTTCTCCCGATCTACAAGCTCCCCTTATCATTTTATCATGAGCTCAATCAGTCTAACAGGCCGAGGGGGTCGCCAGATTAGTAGTACGTTGAACACCATCGGTCCTTATCTCGAACCAACAATTAACCCAAGTCTGGCCAGTCCCATCCGGCCTCTTCATCAACAACCAATTTGTCCCCAGCAAACAAGCCTCAGTGCTCGAGGTCCAGAACCCCTTTTCAGGCGGGACCCTCGGCTCCATCTCTGCTGCCGAGTCCGCAGATGTCGACGCCGCTGTTGACGCTGCCAGTCACGCATTCCAAACCTGGCGATATGCCTCCGCATCCAACAGGCAAGCGCTGCTGAATCGACTCGCGGATTTGATTGAACGCGATGCCGACGAGTTCGCGACAATCCATGCTCTGGACGGCGGTTTTGTTTACGATGACGTGAAGGCGTTCGATATCTCTCAGGCTTGCGAGACCCTTCGCTACTTCGCCAACTGCACCGAGATCTCCGGTCGGGTTGTCGATGTTCCTGGTGGGAAGGGTGTGGTTCGAAAGGAACCCATTGGAGTTTGCGCGGCTATCGTGCCGTGGAATGCGCCGTTGTATGTCTTTGACCTTGGATTCTGAGTAAAGGATACTGTGGATCGAAACTAACCTGGATCGCTAGGATGATCACAATCTGGAAGCTAGCGGCAGCTCTCGCAGCGGGCAACACGCTCATCATAAAATCCCCCGAGGCCGCTCCCCTGTTTGGACAAAAATTAGGCCAGTTGATCGTCGAGGCTGGGTTCCCTGCCGGCGTGGTCAGCATCCTGTGCGGCCTGGGCACCGTGGCAGGTAAGGCTATCGCGGAGCACATGCGCATCCGCAAGATCGCGTTCACCGGAAGCACGCCCACCGGACGGAGCATTCTTCGTGCGTCGGCAAACACGAACCTGAAGAGGGTGTCGCTGGAGCTTGGGGGAAAAAGTCCCTCGATTGTCTTCGACGACGCCAACCTTGACAATGCCCTGTTCTGGAATCTGGTCGGCTCCAGCGCCAACAATGGCCAAGTCTGTGCGCTTGGTTCGCGAATCTACGTTCAGGATGGTGTCTACGACCGCTTCGTCGAAGGGCTGGTGTCGCGTGCTCGCCAGATGCCTGCCGTCACGGGCAACCCACTTCAAAAGGGCGTCACGAAGGGTCCGGTGATCAACAAGCAGCAACACGATCGCATCCTATCCTATCTGGAAAAGGGTCGACAGGAAGGCGCCAAAACCGTCCTCGGTGGTACTGGCACCGCGCAAGGCTCGAGTGGGTTCGTTGAAAACACCATCTTGACCGATGTAGGCGAGGACTTCACCGTTGTGAAGGAAGAGATCTTCGGGCCCGTGGCAACGGTGCACCGGTTTTCCACCGAAGACGAAGTCATTGCCAAGGCGAATGACTCTGAATACGGGCTAAGTGCCGCCGTTTTCACGGAGAATGTTCATCGTGCAGACCGCGTGGCGAACGCTCTGGAGTCGGGACAGGTTACTGTCAACTGTTGGGGGATGATGACGCCCAGCATGCCTTTTGGAGGCGTGAAACAGAGTGGATTTGGTCGAGATATGGGCGAGGAGGCGCTGGAGGCTTGGTTGTCGGTCAAGGCGATTAAGTATTGGTCATTGAACGAGAAGGCGAACCTTTAATTGGGGATCTGCAATTAATGGAGTGAATAAGCAAACCAGAATGCCATGAATCCTTCCAAGGTTGTCTACTACATTAAACAACCGGCTCCGTATAGTTGTAGACCGGGCCGGTAAGCTTCCCTAAGGTGGCGCCCCACATTCCCCCTCATCGCGGAGTGGGGTAGAAATTCTGCCCGTCGAACTTGTCCCTCTTATCTTGACTCTTGACTCACTTCAACTACAATCAACTGTCACATATTCCTTACACTACACCTCCACCTCAACCATGCCCTCCCTCCAAGAAAGCAAGCTCGCCTTCATCGGCGGCGGCAACATGGCCTCCGCCATCATCGGCGGCCTCGTCACCAAGGGCGTCAACAAGCAGAACATCCACGTCTCGGAGCCCTGGGACGTCAATCGCGAGAAGATCGCCGCCACCGGCGTGCAGACCACGACCTCGAACGTCGAAGCGGGCGGACAAGCCGACCTCGTCATCATCGCCGTCAAGCCGCAGGTCACGAAGAGCGTGTGCGAGGAGCTGGCGGCCGCGTGGGCCCAGCGCGACACTTTGCCGGTTGTCGTGAGCATTGCGGCGGGTATTACGTTGGGGAGTCTGCAGCAGTGGTTGAGTACGAAGGACGGCAAGACGGCGCATATTGTTCGTGTCATGCCGAATACTCCTGCCTTGGTGGGGGAGGGTGCCTCCGGGGCTTACCCTAGTGGGGATGTCACCGGCGAGGAGAGGGAGTTGGTGAATGCGCTGCTGAGTAGCGTTAGTAAGGCGACGGAGTGGGTGGATAAGGAGGAGTTGTTGGATGTCGTGACGGGTTTGTCGGGTGAGTGCCTCCCTTTCTACCTACCTAGTGTCAATTGGGAATGAAGGCATATCAGACTGACCCATTGATTTCCTTTCTTCAGGATCCGGCCCCGCCTACTTCTTCGCCATGGTCGAGCATCTCGTCGCCAGCGCCACTGCCCTCGGTCTGTCCAAGGAACAAGCTACTCGATTGGCATCGCAGACATGTCTTGGAGCCGGCCGCATGCTGACCGAGTCGTCGGATGGCCCTACCCAGCTGCGCAAGAACGTCACCAGCCCGAACGGAACCACGCACGCCGCTCTTCAGACCTTCGAATCGCTGGGTTTCCAGGATACCGTGGATCAGGCCGTCAAGGCGGCTACGAACCGAGCGGCTGAGCTGGGAAATACCCTTGGAAAGCTATAGATGGGTTACGAATCATGATGAGAATTGACTGTCTACTTGGATTCATGAAAATATATCATACTGCAATTTAATTTCGGCGATTGTATCAAGATAATGTTTTCTTCTTTTAAACTACATGTGTTTGTCGTCACTCGTAAAATAGCATAGCCCCCATCCCAACGGTCTCCCCCGATATGAACAATATTTATAACTTCCCATGGCAATCTATCAAAATCATCCTCCCTCCCTATCCCATCTCGACCCTACCAACCATCATAACCCTTTATTTCGCAGACCCAAACCCCGCCCCATCCCCCTTATGATCACCCCCCTTAGCCCAACCCGGCAAGTTTCTCTTCTGTCGACTTGATCCGGCAGCGATGAACTTGTACCGGGGACATTGTTTAATCGTCCCCCGGGACATTCGTTTTGTATCGTTTGTGTTGTTGTCACGCCGCCGATTATGCTGGTTGTTTGGTATTCTTCGCACATATTAGGGATCTGGGTAGGATGTGAGGGTGAGTTGAGGGGGTTATGAGGTTGGGATGAGGCTGTTGTGAGGTGTGTATGTGTATAGGTGTATGGAGACAGGGGTAGGTGGATAAATGGATAGATAGACAGACCTTAGTTCTCATGGAGAAGGAAATATTAAAATATATCTTCTAGCGGAATAGAGATAATGATAGCTATCTGCCCGCTTGACATGCAAGCAGATATGTAAGGTAGGTAGATATTCCCACCTACACATCTCCATCAGCCAGTCTAGCTAGGCTGCTAAGCAACCCACCAAACCACCCCATATCTATTTATTGGAAGACCACTGCAGACTGTTGGCACCGCCGTTTGCTGCGCCTGTCCAATGGACCATCCTCCAGGCACTCCTGACTGTGTAACCGGGGAAGCGGTTCGTTTGCGCGCTTGCTTCAGCCGTGGGTTGGATCCTCTCACCGTAGACGGGAGCGGACGGGTCGGGTCGCGAGGCGAATATTGGTTGTTTGTTCGTTTGGGGCTTGGTGCGTACAGGGTTTTGTTTTTGAGGTTTTTGTTGGGGGTAAGTAGGTATGCTATATGGGATAGGATGGGAGGGCTGAGTGTGGTTTGCTGGGTCTGTGATAGGCTGCGGTGCGTTTGGTGGTGATGTTTCTTGGGCTATGAAGTTGGGTTCCACTCGCGATCATGAATGTACACTACACGGGGCAGGATGTGGAGGGCTGTATATGTTTTGCTGGGTCTGTAATAGGCTGAGGTGCGTTTGGTGTTGAATTTCCTGGGACTACGAAGCTTGATTCTAACCCTGGATATGATATCTCTAGGATGGTCCCATCATAGAGGGGCGGTGGGAAGTTTCGTGTAGTTTGTTTGTTTTAGGGGGTTATGTGCAGAATGTTCAATTTTGGGGAAAACAGAACCGGGTTTTGCTTCGCCAATTCTGCATTATGAAGTTATCATTCATTTCCGCTCGGTTTATCTAGCTGTTTCGGTCATAAGGTAGAGAGTATCGAGCAAGTGCCTCCTCTGCTGAGGAAATCTCTCCCCGCCAGCATCCCAGAATCACTTCACAGCCGACAAGCCCTGATACATCCGGATAAAGTTGATTCCTGAATCGCTCCTCAACCTCTGTGTCCGCAAGATGTTGACGTTGAATCCGAGCTCGAATGACGGCATGGTCGCTCGATTGTAGGACGTCCTGCGGCTCAATGGGGTATAGCTCTTGGTACGGAGGCCTGCCGACTACAAGCTCGTAGAGTGTCGATCCGAGGGCAAACAGATCCGAAGCGACGGTGTTGGGCATCTCATAGTCTCGGGGCAGGCAATGAGATGCTTTTTCATAGCCTAGTGCAAGATGTCCTGGATACTGCGACGAGTTGAAGTCCCCAAGACGAACGTTGAGGTCGTCATCGACAAAGAATTGCCGCAATGCTAGATCTGAGTGGATTATGCCGTGTTTGTGGATGACAACAACTGCTTCGATGATCTGCTGGAACCATTTTGCTTGCAGGTCAGGGCGGATTTTGGTATCCCGGCAGTAAGTCACGAGATCCCCGTGCGGGTAGTATTGGATGTCAACACAGTATGAATATCCTGAAGGAAGGCATTGAGCGATCCGGGGATGGTCACCCAGCATTGAGTAGATAGCAGCCTCTCGACAGATGGGCTCGGCATCTTCTCTGCTTGGACTGCGAGGAGCTTTCCTGATGATCTTCTCGTCCACTAGATAGACTTCCGCAAATATGCCTATCATCAAGAGTTTCTGGTTAGTCGATTGACCAATAGCCGGTCGATGTTTCATAGTAACAATTGCGTGTGGACTTTTGGCAGAGAGTAAGCTGCTAGTCTATAGAGGGTTAATGGTCTTCACGATGGTCAGTAAGATAACCCTTACGGATGGAGACCTCTTCTCAATGTCTGCGCATCGTACAGCGCTATTCTGAACAGATGAGAATCTGCCATGGAACAGGCAATGAAACGGTTCATAAAGCAGACTCGAAAGACAGGAGAGATAGTATCCGAATGACGGCCATATCGGCCCGGGGAATGAATTGGTGATGGATAGCATCAAGAGATATAGGCTTCAATGTGCACCAATGGGCGTCACTTATGTCTCTCGAGGACTCCAAGAAGTTTCCATACATTGATCGAACAACCTCGAGAGTGCAAGGAGAAGGGAGCTACACTCTGCTACCAGCACGTGATGGCTGCACATGTCGTATATGTCTCGGGGAGTATCACTTTCTGAGACCTTCGAACGGGCTGTACAATCCCCAGGCCCAATGACAATCACTAGCGGAGAGGTGTAAACATGGAGGTTTGAAATTTGCCCGACCATCCACCCAATGGTATGACAATAGGAGGCCCCAAGGTAAGATGGCGATGTCATGGGATATCTACAAGGGTATCATTGTCAAACTGGACTTCAATCCTGGGGTTTCTCAAGGGGCATTGTGAACCATGCCAGTTTTTCGTCAGCAGGCACGGTGTAACCTGAGGATTACTCGGGCGATAAAATGATATTTCAAGGTCACTGCGGGTATGGGTATGCTCTGGCTCAGCATGTGAGGGGCCGATTTGTCCGGGTTACCCTGATGATCTGACTGTACCGGAGTAGAGTAGATGCCCTCAGGGACGAAGGACGGCGGAACAATCCGCGCTAAACAAAAGACCGACGGGCCCGCAGACGCACTAGCCCTTTTGGGCCACTGCTAAAGCGGCGAGAGACCAAGGCGGAAGGGAAATTATGCCGGCAAATGAAGTTGGAAAGCCCCTAGAAACAAGTGGGCTGCTGCTGCCAACAATACTTCTCATCTACAACTTCCAGGTGATGGACGTGATTTTTGTCTGTTCCATTTCTTCTATATGAGTTTCTTGGTTTTTGTTTCTAACGCATAATTGATTATCGCCAAGTGACATGCACTCGTCCAGGACCCTCTCCAGGGAAGCTTAATCGTCCCGCGCCGCCATGGTCGCGGCCATGATATTGAATGATGGCGAATACAAGCTTGATCACGTTAACTCTCACGCCAGACCCGAGCTTCAACTGGTATGGAGCCGGATCGCGACGGTCGCGCAGTGGCTAATTTCCTACTAGGTACTTCCTTCTTGAGATCATCGTCTCTTGCATTCTGTAGGTATCAACTCCCAGAACTTGCGACTCGCAAGCTAACAGTGATATCATAGTGTATTGTTCTTCCTACTCTATTTCAATCGTCTATTCGCAACCCTCCTCTCCTACGGAATTCGAGCCTACACGTGGCATTACTATCGCGCATACGTGGACATCCACGCTCTCCAAGTCTCCCTACTCGGGGGTAGGATCTTCTTCAAGGGCATCCGGTATCATGGAGTGAATGAAACGATTTTTGTACATGGAGGTTTTATAACATGGCGCTATTGGAAACGGTCGGTTAGGAAAACAGATTTGTCCGGTTTCGAAGCCGATGAGAAGCGAGAAAATGGTCGAACTCCTGAAGACGATCGCGCCAGCGGTGTCGGGGACAGTGGGATCAAGGAACAAGGAGGCCAGTGCCGACCGGACACACTCCCTTGTCGCATTACTGCCAAGTTCTACGGACTTGAGTGGTTCATTTACAATCGGACCCCCGCCTACGACAGTATCCTCGCCGGTTTCACGGAAAATCCAGCCTCCTATACCAAGCCGCAATACCCAGCAAGCAATGCCGTGGATCCTGAACTAAAGGCGCATTCGGAGAGGAGCCCCGATGCAAGCAGATCGGAGTTCGATAGGACATCGGCTACAGACAATGCTCCGGGGCGGAGTAGGACGGGCAGGGACACGATCGACACTCAACATGCGGGAGGCGCTGAGCAAGAACTGGAGGAAAGCTTGAACGTCCTACTCCAGCTCCTGCCACTAAGGTTGGAATGTGATAAGGGCGCTATTGTGATGGGCAATGAGAATACGAGGTCGGTCTTGACCACCACTTTCGACGGCGCGACGGGATCGATTGAGGCGTGCGATGCTGGACCATTGGACCTCTACCGACAGGCTTTCACATTCCAGATGAGCCATCCCGTTATTCAGATGCGACCCAACCCGGATTTCAAGCAGAATCAGTTCGCCACTGCAAAAGGTATTAGTTCAACAGAAGAGGATAAGCCGGGAGCAAAGCGCAAAAGGGATACCATTTTCAACTACCAGTTCCAGAAGCGAAGAGTGTGGCATAGTATCCGTGATCTGATTCCTTACTTTCAGACGTCCGTCGAATCATTCCATGTGACGGAGAAGCCGACCGACAATGGCCCGAGACGCCAGACTGATGGCAGCAGCGACGTGCGTTGGGTTGGCCTCTCTCGGTACTTGGATGAAGCCAGTCAGGATGACCATAGCGAGTGGAGCTCCATTGAGTACGGTAGATTTTCTACGATTTTGGATACCCCTAGTATGACAGTAACCTATTTCTGGGATATTCCCGGGTGCGTTCGGCCCCAGTCCGCACAGGCACCTGCATCTGGCAAAATCTCGCAGGATCTCAATGGCGCGCCGCCTCCAGAATGGGGCATTGATGTCAAACTCGAAGGTGGAACCATCAACTACGGCCCATGGGCAGATCGGGAGCGAGTTGGCCTGCAGAATTTCTTCTTTCCTAATGCTTATCGAAGCTCTCAGCCCGCAGAGCCTTTAGCGCCTGGAGACCTCAGGAAGAACTCGGTGTTCAAATTCCGAGTGGAAATCAGCGAAGAATTGACCTTGCGCGTCCCTACACGAGAGCCTTCCAAGGATTGGCAGTGGAAAGGCAGAGCTGACGCAATAAAAGGCGCTTCAAAATTAAAGAAGCAGCAGCGGAGGAGACAACCCAGGGCTGCCGATGGTGACAAAGGGAACATTGGTCCGGACATTCGTCCCTTTGGCTGGTTTTCACTTCGTGTGGCCGGCGATTCCACCATAAACTATTCCATGGACATGGTCGCTTCGGAATCTGGGTTCTCAAGTCAACTTGATCTCGATCTTCGTGACTCCAGGATGTCATCTAGCGTCAATCATGCCCTATTATGGCAATGCCCCAAGCAGCTTATCAACTGTGATCTCTCCGTTCCTCTCATTTGGAACACCCTTCGGACGTGGATCTTCGATGTTGAAAACGTTGATATGGAACTGTTCCTGTTACGAGATCACATTTTTCTCCTAACGGACCTAATTGGGGATTGGGGATCAGGCCCTCCTGCAGATTACTACACATTTGTGCCGTTCATCTACAAACTCAGTCTGTCCTTCGTGGATTTGAAGCTGTTTGTGAATGTCAATGATCTGAACATCATCAGTGATCCTTCCGATTTAGATGACAATCGTTTGCTTGTGATCAAAGGCAAAAAGCTAACTTCCGATGTCATGATTCCTTTGAACAAATACCGGAATGAGCAGAATGCCGTGGATTTCAGTGTCAAGCTGCACGATGCTGGCATAAAATTTTGCAGTCCGTTGTGGGATACGCTACACACATTCTTACAAGACAAATCGGCTGCGACTCTGGAAGGTCTTTCTATTGATGGGACCTACAATTATTATCTTTCTACGTCACCCGAGTTGACGGACACACTTTTCCTTAAAATCGACGGGCGATCACCGAAGCTTTACTTATTTGGATTTCTGATTCGGTGTTTCATGACCGTCAAAGAGAATTACTTCGGGGAAGACATGCACTTCAAAACTCTCGAAGAATTCCAAGAGCTTGCGTACAGTAAAGAGCAACCAGAGTCACACAGTGGGATAAACCCAAACAGGAAATCGAATGATCTTGATGTGATTGTTCATGTCACAGTCGACAACCCTTGCGCCCTTCTTCCGGAAAACGTCTATGACCATATGAATTGCCTGAGACTGACTGCCCCGTCGCTGGAAATTGACTTGCGGTTTACCAACTACTACATGGACCTACTGTTCTCAATTGCTCCGCTGAAGGTGGGGTTGGAGTCGCAAGTGATCAATCAACCTTCGACCGTGTCCGATACCCAGCTCTTCATTGACGGTGTTTCGGTTCACGGGCATCGTCTGTTTGGTTTACCACCTGCAGAGCCAACGTATGTCTGTAATTGGGATTTTGGCGTGGGCCAGATCATTGGAGAATGCTCGGCTGAATTTCTGGCCTGCCTGGGTGCAGCCCTGAAGAGTTTCGATTTTTCCTTCGACAACGAAGAGAATGCACTCCCGCCATTGTTCCCGCTTATACTCCACGACGTCACTTTCCTACGCGCGAAGTTCGATTCAATACACCTCTCCGTGCTTCTTGATCAAGCTGCATTTCTTCTGAGCTCCGGTACTGTTACAATTCAATTTAATGACTGGGCAAACGAACGATTTTCAAAGCGCATGAATCTTCTTGTTCCGGATCTCTCCATTTCTGCACTTAACTACAATTTTGTCGGTCGATTTGGGAGTCTACTGAATACGGAAGTGAGCCCACTTGCGATCTTCAAGACGACGATCAAGCTGCGAATGGCGCAAAGGAAAAATAACATCGTTGAAGATCGGAAATTGCAACAGGAGCACATTAGATCACACGACGAGAGGACTCAGAGAACACCATGGCTACTGTTTGATTGGGACGACATGGATCCTGAGTCAATGCATGCTAAAAGCGACAAATACCCCATTCCAACCATTCCTATACCGACAATGCCCGAGCCCCTTCTCAGAAGCTCGGGGCGACTGGCTCCGTCGTTGGACAGACAGTTCCCAGGAAGTAGGAACCCTCTGAGCTCTAAAAGCTTCTTAGTGTCCTTAGACTCTTCGAGTATAAGAAGTGGTCGTAGGGGGGCATCCAGCGTTAATAGGGCAGCAAGTGGAGCTTCGAGGAGGCAACAGGATCACATCCAAACGCTAGGAACAGACGGGCAAAAGTCACTTTCGCTCGAAGAGCGTAGGAAATATGCCAAGGAATCTTCAGCCAATGCTCCAAACGCAAACCCTTGGGTGATGCCTAATTTTACCTTGCACAAAGTTAAACTGAACATGTCTCATCTACCACGCGGCCCTATCTCTAGCGATGATGCTCCTCGAGACAGCTCAGAGGTGACGAGATTTGACCCTCAATTTTCTCCTTTCGAAGATGATGAAACAACGCACACTAATTTTGCGCTCGAGTTGCCATCTGGGGTCAAAGGATACTGCACACCTGATTTTCTCTTCATGGTAGCGACATTGATTGGAAGACTGCAACCGAGACATCCGATTGAGATCATTGACTCGCTCCAGAAAGATGTAATATCGGATATCGTCGGCTCTGAAAAATCCTTGAAGCATCCGAAGAAGTCAACGGGTTTTGCGATCCGTGCCCCCTTTATCCTGGTGAACTTGGTCAACACGTATGAACCACCGGCCCATTCTGAGGATGGCTTCCGAGACGAGTACAGCCTTGCAATAACGCACCTAAACACCGAGCTTCGAACGAGAGTTGACCGGCACAAGGATGATCTTTTAGCAGGTATAAGTAAAAGCTCTACCGTCCATGCAGCCGCCGAAAGCTTTTCAATCTCTGTGCAAGGAAACAGGAGCCATGCATATCAAGAAAAGGCTGAGCTCAGCTGTGTCCTTGGTGACATGAACTTCTGGCTTGTGACGAAGCCTACAATGAGATCCCATTTCCAGGCACGAGTGCTTGATACCGTCACGTTCACTAAATCAGTGGAACACCTGGCATTCTTGGTACGTCGCACAACGACCATGCTCGACTCTGTCGCATCTTCATTCCAGCATAGCTCCTCTCTTGATAACAAGCGCCTACGTCTGCTCATCTATTACCTTACGCAAGCGGCTGTCGACATTCCCGATCCTGCGTTTCTTACACGCATTTCTTACGTGCTTCGAGTGGCCCCAACCCATGTGCGGCAGCACGATTCATGGAAGATCATATCTCGCATTCGCAACGTCTATAATCGCTTGCCCTCGGATAAACAGCAAGAGCTGGCTTCAAAGTGTCTAGATCAGGACTTGTCCCTGCCACAAGATGCTCGGACGACTGTCCTCAATAGTTTCGATCAGTGGCGCGCTTGGGACTTGGCACATGTTGAAAAAAGCTACATTATGCAAAGGGTATGGGACTCTTTTGCTCCAACTAAGTCCAAGACTTCGCCAACGCCATTATTATTTTCTTCTACGGTGAAAATGTTCAAGTTCTCTATCGATCCGGGACCAAAAGAAAGCGATTTCATAGTTGAAGACATGTCCACGGCTGTAACCGTCAGTCCGCAACAGTACACGAACTCGAAAAATGAGGAGCGATACAAGAGTTTGATTGTCATTCAGACTTATTCTTCGTCCATCAGCCTTCGCTTGCGATGGGAGATTTTAGAACTTGTCGAAAGTGTGATGAACACAATGGCTAACGTTCAATTGGAGTCCACCGCCCCTGGAGAAACTCATGACTCAGGCGACGAGGCTGAAGAGCAAGACGATTTGCAAGTTGTTTTCGGTACTGATCTTGGATCTATCACTCTGGATGGCATTAATATCAAGTTGGCCTGTATTAGCCAGGGTCTTAAAGGATCCGTTGTTGACGGTGCCGATGGCATAGCCATCTTGTTCAGTTCTCAAGCTGGATTTTCTGAATTGTCCAATCTGGCCAAAGTTCTCATGTCTTGGAAAATCGGCAGCCCGCATGTCTATCTTTCTCGGGTTTCTGAGGAAACGGAGACTGAGATCACTCATGAGTGGAAGGTTGCCGGATCATGCAAAAAGCTACTATACGTCATGGAGGAAGACCTGATCAACCTTGCGCATACGGCAGATCGATTAATCGAGGACGAAGTCCGATACATCCACCGTCTAGCGACCAATCTAGATCTTCCGGCTCGCAGACTGAGTGAAACGCCTGCAGCAGCGAAAACGACCCATAACAGGTTTCACATTGCGATGTTCTTGGACGATTATCGGCTGAGCTTCTGTGTTTTGCCGTCATTGACATACGTCATCTCCGGAGATGTTGCGCGAACATCCATCATACAGACCATGGAGTCGAAAATCGAGGTAGATTTCGATCTGAAGAAGAATCTACACACATTCATGTCGGGCGAAAAGGGCGGTCGGCGTCCTTTGTCAGTTTTAGAAATCCCGCCCATCAACGGCCGGGTTATTGCGAATCTGTCATCTAATCGTACCGACATGGAGGTCGACGTCACTATCGAGCTTATCCAGCTGGAAGCCAGTGCAGTGCGAAGTCTTTTGGGTGCTCTGGCGACTCCTGAATTCTCACATCTCATGTCAGACCTCAAACAGAATCTCGAGACCCTGCAACTCCATCTCAACGATGCTCTCGATCTGGACAAATCTCCTCAGCAAAGGAAGCCGTCCAATGGCCATGCGCTTCTTTACAAAGCGCGCATGACTATGGCGGGGACTAAAATCCATGCCACTGCACCTGCGGTTAACGGGAAAAACTACACGGCAGACATGGACTTTAGCCTTGGGATGATGCGCATGCGCCTGGATAATGGCTTTGACGATGGTGTCGAGATGGAATATCCCGAGTTCCACATCGATACATCCAACATCAGCTTCGATCTCCGACGGCAAGAGGCGTTCAAAAGCCGGTCATACTGTGGTTTCACCGTTGATGCTAAACTCGAAGCTACCTCGATAAGACGTGATAACGGCGATCTTAGGCGCGTTTACCATTTCAGCAGCAAGCAGTTCAACGTTGAACTGTTTTCCGAGACGGCCGAACTGGTAGTTGATATGGCTGTTCATCTCCAGGAACGTATCAAGACTTTGGACTTATCTCATGAGGTCAAACGATTAAAGAAGTTGCGACGGCGAGGCCATCCGGAACCCAAGAAGAAGGCCTTGGAAATTCCCGACATCCAAGTAGACGAGGATTCCAAATCAGAAGATTTCTTCAATGCCATGTACTCGTTGGATTTCAACAACATCCAAATCGCCTGGAATATGAGTACAGTGCCAGTGCCTTCGTCTGTGCGGAGGCCGGACGATCTGGTCTTCTCGATCAAGAGTGTGGATCTTTCAAACAAGAAAGCAAACGCTGCGAAGCTTCGCATTGAAGATATGCAGTTGCAGCTTGTTCCATACTCCGCTAGCAGGCAAAAGCGATCTCTGAATTCGGCCTTGCTGCCCGAGTTGGTATTTAACGTGGCTTATTCTTCTGCTGGTGACGAGGTTCGGCTTGCCTTCCAGGCGGCTGGTAAATCTCTTGACATACGGCTCACATCGGACTTTATCCTTCCGGCAAGCATGATACGAGATTCCATTGCCGCCACTAGCAGAGTTGTTCGTGAAGCCAATTCGACATTTGTGCCCAGACAAACTGAGGACAATCCCAAGCAAGACTCGCTCTTTGGAAACAAACGATTCCAGTCAGTGTTGGTGGATGTCGACTTTGCCGGTGCAATCGTTTCACTGCAGGGGACGCACACAGATGATCCCCAGACAATGCTGACCGCGACCTTGAAGAAGGGCACTTTGTCGGAAGCAAAGTACGGTCAGTACATTCAAGGAGATACAACGCCCACTGCAACGCTCAGGGCTCCTGGCGTGGCCTTGAAAGTTCAGTTCGAGGACAACCAGCAAGACTCGGCACTCAATGCCGAGTTGAAGGTCGATGCCTCCACGAATGTTCTATACCCGAGTCTTGTCCCACTTGTCAAGCAAATGACAGAGACTGTCAAAGAAGTCATGGGAGACCAGGGAGGAAGACCCCGACGACCGTCCGCTGCGGTAATGTTACAACCGCAGAAGTTGATGCAGGAGACTCAACTCGAAAAGCAGGACGCCGATTCGATTCTCGGGCGGTGCAAGCTAAACGTGGGCCTCATGATCTGCAAACAAGAATTCAGTCTGAGCTGCCAGCCCATCGCCAGGGTGGCCGCCACTGCCAAATTCGACAGCGCCTATGTTACAGTCAACACGGTGCAGTCGGAAGAGTATGGACGGTTCTTCGCTCTCCAGGTTGCTTTCAACTCCTTGGGAGCGTCAGTGAAACATGTGTACTCCAACGAATCAACGGCTAGTTTCGAGGTCAATTCAGTGGTGATGTCTGTGATGAACAGCAAACATCTAGGCAGCGCAAAGGGCATTTCCGCCGTTCTCAGGATCAGCCCAATGCAAGTGAATCTTAATGCCAAACAAGTCCAAGACCTTCTGCTCTTCCGCGAAATCTGGGTGCCGTCAATGGAGAACTCAGATGCTAGTCCTTCATTCCCACCGCAATCACAAGAGAATCAGGCCTACATTGTACAGCGATACCAGCAGGTGGCTTCCGCGCCTGCGTTCCCATGGAATACCACTATTTCGATCGAGAAGCTGGAAATTAAACTTGATTTGGGATCGTCGCTCGGAAACGCCCAGTTTGCCATCAATGATCTTTGGCTGTCTACGAAGAAATCATCCGATCGAGAGCAGACCCTTTGCGTCCGCTTCGGTACGGCAGGCATTGAAAGCAAAGGCCGAATGAGCGGACACATTGAACTTCAAACCCTCAAGCTACAAACTTCTATACAGTGGCCCGACGACAGTCTCAAGATCAAAACGCCGCTCATTCAGGCCTCTGTTTCCTTCCACCGGTTCCAGGTGAAGGTCTCTTTTGACTACCAGCCCTTCCTCATTGCCGACATCGCCAAGTTCGACTTTTTAATGTACAATGTGCGAACCGAGTCGGGCGCACCAAGCGAACGACTGTTCAGTACCTTGGAAGGGGAACAAGTGCAGGTATTCTGCACGAGTTTAACTGCATCGCAAACGATCGCTCTCTATCATGCCTGGCAGCGACTCATTCAAGATAAGCAAGCGGCCTATGAAGCTTCCTTGCGAGAAGTCGAACGATATCTACGACGAAGGTCCACCGCTTTCACTGGTAAAGCCGAGGCTCCCAGCAAAGACCTGGACTCACCTGTCGACGACAAGGCCGAGAAAGCGCCTATCTCCTTACACACTGGGATTGTGGTCACAATCAAATCTGTCAACATTGGCGTCTTTCCCAGCTCCTTCTTCGACAACCACGTGTTGAAGCTGGAAGCCCATGACGCCCAAGCCCGTTTCGACGTTTCCCTCGACCAGGGTAAAATCCACAGCGCGCTGGGCCTCACGTTGGGCCAGCTGCGCGTCGCTCTGTCTGGTATCGTGCGTCCGAACTCCATGGGTATGGAGGAGCTTCTCGTCGGGGAAATCGCCAATCGCGTCGTCTGCTCAAGCGGTGGTACCATCCTCAAGGTTCCCCGACTCGTCGCCACCATGGAGACGTGGCAGGAGCCGGGCATCCCTCAGATCGAATACATTTTCCGCAGCACCTTCGAAGGCAAGGTCGATGTCGGATGGAACTACTCTCGCATCAGCTTCATCCGAGACATGTGGGAGACGCATTCCCGAGCCCTGGCTTCGCGCCTGGGCAAGCCATTACCGCCGTCCGCGGTTCGCATCACCGGCGGCCTCGGCGGCGAGGGCGGCGGCGACAAAAACGAGCAGCAGGAGAAGATCACCGCCGTGGTTAACGTGCCCCAGTCCAAGAATACCTACATTGCGCTGGAGCCGCCTGTCATCGAGACCCCGCAGCTGCGGGATATGGGCGAGGCCACGCCGCCGTTGGAGTGGATTGGGTTGCAGAGGGATAAGTTGCCGAATATCACGCATCAGATCATCATTGTCACGTTGTTGGAGGTCGCGAAGGAGGTCGAGGATGCGTATGCGAAGATTCTTGGGTCTTCTTGATCAAGATTCGTGTGCGGAGATTGTATATATACCCTTACATTTCTTTTTTCTCTTTTTCACTTCTTGTCTAGTATTCACAGTGTGTATATATTTTTAGTTGCTAATACATAACCATTCCTTTTCTTTGCCTTGGTCTTTGCCAATTTCGTATTCGTACGGTATATACATGCACCTACAGATTCACGGAGCGCGGACCACCACTACCACAAAGGGTTCCACCTTTCTAATTTAATTCGCTCTTATTTATCTATATGAAATTATACGTCTCAGATGACAACAAGTTTGCTTTACCACATATCTACCGGAATATCTTCTGTTCCTTGAGTCTACACGTAATATCCGCTTTCGTCTAGTTGAACCTTGTCTATGATCTCAGCATGATGGCATCAACCGCATTTAATTCACTGTGTTAGCTCTATATATTCAGAGCATTGAAATATCCAGGCAAATCAACGTCCTGAAGCTCACTGCGCTTACAAAATGCAACAGCAAATTGACCTATATCTTGAGTCTCATAAAAGGGTTCTTAATTGGACCAAGGAGTTGGAATTTCTGGGCTATCTCCTCCTAGAAATAGTGGACCCGCATGGCCTGGAGGAGAGAGGATACTATTGCCACCAGGCGGCGGATCTCCCGGCAATTGTCGATACTCTTCGATGTGCTTGCTACCAGTCAGATAGCAGGCTTCGAGGTGTATTAGGCAAAAAAGACTCGAAACATTTCGGAGGCTTACTTTTGAGATCGAAGCAAATACGCAATGTGATGGCCCATCATATTGCGTTAAGTGAAGAGAGAATGTTGACCCTGCAAAAGACAAAACAGGAGCTTGACCGTCAACTCCAGTCTATTATAAGTCGAGCCGCATTAAAATATAACATCCAACAGGTACGTATGCTCAGAATTCATGTGTAGCAAACGCAAAGTCTACAATCTGATTTCCTTTTCCAACCAATACCAGGTTAATTGGTATCCCGACGATATTGAATCCAGCGGAATAGCAGAACATCGGACTGAAATTATTGCCTTGGACAGTCAACCGCTACTTTACCAGCGCCAGCAAATCCTGGGGATTGCAGCAGGGCGATCAACTAGGTCGAAAAAAAAGAAACGGAAGCAAAACGCAACAGAAGAAAGCCGAGCAGAACATTGGAAATTTTTCGAGGCGTCTATAAGACGTAAGCTCGATACAATGCAGAAACAGAAAGCACGAATAATCGAGAACAAAGCCCGAAAGCTTCAAAGATTGGAGCAAGAATATCGTCGAAGGCGACAGGTGAGGCTGAACCAAATCAATATGATTCTGCGTATGATGGAAGATGAAGATCAAGATCGAAAAGCTCGACGCAGTATGATTATTGGCGAGCGGTCAGGCGCCAATATGAGCATAGATGCACTTTTTATGCTTATTCTCCTAGCCATGAGCTCTCCATTTTGGCTTCTTGGTTTGGGAATTCGCAGAATTGGGCTGTGGGGCATGAGGTAAGACTGGGGAGAGATTCATCCACATTTAATGCGCGGCTTTGGAAGCAACAGCCTGTTCAGTAATAAACATGGATAGTAATAAACGTTTTGACTGCTTCGTTTGCCATCCAGCATTTCCTACCTGGGGAGGTGCATTTTAAGACCGCTGACCTACTGGTCGGACTTCTGCATGCGGGAGCTACCTCCACTGAATAATGTCCTTTCCAGCAGGAGTGATTAACAAGGGAAGCCTGAATGCGTATTGTTCTACAGGCACTAGGCCTATGTTTGATATAGGGTTGATCCTCACTACATTGACCGCTTCCCGCAATTGTCTCTCACCTTAGAAAATTGAGGTGGCTTCTGCTGTGATAACCAAGCGGTGAGCCACAACTGGACAACCTAGCGGCTTTCAGATTTGGGTTTGTGAGTTAAATCGAAAGAGTGCTGAGGTAAATCTGATTTCGAATATTGCTGTACAGGATGTTCTGCGTCCCTACCTGGATAGTCGCCAAAGAATAACCCGTCTGGAAGCTGATGGCCCGTATTTTCAATCAGCACGAGAACTGTGGTGGGGGGGTGAAGGCCTATTCCAACTTTATAGGTTTACTCTGTGGGGTCTTGAATTTTCCGGCTGTCCTGTTACTCAATCCAAGCGATTGGGACCATCTTCCATGGGATGATATGATACGAAAATCACATATGAGTCAAACAAGTATTCCGTAAAATCGGCTGATGGCGATCTAGAAAATCATATTAGAAACAATTTAACTAGCGAGCAAAAAAGGCTTTCGCGCATAGAGATAAGAGGTATAGTGTAAATTCTTACTTCAAATACCTCTAATTAGCACTATATTCTGCCTTGATGTTGTAATAGTCTCCTGTATCGTTATACCTGGCTAACTTCGCTAATTTCTGAAAATAGTGAAGGAGAAATATATCTTTTATACCAGATACAATGTCATAATGCGTCTATAGGTAACAGTCATGGTGAACTGGACAAGTCGTCAAGAACGCAGGACAAATGCTGAGAGAGTACTGAGAGCCTAATTAAGTGTTCCGTGTTTGACCGTTCCTACTTTGGTTAGCAGCTTTGCTCAGTGATGAGCAGGATTATCGTTGAACGCAATTGTGTTGACAAGCTCCCTAGGAAGATTGAAGATGTGGGACGTATCTAAGAACAAGTTATTCAGCCAAGATTGGATATTTATTATGTCTGCACGATGCGTAACAGTCTGTGTCATAGAATTCGAGGAAAAGGCCTCTAATCTCGTATAGAGAGGCCTTAGAATATTGTTGTAGTCTATAGCCGCGGAATCTTTGACACCACAGTAACTTAAAACCTCCATACAATTATTAAAATCGGTTAGGTGTCCTTCTATGCTCGCAAAATCAGACCTGTTAATAAAATACCGGTATATGTTAGATAATAGTGTGATAGCCGTATGGAACGACGCGTGACTATAGCACGAAGTCTATATTAATATTATATAACTTAACTTGAAAATTCCTTGACAAAGTAAACCAATTTCTTAGAAATGGACTTTGATTTCTAAAGATAATTTGGATGATTTAAATAAGTTGGTACACGAACTCTGCGTAGGTTAGGTGAGAATGCGAAGACATATTCAATATACCGACGTCATGAGATTGCCGCATAAAGTGTTGATATAGAAGCACGCGGTCCTTAAGGTATATCATATATACTAATAAGAGGGCTCTTCTACAGTCAGCAAAAAAACCATTACCACTCGAAACAAGTTTCTGCGGTTCTATAGAAGCTGGAAGTTCTTGATGTTATGTGTCTAAGTAGCTTGAAACCTGTTTAAACCTTTCCCACGGTTATAAGGTGCTAGAATGAAACTCAGCCTGTGAGAATACTTTCGCCGCCAGTAATGTTACAAGGCTCAGTTGATTTTGAATCGTAATCATCGTGGCAGGTGGAGATTCATCGGAAGCTAAACTTGACATTTCCATCCTTCCCACCCCTCCTCTTCTTCCGTTTCTCCTCCTCCAACGCCGGAATCCCCCAAATCATTCACGTACACAACCCCACAATCCCCAGTTCCGGCACCATCGTCATCCCCAAATACCTCCCCGGATCCCCCTTCACCGCATTCCACGCCATATCCGCCGTAATAACAAAAGTGAGCGAATACGTCACCCGCACAGCTAATATTGATACGCAGATCGCGACGCAAAGACATGTTCTTTTTTTCGGTGGCGGGGAAGCTCGATCGGTGGAGGTGGAAGGTGAGGAATACGCCGACGGTCCAGAGGTAGATTGCGACGATTAGGGCGGTTCCGGCACGGCTGTAGCGGGTTGGGAGGAGGACGTGTTCTTTTTTGTGACGGCGATGAAGCCCGCGATTGAGATGCAGATGTCGAGATAGGTTAGGATCTGGGGGGTTAGGAATGTTAGGCGGGGGGTTGTGGGGTTGGTTTTGTTTCTTAGGGGGTATTATGTGGTAGAGGGAGAGAACACATGGACTCGCAAGGAGGAATACCACTACGGATATTTATCCCTGTCCTCTGACTGAGGGGTCTTCAAGACCCTTCGGACTAGGCAGATCAAAGTCAACAATGTTGGATTCTCAATTGAGCACCGCCCACCGCAGGGGCTATGACTGTGAGTGAGCTCGCAAGCTTCAACTATTCTACGCTGGAGCCCGTGGATATCCCAGGCTGACAATGCGTTTTCCTGGTACGCCACTGAAAACAATGATGTTCTATTGGCGGCTTGAGGCTGGGCAGTCTGATAAGCTAGATTAGAAGGATCCTCGGGCTATCGATCCGTCTCCTGCAGCCCTATTTGAGTCGTTGATGCGGTATCTATGCCTAGGATCTGGATGTTATCGATGTACGTAGTTATTAATTACAGGGTAGGGACGAGAGCATAATCAGGACATATCGTAGTTTTTTCCATTTGTTTGTTATGTTCTCCCTGGAAAGGCTTTTGGATGAAAAACTGGATGGTTTGGATGGCATCGATGAGCTCGTATCTCCAAGAAGATGTCTGGGGTGGCACGTGACCCACACGTGGTGTCCTAGCCCTATCCCGTGTTTGCTTCGTCCGTCCTAGTATTAGCCTTGTTCCGTCATACTTCGGTCCAAGTATTTACGAGATTTTGACACGCAAGTCGATACAATGGCAATTATCTATTCTTTCACTAGACAAATAGACGTCTTCCCTTTGTTTGGCCCGCCTCGCTGGCTAATCTAGCAAACTAACTTCAACATATTATTATGACGTATTTATTATGCGGCACCGCTTTGAACATCAATGAGATCAGAGAATACTACCTCTGAGTACCCCACCTATACTGCTGCTCCATCTACATCAGTCTTTTGGTCATCCTTGAACAAAAACCGCTTCACCAATGTCGTGATCGATGAATCAGCCCCGACTTGATCATACAAGGGTCTGTGCTCCTCGTGGATGTCATGAGCATAATCATAATCCACATGCACAAATGCCCGCTCGACATCGGCAAGCCCCTCTAGCTTGCGCTGCAGCGCTTGACTCACGTCGTGAGACTCGCGCAGCTTGGTCTCCGGGTCCATGACGATATCAACTTCGACATAGAGTTGCTGTCCGGCATGGTATGCGCGGCACTAGACGGGTCAATCATGATAACACTACACAGGGGACAGAGATAGACTTACAGTGTCGACCTTTTCGATTCTCGAGTCGTGCGTCAACGTCACATAGACAACCTTGTTCAGGAACTCGCGGGTAGCGGACTTCCCGACCAACAGCCACATGTTCTCGAACGCGGTCGAGGCCCACGAGAACAAGATCAGGAGAGCAATGCAGCATGCACCGATGGGATCAAGATACCACACAAACCGATCACCCACAACGGACATGATCAGACCGAAACCATTCACAGCCAAATCATTGCGGTGGTCGATAAAGAAGACATGGGCCGCCGGGTACCGCCGCAAGCCATAGCAGTACACGCACAGTACAAACTTGCAGAAAATCGCCACACCAACGCAAACAATCGGCACTGTGGCCAGGTCATCGGAATCAGTTTCTCCCCCGGCCAGCGACTTGGCCGACTCGATGATCAGCTCCACGGCCACGGTGGTCATCAGGGCACAGAACATGATGACACCCATCGTCTCGATACGTCTCCGTCCCACGGGGTACTTGTATGGCTTGGGACGCGAAGACATGCGTGACGTGATTAGCATGACGATGGAAGAGACAAGGTCCATGAACGCGTCGGCAGCGGTGGCGAAGAGGGAGAGCGAGCCGGTAGAGATGGCCGCGTAGAGTTGAATCACAAAGAGGCAGAAATTGACCACGAAACTGGCGCGCACCGCCAGCTTCACCTTGCCTCCGTTCTCCGCGGTATCTTCAGCCTTGAGACGCTCCTCGTCAGCGCTCCCCAGGAACCCGTCGATCATCTCATTCTGCTGGCGGTAGAAGTCGTTCTTCTCGTTGTCGTCAGACGTCGAAAAGGGCACCCAGCGTCGCTGTTGGGCCACCGACGTCTTGTATTGTAGGAGATCGAACGGATCCGTCAGCGTCGGAGTCATCTTTGTCGGCTTGTAGTCTCTGTATCTAGCTCCGAGCTGGTAGGAAATCTGGGGGAGATCTGGGAGTCGGATCACGAACAACGAGGAATACCAAGACCACGACAAGAGAGCTTAACGTTCAACAGAATTATCAGATCAAAAGATCCCAAGCCATTTGCTGCTGAGATGGGAGGGGGAGAAAAATCCTTGGTTTGACGGGGCACAGCCTCGAAGTTGGGGCACTAGACGCTGGGCATTGAGCGCCAAGGCCGCGTGCGGCATCTGCCAAGGACAATATTAATTGGAACATCGGGGTTCACTTGCATGTTGAGATGTTGTATAGTATGAGTTTGATCATATTGATGAGGGGTTTCTGAGTGGCAGCCTGGCAGGTAGGGTGATGCGTATGTTTGAATGGGGGTTGTACAGACTAGAAAGTTGCAACGTTGAACGGCAACTCAAGCAGCGGGTGATTCTCAGGGGCAATCTTATCTGATCTTGATAGCCTGGGATTCTGGGTCCAGATTCACTCTACGAGACAAAAATTACGAGCATGGACAACCCGGAAGATTCTGGAAGATCTAAGAAGTATATATGTCTCACGGTACTCAGTGATTTTGTCTTCCTACTCATCTCGGGGGCTATTTTGGGATTTCCCCTTCAATATTACACCATGTCCAAGGGCTGTTACAGATATACGCATGCAGATAAATCTAAGGATAGAACTAGTCGATTGACAAAGTACTGTCAGATAGTTATCTTGTTCTGCTTTTCATCTCACTCTATTGCTGGTCATTATCACTCGGTGGGTATTCGAATATACATCACACCACAGTAGGAATTCCCAGAAAGTACAGATCAAAACATCAAACCAATTCATGTATCGGCGTTATCTGAGCTTTCTCTTTCTGCAGGGAAACAGTCCTCATCATTCTAGCTTGGTAACGACCAGTTTCGTTGCTGATACTGCAGGCGCAGCAGATCTTTGAACAACCAAACTTTCTCCGTACGAAGCTTATGCTTCCCCGCATGTTTCCTATGGAGTAGAACATTAGTCTTCGTCTATCCGTGCTAGGAAATATTTTGCTCGATTGTATGAATTTTTTGGGGCACACTCCACAAGAGCTGGTAAAGCTACACGATGATACTACTGTCCTCGAAATCAGACCACGACCGAGGTACTGATGTGTGAAAATGACCTCGAGAAAATACACCCATGGTTTCTTCTCTTATAAAGCAAACAATAAGCATCTAGGAATACATCAAGGCTAAATTCCAGCCAAAGGCATGAACGGTTGAGGGCACATGCGCTGGGCCTTAGTCAGCCAGGACAAATTTCGACCCTGAGATGGTGAGAAAATTTTCACCACTTTTTTTAGGCGACTGGATGACGCTAAATCGATGTCAGACCAGGGCGGTTGTTAACTTGTGTGTATTATTCTTGTAGGATTTCAAGTCCCGCACCGGAAAAAAGAACGGGCCAAGTCAGAATCTGCAGGCCCCTCCATGCCTGCCCAAGCGGAGTTAAGCAGGAGTTACGGAGTAGAGAGGAGGGGAGGTCGTGCTGAATAATAATAACTAGTTATACAGTATTATGTATGTATGTATGTATCTGCAGGTATGTGCATGTCATGCAATCCGCACCTTCTCTTTGTTCGGTTCTTACATCATCTACTTGGAGCTTACGAGGAAGCTTCGATTCAATGACACCGACATCTTAGTAGCAAAATGATTACTATCTTATTGTAGGAATTATCGATAGAACTCCGTAAGGTCATGCCACAGAGGCAAAAAGGGCTTGGTAATCAACAACAACCCAGGGCAGTGCTAGGCAGTTTCAAGTAGGGTTGGCCGACAAGCTGGTGGCGAGTTGCTGCACGACCGGGTCAATCTGGTAATATCTGGTAATCTACCGCGCAGTATTGTCATGCTGATTGGTAATAACGCCGTATGTCCAGAGTCCATACTGATCGAGAGTCATTGGAAGAGTCCTTTGTGCATCGACATGGCCCTGGGAATGGTGCATTATACTTTGCAGCTGACAGTACTCTTGTCTGTGACTCACAATATGAGCCATCTAGACGGATAAACCACGGTTGAGACGCAAATCGAGCCACTTGTAGGCGTTGTAGACAACGGAGAGCACCGTAGAGCGGCCATGCAGACGTGCAGTCGGTCGGAATGCCCCTGCGCTGAAGGAGTTGGGCGAATCAACAGCCTAGAAAATGAATCGAGATCACCTTTCGATAGTTCCTTAGAGCTCACCGGAGTTCATGATTCAAAGTCATTCTGGAGAAATCCCTGGGAATTCAAGGCAAAGACCAGAGGGCAAGCAGTACGGTAAGATAACGAGGGGCATAAGCGGGAAAAAACGCACATCCCGGATTTGAAATCGGAAAAAATCCTGGCCCCACTTCTCTCGCTTTTCTCTCTTCCTTCCCCTCTTCTGCCGACCACCTCGTCTTCTCTCCCTCCCTCTCCCTCTTCACCTTCCTCCGTGAAGCCCTCAGTTCTCCGTTCTTTTGGAGTAGCGCACATAGGTCCTTTTGTCCTATTGATCTTAAGGTCGAGTTAGTCCTCGATCAGGATCCTTGTGTGTCGTTTCTCTTTCTTTTTCTTCATCACATAACCCCGCCTCTAAGGCTCTTGACAAGGAAACACCGTCAAGATGGTTAAGTACGTTCTTCCCCTTCCTGTTGCTTTTCTATGAGCTTCGGATCGCTATGAAAACATTGATTTCAGTATGCTAACGATGGTTTTTACAGCTTCACTATCGAAGAGGTCCGTATACCTTCGCCGCGCCTATACAAAACTGCACATTGTCACTCAATGAGGAGCGAAAAAAAAAAATCTTGGCAGACGAAAAAAATGGAAGAAAACAACATTACTAACTATGAAGTAGATCCGGTCCCTGATGGACCGCAAGGCCAACATCCGTAACATGTCGGTCATTGCTCACGGTATGTCGAACTATACTGAGTCTGTGGATCTCACCATGTACTAACGGATGGGATAGTCGATCACGGAAAGTCCACTCTCAGTGACTCCATGGTCCAGCGTGCCGGTATCATTTCCGCTGCCAAGGCTGGTGAGACCCGTTTCATGGACACTCGTCCCGATGAGCAGGACCGTTGCATTACCATCAAGTCCACTGCCATCTCCCTGTACGCCAAGTTCCCCGACCCCGAGGATCTGAAGGAAATCCCTCAGGCCGTCGATGGTCACGAGTTCTTGATCAACTTGATCGATTCCCCCGGTCACGTTGATTTCTCGTCCGAGGTCACGGCCGCTCTCCGTGTTACCGATGGTGCCCTGGTCGTCGTCGACTGTGTCTCCGGTGTCTGTGTCCAGACCGAGACCGTCCTGCGTCAGGCCCTGACCGAGCGTATCAAGCCCGTCCTTATCATCAACAAGGTCGACCGTGCTCTGCTCGAGCTGCAGGTCTCCAAGGAGGATCTGTACCAGTCCTTCTCTCGTACCATCGAGTCCGTCAACGTCATCATCTCCACCTACCTCGACAAGGCCCTTGGTGACGTCCAGGTCTACCCCGACCGCGGTACCGTTGCTTTCGGTTCCGGTCTCCACGGCTGGGCTTTCACCGTCCGCCAGTTTGCCGTCAAGTACGCCAAGAAGTTCGGTGTTGACCGCAAGAAGATGCTTGAGCGTCTGTGGGTATGTTATCACTCTGCAACCCCAATGAGTGAACGAAATTCAGCCGCTAACCTAATTATAGGGTGACAACTACTTCAACCCCAAGACCAAGAAGTGGACCAACAAGCCCGAGGCTGATGGCAAGCCCCTTGAGCGTGCCTTCAACCAGTTCATCTTGGACCCCATCTTCAAGATCTTCAACGCTGTCAACAACGACAAGAAGGAGGAGATCCCCACCCTGCTTGAGAAGCTCGACGTCAAGCTGGCCTCCGACGAGAAGGACCTTGTTGGCAAGGCTCTGCTCAAGACTGTCATGCGCAAGTTCTTGCCCGCCGCCGACGCCATGCTGGAGATGATCTGTATCCACCTGCCCTCGCCCGTCACCGCCCAGAAGTACCGTGCCGAGACTCTGTACGAGGGTCCCGCTGATGACGACTGCGCCATCGGTATCCGTGACTGTGATGCCAAGGCTCCTCTCATGCTTTACGTCTCCAAGATGGTGCCCACCTCCGATAAGGGTCGTTTCTACGCTTTCGGTCGTGTCTACTCCGGTACCGTCAAGTCCGGTCTGAAGGTCCGTATCCAGGGTCCCAACTACACCCCTGGCAAGAAGGAGGATCTCTTCATCAAGGCGATCCAGCGTACCATCCTGATGATGGGTCGTTTCGTCGAGCCCATTGAGGATGTTCCCGCCGGTAACATCGTCGGTCTGGTTGGTGTCGACCAGTTCTTGCTCAAGTCTGGTACCCTCACCACCTCCGAGACTGCCCACAACCTGAAGGTCATGAGATTCTCCGTCTCTCCCGTCGTGCAGCGTTCCGTCGAGGTCAAGAACGCCCAGGATCTGCCCAAGCTGGTCGAGGGTCTTAAGCGTCTGTCCAAGTCCGACCCCTGTGTCCTGACCTTCATCTCCGAGTCCGGTCAGCACGTTGTTGCTGGTGCTGGTGAGCTTCACCTGGAGATCTGCTTGAAGGATCTCGAGGAGGACCACGCTGGTATTCCCCTCCGTATCTCCGACCCCGTTGTGCCCTACCGTGAGACCGTCACTGCTCAGTCCAGCATGACCGCTCTCTCCAAGTCGCCCAACAAGCACAACCGTCTGTACCTCACTGCTGAGCCCATGGACGAGGAGGTCGCCCTTGCCATCGAGTCTGGCAAGATCAACCCCCGTGACGATTTCAAGGCTCGTGCCCGTGTCATGGCTGACGACTACGGCTGGGATGTTACCGACGCCCGTAAGATCTGGTGTTTCGGTCCCGACACCAACGGTGCCAACTTGCTCATTGACCAGACCAAGGCCGTCCAGTACCTTAACGAAATTAAGGACTCTGTCGTCTCTGGTTTCCAGTGGGCCACCCGCGAGGGTCCCGTTGCCGAGGAGCCCATGCGTGCTATCCGCTTCAACATCCTTGATGTGACCCTGCACGCTGATGCCATCCACCGTGGTGGTGGTCAGATCATCCCCACTGCCCGTCGTGCTCTGTACGCCGCTACCCTGCTTGCCGACCCCGGTCTTCTCGAGCCCATCTTCAACGTCGAGATCCAGGTTCCCGAGCAGGCCATGGGTGGTATCTACGGTGTCCTTACCCGCCGTCGTGGTCACGTCTACACCGAGGAGCAGCGTCCCGGTACTCCTCTGTTCAACGTCAAGGCTTACCTGCCCGTCAACGAGTCCTTCGGTTTCCCCGGAGATCTCCGCCAGGCCACCGGTGGTCAGGCCTTCCCCCAGTCTGTCTTTGATCACTGGGCTATCCTTCCCGGTGGATCTCCTCTTGACACCACCACCAAGCCCGGTCAGGTCGTTATGGAGATGCGTAAGCGCAAGGGTCTCAAGGAGAACGTTCCCGGATACGAGAACGTAAGTGCTACTTTCCCCTCTTTCTTTTCTCGAACATTACTAATGTTGCGTTATAGTACTACGACAAGCTGTAAAAACGTTCTTTACAAACTTCTTAGGCGTCAGTTCAATAGTAGCTGGCATCCTACATTTATGAGATCGACGAACGCAATACAAAGTCTATGTTAGGGGCCATACCCACAATCAACACAACCAAAATTCAGACACCGCAGCTTAATGTCGTATGTGGAACTTTTCGATACCTAGAAGTAGTAGAATCCAGGAGTGCACGAGCATTTGCTATGGCTTTTCTTTTATTGTTATGTTAACGACTGTGAGGACTTTTTCTTATTTCAAGTTTGCTGTTCTCTTTTTGGACGAAAGAAAAAAAAATGAGAAGGTAGTTCACAAGTTCAAAGTGGTGGCATGCACTCTGTAGACGTAGATACCTAGTAAAGTAGTGAAAGAATTCGATCTATTCCATCGAGGGAAAACGTCGAGTCTGTTCTGCATCCTGTTACGGTTACGGTGTGAATGGCTTGGCGGTTATTGTTCTGCACCGCCCACGTGACCCATCATCCGCGTTCGCTCGCGTTTCCCCAGCTTCGGCGATCTGCTACGCAACTTTTTTTACCTTTGCATTATCACCTTTCCCTTACTCTCGCCGCCTCGGGATGGTCTGATCGGCTTGTTCTGAAAACTCCGCCCTTTCTTCAAGTCCTATCCTTGCCATCTATATACCTTAAATCTGCAAGGACTGCAGTCGAGTGGTGGGAAGAAACGATCGAAGACTGTACCTGACCTCAATCATCGCGACGGTCCCTGCCCGCGAACGTCGAAATAAATTCTTTCTGTGCAGATTTCCTTCTCTGTCTCACCAGTGCGACAATGCAGCTCACAGAAGCGCAAGCGGAGGAGGTGAAGAACTGGGTGGTGAAGAAGCTGGAGGACATGTACGGCTCCTTGATGCAGCTTGCCCGGATGTGTGAAAAGAGGACTCGATGCTAATCAAGGCAATGTGAACTCACGCAGATCTGACGCCGATGCCGATGTCCTAGCTGACTATGTGCTGGCACTTATCCGAACCGATGCTCCGGATGAGGAGATCCGAAAGGCCTCGGAGGAGAATTTGGAGGATTTCTTGAGAGAACGTGCGTGCGCCGGATATTACCCGTACCCATTGACACTACGGGAACTTCGCTCTAATTGATCATGGCCGGGATCTAGATACTGCACAGTTCGTCAATGAGCTGTTTGCTACGTTCGCGCCCAAACAGCCTCCTCCGACACAGCCCCAACCCTCGCTCGCCCATGAGATCCCCAGCATTGAGTCGGCGCCTCAGCACTCGACTCCGTTTAACCCGCAGTCGGCGCCATTCAACCCGCAGTCGGCTCCGTTTAATCCGCCCTCGGGTCCTTCGAAGGGCGCGTATGGCTCTCCCATGGGCCAGTTCCCTCAGTCGCAAACCGACGCGCCCAGCTTCAACCGCAAGCGCAGCTTCCACGAAGGTTTCCAGACCGACCAGGATCGGGAGGATGTTCCTCAGCACCGGACTTTCAAGACTCCGCGTCGGGGCCGTGGGGGTGGTCGCGGAGATTGGATGGGCCGAGATGGACGTGGTCCTCCAGGTGGACCGGGGCAATTCCCTCCTCCGGGGCCAGGTGGATTCCCCGTCATGCCTCCCTCGTTCCCTCCGTTCGATGAAAATAACCCGATGGCGGCGATGATGGCGATGCAAAGCATGGGATTCCCGCAGATGCCGGGAATGCCTCCGATGCCCATGCCGCCCACGGGTGGGCCCGGTCAATCCCCTGATCAAATGATGCCAAAGACTTCTGAACGCTGTCCTTTCTACGAGACTCAGGGTATTTGTTACCTTGGGGCAGCTTGCCCCTACCAGCATGACGCTATTCCCGGGGCCTCGAAAGAAGACGGTATGCTCCATCCACTATTGGTCCCATATACTTCCTGGTAGCTAACACGAGCTTTTGCATAGAATATGATCCGAAATCGTCTAATATCGTGACGGACTTCCAGAGACGGAATACGGACTCTCCATTCCGTGGCAGTGACAGAGGTCGCGGCCGGGGCCGGGGAGACCGGGGTGGATTTGGAGGCCGGGGACGCCGGACAGAACTCTCATCGGCCGGTCCCAATGACGATACTTCGATCACAACGATTGTCGTCGAACAAATCCCTGACGACAAACTTGACGAAGCGACGATACGCGAGTTCTTTTCTCAGTACGGTGAAATCGTCGAGGTCTCGATACAGGCACATCGGCGTCTCGCTTTGATCACCTACGACAGCCATGCGGCCGCTAAGCGAGCGTGGTCCAGTCCTAAGGTGATCTTTGATAACCGCTTCGTCAAGGTGTACTGGCACAAGCCCAAGAACGATCGCAATCATGAACAGCGACCAGCTCCGGGCGATGCCATGGACGAGACGCCGTCATTCGATCCCGAGGAATTCGAGAAGCAGCAGGAAGAGGCGCAAAAGTCCCACGAAGAGAAGATGAAGAGGCGCAAGGAGACCGAGGACGCTCGGCAAGCCTTAGAGAAACAGCGCGAGGAGCTCTTGAAGAAACAAGAGGAAGAAAAGGAGCGGCTTCTGCAGAGACTGGGCGGAGATGGCGCCAGTAATGGAAATGGATCTGGAGACGGAGAGTCTCGGTCTCCGTCCCAAGAGAACTCCAGTGACCAGACCAAACAACTGCGGGCACAATTGGCTGCTCTGGAAGCCGAGGCGAAGACTCTCGGCATTGACCCCAATGGCTCAGAATCGGCTTCCCCCTTTGGCTACCGTGGTCGGGGCCGAGGATATCTCGGAAGAGGCGGTTTTGCTCCGCGAGGCCGTGGTGGATACGATCCATCCCACCGTGGTGGCTTCCGCGGACGCGGTGGCATGGCGCGTGGCCGCGGCGGCGTACTTCGTCTAGACAACCGACCGAAGCGGATCGCCATTTCCGGCGTTGACTTTGATACCGAGAAGGACGAGGCATTGCGGCAGTTCCTGATCGTAAGTTTATCCCTTTTGTCCCAACTCATACCCTCCTCCCACTTACTAACACCACTCTCAGGGCGTCGGCGAATACGAATCCATCGAGCCCCATTCCGAAGAACCCAACTCCCTCATCGTCGCATTCAAGGAACGCTACATCGCCGAGAAATTCATGCGCGGACCCTGGAAGATCCCCTCGGTCGGCGACGTCCAGCTCGCCTGGGTGCCTAACCCCCCTATCTCCCTTCCCGCGGCGCCCTCGGGCCTCGAATCCGATGCCAAAACTGCCTCCGACGAAGACACCGCCATGGATATCACGAGCTCTTCTCTTCCGCCGCCGCCTGATCAGCCGGGGAAGCCGAGAGACGGAAACGGGAACGCGGATGTTGATTACGATGTCGCTGAGGTGGATGATACCTGGGGCATGGAATAGATTATGATATGATAGATATTATTTGGTGCCGTTGATAGTCTAACAACAACAAGAACAACAAGCCACTTTTTTTTCTTTGCTCACTGGTTTTCTGTTTCTGTATACATACGTGCGTGAATGCATACATAACATATCTTTCTATTTTTTTCCTTCTCTGCCTAGCTATAATGTTTTTTCTCGTATCCTATTTATCTATCCTACGCTTCGAAAACAATAATTGAATACGGGCATATTTTCTTTTGCTTGCTTTGATGGCATCTAGGTTAATCTGCATGTTTCTTGTATGTATGCTTATTTGCGCAAGAAAAAAGGATAAGTCGGTTTAAATAATATCATATAAGAGTATCTACTACTGTAAATAATAACAATAGTAGACTCGTAGTAGATATTTCCTTTTTTTCCTGATTTATTTCTATCCCTAGATAATCTAGTCGTAGTAAATACAATTTAGAAAACAGATAAAAATAGAAAGAATAACCGGTTATTATACTTATAGAGATCTAGATAATATAAATCTAAATAATTTTATCAATAAATCAGTAACGAGCCTATAATTTCAAATTTCTATTAGATTCACTTTATAATCAGCGGGCACTTGCTCGCTTTTCATCCTTCTTATTAGATAAATAGATAAAACCTCTGATCCGTCGTTTCTTCTATTAGGCTCTCTATTCTATTTAGGACTATACCTAGCTAAATAAGCGTTAGAAAATAGGCGGACGGGTAACTTAGGAAGACTTCTATTAGAAAGTTAACCTATTCTGAATCTATCGTAGCTCACTAGTATTTGGCTAGTAAGACAAGGACTTTCTTTATAATAAATAAAATAATCTTAGTCGTAGCCCGCCAATAGGCCTTTGAAAAGTAGTGTTTTATCCTTAATTGAAAACTATGATTTCCTTAGGTCTATTATTTTCAGTTATTTTTCCATTAATGATATGCTGAGAACTGCTCCTTCGCGCGTAAACGATCCCCAACCTATGATTCATGCCAGACGAGTCCAGGCGCATCCATTAGTATTCCTTCTAGCTATCTCCGTCCCGGCATAGAAGGGAAATGGGCCTTCTAGTTGTACGCTACAAGTTGCACTCATAGGGCCCTACTGAAATCAAGAACAATTCTCGTCATGTAATGGTTTTTAGGTTTGACCATTGTTCTTGGCAACGCTACAGCGCTTTACGATGACACGATTCTGACATTCCTTTTATTGCATACGTGTCTTTCATCTCTAATCTCACGCAGCAGAGTTGTTACATGATGGAAACCAAACACAAAAGTCACCTAGCAGGTGGTATGTATCACTTCCAAAGCTCTCACTGATCTCCAGGCTCATTATGTTCCCTTCTTTACCGATTTCTGGCCTTGCGCATGTCTATCATTGACTGGATATGTGCTTGGGCTGCGCGTCTCCCTGAGCGATTTGAAGCTTAGCAACAGCAGATGATTGGGAATTTGCGGTACACCTACTTCTTGTGGAATAGAAATTTAGTAATATCGTGCCCGATAGACTCGTATCCCTCTTCTTTGGCTGGAAGGGCTTCCACTGATAGCCTTTTGCATGCCTCAGCTCACTTTTGTGCACCTTCAGCGTGGGAGAATTTGTCTTATTGCGGAGGGAACTGTTGGCTGAATAGAGGGTTTAGTGTCTATTTCAATGGGATAGTTCCTAATGATACGTACTGCTTATCTTCAAGAGGTAGAGGCCGTATTCTGTGGAATCATGGCCTCGCTCAGTATTTGCTGGAAAGTAAATATGAAGGACGGGTGCGTTCTCAGATGACAAGAACCATTCAATTATGACATCTTGAATTGAATAGATCTGTTTGCCCTCTGTGGGCTTCAATTCGAGACTGTGTATTTGACTTTGAAAGCTTGTGAGCCATCATTGTTCCCTTTCGTCCCCTGAGCGGGATAGGGGTTTCCTACCATTGCTTTAGAGTGTTTGTCTCATACGCGAATGCTCTCAGGCTCTGGGAATTGGCTAGGGTGTTTTGTTTAGCCCTGTTTACAAGGTGGATTTCGGTCACCGATTTATCCTTGGTACTAACCTTTATCTCTTTCATCAAATTGTACCTCTAACCTTTCATCAAATGAAGAGTTGCTTTTTGATTTGTTCTTGCTTTTGGCGGATGCCTCTTGACCGCGAGGTAGAAATGTAACGTCAAAAGCTAAGCTAGAAAACTTCCGATTCCGCGGTAGAAACGGCATTTGCTTGTTATCTGAAATGAGTGAGAAGTGAGGAATATATGGACGTCTTCTCGGAGACTGACATTCAAAAGGCTCCGGGAATTCATACGTCAAACCCCAGAGGAATCCGCGCTTTTTCCTCGGGAAAACAAGAAGACTGAACGAGGTTTTGCTTTGGTCATCTCTGCTGGTCGTGATTTCCCTGTCTTTTATCAATCCTAGGTCTGCAAAATTTCCAAAGCGCATCCTCGGATGTCTTACCATTGCTTGGATTCAACGGTAGTATAATGTCTGGGAATTCGGGACATCATAGCGGCTTGGTGAAAGTGGATCAGGGCTATGTATATATCTTCGTATGTTAACATACCAGATGAGTAGATAAACAAGCGGAAAATACTTCACCATTTCTGTTTGGGAGGCGGACGTCCATCTGAATCTCTTCTTCAAACTTGCCGGTTTCATGTGCGATCAATGGTCTGAGAAGTATTTGAGTATCCAGATGACCTATAAATAGGATACGTAATGCTATTGAGACATTAGCTTCTGAAGCTTTTTCGGATACAGCCAGACTGGAACATACCATCGCTGAGGTTGATTTCAATTTCAAAGCTCAATGGCAAATTGACTAGTCGTGCCATTGTCCTAGAGTCGTTGATATATTCAACTACTTGTATCTGGAACTGCCCAATTGAGGGCTCTTTCCCACGATCTATATTTTTGGCCAATACTTCATCACTCGAGACACTTGTCACACTGTCGTTGTTCGAAAAAAAAGAGAGCCATGAGCTTTGAACGGCAGGTATCCTCTCCTTGGGCTTGATTAGGCGATTCTTCTTGTCTCTCAAGAGTAATGTGTTGGCAGGGCGCTGATCAAAGGGGGATCGAACAAGCCTATGTACAAATTAGCGGGTTGTTGAAGAGTAAAAGCCGTAGAATACTAACCCAAGCACCTTCTCAATCTCAGGGAGCGATATATTTACTGGGCTGGCATACTTCTTCTTCATACCCAGACGAATAGTAAAGGCTTCGATTTGCACGAGGGCATTTTCTTGCGCTTCCATAAAGTTAGAGATATTCTAGGCTCAACGTATAATTGGAGATTACTCACCAGCCGAACTCGAGAAGTGAGCCTGAAGGTAAATGACTTTTCTCTCTGGCCCTTCTGTGCGTATGTACAAAGAGGTCGGTTGGTCACCTTTTCTCGCCTCAAACTTTCTAGTAACTAAAACGCAATCGATCAGAAACTTGTAATATTGACTACAGGAAGGGATAGAGCCTGACCTTTGAAAGGCAAGCGGTGGCAGCTCACGCATGCGCAATGAAAGAGGTGCGGGGATCCCTGGGATGGCTCGTGTGGAAGTGGGACAGCAAGATAAGCATTGGGACACAAGGCGGTCCATTGCCCTTTAATTTCTGCTGGTATCGACAGCTCACAGGTGGAATTCTCACTGCTTGATCGCAGAATTCGACCAGCAAGGACTGCTATTTCTTCCCCTCTCATACAGGCAGGCGCATACTCGATGCCGTTCAGAGACCAGAAGCTCTCCATCTTGTTGTAAATATTGTTTGCAGCGAAGGTAAGGACGACCGGCTCAAGAATATTCTCTGCAGCCTCGCGGGTATCACAGAATGCCTGGAGAAGGAAAGTTGGGCTCATCAGCAATATCCATCGGGTTTTCCATCGTATGGTATTTACAGACCTGTTGAAGATTGATGACTTGCAAAGATATATTGTCTTCCGCATCCTCAACAGAAGGCCCCTCTTCCAACTCCCTAATAGACATAAAGGCCCAAACTGAATTGACCAAAAACTGGGTGATTAGAACGGTCTTCATTTCAAGCATATGACTCTCTCTATGAGCCAGGAGCGTTCGAGCCTGCAGTTTGATAGATTTAGTATAAGATACTCAGCAACATGAACGTGGTCACTCACAAGTGCAAGGTACCATCCGCCTGCCCTCACCCAGTGCTGAACGCTGAAATCAGACCACATCCAAGACCGGCCACCTTCGACATGAATAGATGAACTAGCCATCAGAGAGCTGACAATTTTATAAAGCGAATTGGAATTAGGGTCATTGTTGTATTTGTCTGAATCGAGTCGCGAATTATCCCAAGGATCCACCGCACATGCAACTGTGCAAAATTCTTCCAGGAACTCTTCAACAGAGACAAGTCTTTCAACATCTTCTGGGCATGAGTCGGGTTCATAATCCGAGTCGGTAGCGTAGGCCTCATTAGACTGGCTCGAAACATCGAGGTTGGACGTTTCTGAGGCGTTTGTTTTATCGAATTCCTCACTCAGTGGAACGTTGGTATCGCCAGCATCTTCCCCGTCAGGGAACTCTGAGGGCTCGGTATTACTCTCGCTAGAATGTTTGGCCTCGTACTCAGCATAGGAAGTCTTTTCATAAAAAGGAAATTCTTTTTGGAAGAAGTTATCTCCGTCTTCCACAATCTTCTTTAAGCCCTCGAGCCGTTCCTCAAAGCGAGCTTTGTTGGCAGCACACCATAATACCTTATTTATCCGTTGAGATTGAGTTTTCTCAACCCAATCTGTGAGCTCGGTTTTCATGCTCAGGACCTCTTCCTTAATCGTTTGGACCGCCTTGGTGATGGTTTCGATCTGCTCGTTGTTGAGGTGTGATATCTGTGTGAAATAGCGTGCCCATCCCTGGAGCCTTGCCTGCACGAATTGAAGCCTCACTTGCAAGAAGCGAACATCTAGGGGTGCATCGGTGGTAACATTATATTGTTGGTAAATGTTGAGACAGCAGGTGGTGGCATCGGTTATTGTTTTTAATGACCCTAAAGCGGCTACTGTGAAGCTTTAGTCAACAGGGCTACCTGGTGGATAAAGGGCTCACATACAGATGGCCGCCATCTTGGGAACCTGCCACAGCAGGATAGCGCTTTATGTGGCGAATGGGCCCGTCACGCTGCTGGTGATGGGAATGAAAGAACAGGCGGGGGAACTGTCCTTCATAAGCGCGCAGGTCGTCGGCGCTAGGTAAATCCCCGCCAGCCTATCCGCACCAGCCAACACTGCGGTGACGCCAAAATACTGATGTATCGGCGGTGGCTATCATCCATTGGTCGTGTTCAATCATCTGACTGGTGCTATGCAGCATGGCTAAACTAGTTGAGGGTTAGTTCTGATGAGCCTCGCTTGTGGGCATCGCGTTCAAGCTGGAAAGAGGGGTGGATATCTCTCCCCAGCCCACCGTTTGGTCCGAGGTCCAGTTTGAGCATGACCTTTCACGGTGTCTTATTATCAAGACCGCTTTCTCTTCATCCAAATCATTGACGGGGTCAAATTCGCACGGGTTCTACCACCGCTATCCCCGATATTGCTTGTAAGATGGGAGCCCATAGCAAAATAATCTTTACTGGAGAGGCACCAATCACAAAATCGGGAGCTAATTTATCTTTGTCTCACTAGAGACATGTCCAAGCCATCTAAGAAGAGTGACCGATCGTCCAAGGGATCCTGGTTCGATTTCCTTCCCTCCTTGCCATGGGGACAACCATCGCCAAAGACGGACAAGAGCGCGAGCGGACAAAACAGCAGCTCTAGTTTCAATATACTCGGAGAAACTACCCGGCATGACACAACAAATATAACGAACAACTATTACAACAAGACCCCAAATGATAACACCCCATTATACGTGCTTGGTGGTGTTGCCGTCGCGGCCGTCGCAGCCGCCGCAGCCGTCGGAGTAGTTGCTGTGCACGGGGGCAATGATACGCAGGGTGATGGGAGCCGCAGCCAGGAGAATCATACCAGCTCAGCCCAGGGACACAGAGATGGCACAGGCAATGTACAAGCCAATGTTGGGGCCACTGAAACGGTGTTCTTTGAAGCTCGCCACGTTAGAATGGCGACATCAACTACACAACAGGCCCCTCCAGAGCGCCGCCAAATGCCAAGGCAAAGCCGTAGGAGAGCCCATCAAGAGCTAGAGGGTATGCTGAGATCTATGTAAGTGCCAATGATACCCAATGGCTCTCCAGTGCAGAGCTGGATCTCGATTGTTTTGACTTATGGCTTTGCCTTTGGTTTTGTTCATTTTGATTGTTTGCGCATTTTCATTCCTTTGAATTCCATTAAAACGTCTGCACCACAACGTCATCAACGCCCCTTGTATGATGTACGGAGCTACTTCCCGATCTTTCATATTTACGGCAGCGGGACAAATAGAAGGGACTAATTTGATCCTAGTTACTGTTGATGAACCGAGCAATGTCGTTTCTTTAGGCCTCCCCAATGGCGCTTGTAGATAGACCGGGATATCTTGGCGTTGTTGTTTACAACAGCTAACCCGTTTTGGCAGGATCGTTAGTTAGAATGCAATTTATTAAGGTTACTTATTTAGGACACTAAGTCTTCTGCTCATCCCATGCTCAGTAATCGCCTCAGGCTGCTCGGGGCGTGCTCAGCTCTACTCAGTGAGCTAAAAGCGGCGACGGGTGAGCACTAAAACGGAAAGGGAAAGACTTCGAGCTGGCGAGAAAAACAGGCACGTATGTACGTAGTTGCGTAGGGTAGATAGATAGCATGTATGCACGTGCTCTCTCTTTTTCGCATCTACAATCTGTGAGGGGATGTGTATATTGTGACCCTTCGTGTGTTTATGATAGCTATTAGTGTATTGTACTGCATCCAATGCATTCTTGTCTATTTTTGGTACTTGCAGGTATTTATGTATGTATCTATGTACAAAGTCTGGTTGATCGACTGGTTGGTATTGGGCAGGGTAGAAAGGAGGTAGAGGGGTGAATAACTCATCCGTTAGTGAGTCTGCAATATCCTTTTGAGGAATTCAAGTTACTGCATGTTCTGGGAGATGAGTTCGACGATATATCCATCCTAATAAAGATAGATTCGGGTTTGTTAGCTAGCTAATTCTCACTTGTTTGTATGTTTCTTCTATCCATGTGTATGTAGGTAGGTAGGGAGTGCAGGAAGAGATGGAGATGACAACCCACCGGATCAAGCACGTAAGCGATCTGATCGAAAAACCGCTTATAGTTCGGATGAATCTCGCCGACGCCGATACCGCGGTCCGCTTCCCATTGGCTCAAGGGCACGCTCTCGCGAGAACTATCGCCGAGTTCCTTGAAGATGGAGACGCCCTCAGCGCGCAGGCGGGCGACAGCCGCGGGAACGTCTGGGACGGTGAATCCGAGGTGCGCGAACCCCAGGTGCGGGGGCTCGTTGCCGGTGGAGATCTGGCTGTCCGGAGTGGACTCGGAGCCGTGGACGTGGCACAGTTCCAGCAAGCCGAGGGTCTGGGCGAGATTGCGCGGGTTCGAGACCTTGGAGGCCCAGGCGGGGAGATCGGCGCGGTCGGTGGCAGTGGACGGGTAACCGAGATAGTAGAGGGTGAAAGGGCCGGTGTTCATGGTGAAGACGGTGCGCATGCCCATGAGGTCGACGTAAAAGTGGAGGGTGCGTTTGGGGTCGCGGATGCGGAGCATGAGGTGGTTGAGCATGTAGTTGGCCGTGGGGCTGTCTTCGGGGAGCGGGGGATCGGTGTTGCGTCCGCCTGGAAGAAAAGCCCCTTCTTCGAAGGGGGTCGACGATGGACCGCTAGAGTTGTCGCTGGTAGACATTTTTGATAAGCGTTATAGAATTGAGGTCGGTGGGAAAGGTGGAAAGAAGATAAAGATAAAGGGCGCAAGACCGGTCGGTGTTTTTCCTAGATAAACAAAACAATGGCGTTGCCGAGGATCTCCACCATCCTGCAGTCTCACGTCTCCAACGGCGTTCCGAGCCACCCAACAGCTCAAGCTATAGCCAATTGACAGGTAAACGTAACAGCGAGTCATGATTTATCTAAAAGTTCCGTCAATTCCCACATCCAAGAAGAATCAAAAGCTCCACTTCATGCTGTCGTTATAGGGACTGCAAGGGCGCCCAAGAATTGCGGTTTGTGTGCGGAACGAAGCCGTTGGTGTATAATGCAAACAATGTAACCAAGAAGTCATGGAGCAAGAAACGAGGATTACAAAGTTGTTCGGTAGGTCGATGACATAACCTCATAGCCAGCCAGATGGTTCACGACCCCCTAGGAGTATCCTGTTCGCTTGTGCTCTTTTTCTGATTCGAGTTTGTGCTCAGACTGTCGGACTGATGACGAGAGAGAGCCTTCTCATCCTCGCTGTCACTGTCCATTTGGTCTAGCATACGATCAATCTCATCACCTGCTTGGGACTCCAAGCCAGCGTTTGAACCGTGCCCATGGGAACCGGACCGGTCGCTTTCATCATTGTAGTGAGACTCCTGCCCGAATCTCGAACTGGACGTCGAATGTCTTGAGTTGCTAACGCTGTTCTGTATCAAGCTCGGTTGAGGCTGAGAATTCTGTGAATTGGAATAATAGCCCGAATGTCCCGGACTGGACATGAAAAGGAGGGTCTCGATGGCATCCTGTTCCATCGCTGTACCTTGTATATGTCTATTGGCTAAGGAGCCATACGGCGTGGAGATTACCCCAGGTAGCGGCTGAGGAGGAGTCCCAGGTACCAGAACTGTTTCCGAGCTGGGGACTGGCTTTGAAACACCGAACTCTTGCTGCGAGTGGTGCCGCCGATGAAGGGGAAAGGGAGAGTATCGGTGAGGGTTGTATGCTTCGTTGGGATTTGGCCTTCTTCGCCGGGAATTACTACTCTTGGGAATGATGTCTGCCGGCGGGGCAAGTCTTGGGATCGTTGGCGTTGAACCATGGGATCTTGACCGATCATGATGGGGCATGAACGGCGTGGATGAACCGGGGCGGACTACTGGCGACGCTCGCAAATGTTCTTGTTGGAAATGAGAATGAGATGGCGCTGACGGGTCCGGGGCGGATACAGTCGTGCCATCGGGAGAGTTCATGTCCATTATTTGATGCGATTCCGATGATTCGTCGGGAAATGGATAAAGCCCCATGCGTTTCAGCGTGTCTGGATCCGTCGGAGGTGCTCGAGAGTTATTTTCTAGTAGTCCCATGGGAAACCGAGCATTGTTTGCTTGGCGGCTTTTCTCGATCTTGGAGGCAGCATAAGACAGACGGGTACGGAGATGTACGGACAACTTCTTTGAGGTCAGTTTTCGAAGACTTCAGGAAAGTAGATATGCGCTGTCAACTTACAGCCGCGATCCTACTTCCATGCGAAAGCGAGCCAATACTTTCAGAACGCCGTCTTCCGGAGCTCGTCTGACCTGCACTATAAGGATCTTGCGGACTGCTTGGTTTGGCCACGCCCATCGCCGTTCGCTTCCGACCCACTAACGTTTTCGGTGGACTTTTGGGTGTTGTAAAAGATTGGGCGCCGTTATCTGTTGGATATTGGGTCGGTCTAGCCTCATGTGAAACTATCGTGGGGAGGTTCCTCGATTCTATGGGTTGGGATTGTGGTTGCGGTTGTGGCCGCTTGGACGAATGACCACTCTGCACGGTCGAATGATCCGACGACTCTGACGGCTTCTGTGTTTGCGACTGGGGAACGGGATCTTGGGAGGACACCGAGCTGCCTGGCTGAGCATTCGATTTATAAGGCAAATCTGAAGGGTCCGTGTCGGCGCGAGGATGTGACGCTGTGTTTTTAGCAGCCGGTACTGAACGACGGCTGACATTTCGATCGGCCTCTGGGACTTGATGCGAGTCCACGAGTCCATTCCCACGAGCCGCCGAGACAGGGTACTGCGAACTAAGATGCGGCGGAGGAAACGGCGCGTGTTCCACGTGTTGGCGCTCACTCAGCTGCGGCGATCCGCCCATGATGGTCGACTAGTCAAGGCGGCACTCCCGCCGGGCGCGGCTGTGTAATAAGAACTAGAGTCAGATTATGGGCGCTGACCCAACAGAAGAACTCTTTTCTATCTGCAACCCGGTCACAGACAGGGAAGATAGGTTAGGAAAGAGGGTCCTAAAACGAGGGAACCCACCACTGCCCCGAGAGCGGGCGCCTAGATGATTCCCCGGTCTAGAGAGGGGAGTTGGGTGCGGGACTGTCCGATGCGGATCTCTCAAGCGCTTCCAGCCTATTCAAGTCCACTGAACGATTGAAGCGAATCGGTCGACCGGGTCCCTCGATGTGAGGAAATCCCCGCGTTGCAGATTCCTGCAAGGAGCGCCTCGCCGGAATCTATACGCGAAATAGGTACGTGGTCGGCCGGTGGGCTGCGCGGCTCGAGCACCTTTCCCCTTGGACCAATGGATTTGGCTTGAAGAAACTGGCAGGATCAAAGGACAGGAATTGGCCCCAGGCTCAAAAAAATGGAAGAAAGCCTACATGAGGTGGGCAGGGAAGGTTGTGGGGATCGATGCGATAAGACAAGTCCGACTGTCATGTCAAGTCGATCGTCTGGAGGCGACGCGTGCGCGGCGCGGTCACGTGGTCGACGGGTGCAGAGTCTGGACTATAAGAGGCACTGTGCAGTGTGAAGTGTACCATGAACAGGCCTGTAGTACTTCAGCAGATGGAAATCCAGTGAATCCTACATGTACTCTAGATCAGTCATGTCCAGATATATCCATAAAACACCCTGTATATTTTTGTTTCAACGCCATCCACCATGCAACAGGTTGATAGATACATATGGACATTATTCACACAACTTTTGCCAGCTAATCGAAAACAAAAGAAATCGCCAGGTATATAGACAGGACAGATCCAGAAGGAAAATTAGACCGATTGTGGTTCTAACGACGCTTCTTGCCCCCGCCGCCTCCTTCGTCGCCGGTGTTCTTGCGCTTCTTACCCTCGCGTCGCCAGTAATCGTCGCGCTCTCTCCTCTCCCGCTCCTGTTTCTTCTCCAGGCTGTCAGCAACCTTAGCCCGGTAGACCTTGCGTCGCTCCTCCTGCTTATCGGCTCGTCGGCTTTGCTTGTCGTTGCGCATCGTGGTGAGCTTCTGCATGAGGTCGCGCGCCTTCTTCTCTTCGCCTCCCAGGACGACGGCACGCTTCTGCATGTACGTCTTGTCCTTGTGGGCCTTCATCTTGGTGATCTGCGACTTGAAGGGCAGTTCGGTGGCCAGCTGTCGGGGCACTCGGAGAGGGTTGAAGTTACGCGTAGGCCGCTCGATCTTATGGTAGGCGGAGTCCTTGTTCAAGGGGGTGGGGATGCCTTTCTCACGACGGACCTCGCCGGTGAGACGCATTCGCTGCCATCCGTTGTCGCCCGATACGTCCTGCTCATCCTGGTCGAGCAAGTTGGTCACCGGGTTGTAGAATCGGTGCGGCTTGATGGGGTACCAGGCACGCAAGAAGACAATGTCACTCATGAGAATCTTATCTTCAAACGTAGCACGGAAGTACCCTTCGGGCTTGCTGAGGGCCCGCTTGATCTGACCGCGGATGCCGGAGACGGTTCGAACGGACGCGCCCTCGAACTTGGCAATTTCAAGAGACGAGTTGAACATGTCTTTGATGAAAGCCGTGTTCTTGAAGATCTTGTAGGGTATACCGGTCAACTTCAGCTTCTTGACAATCTCCGTATGCTCGTCCACGTTCAGTACTGTTCCCGTGGCGGCGATTCGGAAGCCCGGCGCTTTGTTGGAGAAGGACTGTACGCAGCAGAAAGCAGTGTTCGGCGCAACGAGAGGTCCGTAGAACGTGGCGAAGCAGTGCATGTGCTCAGGGCTGTATTTGAGCATACGGTTTCGCGTCCGACTGTCGGACGTGCTGTAAATGGGCAACGTTTGGAACCGGCGCCAACCAAGCGAGAAGATCAGGGGGTCGTTGCTCTTGAGGATTTTCTTGTGCCAACGATGTCTCTTAATACGGATCTGCACGTATCCGAACCGGTCCTCGGTTGGTGCCAGTCCACCGACGATAACGGGGTAGCGAGGGTTGAATTTCGTCGCAAACTCGCAAGGCACATTTTCGAGAACGATACGTGCGTAAGTACCGGCCTTGAAGCCCTCTGCTCTAGCCCGAGAGGCCGGGTCCAAGGTGTCAAACTCCGCGCGGTTGATATCTTGCTGCTTTTGTAGCTTGGCCTTCTGAGCGTCGTACCATTCGTCCTCGCCGAATTCTTCTTCTCCGCCACCGTCCTGCCGTGAGTTGTCCTTTGAATTCGCAAAGCCTTCGCGATCTTCCTCCTCGAAGCGCAGTCTCAACTCCTCCTTCTTCTTTGCATTCCGCTCACGCTCGGCTTCCAGATCCACGGGGCCGTTGTTTTCCTCGGCCTCGTCATCATCGCCATCTTCACCCTCGTCGTCTTCAATTCCATTAAACGTCTCTCCCGTCTCAAGATCCTCGAACTCTCCGTCGCCTTCGTCATCCTCGTCATCATCGAAATTGTCATCTCCATCTCCGGAGTGATGGGAGGTGATGAATCGACTGCGTAACGACTCAAGCAGATCCTCCTCTTGCCACTTCTGCTCCAGAGCTTCATAATCGAATTCGGGGACAGAGCGGAACTCTGACTGCTCCTCCTTCTCGTTGTTGGTCTTCTTGAAGAAATCGTCTCCCTCGTCTTCGGGCTCTTCTTCCTCTTCCTCCTCACTGTCCTTGCCTGACCATTTCCGGATCACGTCAGCGGGATCGAGGGATTCGTCGTACATCATGCGCGAGAGGTCGGTAACACGGTATTTAGGCCTGCTGGCGTGAAGAGCTTTGATGTTCGCAGCCATGTTCTCTTTCCATCGGAATGCGCCATCGTCCTCGCCGTCCATATCGTCCTCGTCCTGATCGCTGTCAAGTTCTTGGTCCTCAACAGAGGAGATAGAGCCAAGGTCAGAGTCGCTATCGGCAAATGCGATGTCGTCTTTAGCTCCACGGTCTTTGCCGTCTTGCTTTTCCCGGAAACTGGTTTCAAAGTCTGCCGGGGCAGCGAGGTCCAGACCCTCCTCGTCGCTGGCCCCATCAACTTCGTCACCATCCATCTCCTCGTCATCCTCATCACCCTCTGCGCTTTCGAACCCCTCATCGTCATCATTCAGTGCATCCTGTTTGTCTTCATCGTCCATGAATCTGACGTTCCTTCTGCGCTTTCTACCCACGGCGTCGTCCTCGTCATCCGCCTTGGCAATAGCCTCGCCGCCACTGAACAGACGGACACCGCCATCGGCTTCACCGAGCAACTTGCGCTCACCCTGCAGGCCAACAACCAATTGCTCTCCAAGACCACGATCTTCGTCCTCGCTTTCCTCATCCTCCTCGCGCTCGAAGTTGTTTGTCTTCACATCGATGTAGACGGCGTCTTTGTCGACCAGCACACCACCAACGTCAGACATAGGCGCGAACAAGAGCTTTTGCTTATCACCAAGTCTGCGTTTGCTGCCCTTGCCGGTCTTGGCCAGCTGCTGGTCCATGAAAGGCGTGGGGCAAGGATCCGGGAGACTCTCGATGCCTGAGACGGTCAAGTCACCGACACCAGGAACGTGCACTCGGGCGCCTTGGGCGGGGAAATTAGTACCACGCAGGTACCCATAAAGCGCTATCGTCCGGTCGCATTTCGGGTTCTCTTCGATGTCGGTCGGAGGAGTGATGTCCAGGAAGCGGTCAGCCAGCGCATACGGGTGAGAGTTACGCCAGATCAACGGTCGAGGGTTTTTCATGACGGACAAGAAGCGAGAAAGGTTGTGTATCTCGCGGTCGGGGTACCGGCCGTTGACCACGCCGGAGAGGTAGAATAGCTTTGCGCCGTTGTAAAGCTCACTCCAGAAACGGTGCTTGAGGCGCTTTTTGGCAGCCCGCAGGGTGCTCTGCTTCTTGAAAAGGTCCAGATGGGTCAAGATTCCGAAGACGTTTCCCGGCATACCACTCGAAGCCAACACGTTCAGGAATTCCATGGTCTCCATCTCGAACCCATAATTGCCGTCAATCATCAGTAGCACAATATCCGCAATTTTCGCCACATCGATCATGCTAGCAAGAGAGTCGGAGGGACATTCGATGATTGTAAGCCGGCGTTTCTTCGACGTCACGATTGTCAACGGTCCGGTCGGCGTGCTAAGAGTCTGCTTGGTGTAGCGGCGAATCAAAGATTTGACAAGGGTGGTTTTTCCGACCTGGTCGTTGCAAGGTCGTCAGTTCCTTCCATTCGCATTTCGTATCGCATTAGCATCCTAAGGATAGTGACAACTTACACCTGGCGGTCCAACCACCGCAACGATCAGCGGAGGAGCCTCCTCAGGCAAGCGATCCACCAAAGGTACATGGAGTCTTTTCTCTTTGATCTATGACAACAGAATGGTATTAGCCTATGGATCATTTCGACCGGTGATTTGGGATCGGGGAGGGCGCATACATCATGCGATCGCGCGCCAGCCTTGTTGCCTTTTCCAGGATTCGAGTATGCGAAAGCCTTGGGGTTGGGGCCTAGAAAGAAAATCGACGCATGTTAGCATTGCCGACGACCATTTTTCCCAACGGGGCAGCGGACAAAAATGAGGCTTCAAACTGTATACATACCATCGAACTTCTTCTTCTCCTTGGTGGCCCGATGGGCCCTGTTTGGCTGTTGTTCCATGGTGGAAAAGAGGTCGAGGACCTCGTGTGAAATCCCTTCTTTCCGTCTAAAAGAAAGGATTCACGGCGCACTCAGATGGCGATCTGTGAGCTGCTTCTGGCTGGTAGCTTGCTCGGACCAAAATTATTATTTCCATTTTCTTCGTCGGGGCAGGACTTAATCCGCGCCGATCCGCAAAAAAGTTTCTGAACCTGAGTTTATTCCTCAGGCACCAATTTGGATTGCGTTCCTTACGTAAGGTCCTTATCGAGGACGGCTTATCCGGCCCGACGTTCTCCGATAAGGGCTCCACCCTAAGGCATCGGTCCGACAGACAACGGCAGCGGAGATGATGGCCTATCATCACTTGTTGGCTCCCTTTTATCGCCGGGACAGCCAGGACCCAGGAGGTCATTAGCCTCGATTAAAGCGGATCCAATGGTGTCAGATACGATATAGATGTTGCCATTATCAGTGGATGGATTCCGACAATGCCAATTATTAAAGGACCAAGCTCTCTCGACCCCCTGTAGCGCTTTGTAAATCCCCCGCTTGCTAACAGCTTCTTTCCCCTCACGGTTCCTCTGCTCCATATAACCACACATTATTCACAATGGCTCCTAATGGTCGACCACCGCCGGCATATACGGCTCCCAAAGACTCGACCGTCCATGGCACCACCCCTGTCTACAAGTCTATCTCAAAGACAGCCGCGGATGCCTCGCAGCGTGCTCTAGAGACATCGTTCACCATCCGCCCTTGTTCCGGACAGGCCTGGGTCATCCCAGCCGGACATATCTGCCGTCTCACTACCCCTAAAGGCCCGCAGGTCGGGGATCTGAACATCTGGAACGCGCAGAACCCTCGAGAGCGTCTCTGGGCTGCCCGCACGCGTCAAATCCATGCGTCTCACGTGTCCGTCGGTGATCGTCTCTGGTCTAACCTGCCATACCTGCGCCCCCTTGTCACGATCACGGGGGACTCGCTGGCTGGCGGTCAGCTGCATGAGCTGGTTGATGACAACGGCGTGAGGAAAGCAACCTTCGGAACCACCCAGTTTGGAGGCCGGTGTCATGACCTCCTGGGCACGCGGTGCGATCCCTACGTCAATCTGCTCATGGGCGGAGAATCGTTCGATTACCACTGTCATTCCAATCTGACTCGTGCGGTGGTGCCCCATGGACTTACCGAGCTGGATGTGCACGACGTTCTGAATGTCTTCCAGGTTACTGGGCTTGATGAGGAGGGAAAGTATTTCATGGAGACCTCTCCGGCTAGGTTGGGCGAGTATTTCGAATTCTTTGCCGAAGTTGACGTCCTTTGTGCACTTTCGGCCTGTCCCGGCGGTATGTATCTTGCCATTCTTACGATATTTGGCGAATGCTGACGGTCGTGTTTCAGGTGACCTTTCTAACTGGGGCTGGGAAGGAAAAGAGGATACTATGGGAGCTACCACCCGCCCTCTTGGTGTGGAGGTGTATAGGTTGACGGATGAAAAGGTCCTAGAGGGGTGGAAGCAACCAGAAAGCCCTAGATATACTGGTATGCATGGCTTGAGAATGCCAGAACGAGACAATGATGGGTCTGGCTATGTTGGATTATAGCAGCCATGCTGTGAATAAGACATTCTTCCTTGCAACCCTTTTTTTATAAGAACCTTTTTTCCACCACATCTTATGTGCTGGGTTTCAGACATTGGTCCTGTTGCCAGCGCTGTATTCCATTGTCGTTCATGTTGCTGGAGCACATGGATCGTAGCCGAGCGAAATGTATAGATCAAGGCCTTTTGGTATTTGGTGACAACCGCTCTTAATTAAATATTGGAGTACTGGCAAAAATGTGCTCAGAGTGAGACATGGCGAAGCCATCATAATATCAAAGTATCCGAGAGCCAGACCAGCGAAGACCATATACTAACTACTATATCATTACCTGATAGATGTATAGTCAAGCCACCGAAGGAAAGCGGGAAAGCGGCGAGCACAGCCCGCATCCACGTGACTGCCCCGCCTTCGTCATCGGCTTGGGCACCCCCACTTGCTGCATGGAGATGTCATATCACATCCGTCCCCGTAGGAACCGTCAGTAAACCTCCAGTAGGGGTTTCACCAGGAAGTTAAGCCAGCGCTGGGTTGCAGGGTGCATGTAACCCCCCCTGGATAAATAGGCACGGCCACGCAAAGCCACAGGGAAGAGGGGTGATAGCAGAGCAGACTCTCCAAGCCAGTCGTAACATGGTAGTAACATCCCGAGAGAATTAAGTCATCGAGTTGTATCCGTATTGTTGAAGCAAAGAGCCGCTCGAGAGAAATCAACTCGCAAGGAATCGTGGCCAACGAGATGGTCACCATTGGATGGCCTTGAATGGCGCGATTCCAAGGAAGCGAGTATCCAGGGATTCAGGCCAAAAAGTAGCCACTGGCCTTTCCCCCCTCCCACCTTATTCTATCGTTGGTGGTTACATTCCCTTATCAGCCGTGACATTCCATCACTCGCCCCGCGCCAACTGGTATAAAACCTCCCTGGTCCCACCCGCCTGCAAGTCTACGCTTCTTCCAGTTTCAACGTCCAACTGCCCTCCGATTTACCGTGTCCTTTCTACCATTACACACTACCCCCTAAAATCACCACCTACGCATCCATCTTTCCCGCTTCCAAATTCTACCGACTACCCCGACAACATGCCACTTTACAACGTTCGTGGTGCATTTTCTACCATGACTCCTAAGCCCCCGCTCTAACATCCACCTCCAGGTCACTCTGAAGAAAGACTCCCCCCCCGAGGAGCTGCAAAAGTAAGGCCTTCGTCATACCTCTCAAAACCTTCTTTCGTCCAAGTTGATCACTGACACTGTACTCTTCGTCCAGGGCCAAAGAGCAGGTGAAAAAGGAGGGCGGCACCATCAAACACGAATACACTCTCATCAAGGGCTTCACGTAAGGCAGCAATAATACCCTCCCCCCCCCCCAAATCCGCCAACAACCACCAAGGTATAGAGGATACCCGTCCAGCTGACCCCACTTAGTGTCGATTTCTCAGATGACCTGGTCCGAACTTTCGAATCATCCGAGCACATCCACGTCGAGCAAGATGGCGAAATGAGGACCCAGTAAGGGGTGATGTGCCATCTCATCCTCTTTCGGGGAAGGCCGAACAATACACTATGTCAACGATCGCCAAGCGCTGCCTTCTGTGAACTGCTTCATCCAATCTGGCATACTGCTGCCTATTCAAGCGTGTCTTAGCTGCATGGGCTACGGACTTTCTGTTACTGTACGAGGAGGGAATAAATACCATATGTGAACTCTAGGCCTGCTGCGCGGGGATTATGGATAAGCAGACAATCTCATGTCCTTTTATGATTCAGTATTACTATGCTCAATATCCACTGAAATCTGTAAATGTCTTCGCGTGTGCTTTGGTTTTGCTCTCTCACGTATGGAGGCGGCGACAAAAGGAATAGCGAAGAATGGCCTCATCAGCAGTGTGTAGTCTGGTGACCACAACCAACTTCCCACTGCTGTGATCGGAAAGAGATACGGCCCAATAGGGTGCGATAAGAATCTTGCAAGTTCATGCGTTTGCCTTAGCCGCAAGCATTGTACGGAGTAGGTAGGAAAGAAAAAGTGCGTCATCGCCGGCTTCGCTTCGAAATCCAGCCATGCACTGATAAGTGTTAGTCCCCATGTTAGGTAGTACTTGATAAGCGCCCTATTCCCAGCACATCATTTACCCTAGTAACTTGCAACTAGATGACCTCAGGCCCTGAGGTATGTTCTTCTATCCTTGAGATGAGAGTTGATTTAATAGCGTGTAGTAAGGCACGTGCCTTTTTATGAACAGGCAAGATGGCCGAGTGGTCTAAGGCACTCGACTTAAGAATTTTGGTATCCTTTCCTGAAAAAGGTGTTTACGAGTCCTGTAAGGGTGGCCCATCCCACTCTTGTCAAGTTTTTGCATAGTCAATCTTTCATTCAGCCGGAGAGAAGTGAAAGATGACGATAGAGGGAGACATACAGCCAGCCAACGCCAGCCGGGTTTCTCTTTCTTCTCTTTATCTTGATTCCTCAAAAGGAATAACGACATTTTCTTATTAAAGGCAAAATATGACTGAATGAAGATAAGCACCGACCAACTACTTGCATAAATATATACAGTACCTATTAAAAAGAAAGACAGTCCTAGCCGAAGATGTCCTTATCCTAAAGTAGCATGATCTAGATTACTAGTTCATTGATTTATGATAGGAGAAGCATGTAGATAGATAATATCTGGTCTTGCGATATAGTCAACAACAGAGCAAACAAGATGTGATTTATACATAGTCCTTCAAAAGGGGAGGGATGTGATGGGGGTATGTTCGAAAAAAAACAAAAAGAATGACCGCGACGGGACTCGAACCCGCAACCTTTGGTAAGCTTCCGAATTGCCAGGTGAACCTGACCACCGAAAACCAACGCGCTACCATTGCGCCACCCGGCCTTGATTAGTAAGAGCTGTCAGTTCAACATGCCCTATAACGGCTACACGAAGATGGTTTTTGAACAAGAACCCGAGGCTTCATCTACCTATCCGTACTAGCGTACACGTGAACATTCTGCATCCTGTTTCGGTAAGAAGCTCTTCGGCCCTTCGGAGCAGACCACCTTCCAGCAATTCCTACTCCAATGACTCTGCTGGCGGCGCAGAATGGCCAGTGTTAACTATGGCTATAAACAGGGCTCTCGCGCTGTCTGCGAGGCGCAGCCTCCGACATAAGGGCCCTTCTCTGTTGACATCACCCCATGCTCAAACCCGACTATTCTCCTCATCACCGCTCTCCGACATCGCACGGGTTGCCCACCAAGAGTCTTTTGCTTATGGTGCGAACGATGAAGTTGCACGTCTTGCAGCCAGTCGTCGCCGACCGCTGACTCTGGCAGACTTGCTGAAGTGAGTCTGCCATAGGCTAGTCTGTTCACCACAATTTTGCTAACACTGCATACCTAGACACGGTCGCCCGCCATTATCCAAGGAAGCGCTTCTCGCCTCCGCAAACTATACCCTTTCCCTCCTCCCCGCACGACTCGCCTCTCGAATTGAAGCCCTTCGGAACCTTTCCTTCATTGTCGTCTCGAATCCACACATCTCCAAAATCTACAACAATTATCTCCACTCGCTTTCCACTCTCCTGCCTTACCAGCAACGACAGGTCACGACCCTCGAAGAAGAAAACCAGTTCGCCGAGGTGTTGGCCGATCTGGTGCACACGCACACCAACACGATCCCCATCCTCGCGCGCGGCTTCCTTGAGTGTCGCCGATACATCGACCCCACGGAAGTGACTCGCTTCCTGGATACCCACCTACGAGCGAGAATTGGCACTCGGCTCATCGCAGAGCAGCATCTTGCCCTTCATTTTGCGTCTCAGCCAGTCAGCGACGTGGACACTGGCAACCAACCGGCGCCTCAAAGCACAACCCCCTCGAACTATATTGGCGTCATTGACACGGCGTTGCAGCCTGCCCGCATCGTCAGACTCTGCGAGGACTTTGTTGGGGAGATCTGCGAGTTGAAATACGGCGTCCGCCCCCGCCTCCAGATCGGCGGCCAGCCCGACGCCGCCTTCGCCCATGTCCCCGTCCACATAGAGTACATTATCACTGAGCTCCTCAAAAATGCCTTCCGCGCTGTCATCGAAGCCGGAAACGAGCGCGACCCTATAGAGGTCACGATCGTCGCGGCCCCCGACGTCCCTCGTACGCACGGGCACGGTGACTCCCCCTTCCCCGCCGCCGACGGCTCCTCCACGACCCAATCCGACTCCGACGTCGGCTTCCAGATGGACACGGTCGTCGGCACCGCCGACGCCAACGAATCGATCAAAGTGTCCGCGCCGTCGTCGCAGAGCATTACGATTCGAATCCGCGATCGTGGCCACGGCATCCCGCCCGAAGTCCTGCCGAACATCTGGTCGTACAGCTTCACCACCTTCTCGGACCTCGACCTGCAGGGCTCTGAAAACGGGAACATGGATGCTTTCAATGCCATCTCGAATAATAGCGGCCAGTTGAGCAGCATCGCCGGTCTAGGGTACGGGTTGCCGCTGAGCAGAGCATACGCGGAGTACTTTGGGGGTAGTATTGCGGTTCAGAGTCTCTGGGGTTGGGGCACCGATGTGTATCTGACTCTTCAGGGTGTTGGAAAGGTCTAATTGGTTGGTTTATATTGACTTTCAGGTAACATACCTTGAGATGATACACTTAGTATTTATACTCACCTAAGTAGCTGGCACCAGCTACTTCATGCCGAGAAATTTTAGAAAAAAGCAATCCACTGCAATGATTACATTAACGCTCACATATTAAATTTTATCTCATCCCAGTAACATGAACCAACGTTATACAAAAAGCAAACTAACGACCTAAAACCCCCCAGCCCCCCTAACCCTCTGCACAGCGCCCAGAATCCCCTTCGCCCAGCTAAAATGCCCCGGATTCACACCGATCGACCCCTCGGCCATGTCGCCAGTGACGGGATCATGCCAGCATCCGTCGTCCGGGCTGACGAGCCCGTATTTGGCTGTGTTCTGGTTCCGATCGATGGTTTCCAGCCACGTGCGACAGACTAGTGGTGAGTCGAGCAGGACGTTGACTTCTTGGCTGTGGTAGAAGGATTGGGTGTCGAGGTTTCCGTTTCCTGTAGGTAACGTTAGACATGGACTTAGTTCTTGGAAGGGAAAAGTTGAGGTAGAAGGGGGACAAACCTTGAATAGCAACTTTCTCATCAATAATCATAAGTTTAATATGACAGCTCCGCTTCTTGAACTTATTATGGATAGGCTTCGTCTGGTCTTTCCCGACGTAGTTATAGATACGGAGACGGGAACGTTCCTCCTCCGTCTCGAGAGCCGTGTATAACCGGTTCGAAATCATTTCGTTCGTGCCGTTCTGGAACGGCAGGAGTTGGCCGGCGTCGTTGTAGCCGAGACAGAGGTAGCAGGTGACGATGACGCCGCGTTTGACGGCGTCGAGGAGGGGTTGGAGGAGAGGCTCGGCGTTCATGTTGGGGGTTTGGATGAAGATGCTCTCTTGGGCGTTTTGAATGGCGGATAGGAAGGCGGAGTTTTGGGGGGTGTAGACGCTGGTGTGGCTGGGTCCTGGAGGGAAGTGGATTGGGTTAGATTGGGGTTTGTGTAGGAGGATGGAGTATGTTGCTTACCTCCGAAGGGTTCACGATTTACAAGGGCAATGGGGAAGGGTTTGTGAGGGGGGAGAGTGACGTATGGTCGCATTGGCGGTTCGTGGTCAGCGTCTGAGGCATCGCCTGTGGTGTTTGGTTGCGTTGTTGTGTCTGTCATGTTAGTGTGGATTCGGTGCTCGTGGATGACGTGAACATACTGAGATGGCGAGTTACAGCTTGCGTTCTTGAATCGCCTTCCCGGGGCTCAACCATGCCGTTGACTCTCTGTGCCTCCTGCCCGACATCCACATCGTAGTGCGGATCATCCTTCGTCAGTTCAGGGAATATCCCACCCTGTTCGTCCGGAAATTTCGCATCGAAGCTCGGCATGGGCGCATCTCCTGCAGGGGAAGACAGCATTGGCAGCGGCGGATCGAAAGACTTCCCCCACGAGACCAACGCCGTGTCATAAATGGCATCCACAATCGGGCCTTCCATCCGGATCATCATCTCCAGATTATCATTGTCCTGGACGTTACTGCTCTGCAGCAGCGCTACGCGACGGTCAATGACCATGAATTTTGCATGAAACGTGCCGAAGATCGGACGATGGTAATTGATAACCTGCAGGTCGATATTGGGGATCTCCTCCACCGGAGGGAACTTGACTTGCGAGCTGGTATACTTCTTCTCGGGCACGTCGAGCCGGTTCTCGCAGACCTGACGCGGATCGCCTCGGTCGTAGATCACCTTCACGATGACCTTGGTGCCTCGCTCGCCAGCTCGTTTGGAGAGTTCTCGGAGGGAGTTGGTTACTAGCGTTGAGGCATCGGAGTGGATCCAGAAGTTGGTTCCCAGGAAGACTTCCTTCTCGGCGCGCACAATGCAATTGGCCATGTGTCGACAGAGGTCGGGGAGAGGCGCCACAATGGTCAAAGGCACGATGCCGTGGCTGCCCATCAAGGGCGGAGAGACGACTCCGGAGTGTGGGTTCTTGTCTAGAGCACATACTGCGTCGTGGTAGATCTGGCCAAACACGGTGAGAAAATTGTATACCAATCAACACGGATCATGACCGCCAAGGAACGAACCTTAAGGAACAACTCGCTCGGTTGCGAGGCACCCCAATTCCCACACTCGGCTGCTCGCTGCAAGGCCTCTGCCTCGTCGGCGGCTTCCTTCACCTCCGAGCCTGGATTCTCGGAGTCGTGACTCTCGTACAAGTCGTGAAAAACCTTGGACGGGACCTGAGTCGGGTCGCGCGCAAGTTCGGAGCTAACAGTCATATCGGCGTGGCAGAGTCGATAGACGCGGGCAGTGATCATGTCAGGGCGGGAATTGTTCGGACTGGGAGGCTGGCGGTAGATCCACCAAATCAAGGAGCTCAAGGCGGCCGAAAAGAGAGCGCCAGAAAGGTGGAACAGAGAATCCAGGGGCAGCAGAGGGAGAGCCATGGCCGCATTGAAGAATGGAAGGACCTAATAAATGCGGCCGGAGATGACGTAGGGCTGGTAGGGCTGAGGATGCGTGGACAATTGGTCAACCCTGGGTGGATCAGGGAGAGAAAGAAGCTTCTCTGGGTGGACTGATAGCTCGGAGCCATGCGATCTGTCTCCAGGTTCTTAGGGATTGATGGATTCTAGCAGGAGATCCCAGGAAAAGCAACTTCATCAATGACGACAAACCGGTTGTTGATGACCCGTCGACGTCATCGTCCTCGCAGGCACCAGCATTCCTCAAGTCTCCAATCATCACCCTACTAGATCTTAGCTGATCCACAGGGGAGTTCGGCCGGCTCAACCGAGCGTCTAGATGACCTAGGCTGAACATCTGACGGTATGTGAACTATACAGAGTATGTACATCCAGAGTTCCAGACTGAATCTGCGATGGCGGAATTGCGCCGGAAATCAAATCGCGGGGAAGTGCAGGAGAAAAGTGGACCGGCGGGACTCACGACCAACAATCAACACACCCTGGCTTCAACTGACTTGCCGGGGTTTGCCATCGGTCTGTTCCCCGATCTGCTGTTATTAAGCACGCCTTGAGCTCGCCTTTATCTGCTCATTGTCTCTGCGCCCGTTCCTCATCCCCTCACATCCTTCCAGAGTCAGGGGTGAATTGCTATCATGTATGACCCTCTGTCCGATTGTCCTTCTTCGAATTCTATATGATATTCTGACTGAATCTGGACTGTAGGGTCTACACTGCATCCTTTGCCTTTTTTGAGGCCCTCTGGGAGGTATGTCGTGGTGGAAAAGTCATATACTTAGTACAGCAATAGACTAACTGAACAGGCCGGCGTCTCCCATGTCTTCGTCAACCTGGGCTCCGACCACCCTTCCATCCTGGAAGCCATGGTCAAGGGACAGAAGGAGAAACCCGATGAGTTCCCCAAGATCATCACCTGCCCCAACGAGGTAAGGAGCATTCCTGAAGTGAAGAAGAATGTCGGATATTGTCGGTCTCGCTAACCCCGCATTTGCCCCTCTCCAGATGGTGGCGCTGTCGATGGCCGATGGTTATGCCCGCTTAACCGGCAAACCGCAATGCGTCATCGTTCACGTCGATGTCGGCACGCAGGGGCTGGGAGCGGCCGTACACAATGCCTCCTGTGGTCGAGCCCCCGTCCTCATCTTCGCCGGTCTCTCCCCCTTCACCATCGACGGGGAGATGCGCGGGTCCCGCACCGAATACATCCACTGGATCCAAGATGTCCCCGACCAGAAACAGATCGTCTCCCAGTACTGCCGCTACTCGGCGGAAATCCGATCCGGCAAGAATGTCAAGCAGATGGTCAACCGCGCCTTGCAATTTGCGACCAGCGACCCCAAGGGCCCTGTCTATCTGGCCGGCGCTCGAGAGGTTATGGAAGAGGAGATCACGCCCTACCAGGTGAATCAGAATGTCTGGGGTGCCGTTGCGCCGTCTGCCCTGCCCGCCGCCGGGGTCGAGTTGATCGCGCGTGAGCTCGCCGCCGCCAAAGAGCCGTTGGTGATTGTGGGATACTCGGGTCGGGTCGCGCAGGGAGTCCAGGAGCTGGTCACCCTGGCTGACACGTTCAAGGGAATCCGCGTCCTGGACACCGGTGGCAGCGACATGTGTTTCCCTGGAGACCATCCGGCGTCGTTGGGTCTACGGTTTGGCGTGCATGACGCCGTTAAAACGGCCGACTTCATCTTGGTCGCCGACTGCGATGTCCCCTGGATCCCCACGCAGTGTAAGCCCTCTGACTCGGCCAAGGTAATTCACGTCGACGTGGATCCCCTAAAGCAACAAATCCCCGTTTTCTATCTCCCTTCCATGGCCACCTTCCGGGCCGAGTCTGCCACCGCGTTCAAGCAGATCAACGAATACGTTGCGTCCAACGCCTCGTTGCAGCAAACCATCAAGTCCGAGGCAAACACTACCCTCGGCAAGCGTCGCGACGAAGCATACAAGAAAGCCCGCCAGGCCGTGACCGACCTAGCCGCAGTACCCTCGGGCGGCGACGACGCTTCTCTGAACGCATCGTACTTCATGTCCGAGGTGCGCAAGGGCTGCCCCGCCGACACCATCTGGGCCATCGAATCCGTGACCCTCACCGGCATCGTCGCCGACCAGATCAACGCCACCCTGCCCAAGTCATGGATCAATTGCGGTGGCGGCGGTCTCGGCTGGTCCGGAGGAGGTGCCCTGGGCATCAAACTCGCCAGCGACGACCAACACGGCGGCAGAAACAAGGGCAAATTCGTCTGCCAGGTCGTCGGCGACGGCACTTACCTCTTCTCCGTCCCGGGCTCGGTATACTGGATCTCGCGCCGCTATAATATCCCCATACTCACCCTCGTGCTGAATAATAAGGGCTGGAACGCCCCGCGCCGGAGCATGCTCCTGGTGCATCCCGAGGGGGACGGCTCGCGCGCCACCAACGAGGAGTTGAATATCTCGTTTGCCCCGACTCCAGATTATCCGGGAATTGCAAAGGCCGCGTCCGGAGGCGAGATCTGGGCTGGTCGCGCAGGTACCGTGGCGCAGTTGGTGAAGCTGTTGCCGGAGGCTATTCGCACTGTGCAGAACGGAACCTCGGCGGTGTTGGAGGCCCAGTTAGATGGAACTGTGGGGAAGTATGTTGGGAAGAATTAGACTCGAGCTAAACTTGGTCGATAGATGATACATGACCCGAAGAAATGAATATTACGCTTAGTACAATGTGAAATGGTTTCCCTTCATGATGAACGCAATCACCCACGACAATATCGCTGGAAGACTAATGGTAAGGTGTCTATCTGGAGCCATAGAGATGGTGCTAGCCTAGACAAGCCTGACAAAATCACTCTTACGACGAGTTAGGAGATTTTCCAAGTAGAAATTGTATTGTCTTTAAGATCTAGATAAGCCAGCATCCGAAACCTGGTATATATGACATCATCGTTATCTGGATCCGAAATTTCGGTTACCTTCATACTATCTTGACGGTTGCTTCATTCTCTTGATCACCAAAATTGTCATTCCGACACCTGCTCACCTATATTTTAGAGATCGAAGTAACTAAAGAGACTTCTCCCTAATGATTTGTGATTGAGCGAATACTCTGACTAGGTATTGCTATTCTTTAGTGTATGTCGAAGATCGTGCGGCATTTCTTGAGTTAAAAATAGTCCTCTCGAAAAAACATACTTTAATAAGTGAAGAACACAGTATGACACTTTCATCGCGGTCCTGGTGATATGCATAGGCCATTTGAGATGACATGTACTTGAAGGCGCAATAGGCTGATCACACACAACTCATACTAAAACCATTGACCACGGCCAAAGATTCAGTCCAGAAATCCGGTACTCGGCATCATTGATGGGTCTTTTTTATTTGGAAATTTATCATACAAGATACCCAGTTACAACGCATGTAATCGGAAAGAAGAGCAACATGATACCATTATCGGATATCCCCAACCCTACTATCCTAGTGTCAACTCCGAAATCATCCACCATATATCCCAGATCAAGTCATTTGTACAACCAAATGTGATCCACTATCCGAATGAACATCTGATTTAACTTCATCCCTTGTGCTACATTCTAGGTTTCATTCCCTCACGTCTACTTGACATCATCACAGTGGAGCGTGGATCCACCGGTAGCACAACGGCAGCACATGTCCCGGGTAGGTAATTCTGGCAGACATCCGATCCCTCGATTCGGTTCCGATTGCATTGACTGCTCGCTGAAATAGCGACAGACAGAAATAACCTCCAGGGAGTCCATCGGAAATTGAACTCAAATCTCTAGATATCGATACCCAGTATGTTATCCGTACCCCATATATACGTCATGGTCTCCGAACAACTACTTATAAGAATAAGCTGTCTTTCATCTAGCATACAACATCATTCACTCAATTAAACATATCTGAAATTCTCAAAGATAAGAAAAACATTAGATCACCATGCTCGGCAAAATCTCCCTGGAAGAAGCCTACGAAATCCCCTCCAAGGCCGACCAAAGCCGCGACCAAGCAGCCCTCTACATCGCACCCCCGGACCTCGACCGCTACCTCCGCCAAATCAAGTCCCTGACCGACGAGCGTCTCCAGGTCTCCGACGCCCACGGCATCGGGTACACCATCGTGTCCCTCACGGTCCCGGGAATTCAAGGCATCACAGACCCCCAGACAGCCGAACACCACGCCACCGAAGTCAACAACTACGTCGCCCACGAGATCAAGGATCACCGTCATAAGCTCGGCGCCTTCGCCGCGCTCTCCATGCACGACCCAGAGCAAGCCGGTCGTGAACTCCGTCGCTGCGTTCAGGATCTTGGATTCCACGGCGCCTTGCTAAACGACGTACAACATGCGGGCCCGGACGGCGAGACTTACCTCTTCTACGACCAGCCCGCCTACGACGCCTTCTGGGCCGTTGCTGTTGAGCTCGACGTGCCTGTCTACATTCACCCCGCGGCGCCGCAAGGCGAGTACTACCGGCAGCAGTACGCGGGACGGAAATACCTCATCGGACCGCCGTTGAGTTTCGCCAACGGCGTCTCGCTGCACCTTTTGGGTCTCATCACGAACGGGGTCTTTGACCGGTTCCCGACCCTCCAGGTCATTGTGGGCCATCTGGGCGAACACATCCCGTTCGACTTCTGGCGGATCAACCACTGGCTGGAGGACGTGGAACGGCCGCTCGCGACCAAGGCCGGGGACGCGATGAGCAAGCGCGACATCTACTATTACTTCAAGAACAATATCTGGGTGACGACGAGCGGGCACTTCTCGACGCCGACGCTGAAGTACGTGTGTGATTATCTGGGACCCGAGCGCATCCTGTTCAGTGTGGACTATCCGTACGAGACGATTGAGAATGGATGTGGCTGGTGGGATGGCGAGAAGGATGAGATTCAGAAGGCACTGGGTGGGAAGGACGCGTATCGGTTGGTCGGGAGGGATAATTCGAAGAAGTTGTTTCGATTGAGCGGGTTTCAGGATGAGGATGCCCCGGTGGAGTGATCAGTAGAATGTTAATGGAACCGTTCTGTAGTCTTCATCGCAGGCAGGATATTGCCCTCAGTAGAGTCTTATCGATAAGGAGATAAGTCCTGGCCGATGCCGGCGATAGCCTTATCTATGCGCGGGGTGCGCGGGCAGCACCAGGCAGTACTCGGTCGGGGAAGTAAGAACTACACCGTAGGAGGGGAATCCTTGCAGAGACCTGAACCAGTGGAAGCCATCGCTGCTTGTTCCTTAGAACCATGTCTAGAGCATCGGCCACCCTGCATCAACGGATCTCGGATAGAACGGGAGCTGCCAGCTGGATTTGTCACCCCGCGCGCCCTGTGAATGACCAAAGCCGCGTCTAGCAGTCCGTACCGCGATTTCCATGCTGCAATTAGATAACGAAAACTCGGTGAGATGCTGTGCTGCCAATTGGCAAGTCTGTCTGCACGAGTCGTGGCTGGATACATCCACACGGCGCATGGCGTTACTGATCTCCGATTCAACGTGACGTGGTGGCCACTCGGCGGAACCGATCCGCGGAGCGAGACTAAGGGAGTCTTTAGCGGAGAAAAAAGGTTGGCTGTCTGACTCGTTCGTCCTTGGGTTTTTCTCCTTCTTTAACCACCTTTGCAACCACTTCTTGCCATTCTTACTAGATCTTGATCTTTGATTACTTTTCCCTCGTGGCTCTGGTCTGCACGTTAAATCTTTCACCCCTCACTCCTCAATTCCAACACTCCAGCTCCAATCTCCGAAAATGCCCCCCGCTGCCGTGGACGGTACGAACGGTTCGGCTCCCACTTCGGGGCCGTTGACGGTCGAAGCTATCCCTGCTTTGAGGGCCAACAGCGCGCCGATTCCGAAAGGTGTTGCGCCTGCCACCAACAGTGATTTCTTCAAGAGCCCGGTAAGTTGGAAACTGCCCCTCCCGATGATCGCAAACCGCCCAGGTGCTAATATTTGTTTGTTTGTTTCCTAGGCTTGCTATACCAAACCGAAAGCGAAGCGATTCGATCGTATGTCAATTCACGATACTGTCTGGACAATGTGTTAATTGGTGCATTAGATGTGTTTTCTCTCGAGTCGAGGTCGCGCAAGGTTGGTGTTTGGTGTACCCGGGGTTCGAGATAATTATAGGCTAATATGGGTTGATGCGGTTAGGAGTCCACCTTGAAGGGTGCTGCAAAGTATCTCAAGAACCCAGGTCTCATCTCTCTGGGTGGCGGTTTGCCGTCCCCGGAATACTTCCCCTTCGAGGAACTCAGCGTCAAGGTCCCCACGCCGCCGGGATTCTCGCCGGAAGAGACTCGCGAAACGGGTGTCGTGCTGCGTGCCGGAAAGAGCGACATTCGCGATGGAAAGAGCTTGTATGGTAAGGGTTGAGTGGATTTTCTGTCTCTGTTGAAAGCATGTTAATGCCCGTCAGATCTGGAGATTGCTCTAAACTACGGTCAGGCTACTGGGTCGCCCCAGCTGCTAAGATTCGTCACAGAACACACCGAGGTATGATACATAACTCGCCTGCGTTGACCGAACTAATAAAACCCAGCTTATTCATAACCCCCCATATGCCGATTGGCAATGCTGCTTGACTGCAGGCAGCACATACGCGTGGGACACCACGCTTCGAATGCTCTGTGAAAGAGGCGACTATATCATGATGGAAGAATATACTTTCTCTAGCGCCCAAGAAACTGCCACTCCCCAGGGTATCAAGGTGCAGCCAATCAAGATGGACGAGCAAGGCCTTCTCCCGGAGTCCATGGATGAAGTCTTGAGCAACTGGGATGAGGCCGCTCGGGGCGCCCGCAAGCCCTTTGTCCTCTATACCATCCCGACTGGGCAAAACCCTACTGGTGCTACCCAGCAGGTGGAGAGGCGTAAGGCAGTCTACGAGGTCGCCCAGAAGCACGATGTCATTATTGTAGAAGACGAGCCCTACTATTTCTTGCAGATGCAGCCGTACGCTGGCGCCGACGCCGAGCCCGTTCCTCCGCCCGCCAACCACGACGAGTTCATCAAGTCACTTATTCCTTCGTACTTGAGTCTAGATGTTGACGGTCGTGTGATTCGTCTCGAGTCCTTCTCGAAGGTTCTTTCACCCGGTTCTCGTGTTGGTTGGATTGTCGGATCTCAGCAAGTCGTTGAGCGATTCATCCGCAACTGCGAGACCTCTTCTCAGAACCCGAGTGGGATTTCCCAACTCGTGTTCTTCAAGCTTCTTGAGGAGCAATGGGGCCACGCGGGTTACCTCGACTGGTTGATCAATCTGCGCATGCAGTACACCGGCCGCCGAGACACCCTTGTCCACGCTTGCGAGAAGTACCTGCCGCGGGAGATCGCCAGCTGGAACGCCCCAGCAGCCGGCATGTTTGTAAGTTGAATATCTCACACCAGCGGAAAAACATGTTCTAACAAAAGCAGCATTGGATGAAAATCGACTGGCAGAAGCACCCCGGTCTGTCTTCCGGAAAGACCCGCCAGGCTATCGAAGAAGACATTTTCCACGCAGCCATCGACAACGGGGTTCTCGTGTCGCGCGGTAGCTGGTTCAAGGCCGACGGCAAAAGCGAGGGCGACATGTTCTTCCGTGCTACCTTTGCGGCCGCCAGCGCGGATAACGTCGGTGAGGCGATTGCACGGTTCGGAAAGACCTTGCGCGCGCAGTTTGGTATTTGATTGTCGCGGGTTATATAGATCTATAATATTGCATTTATGGCATAGACTTACTTTTACTGTTTTATTGGTACACGAGCGTTATGAATTATATTTTGGGGAGAGCTTTCGGGGGTTTGCTCGGCATTATCTATGACTAGCATATTGACCATTGTCAATAGATCTAGGAAAGAGCTAGGTAAACATGAGGGACGTACTAGTGAATTCATGAAAATGATACATTAAATACAATCGAACCAGATCACTAAATAACGTAGCTTACAGATTAACATGCATTAGTACTATCTTATTTGGACCCTGATGACTGTGACTCGGCCCAGATGAATGTCAACATGACGCCAAGAGCGACCGGAATTGTTGGGCCGAGTTTAGGCCCTCTCATGAATTGAATTATTAAAGCACGCATCCCCAGAGACCCTGTCGTTCGATCATTCGTTTTCAACTTTCTATGTGAAATCAGTAAATCCATCCCAACATGACCACACAAGACATCCTTCTCATCCTAATGCCCTGGACACCCAACCCCTCCTGGGTATCCAGTCTAGAGCACATCAGCCCAGGGATCCAAGTACACAGCTACAAGACCGACCCCGGGGCAACTGAGGTCCCGAGCGAGATACCATATGAGATCTGGAGCGAAGTAACGGTCCTTCTCACATGGAAGGCGTTTCCAACGAAAGAACTCGCCCCCAAACTGCAGTACGTCCAGCTGCTGAGTGCGGGATGTAATCATCTCTTTGGAGTTCCATTGTTCGAGGAAACGGATGTTGCGTTTTGTACTTCGAATGGGGTGCATCCGTGAGTCAATCATCTGTTGTTATTGATTCATGGTGTTTTCTTGTCGAATATTGATGGGTAATGAATGAACGAACGCAGGCCGCAGATTGCTGAGTGGGTGTTTTCGACGTTTTTAGCCTTTCAACATTATCGTAAGAAACGCTGAGTCTACTTAATTGAATCCATCGGGGGCATGCAATGCTGATCTTGCTCGAAGTTCCGGAGCACTTGGAGAATCAGAAACTCGGTAAATGGGTCGATCCTCTATCGGATGAGGACACTGAAGATGCGGTCGGATTGAGAGTGTGAGTATTTATGTCTTTGTTCTATGGCCCTTCCCCTCTTTTGTGTTCCTCCTAGACCCATATACCTTGACCTGACCGTCTGAAGTGGAATCCTCGGCTACGGCTGCATTGGCCGACAATGCGCCCGAGTCGCAAAAGCATTCGGCATGGACGTACACGCATACACTCTGCACGAGCGAGCAACGCCCGAATCTCGAAAAGACAATTCCTTCTCCGAGCCTGGCCTTGGAGATCCCGAGGGAGAGTTTCCCTCAAAGTGGTTCCACGGCGCGGAACAGCTGAACAGTTTCCTCTCTTCCGACCTCGACTTGCTGATCATTCTATTGCCGTTGACGACGAAGACCTGGGGGATGATTTCGAAAGAGCAGTTCGCTCTGCTGAGCAGGAAGAAAGCGTTTGTTAGTAATGCGGGCAGAGGCGCGATTGTTAATACTGATGATCTTGTCGCCGCTCTTGATGAGGGTCATATTAGAGGAGCTGCGCTTGATGTGACGGATCCTGAGCCATTACCGGCTGGCCATAAGCTCTGGGGATACAGGAATGTTATCATTACTCCTCATTGTAGTGGCAATTCGAACCACTATAATGAGCGGGCCTGCAGGATCTTACGAGACAACCTTGAGAGGCGGTTCAAGGGAGAGGAGGTTGTCAATCGGGTTAGAAAGGAGCTGGGGTATTAGATAAGGGAGTCTGAAGCACGAAAGGACAACTCAGAGGCTTTTTGCGCGGAGCAGCCTTTCAACCCAAATGTGACCATAGATAGTATGCTGGTGGCTTCAGGATGGAAAATAAGGAGCAGAACACAGGGGCATAACCCCCCTCCCGAATGTAGTTTAGCGGCTATGGATGCGGAATACGTGAAAACAATAATCCGCCCGCGATCGGCAGTAACGTGATTAGCGATCTGGAACTTTAATGGGACGTTAATTTGACCCGTTGTGCTTGTTGTGGTCTGCAGGTGAAGTATCGTGAAGCTATCTGTCCGGTAGAGTCTCTAGGCCGACGAATTCATCATGTCATTCTGTATTAACTGAGCCTCTCTTGTTCTTAATTCACTTATTGTCTTTACATTTCCCCCTCGCCCTATCTTCGCATTGGTCGGCTCAACGCCGCAGGATTAGTACTTGCTAGGGCCCACTGAATACTTGATTTACTGGGATCAGCAAGAGCTTCTCTGGTAAGTCGAGGTTTCAACTATTTATGTTATACATGGTCATTTATTCTTGTTTTTTTGTCTCATATGAACAGCCGTAAAGTCTACGGAATTGCTTGGTCCGTGTGTGCACATGCTATTGAATTTACATCCCACGTGACTTGAACCGATGCTGTAGACATTGATCATCTACACCTTGTTCCAGGCCAAATGTTTTTCCTTTTACTGTGATGGTACTTGACCGAATGCAGAACCAAAGGCTAACAAACTCTCAGTGTTTTTTCTGACATCTGTTGTCTGGTTTGCCGCCTAAAAGGCGCTTATATCGACTACCTACCGTCACTACACCGAGCCCCTACATCCCAACGTGAATTTCATCACTAGCCTAGTGCTGACAATAACATCACTGTGTTTTGTCTCTGTTTACTGTTACTCAATTCACGGCTCACTCTGTGATCGCCGAACCTTGGCTGTCTGAACACCCCGTATAGACTGCGTGTTTTTAAGGGTAAGTTGAGAAGGACCCCCTGCCCTACCTCCTCTTTCCACTTAGCATGCCGTCACTCCTCACTTTATCGGTTCTCCATCCTCTTTTCATATTTATTCTTTTCCCCGTATCTATCATTATGCCTTCTCCAATTGTCCCGTCGATAGACAAGCTCACTTCTCCCGGGCATCGTGGATCCGTCTACGGGTTGGGCTTTTAACTTGAGCAATTCTATCGAGACAGTGCTAATAGTATCGAATAGGTCCCAAACCAATCACACTGGTCAACAAAGCACCTGCTCACAGAGCTCTGAAGACGGCTATCAACACAGAAAGACTCACGGCACATCCAAACCTTTCCGGTTTCGGTCCGAGTCAGCAGAAAGTAGGCCCAAGCCAAACATCAGCTGGCCATTTGCGCTCACAGCAACCTCTTCCATTTCCGGAGTACCTGATTGTAGATCTGATAATTCTGCCACTTGGTCTACACCAAGTCTGCGGGACATCGTACACTCACGTGCCTGCTCTTATCCACCCGGTGCTGGTTCACATAAGAAACCTACGAAACGCTCAAGGGATTCGACCAGTTCCATATCTAGTTTCACTTCTACGATCAGAAACTTCTTGCACGGACAGAGGAAATCCGAAGAAAAGGCACCGGGGAACACTGACCAACTATTAATTCCACCGCATAGTGAAAGCTTTCTGTCTCGTTTTTCACCATTTTCCATCATCTTCCCAGACACGCCTGAGGAAACAGAAGCTACGCTCAGCGAGCGATCCTCTTGCCGCTATCAGAACTGTTGGTTTTGAGCGACGGTTGTTCCGCCGACGTGGAGCAAGTGAATGTCCCCTTCGGATTCGGGCATTCTCCTCCATTCCCAAGGCTCCCACCCCGGCCAATTCCACCATCGCCAAACCTTCCCCCAACTACCAAGCATTTCGCTACCAGCTGTTCTCTCACGATTCATCCGACGACTCTACTGAGGAAACATTACTACCTCCGCTCAAGCTAACCAGACCTTTTCGCGCCCGCCGAATCCCAGCGGCTCGTTACCGCAACCCAAACTTCACCATGGAACCTCCACGCACCTCCCGGCTCCTGGACCCCACGTCCGCTATCAGCGCCATCACGAAACATAAAGCAGAGGCCATCAAGCTCGCGAGAGAGCAGGCTACTGCGGTCCAGGAAATGTGCCGGCGAGCCAAAACCGAAGCTCCGCCTTACGAATTCGAAGAACTAATTGGCAAAGGCACTTACGGTCGCGTATACAAGGGCCACTCGCTTCCATCAGAAACGGTTGTTGCCATCAAAGTCATGGACATTGATTCTCTAGACTATAAGTCTGTTCGCGATATGAAGGATGAATCAATCAAGGATTTCATTCATGAGACCAAAGTCATGAAACAGGTCAAGGATGCGGGCGCAAAGAACATCAACGAACTGATCGAAGCGATTTCAATTCACTCGCAACTGTGGTTGGTCTGTGAGTACTGTCCTGGTGGCAGTGTTCGAACTTTGGTAGGTCCCCCTTGGTTTCTCTATCATTTTATTTCGTCTTTTCTTCTCCCACCCATACTTTCTTCTGTGTTTCTTGCTAACCTGCCGCTAGATGCGAGCGACCAATGATCGACTTGACGAAAAATTCGCAATTCCAGTGGCACGCGAGCTTGCTGCTGGCTTACGTGCAATCCACGATGCGGGTATTATTCATCGAGATATTAAAGGCAAGTCTACGAGTTTTCGATATCAATTAAAGAAACTAACCATCGGCTCTAGCTGCCAACGTCCTAATCCATGAAGAAGGTCGTCTACAAATCTGCGATTTCGGTGTTGCTGGTGTTCTACAGTCCCAGTTGGATAAGCGATCAACCTGGATAGGAACGCCCCACTGGATGCCACCAGAGATGTTCTCTACTCGCGGTCAGGCTCATCAATATGGTAGCGAGGTGAGTCCTTGCATTCAACTCATACAACCCGTCCATTGCTAATCTGTCTAGATCGATGTTTGGGCTTACGGATGTACCTTGTTTGAACTGGCGACTGGAAACCCACCAAATGCCAACCTGCGCGAAAGAATGCAGATCGGCAGACAGTTGAACCGAAAAACACCAAAGCTTGATAATGAGAAATACAGCGAAGGTCTCAAAAGCCTCGTTGCATTCTCCCTCGAATCCGATCCTTTCCGTCGACCTACAATGGCAGATGTGCAGCAGCATCCCTACATTGCCAACTCAGAAGACGAATATCCTACGTCCTCTCTTAGTGAACTGGTTCGAATCTATTATCAGTGGTCGCAGCGAGGCGGACAGAGAATCTCTCTGTTCCATCCAGGGGGTGCCGCAGCTGCAGAGATGCCCGGTGCACCTTCTGACGCCGAAGAAGACTGGAATTTCAGCACCACGGATGGTTTCGAAAAAAGGTTCTCTATCATCGATCTGGACCAGATCGCTGCTTCTCTGGCTGAAATGGAAGAAGAGATCAGTCCTACCAAGACCCAGCCCAACCAGGACGCCTTTGATGAGCTCACCGCCACCGCAATGACTAAAGAAGATCAAGTCAACTTTGATGAACGCGTCCGTCGAGGTGCAGAGGCTATGGAAGGACTTTTCAACGAAGAAATGCCCAGCTACACGTACGAAACTAAAAATGACTTTGTGCCCTTTGAGGACAAGCCGGTGTCTGATTTGCCGCTTCGCACCGAAACCGATCGGTCTTCTGTTACTTCTACATTTATCGATATCGATATTGGCTCATTCGACTCATCGCATTACGCTGCCGGGGCCTCTTCTGCCCAGCCATTTCAGCTTGCTGATGCCGATACCATCCGAGCCAACAGGTCCAGTGGTCGCGCGCACCGCAACTCTAACGAAAGTCGCTCCCGCTCTTCAAGCAGTGGGTTCAGCAGCAACCGTGACCCCGAAGATGTCCCCTTTCAGCCCCAGACTGGACCGCGTCCCCCTACGATGGACTGGAAGTTCCCTGTCTTCATGCAACCACCCCAGGAAGAAGAGACCGAAGCCGAGGCAGAGAAAGAGGCGCCTTCTCCCCCTGAGCCGGCTCCCACCGAGCCCGACCTAGCGGCAAGGCGGGCAACTATGGAATGGACATTCCCCGTCATGACGGCGGCCGCGGATGGCCAGGAGAACAGCGACAGCGCGGTGGATCCGGCTCGCTACGATACTCTCCGAGCTCCTGTGCTCGAACTTGAGCCGTCGGCCACCATTCGTCCTTCTAGTATCGGTGAGCCAGGCGACTCTCGGCCCTCCACATCGGCGTCTGCCAAGTCGAGCATCTCCATAAGCTCGGACACGGATTACGATCCCTTCCGCTTCGATCGTCCCGCGGGATCTCCAGAGGCCAGCTTCGACAACAACGAGTTCCCAGAGATAATCGAGTCAAGCGATTATGCGGAAGACGACCGTTCGTCGGTCCTAGATGGACCTGGGCCAGACGAAGAAGAGAGTCCCCAGGAGCCGTTCCCAGCGGCTCATCCCGAGCCTTTGCCCACGGCTCGGCGTGAGCCACCGTTGACAGCAAGGCCGGGAATTGAATCGATTCAGTTCCCGACCTTGCTGCCCCCTCGCTCCGAGGTCCTCATTGAGGGGGCCGGCGAGAGGGAGGTAACAGCGGAGCTGGACCGGCTCCTGGGGGACTTTTTACAGGCCCTCTCCGCGACTGGAAAGGCGCTTGCGAAGACAACCATCGAGGCTGAGTCCACTCATGATAGGGATTCAGCCTCGATGGGACAAGAGTGATGCTTCTGTTTTCGTTTCTATTTTTCTGAATTTTATCAATTCCCTTATCTGCTTCCTCCTTCTTATTCAGCGATTTTTTCTTACGTTTCCTATTCCATGACGACTCACGATTCAAAGGCCTGCGTCTGTGCTCTTTTCTTCAATATAATATATCATTACCATAGCATTCCTACCTAAAAGCAACTTAGAAGAACCAAGGAAATAAAGAAAACTTCACGAAACCCCCATGCCTTATCTCACAATCTATCTCACAATCTGAAAAACAGCCTGCAAACCAATATGATCCGTCACCCACAAATCCTCCCCCGTCTCACTAGACTCCTCAGAATCCGACTCCTGAGGATACTCGATCCAAACCGTTTCCCCAGCCCCGATTTTCTCCAAACTCTGCATTTCCATGCCTCCGCAGAACAGCACTTTATCCATGCGACTGCACCCAAATTTACCCCTCTCATAGTCCGCCATCTGCTGTCCCCAAGTAAACCCCTCCTCGGACCCCTCCTGTCCTCCGAGCTCGAGAAACGCATCCCGTAGTCCGCACTCCATAGGCGCTGTGTCATCCTCTGGTGCAAATGCATTCAAATCACCCGCTAGGATCGCTGCATGGGGAACGGGTAGCGTTACATCATTCCTCGCGTCCACAGGGTCCGTACGCGCAGGTCCACTTCCACGCATGAACTGAGACGCTAGACGTAGTTGGACCGGCCGAATCGGTGGATTAGATGTGAGACTTTCTAGGTGGGTGTTGCAGAGCCGAAGGATGGAGGGTTCGGTCTTCCCTGTTCCATCCTCTCCCATCTTGTCTTGACTCTTGATATTGTCATCAATCCGAACATCAATAAACAATGCATCCCTTCCCATCCTCGACGTCGAGTATAGTACCCGAAATACACTTCTCACGTCCAGTCGCTTTTCGATCAGCGCGGTGGTTCCGTACCGAGAACGCCAGTTCTCGCGTGAGATGTCGGTGATGTAGAAGTCGTTGCGGATCCAGGGCGTTCGCTGGATGATATGCAGGTCGGAGGGGGTGATTTCTTGGAGGACGATTATGGATGCGGTTTTCCTGGTGGGGACGTGCAGGGTGGAAAGGTATTGGAGGGCTTTGGTCATGCGTTTATCGGGGCAGGGCGCGCGGAAGTCGATGTTCCATGTTGTTAGACGGAGGGTTCCCAGGGGGAAGGGTTGATTTGTAGCGTTGATGGTGGTGGTTGCATCGCGAATGACGGGTTTCCAGGTTTCGTTGGTGAATTGGTAGAAAGGCTGGTATATGGGGGTGTCGAGAGTTCTGGACATAGTTGGTTGGTTGTAGGAAGGGAGTTGAGGATGATGAAGAGGGGTAGACGTAAAGAAAGCCTGAGGTATGCTATACTCATGCACGTGTCCGCTTCGCTTCGGTGACTTTCAACCCGAAGTATAGAGGCCAAACATCGGAATTGACTGGTTGTAGTTGTCCTGTGATTGTTTGTCCGGCGCCTGGTATCTGTAGGAACTTTGTGTAGAAGTGCTACCTACAGATCATTCACTCATCTGGGCGTCTGCCAGGATGCATCCTCCTGATGTCGTTCAGTCTGGGAATTCTCTCAACTTCCACAATCCTCACCTTTTCCATCCATTTAAAACCAACGATGTAATCCTTTTTCCAATCCCTCAAAGGCTAGAGAATCCTATCCTATCCTCACATCATGGCCTCCATATCCGAAAGAACCTCACTTTTTGAGTCCCCCACCACTCCCAAGTCCTCAGAACAGTGGAAACAGGCCCTCGCAGGCGTCAAGCTGCTGTACATTCGCCATCAATACAAGCAATGTGCCGCTCGCGCCGCCGAGATTCTACGCAATGCAAACCAAAAGGCGAGCTATCTGCTGTTTCTCACCTGAAGCAAAGCTGACCACCTCAATCCGCAGATCCACCCTGTTCACAAGACATACCTACACTTCTACAGCGCCATCTCCTACGAAGGCATGGGCCGAGCGGCTCACCAGTTTTCTACGACCAAAGTGACACTCCTACAGACAGCCTTGGACTGTTTCATCACCTGCAGCGCCGTCTTTCCTGCCCTCATTCCTACTGAAGGAGACGACGACGCAGTCAACCTTGAAGACAAGACACCTCCGTCCAATGTGGAATCCCACCCCGCAATCAACGAGTCCGCCCATTCTTCCTCCATCAGCAGCTTCGTTACTGTCATTCGAGACATCATCGACAAGAACATTGCCTCTTTGGCAGATGACCCCTTCGTTTCGGACCATGAGCTGGACACCAAGCATGACTCTGTCTCACCGTACCAGTTTGGCAAGACTCTTTTAATGCCTCCTCCCTTGAAAGTTCGCAAGTCACAGGAGGATTTGAACCCACTGAACCTGTCCTCGAGCCTGAACCGGAGCCAGATGAACAACGAATCCAAACAAGCCTCTACTAAACTGATAACCCATCAATCTGGACGAGCTCGCAGACCTCCACCCCTTCCTATCAGCATCAAACCCACCGAAACCTCACACACTGACATCTCTGCTGAAATACTGCATGCGCCAATCCCTCGAGATACTCAACCTGTTCCCCTCATCGCTTCACCCATCCCCATCACTCCGACTCGCGGGGCTGCTATCCGTCGGTATAATAGTCATCTTCGATTCCTGCGTGTGCAAATAACCAACAGCATCGCCTCGCTGCGGACCCTGATCGACGAAGTCACGGACCTTCAGGAGTCGCGTCGCGCGGCAAAGAACTTCCGTCGATCGAGCTCCTTCTGGACGTTCAGTCCTGTTAAAAGTCCTGCGCGAGCAGCAGAAAAGAAAGAGAAGACTGGGTCTGAGGGGAAAGACAGACGGTCCAGCATGGAGACTAAGGAGCAGAGGATCACAAGGTTGAGGGCTGATGGGTGGAAAACTGTGGGGTTGAGGTCGGGGACGAGTCGCTGGAAAGGTTCGGAGTATTATAGGCGGTACTGTGGAGATGTGTTGGATGAGTTGTATCTGGTAGCTTGACCCTGAAGCCTTGAGCGGGTCGTCGCTATCGGATGGAGTCGTTTAGGGTTGTTTGAGTTGAATGTTTACCTACCTGAGGGATGATCGGAGTAGGTGCAGTCGTTAGATGGGTCGTCATGGCTGATCATGTTGGACTACGTCAATTCTTGAGTTTGATTTTGTGTCTGTGTCATGGGTTTGTGTTTGTTAGTTCTTTCGATCTGTGTTTGTTTAAGTGGAGAGAATCTCTCTTGAGCAGATCTGTGCAGATCTCAATCGTACTGAATTCCGCCTTGTCCATGTGCAAGACTAGTCTGGAAACGCCCCTTTCAAGACTGCCTGTTGGATATCTAGGGAAATCGATCAGGATCCAACACTCCTACAGCGCCCTCTCGATCCGTGACATTAGCCCCCGACATTAATCCCAAACAACCAACACCCTTGGGGGGGCAGCTGCCCTCTGTTTGCCTTATTGCCCCTTCCTTCCGGGCCCCCACGAGACTAGGCGGTTTCCTCTCCTGCCAAAGACATTCATGAGCCTTATGGTTATAAACATTTGGTTCAGCCCACTGGGTTGGATCAGGGAGGATTGTTTGTAATTTTCAACTTGCCGACTTCCGTCATTCCCTTGGTTTATTCCCTTCCAGTCGTTTCGGTCTCCACTCGCCACTTCCATTCGTTATCTTTGGACCATGAAAGTCCGCTGGCTCAAGTCGGCGCTCCCCGTCGTCCTGACAGGCACCGTCGTGTCTGCCATTAACTTGGACGTCCACAATGATCGTATGTGCAATTGGCCACACCATCGGTCAGATTCCCAAGCTCATGACTTCCCGCAGAATCCCTCAAGGATGCCGCCGGCAACGCCTCCTACTACGCAATGACCTACTACCATGGCAACCAGACGGGCAAAATCCCCGGCAAACTGCCCGAAAACTGGTGGCAAAGTGCCATCCTCTTTGACACAATGATCCGCTACTGGCATTTCACCGGCGACGCGTCCAACAACGCCGCTGTCAGTCAGGGCATGTACCACCAAGCTGGCGATGACTCGGACTACATGTCGAGCGACGCGCGCGCGCACATCAGCAATGTCGACCAGGCGTACTGGGGTCTCGCGGCCATCACGGCCGCCGAGCTGGATTTCCCCGCGGAATCCAAGCAGCCGGCGTGGGCTAATTCGGCGCAGAACGTGTTCGATGAGCTGGTGTACCGGTGGGATGAGGGTGCGTGCAAGGGTGGTCTGCGATGGCAGATCTGGCCTTATCGAAGGGGGTTACATGAGGAAGACGGCCTCGGCTAACGGCGCTTTGTTTCAGTTGTCGGCTCGCTTGGCTCATTACACGGAGAACAAGACGCATTCCGAGTGGGCGGAGACGGTCTGGGACTGGAGTAAAGGGATGCTGGTGGATGAGAAAGAGTGGAAGATTGCCGACAGCGTCGCGAACGAGAATCCTTGCAAGGGTCCGTCAGAAAACACGCAATGGACGGCAAACTACGCGATGTACCTGGGAGGCGCGGCGTATATGTATAACGTGGTATGTCTGGTGTTGACTGCGTTGAGAATAGAAGGAAGGAGAAAGAGTCCATGCTAACCAGATGTTCGTGATCAGACGGACGGCCAGAAGAAGTGGAAAGAGGGTACCGACGGCCTGCTTAACACCACCCTTCAGACCTTCTTCCCCAAGAAGGACAACGGCGCCATGTCCGAAGTGGAAGTGGCTTGCAAGGTCAGCGGCTCCTGCGGTCCGAGCATGCAGACCTACAAGGCGATCCTCTCGTCCAACCTGGCGTCCATTGCCCTGGTGGCTCCGTACACGGCGGAGGAGATCCTGCCTAAACTGCAAGACTCGGCCACCGCAGCGGCGAAGCATTCCACCGAGGACAATAAGATCTTCTGCGGGCCCAGGTGGTACGAGAAAAACGACGATGACATGAGGTGCAACGTCGGCGAGCAGATCAGTGCTACTAGTCTGTTCATGGCCAACATGGTGGCCTTTAAGGACAGAAATGATAACAGCACCACCAGTGCAATCGGGGATGAGAATGGGGCTGGAACCATAGGCGGTATGCGCAGCTGGGCTGTGACTGCCGTCGTTGTGGGAATTGTCAGTCTGATGGGATTAGTTGGGTAAGAGTGTTCGGTGGTTAGACACGATCAATGCTTTCAAATCAAAGACGATAAATAGCGAAATCTCGGAATATACTGAGTATACTACAGTATATCGAAGGGAGAAGATAAGGCTGAAGGGCGGTGGCTGAGCGTGTGTGAAACGGGCCAGAAAGGAAGGCTGTTAGTCAGCCTGTCGATCGGAGGGGCCAGACTTCTTCCTTTCTCTCCTTCTCCTCTTCTTGTGTTCTCTCCTTTTCCCTTCGTCCCTTCAAAGATTCTTGACTACTGTGCTTTGGTCGCTGTCGTGTTTGAGCCTCGAGACTGTCGTGTCCTCGAGTCTCCGCGTGTCATCTGTGACCTGTGTACAGTCCGGATTACTACTGTCTGTCCTCTCCGATCCTCCAGGAACAGAACGGGCCCCGCTTGTTTACCCCCTATCTATTTTTTTATTATCAGGCAGACAACGGGTCTAGTACAAGTGAGTTAGCCCGTCTGGCTGGCCTTGTCTCTGACAGCCCGTCTTTTCCCTCCTGATATTCCGGCTGCCCTGGTCCACCTCTGCCTAATTTTTTTTTTCTCCGTGTTTTTGTTTCTACTTCTTATAACATTCAACTAAGGAACACGATCTGTCTTTTCCCGTTCGCATTCCTCGATTCGCCTTCACGTTCGCCCCGCCATTCCCCCCCTCACGTGCGGGGTCTCCTATCACCGCTGGCCTTAGCCCACCGCACATATTCGCTGCAATTTGATTTGTACTCCGAGGCCTGTCAATAACGGTCTCGTTCGGTCATCATGAGTTGTGAGTCTTCTTTTCTTTTTCTCTTTGACTTGTTCCCCTCCAATTGCATCCTGTGATGTCGCTTGCTGCATGACGGCTTCGTTTTTGTCCCCCTGAAATCCTGGTGCCTTGTCTGCGCCGCTGCGGTGCCGATTCGACCACGCTCATGTTGTTACCAACCTCGGTCGTGGTCCTATGGACTAAGAGCCTGGGTTTCTGGGCTTTACTCGTTTCCCTATGGTTTCATGGTCTGCTTTTACCTTGCGATCGGTTTTCAGTCTTGTCTTCGCCCTTGGGTTTTCCCTTGGGCTTTTGCCGTACCGGCCGTCATGAAGTCGCTGACTGTGGTCCACTATCTAGTCTCTAACATGCTCAACAAGCTGTCTGGACAGCCGGAGAGCTACGAAAAAAAGTACGATCCATCAGATCCCCTTTCCCTGACAACCTCTCTCCCATCCTCGCTGCGTCGTCAAAGCCCTGACTCTTTCCCCGCTCTAGATCGCTATACAAGTTTGGAAGAACCCTCGGTGCTGGCACGTACGGTATTGTTCGCGAGGCAGACTCCAACTCTGGAAAGGTCGCGATCAAGATTATCTTGAAGAAAAATGTCCGTGGAAACGAGCGCATGGTCTACGACGAGCTGGAGATGCTGCAGGCGCTCAACCACCCCCACATCGTCCACTTTGTCGACTGGTTCGAATCAAAGGTAGGCCCCGTTCGGTCACTTGCCGCTTACGACTTGGTCTGACAGCGTGCTAGGATAAATTTTACATTGTCACACAGCTGGCCACGGGTGGTGAGCTGTTTGATCGCATTTGCGAGTACGGCAAGTTCACGGAGAAGGATGCGTCTCAGACGATCCGGCAGGTGCTGGATGCCGTCAACTACCTGCACGAACGGAACATTGTCCACCGAGGTTAGTCAAATTCGCCGCCGCTGCAGTTTCCCACATGCTGATCTCCGTTTCCACGGAAATAGACTTGAAGCCGGAAAACCTGCTCTATCTTACTCGCGACCCCACCTCTCAGCTCGTCTTGGCCGACTTTGGCATTGCCAAAATGTTGGACAACCCCTCGGAAGTACTCACCAGCATGGCTGGATCGTTCGGCTATGCCGCGCCTGAGGTCATGCTGAAACAGGGCCACGGAAAGGCCGTCGACATGTGGTCCCTGGGTGTCATCACGTACACCCTTCTTTGCGGTTACTCTCCTTTCCGATCGGAGAGCCTGTCGGATTTGATCGAGGAATGCAGCACGGGGCGCATCATTTTCCACGAGCGCTACTGGCGCGACGTGTCCAAGGATGCCAAGGACTTCATCCTCACTATGCTGCAACCGGATCCCTCCAAGCGAGTCACCTCGGAAGAGGCCCTGAAGCACGCCTGGCTGACCGGCGAGTCTGCCAGCGACCGCGATCTGTTGCCCGAGATTCGCGCCTACATCGCGCGCTCCCGTCTCAAGCGCGGTATCGAGATCATCAAACTGGCCAACCGCATCGAAGCGCTCAAGATGCAGGAAGAGGACGAGGAAGACATCCCCAGTGTCACCGATGTGGCCGGTTCTGCCGAAACTGGGGACAAGTCTGGCGCACCTGCGGAGTCGGCTGGCAATCCACAGTCGAGCCCTGAAGGCGAGACCGGTCACACTAAGAAGCGCAGCCTAGGCAAGATCGCGCGTGGAGCCATTTTCCGCGAGGTGGTCCTTGCCAAGGTGCGCGAGGCCAAGGAGACCGAGGAGCGGGAGAAGATCGAAAGGGAAGCACGAGAACGAGGGACGCATGCTTAAATTCAATCTATGTTATCTGGGGGCGTTGACAGTGTAAATTTGATGGGTCTACTCCTGCCGATTTGGTTTAGGATGCAACTCATTTATCAGGATTGCTTTGTGAATACTTATCATTTCCGTGATTCCCCGTCTATAATTCCACAAATGACAAATGTGTACATTTATTTTTCTTTGATCTTATTTTGAAACTGATCAGGATGAGATGTGTTTACTCCATCATGGCAGTCAAAGTAGATGCGCAAGTCACAAGTAGATCGGGTCAGCCGTTGGTCGCCGTCACGTGAAAGGCCACGGATGACTGGCGGCGCAGCAGCTGATCGGCCCAGGGACTTTCCCCGTCCCTTCTTCGTCCTGTACTTCCACTGCTATTTATTCTCACGCCGCCTAGGTCTGCCCTTCTACGGAGTACCTATTCTTCCTCGCTCGCCTAGATGCTGCCCATATTCTTATCGTATTCTTCCTTTTCTTCTTAATTCTCCGTCTATTTTAACTTGGTTCTTCTCTATATATACCCAGATTGTACTCTGTCCGTGATCCACCCCGCCTCAGTGTCAAGACGTCATACATTCGGCGCAGTTTCACGATCCGACTCCAAACCGGGCTGCACCCTTTCTTCCCTCTGGGCCTCTACGACTGCAACAGGCTACGAGATATTGCACCGGTTGGACAGGCGTTTCTTCCATCATGTTCGCAACAAAGCGTCTGAGCAAGGTCCGTTACTCTTTGCCCCTCATGGAACCGAGTTGATCAAGCTGACATGTATGCTACTCTCTAGGAGCTTATCAAGGTACCTATATCCTTGCAACCATCGTTATTCCACCCTCAGTCACTCCATTATGTTCCAGCTCAATTCAGCTTCAATCGTCCCTATCCTTCACACCGTCAGCCGGTCATCTGCATACATACGCACATCGGGCATCATTGCTGATCGTATATATACACCTCCAGATGAAAGAACACATGCCACCCGGGATCTCAATTGTGAAATCGGAAAACCTAGAGGAATGGCAAATGGACATCAAAGTCTTGGACGAGAATCCTCTCTACCAGAACGAAACCTATCGATTAAAGTTCACGTTCAGCTCCAAGTACCCGATTGGTATGTTTCTCTCTCGTCCTGCCGACAGAATCCGACATTCAAGGAAATTGCAACATCCAAATCTAACGGCTAATCCTCATGCACAGAACCCCCAGAAGTCCAGTTCATCGAGTCGCCTAAAACCTCTGACGCTCCGCGCCCGATACCCATCCACCCGCACATCTATAGCAACGGCATCATCTGTCTCGATCTCCTCAGCTCGGCAGGCTGGTCGCCCGTCCAGACAGTCGAGAGCGTCTGCATGAGCATCCAGAGCATGCTGACCGCTAACTCGCGCAACGAACGACCTCCCGGCGATAGCGACTTCGTGTCATATAATCGACGGAGACCGCGCGACATCAACTTCATGTATGATGATGACAACGTTTAGTTTCTACCTGTTTCTGCAGGTGGGTGGGAAGGTGTCGGGAGCGAAGAGTGAAAGAAAGGAGCTGTACAGTTTCTCAGTGGTGGATTGCAGCATGGCATCGTACATACATCCCATACAACCACGCCTTGTTTATAATGGTTCTTGAGCGCTTAGTTGGGCCGTGTATGATCGGGTTAATTGAACAAAGCCATCGAAGAGGGGAAGAGGAACGGGAAAGTGGCTTGATCCCCGATTCTTAAGTATAGGTGTGACCGTTTTTTGGTTTTTGATTCTTTCCTCTTGGTGTTTTGTGCATTGGCATTGGCGCACCTCATCTTGATATCTTCATTTGGGAGTTTCTGGCGTCGATCGGGGACAATTAGTTAATTTGGGTTATCATAAATCCTCTCTTCTTATTTATTTAATTTATTATTCCCAGATGCATAGAGTTGAATTGATGTGTAATCCTTACCCCTTGTTCTCTCGCTCTTTTTTGTAATAACGATCAGATGTAGATCCTCAGCACACAGCGAAATCATGCCAGCGTGGATTGTCTTTGCTGAGAGACGAGCGATGTTGAGAGGACGATGGACAGTCTCCGCATACATTGCAAGTCATACCCAATGTATAAAATGTCGAATAATTATTTTCTCTACGCAACCTAACTCAACTTAATCCAACTACCTTAATACATCACAGTAAAATTGCAAACGGAAACTTCAAACTTCAAACTTCTTCAAGTGTCACTATACACACAGGGTTATGGCCAAAAAAGAAAAGAGAAACAGAACGAAAAGGAAAAAAACCAAAACAGGAGACAGAAAGTAAGAGGAATTGAGAAAAAAGTATGTTGGAATGACGACACGATAACACAACAATGAAAAGATGAGAAAGAAAAAGGAAGGAAAGAGATAGATCAACGCCTTGAAAGTGGTACTTGGTACATGGAGGTGTATGGATGGGGTTTGTTCTTTTGGGAGATGGATTCGCCGTGATCTTTTCTTCTTGCCCTGTTACTCGACTTAACACAGCTTCACTTCACTTCATTTCACTCCACTCCACTCCGCTTGGCTTGGCTTGACATCACACACATACACGCGCGCGTGCTCACGCATGGTACACATAAACTCAGAGTTGATATCCAAGGGACGCTGGATACCAACCAAGGGAATATGGGTTGTTTTGTTCATTTATGGATGAATGATTCTTCGGATCTAGATTATGTATTTTTGGTTTGTTCTCTGGCTTGCGATCATCAATATAGGAGGATGGATGGTTGAAATGGATGTGTTCTGAGTCGTGTGGGCATATTTTTACAGAAATTGGGAGATCAGGTTGTCCACCTCTTTTTGGTTTCTTATTTGTTTACCGGTCAACTTCACCGAACACCAGATCCATTGTACCTAGAAGGGAGAGAGATTAGTTAGGGTTCTTGATTGAGATTGACCGTGATGGTAAAAGGAGGGGCTTACCGATGATAGCGACAGCGTCGGCCAGAAGGTGACCACGGGAAACTTGGTCGAAACCACCCAAGTGAGCAAATCCAGGAGCACGGATCTTGCAGCGGTAAGGGCGCTCGCTGCCATCACTGACCAGGAACACAGCCATCTCACCCTTAGGGGCCTCGATGGCCGAGTAGGTCTCACCGGGGGGAACGGAGTAACCCTTAGTGAAGAGCAGGAAGTGGTGGATCAGAGCTTCCATGTTCTCCTTCATGGCGGCACGGGGAGGAGGCGAGATCTTGTAGTCCTCCACACGGACGGGGCCGGCGGGGATCTTGTTCAGACACTGGTGGATGATGCGCAGGGACTGACGGAACTCCTCCATACGGCAGAGGTAACGGTCGTAGCAGTCACCGTTGACACCGACGGGGACGTCGAACTCGACCTGGTCATACGCGTCGTAGGGCTGGGACTTACGGATATCCCAGGGGACACCGGAACCACGCAGCATGACACCGGTGAAACTCATGTTCAGAGCATCAGTGGCAGGGACAACACCGACACCCTGGGTTCTGGCCTTCCAGATACGGTTGTCAGTGAGCAGCTCCTCGGTCTCGTCGATACGGTCACCGAATTGGGTCGCCCATTGGTAAATGTCGTCAAGGAGACCAATGGGAAGGTCCTGGGAAACACCACCAGGGCGGACGTAGGCGGCGTGGAGACGGGCACCGGAGACACGCTCGTAGAATTCCTATTAGATTTTACAATCGACAGGTTAGACTCAACACTTCAATTAAGTTTAAGGTGAGAGGGTTCCCCATACCATGAGCTTCTCACGCTCTTCGAAACCCCACAGGAATGGCGTCAGGGCACCAACATCCATTGCGTGGGAAAGGACGGACATGAGGTGGTTCAGGATACGGGTGATCTCGCCGAACATCGTCCGAATCCACTTGGCTCGCTCGGGGATCTCAATGTTGAGCAGCTTCTCGACAGCCAGCGCGAAGCACTGCTCGTTCGTCATCATGGAGACGTAGTCCAATCGGTCGAAGTAAGGCAGAGCCTGCATGTAGGTCTTGTATTCGATCAATTTCTCGGTACCACGGTGGAGCAGACCGACGTGGGGATCCGAGCGAACGATCTCTTCACCGTTCAGTTCCAGAATCAGACGAAGCACACCGTGAGCAGCAGGATGCTGGGGACCAAAGTTGACCGTGTAATGGCGGATCTTGCGGCCGACCCCTTCATCCTCGGACTCGAGACCGGCGGGAACCTCGGCCTCGCCCGCAATGCCCTTGTTGGCCAGCGATGTGAAGGTCGGGTCGGTGGGAATCAGTCGGGTCGCCTGATAGCTGGTGGACTCGGCCTGTCGACGAGGGAGAGACGTCGTTATCGAACGGGATCTGGGGATGGTCGTGTTGGAGGTGATGGTGGAGGGGCGGAGACAGAGCCTTTTGGGCGCGCTGCCCGCCAGGCGAGTAAAGGAAGCAGCCATTCGGAAGAGAGGAGAGGGGGACGAGGAGGAATTAGGGGTTGACTGTCCTCAGTCCGAGCGCAATGGATGGAGGGACTTCGCGGAATTGGGGCGATGCGGACGGACTTGACGCTGGTTGGAGGTTGCGAGAGACATTTTGGCCGGTCACGTGGTCCCTCGCCTGGTCATCACGCCGCCTCTGGTTGGCCTGAGGACTCCCATCTATTCTGCCCTCGCGCTAGTGCCCTGCAGCCACGCCCGTCCACCGACGGCCGGCCATGTCCAGTCTACACCGCGCACGGGATGGGTGCAGAATAACCGGGTGGCATGTCCGCCTCAGGCATGCAGAAATACTGCCGGTTTTCTACAGAACTTTTTCCATTTCCCTCTCCAAGACTCACTTTGCCCGCCATCCTCGCAACTTTCATCGTCAATTGTTAGCCTACCATGGCGCCTCTTGTGGCCTCGCAGGAGGAACTGGAGCGCAGAAGGGTATGTTTCTCAAACATCAGTCATACAACTTTTTTTCTTGTTCATGCTAACATGATGCTCAGCTCGTCAGTATCAACCCCGAGACCGTCTCCAACATCCCCTCCACAGATTTTCCCGGTCACTGGCCCGGCGAGTCGCACGAATGGGCGCTGGACAAGTTTAAAGAGGTATGTCACTACCTGATACTTCCCATTTTTCTTTCAGATTCTCACGTCGACCTCACCTCCAGGGCTTCAAAGTTGAATTCCACCAGAACGAAAGATTCGAAGCTTCTTTCTCGCTGATCGGCCTCGATGCCTCGATCGCAAATGCCTTCCGTCGCATTCTCATGGCTGAAGTCCCCAGCATCGCTATCGAGTTCGTTTTCGTCCACAACAACACCTCCGTCATCCAGGATGAGGTGCTCGCCCAACGACTGGGTCTCATCCCGCTCAAAGGCTCTGTCAACGGCATCAGCTGGATGAGCTGGTTCAAGAAGCCGACCGAGGACGACCCGGAAGGCGGCAGCACCCCGAGTGATTACAACACCATCGTTCTTCGGCTGGACGCGGAATGCACCAAGAACCCCGATGCCGACCCCAACGAGACCGATCCCCGCAAGCTGTACAACAATGCGCACATCTACGCCAAGGACATCACCTTCCACCCCGTCGGTCGCCAGGAGCAGTTCTTCAGCGGCGACAATGCCATCCAGCCTGTCAACCCGGACATCCTGGTCGCTAAGCTTCGTCCCGGACAGAAGCTGGATATGGAATTGCACTGCATTAAGGGCATTGGTGCCGATCATGCCAAGTTCTCTCCTGTCGCGACCGCGACCTACCGCTTGTTGCCGGATATCCAAATCCAGCGCCCCATTATCGGAGACGACGCGAAGAAGTTCGCCAAGTGTTTCCCGCGCGGCGTCATCGGCCTGGAGCCCGTCACCCGGGAAGATGTCCAGAAGAACAGCGAGTACGAAGGACACGAGGGTGAGATGAAGGCTGTTGTCCGCGACGCCTTCAAGGACACCGTGAGCAGGGAATGTCTGCGACATGACGAGTTCCAGGGCAAGGTCAAGCTGGGTCGTGTGCGCGACCACTTCATCTTCAACATCGAGAGCACCGGCCAGTTCGAGAGTGACTACCTCTTCCTGGAGAGTGTGAAGGTGCTGAAACTCAAATGCGCACGGTGGAAGCGCGGGTTGGCGGATATCGCGCGGTAAATCTGCCCGCTTCAAATGATCTCTAAAATTATATGATGCATTGACCGGCGTTGGATTTTTTGCTGTTCTTTTGCGTGTTCCTGTACATTTATGAAAAAAAAAGTTGGTTAAGACCTTCTTTACAGTCGGGAGTCTGGATAGGGCAAATCTTTCATATATAGAAAAGCAGATTTGGATTTCCTTATTGTTGTTCCTTTTCCGTGTCTAGTCATAAGAAATAGTTTTATTGTCGTAGTGAACTCATGTCTCATTTCAGGCAAGTAAAATACACTGCGCTTCGTGCACCAATCTAGCTGAATTCCAGCCGGTACCGGAAATCAATGGTATATGCCGGGTCACTGACTGCGACCTCCTGCCCATTCTCGACCAGCTCTCCGAGTTTGCGCTTCAGATTCGCTCGGGTTTGTTCCTCCAGCTGGGGCGGAAAGCGCTGATACAGGGTCCTCTCCTCCGTTCTCATACTGGGTTTCTTTAGCTGCGCTTCGGGTCGCTCACCCAAAGTCTCGATAAAAGCTTCCAGCGTCATCTCTGGGTCGACCGTCATCTTCCGCGCCAGGTTTCCGCACACAGGGCAGTCCGACTTCTTCTCTGCCTCGAAGGTATAAGTGTACACGCCCTCCTCGCCTGCATACATCATGTAGTTCTCGAGGTAGGGGTTACAGGAGGTGGCGATCTTCAACGCCTCAGAGGTTGTGGCGGCGGCGATGACCGCGTTCGTCGACGCGATTGCGGGGATAATGTTTTTCACTACGCCCTGAGACATCTGGAACGTGACGCCGTGGATGTTGAACTGTTTCGCGCGCTCGAGCGCAGCGTTATATACCCAGCTTATGTGTTCCATGTCGTCGCTGTCAAAGGGCTCGTCCTTGCGCTTCTCCTGCCAGGCGATCTGGTGCGCCCATTCGATGCAGTGCTGAGGTTGGCGCGGAATGGTCGCGATGGTGCAAAGAGGGACGGCAGGTCGAGGGGCATGCATGTCCAGTTGGCATTCAATGCACGAGGATAGAGTGGGCAAGATGACACGCGCTTGTCCCTTGAATCCTGCGGCGCGGTTAGTATCCTCATTTTCTTCTTCTCGTGGGAGTCGCGCAAAGGATCGTTACCTTCAGTACCGCCGTCGATCAGCGGCTTCAGGCTTTCGGGATCTTCGGGGTCAACCATCCCGATCAGCGTAGCGTTGATCCATCGTCGGGCTTCGATACTATCAAGACCGCACACGACGATTTTAAACTGCATGTAATAATCTTCGTCCTTGTCTTGGATCTTCCCTACGTATGGGGTGATCTTGACGCCTTTGACCCGGCGCTCTACAAAGGACGCGGCAACCTCCGCCTTCGGTTTCCCGATGTCCGACTGGCGAAACAGGAATTGTCGGTTCAAGTTGGAAATGTCAATGGTGTCTGGTTTCGTTAGAGGTGCGGATTCGTTCTGCCGTGGCGGAGACCTTACCCATGTCAATGACGTGGATGTCTTTGAAGCCGGACAAGGCCAGGTTTTTGAGAATCTCACATCCCAGGCCGCCAGCTCCTCTGGTGGGGTTCACTTGTTAGTCGTCTGCTCAATCCTTGGATGGGATTCCCAAACTCACATGACTCTAGACTTGTATTAGCGATATAAGCTGTAAAAAAGAGGTTTGGGGACATACAGAACTTTCGAGCTCTCCAGAGCGCTTATCGTCTCTGGCCCTGGCACCCAGTCCTCGTCGCTTTGGGGGCCAGGCTTGCTCAAGACATTGTACAGGTATTTCCTAGCTGATATTAGCATGGTTAATGATATGGGTGGCAATATAATGCAAGCCTTACCAACGAAGGGATGAATCGGTAGAAGCCATCTTGGGCAAATGAAGAGTTCAACCTTAGTTAGAAACCAGGAATAGTGGAAGATGATGACCGTGGGCGGCCGTAGTGGAGGTATATGAGGGGTAGTAACAGCGGGGACGCGCGCAGTGGTGTGGATTTGCCTTGAATAATAGGCCCAACTGGCAAATAATTTATCCAGTAGATGCTGAGTTACTTGTTCCCAGAGATTTAGTACGTATGGATGGTGAGATGCCGAGATGCAGCGCGAGGATGTGACGTTGGTGTTGACCATGTTCCTCTGTTGCTTAGTCATAGCAGGCCTGTCTTGCCAAATCAGGCTTAGCTCGCTGTCGCCTTGTATTCGCTTGCTGCTACGAATATCTCGGTAGTTCACCTTCGATTGAGACACATAAGTGCACTATCGCCATCAGTTTTTTCTGCAGCTCAAACAAAACAAATACTGACAGTAGTTCTTATCACGATCATTTGGAGCGGTGTTCAACGTCCGTAAGAGGCCCAGCGCAAAACAACCCCACGTGACCTGGCCGCTCCATACAATTTCATCCATTCACACCACCTCTTTCTCTTCTCAACCAAGGCTCAAGAATGATATTGTCTCAACATGGACGGACTACTCACTGAAATCAAGACTGTTACCCATGACCAAGGGGTTTCCTTAACCCCTACCTCCGGGGCTCTTCAGAAAACTAGCCTTGAGGAACATGAATCACATCTGAATGAGGACCAGACATCATCGCAATATATCTTAGCAGTCCTCAGGTCCAACCCTGACAACACCGAGCTCTCTCGCGTCCTTGCGACGCTGGACCCATCCAATAAACACTCAAGCCCCACAGGATTCGACGTCAGAATCCCAAGCCCGACAACAGCGCAAATCCTCAATGTCTTAGTCAGCATCACGGTTCCCCATCACTGGGTGTCTTTGAATCCCATTGCGAAGGGATCGAAGTCGAGCAGTACGAAGACAAGAGCGGCACTTTTGCGATGCCTGAGCAGCATTGCTGGGATTAGCTGCTTGGTCACCCAGCTTCGCTCGTTGATAGGTGCCACTCGATCATCCAAAGCCTCGGGACATCAGATTCAACTCAGAGATCTGTTGTCGGTGATCTCTGCGCTTTTGGAACCGAAGGATTTTGCATCACGCCTGTATGCAGATATTGACTCTTTATATGGGAACGAAACTCAGAAGCAGATTGCTTGGAGAGAACTGCTGTCTCTGATCGCTGCCAGCAGAGTCCTTTCCACTGCAGCCGAGGCACTTACGCTGATTGATGATATTGACGGGGTAAATTCGGTTTCCTGGGTCGGAGACGGATCCAAATATGCAGCCTGGATTGGCTCCAATGTTTGCTACATGGTATCGAAAATAGATGCAGATAAAGAGGGGCATTGGAAGGCCGCTGCATCCCTGACTGGACGGGCGTTGAGCCTTGGGTACACTGGTAAGCATCCTATCTTCCGTTTGACTATCCTTGCACTAAAAAATCTTCCCAGACAAACTGGTGCAGAAAATATACACTGGTCTTCTGACCGAACACGACTTTTCCAAACAGTATGGTATCCTGTTCAGCCATCTCCGCCCAACAGAGCAGCTTTCAATGGTTGAAGCCATATTCCGCGACGTTGAAAAGAACTACTTCCCATTCGGGAGGGAGAATGCGTCCGACGAGGTAATAAGCGGCGTCGCGGCTTTATGCTCGATCATCTTACGCGGCTATACCACCCTGCAAGCCCAGCTTATAGATTGGCTGTCAAAAGGCCAAGGATCTTCTATTCGAACGGCAGGCTTACGGCGAGCTGTGTTGGCCACATTTGCTGAACAACAAGGTAAGTGAGTTTCATTGCAGTGCATGTGAACTTCACTAAAAATGTTTGCCACAGACTTGATATATACCTTACTCACAAAAGGCCTGGAGCAATCTGCTGATAAATTTTACATAAAGCATGCACCCACCACCAGCCAAGAGGGTATGTCGTCATCGTTCATCTGTTGAGTACGCGTGCTGATTTGCCCCAGCAAACACCCAGGTCATTCTCCTCGCAGCCGGTTATCTTCAACGGCTTGACCCAGAAGCAGTGAAAAGCATAGGACGTTCGGGCACTTTCCTCGGCAGTGTCTCCAATCGTTTAGCGGCTTCTTCTACGAGGTGTCGGTTCCTAGGCATGGTTATAGGAACGGCAATCTCTGAGCTTGTAGAAGAGCCAGGGAAGGCGATGAGGTTTGACCTTGAAGAGATGGACAGTGACGAGGCGCGGTGGTACCTTGGTCTTATCAAGACGCAAGATACCGTCGGCTCGTTGGAGTCGATTCGATCGCTTCAGACATCGACATCCAAATCACAAAAGCAGACATCCAAGAATACATCTTCTACGACAAGCGTAAAGCAACCCAACCAGCAGCGTGTCAAAATCATGTCGATAGAAGAAGTAGACGAGGATGAGCCCGCGGAGTCTGAGGACGAAGATGACGACTTGATCCCTTACGAGAAACCTGATGAAGACCCTTCGGATTCCGACGATGATCCAACATTGATCCAGCGGAACAAGCCAACGGCGCCAGTGTAAGTCCCACTGTCTTCGATCTACTCGCATATCTAACCCATTCCGACAGGTACATCCGCGACCTGATAATCTACCTGCGAGATACAGACAATGTCGAACGACACGAGCTGGCCATCACGACGGCCCCCTCGCTCATTCGACGAAAGACCGGCTTCGGCACGGAGCTTGTAGAGCAGACAGACGAGCTTGCGCTCATCATCGTCGGCCTGCAGGAGCCGAACAAGATGCCCAAATTCCACGAACTCCGGCTCCAAAGCATGATCGCGTTGATCGTCTCGCAACCGCTGAAACTCGGCCGCTGGTTCTCGGCCATATTCTTCGACGGCGACCTGTCCCAAATCCAACGCTCCGCTATCCTTACAGCCCTGGGCCTCAGTGCCCGAGAGCTCGCCGGCAACGGTGAAGACGACGCCCGAACCATCGGCCTTCCAGCCCTCCCCGACTCCTCGTTCCCTTCGAAGAAACTCCCCGCCGCCTTGGAAGCCCTCTACACAAGCGACACGGACTCCCCCATCGCAACTCTGACCCATAAACTCTCGCAGGCCTCCCTTCAACCTCTCGCCGCCACTGCCGCAGACGCTGCTTCGGGCCCGGACGCGCTCAAAGTCCGAACATTCTCCTCCCGCATGGAGGTCGAAAAGAAGCGCCAGCAGCGAGAATCGCAACGCCAGAAGTCCACCATCAAAGATCTCCACAAAGTACTTGCCGACGGCTTCTTTTATCCTCTCAAAGGCCGGTTCGATGTCATGATCATGCAATTCTCTTCGTAAGTCATATCCATCCATCACCCACTCACCCACTCACCCACTCACTCAACCCATTCATTCCTACCCATACCTCCAGGGGAACCAAAACTAACCAAATCTCTACCTACATGCACAGATCCTCTTCTCCCTCCTCAAACCCCTTCCTAATCCCCCATCTCCTCTCCCTCTTCATCCAAACCCTCACCCTCCTCCTCTCAACCATGGGCCCTCACAACCCCTCCCTCCCAACCCTAACCCACGAAACGACCTCCTTCCTCCTAAGTCTCCACACGCGCCCCGTCGCCGAAGAGCCCACCATCTTGACCGCCCTGCTCTCGCTCTTCCTGGCCCTGATCGACCTGAACGTCGAGGGCGGGTCGGCTGGCGAGGAACGGCTGGTCACGGATTACGCGACCCAGGTGATCGAGTTGAGGGATTGGGCAGGGCAGGTGTTTGACAGAATTTCCGCCTTGGGGGCTGGGAATGGTGATGAGAGCAGGGACAGGGCGAGGACGTTAGCGGCGGGCGTTATGGTTAAGTTGGGGGAGGTTATGGAGAGGTTTCAGGGGAGGTTGATGGGGGTGGGGTCGGGGTTTAGGTATTAATGGGTTTTTGTTTCTATGTTTCTGGCTGTTAAGTATGACTGGTGGTGAGTTTGATGATGTTATTTATTTATGTACCCAGGTGCTATTGTTCTTGGCGTGGGTAAGAAGATGCATACATTAGTGCTGGTTTGTTCTTACTAGGGATTTTTTTAGGTATGCTTGCTAATGGGTCTTCCCATCGTGTTATCATGCTCTTGTCATACATCAATCAAAGTGGTAGGTAGAAATTCAAAGCAAAACGAGAACCACAGTTCTACATCCTTGAAGATTCTTACCTACTGGAGAAGGAGAACTACTAGACTACTCCATCTTAGCAAAATCGCCCTTCTCGATCGCCGCATCCATCATCCGATCTCCATTGACAATACTAGTCGTGCAGATGACAATCTTCCGTCTCGGTGCCTCCTGAGCCGCGATGAATCGCAACGCCGCGATCTCCGTAAAGGTGATGCCGCCTAGGAAGAAGACGTAGATGGTCTTGGTGGCGTTGGTGCCGCTGATGGTCTGGCGCGCGCGCACCGCCTTGTCGTCGCCCTTCTGGACGATGCTGAAGGTAGCTCCCCGCGCGCTTTTGACGACGTCTTCGAAGCCGAGCCAGCCCGGAGAGGCCGTGCTGGCGGGACTGGGGCCGGTGATGGCCGGGGCGGTCGAGCCGCCGCGGATAAGGGAGAGGATGTAGGGTTTTTGTAGGACGCACTGGACGAGACGGATGCTGAGCGGAGCGAAGCCGCTGTAGACGTAGGCGACGTCGGAGGGGTCCTTTTCGCTGACCTCCTCGACCACGAGGCGGAGATTCTTGCGCAAGTAGTTGTAGTTGGTTTTGGAGCCGGTCTGGGTCCCCGTGGTGGGAATGAGCATGGTGGTGGCAGAGGAACGAGGCTGGAGAAGGTCCATCTTCTCCAATGCCGAGAAGGTCAGGATGTGTTGGTAGCCGTAGGCTTGGACGATCTGTCGTTTGAAGTTCTCCAGGTCGCGCGGACGGAGACCGCCGGACATGCAGGATTCAAGGCAGAGGAGACGGAGAATGGTTTTTAGGGGCACATCGCGCGCGATGAGCTCTTCGATAGAGTCGTGTTGGTAGGTCGGGTCGGCGCCGGCGGCGTTGTTCTGCTGGACTTCCAGAATCTTGCGGAAGGTGTCGGCGCGGGTGTTGCGCATGATTTCCTCGGCGAGGTTGGTGTGCACCCGCAGGCTTTGGTGCTCGAGTTGGTAGGTAGGGAGTTTGTTGACGAATTCGCGCAGCTCGGTCGTCGACTTCGCCGTGTGTCGGCTTTCGTAGTCAGTTTCCAAACGACGGGCGACCTTGTTCAGGATATCGCCGACGATGGCAAAGTTGGCGTCGCGGAGCTGGCTGAAGAGTTGATCGGAGGCGTCGAGCTGAATTTTGCGTTTCTGGCCCTGTTTGGATGTTTGCTGCGGAGCTTTGGAGGATTCTTGGGCTTGAGGCGTCGGCGTGAAGCCGACAATAGAGGTGTCCACATCGGCTTGGTTTTGCTTGATGCCAACCGTCTCATCGATTAAGCCCTCATAGGTGAGCTGCGTGAGGAGAGCCGTGCCAAAGTCCACGTCGCGGTCAATGATGATCAGACTCTCGGTATCTGCACTAGGCAGCAGTCCTCTCGTGGAGGGATCCATGAGGCCAGAGCTTTCCTCGGCATCCAGTTCTTTTCTCATCCGTAGCAGCAGGTCTGCCAGTCGTCGAGCATTGTCACCCTTGCCGATAATCCGCGGGAAATAACCGTGTCGTTGCTGAATATCCATAAGAGCCTTTGCGGCGAGGAACACACATCCCGGGTCTTTATGCTGCGCCCGGATTTAGTCCACTGCGGTCTTTTTCTAAGCACAAGTCCTCTTACCAGATACAGATCACTGAAAGCATCTTCCAGCTCCAGCGACAGGACGTCTTGCTCCAGGGGTACAAAGTACAGGGAGAACTCTGCGACATTCACGTCCCCGATAATGCCGGTCTCTTCCAGGATGGCATTGCTTACGAGGGTTCGCCTGGGGACCCAGAATATGGAGAACTCATGCTCCACATTGCCGTTCCGTTGCAGGCGTTGGATCTGTTCTAGCGAGATGTCAGCTCACACTGATGGCATCCAGTCACACGTGGTATAAGAAAGAAGGCCTTAGAGATGAGCTGGGTATGGAGATATGAATGTTGATATAGGGAACTGAACCGACTACGGAGAGGTGGAGCATCTGCGCAATCTACAGTTCGTCCCATTCCATTGCAGTCATTCGGAGGAACGTGCAGCAGTTTACAAAGAAGGCGCCGAGGAGATGGAAAGACGACCAACATACCTGCCACTGCGCGCACCTGGCGCGTCTTTTCGGCATGGACTAAGAAGATCACATTGCGCTGCGAGGAGTCCACATTGGCGTTCTCGAGGAGAAATACACGATCTACCCCGTACTCCTGAAGCAGGGAGAACTTGACAAAGAGACCGACCGGGCCTGCCAGGTCCTGGCTAATGACGAGGTTCTTCTTCCCGCGCACCTGGAGGAAGTTCAGCCAAGTATGCGCAAAGACGATCGAGAGCCTTAACTCACGCCTTCCAGGAGATTCAACAAATCCCTACGCGCCTTGTCCCGGAGAAAGTCCGCATCAGACCCTGGATATGGCGCCATGCTGAGGGGGACGCTGAATTGATGAAGCGAGGAGAAGAAGGCAGAAGACAGAGGGCGGAAAGAAGGCGGAATGCCTGAGGATGCAAATGCGGTGACCCTGTGACTGCTCGTCTCTGATTGGCTGGTAGCACTCAGCCATCGGGGCTAACCGGAAGTGGCCTAGTGGCGACATAGCCTGGCACCGCCACTATACGGTATTGTCACAGCCCCGTCATATCTTCTGATCTTTTACATTTCCCCGCCACTTTAAAGGTAACTGCAATACCAGTGATACCACTCTCGACCTGACATTTGCCCGCAGATCCCCTGAACGTGGCAGTTTCATCTTTCTCACTCTCTTCTCTCCCCCTTTTGTCCTCCATTCTCTCCCATTCTTTTGTTAAATCCATTCTGTCTTCTTGTCTTCACTTGATCTGCCTCTAATATATCTGCTTTAGACCCACAGCCTCGACTAATCTCCACGATGGGCAGATTCGGCCTGAAGAAGTCGGAAGACGACGAGTCCTCCAGCCGCCTGGCGCTCTTCGGCTCGCGATCGAAGAACAAGAGCCCGGCGCCCCCCGCCAACCCCTACGCGAAGCCCATTCCCACCGATCCCTACACCAAAGCGAAGATCACCGCCGGCGTGGCTCCTCTGCCCGCGGGAGAGCAGCCTAGCTCCGCCTCCTCGTCAGGCCCCCACGGCATCCCCGCCGATAACAAGTACCAGGGCGGCGGCTATGCACCCAACCAGTACAACAACACCGGCGGGTACGGCAGCGATCGATTCGGCGGCGGAGGTGCTGGTGGTGCCGGCCCTGCTGCTGGAGCTTCTCGTTACGGTCCCGGTGGCTACGGAGGCTTGGGCAGTGCCGATCCTAATGACCCCGCTGCGGGGGATGCCAACCGCGACGCGCTGTTCGGTGGTGCTAGAGAGCGAGTGCAGCAGCAGCAGCCGCAGGGCGGAGCGCCCCCGCCGCCTTATACCGAGGGGTCCCCCGCGTACGGCGGCGGGAGCAATGCGTACAACACGTCGACGTACCAGGAGCGGCAATTGACGGCGGAAGAGGAAGAGGAGGAGGAGATCTCGACAGTCAAGCAGGACATCCGATTCATCAAGCAGGGTGATGTGGCGTCGACTCGTAATGCGCTCCGCATTGCGGCGCAGGCCGAGGAGACCGGTCGCGAGACGCTGGCCCGTCTGGGAGCCCAGGGTGAGCGCATCCACGATACCGAGAAGCACCTGGATATTGCCAAGGTGGAGGGTCGCGTGGCTGAGGAGAAGGCTCGCGAGCTGAAGACGCTGAACAAGAGCATGTTCGCGGTGCACGTGTCCAACCCGTTCACCAGCTCCCGTCGACGACGGGACCGCGACGAGAAGATTCTGAACACGCACCGAGAGGAACGCGCCGCCCGTGAAGGCACCCGGCAGGAGGCCTTCGGCGCCAACCAGCGCATGGAGCGGACATTCCGCGACATCGAGCGCGAGGCGGGCAAGCCCGGGCGAGGCGGTCGCACCAACGTCACGGACCGGGCCAAGTACCAGTTCGAGGCCGACAGCGAGGACGAGGGCATGGAGAACGAGATCGAACAGAACTTGGATCTGCTGGGAGGTGCGGCGGGCCGATTGAACGGACTGGCCAAGGCGACGGGCCGCGAGCTGGACGAGCAGAACCGCCACTTGGAGCGTATCACGGGCAAGGTGAGTACCTTCGAGTTTCTACCTAGATTGAACAGGAACAAGTCTAACACTTCTGCAGAGCGACTACGTCAGCGACCAGGTCGCCATGAACCGGGCGAAACTGGATCGGATCCGTTAAGGGGGGGGGTGAGAGATACTGGACTGGACAGCCCGGCGCCGTCAAGACTTGTCCTATATGCGCATAATAATCTTGCTTTACATGGGCTCTACATGGCGTTGCGGACTTTGACTATGATATTTGCTAGGGATTTACTGGTAGAAAAGGGCTCGATTTAATCATTGCAATAGACATTGCAGACTGTATCTACTGTCTTGTCCTCAATTCGCGGTTATACTATCTACAACCGATACCGAAACCCCACGGTCTTCCAATCCGTCACATCCTCATAATCCTCCGGCCTCAACTCCACCGAATGCACCAACTCCGACACCTGCCTCTGCCTCCCCTGCTGCGCCTTACCTCCTCCATCTACTACCCCGATCACCGCACCCGCCAACCCAGCATCCCCCCTAACCCCCTCCCTCAAATCCCTCCTCCGATTTAACCACCCCAAATACCCCCTCAGCGCAACCGCCAACACCCCCGCAATGATATAACAGACCAAGATCGCCCGAAACGAAGTCTGATAGACGGGAGCCTCACTCGTCCTAAAGAGATGCGGGCCCGCGATGTTCCCCGCACAATACGCCACGAACATCAGCGCCGTCATGCACATCTTCTTACTCACGCCTTTATAGTTCGCTTGTACTAGCGACATAATCAGCGGCAAGGCGCCCGGGCCTGTTGCTAGCAAAAAGTATCCGAAAAGTTGCGCTCCGAGCGGTACGTGTCTTCGCGCGTAGATGATCGCGCTTCCGGTGATGCTTAGCATCGTGATTCCTACGAGCAGGAGGCAGGTTGCGTGGCGATATCGGCTGGCGATCCATCCCGTCACGGCGATGGTCGCGGCGCTGATTAGGCTGGTCGGGATGTTGAGGAGCGTGGATTGCAGCGGGGTGAACCCGAACGAGGTGATGACCAGGTTACTGAAGTTCTGAGTTCCGCCGTTGGGGATCTGTGTGAGGCAGGCGATGGAGAACAGGAAGGCGGTTTTCGGGTCGATGAGGCATTCGCGGGTCTGCGGCCACGACCAGGTGGTTTTTTCGGTGCGGCCGGTCCCTGCGATGAGGACGCGGTGGGTCATTAGGGTGCGTTCGGGGGGTGTTAGGAATCGTGCGCTGGAGATGCTGTCGGGTAGGAAGAGGAAGAGCACGACTGCCCAGAGGAATGTCGCGACCCCCAGGATGATGTACATCCATTGCCATGGGCTTAGGGGCCCTGGGATATGTCCGACGCCGTAGGCGAGCAGGCTGGCCACGAGTCCGCCGATCGAGTTCCCTGAGAACCAGATGCCTGTGCGCATGGGGATCTCGTCGCGCGTGTACCACGATGTGGTGATGAACATGAAGGCCGGGGTGATGGTGGCTTCGGCGACGCCGAGGAGGAACCGGACGGCGAGGAGACCGCCGTAATTGACGCAGGCGGCGGTCAGGGCGACCACGGCGCCCCAGAAGAGGGTGTTCACTGTCAGGTATTTGGCGACGGGGACGCGCGGGATGAGCAGGTTGGTGGGCGCTTCCCAGAAGAAGTAGCCGAAGTAGAAGACGCTGGAGACCCAGCTGTATTGTTGGCCGACAAGGTGCTGCAGGGGGGGGAGGGGGTTAGTTATGGATGCATTTAATAGATGGCTGGGGACTGACTGTATCGTCGATGAGACCGAAGACCGAGGCGCTGGAGAGGATAGTCTTGTCCATAAAGTTCAACATGTACGTGAAGAAGAGGATGGGGATGAGTCGACGGTCGACTTTGCGGAGGATTTGGGTGACATCTTCAGGGGGAGATGGAGGGGAGGTTGAAGATGAAGCCATAGTACTCGGTATAGATTGCCACAGGACCAGAGTTATCTTTTGACTCAAGATGTGATATCTCTGTCCTTTTAATATTGACGACAATCGAGGGGTGTTTAGTTGTTTATCTTCTTATCTCTCCTTCTCCGCACTGCTATCTAGGGAGAACGACCCGATCAGGGTGTATCAATCAACCTGCCGCAATTCTCCGACTCTCCGCAAACAACAACCACCCAACGAACGAGTTTCTCTTCACCTCGTACAACGTCATACACAATCACCGCCGCGATACGCACGGCGACAACGACATACCCACGTTCCCGGAGACGTATCTCAAGGCCCCCAAGATGATGAAAGAAAGCCTCTTAGCGCTGGCCGTAACGTACTCGACGTGCAGAGGACCTGAATGTCTAGTTTGCGGAGCCGTTTCCTGATCTCCAAGTGCATATGTATCGAGGGTGTCATATATTGCATCCATATCATTGACCCGGTGTAGCTAACCTGACGTATGATTGGATTCGGGACCATGGCGAAGGTGATACAGTATAGCGGGTTCGGGGAGCGCGAGATGGTATCAGCCAAACCTTTGATCTGAAGAACTAAAAAAAAAAAAAAGAAACACACGTCCAGATAAACTCTCACATATCGATATCCGCCTGCTACTCTGCTACTCTCATTCACCGGACTATGTGTAGTGCCAGCTGGTAGTACGAACACGTCTTCAGCATGCAGTGTGACTTGTATGTATGCCAGTGCTGAGATCGAGATCTCCCCCTGCAGTATCGATGGGAGGGTTATTGTGCCCTGGAATATCCCTAAAGATGGCATATACCGGCATCGGTGAGCGATTTCTGATCGATACGGTCAAAGACCATGATATGATGTAAAACTTTGAAGTATGATAACACTCATGAGTTCTGGGATAGAGATACCGTGTTGATATAGCGTCCTATGTTCTCTTTCATTTGTTATGTCTTTCCAATCAATGCTCATGTAGGTATAGGCGGGAGTAACAGGGGTGTCTTTCCCATTGATTCGATGTGAGGGACTCGGTGTCTGGACTCTGAGAGGCCGAGGGAGGATGTTCCGGTAGTGCAGGAGCAAAGGGAGTTGTTGGGAATTTAGAGGGCTGGCAGGTAGTATATCTCTAGATCCATTTGAATCCAAGTACTCTTCTCGAGGTTTCTGTGGATGCGACATGAACGTAAATACCCAGACAGGTATGGAATAACCGGAATATAAGTGTGAGAGGAGAACGGATGATATCAAACGAGGAATACGAGTAGATGAATGGATAGATATCCCTCACCAATCCACTACTAATAAGCCGCTGCACATATGCCACCTCGAGTCTTGTGATACTTGGTTAGAACGGGGTCAAACCGTGACGATTTCCTTATCAACACGCCCCGGGCAGCTGAGTCGACATCCAAAGGGCTAATGGCGATTCCAGTACTTAGACTTGTTAAAGCACTAGTCTCAGATCGCATATACCTCGAGATGCGCACTTTATCGCAAGTTGAGGGATCATGTGGTGCGATTCTTAGAGAAAGAGAACGAGTTCGCCATCATCATATCTTGGATTGCCCTCCGAGCAGGGACTTAGGGACTGGGAGGCCTCAGTATCTCAAGCTTCATGGAGATATCGTCGATTCGAGTGCAGAAAGACACCAGTGTAAAGACCATAAGATTCAGGAACAAGTCTGGGGACGAGAGAGCCGACGCTTCTACACGTTAGTTGTCTTGTAGCCATGAATCCCAGGACAACGAAGAAAGCAGCAAACATTCTCACCAGATCATAACCGAACCATAGAACCCTTAAGCCTCCAATGCCAAACAGCAGAACCGGAAGGAATTAAATTACCAATCTTATTACTCCGTAGGAAAAGGATGTCCGTATATCAAATTTATTAGACAATTATGGTATAAATAATCAATAATAGTAGCGACCGTAATGACACCCACATCGTGTCTATTTGTATGCTTGCTCCAAATCAAAACCAACCCCGACCCAACCCAAAAACAAATTTCAAATCGAGCATGCTTGCATCGCCGCCAGGTATTTCGTTTCAATTTCCATGCTCCGCCCAATTTGCGCAGCGGGTATCAGTTTCCTATATCTCCGGTGGTATACTGTATGGGGAACCACCCAATTCCAAGCCATCCTGGAGATCCAATGCTCTAGGGAAACGAAAAAAAAAAGCAGATCGAATCAAGTTCCACACAAACAAAATAAATAGCAAAAATGTAGCGGACCTGCTGCGAAGGTCTCCAAATCAAGGTATGTGTAAGATGAATGGCCAAGATCGGTGAATCGCAGAAAGAAAAAGAAAAGAAAAAAAAACCAGACAAAACACAACCCAGTTGGTATCAGAAAAGAAGATTCGTGCCAGAAAAGAAAAGAAAAAGGGAAGCACCAACACCCTAGTCTAAGCGAGCGAAAGAAGTGAAATAAAAAAAAATCAAACCATGCAGGAAAAACAACCGGTACCTTCTATGGTCATAACGTGGGAAGACAAAAACAGAAGACATCACCGAGAAATCCCTCCAAAGTCCCTTGTACCGTAATCCTGCCGATCCATGATAATAAAATAGAAGAAAAGGGGTATCAATTCTCTGTCAAACGCAGAGACGGGAAAAAAGAAGAATGAATAAGAAGTGGAAGAATCCGCAGAAGTCGGAAGCTGTTGTACAAGGGGTGAGAAGCCTTGTCAGGGGGGGTCGTTGAGTACGGAAGCCGTATTGAAGCTTCCTTAGCTTCGCACCGGGACAAGGCTCGAGGGTTGAAGATAAATATATTAGGCGTGGGATATTGGATGTGAATGGCGAGAGATTTACTCGTCGTCTTCGCCAGACACTCCATCCTTTTCGCCCTTGTGGACCTTCTTGTGTCGGCGAAGGTTGGACACAACTGAGAAGTGTCGGCCGCACCCGTCCACATCACATGCGAATGCTGAAGACCAAATTGTCAGTATCTACCGCTGATAGTGGAAAATCGTTGATGGCACTTACGCTTTTCGCCGGTGTGGCTGTACATATGGGTCTGCAAAGACGAGGGCCGAGTGAAACGCTTGTCGCACACCTTGCACTTGTGCTTCTTCTGAGTGTTGGACGGCATTTTCGAGCTGAACTGGCTCATCATTGACTGAGGTCCCGGGGGAGCGCTGCCCGACAGAAGGTTCGAGGGGCGAGGGAGAGTCCGCGACAGGTGTCCGTTCTCGTATGATTCCGATGTCGTGGAGCTGTAGTCGGTCACAGACGACTCAACCGATGCGACGGAAGCGCTGTAGTAGGGATAGTTTCCTCCCGAGGAGATCGAAGATCCGGAAGAGTGGGTAGAAGGGAAACCATAGGAATCGCCAGATCCCCGGGAGCCACGAGGACCATAGATGTTACGGGGCGTCAAATCCTGGCTGAGCGCGACCATTCCGCGGCTGGCATCGAGCGCATCACCGAATGTAGGAGCAGAGGGGGGTTGCGAGGGTCCAACGCGAGCAGCATCACTGTAAGAGGGAAAGAACATGGTTAGCGCAGGTCCTCCCACAACGCGAAGAGAGGGGTTTCTTACGCATGAGATATCCGGCGATCCTGGTGTAGAGAGGGAGCGTAGCTCAACGGCGCATAGCTGGCGGGTGCGAAAGTGCTCATGGGTGACGTCGTAGTGTAAGCGGGAGCTTGTTCGAAAGAGGTACGGGGCAAATCGTGCTGCATTCCCATGACTTCGGGCCCAGGGTAGCTCGTGGCGGTGGTGGTCGAGTAGTTGCTTCCGGTAACCATGGACGGCGCGGAGACGGAGATGCTCGAGTAGGGCATCGACATGGGCGAAGGCCGGCTCACTTCCTCTTTGGCATGGTTGAGACCCATGGAGGTCGCGTACACGGGCGGGGTGGAATGAGACGAGGTATGAGCAGCGGTCCAAGGGTCGGTAAACTGAGGAGGGTTGTGATGCGGCATGTTATGTTGATAGACGTTATCGAAGCCCATCCCGCCGTACTGGCGGTTCTGGTTTTCAATGACCATCGTCATGGAGGATAGATGTTATTGGGGTGGAATTCTGCACAAATTCCTTGTTTGTTTATGTTGAGTATGCAGGTGTCGCGGCGAGTTGCGATTGTTTTCGCAACGACCACAAACAATACGTATGTTCGAGACAAGACCAAAGGGACGGACGATCAAGGGGAAGATGATCGCGACGTACAGAAGAGTCAAGGGAACGTGTTGTGCAAGATTGACAGGTGGGGGATGCGATAGGAAGAAAGGGTGTGTGAAGGGATAGACCAAAGAGTAAAGAAGAATAAGATAGTGAAGATCGATCAATCAATAAAGCGATTGAATTGATCCGCGATGTAGTAGTAGAGGAAGAAGATGCGCGAGTAGCGATAGTCAGGGCAGGAAAACAATCCGACGGAAAGCTAGAGTCTAAGAAAGATCAAGAACCAAAGAGGAGAAATAGAGCGACAATCTGCCTTTTTGGGGGAGAGGGGGAAGACCGGCGACCTCGACGAGAATAATAAGGGAAAGCAAAGGGGGAAGGAGAGAGAGGAAGAAAGATAGACAGGCAGTCTGGGGAAGGGCCCAAAGGGGATCGGCGAAGCTTATGAACAAATACAGGATCTCAGCATGAGGATGGGCCGCAGGGACGAAGGGAAGCCCTGGCGTTGCCGTGTTGGTGATGGGCTAGTGCCACTGACGACGTCCCGTCGGGGACGGTTGCAGATCGTTACTTTGGGCCGCTTAGGCTTCGAAACGGCGCCAGTGTTAAAAAACGAAGCAGAGGAATTGCTTAGTGCCAGTGGGAAATCTCCAAATGGGAACCAGTTCCTCGGGTGACCCTCAAGGTTTTGGATGGGTCGCTTGCTTTTTTTTTTTTTTAATTTTATTTTTTGGTCCTTTTCCCTTTTCCCTGGTTCGAATTTGAATTTAGGAATTATTAGTTTGGTTTGGTTTAAATTTTGGGGTTGTTTACTGATAAATTTTCTTTTTGCTTTTTTTTTTTTTTTTTTTTTTTTTTTTAATTTTAATTTTAATTTTATCATTTCTTTTGGACTCGTTTTAATTGCTTGTTTTCTATTTTTACCAGCATTTCATCATCATTCTTCGCATCACAATTAAGGACTTCGACAAGTCCTCTCGAATAACAAATCATGCGCAGGAATTATTTTAAGGACTTACAAATCTTATTTCTTGTGGACTGCATTGTCCGCCAGATCCAGATATGCCTAAACAGAAACAGGAACAGCGAAAACAAGAGAAAAGATAACAATAATAAAGACAAATGGACAATAATACAAAGCACCGGAAAAGCAGGGGAAACGAAAAAAGGGGAGACACTGGGAGAGGGATCTGAAACTCCGGGATCGGAACATAGTCTGTGTAGGCAGAGGGAGGTATGTATGAGTGTAAGTAACCAAATACCGGGTCGCCCTCTGCAAGCTGTACGTAATCCGTAAATAATTTCAGGATGCAATCATTGCTCCGTACTGGCCTCGAAGATGGAGACCAGAGAAAAAGCGTCGACCGTCAGAAAATTCAAATCAACTCTATTAAAAAATAAGAAAAAACAGGTTTAGATCGATGAACTACTTTGAGATTTTTTTGATAAAAAATAGAAAAATCAATCCCTAAAAAAAAAGGAGACCACGCAAAGACAAGAGGGGAGTAAGAGAAGAAGTGGGTTTACGCGAATACCCAGAGGCAAAACAAAAAGAAAAAAAGAAAAGCACAGGTACAGCCAAAACTAAGCGTGCTCCATAGTCTGAAGGGACTGGACATTCTCAGTTGTTTATTCCGTCGTGGGGAGTGAAGAAGACATGCGTACGTACCACCATGTGTGTCCCTCCCGCACCTTCCCCCCCCCCGAATAATTTGGCAGCGATTGCGCGAATAATCCATACCCTACCAAACCACTAACCATAGGGGGGCCGGTGGGCTGGCTTCAAGCCAACTGAGGAAGGTCCATTGGGCGGCAGGGTGGTAACTGGTAATACTTTGGAGGTACGCTAAAAAGCTCCCCCCTACAGTCAAAATGTTTAGTGTAAAGGGGGGGCAGATGGGGAGGGGGCAGTTTGTGCCGTGTCTATACAAAGTAGTGTGTCTAGAGGAGTAACCAGAGCAAAAAGGGGAAAGCGCGTGGAAGAGGGGGGAGGGGGACAGTCGCGGAAAGCCAAAAAATAATAGGAAATAATAATTTAGAGGGGAAAAGAAAAAAGAAAAGTTTTCTGAGGAAAGAAAGGCGGCGCCAAGTCTTAAGCTTAGATGCAGCGACCAAGGTTCGCCTTGAGCCCTTAAGAGTGTTTCAAGGTAGCGGGGAAGTGGCAGATCACAAAGATACGTCAAAGGGTATACCCGTTCCGTGGGGGACTCTCTACAGCTGGAGATTGAAAAAAAAAAAAAAAAAAGCTCCCAGAAGGAAGGTGGATCGACTCCACCTGCTGGGTTGTGATTCAATGGTTCTGTCCCTTTTTCTTTTCTTTTGCTGTCTGTTAGCTGCCCCTAACTAATCGCATTACGGTAACTGGTAAGTAATGTATTCTGGAATTTGGTTCCCATGGTCAAGTACGGCATACCTGCTTCTACGGTATACAGAGTACTCAGTGCGTTAACGGACTCAGATAATGGGATTATGCAATGGGGAAATTACTTCCCTCTCTGGAAGCCCAGGGTACTTACTGTGTACCTACCTACCTTACCTCCAGTAGAATGAATGCATCGATCCTCCAGGGCTTTACCGGCCACGGTGCAGATGTAAAGCGGGAGGCCAAGAATCGAGTCCCGAAGTCCTCACCAGGCTATGATTGGAGGGTGGGCAGGAGTGGTGGATGACTTGGCCCTCTTGGACCGGCTGCAGCAGTCGCCCTATGAGCGATGGCTGCATAATACCGGTAAATATGCCTCGGGGCATGTGGTAGTTAAGTGGTTACTGTATGACAAGATGCTGCAGCTCCATGATGTAGACAGCCCGGTGAATAGTCAGGTACAGATAAACTACGTGATTTACATGAGGCTATTTCCATCGGGATGATGATTTGATAGGTGATTCACTACCTTATCGTATAGTACACAGTAGTACGGAGTAATGTGGTGGTGGTTTGAAGAATCTCCCACGATGGAGCCGCCGCAGCCATCTCAGACATACTGAGTTACCCGTGCACCGCTGCATCCACACACACACACACACCTACGTTAACCAACCTACGGACGCACGCACATCATGGTAATATCTTTTTACATGCATAGCAGGAGCTCTGACAAGCATTCTTTCCTCCCCTCTCTCGTCGAAGCAATTTACCGACTGCAGTGGTGGTGCGATGCTACCTGGTATCTACCATACTTACAGATGGGTGGTTCGGTGGCTAAAATCGTGCATGTCTGGAATTCATCACGGGTGCTGGCCACGTACACCTCATTCTTCGAGGGAAGACATTATCCAACAGAATCTGCTGTCCGGTGTTGAGGAGGGGAGGGGGAGAGGGGCGGCTGAGCACTAGAAGAGAAACTATACACAAATTAGTAAGTTGCTGGCGGTTTGCACCGACACTTTAGAGTACATACGGGAAATACATTGGATACCTACTCCGCAGTGCAGGCTTACCGCAGCTGGGAAGTTGGAGGGAGACAGGGGGACGAGAGAAAAAAAAAGAAAAAAGAAAAAAGAAAAATAGCCAGCCCCATGCACGATGACGGTATGGCTACAAGTAACAACTGCGCAGAAGAATCTATTGGCGATCGCATTGAGGTGAGGAAAAATAAAATTGTCTCCAGTCGCGTTCTGCAGAGATCATGCCTCGCATGTTTAATATAATGACAATTTAATATCGGCTTCCCAGAATGGTCAGAATGGTTACTCTCCGACCAGAATTGGGATCATGGCTAAACCTACGATTCCGATGGTGACTGGGTTTTAGGCACGTCCCCGTACGCAGTACACCGTACATCTTTCGTACCGATTTTCTTGTGAAGACTTCGACCGTTGGTAGTATCCACCTTGAGACGGGAGAGAGGATTCCCTATTGAGTCGGACATGCTCCGCATACTATTAGAGACGGCTCTGTTTTCTCCCTCGCCTTCTGGCCGTCTTCCTGCCTCGAGTCTCAAGATGAATTTTAATTCTGACGAATATACCTTGCTCCTATGTCATGCAGATAGTAGAAGAGATAAATTAATTAATTGCATCATCGTGGTGGTAGAAGCGCGATTTAATTTTCCCCTTTGCCGCAGATGAACAAAATGCAAAAGCCATCGGTCGGAAATTTAAACTCAGAGTTCTCGTCCATCAAATTATCGGGACACATCACCAAGTCAGATCGCAGCCACGTTACCAGGATCCCATGGCGCAACCCGCCGGCGTCCTTGGATCGGTTTGGCTGCTCAGCGGGCATTGGAAACAACACCCCCTCCACTGACATTGACATTTCTGGCTTATCGCGCTGTGGCCACTTTGAACACTTTTCACTTTTTTGACCTCAGCAACGGGTGGTATTCGACTCGAACTACCGCTAGACTGTACTCAGAGTGGGATTACACTACACCGTAGATAGTTTTTTTTTTTTTTTTTTCTAATTTCTTATTCAATATTTAGTTTTATCTTTCTATATGTTTTTGATCCTTTCCGCTCTTCCCCGAGAACAAGTATTATTCCCTAGCACCGGGGCAGTTAATGCCATGGTCAAGGGCAGAAGAAAAGAAAAAAAAACTGTCCCGTCTCCCCATTAGCCGGGGGCCTTAAAGAGGCGTCCACACCGACGTCAGAGCACGGAACAGTGGATTCCACATCAAAACACTAGCGGCGGCATATGGCTTTTTTGAATTCGAGCATGGAACACATCACACGCGACTTGACATCCACATCCACTTTTTGAAAATGAACGGACGGAAGTTACTCGATGTCAAAAGTCAGAATGCAAGTCCCCCAGTGATTGGAGGTGTAGTAATGGAAACTTATCATTGGTATGCGATCAAAATAAGAAAAGAAAAAACATGGTAATAGGGAAAGTGAAATAAGCCACTGAAAGTATCGGAAGAGGGTCGAAATCGGATAAGGGACACACCCTAAGTCTTAAGTTTAACCAGGGTAAGAAAAGGTTGACGGACTGGTCTTTGCTTTCTCGGTACTTGGGATTTTGACAGTGAGTCAAGCTGAAATGGGGGGGGGTAAGGATCTTCTTCTCAGTTTCACTTTTCACTTCCGATCAAGATTTAGACTAAATTCCGATTCAACTGTGGACAAAGTCGTAGAAAACTTTCCCAGGCGATTTAAAGATTGTTCTACTCCGTATTTGCATGCTAAATCGAAGATCAAAATCGTAGTTGAAACGCATACCGATTGTATATCGATATACATACTGGATCTATCATGTCGACGGACAGACTGTGTACTTTCTCAAAGGATTGACGCACGCCCACTTCTGCAACCGTTCGGCTGGGGCGTTTCTTTTTTCCCACTTAGCCATCAAGCCGACCACCCCCCCCCCTAAACACAGCCAAAAAGCCACAGCGGGACAATATGATAGGTACAGCTCATCACGCTCGGGGCTAGCTTAACTTAAAGTTGGGAGGGGAAATCCGAAATTGTTCGGCATCGACTCTTGACGAGGGAGAAGATGGGTGGGGGGTTGGAGGAGTCGGTGGCGTTCCTCTCTCTTTTCTCCCTCTCACGCACTCATCCTACAACTGATTTTAATTTTCTATTTCTTATTTTCTTGGTTGAAAGTTGTTTTGCTTTTTTTTTTCCAGTCCCCTGTCGCTCCCCATCCAATGCCAACCAATGCAGTTATTGTGGGCGGAGTAGAGGTAAGCCAGGTAAGGCGAGTCCACGCTAGTACCATCCGAGCAAGGGGGGGGAAAGGGGAAACGCTAAGTAACCACTCCTAAGCCTAAGTTAGTCTAACCAGCACTAACAGTTGAAAGCAAAAAAGGAGAACCCGATCATCGGAGGGCCGCCACAAAGAACGGGTCGGATCCCTGGAAATGAGACAAATCTCACAAAGTTCCACAGAACAATGGTTGATCGGGTGGGTTAGGATTAAACATAGAACGGGAGTAGAATAATGAGATTCTCTGGGTCACAAATGAGAGAATGGCAATCGAACGAGTTTTGGGAAGTTTAAACCCGACCCTACTCTGGAAGAGAACCAGATACGCGACAGAGTTACGGAGTAGTTAGCAACAAATTGACTGGAAGGAAACACAAACCTAGAAACAGCAGGTGGCTAATGAGGAGAGCTCCCTCTGCCAATACCGAAAGACGAGACCCATGGATTTCCCGGCACAAGGCAACGTGGGGCTCTCAGCAAGTGTCCACTGTTCACACGACTGGCACGAGGTTGGCCATGCGGACGCCTGTCCAGAGAACTCAAGTTCTGGGCCATGGTTCGATGCTCCATCCACGCCAGGGAAGGCGAACTCTGCTTTCATGTTTGCCGGGCCTGACACTGACTCAGCTACTTACTCCATCGGAAGACTTAGCGTGGAAGTCAAGCTCTGGCAAAGGGCAAATCTCTCCAATTTCCTTTAATTCTTATTCTTCAACCTGACAGAATGGGAAGTCGAGCCACCCCTTCGAACTAGGGCCCGAGTGCTCCATCCCGGATCGCCCAAATTGGCACTGAAGAACAATAGGGACTCGAGTAGTCCGCACTAGTCGCTAAGGTTATAACGTATAAGGTAGCTACTGTAAATTAATATTGAAATTTGAAGCCCGAATAGTTTTGGAGGCTTGGAGCAGCCCTTTCCTCCAGACATGACGGCTGAGGTCCACACAGATAGCGTGCCCTTCTATTGTATAATCCCGGCAGGCTTCATTTCAATGAGGAAGTTTGGGCAAATCAAAAGCCTCGCGGAGACATTATGTGCCGTCCGAACTGTACTCCGGTGTACAGGAGGGGGGGGGGTGTAAATAGCGAAAATATTTCCCGTCTTGCAGAGTCATCGGGCATGGCATGGATCAGTGGAAAAAGGGGGATGGAGTTCGAGCTGTGATATCTCCGAGTTTGGACCAATAGGAAGCCATATTATACCACCTATCGTTTGGGTTCCTTTCCGCTAGGATGCCCTCCTACACTGTACTTAGCAGTCTCAGCTGCTTTCCTCCGGGGTTTCTCCCTTAGGTTCATGCATCATGGTAACCCAAGACCGACGAGCCGCGTTTACCCCCCCCTTCTCCCCCAGCAATAGGAGTTCGCAACCAACCCGGAACATAAGCCTGATTGAGCGATGATGCCATGCCTGATGGCAGAGATTGAGGAGCTGGTGTTCGGCCAAAGTCCTTGGTGTTCAGCAGTCGAACCGTAGCCGATATCCACTCTGGGCGGGCAGGTTCCTTGACATCCGCGGAGAGGAACAGGCGACGGAAGACGTGCAGTGGGCAAGTCGCCAGTCTCGTTGCCGGCGACGCAGAGAGGGGCGCACGGCATTCTACGAGAGATGGGGGCTCCACCCGGTACAATGAGAGATCCAGAAGGGCTTTCCCGTACCTGGCGACGGACGGGGTTATCCATAACGGGAGTCCCGAACTCGCAAGCTCGCAAGAAAAGCAGGTATTCCGTGCAGTCTTTGCTCCTGGATACTTGGTTCTGGGTTATCTTGGTGGATGGGCACGAGATTGGGAGGTCCAAGCGGGTTGTGCATTGCGTAAACTCCTAGCGGCGTCAGGAGCAAGAGTCCATGGTCGACATCATGGAATGTTTATTTTTAACCGGTATAAAATTGCACTGGGGATGATGATGGATGGAGTTGGAGAACAAGGGTCCCATCTACCTACAGAGGGACTAGTATAGCGCAATGATCACAGATGGATACTACGGTGTACGGAGTAGAGACTAGAGGAAAGGCCCCTTAGTCGTTTCAATTTTTCAATAGACGATGACTCGTCGGTAGGAAAAATAAAGACAGACGACAACATCATAGCATTCATCATCAGCAACAACAGCAGCAGCAACAAGCAACATTTTTCCCTGACCGCCAGATCCACACTGGATTTCGTCCCCTTCCAACCGGGTCCTCACCGCTTTTCCCGGATTTCATTCCCTCCATAGCATAGTTAGCATTTGCTGTCATCTCCTGAACGGTTGCGTGTCAATCTTTAGCCTTAACTCATAGTAACACTACACCATACAGAGTACACTATCATAACCTCTTTATTATTATTCCCACAATCAATAATCACTACTTCCTAATGTTATCCTTCGACTACCTCATTTTCTTCCCATTTCCCTCCCCTTGGCGAAGCCCCACCAACCGGGATTTGACAATAGACATGATCCCAATCCTAAGCTAGCGGCTCAGACATTCCCCAAATAGGCAGAGTGGACCCTTGACACGGCACATCATCCCCAAAAACGCGTAACTGAGCTGGAGACCCTTGGCCAATGAGGTGTTCTCTAGGAAAGCCCGGCAGGCTCTAAATCATCATTCCCATTGCGGGGGTTCCTGATCGGGGAAGCCGGTGGGGTATCTTTTTTTTTTCTCGCACTTTTTTCTTTTCTTTTTTTTTTTTTTTTTCAACTTGCACCAGGGCGATGGGCGACCGACTCGTATCGAGACTATCCTCTGTCCGCAATGCTTACCGTATTGGATATGGGTCGATACTACAGAGTTTGGCTCCAACTCTTACTTCGGTCGTCATACTTCCCATAGTTATTTGTTGTTCAAAATTCATACTCAGGAAATCTCTCGCTTGCACTCCCTTGTCGGAGTATAGACTAGAGTGTCTCTGCGTAGGAAATGTAGGTGGCGAAACTAAACCATACTGAGTAGATATCTGTAAGACTTGTATTACCTTACCTTAGGTACCACCTAGGTGCCATGGACGTATCCATCTCTAACGCCCCATGTCAACTCATTTGCCGACTAAACACCAGACCAACCCCATTCCGAACGGGCAAACATTAACATAACAAGCAGTGCTGATTTTCAGGAGCCTAGAAAAGTAGTACTCCATAGGGCGTAGAGGATAACGAACTAAATCCCAACAGGCCAACAGCCCAGCGGGTAGGTGTACACCGTAGTGCTAAGCTCATCATTGTTGTTATTATTAGCGTTTTTTTAATTTCGCTTCTCGAGAACAGTGGATTTAGTCGAGCAGAGACTGGAGTCACAGACATCATACATTCCCCGCCAAGCAGGGAGACTCGGGAGAGGGAACTGGGTTTCCGATCATACAGAGTAAGCTAGGTAGGGACCGATAACGGGGGTTGATTTGATTGTTGGTGCCGATGATGTCAGAGTTGGATGGGCCTGCTATTTTCTACAAGACTCAGTGCTCTGGTGTACTCTGTGCGCTGAGATGAAACACCATAGAACTTGGAACCAGAATTCCGGTATGAGAATTTATACATATTAGATTTCATGTCAAATCGAATAGATAAACAATCGATCGATCCGACCCAGACAAGACAAGATAGACAGAACCATGTGCAGAACCATGCGGTAGGTATCCGTCGGCGTCAACCCAAACAAAATCTACGCATCCAAAGAAAATCTCGGCAGATTGACAATCGGCATTAGTCTAGAAAAACAAAGAAAAAGTTCCTTCTTGGTTCGATTCCGAAAATGAAAATGACCTTCAGGAACATGACGATCATCGGTGTCTCGAAAAATCAAGAATACCTTATTTCTTTTTTTTTTTTCTTTTCTTTTCTTTTCTTTTCTTTTTTTTTTTTCTACTCTTCGTTCGCACAACCAAAATTTGATTAAAAAAAATCGTAGAAATAAAAGGTTACCCAGAGACGAAGATCCCTCATGTTTTGATTAAACGATGAAAATCCCATTTTAAAGATATTTTTAAACATCTGTCATCTGCACGGGGTCCATCTTGGCAGATCCCACTCGGCAGATCGTCAGGATTGGCGTTATTGTACATTGGATGAGGACTCTGCTTGACTCGTAGACTCTACTCGTGGGAAGTTTGGTTACTGGTTTAGTGGTTGGAACACCACTAAGGGGCTAAGCTAGCGAGAGGCTAGGTATACAATAAATTGCACTGATAGTTCACGCACATATGAAGATTGAGGGATTTGGCGGGAAGAAAGGGGCAAAGAGGAACCAAGTGGACGAAGCGGTACGGTGCCCGCTTCTCGATAAGAACTCTAAGCCGTATGGAGATTAGAGGAGAGGGAGAGAGGGAGGAGCCTCAATTTGAAGATGACTGGGAAAGTAATCCTGGGTCTAGTAGAGAGCATAGCACTAAAGCAACAGATCCCACCATTGAGGTCTATGGCGGACTGGCTAGAGGTTTCGGGGAATAAGAGATAAAGAACCAAGTGAGAGGTCCCCGAACAAACACCTTCCAGTTATGCCAAGCTAATAGAACATCGCGTGAACTTCCGCCAGGAACCCGTCCTCGATGGAGCAGAATTGAGGAGTATGAACTCTATGGTTTGTCGTCTGTACGAGTTTGTATAAGGGAGCGGATGGGCCCGACCTGGGAAATTGCATTATTGGTTGGGTCCTTACTCCTTCCCGTGTCCCAGGCTTGGACCCGAATATTGCGAATTCGCGATAGGCGCTGCGTGGGAATGGATACGCTGACGGAGTTACTCATAGCCACCGTCAGAGTCATAAGTTCGCAGACCATAATCCGCTGTAGGAAGGAAGATAGGATTGCATGGTACTGGTACTGGTAGAACTAGACGATAGCGCGGGAGATGGGGACAAAAGCCATAAGATCAGAAGATGTGGGGGCACCGCAAACTATCTTTCCTGCTAGGGAATATTCTCCCGCCTTGATTGGCCCTGCGCCCCGATATCATTTGGACGTCGAACGAGTGGCGTTTCTGCCAAGACCCTCAGTCCCTCACCCAACAGGCCCTCTCCCAGACGACCCACATGGTTAGCGCTCCATTGACTGTTTTTTTTTTTTTAACGGAATGGTTCAGGCTTGACCTTTCCCCCCAATGGTGGGGTCTTGATGTCCCGCTAGTCCTGTAACGGCATGGTGGGAAAGCTACAGGGAGACGGAAAAAGGGAGAGGGCGCAAAAATCGGCCACGCTATTGGGCACCCCAATGGGATTTAATTTGAAGAAGCAGGGAGGCATGCAGCCACATGCCCCAGAGACGGCAGATAGTCGATAGCCGAGCTTGGCTCGAGCAGATAACCCAATCATTGTCGATGGGCCCACAGGAGCTGACGCGTGCACATCTCACTGAGCTTTCCTTATTGCAGAGAGGCTATTCCTGTTTGGGTAGAGGGTTTATTGTTTTTCTTTTTTGTTATTCGTTATTTACTGTGTACACCGTACAATTTTCTCTATATGCTGAGGATGGAGAGACATTCTGCTGAGTATATGCAATGTAACAACAGTGTAGCTCTTTTTCTCTTCCAAATTTCGTTGTGCCCGACTCTACTGTGTACAACGATGCAGTTTTTTTTCTTTTTTTTTTTTTTTTTTCTATTCTTCCATTTAAACAACCAATTACAAACCCAGAATATTAGATTCGCAAGACGCCATGACCCCGCAGGTCGAATCCCTGCGTGCGATCCTGGCCGGCTCCACATCCACTGCCACTTTCAGGATGAGAAAAGTCTAGCAGAAAGCTGAAACGCGCCGTCCCTCTCGCCCTGTTGACAGACTAGTATGAACTAAATGATCCGACTTGGGACTAAGACCGATCCACTCGTGAACTGGCTTGAAGTCTTGAAGTTCTCCCCGGGAAACCACCAAGACTCCGTAAACTACTCCGGAAGGAGCAGAAGCAGAAAAAGGATCCATCGACCAAAGTGGATGAGAATGGAGAGAAAAAGAGAGAGACAAACTTAAATGATATCACTGAACCGGTAGACGACCGCTCGATAGCGGCCATGCGTCGGTTCGAGACCACCAACGACTAATTAATTACCTAACCTCCATCAGAAGCTGAGTAAGTGCTACTTGTTCGTGGAATAGGAGAAACGGGAAGTGACGGCATGAGCCGACAGTGATTTCCCTACTCTATTCAAGGACGATGGACTAGATGGAAGATAGATTAGCAGAGACAACAGAGAGGATGGGCTGGCGGTTCAGGGGTACGTCATCTGTTCTTCAGGCCGTTCATCCCTGTTCGTAATCCCGGTCCTCTTGACTGCCCTACTGCTGCAATTTCTGTCGGAGTACACAGTCCTACAGTGTAAGTGTATAGGACTAAATCTCGGCGCTGCACCCATTACGCCCATCACCGTTTCCCCTCTTCGCTTCGCCCGCCCAACGACAGGACCCTGAACAAGCTTCCACCGGCCTTCAAGCCTCTGGCGTGATCCCCGACGGAAAAATCATTCTAGTGTGCAGAAAGTGGAGTCTACCGGTTTCTTGGCGTATGTCAATGGCGGCGGGCGCGATGCATCCTCGGCGAAAGAGGAGAGGGAGAGAGAGGGAGAGAGGGGGGCCATTGGCCAAGGAGGAATGCGTTGCGAATCCGATGCACTCTATGAGAGTGTCTGAGATTCATCATTGGATGGTGAATCTCTTTAGGAACATTTGAGACAGGTGCCATGGGAATCCTTCGTGCGTGGGCTTCTGATATTTTTTTTCTGACAATCCACTTCTCACACCAGTATCTGATGTCTGTTGGTATCGAGTAAATTGAGCCTGCGCAATCAGTACTCAGTCTCAGAGTCTCAGACCATCTACGGAGATTCCGTGGGTATACCGTATACGATTTTTTACGCGCTTAGATTAATCGGAAGGATGGAAGACCCTGCATTGGCGGCTAGACTGGAACAGGCAGCTGTGAGTGAGAACCATGGACTCTTGGAGTAGATGCTTCGTATGGAAGCGTTCCTGGTGTCATGAGCATGACTTATCGTCCGTATCGAGTATCTACTTTGTATAAATTAAGATTAGATATTACTAATGGATTTTCCTCCCCGAGTTCGCCGTTGTACATCATCCATCAAGATAATCAATTGCAAATCTCGGCAGTAGTTAGAGATATACTTAGAAACAGGACAATGCTTACATCACCGGCAATCGTCAGCCCCGAGAGCCATTTGATCCCTGATCCCTTCGGAACAGGTACGATACCTCAGCTCTCCCTCTCTCTCTCTCTCACATGAACCGAGGGGCAAAAAATCATAATCATCGAAAGGTGACATCCAACATTAAATTAAGAAAAAAAGAAAAAAAAGAACGTGTACTAATTTAATTCCATTCCTGCGTGCTGATTTTTCATGGATTCGTAATGGCCCAAAACTAAAAGACGGGAAGGAATGGACAGGGGAGAAAAAAAAGGAAAAAAGAAAAAAAAAAAAAAAAACCAACATCGATACGGAGTACAACCCTGAAAGTTGAGTGACAAGGTTCCTTGGACCAATCCAGGCCAATTCTTCAATTAAGGGAATAAATCGAGAGAGGAGAAAAGTAAAGAAATATACATTATTGTGAATCCATTGAACAATGGTGCCACTAGTGGTGTAGGAACAATTTCATATTTTACCGAATCTACCTAAGGAAAAGGTTTCCATGCAAGCCATCCAGCCATCCATCGCCAACCAGGCAGAGTTCCAAGCAAGGTGACGAGATGGTGCAGGGGGCGACCGGTCGGTGGGTGTGCACACTTGCATTTGGCTGGGATGTTGGATGTATGCGCATCCAACCATTCAGCCGTACAACTATCTACAGTACATGCGTACACTTGACCGGACGGAGTATGGCGTACGATAGATAGATAATATACCACGGGCAGTCGTCTGGCGTAGACAACTATGAGACAAGGTTCACAGTGTCGATGCGGTCATAGACATCCGTGCTCTACTTAATTTCAATCAATTTCTCTTACGACGGAACTCAACCTCAAACATTGACGGGTCCATTTCCGTTTCCGAGACAGTCAGACTCTCTCTCGGAATGGGTGGATGTGGTCAGCCAAGGGGGATCAATCCGCCAACGGGCGTCTTCAATTTAAAGGATTAAATATATAGAAAATATCTATTCAGTAAACGAAGGTAATACTACGGGGCACGATGTACATACTCCGAACAGATATCATGATGGTCAAGAGAGAGAAAAGAAACTACCAAAAAGAGGGCGAAAGCAAAGAGAAACAGTGCCTGCTTTCCTTTCCAAATTTGCAGAAAAGCCACCAAAAAAGCACACGCCTTCCTACCCTCCAAGCTCGAGCCTCAGACCCTGACCTGACCCTGAAAATGAAAAGGGGAAACAAAAATTAGAATTCGAAATAAAAAAAAAAAAAAAAAAAAAAGGGCCCTGACGGCCTGACCCTTCAACGCAATCACAACCCACCCTCAGAGAGAATAATGACGGAGTATACTACTACACCATACAAACAGGGCTCCCACCAACCCAAAAACAGCAACCCCAATCCCTGGACCACAACCCTGAAGCCGACTAATCTGGACAGCAATGACGACCAAACCGAATCTGCAGGGCCCCCTTCAACCAGGAATGTCAGACACACCTTTTCCTAGCATGGGCCAGTGACGGGAAAAGCAACTGGACGAAGTTTCCCCACAGTATCCCATGTGCCAAGGCCGCACATGACATGGGCGATGGAGAAGGCTTACGCGGCACATACTCGACGCCTGCAGGGTGAATGCTTGGCATCCGGGACATGTGGCAAATGGTCTCTGGTTGTATGATGGGGGGGAAAGGTGTACGTACACCCAGCGGTGAAAGTAGGGTTGCAATGACTTGAGACTCTGTGATTCTTGTTCTTGATTGTTCAAGTGTTGTATGTGTATGCATGTATGTATGTGCAATGACAATGTGATTCTTTTGTGTTGGGTGGAATCCGTTCGGGCTGGCCGGATTAGATAAGCGTGGGTTTTCACGTGCTTCTCGGGATGAAGATCGGAGTTCCGTACTGACGGTGTAGGTAGGAGTGAAGTGGTAGTATATGCTTCCGACGGCATAGTAAATGTTGTAGATAGATGCAGTACTGCTGTCTAGGTAGATGATTGTTTGATAGTATTCGAGATGCTAGCAGTAGCATAGAAGCCTAGTTTGAATTTGCTGTTCATGCTTTACCTGCCCGGCATATATACATGTCGATCAAGATATTTATATAGTACTTCAAATCTGAGCGTAGAATTGCCAAACCTACTGCAATTCACAGATACAATTCCTTGCTCTCATAAAGTAGATAGCTCTAAGCCTGCAGCACACGAAGATTACATGCAGCGTCAAATCTCGTGCCTGCTTCACACACCATATCCCACACAAGACTGACAACCACAGCCGTTCGATTCTACATCAACCCAGTCCCAATTGCGATGACCACAACCCTACGCAAGAGCAGCAGCAGCAGCAGCAGCCCGTCCTGCACGTCGACCGAACACCGCCCCTGAGGTCAATCCACTTCCCCCGGGATAGTTATCATAGAATAACCCCCCAAGCATCTCTCCGACACAATATAGCCCTGGGATCTCCTCATTCGTTAAAGCCGAGATAACACCCGCAGTTTCCGGATTGACTGCCAGTCCACCAAAAGTGAAGGTGATTCCCGCACTGACTTTGACAGCCAGGAAGGGGCCTTGGTCAATAGGCAGAGCCCAGTTAGACTTGGGAATTGCCAATGCAGCTGTCGGCGATTGAGTCGACAGGCCGTCCTTCACGGCCGGATCCCAGGATCTATCCGGTTTCTGCCGTTGGCTCTCATATACGGCCTCGTTGTATTCGCGAACGGAGCGTTCAAACTGTCGCGGATCTTCAAGACCATGCTCGGTGCATTTCTCCGAAAGTTCGGTGATCGTCGACGCAGTGATCTGCTGTACGACCTCAGGCCGGTACTCTTCCGTGCGTAGCCAGGGTATCGTCCGCGAATCCCATACCTGAAACGCGACGTGCCCTGGCTGGCGTAGGATCTGTCGTCCGATCATGGCATATGTATAATTGCGGAGATCCGAGCCCTCGTCTACGAACCGGTGGCCCTGGCGGTTCAGCATGATGCCGAGCGGGTAGCCCGATTTGGTGAACTCGTTGGAGACTTCGCGATCGCCTGTGTCGGCTGGGGCGTTGGCATCCCATGCCACGCAGTGACAGCCGGACCAGTTCCCTGCGGTTTTGGCGGAGACGTCGCGAATGGCGATCTCGAGGCCGTCGCCGAAGTTGTAAGGGGTACCGCGAACCAGGGCGGCGTCCCAGCCAGGACCGAGGAAGTGAGCTCGCATGCGTGGATTGGCTTCGAATCCGCCGGCGGCAAGGATGACGGCACGGGCTCGGATGGTCTTTTCCTGGCCCTGTTGTACGACCTCAACTCCGGCCACGGCGCGGGAGGCTGGGTCGCGAATGAGCCGCTGTGCCGCGGTCGAGTAGAAGATGCTGATTCCATGCTTCTGAGCGGCTTGGATATGGTCTTGGATTAGTCCTTTGCCTCCATCTTGGGTTTTGAGGGCTAGTCCGCCCCAGAACTTGATCTTGCCGTTGACCTCATAGGCTTGACGGTTGAAGGAAAGCTGGAAGCGGACTCCGTTGGCTGCTAACCACTTGGCTGTTGGATTGGACTCAGTCACTAGGATACGGCACAAGTCGCGGTCAGTCCGATTGCCAGTCACCCGGTTCATGTCGCCTGTGAAGTCAGCCTCGGTGTAGGCAGTCATTTCGATCTTCTGTGCTGTAGTCTGATCAACATTGTTCACCAAGGGAAGAAGATCCTCCAGGCCGTCGTGAGAAGTGCGAAACGCTCCTGCAGTAAAATAGGAGTTTCCGCCGGCCCATTCTTCAGGGCATTTGTCAATGATAGCCACTTTCTGGGCACCGGACTGGGCGGCTGATATGGCGGCGCAGAAGCCGGCGTTGCCGCTGCCAACGACAAGCACATCGCATTCCGAAGGGAAATCCATCGCCATTTAGCAGTCGGGATAGAACAGGTAGGAGACTCAGATGAAATGAAGACATGCAATGATGTAAAACCAACGCCAAGAAAGGAGGTTGATGCGGGGAAGGAAGACTTGATGATACGCAGACTTGTACGTGAGAGATGCCCACAACCAACCAAAATGAGACCTCGTGAATGACATAAAGAACAATCATCATTTACTACAAGATATATCTTTCGAGAAGAAAAGGCAAAAAAATAGATACACGCCGAATTACCCGCCCAGAGCAGCAACACCGTTCGCGATGAATCAAATCAGGCCTAGTGTGTCAAAGAGAAGAAAGATGAAAAACAAAAGCTCTGCAATCCAATGGTGAAAAAGCATCCTGTATATGAAATACATCAATGGAAGGTAAAAGAAATCAACGGCATGCTTTTTGGGCTTAAACGATGATGGACAATTCGTGCCGGTCCACGCCCTCGTCTTCCAAGACGGGATAGTAGGGGATCATGGAATCGGCGCTCTGCACGTAGGCGTCGTTGTACAGCCGCCAGTATGGAACGCGCACCTTGCGGGCGGGATGGAATAAACCGGCCCATACGTAGTTCATGACCACGCCCGTTCCAACGGCCATGCGAATGGCGTCGATCGCCTCGATGACACGATCGATAACGTGAGGGCTGGTTTCGAAGATGTTAGGGAAGACCAAGTTGAGCAGATGAACCATCGCGTCTTCACATCCGAGGCCGACCACACCGAGAGCAATGTGCTTGACGACACTGGCAGCGGTTTGTCGGTGAACTTGGTCTCTGTCTATGAGAGCGTCTTCCAAGAGTGGTGTCACGGCGTAAACGTAGTCCTTGGCCATCTCACCAATATACTCGAACAAGAAGGACATCGCCTTCAAGACACCGTTCTGAACGTTCAGTTCCGGAACGCGGTATTCGTTCATCAAAGCTGGAAGGACGGTGAACGGAGCGCATGTTTCGGCGACGATACCGATGGCAACTGCAGTACACACACGGGACTGACGTTCCTGCACACGAAGGTTGTTAAGCAGGGTAGCCAACACATCCTGAGGACCGATGGCCTTGGCAATGAAACCGAAAGTGTTGTTGGCGGCACGACGGATACCCTTCTTGTGGGCTTTCAACATGTCCAGCAGTTCAAAGCAGATACGCATCCATTCGCGGGCATTGACCGACTCGGGCCCGCGGTCGGCAATACGACCAACCAGATCAATGGTGTTTTCCTGGACCTTTTCGTGACGGTTCCGAAGAATGGGAGTAAGACGGGGAAGAAGATCCCGAATGGGTGGCTGCATCTGGTTGATACCGACCACCGTGACAATAGACCGCAGGGCGCCGAGAATAGAACCGAGCACCTCGGGGTATTCCTCACCTAGATACTCGTAGAGCACGATACCTAATTTGCCCATAAGAGCATCCTCACCACATTGCTTCATGACCATGGCGATACGAGAAATGAGATCGGCCGCTTGTTGACGCACGGTGGCGGACTTGTTGTTCAGTCGCCAAAGGATGGTACTGACAATCTGAGGCAGGTAGGGTTTGCAGCGAGTGCCGAGAGCATTCACCACGGTGCCGAAGCCGTTCAGGATGACAATGTCTTCGATGCTCTGCTCCTGGAAGGCATAGAGGACACCGTCGATAAGCCGTTCCTCCAGCCTCTCCGAGATATCGGCCGCTCCGAGAGCAGCAATCAGCTTCTCGACCGTCTCCACGGTCATCTTTCGGTAGGGTTCGCTCTCGTCCTTCAGGTTGTTGACAACACGTTCAAGAATCTCACCAACACCAACCTTTTGTCCGAGATCGACAGTGGTATCAACCACCTGACGATAGTTCCGGCGGTCGAGGGCCATCCGCCTGACCCAGAAGCTCTTGAAGAAGTCGGTCAAGACGTGCTCTTTAAGGTAGCTAGCCGTCACACCGTCGGTGCTGGCACACTGTGAGACCACCTTCAGAACAACCTTCTTCATCTCTTCATCCGGAGATGCGAACTCACGGAGAAGAATCTCCATGATTTGACTGGTGTAGTAATTGGCATATTCCTCGTCCATCAGAGGAATGATGTAACCGACGGCCTTGAGGAAGGCAGCTAGACCTTTACCACGCTGCTTCCGGGCTCCCGTCCACAGGGGGTTCAGGATCTCATCGAAGCTTTCGATACCGTAAGGGTTGGCGGCTTCAGCCAAGGCGGCCACAGCCAAAGCGGTGACCGTGCGAACCTTGGCCTGCTCGTCGCTGAGGTTGTCGGCGATACAATCGACCAGACCCTTGAGATGGGGAAGAATCGCACATCCCATAAGAATGGGAATTTGTTGAACAATCTTCACACCAGTGTGGCGGGCCTGCCAGGATTTCTTACTGCGACAGACAGCACGAAGGAAGGGAAGAAGAGCTGGAATACCGAGAGCGGAGGCGACCACGGCAAAAGCTCGAGCAGTCGTGTTTCGCACATATTCATCCACATGATCGATATCGGGACGCATAGTACTGATCATGGTAGCAAGACCAGCGGCCTTGGCCAAGTTCGAGATAATTTCTCGACCTTCCACACGAGCATAGTAATCCTGGTCAATGAGCAACGGCTCGATGACGACGAGAATCTTGTGGACGTAAGGACGAACGAGATCGTCGAGCTTGTAGAGCACACGGTCAATAACCTTGACCAACAAGTGACGCTCTTGGTCCTCTAGAGACTTCTCCATAAGTAGGGGAAGGATCTGGTTGAACAAAGGTCCCGCTCCGAAATTACGTGCGTTATCGGTTAGCTGACGCAGGGCAGTCTTTCTCATGGGTGGCGTGCCGTTCTTGACCTTCAGCAACAGTCGCATAATCTTTCGCTCTTTCATTTCGTCCACAGACATCACGCTCTCATCCCCTCCTTCCATAAGCTTGCCGAAGTAGGCCATATCCTCAGGCTTGAAAAATTGCAGATCACCAACACCAGGAATTTCAGTTGGGAGCTGCTTGCCGAGAGCCCGAGCGCTCTCTGGCTCCTGCATCATGAAGCCACCAACGCCAGTCGAGCTGGCCATCGGGGCGGGAGTGGACATGAGCTTCCGGGCAGGAGTGCGGATCGGAGCGTAACCCGGGGGAGGATCGAGGATCTTGTAGCCTTCCGAGGGCAGCATCATATCCAGCTCCTCATCGGACAAGGGGGCGTTACGAGCCGAAATATCGGTTCCAAAGCTGGTTGGAAGCATAGCCGATGAGCCTGCCTGCGACGGATGCATGGGGGTCGCAAGTCCCTGGTTACCGACGGGAGTCGCACCGGGTGCGAGCGATGGTGCCTGATCCCATCGCGACCGACGTTTGGGTGCCTCTTCGCCAGGCGCCGCGGGCGCGGGAGTCTGGTCCCAGCGGGATCTCTTAGGCTTAGCCTCCGTGGACTGAGGAGGCTCTGGTGCCGTCTCGGCGGGCTCGGAAGACACGTCCCACCGCTGCTTGCGCTTGCGACCAGTGGCAACAGAGACGGCCGAACCGGCGTCGGCATTTTCTTTGTCTTCCAGCTTCAACGTGGCCTCATGTTCGGGGACGCCGTCCTCACCACGGGCCTGCTTCTCTTGAATCAGCTTCTGGACACGCTCTTCTTCTTTTTCAAGGTCACGTAGGGCCATGACTTCACGATAAGTCTGGCCATCCGACTCCTCCACGTTCGCGTGGGAGTTCGCGGCAAAGGGATCGGCCCGGGTTGGGGTCAAGGGGCCACGGTTGAACCGACGCTTCTGATAATCTGTCTCTCGGTCGGCGATCCTGGCCGCCTTCTCGCGACCGAGAAGAATGTCCTCCTCTTCAACCCCGTTACCGTGGGCGAACTCATCCATCTGACCTTTGGTCGCGGTATACTGGCCGACAAGACGGTGACCGGCATCGGCATCCTCCATGTCCTCATCGTCATCATTCACGGCAATCGAAGTGTCATAGCCGGCATATTTGTTGGCGCCATCGCGTTCGTAGACATCCGTATCGAAGGTTTCAGTCAGGGAGGCCTTGGTCGAGCTGTCAGTGCGCTGGCTAGACGAATCAAAGGTCCTAGAACCTTGTTTCCCAGCTGAAGCGGCATTCCGCTCAGCCTGGAGCTTCCGAACAGCCTCGAAATCGGCTACAGAGGGAGAGAAGTTAGTGACGCGTCCGTCTTGGGAGTGGGGGAAGCACATCCCGAGGGGAGATAGTAACATACCGTCAGACATGTTGGTGGCAACAAGGGTTCCAATGATGAGATAGAGAGCGTATAATCCCAAGAAGGGGTAGCAATAGCTACATCCGGATCGGACACCGCGATAACGGCACGCTGATTGATGAGGTGGGGAGCTCTGCGCTGATGGTTGGGATGGCCAAATCACTGTCGCGCAAAAAGTCAAGTGAAGTTGAGGTTGCGGGACCAGACCTGCTGACTCAGCCACACGTGATCCTCGTGCTCCGGCTCGTGCACTACATAAATTCTGTTTTCGGAAACTTAGTTGTGCGCATAACTGGTTGCCACCACTTATACCGTACTCTCCCAAGTTTCTTGCTTGACTTCGATCTTAGGTGGATTCACTCAAGATATGTGATAATACCAGCATATATAAGAGTCATTATATGGCACATGAAGATCGTTTTCATTGGTATCACCCGATTTGTGCAATCTCCACCAAAACGCCTTGGTCATATATATATCTGTCCCATCAGCAGATACATTGACAATTGTAAATTGTTTTGAGCGCGAGCAAAGACAGATGGTTTTAAAAGGATATTGAAAGGGAATTGACTACTAAGCTTTGGCCAAGACTTACGGTCATGCCTATACCATCATATTTAACAAAAATCGAAGTCGAAGGCATTGACCCCAATGAGACAGTGATGAACTGACTGAACGTTCAGGAATCTCCACTCGAAACCCATGCTGAATACATCCGAAAGCCTCAAAAATGCACACTTTGCAATACTGTATATTTGAATAAATCAATGCAGAAGGCTAATCTACGAGGTGTTTGCTGTCAAAGCAGAGGGAAGTTCATCACCGTGTCCCATATGCTGTCTATATCGTTTGGCTTGCCCCAAATGCTTCCATTACTTCACACCGAAGGCGTGAGAAACACTTGTGATTGTATAGTACACGATGGTTCCACGATACGATCCAGACCGGAACTGTCTGGTTGAAATTTAACAGTGTATGTACTATGCAGCCACAGGTTGAAGACCCTCATTAGTCCTGACGCTGTACCCTGAGTCCCTGACACCATAGACCGGAATTTCCAGAGATTATGGGACGTGCCATTGAGCCGCAACACTGAGACTGACAGCACTGCCCAGCATAATCAATCAACGTCATACTCCGAAGTTCATCCGTCCACCCCTGCAAAACCAGGCAAAAGTCACACAGACAGCAGCCGAGGCCCCCAATCTGAAATTAGCCTCAGACTGAGTATTGACACCAAGTTCACCAACGGCAACATCCCAGTTCAAACCCACCTATCCTACGAAGTGGAAAGACTAAACACTTACTCCGGAGTAGCTACGTCAACGCGGCTAAACCTCCCTACCAAAGGCGAGAGCTGACCCGTTTGGACTGGGGTCCAGAACAAATTCAATGGCACCCGTAGCATGGATCCTATACTGACCTCTTAGCGACTAGTAGTAGCGAGGGTCATTCCTCGTAAGCTCCATCTTCGGAAATACAGACCATTTTGGGACCGTTGTCCGGAAGCCGTCGGCACATTGCACGTCCCTTCTCCTGGCAGCGTTATCCACTGTGACCAAACTTGCAATTTTGCATGAGGCCAGGGGCCATCAGAATAACCCCTCTCTTGAGAGTCCTGATTCTTTTCGGCCTCGTGCCGGCAACCTTGCCAGCCTATTAGGAGGTCATAAATTGGGATCGGCAGCCGAGCAAGTATCCACTTGTCTTAATAGGGCTGAGTTATTTCGGTGGCACGATGGGGCACTTGACGAAGTCGACGGGAGGCACAGGCAGAACTTCAGAAGAGCGGCGGGCTCTCAATCCGTCACACTAAACGCACTAGAGGAATGGATAGTGGCTAGTTATTTTTGATACTCGAAATCAAGTTTATGGTCATATACAACGAAAGGGGGGCGGACTAGAGCGCCGATATCGCGGAATGTCAAGTAGCTTACGATCAAACTGTAATACGTTATGGGTCTGTTTACTGTTTCTTCTCAAGTTCTCACGTTTTCCCTTTTTTTGTCATTTTCACCCGGGGATCTCTTTTTCCAGCCCTGTACTCCGGACTATGGGCCAATTGAGCTCAATGTGTTCAATTTATGTGGAGAAAATTTGCCTTGTCAGGAACTGCCTAAGGCGGTAAATTGAATAACGGTTCCGTTGAATGTAAACAAAGTTTTGAATTGCCGGTGTCGAGGAGCCGGATCGACGTGGCGAGCTTTTGTTTCAACGTGCAGTGAAGTAGTGATTGGAATTTGTAAGATGTTATCAAAAGTGAGGCAAATTCCCAAGAGAAGATAAGAAAACAGAGAAACAGAGAATGAGAAGAAAAAGATAAAAGCAGCGACACAAATGTGTTGCATTCATGGCTGTTCTAATTCGTTTCACTTACATCCGTGAACAAGTTAGCAAAATGCGTCTAGATGCCACCGCGATTATTATTATTGTTTTTTTTCTTGAAGAAAAAGAAAAGAGGAAGCATTTGTCTTCTGTAGTATTGTTTACATAAAATATATATGAAGTATATGTAAACAGCCAAATCCCTGGCAGCTTGCACCTTAGACATCAAAAAGCCCTAGTGGATGGAGCTATCTGATCTGGAGTATGTACCAAGAAAGGGGCTGCACAAGTCCTCTGGATATTTGTTGAAAAGGAATATCAATCAACGAAAATAATTTCAAGTTCGACTGTGACAGAAGCTCGTCATAGTATTAACTGTAGAATGTAATGGCAACAGAGGCTTAAAGTTTTATATAGACAAGTACCAGCTGTGATCTTAAATTAAATACAGGAAGAATGGAAATAACCTAGAAGGAAAGCAAAAGTTTGCACACAGAACACAGAGCTAAAAGCTCAGATAGTGGCACCGGTGATCTTAATAGTGTAATCCAGACCCTTCGTGACATCATCCGAAAGGTTGAAGCCATCATACTGAATAACCGACTCGGGGGTGTTGGCGACGACAAGGCTGGCCTCCTCATTGGCCGTGAGGTCGGCGGATCCCTTTCCGCTCTTGAGCGAGACGTAGCGCACGGCACCCGACTCGGAGTTGTAGACCGCAAGCGTAGCAGTGAAGGTTCCGCTGCTGGTGACAGTAACCTCGACGGTGCCGGCACCGGAGGTCGTGAGAGGAAGGATGTTGGCGCCCATGTACTGGGGCTGACGGGCAGACTTCACAGCATAGGAACCGTCACCCTGGGACTCAACGTTCTCGTAGTTGAGCTCCTTGCGCTGGTTGAAGAAGGTCTCCTGGGCGGCCGAGTCGTCAATGTCAACGTAGGCCATGTGAGCCCAGTAGCTGCCGACGATCTCGGCAACGGAAGCATCGGTGGAAAGGCGCGCGAGGGTGTGGAGGGGAGTCTCGTTACTGCCCTCCTTGTACTGCTTGAAAAGCTGGCGGACAGTGTCCTGACCGAGACCGGTGTAGTTGTCGGGGTTGGAGGTGAGATAGGTAAAGAAGGGCCAGGCCTGGTAGTAGTTGCCCGACTCGGCGGTGCCGTCAACGATGACCTGGTACGAGTCACTGATGACCTTGTTGAGCTCGATGATCGAATTACCGGCCTCCTGGTTGTGGTTCGAGCGGGCCTTCTGGCAAATGGAGGAGGTGATGTAGGTCTCGGCGAACCACTGGGCGATGGTTTCCCACCAGGCACCGGTGGCAGTCTGGTCGACCCAGGTGCGGCTGTGGTAGGTCAGGCCATGGCCGTACTCATGCACCAAGACGCTTGGGTCGGCAGCATAATCAGGGAGAACTTCTAGCCAGCTGAGTCCCAGGGTTGGGTCGGACTGGAGCACGCCGGCAGCGCCTCCAGTGAGGCTTTCTGTGGCGTAGATGTTCTCCTTCCACAAGGTTGGGTTCTGGTCAGCATCATCCAGGATTGAGAGACCGGACGTAGTGAACTCCATGTCATCAACAAAGCAGGAGTAAGCAGCCTCCATCATGCCGAAGACAGCGTCGGAACCGCCCTTGGATGTTCCGTAGAGGCGGAAATGGTCCGAGTCCTCGAAGGTGCTGCCGCCAGGGCCAACATCCGGGTTGGCCTTGAAGGCATCGCTGGTAGAGCCACTGGCCTGGGGAGCCGGCGCGGCAGAAGTGCCGGTCACGGAAAGAAGAAGGGCAGCGAGGGCCTGTTTGCTTAGAGACATGGTTATTGAATAGGAGAGAAGAGAAGAATGGGTTGCTACTCCCTTAGATGGACTTGAGCGAGAGGGCAATATATAAGTCCACCGTCAGGATTCTGCCATGGCGTGATGGAATGGAATGCCAAGCGCAACTTGAAGCAGCGGCATATTTTTTTTTCCATCACCTGTTTCAGGGATTGAGATTGGTCTGAAACATTATAAAACCGGTGTTCGTTCTGCCATCTGCAGACTCGAGTTGCCTACCGGGTGATAGAAGGAAAGGAATGCAGCGATTAAGAGTCTCCAATTAGCTGCACAGGCGGCACTCGAGACACAGCGCTCGTTCCGTCCCATGCCTGGCCCTGCCTGAAGTCGATAGTAAAGTATAGATAGTCAACTCTTCAGATCCAGAGTGATCAGAGGACTAGGTCAGATCTGGCGCGCGGACCCTGAAGAGGAAAGTAACGACGAACTTTTTCAGGGGAAATGTGGAGCTGGAAATGCTTCGAAGTTTCTCCCGTCGTTTCAGAAAGAGAGAAATTGCCGGAGCAGCGCCCTGCCAAGAACGGATAAATCCTGGCTGTTATTAAGAGGAGGTCGAAACTAGAAACTAACTGCGATGATCTGATAAAATCTACGAGTACGGAGTAGGTCCTCAGGAGTGGTGTTCATGTTTCACCATGATTCGGTGAGGAGATTGTCAAGATCTGGTGTTATAAGAAAAATCCCCATCGGAGAAGTCATCGAGAGATTTTCGATGGAGCGGCGGGTTGGGTTTGACGATGTTCCACTGTCTGTCTATTCCTGCCTGTAGGTACTCTTTCATTCGAGGAATTATCATTTCATGGCCACCCGTATGCCTGCTGGCCATGCAATCCTGCTCCACAGATCGACCCCATGAGGAAGATCCAGGGTTGACCGCAATATATAGAACTGGATGGTATTCTACTTTTCTCGTAAAGCTTTAACGTGGTCTATCTCCCTCGTGCTACCTGGTTTAATGGTGGAGTAATCTCCGGAGTTGTGAGGCGTCCTGCCCGAGCAGTGAAGGGTGGTATGATATCCAATATGATCGGAGAAGAATGCCCGAGGAAAAGTTTGATAATTAGTCAATTGATCATTTATTATCAATAGCGTACTCTCGCTCCGAGTGTGATTCGGCTGGCGAGAAGATATGAACCCCATTGTGAGCAGGATATTATTAGTAGTTTCGATAAGTTTATCTCGACAGGACCTCCTTCATTCGGGACTATCTCGGAAATAATGAGTCTTGAGCCTGAGTTCATTTCGCTATGCTGATAGATTATTGCAGGCATCTCAAATGTCCGTGAGGCAACATACCAGACATTTCGCCGTTTGCGTCCTCTCCAAGGCCATTCGATGTATGCAACGCCCTGGAACACCCCTTTCTTCATTTACGCGACACAATCAACATAGCGCAGACCTTCAATTGTTCATACATTCGAACCGCCCTTTCAAACACTGCGTTAGTCGTGCTGCATCTGGAGTATCTACCATGCTTCATACCCAGGTTTCTGCTGTATTTTGTAAGGTGGATATAGTTCCATTCTAAGAGTACAGACACAGTCTCTGAGCAAGAACGATATGATTATTGCTCAAAGAGCCTGACTGGATGATACTCTATTTCTGGTGGTACCCAAGGCAGAATGAATAGACACTTCTGACTTGTCCTAGTGGCTTTACTAGATAATGAAAGCCGATATCATGTTGCCAAAAGAATCACCAGTGTTGATGAGGCCAAAGCCATTGAACTAACTTAACTGCGCCCCAACATGGCAGAGATATCATGAACCCTGAGCAAATCATCCATAGCACTGGTATACCAAAGCTATCATCGATCAAGCGTTAGCCGCCTATCGGGCGGTATCGCCACAATTTTCAGCCCACAGGAACATACTAACTGTTATATCTCAATCTTATTGGAAACATGTTCCAAGCCATAACACGCTTCCAGACTGATATGAATACAGTTTTGCGGCGTCCTCATCTGTCCTTGCCGCGCTTTCATGGGCGTGGTTGCAGGGCTGCCTTGCAGGATGGCGCTTAAATCGAGAGACATCCAACATCGCTTCTGGAAGTATGCCCACACGGAACCAATGAAGGCCTGACAGGTCATTCCAGATCTATGGTATGGCAAAATCTGACCTGAGGCTTTGTCCTTAGTTGGGGTCAACTTGTGAGCCCTATGAATGTTTAGCAGTGAAGACCCGTGCACTGCAGATACAAAAGGATGCAGGGCGGCTAATGGGACTATTTTTGGTCGGTGACTTTATGAAACGGATTTCTGTCAGGCATGTCATCTGTGCGTCCCTTGATATCTGGGGCAATTTGGTAGAGAGGAGGGGTAGGGCACGGGGTGCACACAGAATGTTTCAATCCCTATACTGTACGTGTTTGATGCCGGCACCATAATTCCTATTCAATTTTCAAAGTGAGATTATTTTTCGTTTCTCCAATGCAACCTTCGCAAGATTCCTTCTAAAGAGGCGATGTATCTGCTAATGAACTAGATGCTAGCCAAGGGAGCGTTCCAGTGAAGAGCTAAACATCTGACAAGGCAGTTTCCCCAAACTGGTGAGAAAAATATCCATTTCTGGTGATTGGTGACGAGGCAACCTTCGCTTAGGATATGAGACCTGAGAAGTTCCTGGAAGTCACCGTGAAGTCACCATCCTCTCATCAACATAAATACCCTCTTCTCTTCCTCCTCTCCCTTTCTTATCTCCTTCAACCATCTCAATCCTTAATCCACTTACCTTCCTATCCATCTCTTCTCTTCTCATTCCTGCAACTCGCAATCACAAAGCTTCTCTCATCATCCTCACTTCGAACTTTAACCGTCACCATGTTTTTGCATACTATCTTCGTCTTTCTCTTTCTCACCATCTTTGGAGTCCAGGCTGCCCCTACTCCTGCCAGTCCTGTCACTCCGAAAGAGACCCCTGACTGGTTTGAAGTCGGCGTGAGCAACCTTGATTTGACTGAAGAATTCGTGAAGATCACCAAGATCCTCGGGTCCGTCAATGTGAACCACTGCCCTCTGGACAGCCTCAAGCTTCCTCTCGAGCGGACCAACCCTCCTCTCCCTAACCCCGGTAATGGTCTCAAGCTGAAGTATGTAGCCATCGGTCGCGGCACCCAGAACTACACTTGCAATGCCACCGACGAGTCCGCTCCCCCTGTCGCAGTGGGCGCCGTTGCTACCCTCTACGACGCATCTTGCCTTGTGGCCGTGAACCCTGACCTGGCTCACGCGCTCACCGGTCCGTTCTCGAAAACTATTCCCGGCGTGCTCAACTTCGTCAATGCGGTCTTGAGCCGTGTGATCCACTCATCTACCGATACCCTGGTGCTGGGCGAGCACTATTTCGACGGAAAGACTCCATTCTTTGATCTGCGATTGAGCGGATATCCCGACTGGGTTGGCACGAAGAAGGTCGCCAGTGCGGATGCACCTACCAAGGGCGAGGACGTGCCCTGGTTGAAGCTTGATGCCACCAATTCCAGTGGTCTCCATGTAAGTCTTCTCATACTGCATCGTCTTATCTATAATTAGATAACTAACAGAAGACCAGGATGTTTATCGCGTTTACACTGCTGGTGGAAAGGCTCCTGCCAGTTGCAAGGGCCAGCTGCCTGCGTTCGTGATTGACTATGCGGCGGAATATTGGTTCTATGGTGCTTAGGCTGCTGCAACTTTTCTCTGATATTTTGCACCATGTTTATCTTTCCGTTTATCTTTCCCAATGACCTCGACTGAGCATGTGTGGAAAGACTACTTCTTATTATGGACTGGAGTCTTCCGATACATTTGGTAGCCACTTCTTGCTCGTCATTTCATTATTCACAAGCATGGCACAAAGGTCCTTCCATGCTTAGCTCTTAGATGAAAAAGTGAATTGAGACCTCTTGGAATCTATTGAAAACTGAGCATTTCTGTATACTCGCAAGCATGAGTCCGTAATTTTCGAGCCTTCATCGGACGGAGAACGAGGTGACTTGTGATGTACATGCATTCATTATTTACTCCTGAGTCATAAACATTCCCCTTTCGCCGTAAGTTTTGCTACGAACCTCGCATACTATTAGCTTGGTATCAAAGCAACCCCTCAAACTCACAAGGAGACAGACAACACCAAATAGCCCTAACGGAACTGCAAGAACTAATGAAGTGGAAGTTTGATTTCCTACAACTCTAAACCTTGAGCCAAAGAATGTTTCCTCATGGCCCACAGGTGCAGAGGCTGCTCTTATCTCTTCGAGCACTTATCGAGCAACAGAAGCGAAAGCCCAACCTGTTCTAGTTTTCGCTGAAAGACCGTCAATATTCCCTAGTCTGTCTTGGATTCAAGAGATTCAAGCAACACAAGCCCACTCACGCATTCACTCAGACAAAACCAATTTAATGTAGCTCTGGCGAATCTGGCATCGGCCGTTGGCCAAGAATATCATACGCGGGGTGGCAAGGGCAGTGGCCATCAACGCAACGACAGAGAAAGCTAAACAGATGTCAATGCCGACCACGTTGACAGGATATGGTTTTAATGTAATATCTGAAAATCGAGCCAGGAACAAGCAGCGCATCATGTTGCCGGATTTACTCAAGACCCTTAAACCCGTCATTGTCCTGCCAGTCACATTCCTATTACTCTATGCTCGATTTACCGGACAGCTGAGGACAAAGTTCTTTTTCACCCAGAAGCTGTAGAAGACGTGACTTGGCTCAATTTTTCGAAGCAGGATCTCCTCTAACCTAATCAGGATAATGGCAGCACCTTGAACAATGAATGCCATTGCCTCGTTTATCATCATCCACCGAATGACTACCGAACTGTTGCCTGATCCCGCTCGTATAGATCGTAATCACATGACCTGGGTATGGCGCAGTGCATGCGTTGGTGATTTGGAAAGATTCGCCACAGCCACAATCGGACTGCCATGTCATCAAGCTTGCCGTTCTTTTCAGCTGTCAACATGCCGGGAGCTCCGACAAGCTCTAGACATTTTTGACTTTGGCTCCGAGGAATGATCTGCTACCAGGAATGCCCTTGACGATCGCGCTGTCAAGCCGGTGACAGGATGCAAGGAGGGGATGATGTGGTTTGGTTTGGTTTGTTGGGAGCCCTGGATTCCAGGCGACAGAGAAAAAAAAAAGGGAATCTACCTGGGAGGGTGGCGGCTACAGCCTACGGAGTACAGGTGTGGCGCATTACTCCGTAGTAGCAGTGGTGTTTTTCCATTAATTCATCGAATATTCATTTTAATTTTTTATGTTAGTTTTTTGATAGGGATCACTGTTATTGCTATTATTATTATTCTAATTCCTGGCAAGTACACAAAGATCTTCTGTGTTTTAGTTAATTAGTTAGTGCCGCATTATTCCGCGCTGAGTCACAATGCCGGCTCATGCAATCACGTGCTACACGTGACTGTACATTCCCCGATCGGGCAATCTCAGCGGCCGGCCAGTCGCTGCGCCGCCGCGTGAACGCGTCCGCCTCACCTACGATCTGGAACACCTTGTTTCTTCCACCTGAAATCCATCTTTTTCTCCATCCTTTGAACGTTCTTTCAACCCGGCGCATAATGCGCATGATCTTCTAAGTTGAATACCGTCAAAAATAGCCGAAACACGACTTCCTTTGTCCTCCTTTGAGCGCTCCGAATCCTCGAGTCCGAAACCTCCCATCCTCGCCCTTTGTCTCGTTGCGAGATATCTTTAAACGACTCGATCCTTCCCCTGTGTCTTCCTTCCTTTCCTCGAACTCCGTCTGCTTTCTTCATTTGCAATTGACGCCCTCTCTTTGCTCCTTGATCACACCTAGCAACATGACTACCGACTACAGCAAGAAGACCAACGCCGAGCTGGTGGAGATCCTCAAGTCTCGCTCGCTTCCGCACACTGGCAAGAAGGCGGAGCTGGTTTCGCGCATTCAGGACGATGATGCGAAGACCCAACCCGCCGAGTCTGCGCCGGCCGCTAAAGCCGATGCGGAGGACGTGATCGACTGGGAGGATGACGACGAGCCCGCTGCCGATGCGGCTGCGAAGCCCACCACCGAGGCCGGCGCTGCTACCATCGCTGCTGGCGGTAAGGGCCCGGTATCAAACCCCGTCGCCGTCCCCAACCAGAAACAGGACGTCGATCCCGCTACTACCGATGATCTGAAGGTCGAATCCCAGGGCGAACCCAAGGGTGATGCCGCTGCAGAAGAAGACACTGAGGCAGAACCCGCCGACTCATCCGAGACCGCTCAACCTGCGGAGGACAAGCCGGCCGTCGACTACTCCATCGGTCTTGCTACTACGGAATTGGAGGAGGAGCTGAAGAAGCGCAAGGCTCGCGCGGAGAAGTTCGGTATTACGGAGGAGACGAAGGCCGCCGTCGCCGATGTAGAGAAGAAACTCGAGCGGGCTAAGCGCTTCGGTACCGAAGGCGGGGATAAGGAGGGTGCTGGAATTGAGAAGTTGGATGTAGCGCTCCCTAGCGAGAACCCCCGCAAGAGGGATCGCGCCGAGAACGACCAGGGAGAGCGCGGAGACAGGAAGCGCCACGTTGGCGGCCGGGGCCACTTCCGGGGTCGCGGTCATTCCCACGGTCATGGAGGCCGCGGTGGACGTGGTCATGGTCGCGGTGGGCGAGGTGGTCGTGGTCGCGGCGGTCGCGGATATGACAACCACCGGGGACAAAGACCTCACCCAAACAACGCCAGCGGGTTGAGTGAAAAGGACAAAGCCGCCATGGAAGCGAGAAAGAAGCGGTTCGCCACCGAGTAATCTAGTCGGGGGAGTTCTCTATGTCCTATTGTGTCATCACCATCATTTTGTCTTTTCTTTTTCAAATTGAGATCTTGTCTTGTATCACGAGTTATTGGCGTTTTCTGTGTTTTATGGGAAAATCTACCGTTGCATTCGAATATTCATTGCGACCATATCAAAGCCCCCGAGTGGGAAGGTCTGAATGGGCTGTAGTCTGGCTTAAAATTTGACGTCTTCTGGAATCAGCGTATGCATAGGCGACCAGGGGAATGCTGGTAAATAATTGGCAACTAGGGCGATCAAAAATCTGATCGGATATTTCAGAATCTGGACAAAGAACCGAGTAAGTCACACAGATATGCAGTCATCAATAACTGGCCCTTTTTCTTTTTCTTTCACCAGAAAAAAGAAAAAACATTTGTACGCTTGCAGACAAACCATGGCGTGGCCTGGTATGACGGTGTCACCACCATGACAGCGGCCTCGTGGAAGGACATGGCCAGCTGAAAAACTGTTCCTGCAGCAAACCAGCGCCCGGTCGCGCGAAAATCCCACAGACTTTGGCGTGCTCGAGGGATTTCCCGATCTGATCGACATTCAACGATCACTTGCGGGTGCAGAGATCTGTCTACTTTGACCCCTTCGCAGTCGGTTCTGCGAGGCCAGTCTGTTCGCGGTTTGACGCTAGACGACCCCGTACCAATCCGCCTGTCTAAAGGTGACCAACAACTTGGTCTTTGTAGGTCAATCTGTGATTGGCATCTTGTCAGCATCGGCGGGATCGTGTCTAGACTTGTTCCGAGACTCGCAGCGGCCAGCGGCGCAGTGATCGTGTTATGTAGACGAGACGCGCCTGCTGGTGCCGTGCTGGGGGGGGGGTTTTTTCACATTATTCTTTTGAACGCCCGCCTCCACCAGGATCACCAGGATCACCAGGATCACCAGTGACACCAGTGACACCAGTATCACAAAAGGGCCATTGCTTTTTTCTCTGACGAATCCGGGCTCTGAGGTGACCATGTTGCCCGTGCTAAACCGGGCGGATAGAAAGCCCATGTCGCCCCGCGCCTGGCCGTCAAACTCACCGTGTGCGTCGGTCAATCATCGACGGCTCTGGATTTCGTCGTCCACTTAGCGGCGGATCAAAGACCCACGGCTCAGCGACTCCACACCTCCCGGGCTCAGATTGAATCCATCCTCCGTACGGCGTATGTACTCGGAGTAGATAGGGGATTCCTCACGGCTCCACCGTACCGTCCTAGGTCTCAGCTGTTGTATACCATATGGCCTTGGAGCATGGTGACTGGTCCATCGACTGTTGAACTGTTCTTATTTCACAAACCGCCGTCTATTGCGACAAGTGGATCAAGGATCAATCCGTGGTTCCGCGAGGGGATCAGTGACAGTGACAGTGACCCCTGAACGTTGCTCAATGTCTGGTTCAATAATGGTTCGGGGCGAACCTTCCAGGTTGTTTTGGCTTTTCACAGCGTATGGAGTACACCTGTGTAGACAAGGGCAAACGGGACAGACTCAAGTCGGACTCGCCGGAGAGGATCGGCAGGCGGCAGTCAGTGACCACCACCTGACTTGGGATGACTGGCGCCCGGCCGTGGAAAATTGTCCGATTTGGCTCGAATCACATCTTCCCCCCAGCTGTGCCCTGCTGCAGGAGCTACCCACTACCGCCCATGGTTTGATTGTGATGGTTATTTTTATTTTCATTCTAACTGATGCCTGCATCTGCCATCGTCGATGATTCATTTTCCACTTCCCCGATTCCCCCTCGTTCTTCCAGGTCCTGCGCCAGTGGTCGATTCTGTCCACGACGGTCTTCCCGCTATCCCACGCCACTGACTGGTCTTGTAACCTGTCGATTGCCTCCTCGCCCCAAGCCCCTCCGGAGTATACTGGACCTTACCAGTCAGGAGCAAACAAACTGTCCCGTCAAAGTGGGTCGCTTTAGCGACTCCATTCCTCTGCTTTTCGCCGCGCACGATCCTGTCACCTTCAATCCAGTCAGGGTCAAGAGTCACGACCCTGGACGCTCAACGCTAATTGCGACTACTTCGTACCTTGTGCACTTGGCAATCCTTGGTCTGGTTGTTTTTGTTTCTATTTGCTTTATCCCCACGCTCCATGCTATTGATAACGAGCAGGACAAGCGGCTGTTCTTGCGCCAATGATCTTCCCGGTCACATCGGTTCTCACCTGGGGACCCGACGTCGATCGCACAAACCGCGTTAGGGTTTCTCGTTACGGTCTCTATATGGACCGTTTAACCTACGAATAGGCACTGCGCTCCCCCACTACACGGAGCCGTCGCAACGGGGTCAGAGATTTTAGCGCTGCCAATCCTCGGCCTTGAAAAGGTCCAGATCTATCCTGGTCAGCTCAATGCTAATGCGCGAACCATTTCCCTCCTTTCCCCCCCCTCTCTTCTTTCTATATTCTTCGATTTCTCCCCTGCAGCTGGTTTCTGTTTTTCTTCTTCTCTCTTTTTCGTACATGATCCGGTTTTTAGGTTATCTCTGACGTGGTCGTGCAGACCCAGCTTAACACTCTTTTGGCGTTTTTAGCCACCGTGGACGGTGACCCCATACTGTGGCGGAGCGGGTGCATCTTATTCATATCCTTTTTTGGCTCAAAAATAAGCGACCTCATAATCAATTCATTGCCGTTGATCTTTCTTTATTTTCTTTTTCGTCGGCTTTCACTCGGTTCCAGGATTAGAGGAATTGGTCGTCTTTGATAAACTGTTTCGGCTCACGCTGCTTGATTTCCGTTTTTCTTTTTAATGCCGTTCCACGATTGAACTAGATATTCCGCCGTTCATACGGAATTTTTATTATTTGTCTCCTGCCTCTTGTCGCAATCATATGATGGTACCTGGAGTCTCGTGGTCGTCTTTCGATTCATCATAACTATGAGTTAAAGGTGAGTAATGTTGCTACTATACTTCCTGACTTTAGCTTGGACCTCAGCTCATGTACACAGTCGCTTGGAATTTCTCCATTAAGGACGGGATGATTCCAAACCCATATTACTTTTTCAACCCCCGCTGCATACATAGCCTTCGGGCTGGAAATACCGACGGCCGTCAGGTAACACCATGTCGTCGCACAAGTCTGATGGCGGTCGAATACCCCGGCTTAGGGGTGTTGCATCTCAACCACGAAGCGTGTCATCGCCGATGATTACTGTAGCGGCAAAGCAAACGGGCCTTCCTGTGCCACCAAGGCCGCAAACTGATCCCTCAGTCCCTTCTAATAGGGCTAGCAGACTACCCTCCTTGTCCGTGTCTGAGAAGGGCCAGTTAGGAGCGCGCTCAAATCCTTCCAGAATACCATCTAGTCAGGGTCTTCGATCGTTCTTGCCCCCGAGGGCGACTACGCATCCCCTGCCATCGCCGTCGGGATCTGCTGTGTCCCCTGATATAACCACCAGCCTGGGCTTGTCGCAAACCTCGTATTCAGTGTCAATCTCTTCGGATAATAGTCTGCCAAATTCCGCCCGCAGTCGCCCACGGAACGTCCTCCGAAGGAAGGCTCCCACAATTGGACAATATACGGCAAAAAAGCGGCCGGCCGCCATGCAAGGCACTAAGCCCGAAAGACTGAATGTGATAATTCCAGACAATGCTCAGTCCAGAAATAACATCATGAACTCTCCTCAGTTCTTTGACAGTCCGGCGCAGTGGGATCACCTACCTTCACCCCCGTCCGCCGTTCGAGGGAGGAATGTGAGTAGTACTCCGGACAACGTATCTCACGGCCCTAAAGAGCTTGCCAGCCTTCGAACCACGATAAACACACAAAACCTACCGCCACCGACACCAGGGTTTGCCTCCGCAAGCAGTCCCTCGACCAGGTACTCTGGGTCTCCGGGAATATGGAGCCGGACTTCGACCCCGACTTCGCTGTCCTCGTACTCCCCGGGGATTGTCCAACCGGTCAAATTTGGTTCCCGGTTGAGACAGCCGAGCCCATCTCAAACAAGACTCCCTTCTTTTTCACCTCGGATACAGCAGACCCCATCACCGAGCAACCCAATGAGCTCCGGAGAGTTCAGGTCATTGATCCCGACCCAAGGGGCAGACTCGACCACTTCGTTGGCCAAGCCCGAACAGAAAGACCCACAGACAGAACCTGATGCTGGGAGGGCTCCAACTACTGGCAGCGGAATTTTTCAACGCAGGACATCAATCAAATCTAACCTCCCCAGGAAGTCTAACGGGCTTACTGAATCAAGTCGCAACGCACTCGAACCGACGCTGACCAAAGCCGAGCCCTATGGACCGTTAAGGAGAGGGACTGGAGGGCTGTCACTGAACACGACACAAGTGCCGCGGAGACCAAGCAGAGATGGAACCCAACAACTGGAAATGGAACCATCACCCATAGTTCAAAGCAACCTATCCCCTGAGACGGTGACCGGACATAAACGACGCGGATCTATGGAAAGCTCACTAGCCATTGACAAGTCTCCATTGTCGGTCAATCAGTCTGCCGCCACCTCCGTGGATTCGTTACATTCTAGGACGTCCTCCCGAATTCCGTCGCGCTTGCCACCATCACCGGAGCTGTCCCGCAAGCCACCCCAGAAAGCAGCGAAAGAAACGACAGCACCTCAAAACCCTGTTAGCCCGGGTAGAGCTCGCCGATTTGGACTCTTTTCCAAGAAGTCTAAACCAGAGCTTGACTCAAAAGCATTAGACGAGCCTCGCCCCACCCGCAAGGGACCAGTTGCTGGAACTGGTCATGAGGGATACGGCAGATATGGACAGCGTGGACGCAAGACAAGTATCAGCAGCAATAGTGGGACTCGGGATAGATCGACTAGCACGACCAGAAGCGTGTCCAAGTCTGTTTCTAGCAGTAAGGGGAGTGACAGAGGTCGATCCGATCTGGGGTTGGATGACTTTTTGCTTGACCGTTTGGAACCCGTGATCATACCGGGTGGCGGCATTGATGGAGCCGCCCTGATACGAACGCAGAGCGAACAGAGTTCAAGCGGCCTCAGCACCACGTCCACAATGAACATGGCGCCGCGCTCTAAGCCATCGCGATCACCTGGTTACTCCACAGATTCGCTAGCTACTTCGACAGGGACCGTGGAAAACGCCCGAGGCAGCTACCGAAGAAACAACTCACAAGGGGAACTTTACCAGAGTCAAGTCGCTCGCGGTGGCTCTTCAAGCTTCTCTAGCACTGGTGGTTCAGGGTCGAATTCGGAGCGCAAGCCATCGCTGGCCGAGATCACCACACAAGAAAAGTCTCAAGCAAATACGGTGAAGTCATCCTCACCAGAAGCCAAGGTGACGAAAAGTCCTAAGAAACAAGCGAAAAAGTCACCGAAAAAAGGTCTAGGCTTGAAGTGGAACTTTTTCCATCGAAGCAACGACAGCACCGCACACAAGGAACCGGAGCCGCTGGCTTCTGTACCTCAGCTGCAAGCTGCAGTATCCACAGTCAAATCTCACCGGCCGGTTGCACACTACGCATTTGTGGACACGGATTCAGACCCCTTGGAAGATATTATCCACAACATCGAGGACTCGCCTCCGACGGAGGATGACGGGATGAAATCTCCGGTTGAGATTCCGGCAGCTTTGAATATCAGGAAGCCAAGCCCATCTATTCTTCTCCCTTCGCCACCGAAATTACAAGGCGAATTCGTCAGGAACGGCCCACCTTCACCCAGAGTTTATTTTACCAGGAATCCATTTGATTCAAATCCCCAGGAGCCGGTGGAGCCTACGCAGAGCAAATATCAAGTGCCGGAAAAACGCACAAGTAGACTGGCTTCGGTCGGACGCATCCCACGTGTGGTCTCCAGAAGGGAAAGACAGCACAAACCCGCCTTTCAGTCCTTCTCAAGGCCATTCAGTGTGACCGAGTCACCTTCCCTAACGGCATCAGTGGACAGACCAGCGGAATTCTCACCACCTCGTCCTACACCCGAACGCAACCCTCCGCGTGATCGGCACAACCCTGCTTTTGACCTGACGCAACCGTTTGGAGATCCGACGACGCAAAGCATCCTCGAATTTATTGCGGGACCGTACTCGAAACACGAATTTCTCGCATTTTCTCCTGGCAATGACTCGATGGTTTCAACTTCCAGCGGATCGGAGAATTTGGCGGCAGTAACAGCTGTGATACCAAACCCAGGGTCAGAGTTGAATGAGGATGAGGTATGGGGGGAGTATGATGACCTGCTTGACCATGTCCTATCTCCCGAGACTACGAGGTCCGTTTCTCCTGGTGAAGACGAAGTGGAAGGAAAGCTTGAAATGGCAACCATGGCCAGTAGAGCGCTTCAAGCTGAACTGAATGGCCAAGCAGATAAGCGTGTGCGCTCGTCTTTGATCGAGAACCCGGCTTTGGCCCTTATTCCGGCATCGCCTCAGTCAAGCAATGGATCAGTTCACCTTCGGCGCTCCAGGATTGTGTCTGCTTTGCATTCGTCCATTGCTCCGTCTTCGCAGCCTTCATTCAGTGATATTATCAAGGCATACTGCGATGATCAGCCTGAGAGTGAACCGTCTGATCAGATCAACCAAGCCATTGCACCCACGGATCAGAACTCTCTCTACCTTAGCTCTCCCCTAAACCCATCTCCGAGCTTTGAGACATGCCGACAACGGAACACCGTCTTGTTTGATATTGCCGAGCGGGATCGAGAAGGGCCTACGGCGCAGACAAACATTCGGTCGGGATCACTGATGACCAGCCGATGGTTGTCTTTCGGGAGGGTTCTGTTCAGTCCTGCTCACAATCACGTCAAGGATGGAGAAGACGAGCGGATCTTGGTTGTGGACGGCCTCGGAAATGATGACTGGTCCTTTTACTGTGCTCTCACATACCCGAACGCAGATGTGCACTGCCTGACCGATGGACCAGCATCCACTGCCTTCAAGCATCCTGCCGCCTGGCAGCCACCTTCTAACCATCATACCATCCACCACGCGAGCCTTGAAGACCGGTTTCCATTTCCAAAAGGGACATTCACAGTGACAGTATTGCGATTCCCTGCTGCTTGTTCCGAGTCCGCCCAGAACAAAATAGTTTCGGAATGCAAGCGTGTGCTCCGCCCCGGTGGCTATATCGAGATGAGCGTGCTCGATCTAGACATGGTCAACATGGGTATACGGACGCGAAAGGCTGTACGGCAGCTAAAGGAGAGGACGTATCTCACCGACCCCAACATCAGCCTAAAACCTGCTAGCGATAGCATTCAACGGATGTTAGGTCAGAATGGGTTTGATAGCCTCAGACGATGTATAGTACGGATCCCGACCGCGGGGATTATCGTCCGATCATCCGCCTCCTCGTCATCGACAGCCTCGTCGAATCCGTCCACAATGGCCACCACTACCACTCCATTCACCGTCTTCTCTGGGCCCTCGACATCATCCGTGAGCGCACAGTCCAAGGCTCATGGAAAGTCCTCCTCCAACGATACTGACCTCTCACTGGGAGACCTGCTGTCGGATCCCTCCCCTTCTCCTTCCAACGATGAATCCATCCGCAAGATCGTGGCCAAGGTCGGTCGCTGGTGGTACACCCGATGTTACGAAATCCCAGTTCTCCCGAACGGCGACGCCGATCTCAGCATCTGGGCCGATCGGAAAGTTGTCCGCGAATGTCAAAGGCGAGGTACCGGATTCCGGTTGTTAATCGCCTACGCTCAGAAACCGAGCGAGAAACGAAGAACCGCAAGTGTTTGAGATGACCACGAAACGTCTCATGATGACAATGATGATTTATGAATGATCTTGTTGCGATTCACCTGCCCAATACGCTAATTAATGACCGGATCATCAGACAAAAGAACAGACTGGTTATGATACGATATTTGTCTTTGCATTTTGAAGCATGTATCGGCGCTATATATCTGCTGCTCTATCTACAGGGTTTCTTTCTGTTGATCTAGCTATGCGTTTCACTTCTTTCTGTACACCATGAAGCCGGACTTTTGGGTGGATTTTTGATTTTGATTTTGCTTTTCTTTCTGATTTTATTGCATATGTCCAACAAGATGATACCAGACCATATATGTCATGACAGATTCTATAATAATACACAAGAGCGTTCCAATTTGACCAGCCCCCTCTCTTATCCATCTGATATCCCAAACTCTCTCTGAAGGAAGAGTATTCACAACCTAACAAGAGCATACTCGTACCTCCACCCATCCACCCTCACCTCATACCCCCCGGTGACTCCTACCACCGTCTCATTTGCCTTGAACCCAACCAACGGCCTCTTTACCCGCACAGCCGTGCCATCCTCCAATACGCGCGTCGTCTTATACGTCGTCTCCGGATCCAGTAGCAGGTTCATGCAATGCGCTAAAGAGCTGATGGCGAATAGTGCTGTTCCGGCGGTGTTCTGAAGACCGAGTATTATCCAGGCTATTAATGCACTTAGACCGAATAGGACTGTGATGATTGTGAATGTCGTGAGGAGGGGTGTTGGACGGGTGTAGTAGATTTGGCTCATTTGTGTTTTTTGTTCGGGTGGTATGGATATTAAATAGAGTTAGATAGTATGGAGTATAGAAGGTTAAAATTGAATAAGTGATTGAATGAGTGAGGTTTTGTTAGGTAGCTCGGAGTCTGACAGGAGGCGGTTGCTGTCGGATGGACTAATACTAACTAGTCATAGCTAGTAATAAGTTAGATTTTTAGGGATCCAAAATTGACCATTTCGGAGCTCCCCGATTTCCAAATCTGGCAACACTAATAGTTGATCGGAAATCTTATTCACCTCAGCACCTGCTATAACTAAAGTTTGAAGCGAGAAAAGGAGGACGGTCTGAAATCCGATGTAATTATCTTGCGCAATCTATCAAAAACTTCATGAGAGGTCGCCCAATCACGACTATCATTTAGTGCGGCTAGCCTGTCAATGTTCACACTGCTTGTTGGAAGAAGGATGTTTGCACAATTACGAGGCTTCTCATAGCAGGCCAAGGCACATCCTCGAATCCTTGAATTTATTTATTCGTGTCATGAAGTGCCCGAGCTCATGCTCGGCCATACACATCATATCCAACGCTAGACAGCTAGACAGCTAGAGCTCGGTGCGGTCAAGCAGAGTACGGCGCAATTCGCATCCTGGCGACGACCCTTGCAACTGGGGCAATGTCCATCCTTCATTTGACCCAATAGGCGATGGCGTGTCCTTCCTGCCAAGCTATGTCTATAACAGCAAAAATGCGCCAACTAAACCCGCAACTCCCAGTCCAAACGTCCCCGACCTCATCACGACCATCCCAGCTGCCGCATTCTCTCTCCCCTTGCCATCCCCCCCGGACCCAAACGCCTCCCTACACAAACTCTCATTATACCTTCCCGTAATATTCCCTTGAATACAACTCGCCTGCTTAGCATTCAACTTCGCCCGACACGGATCCTTCTTCTTTTCCATTTCATCCTTAACTTCGGAATCCGCCATAACCGGACATCCGCCTTTCGTCGCATCTTTCACGACGATCAAATCGCCAAAGGCAGGACATGAGACACCTAACCCTAGATCTATCTCTTTCTCCTCCATTTCCTCTCCCAGTCTATCCTCAATCCGAAAAGAATGCGTATTTGACGCCTGCATCCGTCCGAGATTATACTGCGTGCGATCACCGATTATCGAACGCGTCACCATACTATATTTCCAGTACAGGGCATATGTTCCGCGCTTCAGCCGAGTACCATGATACACGGTATCAGGGAGGATAGCGGTCTGCCCTTTGTCAAAGAGGAACTCAGAGTCCGAGTTGTTGCGGTACGTCATTTTATAGATCGTGCCGAGGGCGATCGTCGAGTTATCGGTGGAAGATTCGGATCGCAGATCCCAGGATATCGTGTAGCCGTATTCGTTGGCTGCGGGAACGTTCTGCAGGGCGAAGATGATGGGGAAGGAGGTCATGTTGGGGTAGGTTTGGTTGGGGAGGGGGAAGACGAGGTCGATTTCGATGGTTGTGGGGTAGGTGAGGGCATTTATGGGGTGGATTAGGGTGGTTGAGAGGAGGAGGATGGAAGGTAGGTTTGTTAGGAATGTTGATGATGGTCTGGTGGGTGGTATAGGGTTGATGAGCTTCATTTCGCTGGGTTGGTTGATTTTCGGATTTCTGGGCTGGAATGTTGAGGTTGAAGAACGTTTTGGCGACAGGACTTGTCTTCATATTATGAAAGAACCATTGAATGTAGCCTGATCTGATCGAGTGACCGACTTTAGTTGCCTTGGCGAGGTCTATTTTAGCAGATACGAGATTGGGCTTGGCTTGGGCATACCTCCGCTTGGTATAAACCCTATGAAAGCAGCCTAGTCCTGCTTGCTCAGGCGGCTAAATATGGCTTAAGTCATATATTCTTACACCGAATGAAACGGGGCTTTGAGAGCTCGTTATCTCGGTATCAGAGGTGCCATTGCCTAATAAGTCCCAGGTGAGCGCAATGTCCAGATTGACCGCAACTGACCTTGGGCACACTGCCAACACACTCGACATCCCATTTGTCACTGATTTACACGTTTGGGCTGCCAATTAGACCCTCGGCAAAGGTGTTTGCGATGGAGTTTGGCCGTTGGGGCGCATGGGCCTATGTTATTGACACCACCGAGGCCATATGACTTTATATCGGGGGTTGTATCATCGGTGCATGAAGACTCTCGAAATCTGGGATAGATTGCATCTTAATGCACATTAGGTCGCTATTTTGGATCATCATCCGATATGAAAAACTGAATCTAGCAGTCAGACCATAACGGTCCTGATAATCGCTAGTCAACCACTGTATCAGAGACTCGAGAGAATGATGTGCAGTTGTAGACCTAAACAGGCAGCCGAAGATCCACACGGACTACGCACTAGCTTCAGGCATCTGCGGGCATCTGCAGGCACCGGCACCGACCTGCTGCCTAAACTCCGCCTTGATAAGGAAGACAAACATCAGCTTCAAAACTCAATCTTCTGAGAACAACGACCCGCAAAATGGCGACTCAGAACACGCGCTTCGACCTACCGGGCTTTAATTTGCCCCTGGATTTCGCTCCGCGTACACCACAAGATATCCGATTGTTATTCCCCAACGCGCTACATGAGGAGGATGTTGAATGTGGAAGGACGAGGTATTAATAGTTGTTTTTCCGAGGCAAGAGGAGTGTGCTAGCTAATCGAGCCCAGTCGGGCATATGTGCACCGAGAAATCCTCATGATGCAAGTGATGAACAGCATCACGGATAAGCCTGAATGGAAACGAAAGGTACCTGCCGTCGTCCCTCAGATAGGTCATGCCCAGCTCACGAGTCATCTTTCAGGTTTTCGACGACCAGATTGTCACGAAATGGCGAGACAAGCTCGCTGCCAGTGGCCAGGATATCACCCCGAACATGACGGATTGGATCATCGCCGAACTCCGATGGAAGGCCGATCTGTACCGCGAAACTGGCCATGTGGTGGCCTTCGAATCGGGGGTGGTGAAATCCGATTCTGCCATTTCCCTAGAGCTGAAAGAGGCCTTGCGGAAGGCCGTTCAGCTCCTAGAGGATGTCCCCGAGGAGAAGAAAGACTACCACCCTGGCTCAGACAACAAGGTGGTCGATCTGGTGCACCCGTCTTTATTCCCCGTGATCTACGGCCGGAGTCGCATCCTGCCAGATCGCCTGATCGGCGTCGACGACTGTCTGAACAGCATCGGACAGGGCCAGCAGCTTGCAGTGCCTCCGAAGGCTTCGAGAGAACGAACAGAGCTTGAACTAGACCCTTTTCCTCGGCCCTTTCGGCACGGTTCTTCAGTGTTTGATCCGTACAGCCGGAAATTCCAATGGATGCCCTGCGATGTAGAGTTCACAGAGGACCAAGGATGTCGCATTGTATCATACATCAATAATCTGCATCCTCAGAGGCATCGTCCCCTCTATGGAGTCATTGAGAGAATCCTCGCGAAAGTCATCCCCTTGTGGGACGCAACATTGACCAGCGTGGAAGATTATAAAGAATTGCCCCGAATACCGTACACGTGCGTCGAGTTTCTCGACCATCCGGATCCAGAGCCCGAGAGGCCTACGGATGACGGCGACGACGACGACGACGACGCAATGGAAGAATACTATGAAATGTACGACGAATGGGAAAATGCAACCCCGATTAAGCTTCCTGAACCGGGCCGGTTCAAACCTCGTCATCCTAATCCGGACCATATAATCAACCTGCGCGAACAGTTTGCTGAGCACGGATTGCAAGTGATAGTCAAACTGGCAAATATCGAGCTCAAGCCTGAGAGTCCGGACTATGACGGAGGATCCTGGCACGTCGAGGGACACACAGTAAGTTACCCCAGAACCCTCTGTTACATCAGTCACCCAAGACCACTAACAGCGAACAGAACGAGCACATCTGCGCAACCGCTTTGTACTACTACGACAGCGAAAACATCACCGAGAGCCATCTATCCTTCCGGCAACGAACACAGGGAGATGACATCCAAGACGTCAGATACCCCCAGAACCAGCACAACTTCCTCTACAAGGTATTCGGCTTCCCACAGGAGACGCACTCCGGCGATGGTAATACCAACGTCACCCAGCCCCTAGGCAGCGTCTCGACACGCGAGGATCGCCTTCTGACATTCCCCAATATCCTGCAACATCGCGTGTCGCCGTTCTCGCTGGCCGATAAGTCCAAGCCTGGCCATCGCAAGATCATCGCGTTTTTCTTGGTGGATCCGCATATCCGCGTTATTTCTTCGGCGAACATCCCGCCGCAGAACGAGGAGTGGTGGGGGGAGATGCATGAAGTGATGGATCAGCTGCTGGGAAGTCGGTTGCCGGTTGAGTTGCAGACCATGGTGAATGATCATATGAAGAGTGGTCCAATCAGTATAAATGAGGCCAAGGAACAGAGACTTCGATTGATGAGGGAGAGGAGCTCTGCGGCAGTGGTGCAGAATGAACAGTATGAAACTGGGATGTTTAGCTTGTGCGAGCATTGAGGATGGAGGTGCTATTCATCAATAGTTTGGATATTATAATGTTCGTTCACAGGCAATTATGTTGCCGAATGTCGCATGATTGTTATAAATAGACTGAAGAGGAAGGATAAGTGCTTTAGGCCATCATCAATTAAGACCAACAATTGTTGTTCCACCTACAAACCACCACCCCGCCCAAGTTTACATATTCATGGATTTATTGAGACACCAAAATTTTCAGAAAAAGTCAATTAGATATCCTGCTAGTCATAAAAAACATGGAAATCCTATGATACAAGTTCTCCTGATATCATCACAACAAATCAAAGAAACAAAGACGCTTCCCATCATCCATAAACAAATTAAGCACGATAGTACCAAATCAACAATTTAGCCCAGGGGTATCCATTATCCATCCATTCCAGTTAAACCGAACCACGACCGATCGAATCGAATCGATCTCGAATCTAGAAACGCTGAGATCCGAGAGTACCACGGTTGTCAAGGTCAGAGTCCACGCGCGGATCAGCCTTGTTCATCATGTTCGAGCCGTGAGGGCCAGCGGTCGCGGAGCCGCCGTAGCCAGCTGAGCCCGTGGTGCCGTAGCCACCGGGGGCGTTGTAGCTGCTCGTGGCCATGGCTTCGTGGCGCGCGCGGTTGTCGCGGTCAGAATCCACGCGGGGGTCCGCTTTGTTCATCATGTTCGAATCGTGAGGGCCGGCGTTGCTGGATGAAGTGCCGTAGCCGGTGGTGCCGTACGAGCCGGTGCCAGTGGTGCTGGAGTGGCCGTACGAACCGGGGCCGGTGGTGGTGCCAGTGGTTCCGGAGTGGCCGTAGGAGCCGTAGTCGCCAGTAGTACCGGTGGTGCCATAGCCACTGGTACCAGTGGTGCCATAGTTGCTCGAACCGAGTGTCTCGTGGCGGCCACGGTTGTCGCGATCAGAGTCAACGCGAGGATCAGCCTTGTTCATGAGATCTGACTTGTGAGGACCGGCAGTGGCGGAGTCGCCGTAACCTCCAGCAGCAATGGCCTCGTGGCGGGCGCGGTTGTCGCGGTCAGAGTCGACGCGAGGGTCGGTTTTGTTCATGAGGTTCGAGTCGTGAGGACCGGCGTTGCTGGAGCGAGAGCCGTAGTCTCCGGTGGTGCCAGTGGTGCCAGTGGTGCCGGAGTGACCATACGAACCGGGACCGGTGGTAGTGCCGGTGGTGCTAGAGCCCAAGCCGCCGGAGGTAGTAGCGCCAGCGCCGGAGTAGGAGCCGTAGCCACCGGTGTTGGTGCCCAGGCCACTGGTGCCGGTGGTGTCAGCACCGTAGCCAGTGCCAGTGCCGGACTGGGAGCCGTAGCCAGAGGTGCCGGTAGTACCAGTAGGGCCGGAGCCAGTCACACCGGTACCGCCGTAGGAGCCAGACTGAGGGCCGGTGCTAGAGTGGGTATCGTAGGCGCCGGTAGCAGCCGATTGAGATTGGCGGGCCTCTGTGAGTCGGTTAGCATGAGTACATTCGAAGGGATATTATGAGCGGAGGGAAGGGGGACGAACCACGTTCACTGTTGACGCGAGGGTCAAGCTTGTTCATGAGCTTGGAGTCATGAGGGCCGTTGTCGGCAGTCTTGGAGTCGGGGGAAGAGGAGGTAGAGGTAGGCTGCTGAGTGGTATCCTTGTCGTGGTGACCGGTGACGGCGTCCTTGACCTTGTGAATGATTCCAGACATGATGATTGATTGTTGTATGAGTGAGAAAAAGCTAGGGGTATATAAGATTGATAGAAATTGGATTGAAGAATCGAGTTGATGAAGGTAGTTAAGTAGATAGATAGAGTTGATTGATGTAGCAAGAATGATAATTGCCAGAAACAAAGGCTAGAAGACCAACTATATACCCGGCATTGTCCCCCAAACCACGACCAAAAACAATGACGTAGTACTCCCGCCACAAGCCACATCAGCAACTGGAGTCCGCCCGTCCACCATAAACCAGCCCTCGAACCTTGAAAATGTCCGGGGTAGTGCGATCAAACCTACCTACCTACCTAACCATGACGTTCGCGGCATCAATCACCTCGCTCTCCCCTGAACCAAAACCCAGGCGGTTCTGCCCCGGATGGTGTCATACCTCGTCATGGCCCAGACAAGTCCACGCGCGACGCGGGTGGCTCCACCAATTATCCCGTCTGCCACTTAGCCTACTACTCCGTATGGAGGAAGTCAAGAGTAAATTGTACGGGTTGCTCCACCGTCAAAGATACAGATCTGCATGGACCACTGGTAGCATGTCCACAGGACGCGAGTTCGTATTGTATCCTCCGACCAGAGGGAAGTTAATTATAGAACAAAGATCACCCCTCAGTAACTATCATGAACCAAAACCCAAGAACTACGGAATGCGGGAACTAAGTGCAGGAGTACGAGAGTACATGATCTCACTACGGCGTATTTCCCAAGGGACCAACAAATAGGTAATAATGCAGCAAAGACGTCATGCATCATCTTATCATATCCCCTTCCTCGATAAAGTGGGTCTCGCCCTTAATATCCTTCAAACCCGCTAGTCCCGATACGGTCGATAACTGCCGATCATGACTTCAGCCTTATGTGGCCTCAGGCCTGTGAATGTCCTCGCTTGGCTGGCTTGGCGTCATGCCGCGAGGGCGATGATGGATTGCGAGATAGGATGTGCACGGAGTAGATGATGCTCGGCTCTTGCTTTGGATGGATAGAAGATTGGTTTACCTGAATTTCATGTTCTACTGTGCACTGTGTACATGTAGATCATTGTTAAGGCAAGTCCCTTTTCTATACACGGATATGTCTCATAAGTTTCATCCATAATCAAGTTCTACGGCATACGTACAACGTAGATCCGCACGTAATAAACCAAAGAATAGAGTAATCTGCAGCATATCTTTCCCTCAGAAAACCAGTTTCACGTTGAATAGATAGACGATTTCAAGAAAAGTTTGGCTTCCAGGCACCAATATTTCTCAAACCGGTCCGGTTTTCACGTGAAGGTGAAGAGATGTTGCTGTATGAGTACTGGGATAAGGAAGCTACTGAGTTAAGATTGATTAAGCATTTGCTACGGTGTACGCACTAATTAACAGAACGAGTCAATAGAATAATAAGAATGGAAGACAAAGACCCCACCAACATTAATCATACCCAGTCCATAGTATCATACACATTAAGTGATCATAGCAGTAAACGAAAAAAAAACATCAAATCAATAGAGCCACCCATGTGGTATCACAGTAGTCAAAGGTCAGAATGCAAAAAGGCAAAGGTAAAAATAAGAAGAATTGAAGCCACCCAGATGCAGATGCAGTGATTACTCCACCAACGCAACCATCAATCGCTGGTAATCCCCACTAGTCTCGCCCCTGATCCGGTCGACCAAGCCCTTCTGGAACTTATGCTGATAAGCTCCTCGGACCTGATTCAGATGCGCCCGGTTCCAGTGCACGCGCACGACGCGCACCACCAGTTTCTCGTCCTTGGTGCCCATTCCCTTCATGCAGTCTTCCAACGCGACGGCATCACGCATGGCCGGATCCAACGCGCCGCGCAGAATATGCAGGAGAGCGTCTTTCATGTGGCCCGAGAATTCCTTGTCGACGACGTTCTCCAAAGGCGTGCTGTACCGCTGGCCATAGGCCTGGCTGATGGCACGGAGCTCCTCGTCCGATGAGCGGGCGAAAATGCCGCAGACCTCCTCGACGTTGTTGGTCATTCGGCCAGCGGTCGCGGAATGGATGGACTTGGCTTCTTCTTCGATCATGCGCGGGTCAAGAGGCATAGATTCCTCGTGGCGCTGGCAGCGGAAGACCGTCTTGAACAGCCCCTGGGTCTGAAAGGAGAGGTCGCTTTCCACGTCTTTCTGCAGAGAGCGGTTGTAGGTGCGTTGGTAAGCGGTCATGATGGCATGGAGATCGGCGTTCGATCGACCAAGCAGAACGTCGTTGAGCATCCATTCCTTCGTGCCCATGCCTTCCACGGCGTCCCGGACGCAGGCGACGTCGTGGGCTAGCGGACCGTCAATAACGGCCAGCAGGCCCTGGCGAAGATATCCGCTGGTTTCAGACTTCACATCCTTGTAGAGATCGCGACGGAGATACTCGGAGTAGGTCTTGCGGACGGTAGCCATCTGTAGGGGATCCAATTTGCTGACCGCGGCAATCAGTGCCTTTTCGTCGGTGCCGAATCCCTTCATGGACTTCCGGAGGGCGTCTGCCTGAGGACGGAAATCGCCGGGAGCGATCTGACCGGGAGTGTACCCGAGCGACGGGATAGCCGGCTGGCTGGGGAACTGAGCTTGTGGTGGGAACGAGGGAGAAGGGTACGGTTGGTGTCCATGGGGACCTGGCATGGGTGGCGCCCCATGAGGAGGTCCCTGATACTGGCCCTGAGGAGGGCCCTGAGGAGATCCCTGAGGAGGACCATGCGGGGGGCCGGGAGGGAACCCATGACCGCCCTGATGCCCAGCAAACGGAGCCTGTGGTGGACCACCGTAAGGAGAGTGAGCTTGTGGGGGGAAGCTGGGAGTATGGCCGAATTGCTGAGTGGGACCGCCGGCATTGGGATACGGGGGGTTCTGGAACGCGGGGTTGTGCTGGCCCTGCTGAGGGTAAGGCGGAAAGGGAGGTGCTCCTGGTGGTCCACCATAGGACTGTTGTCCCGGATGCATTGGGGGACCGTGAGAAGAGCCACCGTAAGGAGGATAAGGAGGTTCTAGACGCGAAGAAAAAAGTCAGTAACCGGACAGAGAGGACTGCGGGGTAGGAAATTGCGAGGCATACGGTTCGGAGGATATTGATGCGACATGATGAGATGTGTAGAGATTAGAGGTGTGGATGCTGGATAGTAAAGGCGATGGCTGCAGGGAGTAGAGGAGGGAAGTGGAAGGGACGAGGCAATATTTATCTGGAGAGGCTCACAAGCGGGGAACGCCGCACATCTCCCACCCGTTCGTCATGGTGGCGCAGCAGTGGGGACAAGGCACATTCGCGCCTTTCTAGAAGGCGTCGAGACATGGCCATGCCACTTCTCTGTGGCTGAGTGGTGACAAGTGCCATCGTACTAGGTCAATGATGAACAAATCACTCCGTCAGACTGGTTCAATTGCGCGGAGATACACTCATCGCCGATGTATCCCTGAGGTATAAAGTGAAGGTGCGAGTGGCGCAGCCAGACGGAAGCAGCGGAAATCACGAGGTTCCAGGCATCGACATGGTTGCCTGACACCGGAGAGCATCACGATGAAGACATCCATTCATTCATTAATCATTTCAACATCATACACATACATACATCACGTGGCCCATGTGGCTATGCAATGGTGAGCATCAAATATCAACCTGGAAATCAAGACGGAACAAACAATAAACTCAGACATCCTCCCTCCTAAACAATCTCTCCCACCACAAAAACATGCGCCCCGGGAAACAACCCCGTTGAACCAGCATAGCATCCCCAGTACCAATCGTCATTGATATTCTCGGCCTCAGTGATCTCCGCTCCTCGCGGAAACATCAACTCGTCTTGCACTCCGTCCTCCGGGTACCAAGACCACAGAGCATGAAGAATGACGCCCACGCCGCCATTTGGGGGGAACCGACGAGTCGAGGGATTCGAGCTGGCCGCGATAGGGGTCGACGGCTCCGAGGCGCTATGGTAAGTTCCGTTCCGATCGCGCTCGAGGTTCGTCCACGGGGTGCGCACGCGCGAGGCCTTTTTGCGTCGCTCGGCGCCTTCCTTCCAGCTCCAATCGCCTGAGGGAGTCTCGCCAGACGGGGTGCCTGCGACAACGGGCGAGGCCGACGCAGACGATGAGTGCTGGACGTGTTCGTCCTTCAACGCGCGGCCGCCAACTAAGTCGCGCACAATCACTCGTTGTTGGCCCTCCTCGCGATCCTCAAACCCGATGACAACCATCCGATGACCCTTCAAACAGCGTCGCCAGCCACTGTGTCCGTTTTCCTTGCGAATCTTCCCGGTCGCCACGAGTTTGAGATAGCAGTTGGCGCAAATATCGTAGTCGCCGTGGTTGCATTGTAAACAATGAAATCGGAGAACCGAGGGAGGAATCGGATGGGTGCAGATGTCGCAATTGGTCGAGAAGCTAAGGGTCTTGAACGCTTCGCGGTCCCCAGGTGCCGTGGGAGGAGTTGACGAGCCGGTGCGTACTTCGCTGGGAACCGGTGATGGTGTCGGCAGGTCGGAGCGACCGTCAGCGGCCACGCGGCAGATTGGCAACAGTGCATGCGTGCAGCATTTTCCTTGGTTGACACATCGATTGCAGAATCCCCAGTCGCCTTCGTTGCAGTCGTTGCATTTCCAGAAGCAGTCATTGGCTGGAGAGTGGCAAATCTCGCAGAAAAGCCCCGTCTGCAGTCTCCGCGCTGGGTCGTCACTGGTGACCTCCCTACCATCTCGTGCGCGCCGAACACCGTCCACTGGCCGTTTGTACTTGCAAGATAGCAAAACGTGTTGAGACTCAGCCGGTGGTGTAGGCCCGCCATTAGAGACGGCGCAGATTCGTTCGTAGTTTGCTTTAGCAGACGAGCCAAACCCGGCCCAGTCCAAACAGCCCCGGCCTAAGCGATAGCAGCGTAGACAGAGGTGATAACCACCGTCTTTGCACTGGAGGCACTTCTTATGCAAGTCGTACTGAATATTCGCCTTTCCGCAGCGCTCGCATGAAATAGACGGCTCGACATAGGACGCTGTCATTTGCGAGGCAGTGGATCGAGAAGAGGAGGGCCGAGATCGCGCATCCTGCCTAGCGGGGCTGTTCACTTCGGCAGCCAGCGAACTCGTCGTCGACGGGTTGGTGATGATGGGCTCCGGACGCCTTGCGTTCGGATTGTTCTGCACGTTCTGTAGAGGCGATGTAGCTGACGCAGGAATGTCGATCGACTGTCGACCAGGCCGCTGTCGTCGCAGCTCCCGGTCATTCGCTCCAACCACCCATATATTAGGGACGCTTTGCTCGGATGCAGTCGCCCTCCGTGAGCGCGGAGCCGTAGAATCTGACGCTCTAGCCCGCTCGGAGTATGAATTGCGAGGGCGCTCCGCAACTATATCACTTGATGACCTCGCAGCCGGTCTTAAGGAGACCTCCGACGACGATGCCGGGTTGACTGGGACTGGCGATGTCCTCCGGCGACTGCTCCCCTGATCCGATAGCCGTCTATGATGGCCCGACTGCCCCGATCGCGAAACCAGCGGATCCAAAAGATACGGCCTCGACACCGGTGGGTTTCTCGGGGATTCACGAGGCGACGTCGTAGACGCAGAAACAGACGGGGGAGGCCTCTGCACGGACTGCGATCTCGCGCGAGGTCGAGTCGAAGCCTGCGACGTTGTATCACCACCCTCCTGTCTCTGCTGCGACCGCGACCGCAAGCGATGTCTCCGTCGATAAGCGTCGGCGATCCGCTCACTCAGCTCCTCTTCCTGGCGCGGCCCCAAGTTATCCAAATCAATATCCTCGAGCAAGCCCTCCTCTAGAATCTGACGCAGGATCTCCTCCTCCATGGTCTCGGTATCCGACAAACTCAACAGCGACCGCAAACTACTCTGATGCTCGATCTGCCTCGTCCGACGCGACGCATCGTCGGGTCGTAGTGCGCGCTGCTGCTGTCTCCTAGCAGCTCTCTCCTCCTCCCTCCGTCGTCTAGACCTCGCATCCGCATCGACACTCTCCGCCCTCCCAGAGCGACTCCTCGACTCCCTCGCCGTTCGTCTCGCATCCCTCAAACTCAACTCCCTCACCTCCTCCAACAACCGGCGATCGTCCTCGTCCTCCCCACCACCGGAAGCACTCTCCGCCGCGGCGACCGGAAACACCGAGTCCCCATGCTTATACTTCTGAGCGATCTCCTCCCTCTCGTCCTCGGGTTTCGCTCGCTCGGGATTATTGGCGAGGACCATATCCAGCAGCGTGGTGACGGTGGCATTGGGACGGGTTTCGCGTACGACGGCGCGACATGAGGGGCAGGTGAAACGTGGGGAGGACGACGACGACGACGATCGGCGACGGGCGCCTTGCACGGCGAACCATTCTTTCAGACACGAACCGCAGAATGTATGTAGGCAGTCGAGGAGGGTGAGGGGTTGGTATAGAAGGTCTGTGCAGATCTTGGGGGAATAGAGTGGGTTAGCTCTTTGAATGGATAGATGATGGGTGAACCATGGTTCAGGTTGGAGGTAGAGGTCGAGATGGAATGAACTCGAGGTCAGGCCGATCGGTCTGTCTTCTCCGTCGCAACTCGATGAGCCAAGAGAAAGAAAGGGTCTGAAGAGAATCACCGCAAACAAGCGACGAACAACCAACTCGGCAGCGAAACGCAGGAGAAAAGAACCGAACGAACAGTGAGAGCGGTTCCTGGATTTCCCACCCCACGTCTTGCTCCCTTACCTCCCGAGCCCCGAGAACCAGAATAAAACTCGAAAAAGAAAAGAAAATACACCTACCGAGCAAGTGAGTTCTTTCTCAAGGTCCCCTAGTCCGGGACCACTGCGTGGTTCGGTCTCCATGAAGAAGAGCAGCCAAGGCTGAGGGGAAAATGGGGGAAAGAAAGAAAGTCAAGGCAAGGCCAGGCGAGTCGAGTGGGCGAGGAAAGGCTGCGGTCTGCGGATCGATCTCGGCTGCTTTTTAGTGCTTTGGGCTCCACCGGCTGGAATGGATCTCCGCATAGGGCTGTGGGTATTAATATTCTGTCGATGAGATTATAGCCTATGGGAAAAAGTTTGTGAGGCATGGAGGAAATGACAGGTCATGATCTGGAATATTGAGACGAACTATGGATCGGAGGATAAAGAACAAACAAAACCAGATTTTGACAGGCACAAAAAAGAACAAACTCCCGCTTAGAAAGAAACCACATGATTCACAGAATACAAAACAGTCAAACTGCCTACTCTTTGCCGAATTTCTCCTTCTCCCAAAACCAATGGTACAGACTCCTCCACTCGGCAGCCTCGTCTTCAACATAGTCGCCCACCATCTCTGCCGTCTCGTTGGAATCCGACCAGAAATCCACACCGCCAGGTCCGCTGGTCGATGTCATCTCGACCGCCACGTTGCCCGTATGACTGTCCAGGATCCCGCCGGCGTCCTGTCGCGCCTTGTCAGCGAGATCTCGGGCGCCTTCTCGGGCTGCGTCCGCCCACTCCTCGGCCTGTTCGCGCGCACGTTCGATGAGTTCTTCCGGCGTCGGGTATCGCCTCAGGACCACGAGAAGGAGATAGTAGCTTTGGACGATAGCAGAATAAACAGCGTCTTTAGCTAGCATGGTGAACCCGTGAGAGAAGAATCCCTTGAGGATCTCTCCAGACAAGCCGGCGTAGAGCGCAGAGACCCCGTCTGTTCGCGCGATCGCAATCACGTTCGAGATGATCGTCGGCGTCAAGGAGATTCCCTCGTCGGCATCATCCTTCTCACCACTGTCCGCACCCTTCCTAGGACTCGACACATTAGAACCCGTCACCTGGGCTCGAGTCTTGGCCATAGAGAACGGATAGGTGACCGTCGACGCGGCCGATTTGCTGATCGCAGCTAATAGGAACGTAATAATGGCCGACGAGGAGCGACCACCCCGCTGAGCCCGACGAAGAAACCCGTACTTGAGCACCTCGTTTAAGAAGAAGGTAATCGAGGGATTCAGGGTCAGAATCAGCGATGCCGAATAGCCCGACCAGAACCCCCTCAGCCCCTTCTCCGCCTTGATCCTCGCCGCAATATCCCTGGTGCGCACCGACGCCTGCGAGGTCTGCTTCCGCGCGACAATGTTCGCCAACGGCGTCGTAAACAGCTTGGCGAAGGCGCCCGCCAACACGCCCACCGCTAACTCATCCAGCACGGGAAGCACCGTATGCTTAGTCCGCCTATTCGCACCAAACCGCGCATTGATCCTCCGCTGTCGAAAGAACTCATACGCCAAGAAGAAGAGGAACGAGTCCGCGACAGTCTTCACCGTATCCTGCGCCAAACCAGTGTAGAAAGTCCCCAATCCCTCCCGGGCGTAGATCTTGCGAGCGGCATCGACGAAATCAGTGTACTCTTCCGTATCTTCTTCAATATCGTCATCGCTATCTGCTTTCCCCTTCCCCTTGTCCTTCTTCCGTTGACTCTGCGTCTGCAATCGCGCGATGATCAGACTGAGCGGGTAAGTGGCGAGGTTGGAGACCGCAGCCCCGACGGCACCGGCGACGGCGTTCCCCAGCGCGGGGAGAGCGGGGCCGCGAAGGGCCGCGGTTTTCCAATCATCCCTGGGAGGAGTTTCTTCGTAGCGGTGGTAGAGTTGGTACGTATCCTTCGATGCCAGAGTTAGCATATGGGACCTTGACAGGAAGCGAGAGATAGCAAGAAAAGTCACCCTGTCGTTCGACAAAACCACGCGGAGAGAAAGAAGCCATACCAGCTCGGGATTGTACGAGATTTTGTATTCGGACATCTTGTCCATGCACGAGTGCGAGGCTAGACAATCGGTTGAATCAATCGTCTTGAGTTGATAAATTGCCTCTCGATTCGAAGAGCTTTCGAAAGGCAAAGATGCAAAATAGCGACCGGGGACAAACAATCCTAGACGCCTTAGTTATAGGTACCGTAGTTATCGTTTCACATCGAAGGTGATAAGCATCCGAAGACGAGTCATAAGGTGCGAGAATCAGTCACAATGGAATGATCCCTCAGAGATGAGGATACTAGAAAGCAACGCACAGGAAGTTGCCGGTGGATTAAAACCATGCCATCGCACCGACCGAGGTTAATCGTGCTCCTTCGGGGGGACTTGATGATAACGTCATGCTCACGGGTGGCCCGTGCACGCAACGGGCAGCATGTGATCTGACTATCCGTCGCCTTCCATTCTGCCATTGGCATACTTGATAACAACCACTACGAGCCTACAAGAATTGAATGCAAGTTTCGAATCCGCTTGGATTTGTAGTCCTAGTCTAGTAAATAGACAGGCCATGGCATCTACAGACAGTAGAAACAATCCAGCCATTTCTTCGTATCCGAACCCATAACCCAGACGCAGATAGATATCATTCGAGAATAAACCAACCCAACCATTCCGAACCCCGTACCCAGTTTGTTGTGAATAAAAGCAAAAAAGCAACTCCCAGTACGTTTGAAAAGAAAACACCACAACCATGACCATTCATCCGATCTGACCGATCTGACCGATCCATCCATCCATTCATCCTGCCAAGCTAGCCCAACCAGCCAGCATTCACCACTGCTCGGACATTGTCAAGACACGGGGAAGATTTCGGATCGAAGACGAAAGCAAGACAGCCAGACCAGAGTGCAAGGCCGATAACTTAGCCACCGAAACCGTAGAGGGTACGGCCCTGGCGCTTGAGGGCGTAGACGACGTCCAACGAGGTGACGGTCTTACGCTTGGCGTGTTCAGTGTAGGTGACGGCGTCACGGATGACGGACTCGAGGAATGACTTGAGCACCCCGCGGGTCTCTTCGTAGATCATGGCGGAGATACGCTTGACACCGCCACGACGCGCAAGACGACGGATAGCGGGCTTGGTGATACCCTGGATGTTGTCACGCAAGATCTTGCGGTGACGCTTGGCGCCACCCTTGCCGAGACCCTTGCCACCTTTTCCGCCTGCAGACAGAGGTCAGTTAGTACATTTGTCTTGGTTGGTATTGATATGGCAGAGGTGGGCGAAGGTGAGGGTGGAGAGCCTGAGGCAGTATCGTGACATCACGTGGCCGCCAGGGGTGCAGGAACAACGATAGCCTCACGGGCGACCATGTCGAATAGAACCTGGGAGAAAAGCGGGAACGCGGAATAACTTACGTCCAGTCATATTGTCAGACGGTTAAGATATTAGATTCGGATCGAAAATCGATGAAAAGAGATGAAAATGGTGGATGGCAGATGAAAGACGCGACGCGTTGCGGGTCGGGATGCTGAAAGGAGGAGTTGCAAGAAGGAAAAAAGGAAGAAAGGAACGTCAAAAAGGGCGGTGGTGGGAGAGGGGCGATTGCTTAAATACGTTCGCCGGGGCGGGCGGCAAGCGAGAGTTGATTTGGGCCTTCCTTTTTCCTTCGTTTCGCCCTTTGGCCGAGTGACTAAGCCTGGGAGGTGATCTGGAAGGGTCAAAAGCAATGCGGCGTGATGATTGGTGGGTGCCGGCTGGGAAAAAGCGCGTTATGAACGACCGCTTTCCACGCGCTGATTCTGGCGCGGGCCACCTCAGCCCGCCGAGCGTTGCCTGAGCGGACGGGTTCGCGGCCGGGCAAGTCACGTGACTGTATAGTTCCGTCGATGATGTAATCAGCTCATTCATTATGGTGGTATGTAGTGAAGTCGTAGGAGACACCAGCAGCTGTATTCTAAAGCTCGGTTTAAAGAAAGCGCCTAATTCACCTATGACGCATTGCGACCGCTCCTTGGGCCTCCTCCACAAGAGGAAGAGGGCTTACGGTCTTACAGTGTTTACATCCCTGAAGATAAACCAGCAAGATAAGTACTCCATGTGCAATTGCAAATCGTACATTAGACAAACTCCTCAACAATATACGATCGTCAAGTATCCTTCCGATTGTAGAGCTACCGTCTGTCAACAGATATGTATTCCCGCGCTCATCGCCCGTACATAGCAGACCAAAACTCCGCGGAGTGGAATCATCATACAGAAAACCCCGTTTGTGCAAATCACAGACCATCAATTATGGCATGCTAGAAAAACAATGTGAATAAAAAACAAAGCACTCGACCCTCCGTACAGAACCTCGCCACTGATTGAGTAGATTGCAACAAAAAGCCATGTAGATGCAGTAGGAAAGAGAAGAAAAGAAGAAAATGTAGACACTTTTCATGTTCACAAATGGCCCGTTTCAGAGCATTTGCATGATCACTGGGATCTGACAACCAGCTAAACGTGGAAATGGAAAATGCGTAACTTCGTAATCGTTAAAGTGAGGCACTGTGGGTCGACAAAACAGCAACCCGACACAGCGCGACCCCCTTCTGTCGAATGAACTGGGTATAGCGTGCCGTATGACACCCATGAGATGATCGCCCCGCGGTTTATTACACTTCGCAAAAGGCGTACACAAACTCATGTATCCCTGGTAGGAAGGACATGAAACGAGAAATCGGAGAGAATAGAAACGGAGGTATAGAAAATGAACAGGACATGAACCTTTACAAGCTCGAGTTTCACAACAAAACGCTAAACGCGCGGAGGATGTTGCAAATGAGATCGTGGTGTTTCCTTCAAATCAAGCCAGATAAGAGTGTCAAAACGCGTCTCTTATCCTCGAATGGCTGTGGGTGTATGGGTTTCCTTAAAGAAACTGTTCTGGATCGGTTGATGATGGCTATAGCCCAAAGAATTTGGAGAAGCGGAGGCACTCCGACCGCTGCTCTTTGTCACATCCATAATAGGTGACGGGAGTGGAGATGATTTCGGTGATGCTGAATTGGAAGAATGAATCAGATCCCTGCGGACTGGCTCGTCATTCTCGGACCCCGAAGGTCCAGAATCGTTGGAGTTTGACCCAAAGAAACAATATCTATCGACGAGTTCCTTGTAGGTTGACGACTCCCGGTGCGGTTTGCCGGACGCTAGGGTAGAAGGTTTAGATTCGTCTCTGTGTCCTGATTGGGGGGTCTTCTCGCCAACTGACATGTCTTTCTGACTATCAGACCCTCTCCCCTTAAGCTGAAATTGTTTTTCGCCGTTGGTCGCGGGTCGCCCAGACTTTGCTCGAGCAGTCAGGGTCGTCCGATCGAGCTCCGGCTTGGTCCGCATAACCGCAGATAGGGATGCCTCGAAGTCATAGCGAGTACCAAACATTTGGTGGGACTGTTTTTCCCGGCGCACAGGGGGCGGGGTCTCCAGGTCATGGGAGGCATCCTCGCACAGTGTCACGCTCTTGGATTCTTTCGAGGGTCGACCGAAAGATAGGCTATTGTTCAGGTTGGAGAAATCGTCAAAGGCGGAAGGCACCGAGTGAGGGCGGGCGCTGGAATGGGCGAAGGTCCTGCTCCGCGGAAGAGTCGGACGCGAGGTCATCGAGGGCGCCGACTGAGGGTTGTTGGATGAAGGCTTCGCTTTGGGGACTCTCAGGAAGTTCACCTGGAAATTCCTAGAATGGTTATTATCCCAGTACTCGCAGCCCTTGACACTGTAGCGGATGCAGATGAACATGGTCTTCCTTTCCAGATTTGCCTGGTCATTCAACTTGATGTTGAATGTGAACCGATCGAACCCGTCGTACTTTTGATTGCGGTTCAAACCCTGATCATACTCTGCATGGACCTCAGATACAGTGTTCCACTGGTCGAATGTGAATCGAGAGGCGACATGCTTCTCGAATGCCAAGTTTGCCGCCGCAACAACGCCAACCAGGGTGTTCTTGTCAGACGAGAGAGACAGTCGCTCAAGCCGGACTCGTTGCTGGGATCGAGTCGCAGTGTCTTTAGGGAAGTTGGAAAGGTGCAATCGCCATTCCAGAGATGACCCATCAGAAGAGCCTTCCTTTTTGAACGGGAATTCTCGTTGCGCTTCGAAGTCTTCGACAGGCGAGGTCCCAGTACTGACTGCCTGTGGCTTGTCCAATTGCAAGAAATGGCGGATATGTTCAAGCTGAGAGTCGAAATGGACCGCCTTGGAGTAGGTGGGGGTTCCCGGCATGCTTGATGGGCGCCTCCGAGCCGAAGCTGGACGCAGAGCGGGTCTCACAAGCTCCCCCGACTTTTTCCGGACCATAGGATGCTTGGGTTGTGGTTCATCATCTCGATCGCTTTCTTCGGGCGAGCTTGTTAACGCGGAGTCATCTGGACGATGCACGATGGCATTCTCTGTGAAGGACCGCGAGTGGGAGATCTTGCGAGCCTCCCTGGACAGAGGCGGACGCGTGGGTGCCTTGGCAACATTGGCTGTGGGGGTGATACTGGAGGAGGGCATCTCGCTCGCGGATTGACGTTCGGGGGAGGAAACCCTTCTTTGCTCGATGGATCTCACTGCGGCCTCTAGCTCCTCCAAGCGGGGAGCATCTCGATGCTTGTACGGGGCCTCTTCGTCGCTGGAATTGGGGGCAGATTCCGGTGGAGAGATGATAGCGCCAGGGGGCATGAGAGCCTCACTTACGGGAGGAGGCGATTGTCGAACGCTGCCATGGGGGTCAAGTGCATGATGGACTTTGAAGGGTTTGTCAACGGAATTCTTGCTGTTTGACGAGCTTCTCCGGTGCTTCCGGAGATAAGCTGTCGAGTGATAGAACCGCGAAAGGTTGGCGCGTCCTTCTTGAGGGCTAGCCAGCGTGGGCGAGGTGGGACAGGATTGAGAGACCGGGGCGGAGTATTCAATGTGCTGCGCGGAAAGCGTCGACTTCAGCGGCGCAGTGTATGGCATCCGGCCGGCTTGTGTGGACGAACAGCAGAATAGTGGGTAGAGAAGCGAACCAAGCCAAGCCAAGTGATCCTTTTGTTTGCTTCCAGATGTCCGAGAGGGCGTTCAGATGATCAGCAGTTGATTGAAGCGGCCCCTGTGAAGAAAGACTAGAAACCTGGAATCAGCACGAGCTTGATGCGGAGACGGCGTTTGTCTTGTTGCAGATGTGGGGAATGACGTCTTGCGAGTCAGTGGGACGAGGCGGAGCACAAAGAGTCGAGTGTTGGAATATCACAAGATCGTATGAATAGGGCCAGCACAACGGATGAAACAGATAGATGATATAGCGAAAGATGAATCCAAAGATGATTGGAGTGGGAGGCGAGTCTAGTTAAGCACGGAGCAGTCCGGAAATCGGAAGAGGGAGGCAAAGGACAAGAAGGTATCACAACAGAAGCTCCAACCAGTAGCACAAAAGGGGCTTGTGAGATGGGGTGATTCGAAAAAGCCACCGACAGGGACCTTTGGAGATTGACGAGAAAAAACAAAAAACAAAAAAGAAAATAAAGAATAGGAAAAGAAACAGGAATGAATGGATGGTGGGATGGAATCCCCGGTGGGAAGGACGTACCTTGTTGGTTCGACATCTAGTGAGAGAACAAAGAGAAAAGGAAAAAAAAAAAAAAAAAAAAACAAATTGAAACGAGGTAGTATTAACAGAGAGTGGCAAATGGGAATCCGTGCACTTGGTAGACTTTTTAATTCACCGGAAGAAAAAAAAGAGGTGAATGGGTAGAGGAGGTAAGATCCACGAAGGGGACTGGGGAAGAAAAGAAGGAAATGGGAAAAGAAGGTGGAGGGGGTAGAGAATTATATGATCTGACCAAGGAGGACGGCAGTGCGCAGTAAACAAGATAAGTCGGTAGAAGGTACAACCAGGGAAGTCTTGCAACAGGACTAGAGGAGGCAGGCTCGAGGAGTTACAGGTACGGTAAAGGTAAAGTAAAGATAATTGATACCATTGATAGATAAGACCCGATGGATGAACTGCTTTGCACGAGAGGGACGGAGAAAAAAAAAGTTAATGCTGTCTGTCTGTAGTCTGTAGTTCCGCGGATTCTCCTAAAAATGAAGGGAATTGAATTTTCGATTTCCTTTTTTATTATCTTGGAGGTAACTTTAAGCTGTTGATACGGTTGATTCGGAGAATAAAAATAAAATATTATTATCTTTTTAATTAATTACTCCCCTGAGTAAGCCACGGCGGGATCAATGATCTTTCGCCATGGCCATCGAACATGGCGAGAAGGTCGCCAGCTGCGCGCCATCCAGAATTTGCCGCCGTACCCGGAAAACGATGATGGAAGTGGAGGTGGTACTAGTGGTAAATACGAGACATGGGTGCTTGCTAGTCAACTTAATTTAGGCGATCGAACGGTCTGGGACGGTGGGACGATCCCCCAACAGTCCAGTCAGTGCGTTCCGTTGGAGTGGAGAAGAGTCTGCGAGTCCGCGAGGTCTGCGAGGGCTCGACGTCCTCCTGTCTCTGTACACTGTACTGCTGCTACCCACCACTCCCTATCTGGCGGTAGGGTTCCATGGCTGATGGCTCGTTTTTCGCCTCTCGGCCGTTGCTTCCACCGTTCGATAATGAATCATCCGGGGTTGACGGTATAACTAGTACTTTGTGGTGAGATGGACTGACTCCCTCCTCGGATCCACGGCCTACTCCGGAGTACAGACCGAGGGAGTACATCGCAAAAGTATCATGTACTCACTGCCAAACGATGTACATGTGGCTCGGTGGAGGACAGGTGATCTTCCATGCTGCATCTCCGGAATATTTTGCTGTGAGTGGTCCCCTCCATGCATTGGGCGCATGTATGGGACAGTGAATGTACTCTGTTATGCAGCTACTCCGACTCTGTAGCCAGGCAGGAATGTCAGAAACAAGGAAGCCGTGCATCCTTGCAGCGACTGTCTCGCATCACCGTGCGAAATCCTGCTGGCGGCTCAGCCTGGAGATGAAGATGACATGACAGTCTACTCTCGTTCCATCAGAAAGGGGACTGATATCTATCCGAATCCAATCACTCTCATCGACGATAAGAAAAGAACCGTCAGCCTTTTCCATGGATCGACGAACTCGAACGGGGATTAGATAAGGCCACGACCGTTCACCTCCCCCCGACCGAAGTATCCGGACTGCCATTCCCATGGATTCTTGTTCGGCTGGAACGTACATACTGATCAGTGATCAGTCCATCTGTCAGTCATGTTGTCCCCACCCCCTCCTCACCCTCAGTCTCCAGTCTCCAGCCTTCATCTTAGCGCCGGTCTAACCACCGCCCCACCGCCCAACCAACAAGCCACCAGAGACGCTCCTCGAGGTTCTAGATACTCGTCCGACATACTATGTGACATATTCAGTACTATGTAAAACTTGGGGCTCTCGGAGTGATGTCGTCTTCACCGGAACGGAGATGATAAGCCCCCACTCCCGAACTAACCACCTCCTTATTCTTGCATCAGGAGGTGCTTCCCTGCGGTGGATCCTTCTACGATGTAGGTATATGGTCTGTGTGGACTGTAGGATCATTTTCAAGCGCACGTTTGTCTCGATCGTCGAAACATCCCTCTATTGGTGCTTGTACCGTTGACCATGTGCGACTTGGGGGACATTGCGCAATAAGTCGGTGGTAAGACCGGATCGACATGGACGATTGCCGTTTGCGGCCATTAGGATCTACTGATATGGTCTATGGTTATGGTTAGCATAAATTAGAATTTGGACTCGGAGGTTAGATATCGAACATCTTCATGGCGATAAAGCCCGACCGTGGTTGTTAAAGGAGTTCTTTATCAACGCCAGAGCACGCCAGAAAATGCACGACAATGACTGCTAAATTAGCATCGCGCCGAGTCCCACTGGAGCTAACCCCATCCCCCCTTCCAAGGACCCTAGTGCTAGTCTCATCTCTCAACGACATACATAGACGCTACGACTCCGTACATCCCCTTTCCACCCCCAGCAAGGATGCACTAGCGCCATTCATGCCAACTACTTTCCTTGAAAAATGGCCAGAATGACATCAGAATCTGATCTCAAGTATTTTTTTATTTTTTCAGGACTTGATGTCCGGTTTCTTTTATTTGACTTTGGTCAACCTCTTTCTACACCCCCCCCTCCTTCCTTCCGCCAGACATTCTGTGGTGAGAACTCTAGTGGGATTGAAAATTCTTCTGCAGCGCTGCCAGCGCTGAAGAAGGCATTGATTGACCGGCGACGGTTGTACTTGACGGCTTGGCTGATTCAAAATTCTCAAATTGTCTGGTTGACTCGAGAGAATGTTGGGTGGTCTGCATATCTGCATGTCTGCATGTCGAGCAAGGGATTTTTTTCACCAGTCATCGACGGTAGTCTTATAAACAATATTTTTATTCGGGTAAAATTCTGACTGATGTATCGTGCAACGGTCTAGGCAAGGGAAGGTCCAAGGTAAGGTACTTCGGGCGTACCACGTCCTTGGTATGAAAGCTTGCCGGATCGAGGTAGATCCGATGTACCAGGAACAAAGGAGTCGCGCATCATCTGGCAATTGTTTTGTCTAATGGAAACATCAAATCCTGGACGTTATCAGTGAGCCGGTGCGACACGGTCAAGTCGAGATTGCACTTCTCGAGATAGCGCCGCTCATCCCCCCTTGCTTGTCTACTACATGCGAAGAAAACTTCTTTGATTGTGGCTTGCATCCTTTTTTTTTTTTTTTTTGTCTTCTTCCCGCCCGCCGTTCGCCCCTGAATTGGAGATTAACGGATTCCAACGTCAAATTGGATGATAACCCTACTAACTAATCTCTCGTGTTTCACGATCCACCCATGCAAGTCTCACTTGGTCATATTAGAATTTGAGCACTAAGATTGTCCTGTATCGCTTACAGACCGTCATTGATCCGCTAGCGAGGCAGAGTTTTAGTCGCCACCAGGGCTGAAGTTCTAGCCCGACCGTAGATGTCCAATACCGGCGACGGGAGCACCAGAATGTATAAGGGCAGAGTTTGAGGTAGCATCGACCCGGAGAGCTCACGGACCCTAAACGTGAGTCGCTTTTCTTCTTCTTCATTTTTACCGTCCATCTTTTCGGGTTAAGCCAGTCCTCGATCGGCCCTCCGCCATGACCTCCGAAAGGCAGAGAGGAGGGGCTAATCTGGTCTCCTCCCCCCCCCGTCATTATTAATAGTATACGCTACTATTGCAGACACAGTCGAGTCACGCCGACTGGAATGACAGTTAATCACCGTTACTCAAAGCATGAAGGACATTGAGATCACGACCGCTCTGATTCTTAAGCCTGACCCGAGGCCAGTTTCGACCCGTCTATCGCGCAAGATGGAAAAAATCCAGAAGCCCTATGATCGGGGGTTTTTTCCGGGATCGTTACCGGTCGGGCTGGCGGAGGGAGACAAACAGACAAACAAACAACTTACTCTTCGATATACATGCATCATTGCATACATACATAGTAGGTACAGTTTAGTTTACCTGTACCCCGTACACACTTGCCATTGTCTTCTTTCTCCAAGTGGAGTCGCCATCCTGCGCCCCTTGCAACTAGAATTCTCCTCGGAGGGGACTCTACCCGGAGTACCTACGACGATGATATACATTGCATACCTACACCCTGTCGGCTTCCAAGACAGGCTACGGAGCAGACCGTACCGGTGAGCGTTTCTGACCCTCCCAATCAGGATGCTGCTGCTTTCTCGACCGGGACGTGCTGGGCGCCCGAGCGGGTAATCGGCGACGACTACTCGACTTTAGTGCTCCCGTGCTCGAGCTAGACTGCTATACCTCGATCGACGGGCAATGCAGCCACGTTCGAGCCCGGCCTTCTCTCGCTCTCTTGCTGACTGACTTATTTCGCGCCGGACGTGAAACTTTGGGGCTTATCATGGTGGGCCAATCCTATGCTGATGTCGAGGACGTGCTTTTGACTTCGCCTTGGGTGTTATTTTTATTTTCGCCCTTCGTCGCATTATCTCTCTTCTCGCCGCGTCGGTACAAGATCTGTTGAGCTAATGGTGGAGTTATTAGGTAAATCTCTTCACCTAGTGTGACATTGTCAATTCAGTGCTCTCCACCGAAAAGTATCTCGACTCTGTCCATCAAGCCTAGCACGCGATCCAGATCTCCCTTCCCCTCGTCCTGTTGCTGCCGTAGGAATCCCACGGACGCAGAGCTAACTACGGCCACGGTATCTGAGCGTCTGGCCAGCTCACAGATCACGGATGATCTCCACCCTGCAAGCAAGAGAAGACACCCTAGGCGCACAGAGAGGGGGGGGAAAAAAGCGGGCGCATCTCACAGCCGTCGTGGACTCACCTCAACGCGCTCAACCCCAGCGATTGACACCCCACGGGGAACTTCAGTCTTCCCGTTCGCATAATCTTAACTTCTTTTCTTATCGTATTCAATTCACTCCGCGCCCGAGGGAAAGGACCTAGGGGATGGAGAATGGAGAAGCGGGGTTCTGTTCGGGGGCCTGTGTTGCTTCCCTCCTACCTACCCGTATAGGTTGCGGCGCAGGTGTCCTCGACGGCCAATATTTCTACACTCATCGATCGCGACCGTCTAGATCCCCTGTCCATCCAGCCATCCGTGAATAGAGTCTGACTCTCCGCTTTCAGCTCAACCAGAAACTTTCCCCGATCACTCTAGAGCCCTAGCTAGACCACTGGCTAGCCAGACAGTAAACTTAACCCTCGAATGCATCTGCATAGACAGAACAAGCAATCCAGCAAGCCATTAACACCAGGAAGACAAAGCACCAAGTCCTCAAACTGCATGATATCCAAAATCACCTGACATCTCACATACATACACATACTTACCGCACGCGCGTTGCCAATATTACATGGATATACCAGTACCTATACCAGCTGCATCATGGATCGTCTCGCTCATGGACCTTCCTCCGAAACCTCACGTGTGCCCTACGGTAATTAAATGATCTTTGGAATCTCCACTTCTCTCCTACCTCCCTAGCTAGACCTACATACCCCTCTGTATCGTATTACAAAAAAAAGAAGATAGCCCGGTAGGAGATACCTAGGTAGCCAAGCCAAGCCATGCATCCACCTCATCCCGTCCTGTCATATCAGCACTAAGCCTACCTCCCTACCTAGTAATCTAGTTAACTACTCAGTTAGTCCCTCACTTGAAACTAAAACCAAAACCCCAGCCATGTCCGTGTACACAGAAAATCGGGGTATGAATAAACGCACGTCCATCACGGCGCAAGTCCGCGCAAGCCGACGGGAAGGGGATCAATGTAGCGGAAGCGGGGAGGGCCCGCAGCTTACGTGCGTCGGCGGGTGGAGAACTTTGACTACCTAGTAACTAAAGATGGCAGAGAGACGAGAATGAGGTCTAAGCATCTACCTAGTAGGGACCCGTTTGTTTTTGATTTGGCTCATATGACCGACCCCTAGGGGGTATTTGCTTTTTTGCTTTGCTGTTCAAAAAACAAGCTTAATATTTGTGCTTGACGAGATACGCGGTTATCGGAGTCGGGACGATTCGTCACGCCATCGATGGGGGATCGGAAGGAAAGGAAACGGAAGGAAGGTCATCTGAGTTCTTGCAGGTTGGATTGAGTTGGTATTGTTATCTTAGAGTTTCTTGGGGCTTGTCTCGGTGTTGGCGCTGGCTTGAGGTTGTCGACTTGATATTCTTCCCCTCGATGCGTGCTTCAATCAATGGCAATAGCTTTCTACACATCATCCCATCTCTGGTTGATGTAGAAAGTTTCTAGAAACCTGGTCTGTCTACTGCGTATCGACAAGTTCATTGAGTGACCTAGAACTCAGACTTAACCCAGCCACTAGGAAATCTATGATATCCTTGTGAGGTTGAAGCTCCAGGTTGAATTGTCGAATTGAGAAAGGAACTCGGTATACACACACAAGCTCACGAAAAGGAACGAAAATGGGCATGCTATCGTGACTTGGTTGGACTAAACTCTGAACATGGCTTTGGTAATTTCTAGTAACACCCATACTACAAGACCTCTGATCCTTGACGTATACTAACGGTTTCTTTGCAAAATTAGGCTCCTATATATCTCAGGTATGAGCGACCTTAGTCCGATCGACTGTCATATAATCAGACATCAAATCTACCACATAAGTGTTCATGAATGCGAGCCGTGTTCTCGAAGTTGAACAGACAAAAGGATGCACACTTGGCCGAGAATTGCTGGGTTCTATAATCCTGTCTGGTATTTCTGGGCCCAAACCAAAGAGACAGCCATTAGCTTTATGCTTAGATCTTGAAATATAATGAAGACGAAAGACTCCGAAACATCCAGCATCCATGCTATCCTGAATTGAATCTTCCTACCCCAGACCCGTGGGCTAAAGCACATCGAAATACCAATCCCACCACAATGCACGCCAATCCAACGCTCTACCGAATGCAGACTCTGCATGTATACGAACCTTCAACCTCGGGTCACTTCTTTGTTCACAAACGAAACCACCGAGCTAGCAGCTCCCCAAGAAAAGAATCTTAAGCGAGGAAAGGGTAAGGCTGAATCGATTGGTCGACAAAACACACGAGTACGAGCCCCTAAGCCACGGTACTGCTGCACCCATCCGCTGACAGCGACAGCGACAGTGACAGCTAGCTAGCTAACACCATCGACCCATGGAATCCCGACTGCACCAAAACAGACAAGGGAAGCGGATCAACCAGATCGTCTTTTCTCTTCGTCCAATAAGTACCTCTCTCCTCTTGCCCTGTCATACTGTGTAGTCTGCTATCAGCAAGTGATTGTTGTCTCTTCAAATGACCAAGCAAATAACTTGCCAGTCTGGTTAGTCCGGATAGCAAGCGACCCGTTAAAAAACCAGGCATTTCATTGCATGGACAGTCGAGTAGAGTATCACCATCAAGCCAGGGAGTTATGCATCATCGTTTATGAGGTGAACGGCGCGTATTATGAAATGATATGAGGTGATATGATCTGATTCGACCACAGACCAGACAGACAGGAGCAGACGAAGATCCGAGCGCGATAAGCCTAGTCGATGGTGTTTCCCCTCCCTTGTTTGCCCCCTCCCGCGGAAACGGGTGGCACGGAGCTCCAGGACAGGAGATAGGCTGGAGCTGTATTCTGTGTCCTCTCTGGAAACATTTAGTCAGGACTGCGGGGTGCAGGAGGTGGATTGGTTGACAGCTCAGACGTTGCTTGTATCAGGTACATTTCTGTCCAAGGGAGGGAGGAAGATGGCGTTGTGGATGCGGATGCAGTGGGCCGGTTGGTGCGGGGTCGGAGGTTGACACCTTGTGGTTTAGGCTTGTCGTTTAACAAATGATAAGGTACTGTACATTGTACAAACCTACTTTCTCGACCTTCCCATCTACTCCAATTCTCCATCATAGCCACCTCCTTCGTCATCACCATGCATCAAAGCAGTGCCTCGACGCACCCCATACTCCTCGCCCCCATACTTCCTTACAGAAAACCCCTGCTCGGCGCTAAAACACTCATCATTACACAGGCCGATGTTGAGCACGGTCGTTGGTGGCTGGTGCCCAGCGCGTGGCGTGCGGACGCTTTGTTGGCGTGGTGGGGGGTTGGAGGGCGCCAATGATGTTATGATAGACGCGGGTTACTGCTCGTCTCTCTTTGTCCGTGGCAAGGGAGGTAAGTTTGGAGGTGTGGATGTGTCGACGCAGTCGTTCAGTCGAGGCATGTATTGTTGTGGCAATGGCGGGAGCTCTCTGCTCCGGGCAACTGGATGTCTTCTAAACCGAAGAGGATATGATGAAAGGTGAGTTGAAACATCGCCCAAAAGGCAGAAAGGCAAAGAACCTTCTAGGACAGACGCCTAGATCCGATAATCGGAGCGAACCTTGATGGGTGAAATCCAGTTCCTTCGATGAAACGGTAGGGTCATTCGACCTGACCCAGCAATCTATGCACCGAGAGGCCTCAGAACTCAAACTAGACGTGGGCATCTTTCGGCCGGAACCCCCCCCACGCGCAGAGACGACCCGATAACGTGGATGCGAAGTATAATGGCATGATCGGTGAATAAGTCGTCTGGATGGGCTGATATTTCCATGAATCATGATATCCCCCGACCCTGGATGAGCATAGGGCTAATGGGAGGATCAGGAGAATACATTTTTTGATGCCGACTATTGGCTTAGGACCAGGATTTATGATTGATCAAATCCGCCACGTTGTCAGCATTTCCACACTTCCCGACCTCCTCAACTTGTGAAGTCGTACAGAGATTGTGAATGTGAAACGATGCTGGCCTACGGCGTGGCAGAGTTGCGCGGTACCCAAATAACGACTTCAGCCTCGGTGACCATCAGCCTTGAACTTTCGGCCGGGTCGGAATACGGACTTTTTCAGATAATAAGCTCTGGATGACCCTTATCATCGTTTTCTATGGGGTACGCTCGGGGGTTGACCGCCATTTCGTGCGTTAAATAGACCGAACCTTCCTGTCAAAGTGTGAAAAGGTCATATGACAGTCATTCAAACTTTGCGTGCTGGTCATGGACCGAAATCTTGACCGCAAAAGCATGCATGGGATTTCGATGTTAATCGCGGCCCATTGTGGTTTACGGATATTAGCTCAGGTTTTTTATCCTAGAACTCCTAGGGGGTTCTTCTGCGGGAGTGCAGATTAGTTACCCCCATACCCAAAAGTTAATTTGGAAGAGATAACTGACATGAGATGCAATGGATGCAGTAGAGAAACCCAAAAAGCGTTGGAACTTCGTGCCCTAGCGGACCGATCACGCCTTCCATTTGGCCGGAATACCAGCTTGATTTACCAACAGATATCTTATACCCGCAAATAGGAATGATGGGCAACTAATACAAACCAAACGAGATACTTCGTCGCTCTGCCAGAACCGTTAGTCCTTGCATGTCCAATCTGATACATAATTGCCCTGGAAGTCGTGACAGGTAGAATGACTGGCATCAACTTCAAAAAAACGTTCTCATGATGTCCCGTTTCCTGATCCAACATACATAGACTCGGTGACTAGAACAGTAGACACGGTATCATGTAATGCAAGCCACATTTGTGCGCCATGTAATTGTGTTCGTGAGCCGGTTTGTAATGCTATATACAAATTGAACAACTCAGATAACACATCCCAGAACCAATCCTCCCTCCCTACCAAAGCCTCACAATCACAATCATAACTTCCCCTTCTCCCTCTTCCCATTGCCGATATCACTCCCCTCCGAAAACCGATAAACGACATCCCCAAAACTCCCCGTCGGGAAAACATAAAACCACCGCAACTCCCCCTTCCCAACATTAACAATCCCATGTTCCGCATCCCCTGGAATAAACACTGTGCTGCCCTTCCTGACAACGAACTTCCTCTCATCGATTATCATCTCGCCCTCTCCGTCTAGGATATGGTATATCTCTGCCTGGGTGTGTCGATGCGCGCAGAGATGGCCCGTTCGAGGCGGGCAGACGGCAATGCCGGCGCTGAGATCGGAGGTTGGGGTCTGTGGGATGGAGATTAGGGTGTGCCAAGTTATGTCGCCGTGATTTTCTGGTGGGGGGAAGGATTCAGGAGGGGTGGTTGTTATTTGGGAGAGGGGGATGTGCGTGGGGACGATTTTTGGTTTTTGATCGATGGGAGGAGGCATTTGGAGGGGGTTTAGTGATTGAGTAGGCTTGATGTTTGTCAGGGAGTGAGTGTTATATTAGATGATTGTTGAAGAAGATGAGATGAGATAGAGCGAGAGAGAGAAGGAAGAGGAGGGAAGGAGACATGGGAAGTCGGTTGAAGTATAGGTAGTCCGTCCGGGAGATATTCTGACAAGGGAGTTTTTTCCCGTATCGGGAAGGACGTTGCGATGAGGGCCGAGGATGTCAAAACACTGCTTTATGGATATCTGTATATATTCGTGCTGGTCTTCGAGATAAGATGGGTTGAGCTCTTGACCGGTCTGCTTTAGGAAACGATTGTGTACGTGTTTGAATGAATAGTAAGAAGTCATATCAAGCACTTAAAACCAAAAAAACCTGATCTTGGAATTGGGATAAATTGATAGATATTCGTAACTCTGCGATAATGGTCAGAAATGACAGCTGCTGTGTTGATATATGGAGCTGGCTGCTCGAAAAATCACTGATCTTCAAATGGAGCACAGATGCCCTAGGTTTGACCGTCAACAGAGCTTTTCTTTCGTATTTCAACCCCCTATTCTGATCCACTTTCTCTGTTAGAAAGGTTATTGCCCTGCTTCAACCCCAGTGATAATACCAATATCCGCCACTCTTTCAATGAGATCGAGCAGATTCACGGACTAGGGCGGTCCAATCGAATAGATGCTTGTTGCCTTGAGGGAATGCACGCCGAGAGCATCGCCATAGAGAGTATAGCTTTTTATGAGGCAATGTAGATATGCTGCTGTCAATAGAACGCCGGCCAGCCTGGGCAGTCTGTTGGCCGAGGTGATGACTTGACAAAACAAAAGCTTTACCCACTTTCATTCTCTTCCATATCTTCCCTGTCATTCTCAGAAACCCACGTTGATTAACAGACTGATTCATTATATACATGCTTTTGTCGGTATGCCGTGCTGCGGTAAATCACAATCTCACCAGACCTTCATATACATTCAGGAAACCGCTCACAGCACGAATAAACGTTTCCACATCCTCCCTCGTCGTGCCCAACATCAAGCTAACCATCCCGCGTCGAGCAATCCAGATGCCATGCTCGAGTAGATGGAACCAAAGAAGGTCACTCAGAAGGAACTCAGCACTATCCCGACTCACCGTTACATCTCGTACATCTTTCACCTTCAATTCTGGGGACTCAAGATTAGGCCGCGGAAGGAAATGAAAATTGAGAACGGCACCGACGCCAATGACCACCATTTTCGTACCATGGGCCAGCTCCTGCAGGCCGTGACGGAGCTCATCGCCTAGCGCATTGAGCGCAACGCAGGCATCAGGGGTATAGATGGACGAGAGAGCCACATGTCCAACGTTCATGGCCAGCGAGTTATTGTTGAATGTCCCCGAGTGATTGATCTGCGGCTTCCGGGGATCGTAAACGGCGAGCAAGTCCCGTCGGCCCCCGAATGCGCCGATTGTCATGCCTCCTGCGACGGATTTCCCCAGCGTCGTGAGATCAGGTCGGAGGGAACCGCCGTGCAGGGGATGGAAAATGCGCGATTGTAGACCCCCAGGCGCCAGTCGGAATGTGACGACCTCGTCCAGAATGAAGAGTAGGCCGTTCTCTTTCGCCGCGTCTTGCACCGCATGCAAGAACCCTGCACTGCCCGGGATGCAGCCCCCAGAGCCCTGCATCGTCTCGACAAGCACCGCCGCGGCAGTCCCCCTGTGCTCTGCGATCAATTTCTTGGCGCCATCGGCATCGTTGTACTGGCCCAGGATCCAGTCTTGCTTGTCAACGTTGTTGGCTGCAATGCCGTCGCCGAAATATAACAGACCGCCGTGGTATCCACCTTCGAATACAATGACCTTGGACAAGCCCGTTACCTGGCGCGCCACACTCAATGCGTAGAGGTTGGCCTCTGTTCCTGAGTTGCAGAACCGCACTTGCTCGATGGAAGCGATGCGCTCACAGATCGTCTTGGCCAGACGCACCTCAGCCGTTGTTGACGCCCCGAGGTTCAGTCCGACTTCGTTGGTCGTTGATATGATTGCTTCGCGGATCTTGGGGTGAGAGTGTCCATATAAACCGGCGGTCATCTCCCCTAGAAAGTCTAGATATCTTGGTGTCCTGTCGTTAGTATGTTTTGGAGGTTGTCAACTCGATGACTAGGAGCTCAGCTCACTCGTGTCCATCGTGGTCGACGAGACGATTGCCATGGCCGTTGCGCATGCAGATTGGAAATGGGCTGGTATGCAAGACTGATCGGGTGTTTCCACCAGGAAGATACTGGGTGGCCTCTTGGTGCAGCCGGGCTGATTCCGGGTTCCGATTCTCATAACGCTGCTGGGCCGAAAGGAGAAGATCCCTTGCTTTTTGCGCTGGACTGTGTAGGTCTAGTGGAGCTGTCATATCTGTATTTTTAACTCTCTGTACGGAGTAAGGGCTGTAGTTTGATGTTAATCTGCGATCTCAAAGGCAGCGAGATGTTTTTGGAAGTGAAGTCATTTCCCCGCCCGATAAAACCCCGCCGATGTCGGGAAAGCCGATGCGATGGAACCACCGAGTCAGTTGGTTTCGAGCTCAAGCAACTACCTTTGATTTTGGATTCATATAATGCTGCTAATGGAGTTCTATTAGTGTCCTACATGATGATGTACAACCTTCTACATTCCATATCAAAGTCGTATACATAATTGTGGCATAGTCCTGCCAGCATTCTCCTGTAAGTGTACAACTAAGATTGACCATTCAACGACGCAGCAGTCTAACGAAAATGATATCTCAGGGCTTGGAAGAGCTTCCCACCCATCTAGACCCAAGATGAATCACCACGGAGCCGTGCCATGCCCTGAGTGGCCGGAATGTGAGGAAGCTCGTATTCTACGAAAGGTGCTGCCTTAACGGTCGGTGTGGCTCAGCCACATTGCTGCTGGCAGAAATGCAAGCATCTTGCGATGGGATTATGATTTGTTTCGATGTTTTCAACAGACTCAAGCGTGGTGAACTGACGTGAATTTGAAGATTTCGTCAGGCTATTCCGGCTGTGCCATGGATTGCATCCCTACTAAACGCCATCTCCCTCGCACTCCAGGAGGCTTCGTTGAAATCCACCTTCCTATATTAGATGATCAAGAAAGGGCCGTTTGTATAACTCCTCAAGATCAGCATGCTTCTCCAAACAAAGACCCCAGGCAGAAAAGGCCCCATAAAAAGTCCCGTCGAGGCTGCCTTAACTGCAAAGCCCGTAAAGTCAAGGTGTGACCTTCGCTCATCTTCTATATGCCTATAGCTAACGTCACGAAGTGTCAAGAAACAAGGCCAGCATGTGCGAACTGTATCACCAGAGACATGGATTGCATGTACGAAGGCATATCAGAGAGACAGCGGACTCGGAAAGAGTTGAGCGCGACAGCCGATGTTCAAGACCCTCTATCATCTCCGACTTCACCAAGGCAGATATTTGGAGCAGCATTCACTGGCGATGATCTCAGGTTCTTTCATCACTTTTTACTGGTCGCGCGACCGCACCTCCCGTTCGGAAGCGAGGGGTCCTGGACCACGCAGGTGCCTACTTACGCTCAACAGGTTGGTGTACCGTTGGACTTACTCGTAAGTAAGCTAATCTCTTAGTGTCCTCACTTGATGCATGCGATCCTCTCCCTCGGCGCAACACACTACGCACTGATTGCACCCAGAGGATCCCAATACGCACCAATGGCCATCGCCCATCGCGGGAAAGCCCTCCAGCTGCTCGGCACCGCGCTATCCAACGGAGACAGCTGCTCGGATACAGATATGGACGGTATACTAGCTACATGCTACACGCTTGTATTCCAAGCATACTACATGAGCGACGGTCTCGTCGATTTCGCTGTCATGGTTCGGGGATGCGCCACGGTGACGAACCAATTCCGGGCGCGGTACAACAAAAGCCGGATGTTCGCTCTACAGTCGCAAGAAGAGGTTTCTGCTATGGTTGGTACATGGCTACCGACCAAGCCATTGGAGATTCAGGATACCCTCGTGTCCTGCATCGAGGATCTTGAAGAACTACGACCCTTACTTCAGAGTCCGGCCCATCACGCTTTCTTTCAGGCGATTCGCAAAACGTACATTGCGCTGCAGTACTCGCCTCAGGAAGCTTTCTTTGGTCTGACCGAGATTTATGCCGTTTGGTATGACATGGAGAATCTAGAGTTTATGGCGTTCATTGTTCCGGGGAATCACGTCTCTTATGCTCTGTTCGTGCATTATATCGCCGTCGAGATCCTGATGCGGCCGCTTCTTGTCTATGCTGGCGGGCACCGCGATATGAGTTATCCGTTTGGGACGGTGCTTGTGCATCAATGGGCAGATGCAATCTATCATAAACTGCCGATTTCGATCCGTCGGTTGGTGAAGGGACAGGTCGAACTGATTGCTTCTGATAGAAATAGCCAGGTGGGCTTTTACGGAGGATAGTTGATGAAGCTGGTTTTATACATTATATGGTCATTGCGACTACAGGCTAGACGCGAAGAGCAAATATACGCATTCAACTACTGCTCGAACAGTATGAATTGGAAACAGAACCTAAAATCTTCATCTCTCTTCTATTCCCGCGTAATGACTATAACTCGACAGGCCCAAATCACCGCTAGCACATTCGGTGATAAGAAAGACAACAAAAAACACTTTCAACCTCGCTTTCAGTTCAGTTCAGTTCCTTTGCCTCCTCACTCCCTCCACATCACCTCTCCCATCAACCTGCAAACACCGCGTCGGATGATACCATCCCAGAATACTGATCGCAATCAACATCGGCACGGCCTCCAGCACATAAAACGGCCATTCATGGTTAAACGCATAAGCATCAATGTCCTTTACCTATGGTTGAGTGGATATGAGAAATTATTAGCCAGAAAAGGCCCGATTCCCCACATGGCATCAGATCACCGTTTATTCCCTACTACCATGGCGCCCCGGAAGTCTACTGCAGGAACTTTTTTCCAACCTGCCAAGACCAGCTGGCCAGCCTGTGATCCCCAAAGAGCTTGAAATTAACTCTAAAGTACGATAGATCTAGACCTCGCCACAACCCGCGGGTCTACCCAAACGGGGTACCCATTACCGGTAGGGTTTGCCTACCCGCGTGTGGGTAGTGGGTAGCTAGGTTATACCCGTGGGTAGTTTTTGGGTACCCGCGGGTCAAAACAATGCAGACAGGTGATCTATGTATTTCATATATATTAAAAATAGTAGTTAACTAGTTAATAAATTTATCTAAATGACTAAGCGCATTTATACGGCTTGACACATCCGAAAAGGGCTAGTTATACATTTTTGGGTAGTTTATGGGTAAGCTACCCACGGGTAGAGGGGGTATGGGTAATGGGTATCCCTACCCGTGGTACTCCCATGGCGAGGTCTATATAGATCTGCAAAACTAAGGTTCCGCTAATGTAAATGTATTAATGATTCTCTACGGCCAATTAACTAAAAGAGAAAAGGAATTACTCTGCCGTACTTATAATAAAGTAGAAAGCCATTCTTTAAATAACATTACTTCTGGCTCGAATCATCTATCCTAAGTGAGATCCGGATAAAAGGCAGCGGATTGGAAAATAGAAAAGGCAATGGGAGGCGAAGTGATGAAGGCCTCTCCCAATATAGCTTTCTGGGAATTATCGAGCTTAAAAGACAAGCGGATATTGGGGAATTACGATCCCACTCACTGTATACTCGGCCAACTAGGAAAGTTTAGACCCACAATAACCTCCTTAGTTGCAGGAGCCGTGGGTGTGTGCGTCAACATCGCATGCACGGAAGCTTCGCTCACGCAGAGTCTTGATTGCTCTAGAATCGTGGCCCTGTGTGTGCGCACTGATCGCTGGTGTTTTGCTTTTGGAGGTATTGCTCTGGAAATTTTGTCGGGTTGCGGATTGCGCACTCTTGATCTTCCACCAATTCGAACGGAATCAAGAAAACAAGAAGACGGAAAGGTTCAATAGCGTTTCAACGATGGTATGGGCCGTATAGCAGCGAATAGAATACAATGGTACATTTTTGGGTACTCTCTGCATGTGAGTGCAATATTATAACATTGTTCTAGACCTGTATGGTCAAATATGGTCGTTGGTGAGAAAAAAGTTGGTGCCTCCAATTGGGGGCTGCGGCGAATAGAACCTCTACAGAAGCAAAGCAAGCTCGCCGCATTCAAAATCTCCCTGCATTGCCACTCACTGGACCGACGTCATGATTCCCCCAATACAAGATTCGGGTGAGCTGGATGAGATCATGGACTCTACTAGGGCATACTCCGGTGTACAGAAATAAAATGTCACCGGGTCAGCATGGCTAGAGTAGTGTGGACATGTGGACTTGAACACTGCTTATGCCCGTCATTTGGCTAAAGTGATGTGTCTTCCTTTGGTTCTTTCATATCCCCTTTCAGCTATAAGTCAACTAAAATACTACTTTCACAATGGATCAGAAGTTCTTGGAAAATGCCTTACACCATCCCGACGCTATTGCAATCGAGGATGGCTCCCAGAAATGGACCTACTCGGACGTCCATCGCGAAGTTGATCGACTCTCGTCTACCCTGAAGTCCTTGAAACTCCCCACTGAAGCCCCCATTGGCATTATTGAGGAGCTCTGTTCGGCGGTGGTTATCGCGCAGCTGGCCGTCGTCCGTGCGAGGCTCACCTGCTTGCCCCTAGACCCATCGTTGCCGGAAGCTCGTCTGCGGGCTCTGCTTTATGAAGTCGGGTCTCAATATGTGCTGTCGAACAAGGACTACTCTACCGAAGCTCTTGGGGTTGATGTTATCCTTATTACTCAGAATCGCTTGTCGAGAGGGCATTCTGTCAAACCCAGCGAACAGAGTAGTGGGGTAGACCAGGACCACAAGCACAAGAAACGCGGATATCGGAGTCATATTCTGTATACCTCCGGTTCGAGTGGAAAACCGAAAGCAGTGCAAATTCCAGAAGCAGGTATCCTCAATCTAGCCATTGACCCGCCCATCTCGCTGCAGAAGTCAGACCGGGTGGCGGTGATCAATAACCCTGGATTCGATGTTTCTCTCTATGAAATCTTGGTTTCACTGGTTGTCGGGGCCACTATTATCATCGTGCCTCGACCTGTCATCACTGATCCTTTCAATGCACGAGAATTTATTTCTCAGAAGAAGATATCGATTGTTTTCCTCACCGCATCGCTCTTTACGGTCATTACTCAAGCGTGTCCTACAACTTTTAGGGGCGTCCGGCATGTACTGACGGCTGGCGAAGCCGCCAACGTGGCTGCAATGGCGGCTGTTCTCGAATCATCCGGGCCCCCCCAGAACCTCTGGAACACTTACGGACCGACAGAAACACTCGTATTCTCTACCCTGCACCTTGTGACGCCCTCAGAGCTCCAATACGACAATATAAGTATTGGCAAACCATTCGGGGACACGAAGCTGCTGCTCGTTGACTCGGACTCCAACTCGATCACCAAGTCCGGGGAAACTGGCGAGATTCTTCTCGGAGGTCCATCATTGACTCCGGGGTACATCGGGCGTCCCGAAGAGAATGAGTCGCGCTTTCTGGTCTCTGCAGACGGCACTCGATACTACAAGACCGGAGATCTGGCTCGATGGCGCCCTGATAACCCAGACCTCCTCGAATTCGTCGGTCGCGTGGACCTGCAGGTGAAGCAAGGTGGATTCCGAGTCGAGCTGAACGAGATCGAGCAGATCCTTCTCGCCAGCAAGACACTGTCGGCAGCGATTGTGGTGCAAGTTCGTCTATCGGATGGCAGTGACCCATTTTTGGTGGCGTATGTCATCCCCGTGGTTTCTAACTCCGTTCGCAAACGACAGCTCGTCGAGTATATGGAGAAGCGAGCCCCAGAATACATGATCCCTAAAGACTTCGTATTCTGTTCAAAGTTCCCAATCACGGAACAAGGCAAAGTCGACCGCAAAGCGCTCGAGGACCGTTATTTGAAGCAACACGAAAAATTAAGAACGGACGGGGATGTCGGTGGCAAAGAGTCGGACCCCGCCACAGTAGTCCGCAATATTTGGTCTTCTTTGTTGAACATGCAGGAGTTCAAAGATTCCGATGACTTTTTCTGTCTCCGGGGCACTTCGATCCAAGCGGCCTCGATGATATCGATGATTCGGAAGCAGCTCGGCAAGACCATCTCGATGCGTTCGCTCTTCGAGAACTCCCGCTTCAAGGACCTCGTCAACTATCTTGAAGACTATTCAGAAGGAGGCAATGAGCCGGACGACACTAAATACTGGCTATCTGACGCCGCGTTTGGCGAGGAGGTCAACCCCGTGCCCGACTGGCAGGCGCCCGATGAAGGCCGAGTCTTCATGACAGGTGCCACCGGCTTCTTGGGCGCCCATTTCCTCAGTCGGTTCCTCAATATGGACACTGTCCAGGAGGTCATCTGCCTGATCCGCCCGAAAAGCGGAATGTCTGCCCGAGAGCGCGTGCAAAGTGTCCTGGAGCGGTACGATCTGTGGGACAGTTGTGTGGGCGCCATCGCCAAGATGACGGTGCTGAACGGCGACATTACCGAGGAGCACTTCGGATTGACGGATAAACAGTTCGCCTGGCTGGTTGACCGAGCCAGCGTGGTGTTCCATCTCGGAGCCAAGCTCAATTTTTGTGAGCCCTATAATGCCCATCGGGAGGTCAATGTGGTTGGCACGAAGCATGCGTTGGAGGTGGCCGCGCGCGGCCGCCGGAAGGCTTTCCACTACATGTCCAGTATCGATACCTGGGGCACCACCGGGCTGACACTGGAGACACGGCGGCTCCTCGAGGATGAGCCGCTGGAGCCTCATCTATCAGGCCTACGCTATGACACCGGATACGCGGCCAGCAAGTGGGTGGCCGAGGCGGTCGTCCGTCGCGCGCGCCAGCGCGGCATACCAACCATCATCTATCGCCCGGGGTTTGTGGTCGGAGATTCGCGCTATGGGCATGGAAATCCTGATGATTTCTTCGCTCGGTTGATGGTGGGCACCATCCAGCTGGGCGCATTCCCCCGATTGCCGAACCAACGAATGGAATATGTGACGATCGACTACGTCTGCAACGCCACCTTGTATATAGCTTCCCACAGCAAGAACCTAGGCAAGTCGTTCAGCCTCGTGGCGCCGGACCCGGCCGACTCGGTCAATCTCGAAAAGACTCACCGCATCATCAACGAGGCCGGGTATCCCGTCGAGCTCGTCCCGTACTGGGAGTGGGTGCACCAACTGGAGGAGAAGACTAACGCCCAGAACCCGCTGATGCCCCTGTTGCCCCTGCTGCGGGAGCCGGTGCTCGGCGGGCTGTCCCGGTTCGAGACCAGCCGCAACACACCGCACTACACGAGCTTTAACACAGTGGAGGCGCTGCAGGAGGCACCGGATATTCAGTATATTCCGTTGGACCCGGGAATGCTGAACCGGTTCTTGCAGTTCTGGGACCGGAAAGGCTACTATCATGTCTGTGCGAATGGATCTTGAGCCCGGTGAGCAACGGGAAGTAGAGGGATGAGCGCAATGGCCTTACTACACACACACACACACACACACACACACACACACAATTTGTTATAGTATCTTAACTATTCGATTAAGTCTTTTTATATTATGGTTATATTTCTTTTCTCTGCGGGTAGTAATATCATTAATATAATATACCTTTAGTATCTATTTTATTATTTTTTCTTTTTTAATCTCTATACTTAACTCTAGCCTATAATTAGACCTAGACTTCTGACTTCCTGTCAAGGTGCGGGCTGGCGGGGGTGGTAGAGGATCGTGAAGAGGATGGAGACGGCGAGGGATGGGGACTAGAAGTAGATGCTTTTGGTGGAGATGTTGGATAGATAGGCTTTTGGTATAGTTCAATATCGGGGGGTTATGATTCTGAGGAAAGTGTGTGCAGAATGAATTGATGGATTGGTGTAGACAGAAAGCAATTGACCATGAAATCGGCCATTTTTATATCCCAGACACGAGGGAATAAGAACCTTCGTGATTTCAATTGAAATGCGAGGAATACGAGCACGAAGAAGGTAATCAATCTCTCCGATCTTTGACGTAAGCTCGCGAAGCTTACTAGTGGAGGTTTTGCAAATGGATATTAAGCTGCCTAGATGAAGATGTACCTGAGGCTTGTACTAAGGGTTGGCTGGACCTAAGAAAAAGCTCAGCAGATTATATTTCCATAGTTGTGATAGATTTACAAACAAGCAACCCTTCTAGCCCGAACAAAGAACAAATCACCGCAAACTAAATATAGGTATCTCGCTGTCAAACCATATCCCCATCCATATACACGAGTCCATCTTCTCAGCTCTTTCCCTATACCAAGTCCCCACCCCTATTCACTGCTTCTTCTTCCCACTCGTTCCCTCCGCCTTGACAAACGCCCCCTTCAGCTCCTTATAAGCCTCCCACAGCACCCACCCAGGAACAAACACCCAGAGCGTATTGAAAAAGAACAGATAAAACCACAAATAAACCGGGTTATCCGTCGCCAACTGCGAGCTCGCCGTCAACCACTCCGGTCCGAAGGTCATGAACCCGCCGTAAAGTTCCGCAGTCGCCAACGCCGGCGCCACGAGCCACAGTTTGCCCTTGGCCGCGCCGCGCACCGCCGCGCTGGATTTTGCGCTCGATGCCTTCCACAACAGATAGCAGGTGTAGACCGCTGCCGGCCCCCCCAACACCACGGTTAGGATCTCCAGCGCGATGACGCACGGGTCCGCGACGGCCCAGCGCCCGTCCGCCTTTGCGTATTCCTGCCACAGCCGCGCGCTGGGCCCCGTGCCGTGGGCGGCGCCGTAGACCCGGTCCTTGTAACCGAGGAAGTAGGGCTCGCGATTGAAGCCGACGGGTACGGCGGTGTAGCTGAAGAAGCACTGGTAGAGGAAGGAGCCTTCGATGAAGATGTGTGTGAGGGCGTCGTAGGCGTGCCAGAAGAAGAGGAGGCGGTTGCGCGTGTGGGTGGAGGGAATCAGTGTTCGGCCTAGGATGTAGGCGATTGGCATGAATGACAGCGCAAAGCCGATGCAGAGGATGGTCGGCGTGTCGAGGACGAAGGGTGCGCTGGTGGAGGCCATCTTGGGAGGTTAGGGGATAGGAGCGCCCTTTTCAATTGACTGAGTTGAGGTTAGGAGCGAGGTCTCGATTGGAGATAGGTATACCAGTGAAGGCAAGACTGAGTTACCTGTGGAATTGAAGGACGGGCAGGAATTTATGTGGGCGACACTGGCCGGCGGTGTTGATCTGTTGAAAGAAAAGTTGGGACGCGTTGATGATCGGCGCGACGGTGGCCTGAGGCAACGATGCCTGAGAATAAAGAAGCGTCGGTCTTGGCGTGCATCGTCAAAGAAACAACGTTTCGACATCCATGGATCAGTCTCAATCAAAGAAAGGGGCCTTTATCTGACACAATCTTCCCTTGGTTCTAGTCCATCAATTTCAGTTTCTAGCATGTTCTTGGGAGTCGAGATCAAGGGTGCTTATTTCAAGCTGAATCTGTAACGGCAGACAAAGCAGTCACCACCTTGATCATCACTTGAATATAGATGCAAGTCGCAAAGTGAATGGCTCCCATTCCAACGCCATTATCCTTCCTTGGCTTTGAAACTTCAGATGTATTCTTGGATTAAGTTTTTAAAGCAGTTCGATTCACATTGCCCCTGGCTCGATAGGGTTTGAAGGGGAACAGTGTTTTTGCTCCACAGGGAGTGGAGCAAGAAACGAGTCTTTCACAGATTGATCGGCTTCAGATCTTTAACTTACAGTGCAATGTGTTCGATGGTCGCTCTTTGAGGACATGAAACTGGCACGACATAGAGGGTCAGCTCGTGCACCAGTGACGCCAGAAACCGGGGATTCTGCACTTGCATGAACCGTCCACGATCCATGTTGCAAAAGCCTTCGAGGATGGATCTATGGAGATATGACCAAGTTGCCCTGCGAGGTGCCCTGTACCCTGTATTATGGGTCAGCTCCACCGGGCGCAGTGAATTCCTCTTCGCTTTCCTCCCTTCTGTATCCTGCGAGTTGGGGATGGCGGCGATTACACGTCCATTCTGCCCATACATCTGCCGCCGTTTCAGATCAGCTTTGGTGAGCGGGTTCAGGCTCGATTCGTTGTCTATCGTCTATCCGTCTACCCGTAGTTCCGATCGGGCGCATCGAAGGGAACCCGAGAAACAAGCGTTAAACTAACGTCGATCCGGCTTGACGCCGGCGTGATTCATGGTCCACATCGGAGGCATGCTCGCCGAGCGTTGGATGAAATGAGACAGCGGGGGGTGAGTTTGAATGAGGCGATCGTACCAGGATCTTAGAAACCGCAAGAATGAGATCATAAATAGTCCGTTGAGCCCCTCCAATTTGAGACAGTATTCCCATCTACTTGATACTAAGCTTCCTCATCTTAATTCGAACGAAGTGGAACAATTAAACGGAAATCCAAGCTCCAACCGGAGATACAAAGTTATCACAACAAAACAACTTCAATCCTCACAATGCCCACTTCACCCAATTCGACTGCAATTTCCACTGTTCCCATGAAAAAAGATCATATACATCCAGAGCCGCGGAACTCATCTCAAAACATCCTACCATTACACAATATCAAACAAACTCAGTCATTCCTCATCAATTCATTTCAGTTCCAGATATTCGAAGCTCAGCCGAACTAGAACAGCTTATTCCTCTGGCTGATCACCCTGATAGCCCTTAGAGCCGCCCTTCCGTCCAGCTTCTCTGGCCTTGGGATCGCCAGGCTCGAAGCTTCCGCTGGAAGCTTGACCACCCTGGGAGGCAATGTCTCGCTAGTTGAATTAGCCGACGCATTCACAAGAATGTGGGATCTTTTTGAGATATATCTGCTTATCGGGATCCATGCTACGGAATCCGCCCTGGTGACTGGACTGGCCGCCTTTACTGGCGATGTTCTCAATCTCCTCTTGGGGGCGGTTGGCGAAGTTTCCTGGGTTCGGGTTGGAAGTCATATTGATAGGTTTAGTGGTTTTCAGTGGTTGCTTTTTGATTCAAGAGTTGATGATGAAGATGTAGAAGACCTGTCGCGGTGATTGATCGGTCGACTGGCTCAGTATAAGTATACTTCAAGTTGGGTGTATGATGTCACCCAAACATCACTCTGATGATTTCATGGGCTCGATTGCAATCTCAGGTCTTTCAGGTCCCTTACCATGATATACTTGGGCATTGCACAATACAAGGGCCCGCGCCAGTGGTAGGAGCTGTCTGGATCAAGGACAGGCTGCGCCGTGATTGCCATTGTGTCAGCCTGAGGAACGTCATCAACCACATCTGAATCACACAGTCTAGAAAGAGTAAAAGACAAGCTAGATAGTGAACGTTATATTGGACTATTCAATGACTAATTCACAGTGCTCTTATTATTTGCTATGTAGAGTATCACTTAGTGCCTAGAGCGACTTGTCCACCCGGCTCGTCCGAGCCTCATCTTTATCACCTTCATGAAAACCTTGGTCCCTAGATTAAGAAAGTAAAATGTCAGCATTTTCCCAAGCCGCATCAGGGTTCAAGACTGACAGGTTCAATTCCTCGGCAGCTTTGATCGTAAATTTGCCCCTGTCGTCAGGGTCGGGCGGCGACCCATCAGCGCCCAGTCGATCCAGCATCTGTCGTGCCTCTTCCCTAGTTTCATCAGGAGCATTTGGGTCGTTTAGTGTGCTTGGTTCAACGTTAGTCGGAGATGTGGAGACGGGGGTTTGATGATAGGCAGGCTGACTCTTTGTATTCACGAACGGCCTCCACCACTTCCTCGGTTGAGGACCATCGGGTGATACGGATATTAGACATGATTATTCTCCAAGTATTTTCGAGCTATTGCCTTTTGAACAATTGCTATTAGAATCATTCAGAATGCTTGCCGGGGTTCGAGGCAATATATTGTCTACCGATCACCCCGGGACTGACACACATATGACGGAGGTGGCATGCAACGGCGATCTTCATTGTTTCAACTAACCATAACTCGTGATGCGGGGCTCAGCCCTTGTACGATGGTCTGATGCAACTATTTACAAGTGGCGTAGCTCAGGTCAATCATATGTACCTCTTTCCACAGTTCATCGTCCTTGCCCCAATGCTAACAACCTCGGAACTAACTGCTAGAAGCTACGCCCTTTCATGAACACCGCGATGCAAGTGGCATTGTCACTCCGCGGTCGATGGCCTACCTCGGACACTAGAATGCGAGCCGCGCGCTGAGCTCGTGGATCTGCATCCCAGGAATCCGAAAGTCGATTCAGAATCTCCGAATCCTCTAGCTGGTCCGTGACTCCGTCCGAGGTTAGAGCCAGGATGTACGCCCCATGCTCTGCAAGGGTCATCCTCGTGATGAATGGTTCGCTCGAGAGAAGACCGTCCTGCACCCCAGGTGCGTCGGGTATCTCTCTACTATCGCTCTCCGGACATCCGATCGACGTATGTTCCGTGGAGAGGTTCTTGTAAGCGAGATCGCCCAGCGCTCGCGACATGTTTAGGCGTCCTAATAGTAGCAAGCATTGCTTAGTATAAGATTCACTTCGGGCGATCAGTCTTTCGGTGAGGACGGCTCACCCACTCTCAATGCGCCGTGTTTTTCAACAACGCTGCCACCGGCGTGTTCAATCCGGCGCCTTTCGTCCGGATTCCCTGGTTTATGAGCTTTGGTCAAATATCGCTGCAGACGAGTCAGCTAGAACTGTAGTCATGGTCCCCACCGATCGGTAGACATATTTACCACTGTCCCCAGCCCACTTGCCGGGTCATACAGCTCACCGAGCATGACATGGGAATCGCCCACGTTCGCCACGACCAAGAGCCCTCGCGTCAGATTCACCAGGCAAATTGCCAGCGTGGAACCGGCATAAAAGTGAGACTGTTTTCCATTCACGAATTCTTCAAACAGTAAGCGTTCTTCATGCTTGATTGCCGATCGGATCGCTTCGTCGTAGTCCACCTGTCGGAGATGCTTGCTTTGCAGCAGGAGACGCGGTAGGTTGTATTTCGCGTGGCCGCCGACTTCTCGCGACGCACTGGCATTTCGGGACGCGTGGGTATTAGCACTTTTGGAGATAGTCATTCTAGGGGAGGATTACAGGGAGCATAACGAGAAATCAAGCAATCACATACTGTCCATCGCAAAGTACGAACAACGCCAGCCTCTCTCCGATATCATCTGGGAAGTCATCCGGTCGGAGAATAGAATACCGATCGAGTTGCGAAGGTCGCGACCCTTGCGTCTGCAGCGCGATATAGAGCGTTAGAAATGAACTCCGATCGAGCAACTTGGAAAGTTATAAATCTTACGCTGCTGGCGGCCGCGTCTTGCAGTATAAGAATAGGATCAGGCCCTTGACCGTCGGTCCCCGCCATCGTAGCCACTACGGTGTACTCAACCGGAGATAAACTCCTACGCGCGTGTCAGTGGTCAGTTGTATAGCGTTGGCAGGAGTGGAGAGAGAAGTAGATGCACGGTGCAGCAACCGAAACCTTAAGACAACCACGCTTCGTGAGACTTTCAGCAAGGTTTTATGCTTTATACTCCGTGTAACATACGGAGTCTCCGTATACCTCAAGGTAGACCCTACATACATCTTCCTAGGTGGACTGAGGAAACGGGCACGCAGCCCTTTTGAATCCACGGTGGGGTTTCATATCAGGCCACTTAGCTGCTGTGTCTCTCGCACGCTCCATATTTGGTACTTCTGTCGTCGCCTTGATACCTTGGGGCAAGTGGCTTGCATGATTCGCGATCAATCATGGACGTTTCTTCCGGCCAATCTACTTCGACGGCTGGTAGAGACGAGTGACCGGGGCCTACGTATCGTGTGACGTCAGATTACCCACTTAGTGTACTGAGTGGCCTACTGTAGCCTACACCGTACTGGGAGCTGGTACCTATGGGCGGACCGCGACAAGGCCCGTTGGATACGAGGAACTGGGTGTCTATACTGGAGTAGGCATGCTTTGAATGAATCATAGGGAACCAGGCAATTGCCACCAAAAGGAAGACTGGTTATATACAGAAAATGCTTCATTATGACGAACGCTGGCTAATATACAAGATGACAAACACGACAAACGATGGCAAACGCTAGGCTATAAAGCAGGCCCTCCGCCATAGTTCAACAACTCTTCGAATAACCCTTCATCGATGAAACTGTCCAGGCTGGCGTCAGTACTGACGCTCAGCACCGAGTCTTGACGCGTCCGGTCCGTTTCGCAACTAGCGACCGGCAAGGTACTGCTACCACCACTGCTACCAGCATCCTCATCTACCGATGGCATGGAAGAGGCAGAGGCAGAGGCCTCCGACGGCGCAGGACCCGACCGGGCCAGGATGGGCGACTGCGTGACCGTCACCTTCTTGACCATACCAGCCAGATGATTCTGGATAGCCGGATCGGCGCACTGCGAATGGCGCAGCAACTCATTTTTCAACTCCAGCACCTCCCCCTGCAGCTGAGCGAACTCGGACTCCAGAGCGTGTTTCCGCCGCGCGACGTCCTCGTACTGATCCTGCAGCTTCTTGGTGAACTCGCGCTTCCTCTCGCGGCATTTGGTAGCGGCGCGACGGTTGCGTGCCAGGAAATTCTCGCGCTTCCGACGATCCGCATCCTCTCGGGCTTCCCTCGGCGCGGGTGGGGCGGCGTGCCGAATGGCGTAGTTTTTTCGTCGTTTGCGGATCTGCGAGGCTGGTGGGGACGGCGGGGGTTTTTGAACTTGCTTCTGGGCCTGGTTTGGGCCATGGGTTGCCAACAAAGAGGTCCTATTGGCAGTCGGGGGCTGGGAAATGAGGGTGTTGATATTGAGCCAGGACTCGTCCGTCAGATACGGGAGGAATGATAGCGAGGGCGAGTTCAGCGCCGCGATGGGAGGCAGGGTGTTGGTAGGAGGTGCCGGATTCGACAGGGAGGAGAGATCGGTCGATTGAGGAGGGAGAAAGGTGACCTCAGCGGACATTATTGACTAACTGATTGATTGATTAATTGATTAACTAATGCTGACGATGAAAATGTAGAGGATCATTTAATCAAGAGGGTCGAGTCGAGTCGGTGAGTTGACCATTTGAAAGAAGAATCCGAATCGCGTTGATAAATACTACTATGATGCGACCGGGCAAACAGCTGGAGCAGGTTCATCGCCAGTCGAGGAAGATCCAGGCAGGATGGGGAGGTTAAAACAGGGATAGCACCATGCTCGTCCCGGAAAGTCCATGAAGGTTCCAGAGCCGTCGGACAGAATGCATTGATACATCAATACATGAATGCATGATGTAAGAGATGTCGGATGGATGGCGTGGTAAGGACGAAAGTCCCAGTTCGATGCACCATCGAGTCGCGAGTCTCAAGTCTGGATGGGCCGCGAAGACCCACGGATTGTGTTATCGATGGGGCCCAGCAGTCTCGGTGATTGGTGAAGCTAACATCCTGAAGTCAGACTGACGGACTCCATTATTCAGACGTTTCAGACTTCAGCGTTCAGATTTCGGGGTACATCGATCCTCGCTCGGCTGGACAGGTGGCCTGAGTACCGCGTACTCAGTAGACCAGTGGGTGTGGGGGGGGCTCAAAGTACTCCCGGAGGAGGGGTACTTGTTCCAAGAATCGAACGAGATTCCGCCAAGTTGATGCCGATCGCGCCAGGTCTTGCGCAAAGTACTTGGCCGGGTGGATGTTTCATGCCGCGCTGCCCCTAAAGGATGAACTTTTTTTTGACGTGGGTGGCTCTCGACTACGGGTAGACGGCCTGGGGCATCCTTGCGTGCGGATCCCTCCTCGCGCGACTCCACTCGGCATTTTCATCCAGCCAATGTGCGTGGACAAGGGAATCAGGGAAGTGATCGGAGTGGAGACGAGTAGCATCCATCTGATGGACTGGACTTATTGACTTGACTAAGGAGTTGACCAGAGTGAGTGGTGGAGGTTTACCTCGTTGATTCCTACTATCCGATCGATCGAGGAGTATACTAGGAAGTAGAAAATACTAGTAGAGGATGAAATACAATGTCTGTCCCCCGGTCTTGTTCCAAAGATTGATTTCTCAACTAGTAGATTGATATGTACGGGTAGTATTTATATACAATCGTAGCAATGAAAACTCCCCTACCCCATATGCCCCGTATCAGTAGATATGCACCGCTCACCAGTACTCTTCTTCCGCCACGCCTATCCCGAACGGACAGTCCGTCCGCTCGCTGGATTCGGTCACAGAGAGCACATCGCCCGTCGGCGGTTCCGCCTCGTGGGAATGCCGTGGTTTCATCAATTCATCCTCGATCGGCCTTGAGATCTTCTGTGCGACTGGTATCTCCGAACCTGCAGATTGTCCGCGATCACCTGTCTCGTCCAGCACACCCGACTGAGCCAGAATCTCGTGCGTTAAGGGTTTCTTCCCCGGTAGCTGCGTCGGGCACATCCAGTTGAGGTCCTCCTGCACTCGTCGATATAGTTCCCGAAGTCCATTCACTAGACTCTGCTGCTGCGTTTCCAGCAACGGCACGTTTCTGAGGATGCGCTCGTATAGTCAGCCGCTGTTTGGGGCACGCAATCGCAAATGGCTCATACCTCTTCCCAAACGTAGGGGTTTTGGTGCGCCGTTTGGGCCCAGACCGGCATGGAAGATTCGACGCGCGACAATGTTGACAGGGCTTGATGCTGTCGCACTGCAAGAGTCAGTACAAACTTCGTCCGAATAAAAAAATATATCCCTTGAACATATCTGGGGACCGACACTCATCGCACGCCGCCTGCACGCGGGGACGGGAGGCCCGTTTGTATACCTCGATCGGGATCCGCGTAGAGGGAAACTGACGCAACAGATGATGTCAGGCGAGTGGACAATCCAGGCCTTCGGAGAAGCAGAAAATTATCCGACATGATCGAACGGAGGACTTGACAAAAGGCAGTCAGGAACAAAAGACAGGCAATCATTTACTGGGGATACTATTTCCGTCTGTTGCCACCTTCCCCCGCGCCCACAGCCTAAAGGAGTAGTACTACGAGCGGTTCCACCGGCTCTATTTCGTGGTCACTCTTCATTTTTCATTATTCAATCACTTGCGTCATGCTCTCATCCTCGCATCACTCGACACAATTTTTTTTAATCTTCCCGTCCAGAGGCCTGCCATCGATTCCAATTCGCTTACTCGGTCCCTTCAGATACCGAGTCTGAGTTTGCCTCGAGGCATCGTGGCGACTCAACCCGCCCTCTGTGCGAGGAATAATACCGGAGTACTCTGCCCGTTGGGCCTAGTTCCAACTGGTTTAGCGCTTGATATATTTCGAGTTTCCGAGTGGAGATCCAATTCAACGTGCATCCACTTCGTACTTCTGGCGATTTCCCAATTGACCAATCGTGCCCGCGCGGATTTATGATGCAACGTGGGTCGCTGCGGATCTCGCCCTTGGATCGCTCCCTACTGTGCAAGAACTCTGGAACTAGATAAAGCCGCCAGGCGCACAATGCGCTGCTGAAGGACACTGGCGTGCTCAGAAGAAGAAAAAAACCTACTGGAATAAAAGGAGAAAACCAGAAAAAGGGCCTTTCAATAGTCCATCATGTTCCACAAAAGGTACGTAGTTCTGGTTTATTCGCCGCGAACAGTGCTGACCTGGTTCGTTATTTTCCAGGAGCGCTCACAAGCCCAGCGATGCTTTTGTTCGCGATTTCCAGCGCAAGTTCTCCGGGGTCGCCGCCACTCCCTACACCACGGGGGCCGGCATCGTGCCCAACCAGCCCGTACAGTGGAATTCGGGCGTAGGAGATCTGCCGGGTCTAGTGTCCAATCCGACCCTCCTGCCGAGTCCCCAATACTCGTCGTCTCCGCCCGGTCGGCAATCTTGTTCTTGTGGCTCCTTCAATGACCAGATGTGTATGGTGCTGCCTGATCATCCGGTCGACGCATCTCTCCCTCAGGCTCTACCATGCAACGTCGGCGCCCAGTCGTTGCTGCTGGCCCCTGCGTATAGCCTGCCGCAGGATCCGGGCGGGCTCCAGGGGGCGGCACTTCAATACCAGGACCATCTAAGCGACTTCTCCGATTTGCATGTTCAGGAACCGCGAGAGATCTCCCCACCGGATTCGCAGCTCGAGCATTCAGGTACGATGGACGAGACGCAGTCCGTGTACGATGGCAATCACCCACTCCGCTTTCAGGTTACCCTGCACGCACCTACAGCTACCTACTTCCCTACCCGCCAGACCCCCGTCACCTATCTCAATCGTCGTCACGGATACAAGATCTCCATCATCGACACGGCACCCCCGGTCACACTTCCGCACCCGGTGCGATACCGCACCCATTTTCGAATCGGATTTGACAACGACAACCAACGAGCCGACCCCGTGGCTGCCTGGAAGCTGTGGCGAGACAATCGCGGACTAAGCGAAGCCAGACGGAGCGATGGGCGGCTGCGAGCTGTCGAGTTTGTCGACGTGATGTCGAACGTCATCCGTGGCCGGCCAACGGGGTCTCAGGTGGTTCTAGAAAACTCGTGGGTGGACGGCTTCAGCATCGTGTGGCTGGCCGACCCGCAATCGGGCCACGCCGGATGCGAGGCTCACATTCTTTTCAATTTCCTCTCCACCGACTTCACCTTGTCTAAGGGGGTCCAAGGGACGCCGCTCCGCCTATATGCGAAGACAGAGTTAATCGCGCCCGAGGCCTCGCCGCAGCCTCCACTGTTGACGGCGGAGATCTGCTACTGCCGAGTAAAATTATTCCGAGACCACGGGTCCGAGAGGAAGCTATCGAATGACGCCGTTCAACTAAACAAGGCCATCGACAAGGTTCGCCAGCGGCTCGGTGACCTCGAGTCGGGCGCTGCACAAGGTCGATTGAACCCCGGAAAAAGGAAACGGGGAAAGCCCCCGGCGGCAGCACGGCAACAATTGGAACCCTTCCTGGCCATGACCCATGAATTCTCCGCCCGTGACGAACTCCAAACTGTGGTCTCCGACTTGGAGGCCGTGCTGTCGTCGTCCCGACCGCGAAGTATGCTATCGCTACGGGGTGACGCCCAAGATGACCCCGATCGATTCCCCATCGTGCTACCAAATCCTTTGAAAGGCTCGGCCGGTGTCGACGAGCAACTGGTAAAACGTGGCGTCAGGGAAGCAACGGGGTCTTGCTCACCCATGAGCAACCGCACACAGGACCATAATCATGCCGGTGAGTAGCAAATCCAGTACAGATGATGAAATCAGTCTAACGCGATCATTCTTTCTAGTTGCGTGCTTTTACACCCTTCGACGCATCGACGGACAGGTTGAGGATTACTACCATGCGCTATATCTCAACGAACTGACCCTGTCGGACCTACTTCGACACCTCTCCCAGATATATCAAATGGAAGTAAGTAGTATTAGCCGTGCGATTCGCGTCAACCCTGGCGGCCTTCGTATCGTGATCGACGACGATGTCGTTCGAGAGATACCTCAGGGCCAGGATATGATTGTGGAATTCTCGCAAGATGGTGATGGCACCGCTGGGTCATCCCCGCGGTTCCGAGTCGCCTTGTTCTATTAGCGTCCTCTTATGTGTAATGGCCTGATTTTGGTTTGCCCCGGACGGGCAGGCAGTTAGTTACTTTACGTTTGTCTGAGCTATACCCAGAGATACCCTTCTGCAATTCATGTACATATTATCTATGAAGTATGGCATACTAATTGAGTATTGATGAACATTGATGGGAATGACCTGCACATCTTCCACTATCTGGAAGCAACGTACGGTGTACACCGTATACGCTCCGTAGATTTTAGATAAGAAGCAAATCCCGACTGTCATATCGGCAGCTTGTCTCCACCATCGCGTTATGGCCAGCGATTCGTCGCATCAGTTATTCTGCCGCCCCTCCGACTTCCATGGAACGGCAAACCTTGGAACGATCCCTGCCCGAGACTAGCCAACACCGCGCGGCCCACGGACCACGATCCATTTGATGATGTCAGTCCACCGTCGCTTTTTGATTCCGTAATGTACCTATCCTGGACTCGGCTGGAGTTCCAACTTCATTGGATCGATCGTCGTGCGCGGGGGCGGCTGAGTTGCGCGAATGAGCGAGCCCGGGGAACTTGTCATCTGCAGGTATAAATCGTCTAGGATCCTAGGAGCATTTGTCGATCGGGGTGATACCTTGTTGGTGATCGGTATATTTTCCACAGGGCTGCGCTTTGACTGCTCTCTGCTTGTGTGTCGCACAAACCTCCTCCTCATCCAGTCCGAGGTGATATCCACAGAAACAACAATCATTCGAAATAGGTTCCTAAGTAGGTGTACTCTTGCCTGACCTACTTGATCTACTATCATCTGTCTAAACTAACCATACCCACCCAGTCATCCACAAACACAATGACAATAACCACTAGTCTACGAATAACCCGCGTCCGGGAATGGCTACAAAGCATCAGCAGCACGGGGGACCACGCGGACTGTCTAACCGATTCCTCGATAGATGCTACGGACAGGAAAGGCTCGACCAGCGAAGAGGAAACGAGACCCGAGATATCGCCCTCAAGCCACTTCCCCTGCCGGTATTGCCGAGAACACAATGTGGACTGTGACGGGCTGGTGCCGAGTTGTTCGTATTGCGCGCATGAGCAGCTTCTTTGTTTTTATGTGCCTCCGAAGAGGAGTCGGAGGTTGCGGGTGTCGTCTTCTTAGTATCCATCTCTATTACGATCTGTGGATTCTTCTTTTACTTCTACTTTCCCGTTTTCGCCTCTATATACCTTGGACGGGTGGCCTGGGTAGCAGGAGCTGGTCTCATACCTACCCTGTCTACCACCTGTCCGTTCAGCACGTCTAATACGAAATAATGCAACAGCTCAAGCGATTCCAGTTTTTCGATCATTCCTGTTCTTTTTCCACCAGAAGATACCACACAAGAACGAAGACATTCCACAAGCAAGAGACCTCAACTGTAATAAATCCTTTTCCAATGCCTACATTACAGAGGTCATTTGACTTTTGCGTCCAAACCCCAACCATCCTTTTTTATAGTTTGAGTATCCTCGATTTTCTTTCCTATGATGTTGTCCCTGCAGAAACTGTTGATCGCGATCACTTTATCTTTACCAATCTCCGTACCTGTGTCTTTATTGCTGGCGTGAATATAATGCAAAGCTCTGCCAGACAATGACATTTGGACTCTTACTTAGGTGAGAACCCCCGCCCATGTCCAAAATATTGATGAGCAAGATCTTAGAAGTCTCTTAAGGCCTCGTGAGCAAGCGAGCAAAGGGTGTTTGGGTGGGGAATCCGATTCAATTTTCAAGCCAAAAACCTAAGTGGAATTCCTGTTTGATCGAATCGCCTTCGTTATTGGTATCGGTTCAAACTCGGCTTACATCCGGCTCTTGAAGTATGTCAGACAGGGATGCATAGTGCAATACATGGAGTTGTTTGATATAACTGCAAGCATTGCTTGTATATTAGGGATTGCAGTTCTATATTCAGTCAAACAATGGAAGAAACTCTGGATATCTTCGATTTCCCTGAAGGCGTAATATCGGTATACCGGACTAGTTCCGACGCTGAGTAATCGATCCTGGCTAACGTAATTCCCAACCGAGCGGGCCACCCCTACCGAGCGGGCCACCACTTCAATTTTTCCACAACGCTCATGAATGAAGCAATTCAATCATCAACCATGACCCCGAAAAGAAGTTAATTATCGTAAAAATTAGAGAGTTAAGAGAGAAGGATTCTACTAGTAATCTAATTAATTAAAAATTAAGAAATTCGATTAATTTGTTGCGTAGTAGAGCTTTTTTAAATTCTGTGTATAATCTTCTAGGCGCGCCTTAAAGGACGTGAATATCGTGTGGAAAAATATGTAAATTATTATTAATTATTGCTTATTTAAGAGAATTTACTTATATAATAAATACTCTTGCTAGATTCGCGTGGAATAGCTTTGAGATCTTTGTATATATAAAAAATAGTTAATATTCTTTTTTAAGTAGAGAAATTAACTTAGTATAAGTTTATAGATAAGAACTAGGTTATCTTTTTTATTAAATAATATTTCAAGATAAAGACTCGCTTTATAAGGCGATATAATTATTCTCGTGTAAAATATAAAGATCTGAAGATTATAAATGTGTAATTTAATAGCCTATAGAAGACTCGAATGTAGTATAATATATAAAATAAAGATATTTTTAATTTTAATAAAATTAGTTTTGTAATGGGCTTAATCGCTACTACTAAAGTAGTAATAAGAGCTAATATAGCCGGAAAATCTTATCTAATTTAGCTAGGTAATCGCGAATAGGTTATTATAATTAAATATATTAATTTAAGCGGCTGGGTAATTTCTATTTGTATTATCTTTAAAGGAAAGGTTTATATACAGGAATAGTATAAAGAATATAGTATTTCGGGTGATTAAAGAATTAAAGTTAGTATAAATAGATAGACTATTAATAAAATCGAACTTAAATAGTTTTAAAAAGTCTTTATTTCTATAACTTTTTACCGTACTGTTGGCTCTTATCGGCTTCTTATTTTTAATAATTATAGAAGCTATTTTACGCCTGTATTTAATAAAATATATATAGATAATAAGATTATTGTCTTATATATGCTTATATATTCTTTGTATTTTTTATAGTTTTTTAATATTAGCTGTTTTAGTCCTCTAAAGAAGACCTACGGAGGTTTTATAGAGTAGTGAATAAGAAGCGGCTTTAATTATATTAATAAGTTTAATTTTTTAAAAGTGTATTCTATCGCTTGTATAAAGGTTTTTATAGCTTTAAATATTTAAAGCGGCTTTATAGTAACCGGTATATAGCTTTTTTTACGGTAGGTAGTTCTTAATAAGTTAAATATATAATTAATAACATCTATACTACCTATAAGCTATGGATCTATCTTATCTACGCTTGTTACGTCTTATATAGTGTATTAATTAAGAAAGTAGACTTTGTTAATTAGAAAGTTGTTTAAAAAGAATTTCTAAAGTTTTTCTATGCTTTTAAAATCGGCTCTATAGCAGCTTATTAAAGGCTGCAAGATTGTAATGTAGAGTACTGCTATACTAAGTAAAGAAAATTACGATTTATGTTTAGTGAATAGAAAAGAGAGGTTTAAAAGTACGCGATTAAAGTGTTAAATAACTTTGAATGAGGGATTCTCCGTGTAGGAAACTAGGGAGTTGATTTAGCGTAGGAATAATTAATAGAATAAGGATAAAGCTTTATATCTTATATCCCGAATCTCTCTTTTAGGAGCTCTAAGAAGGGCTCTACTAACATATTCTAATTGTTATATTCAAGGTTATATGAGAACTAGGTGTCCTATACGCGCAGCTTAATTTATATAGCGAAATTCGCGTTGTTTTGTTGTTTAAAAAGGCTTCATTTTTGTATAAGCGGTCAAAATTCAGTGCGGGTGGCCCGCTCGGTAGGGGTGGCCCGCTCAGTTGGGAATTACGTTAAATGATAAGCTATTAGGAAGCGGAACCGATTGTCCTCTATGTCTCCAATTCGATCCTAACACGGTATCCATATTCAAAGACACATCGGCTATACGGCGCATCGACGACGTCAGTGGCGCTGTTCTTAATGCACCTGCTTTTTGGGATTATGCAAATTCTTTTTTCTTGGCCTTATGGCGATCATTGCGGCTCCACTGGGATCAGATCGTTCTTCTTCTTTTTTTCTTTTTTGGTTGTCTTCGATTGATTCACACCTGCTTGCCTAATACTGATCTTTTATAGAAAATTAGTATAGCCCAACCTTGCCAATACATGTGAATCATCCACTAAGCAGCTGGTCTCGGAGCTGGGTACTGTGAGAAGAGCGTCCTCCGTAACAGAGACTAACCTTCACCTATATGATTGCCAGGCCCGGTCATCCTCCGAGAATTTAATTTTACTTAAAGCTTTTGTAATGCGTCTTGAACTACGGAGTAATCACTAAATCCACTGCCCCCGCATCGTAGGCGCGCACGAAGTGGGTTCAGGGTCAACCGAAATGGAAGGCTTTTCTACTGAGTAAGAATAGGAGAGAGGCATGGGATGGCTGTTGGGTTCTTCGGGTTATTCCTTGGCTCTATATTCCCGTGAGCTTGTTCTTTTCCGGATTCCTTAGTATTGGCCGTGGCCTCTAAGGCGAACCAACGGCAGATATATGCGGTAGCCACATAGTTTATAGAGAGAATATATGCTTAGTATGTCTGTTTTAGGTGTTGAACTACCTACTCCGTAATGTGTGGCAATTGATTGAATTTATGTATAGTCATGCAGATTCTCGTTATACTGTACAACTCCGCAGGGTAAACATAAAACTAGCGGACCTTCGAAATTATCTCTCCACCCTTGACACCTCTGTTAAAGTGCTAATAGTCTCCACAAGCCATTCTTGGCCCGAAAATCTTCCGGATAACATACCCCGTAGGTGTAGTACTCCGTAGTACGAAGTATGGTTGTCGAATGAGTGGAGCAAAATAGCGACAACTCATATGGCCCTAAATTTAACTTTTAAGCACCGATAGCCTAACATATCTTTAGTCCCGTTCATCATTGAAGTCTCTGGAGCCAATTCTTTGCCCAATTCCAATTGGGTCATCTTGCTGCGTAGGCACAGGTACAAGTAATTCTCTAAAGTACCCTACAATCATCTAATTCCTTCTTTTTCCTTCCATCTGACTCAAGGTTGAAACCCGTGTTTATTCGGCGTTGGTTGATCGTAGCGCTGGGTTAGCCAGTACCAAATATTGGCATGCGAAGGTTGTTGTGGGCCCCGATAAATAAAGAGTAAAGAGATTTTCGACTAGGCGCTTTTCAGGTCTGGTGAGAGGAACTTGTATCCAATCAAATTCGATGTTTATAGGTTGCTATTCGGAGAATGAGAGAGTCCCTGAGTGGGGTCAATAGACCCTGTCGACTAGGACTGATATCCCCGATGTCTCACCGACAACTTTTGCTCTCTCGCTGAGCATGATAATTTCTTACTCCTCAGTCCAATATCACAGGGGTGAAAATCCTACGCATCTCAGATCTTCGGGCTATATAAGATAGACTTCTCACCATCCAGAGCACCCAATCAACCAGAACCTTTCTCCAATGCCTGCCTTTCAAAGCTTCTACGATTTCTGTGTCCAAACCCTTCCAACGATCCTCTTATATAGTCTGATCATCCTTGATTCCCTTTACTACTATGTTATTCCTGCAGAGACTATTGATCGTGATCACCTTATTTTCACCAATCTCAGTACTTGCCTCTTCATCGCCGCAGTCAATTCAAGACAAGCCTCTTCCAGACAGGTGGCATCAGATCAACCTCACCGAGCCTCTGGACGCTGAGATTACCACCATCAGTGCGAGAGACAGCGCCGTCAACCTGGAGGAGCGCACGCCCATGAACGTTTGCCAAGCCATTATTGTGACCCAAGCCTGCCTCAGTATTTGAGACCACGTTGTCGACTATTCTCGAGCACTCGGGGCCGCGATCAAGAGCCTCTCCGATCAGCACAGCTGTCGTTACATGACTGGCACATTTGACAATGTGAAGTGGTCGTTCCACGCCACGGGTCAACACTGCGATACCACTGCGCAGGAAAAGACTATTGCCGGTGCTATCACCAAATACATTCGCAATGCGGAGCACGGCAAAATCTGCGGTACTCAGTGCTTGCGTTTGAACCACGGTGGCACATGGGATGGATGGCTGAAGCTGGGGTCGGTCAGTAGCTTCAATGAGCATGCGTACTGTGGCACCGGTCTTCCTTTCGCCAAGTGTATCTCCGGTGGTAACAACGACGTATAGAGGGCATAAACGGGGACTTATCGGTGCGGTGACTTGCATTCAAAGTCTCGTATCGAGTATCCAGGGCAATAATTTCAACTGGTGCCGGAAAAAGGAATGTCTTTGGTGGTTTTTGTTTCTCGATCTCTTTGCGTTGCCCCTATTGCCGGAAAATTCTATTTCTTGTCTGTTTCCAACGCATTATGACTGGATACGGTGGTTTACTCGGTAAGAGATCACAGTTCTACAACCCACAGGATATGCTGAATGATATGATAGGTCATTCTCGCCATGGTTGAGTTGAGAAATCCTGAGATGAAAAGCATTGGTAATGGAGGATGTTGATGTAGAATAGAGGAAAGACTAAATTGTGAGAAAAATCAAGTTCTATCGCGATTCTCGCCGTTGATTGGCTGCATCGGCACTATGGCCCCATTAGGACTAGTGTGGAATGAAGGTCTTAGTCATCCTCGCGATAACGCAGCGCTCTTCTCTCCGTACTTTTGCTCAACTTTCCATCAACCCAATCAGGTCTTTCAAGTTCATCAACTGTATTGATTCAAATGTTCGTCACAAATTCAGGGTTTCTAACGAGTCCTCATGGTGAATTTTGTATCAATTGAGCAATATTTCGATCAATCCCGAACACCCTCCGTCCAAACCCAGAGGCGGCGAGATGGATGCTCAGAGTGTAGACGAAAGAAAGTCAAGGTATCCCAGCCTGCATGGTCATCAGGGTTCGTCATATTAATCAAGCCTATAGTGCGACTTGCAGCGACCAGTCTGCTCCCGCTGCACTCGGTTTCCCAGGGAATGTGTCTATGACCTGAGTATCATTAGGCAGACTCAGCCCCAAAAGTCAACCCTTCGACGTCCCGTAGTTTTCTGTCCGGAGAAACCAACTTTACCAACAGAGCTGAATGTCTCAGCCCTTGTTCGGCAACCGGTCCTAAACCTGTCTCCTTTGTTGTCGTCGGAGCAGTCGAAATTCTTCCTGCACATCCTGAGCACAGAGACGGCTCCGTCGCTTTTCCCCGCCGCTCCAAAGCTCTTCATCGACAGGCTAATCAGCTCGGCGATCGAAACTCCCCATCTTCTATATGCACTACTTGCCTCTGCCTCGAGCCACCATAGCCGACTGATAGGGGATGCGACCGCTCAATCACGGGTGATGTGCTTGAAATTTACCAACCTATCCATTTCCGGTCTTCGTACAGCTATGAACGAGGAGAAGGATATACTCCGAGCTGAAACGGCCATGACGGCAATGACACTCTGCACAAATGATGTTTGTAATGGTAATATGCACATATGGAGGTCTCATTTGTCGGGAGTCATGCAACTACTTAAAGTCATGCTCAACGCTCCGCGCGGGTCCTTTGACAGCAGCGATCCTTTTGTCTTGTGTCTGGTAAAGTGGTTTGCCACTCTCGATATCTTAGCTTGTGTTTCCGGGGTCAATACAGGCGACACGCTTGAAGGTCAGGATACAATCTTGGCTAAGCTTCCCAGTTCAATCACCAGTCATGTAGATGACATTTGTGGTTATTCATTGGAGTTAGTACCCTTGCTTGCGCGAACTGCGCAACTTGCTTGTCAAACAGGTATGCATGCCGCTTCCGGGCTCTCGCTATTAGACATATCAGCAGAAGAAGTTTTGAGCGAGGCCGACTGCCTAGAAAATGCCCTCCGTTCCATCACCGAACGAACCGCTTCGGAAGCGACATTGAAGGTCCACAGACATGAGCTCTATAGCGAGTTGCGATATACACACCTTGCGTTTGTTCACTCCGCTCTTTTATATTTCCATCGACGTGTGCGGCTCCTCCCCAAAGAAAATCCGACGGTTCGCAACGATATCATTAACATCCTGGACGCTGTTGACAATATTCCGTCCTTGTCGCCTTCTAACATCCTGATTCTTTGGCCAATATTTAACGCTGGATGTGAAACGGATATGATCAGCGACCGGAATCAAATCCAAGATCGCATGGTTTATATGCAAAATCGTGGTTTGGGCAATTTCACTCGCGCTAGAGAGTTAATGAGGGAATTCTGGGCATCAGATACATCTCTGCCATGGGATGTTTATTTCACCCTGCACGGTCAAGAACTCGTCCTATTCTGAATGCCCAATCATGGTCATTGTGAGTGTAACGCCGAGGAAATTTCATTGTTTACCAGCTTTAGACCTCGGCAGAACAATACAGTCCCTTGGCTTGCATAAAAGATGACCCATCGCAATGTCACGCAATTCTGACCATACCATACACAAACTAAGCGAAACTTTGGCACCAAAAAGGTTGGGAATTCCTTCAAGCTAGTACTGAAAGGGTTAGCGGTCTATAGGCAGCATCTTATATGACTGTGCTTGTCATGTCAAGGTTGCTGCCTATTCTCCCAATTCCTATATATAGAAGAGGTCATCTCCTGAAACGTGGGGTTCATCTTCATGCTCGTCGCCATCACCATGAACTTCCTATCAGCCCTCTATCAACAAACCCTTGGCCGCTTGCGTCCTATCAATATCGACCATATCCCTGGTTTTCGTCAACAAAGAGTCATAGACGACTTCCAGAAAGTCTCATGCCCCACAAACCCTCCTTTATCGACGACTGAACGGACAGTATTTGGCACTCGGGGATGCGTTGTCTACGGCTACCCTTCAACTGGCGGGGTTCTCATAAAAAGGGCTGACCTTGTCGACATGCTTTTCCTATCGCTCCCCCGCTCTCATACATCGCAGCGCTCACCCAGTGCTGACGAAGAAGACGAGTTCTGTGATCTCCTGCGACGGACTGGTGCGACGTGGTGGTCGAGTAGGGAGGATATGGTCGATGTGCTGATGGAAATGAGGGATATGACGGAGGAAGAAGAAAAGGTGATGGTTTTCGGTTGGCCGAAGGATGGAGCGGGTGTGTGGGTATTGAGGTTTGCGAATGCGGATCAACTGCCACGAGACTTTGGGAGATTGAGGCTAGCAATGGATATGGAGGAGAAGATACAGATTATGAGAGAGTATGGCGCTACGTTTGTTGAAGATGTCACACAGGTGGAGGAACTTTATCCACAGCATCATGAGACCCTCGGAAACTGAGGTACGCTCTCGTCAAGCGAAATATAACCATCAAGCTCTGGGACGCCCGGTGGTCGGGTAGATCTCATTCCTCAGTGTCCAACGCTGGTTTAACAAAAATGGTCGGCATTTATTTAGAACGGTGGTATTGGGGTAACACTCGAAGGCTAAATAGATTTTGTCGTTGCCTCCAAGGCACCAACCTAATGAATAACAGGCACTTGTTCAAACCCATCTTGCAAAAAGGCCCTGAGTGCTTGAAGGCCGTCTACCAAAATCTGGGTTTCTGGAACATACCCCAGTCGAACATATCCTTTGAAGTCGGATCCACCGCCAAAGCATTCGCTTCCTGGGGCCAACATAGCTCCGGTCTTATCTTGAAGTTGCTCACAGAACGCCACGTCATCAATAGGACGTCCTTGCTTGTCTGTGATCTTCAGAAAGCCAGTTGTTCCAGCTTGTGGCCGCACCCACTCGATCATGCCTTCATGTTCCTTGACAAAGACCTCCAGTATATCTGCATTTTCTCGAGCCAGGGAGAGATTACGCTGGAGCAGCCGGTCCACAACCGGTGCCGACAAAGCGTAGCATGCTACAGCGTCGTCAAGTTGGCTGACCGAGATTGTGGTATAGTGGCGAGTCGATGCACACCGCTCGATGATGTCCTGGCTGCACGATGCAATCCAGCCTAATCGAACTCCTGCCAAACTGAACGCCTTGGACATTGATCCCGTGGAAATGGTCTTCTCATAGCCAAATGACAGGATAGACGGAGGGTACTCCGGGCTGTCTGACTGAATGCCATGGAAAAGAGGCCGGTAGACCTCATCACTGTGGATGATGATATCATGCTCACGAGCGAGATTGACGATCTGCTGCAGCTTCTCGCGTTTGAGGATTGCTCCGGTAGGGTTTTGCGGGTTGCTATCGCCTGTCAGCCATCTCCGTTGCCTCTTCCACTTCCGAGGGTACCTACTTGATAATAATGACCTTTGTGTTTTCCCTAATCAGCCCCTTCAATTCGTCCACATCTACATCCCAACCCTGCTCCTCGCGCGACTTCCACAGACTCACTTCTGCGCCAAATGACTCGGGTACGGAATACAGCTGCTGGTATGTTGGATACTGACAGATCACATGGTCGCCCGGTCCAACATTAGTATACAAGGCCAAGAAGTTCGCCTGAATCGCCCCGTTCGTCACGAGGACTTGGTCAGACGAGATGGATTGGCCTGTCCCTGAATCATAGCGCTTGGCGATGTTGGATCGCAGGTCGGAAGTTCCGCGAATTGAGCCGTAGGTTTGCTTCTTGGCGAAATCCAGGATAGTGGAGTTGGGGTTGTCGGAGAAGGAGAGAAGGTCGTTGAGAGAGATGGACGCGCAGCACGTTTCAGCGAGGTTATGCTTTGCGCTGGTTTCGTGGTTGTCCATCCACTACGTTGGTCAGAATATTCTACATGTATGGGGTGTAGACATAGACATACCCGCTCCACAGCGAATTCACTGATCTTGACCATATTGCCGGTATTTCTGAGTTTAATAGGTTTTGGGTTGAGTCAAGAAGAAGAATTCACTCGAAATCCAGGTACCTGGCGCCTCAATATATAGACGCCTGTGAGCTTTTCTCCATGATTTCCAGCGATGGATCTGGTCAGGCGAGCTCCGTGATTGGTCGAATCGCGTATACTTCCCAATTCGGCAACCCTTGCCATTCACCCTAGTCCTACACCCACCGTCCAATTACAGTAGTTTAACACCTATTCTTTAAGGTATATTCATTATTCCGCCTATACTACTATTGTAATCCCAATAGTAATGATAATAGCTACCAAAAAACAGAACAAGAGAGAGAGAGAGAGAGAGAGAGAGAGAGAGAGAGAGAGACAGGGAGAGAAATACACCTTGCGCTTTGTTTGGCAACCCTAAATAACTGCATCCTAAAGACCTTGAACCCCTCTACATTATTTGAGATAGAATCAAGTAAAATTAGAGCGCAACTGAACGGCAAAAAAAATTAGTAACTGTTATAGTTGTGTTTACCACAGATAAACTGTGTTGGCGCCTTTTGACTAAGATGATATAGAATGCCTAAGATTTGAGACATTGACCTACCTACCATAATAAGAAAAATAGCTGTAGGATGACGGGGAGGGCTGTATCACTCCAGAGCGAAGGATGTGAATTTATCTTCGCCCGGTAGATAGGTAGGGAGGTAGGTAGGAAATATCTGGTAAGGTGCCTAGGTAGAATGAATGCATAATCTTCCAGTAGCTGATTCTTCTACTTCCTCAGACACGAGGGTCACTCGAACATTTTTGTGTCCTACACTCCGTATAGTTGCTCACTAGCAAAGACTCTTTTCTATCATTACTTCCTACCGCTCGACATCCCGGGTGGGACTCGTCTCTGGCCGGACCGTCTACTGATTGGTCAGTTGCTGATTACATTGACTGCTAAGAACTTTGAGCAAATGCCGAATGAACGTATCCATAGATTAAAATTCCCAGCCAGTACGGGAGGCAAAGCTTACCCATCCACGAGAGAACCGTTCCACGCAGTACATTGAGTACATACTTTGAAGAGATTGCTTGGGATTGTGTGCCTTGTTACGTACAATTTCGTTAATCAATAGATACCCTTTGCCCTGTTCTAGCGCGATACGTGAATATCTAGCTTCGCGGCCTCCTGAAATGGTTGAGACGTGCTAATAGAGGCTTATAATTCATCTATTAGAACTCGAGACGCACAGAAAGGAGGCATGAAATTGTCACAGTCTAATTCAAAAAGTTTAAAACACCACACCAGTTTCTATACCATCAGACATATATCGCATTCAGAACTTCATTCATCCTAACCACAAGAAATCATCAGAGTCAAAAGAAGGAACGCCCGCGCTCTCCCCAAGGAGTCTGTACATATCCGTGAAGGATTCCCAGAGCCAGATGTTGTCGGTCTTGCCAAGGGAAAGACTCTCTGAAAGAACCTCGAGCGCGGCTTTACACCGTTTTGCGGAATCGGCGATCACGCTGTAGGACTCAAGCACGTGCATTGCAGCGTCCCAGGTACGAGAGGTCGTGGATTTCTTTGAACTGTTGTCTCGGCCTTCGAGAAATCGCTCGATTAGGATCACCGTGGCTGCTGTGAATACATCTGTTCAATTAGCATTACAGGTGGTTAGCTGGTTCTTCCTGATGGGAGAGGGCAATGTTATAGATCCGGAGGACGCACATAGCACGGAATACCACCAGGATGGAAGCGGACTCAGGTTGGGTGCCTTGGAGTCGAGTTTGTTGTTGAATATGTCGATCAATTCGTGGGCAAGTTGAAAGCACATGCGCGAGCATTGGGAGAGCATTACTTCGGTAAGACTGGAATCGATGGAATCCACTAACCCCTCCGTAGATACTGGGTTGCTGCGTTTGCAGTAGCTTATCAAGACGGGTCGGAACAGTAGTATGCGAATGTGTAGTGATCTGTTTGGATGTTAGTTGATTGGCTTTTCTTTCGGTTGGCATTGCTTCATAAACTAACCGAATTTTCAAGACTGTTGCCTGTCGGTGCATGATAGACCCGTCGTCATTAGCAGCAGGGTCATATTTCAGAGAATTGGGAAGGGATTGTCGCCAGGTGTGTATCATCCTGTCTATTTCAAGTACATTGGGAAGCTTTGTCTCGAACCCCACCTCCTTGTGCGGCGTGAGGTAAATCTCTAGGAGGATGTCATCGAGAATTTGGTAGAGTTCGAACGCCTTTCCAGCGAACGCCAATATACAGGGTTTTCCATCCGGTCGCTTTTCGGATCCCTCTGGCTGTGTTTCGAAGAACTCATCATCAATCATGGATGGGAATGGGATCGAGTTGAAAAGCCACTTTGGGATCATTCCTGGACGGCCGAGCGTGGCGGACAGCACTCTGTGCGTCGACATCAGCAATCCAGATAATGAAACATGTCGCTCTTGACTCACCTATCTAACCATACACACCCGTGCCATGTACGTCGCGTATATTCTCGATAGCCAACGGTATCGCATGGGGCATGCTGGTCGAGGTAGAGGCCCAAGCTCTGAGCCATCCGAATCGCTTCGCCAACGGTCATCCAACATCGCAGAACGTGGTTCGTGCTCTGCAAATAGATTCCAAATAATAGCAGACACTGCACCTTATCCAAAGATGGGGTATACTGCGACCGCTGAAATAACTGCTCGCCGCGCGCAAAGAAATCCTGACTGAGAGAACTAAGCTGCTGTGGTGGTAGCAACGCGCAGTACTGAGATCCCAGTGCAAAAGACAGATTGATGATGCTCATGGAGGTGAGCGAGAAGCCAGGTCTCGGAACTGTCCAGAGCGACTCGTACACTGCCGTGATATTGCGTCGATCTATGATCGGGTATAAGGGCCATTCGAACTGCCAGTAGGCCTGAATTAGGGAGTCCGCTAGTTCTTTGGGAGGGAGAATTGCTAGTTCCGCTTCTTCGGCATCGGAAAGAGGAACATCCTCTGCGGAGTGTTTCGTCATTCGTGCTACACTACCTTGCGCAGACACCGCTGGTGCGCCTTGCTTGACGTTCATGGCAGCTTGTACTTGTCGCATGAATGAGCCAGCGCTGCTGCTTCCAAAGACTTCGGCGCTCTGTGTTGGGTCTCCCGTCATACCATTCATAGAGTCGATGGTGCTCGGCTCGGCAGTCTGATCAACTCGCTCAGCTGGAAACCCCATCGATTGGACTGTCCGTGTCGGGACAGCATGAGGGAGAAATGCATCGTGAACACCAGCATCTGGACGCTTACGCAAGGCCGACTCAGCCGTATTAATATGCAGTGGTGCTTTGTCTTCACGGTCAAATTTTCCACCAGTTGGATAGAAACACGCCTCGTCGTCACTCTTTTTGCAAGGAGTGCAAACTTCATTGGAGGTTAGAGAACTACCGCGTGGGATGAGGCTTGGACAAGCTTACTGGGACGGATAGCATCGCATTTCGATTTCTTCCGACGACATGAAGTACAGGCAACAGAGACCTTCTGCCGCTTCCTAGATGCAGTTTGTAGGGATGATTGTACCATATCTCAGAGTCGATATTTAGTCTGCGATGGTGACTTCATCAAGTATTGAGATCGTGGAGACTAGACCAAAGGGATGGGACCCCAGTTACTAGTTTGTCGTCACGTCAGGCCTTTCAGCGTGGGGCTATCGGGGGGATTTCCTTTTCTCTGGGTCTTTGGTTTTCTGATTAGGCTGAGTTTTCTTTCCTCAAACCCACTTCGACCGTGCGCGATGAAGGAAGATGGAAGTGACGGCATTTCCGGCAGCGCGAGATCTGTGGCGAGTAGGGCCGGACCGTCTTCCGATTGGTCAATCTGCCAAGCCCGCAGACATGCCGGACTTCCCTAATCAGTATAAAGTCAATGAAACTGCAAGACAGATTTCTGTTCCCGTTGAGCAAGATTGGGAAGTATTTCTCGCTCGTCGCGATCACCGTTGAAAATGCAGTCCTACTTACAGCACCGAAGCATTCATCAAGCGGTGAAACGTCACTATCAAGCGTCTTCTGTAGAAGAAGGCAGTCCCAACCTCAGTCAGCCGCACGATGGTATGTCAATCTTCCTTTGAAGAATTTCAGTAGGTAAAGAGAGTATGCTAAAGTGCTTTTCTAGACAATGGTGAAATGCTATCCGACGATACAAAGGCTGTTGGGCATACAGAAAAGCTACAACCCTGCGTTGTGGAGTGGGAGGAATATGACGCCCATCTCAACCCTCGGCGATATAGTGCCTGGCGAAAATCGGCAATGACGCTTTTGGTATCCTTAATTGGACTTTCTTGTACTGCGGCGTCTGCCATAGACTCTGCTGGTGTGCCTCAATATAGCGAGTACTGGGGTGTCTCCACAGTGGTTGGATCTTTGACGACCGGTATGTCTTCCCACCCATTTGTTTTTCTTTCAACATTTTCGATGGTACTCATGCTGGATTAAACAGGTCTGTTCATGATAGGGTTTGGAATTGGTTCCTTCATCTCCGGGCCCTTCTCGGAGACCTTTGGTCGCAATATCGTCTACATCGTAACAATGACGGTCTTTCTCATCTTTATCATGGCTGCAGGCCTTGCACCCAACATCCAGAGTCACCTTATCTTCCGATTCCTGGCAGGCCTCTTCGCTGCAACGCCCCTTACATGCGTTGGCGGAACAGTTGCGGACTTATGGGATCCTTTGCAGAAATCATATGGTTTCATCATATACACTATTCCCGCATTCAACGGGCCGATGATCGGACAGGTTATTGGCAGCTATATCCCGACCACGCTGGGATGGCGCTGGCTAGAATGGATCATGCTCATCCTTGGTGGATTCATGTTGGTTATCATGCTTCTCTTCCAGCAAGAAACGCATCAGGATCTTCTTCTTACCTGGAAGGCGGCCGCCGTTAGGAAGTATTCTGGTCAAGAGCATTGGAGAGGTCCGGTTGAGGTCCGCGAGATCTCTCTATGGCAGCGGCTGAAAATCGCCGTGTTCAGGCCGTTCGTCTGGATTATCACCGAGCCGATTATCATCCTTACCTCGCTCTATCTCATCGTCATCTACATCATCCTCTTCCTTTTCCTTGAGGGTTACCGGTTCATCTTCGAAGGCACCTACCACTTTTCCCAGGGCATGAACAACGTCACTTGGGTCTCCATGTTTATCGGCTCGGCCATGATTGCCCTCCAAGTCCCCTTCGTCTGGCGCATCACACGTGATCAACAAGCTCGCATCGGCCGAATTCACCCCGAGACTCGACTCTGGTACGCTCTACTTGGCGGAGCCCCAGCCATCCCCATCAGCCTGTTCTGGATGGCCTGGACCAGCTATGTGAGTGCGGACCCATCCCTCTGGCCACGAATCAAGTACTAATACCCCGTTCCTCTAGCCACATATCAGCGTCTGGTCGCCCATTATTGCGTCGGCGGTCTTTGGGTTTGGCATCACGACTGTCTTCGTCAGCGCCCATCTATATGTGATCGACGCCTACGAGAAGGGCGCGGCGTCGGCCTTTGCTATGCTCGTTATGCCGCGATATCTCGCGTCAGGTGGGATCACAGTTGCTGGAGGGCCTATTTATTCTAGCATCGGGGTTCATTACACCCTGACGATCCTCGGGGCGATCAGTGCGGCTATGGCGCTGGTCCCGTACGTTTTCTACTTCTTTGGACATTCGATTCGTCGTGCGAGTCCTCATGCGGTCACCCATCATTAGAGACTTTTATTGCCCGAGAAGGAAGAGGTACTTTGGTTTGAGGGTCTCGAACGTACGGCTTTATTGGATAATAGATGTCTCGGTTTTACTATAGATTAAATCTGTGAGATACAGTTCATAAAATCGCAATAGCAAGCAAGACATGTCAAAGGACTGAAGATCTCAATTTTGCCACCATGAACAGGCCAACTCACATGAATCCGTTTCCAAGTCTGACATCCGGAATGTTGTCTTCTCCACAAAAGTCTAATTCCGTTTCTTTATCCTCCCCGCCAGACAATGAATCCTCGCAAACCTCAACTCACGTCGAGAGAACCGCAACCAACCCATCATAAGAATCGAGAATTACCTTCGGGCACCTGAAGTGTAGTCGCAGTACGCAGTCCATGCCAAGATGAGCCCAAACTCTCCTCCCGCCTATTGGGTGTCTTTGTCTGCAGACTTGGGCGGCGCTCAGTGGCGCAAGGCGGATAAAGACAGCCTCGTACGAGGGCGTTGAGGCGATTCTCGTCTTATTGGCGATGATCTGCCTCGTGAGTCTTGGAGAGTCCTCAGCTGTGCATGTTGTCAACTGATCCTTCATCAGCGATCCTTGTGCAGGCGATTCCCTGTCAAATCGTATAAATTTAGACAACGCGACCCTCTGTAAGCGACCTTTCTGGGGAGAAAGGTTCTCTTCTCCACTTGTGTTCTTCACATTGTTTCATGTAACCCATCTTGTCTGCAGGCTATCGGTTGCCTATATCACTGGCGGGTGGCTTCTGTTCCAGCTGGTAGTTCTCCAGTCACCTGCAGAGCTACCATAGTGCTTGCTGCTGGTAGAGCCCGTAACGTGGGTGTTGCTTTACAGACGCCAAGTGAGCGACATTCGTGGGACCTCTCCCTTTCATTCACTGGTCTAGTGTGCTCACGTTCTTCCCCCTCCCCCACTTCGACGATCTGAATATGAGTCGTCCCAGAGGTCGACTGTTTATCGGGTCGTCTCACTCTGATTGATGATCTGTACGACTTGGCCAAGTTTACTCTGACATACTCTTACAACATGATGTCCGATTTCGCTGCGGGGGATATCGTGACCCTCACAAAGACGGTCTGGGACCTCTACCACAGCTGCTATCTCGTCGCCAGGGATGCTCCTGACGGATTTCGAAAGCTTGTTGACGAGCTTGCATCTCTGCAGGGCGTCCTCTGTACGCTGCGAGATGATGTCCAGTCGAATACCATGTTCTTTGAGGATCTAGAGGTCGATCGCAAGCGTACCTTGCAACGTTGCCTAACAGACTGCTTCAAGACCCTGCAGCATCTCAAGGATCTGATTACACGATATAGGAACATGGGAGTCGGCGACGGTACGCAGTTCTGGCAGAAGGTTAAATGGGCAACGCAAAGGTGCCAGATCGATGAACTAAAATCTAAGATCATGGTCCACAGATGCAACCTCAGTCTGTGTATGAGCTCGATTGGCAAGTGAGTATTTGCTTCCGTTCTTCATCAAAGGAATGACCTTCTTATCAGCCCAGCTCGTCCTTAGAAAGAATCGAAAAGTCCATGATCGATGCGCTGGACCGAGATCGCTCTCTCTCCACCTCCGAGCATCCTCCGCAGGATGAAGAACAATTTTCATCCTCACCACAGAGGCGATCTGCTTCTATCGACAGCGATGAGCAGAGCGAGATTGATCTGAGATCAGTCAGCTACACGATATGCGCCCCTCCTTCCACCACGGCAATGCGCCCTTGCACTTCCACCTCCTCCGGTTCCCTTACCTCGACTCTGTCCGATAGCTCTAGCTTTACCGGACCTCCGGAGTCCCACTCAGTCCATTCAATAGCGCCGTCTTTAAAACGAAGCAGAACCGGGACAAGCTCGAATTTTTCATTTTCGACGCACGATACAGGCCTGTTCGAGGCTCGGACTTTGAAATCTGGCAGCATGGGATTTTATCAAACAGCCCAGGATACCTTTGTGTCCGAGATTTATGAGCCTTCCCTATCTAAGAGCCCCGATCAATCTGCCGTTATGGATGCCGTCTCGCATGCGATGCAACAGCTTCAGCAGATTCGACTGCGCGATCAACTGCATCGACCACTTCGCTACGAACCGCGCGACAAGTTTCACCAGCCTTCTGCCGAGCTGGTCATAAAGTTTGATAGCTTAGCACGTGATGAGCTGAAAGTTCGAAGACTCAATACGAATGACTGGCTTCGCATTGCTGTCTGGTGGTTGTTAAAGGTATATCAGCTTTCTCTGGTTATTCTTGTTGGTTTGGTCAGCTGACAATGTTGAAGGCGCGAAACACTCTGGCGAACTGTGATAGACCCTGTCTTATCAATTCCAGGGGCAGTGTCAGCCCTTCTATTGAATCAGGAACTACCAGCCATCAAGCATACGTCGACCTCTTGAAAGCCTCACATATCCTGTACGATATAGTTTTGGCAGATGACGCTTCTCAAGCAGTCTTGTGTGATGAAAACAGGAAGCTTATCTCTGATCTGTCTGAGGTGACTTTCACGTCTCCCAGTATCTTATCATGCATCATTCTAACACATAAACAGGGTATCAAGAACGAATTCTCGCAGTTCGCCTCCGTCGATATCCCCGAGTATTCAACCGTCTATTCTCAGAATCTCGATATATGGGAGCCTTTGCAGCCTGAAGAAGAGCTGGGGAATGATGGTTATAGTCTACTCGGTTTAGAAAATGTGCGATGGATTGCAGTAGATCAAGACGACGCCGGGAATGAGGAGGAGAAGATTCTCTTCCGAACATTTGTCAATGCTGGCATCGGGAGCAAAAGACTTCGTATGCGCACTAAAGGCGCTCCGTACATGCTATTGCTGTCAACGAGGGAGGGTGAAAGTGAGCCAAAAATAACACTTTGTAATCAGAGTGGCACTCTCTGCTTACAGCGAGATTGTGAGTTTCTCTTACTGCACGTTTATGTAATATTCTCTAACAGATCGTTGCAGTCGTTCCGGACGATGTAGCTCAGCTTGTGCAGATCTCTCACGCAACAATCAGCGGTGTCCCGGGTGCGAGGGTATCAGAGTCCGTGATCCTAAAATTTGGATCTCGAAGTGTCTCGATATCCTTCCAGTACATGGCGGATCTCATGCAGTTCATCGGGCTACCAAGGGCCTACTTCGACGCGGTTTGGCAGCGAGAGCCCGTGGACTCGACTGAATTCTCAGAGACCGTCCTCTTCAAGAGCTCGCTGGAACTGTTTGAGCAAATGAAAGCTGCCACCATGAAACCCATGAATCCACCTATGGTGCATGGATCATGCGAAGTACGTATCTTGGAACGTTCCTTCGGCGAGGCCTGGAGATCGGTCCGACGACTCGTCATTAGCTCCTCGGCGGCGGAGAAGAACCCACGATGCATGGAGTTATTCCTGCCCTTGAGCCGCGTCCAGGTCTGTCGAGAGCAGGACTCGCGCCAGGTGCTAATCAAATGGTCGGACACCCGGCAGGAAAGGTCCACCAAGACAGACGGCAACTACCATCCTATTGTTTCATATGTCTACGATCCCAACAATCCCAACGTCGGTCTGAGCTTACATTTTCGGACCCAGCAGCAGGCCGAACAATTCGAGAGAGTCGTCCTGACTCTGTCACTCAAACCCAGCTTCTGGTGGTCTCAGGCCGGTAATCCGGGGCAAGTCTACGACGTGGTGGATCACACGCTCGACCAGAAGCAGTACAAGGCGGTCTCGGTCCTCCACACTCGGCTGTCCTGGAAGTACACCAATCTATACTATCTCAATCGCGACGCGGATTATGCCTACGAGCATGCGAATCGCCGCGTCCATTTCCCGCGCGTGTTCTACGCCGATTACATCTCCTCGCACGTGGACAAGCTCTACCGACCCGACCGACCGGTGCATTTTTCGCACTGCGAAAAGCGCATCGGGAATTTCACGGTCGCGTTCAAAGAGGAGCACGCTCTTCGCGGATTGATGACCTCGCTCGCATCGGCATACGAGCTTGTATTTTCCCGTCGCGCCGTCTCCCTTACAACCAAAGGGAAGAGCCTGTTTGGGTCGAAACGATCCAGCAAAGGTGACACGGAGGTCCAGCTCTGGAGGAAGGGGAATACTATTCAATTTGCCTCACGCTGGAACGATCGCGTCACGGATAAATGGTTGACGATGTCCGTGTCGCCGGAGGTTCTTCCATCGTCGGATAGCAACCGAGTCGAATTCCCGGCGGTAACGTATTCGCGAGGGACGGCTTTGAATATGGCGACCATCATGGCGGGGGCACCGAAGGATCCGAATAAGTTGAGGATTAATGGGCCCATTGCTGTCACGTTTTTAACAGTTCAAGGTATGCATTGAGTGATATATATATCTTGCCCGTCAGCGGACGATGAAGACTAACACAAGCGATAATAGATCGAGAGGAGTTTATGGATATTCTCACAGGCATTTCGAATGGATAATATTTTTATGATTAAGAAAAAGGAAAAGATTTACGAATGGATACCATTGCAGTTGTGGTTTGTGCATGGAGTCTGCTTGCATTGCCTTGAGTATGTACGGGGAAGCTAAAATTTTGGAGGAAAATAAGACCCATTCACTAGATGTGATGGACCAATGGATCGATACTTTCAATTCCATGGAAATCAGAAAAAGCTAGAGAAAAGAGAAAAAAAAAAAAAAAAAAAAAAAAAAAAAACCAAATAATGATCAGATAGTTTGGATCGACCGTTGGGTTCGGCCGAGGACAATAAGTTGACGCGGCAAAAAAGTAGTCACGCCCGGGATCGAACCGGGAACCTTCTCGGAACTGCTGGGAGAAGCAGGCGTCGCTCACTTTGGTGTGAACGAGAAATCATAACCATTAGACCACGTGACTGTTGCTTGTTATTCTACGGTTGGTATCTAGCATATAAGTTCAATTCTCTTCATGTTCCACCAGCGTTGCACTGCGTTGCACTGCAGCGGGACTGATCGCGGACTGATCGCAACAACGACGCTCGTGCCAAGGGTAGACCCCACGACCAAGCAACTTGTGATGGAGTCCAACCATGCAGACCACCCGCTGACTGTTGCCCCGCTTGGTCATCTCGAGCTAAGGCTGTCCGGCAGATTTATTAGGTATTTGCAGGTGGCCGTGAAGAATTACCCCCAGGCCACTGTCGGAGACAAGCTCTATCCTACTAGTGTTGATGATGAGATCGATTGCGCCACTCATACTACTCTGGCAACGCAGGCTCCTTCTTCTTCAGCCATTATTTGTCACTAATCTAGTCAACAGGATTTAGAGCCCTGGTCGACGTAACCTTCACCCCCCCCGGTATGACTCAATCTAGGTCGATCCCGTTCACGGCCCGTGTGATCGTACGAGAGAAAGCAGGCAGAGAGGTCCATGACCGTCTCTCCAGGCCCTGGATTTGACGCACTCAGACCAGTCATCCGGGCGATCTTCTGTTGCGCCTTTTCTTACGCGTGCACCTTGCACGTGCCGACCGCATGACCGTTCCCCGGAGGGCGGAGTGCTTTATAATCTCGATGCGTCTGCCTGCAAATCCCCCGCGATTCCATTATGGAGATATGCCATTCATTTCACCCGGTTATGACTGGAGAGTGCCCGTCTGGTGAGATTTGGGTCTTTCGTTGAGGAGGACGTCATATATCCTTTGCCACGAGGGTTGTATTTTACCCCGGGCTTGGCCTGTCTTTTCCATCTCACTTTCTGTCTGTCGTTCTGCCTCGCTTTTCTCTGCATCCTCGCTGGAGCTGGCTCATATAAACCTAGCTATCTCTCCTCACCGTTGGTAGAAGCTCTCAGATTACACCATCTTCATCCCATCCAAGTCTCCAGATTCGTTGACATGCCACACCTAGTCCACCACAGAAGACGCCACTCCTGGCCCTACTGCGGAGGGACGAACTCGCGTGAGCGACGAACCCTGCCCGTTCTCACGGCCCCTTTTGAGCCCTCGAACTCCTTCGAACAACCCTTCCCTACCCCCTTGGCCCCGGGAGAGCTTCCCGAAGACGACGCTGCGTGGGCGGGCATCACCCGTGCCAAAACCTCCCGGTCCCGTCGTTTCTGGTCCTCCAGACACGCCGCGGTCCCCGAACAACAGCAGTACTCAACTACTGCCGCGGGATCTGGTAGTGGCGGCTCGCTGCGACGCATGATCCGGCCGCCGCTGGACAAGGCTCGTTCGCTCTTCGTGCTGCCGACGACCACCACGGCCGGCGATAATGTTTTTGTATCTTTTTGGGTTCCGCAGCGGCCTGAGCTTGGCGCTCCGGCTGGTCGGCTTCCTGACCGGGGTCGGACGCTGGGGGATGGTCTGGGCCACCTGTCGCCTGATCGGAACCATCGTCGGTGTCATTCGGAACAGCCGCGCGCGTGGCGACGACCAAGCGCAGCGTTGTGGACCTTGAAGGAGGAGTGATTGCCTGGGAGATTGGAATTATTTGCATGTGTTGCTTTAGTATCTGTCGCGTTTCTGGTGTTCCATTGCCATAATTTCTGGTTTGGTCATTTGTGTTATTCAGTGCATTGCGAGCATGGCAGCATTGACGGTATTACGGATGGCGTTTGTTTAAGTCGGAGGTGATCTTCTCAAGTCTCGGTTAAACATAATTTAATTGGAAAAAAGGATTAAAAAAAGAAAAGGATCTACTGGTACCTTTCGTCGTTTGTTTGGGGTTTTCTGTTGCATATGACTCGTTGCATAGAGAATGACAAAGAGAAATGACAGGAATAGAAACATGACCAAGGATCTAGGATGATCATCGGCACTGGTCATCCGTACGGACGGTGCATGGCATACACAGTAGGGCGAACTCAGTAAGAACCGTAGACACGCTGTACCTCTTGATCCTCGCAGAATTGATATAGTCGAGAGTTATCTTTCTTCCCTGCCTGCAGACGAGTTCTCACTTCTCGGTTCCCCGGTTCCTGATGATCTAATCTCCTGGGATCTACTCCATACGGAATACTGTGATCTCCGTATCTCCACGGAACGCCCGTGCCGACGAATCTTGGCAAACAACGCCAAGGGCAACTACGGGGCCTAGTGGACACGCTATGATATCACTGGGCAAGGTAGAGCCTCAAACGGGCAAATTTTGCGGATATCGGCACGGGCTGTTTGCCCTGTCTCTCCTGTATCGTGTTTGCGCGGATAGATTGCGAGTAAAGGGATGTTTCCTTCACAGATGTTCCAGGAACAGTAAGAGGCTCTTGAACTCGAAGTTGTTCGGGTAACATTCCACGGGAAAGAATGTGCTTGGGCTTATTGTAAGATGAACCACGGAGCACGGAGCACGGAGTACGGAGAACTGAGGGTCAGGGAACCCTCAGTTCAACTCTTGACTACTCCGTGGAAACTGGAAACGCAAGCCGTACTCCGGAGTAAGCACCAAGCATGCCAATCTGTGTCGTGGCCTCGTGGGGGCCAAGACTGCACAATGACTGGATTGGGGCTAGTTTGTGTTCTAGAATGGCGCTAGAAGTGACGGTTCGGTCGGGCACTTTTGCTTCTCCTCTGTTTCTCCTCTGTTTCTCCTCTTTCGTGCAAGCAACAGAGTGGACTGCCAGGACCGCTGAACTTGAAGGGAGGAAGGGAGGGAGGGAGAGAAAAAGAACAGAAGACGGAACAGAAGGTCGGACTCCGAGACACCGGCGTGGACATCCTCAGGCAGCCGCATTCCAAATTGGCAAGAATGACTGAGGCCACCAGGCAGCGGTCAATTTGGAGCCTCCCGACGGGTCCGACTGGGGGCCACGCCGGTGTTATTGGCCATGACCCCTCGTAGGGCAGCGCCAAGTGGGGGTTCCGGGGGTGACTTTCACTTTACTCACCGACTGCCACTCCACCCTGCCCTATCGGTGGAGTCGCTGGGGTCGTGCCCGTCCTGCTGGCGGCGTCTCATTCGTAGGAGTCGAGGAGTGATCACCCTTGCGAGACGGAGATGGCATGCGATGGACGGAGTTATAAATACTCCTGCTTCCCCCGGTTCGTCCTCTCTGGACCATTCGTGGACTCATCTCTCGTATCTTCCTTAATAGTGACTACTACATACATACCTTCCTTCCTTCTTCTTCTTCACTTCAATCAATGAGTGATCAGAACCCTCGTCTTTCGCAGGAAGGAGTACCTCTGTCTTATACCACGACTTCCACGACTACCAACACAACCACCACCAACGCTACAAACTCTTCTTCTTCCTCTCCACCACCTAAAAAACACAAACTCTCTCTCAGCGCCAGCGGCAAATTCCTTCCCTCGCGTTCGTTCTCTCGCTCGCGTGCTCGCTCAGAATCTCCCACCCCGACAGACCTGTCTCTCGACGTCCCTCGATCCAGGACTCGTCATCGCGCCGAAACTCTTGATATACCACGCAGTCACCCCCAATCTGAATACTCTGCTCGCCGATCGACCAGTCCTCGCCCAATGTCTCCCTCCGTGAGCCAGGATCCGTCCGTGACCGCCCAGAAGCGCGTCTCCGGATCGTACACCTACTCCCCGCGTCGCAGCGGCGATGATTACCGTCGCTACAGCGGCACGGTCAACCACTACGGTCGTCACTCCAATGATTGGCTGTTTGGAGGCTTCAGCTTGAGGGATACGGTTCGCGATGGCGTCGAGAAGCTGCGCGGGTTCAGCGATAAGAGCTGAATCCTCGCGGACGGCCGCTCGACTTGATCGAGTGGATCTTCTTTTTCTTCCGTGATTTACTTGGGATTTCAAGAATTATTCCGTCGGGATTCTCGACTGCTTGTCTATCTATCGGACAGCACTTATCTATCTACCTCATACTGGGATTGCATCTGCAGACACCGCCCGTGACGCGATCGGACATTGTCGTCGTGCGCCCTACGGCCTAGCTTCGACGGTGCTTGAGTGGTCACGCCGAAATGTGCGCAATCCTATTGTTTTGGATGCAGGCCCGCTATCTCCTATGAATGGCTCCAATGCTACTCCGCCTGAGATGGCTACCTATCGGCATAGTTGCCGACCGGAAACAGATACTCGGGGTCATCGGTGGAGAAGTGATTTATGATTTATGACGTGTTTATTGATGAAACTTTGCAGTTTATGTCTGCTATGATAGCTATTCCATTATTTATAAGTATTTAGGTCTCAATGTGACAGATGCTTGATGCATACTTTACAATTCTTCTGGCGCCAGAGTACCCAGAGAAAGTAGGATTACTCACGTAACATTGGCCGATTTGATTTCACTGCATGTATGCATGACCATAGATGCGGCCGAGTCAGGCCCCGTTAACGAGTAATGTTGTGAGCTCGAAGCGGTGCCTGAACCATCGGGCATCGCAGCCGTCACTGCCGCCGTAGATGTAGCAGCACTGAGAGAAGTGTTATAACTTATATGAGACTCAATTTTCATGTTTAAAATTCACTGTTTCATAACTCAAGCTACATTGATACTCACCGACCTGCCATATGTGGCTTTCTACCAGTATCGCCAATATATTCTGCAAACTATGTGGTCCTTCTAGGCGCTGGGGCACCGCGGTCGTCCAGCCGATGGAATGATTGAACGGATGAATGACTTGATGAATTCTCATAACTTGATTGGTTGGTTATTTCTTGGATATAGAAAGAATCAAGGCCATCCATGGTGTTACCTACAGAAAAGGTGCATTTGGACGGGCGAGTAAAGGGTGAATTGCATGCCTCAGGCATCAAAGCGCCTTCAGACCACCTACCTAATGCTCATAAGCTGCTGGGCTGACGTAGGAACGCAGTGTCCTACAGGTCGTAAGTAAATGAATAATCTGAATATATCGATTGATCAAAAAGATGATTCTGAAAAGGGAGGAGATTTTCTTTGGTATTGGTCACGTACTACTTATCGTATATGGAGGGACTAGTAGATGGAGAACCGACTTAGTAGACTGCTTTAGGCATCCGGAGGCTAGCCATGTGTTTTTGACCTAGGGGATATCTTAGAACACGGAATGAAAATCAAGTCGATATGACATGTTTAGTGGTTTACGTGTGAGAAAGGGGTAGACGATAAGCCGGGGCATAGGTAGCGTTTACTTTGGACTTGCTGCACGGCCCCGAGTCTCCTGAACGACTTCCATGAAATAAGACGAGCAAAGATTCATGAAGACTGGATTTAAACCCTACATGGATAACTACCAAAACGCGGATTGACCAATAGAATTGACATTTTGTAGTATCCAGACTAACAAGACAGCCTGGTCCCTTGACCCTATTATCTATTCACCCGTCTTGTCCGTCCCTGACTTCATTGGGCCGTGGAGGCCGTGGAGCAAAGTCTCTCTCGTTTCATTCTTCGCAGTCATGTTATCGTGGCCTCGCTGAAGTCAATCAAGTAAAAATTAAAACAAAAATTCACCAGCCGTATAAATCGCCCCAAGGGATATCTATGCGTGCTGCCAGGCCGCAATGTCCGCCGCTGAGATGTCTATGTTTTCGGGAATGAGGCTTTGAAGTTTGGATGCTTGCGACGGTGCTGTGACTTGTCAGCTACTCTCTCGGCTACTGCTGAGGATTATGTGTGGTGTACTTGGACGTTGAGAGGGGGAAGCTCCTCCGTGCACGTGAATAACTCCCGAGTCTACGTATTCTCGCGTGGTAACTCCACTGGCTGTCGCAGCTCCTAGCATCACTCGTAGCCGGTACCGTCCAGGTTGCGTGATAGTTAGAGGTCTGAACTGGCCGTAGCCGTTGTTGGTGTTCCCATTGCGACTGCGCACGCTCGAGGTCAGCGTGCCAATCAGCCCCGGAACTGCCGCCGTCCCGGCCTCGTTTCGCAGCGAGATGTTCACGACCAATTGCTGAGTAGGACTGGCTCTTGTGCTGCCCACAGGACGAACGGCGACAACCACCGGGAGGGTGAACGGTGTCCCCGGACGTGAAGCACCCGGGGGTGCGATCTCGAAGGTCATGCCATATTCGCGACTGGAACTGCCAGTGTCCGCTCTGGAAGCTTGAACCATGATGACGTTGTTGGACGCTGAAAGGTGCGTGAAAAGAAGGATGAAAATTAGATATATTAAGTTAGGGTGCAGTGCAATCAAAGGTCCTTGCGAAATTTGGCTGATGAGAGATTAGGGTCTCCAATGGAGACGAAAGAAAGGAGTAGCAACGGATGTTAGCCTTGAGGGAATGGTGTTGAGAACATGGGAAGCATCAACGGTGCTCCCTCCTGTCTTCATATACCTCGACTCTGGAAGTCACCACCGCATCATGGGAAGCTTGATGTGGTAGTCGCAAACCGAACCAAGGTAGCGCTCAGGTAGGTAACAACTTTTTAGATTTTTCTTTTTTCGCCACCACCAAAACAAAAACTATCATCGATAGATCCTAAACGGCGAAACTCTACAGATCTGCATCCATCGTACTTCTGTTGCAAACATGTCGGTCGTTGTAGGGTCTCCTGACGTTGGGTACTGATAGGAGCTGCACGATCCTGCAACAAGGGCGTTTGCATGGGAGGTACCCGCAAGTGGGGTTGATTAGTTGGAAAGTTTCAACTTGTTTTTGTGTTTACTTTATTTGCTTTTTCTGTTGGTCTGTCTTTGAACTGCTCTTTTTGTTTTTTTATACGCAGCAATCAGGGCAGTGTGGGGAACGGCCCTGCAGCTCAATGGTGTCCAAGAGATCGCGTTTGCAATTCCCGGGAATTAAATTTGGATTCCAAAATGAGACGTCACTTCTGTCTCGGGAACACTGCGTTCTGGACGAATCTGGCTGGGAAGCTCAACCTAGCATCTCGTTTCCATGAGATACCTTTGACAGCTCCTTTTGTTGTCTCTCGTTTTCTCTTTTTCGCTTTTTCCGCCATTACCCTGGGAACTTACCCGGGATCCTCACCTCGTTAGGAAAACTAGGTTGCGCCAGGAACGGTAGAGTTTCCTAGACTTTCTTGGGAAAAAAAAAAAAAAAATCAGGAATGGGTCGTGCGCCGCGTCTCCTCCCCCTCAATTCGTCCCCTTGCATGCAGAGATCTGCCCCTAAGATCGAGCTTGAGGTCTGGAGAGGGGTGACATGCAAACACATCCACTCGCGCATTCGTTCATCTCGGTCTATTCCCAGTCGAGATCCATGGGCCTTTGGATCAATCCCGCGAGCAGACGCCGATTAGACTCGGACACCAATCCCTGATCGTGAAATGCTGGGCACCACGTTTTCCCCGATCCGAAACGTGCTTTTCGCCATGGTAGCAGGCAGTTCCCTGTCAGGGTCGCAGGGGCGTGATTCGACCCCGTCAAAGAGGAACTAGCGGACGAGCTTACAAGATCATCCGAGTCACATTTGTAGTCAATTGCGACATTCCTTTTGGGCCAGGTAAGGTGGTCAGTGCTGCAGACTGGAGATGCGGTCGAACGGATACTTCCGGATTCAGAGGTGGGATTGTTTGGCGATAGAGGGCCAGATCCACCGACAATGCGATCCGAGATGGTTTGAGGAAGTTTCGACAGTCGATCGCCAGGGAGAGGAAGAGAGAAGGGAGTGCGAGGACGGCGAAGGAGGAAGCGACGCAGCGGGGCGACTGGCCCCAGCCGCACGAACTTCGCCACAGTTCCCCTTGAATCAGCCACACTTGTCAATCACGCCGACGCCTGACTCCACCTTCAGCCTCTCCTTCCCTTCCCTTCTCCTTCTCCTTCAACTCGTCGTGGGTATCGTCCCTCCTGCGAAACCAGGATGTCGGGACTTGCATTCTTTGGTACAACGCTGTTGCCTGGAACGGCAAAAAAAGAAAAGAAAAGATGAAAATTTTTCTTATTGATTTCTGACCTGTCCCTTTCGTCCCTTTTCGGTGTCATCAACCTGGTGGATCTACGGATTCCTTCCGTCTGGGTCTCCACGAGCTTGATAGGGTGGCCCAGTTCTAAACAATTATTGTAAAGTTCAACCTCGATCAAATTGTCTGCCTTTTTGGTTGATCGTATTGTCTCATCGCGATCAGAATCGAACATCCAAAAACATCTAGATCCTGGTATTATCGACCGGGGTCTCCTTTCACTCCTTTCACCCGTCGGTAGGGCTATGGTCCCCGATATCCCTATTTCATCCATGCGAGGCACGATCTCGCAGCAGCCACCGTCAATCATTTCAACGGAAAGGGTAAGGTCAATGACAGGGCCGATGAGGATATCTGTTCGGCCGAAAGGATGCCGATGAAGTCATTAGTCTTCTGCGGCCATAATCTCAAGGGGAAGGAGATAAGTCGACAGCGCGAGAGAATCACACCGATCCTTCCATATTTGACTTTGGCTCGTGTCTCCTATCCCTGGGTGACCCCCAATTGGACAGTACCGTAGTACGCCATGCTGGTGCTATGAGGAACCGTGGGCCCCGGTATTTGGAACGGGAACTGCAATTCCTGGAATCGCGATGTCATACCTTCGGCTTTTGGGCACTTTTTGATTTGATTTCGCTTGTGCTTGCAGCGGGCCTTCCTATTGCTTCTGCCGTGCAATGCAAATGCAAAATCGATCGGATCTACCTATACTCTAGCTTCGGTATGTGGTCATGGAGACTCCCTCTGATTGGTCCTATGAGCCACACCAAGTGGCTGAGGCAAATAATCAACGGTGTCGGTTGTGGCGGTGAAAAATATCAAGGTCTCCTTCGGCTGCGGCCCTATCCTTACTTCCTTTACTTCTCCCTCTTGGGTGATTGTCATGGCTCAAGTGATCGTTAGCCACAGCAGATGATTGACGATCGAAAAATCGCATTGCGTCAACTGAATCTAGCTTTCCCTCGCATCCGACTTGTTGAGACTCAACCTAATGTCTCCACTCGGCGAATCCTGCGTCTACTATTCACCTTGCCAGTCCCGTCACCAAATGAAAGCCATTTCTTCGGATCTTGCATGGATTAACCGCTCAATGCTTGGATGTCTGTTATGCATATCCGATTGTAGGAATGATGGCACGGAAGGATTCCGGTCCTGGCAATTAGGACCTCCGAAACCTGTGGAAGTATCCACATACGGACCCCTAGTATCGCCCGTGGCTACAACGAAGTCCATAGATTTCGCACGAGTTTAGCCTATTCTACCCCCTCGTTTACAACCGTGCCAAACGCAGTTACCCTGTGAAATCTGTGAAACCTAAACAAGACAAAGCAGGGTACCATCAAATCCGTCCTTCTTGCTTCCGTTCCATCCGCAAAGCTTACCATTTACAGGCTAGAGGGAAAGCACCTTGGCTCTAGCGGATCATTTCCGAGTCACTCAGCATTTCATCCCATTCGTGGCAAAAACACCCATCCGCCAGTACTTTTCACTCTCGAACCTGGCCATTCAGCTGAGGAAGGTCAGGCTAAACGCTGACTGGGACCACACTTTCTTCTTGATCCAATCTGTTCTTCCAGGAGAACCCTGGGGCCTTATTGTGGCGCCTCCTCAACGCAAGCCATATGGCCCATCAGGCGAGTGATCCTTGAACAGAAAAGAACTTGAAAAGTCCCTATCTCGCTGTCGCAGAACAAATTCCCTGGCTCTGACTTTCCACTTGAGGTAATCGGCTTACCACAAGCAAGAGGTTCACTCTTGTCAAATCCAGCCAGGTACATGGATGTCCCCATAGCGGTACAAAATCTATAAGAAGTATTCAATCAGACAGAGTCTGCCGCTCCCTTGTTGAGATTAGGACTAAATAACCTGCCTTCACATACCCCTCCGTGGCTTTCGATTGATCATACTTGATAGGGTAGACGTTGAAATTGCAGCTAAAATTCCGCCTTATTGACTTGGTTTGTGATTGTGTGCAACCAACCAGACTCCGAACTTCAGTTCCCTCCAAAGCGATGCATTCTAGACCTAAACCGAGCATTCAGGAAGTCTCAGGTCATTCCACAGACTGAGCATATTAATTGGCAACCAGAAGCTTACGAGGCCTTCGGCATCACAAAAAGCAAACGGGTCGCACCATGCTAATTATAGCCCTAGCCCTAACATTGGGTCTTCAGGATTGGGCAGAAACAGCCCAGTAAAGAAATCAGCCAAGCCTTGGTTTTCATTTGACGGGGTCAAACAGCCCACTTCTCGATCGTTTTATTTGCTTGCTATTTCAAGGGGTATATTTATTCATCTATAGATTCTACATCCCTCCTTAGCGTTTTTGGCTTTTTTTTTTTCTTTGTCTCCTGCGCCCTTTCTTTGTTCGTAATTCTCCTTGACCTTCGTACTCACCCCGACTCCTTTTCCTTTTCCTTTTCCTTTCCTAGGTGTCCTGTCTCGGGCCGTGCCACTGACAAACCATGATCAATCATGATGAATCAAAACATTCTTAGACTCTGTGATAGCAAGGCTGTGGCTTGCATCCAGAACCTTCAGTGCATGTCTCGAACATTCCTCATTGCCCGGCGCTAGGAATTGACACTACCCCAACTCTGCGTTATCGCAGCCAAGCCCAGCCGATCGACGACTTTGGTGGCGTCATGGAATTTGAATGTCCCTCGTGTGAGGAACGCCGAGAGAAACGAGGCGTGGTTGACAGTGTACCCTGGCCTCGTAGGGTTTGTGATATCATCTTGGGGGCCATTAGTCACTATTACGGTTATTGCTTTGTAGGCAAGGGTAGGAGATGAATTCAATTTCAATCTGACCATATATTTGTGTGTAGTTGACAGTAAATCGGAGAATTAATTAAATACAAAATCAGGAGAACGGGATGCCAAAACAGTGAGGCGAAAGAGTGAGGCGACACAACTCAAAACTGCCATCTCCGATTTGAATCGAACCAAGGAATAAATAATCACCTGCACCCAATTCACAGGAGCAATGTCACTCTGGGACCTATCCAGGACTGAAACAATAACTCAATAAATCGATGCTATCTCGTAGCTGCTTGCCCAGTTGGTCCATTCAAACCTGGCGAGTAGATCATCTAGGAAGCTTTAGGCGTAGACTGTGAAGAAGAGCGCGCGAGACAAGTGGTATAACGGGAATAAACACAACATTCCGCACATCCTTACCGATGCACTGGAGTCAACTTCACCTTCAATGGATCCTTTTCCCAGATGTTGTAAGACTTTTGGTTATCCCATCCCTCGCATTCTTCTTCAAATGCCAGGTCAAAGTTCCACAGTAGCTTCACGGCAATCAGACGCATTTCGGCATAAGCAAGACTGCAAAGGACCGTCAGTACCGGAACTGTAACTAGACAGAAAATGGTGGAACTTACTTCCTTCCGAGGCAGTTCCGTGGCCCGTAGGAAAACGGCTGATGAGCCTCCTTCTTGTCTGACGCAAACCGTGGATCCTTGTTGTCGGGAAGCCAGCGCTCCGGAAGGAAGGATTCTGGCTCTGCAAAATTCGTGCTCGCGCGAAGCGACGAGTACCACGCGATTGATACAGATGTCTAGAGATCGATTTGGTTAACATAGTGCACTAAAGACTGTGTCGGTAGAACCCTTACTTGCTCCGGAACAAACTCTCCATTGATCAAAGCCCCTCCTGCTGGAACTCGTCTGGGCAGAATGGCTGGGACTGGAGGATACATGCGGAGGCTTTCCTCGAGAACGGCATGTATGTAAGAGAGCTTGCCAATAGCGATAAGATTGATGTCCTCATCTTTCTCGAACGCCCCTCTAACCTCATCAAGCAGTTTCTGGTAAACAGCTGGGTTCTTCAGGAGATAGTAGACGCAGCCAGAGAGCAGGGATGCAGTGGTCTCACTCCCGGCGATGATCAGAAGATCTGCGTTGGCCTCCATCTCCTTTACAGTCATTCCTTTCTCGTCGTTGTGCCTGAGGACATAGGTCCAGAAATCAGGCCGAGTGGTCTGGCGACTCAAGCGCTCCTGGACCTTTTCCCTGCTAAGGTGGTGATGCTTCTGGCGCATTTTCAGGAGCTTGGCCGGTATAAGAATGCTTAAAAGCGATGACGGTAGCATAGTCCAAAATGGCCGCACCAGGGTGCCGCCCTTCACATTTTGAAAGACGCTTGTCACCCACGAGTGGTAGCCTTTGTTCTTCAGGCACCCAAAGGGCTCCCCGAAGGCCAGGTCACCAATGATATCGAAAGTGATGTAATTGAACCATTTTGTCATGTCCACTGTCTCTTTAGACGAGACAGAGTTATTGAGCTGTTGTATGAGCAAGTCCACATAGGATAGCAAAATAGGTTCCTGCTCTCTTAAGGCGCGATCGGAGAAGGCATGGGCTAAGAGACGCCTCTGTCTTGAATGGTTGGCATCGTCGGCTGCCAATAGCATAGGACCGCTTGGCGTGGGTGGGTAGAAGTTTTGGTCTTTAAGAAAAGACCCATCACCAGACTTGCGGTGGCCGAAGATATCCTTCCACGCCTGTGCATTCCGGTATACGAGCATGTTAGGACCTATGCGTACCACATCGCCATACTGCTCGTGGAGATCTTTGAGCTTTGAATGTAAAACTCCGGTAAAGGTCCAGTAAGATTGAGCAAGATCCGAGATAACTGCCAATTTAGGACCGGGATACCTGCTAAGGGGATGTAAATATATGTTGAAAATGATCCTCCATATTAAGAAAGCAGTAGCCTGTTATCACGTAAAAGTTAAGACATGTATACAAGAATAAAGCCGTGGGGGTCAGCGTTGAATCAGAACTCACCAGCACTGGAACCCAGAGTAACGACCCGAGGTCTAGAGAGCCAAGGTTTGAAATCGAAGCCATATAGACAATTGGAAACCACAGTGTATGAGCAAGTGATTTGGGGATGAGCGTGAGAGCGTTCAAAACCAGTACGGAAGTTGGTCTTTATATCTCCGCCTTGTGCATTGGCATAAGTCGAATACAATTAGAACGAACATATCCAGTGCGGGGCACGAGGTAATTGTGTTTTCTTTCCCACTTGGCACTTTCACAATCCCATGCAATGCCCAGACACTACAACCATAGAAACCAATGAAGTTCCTCGATGATCTAGACTGCTCAGAGACGCATACCCCGCCTGGTGCGCGTGAAGCTGTATCACAGTACATATGATGTTTTGAATTGCACGAATTATCATTTGCAGAGATTCCGACGGCCAGGGAATCATAGTGGGTCGACATTATCCAATTTTATATTAAATGCACCATGGCGGGGAACGCTGCACGACTTCCCGCTCCATCGACTAGCATCATCGGCTTCACATTGGACCGCTGAGAGGGGTAGAGGCGTCTCTAGCTCGGTCGATCACCGTTGATGAGACCTGGAAGAATCGAAATGGAGCAGGAGTCGTGTCGATCTCGGAGGTACTTATTGCTATCATCATGAGTCAAGATGATGCTGGCTGGGGTAACACCACCCCACGGGCCTCCGGTTCCGCGACATGAAATGATGTCAAGTCAAAAGTACGACTCCATTGGATGCGATTGAGTGCTTATCATCGAGACACTAATTGTCAGGTGGGGTCAGTCGAGGAGACTTCATTGTGCATGGGTCAAGTCCCGGGCGGTGCAAGGATCGATGTCAATGTACCCTCCCTCTGCTGCTGGCCTTGAATGATGATACGTATCCATATTGGTGTCCTAACTGACCCGAATGACTAAAAGCCTTGGCGTGCCTGTCTGTCTGTCTGTGTGTGTGTGTGTGATAAAGTTCGACAGAGACTGATGTGCCGTCGCGTAGGGCGTAGGGCGTAGGGTAGAGGGTATTGGAGAGACAATCTCATGCGAGCAGGGCGAATGTGACGAGTATCCAATGGATGTGCACAAACATCTGACATGGGCTTCTATTTTGCAACGAAGCGGACAGGACGATGCAAGAAGGATGAATGAAGATGGAGTGAGATGAACGAAAGACGGAAGGAACGGCAGCGTCGCACGTGCCGAGTGTCCTGGCCTGCCTGGTAAAGATGGAAGTCCAGCAACAACATCTCGTCTTTACTTTCCACCGGCCCTGCATACTCACCCCAGGGCCCCTATTGTTATCAGAATGATTATTATCTGGCCACAGCTTTTGGCATTCATCAGATGGCACCCATCTTTGCCCGACAATTCCACAATCCCACTCTTACTATTCCCCGACCAACGAAAGGCGCCCCAACCATTCCCTTGCCGGGTAGGAAGTACATCAGTCTCAAGGTCTTGCTGCAGCTCTTTGCGGGCACGGTCTGCATATTCTTTCTTGCAGTGCTATTCTGGAGGCTTGGAAGGTTCCTTCGGCGTTTCACCAAGGATCGAGTCCTCGGAGGAAACATCACCGCCTCACGATATGCAAAGACATGGTATGGTTGGATACCATTGCAGCAGCATGAACGCAATAAAGCATGGCTCAAAAGATGGTTCCATTGGATTCGGAATTGGACTTCGTGGCAATCATCCAAGGATGACTACAGCTGGGTGTGGTGGAATCCAGGGCAGATGGAAACGAAAAGCCGCCGCAAGAAACAAGGACCGCTGCGATTATTACCAGCCTGCTTCGAGGACTACGAGTATACCGCAGCCGATACGATTTGGGGCACCCGTTCGTGCATGCCCCCACTATCTAATAGAACGGGACCATGTCTGCCATTCGCGATGTCGGGCGCTCTTCAGTCTCGCGAGACCACCAGGGTAACGACCAGGGAATCATACAGTGTATCCCGATGGAAGCATGGCGAGAACGCCCCGACGATCCATGAGGAGTCTATAATCATGGAAACGAACGGGATGACCTTAGAAATCGATGCTCGCAGAATTCTCAGTTGCAGTGCCGCAAACCAAAGCAGACCCCTGGCCGACGAAACTCCCACATCCTGCACGAGTAGACGCTTCTTTTCGCTAGACCAAGCATCTCCATTCCAGAAAGGCAACTGCCCCGTGGAGCTGTTCGCCGACTACGAGCAGTCGCTGAGATACTGGCAGTCCCTCCCATGCGTCTTGACCCCGGAGCTGGTCTTGCAGAAGATGAAGGAGTGGTCACAAGTCTCACGAAATAGTGCGGAAACGAGCCACCCCCAGAGAATGCCCGACACATCTGAATTCCTCCGATACACTCGCAAATACCAGGTTTGGTCAGCCCAGATGGAGGTCAACCCAGCAGCAGGTGCAGTGTACGGTATGGGAAAGTTTCCTGCGCCTCCAGGAAGTCCTTGTTCAGAAATGTTAAGGAGCATTTCGTCCCAGCATACCTTTTGCCTGGAATCCACGCGCCGAGCAAGGGGAACGATCGCTATGAGCGTTTCTTCTGGATCAAGCGAGTTTCTTCGAGTCAGCTTCGGGCGGAAATCTCATCCTCGAGAAAGAGCTCGGTTAATGCACCCCCAGAATGATGGCCCCGATGATGAAAGCTGGACCTCCGTGCACATACTCACCAGCCCACAACCCTCGCGTCACTCAACGACCGGTACAGTCCCCTTGAAATTTCACGAGAGGGCTACAAAACGTCCGGGCTGGCAAGCTCTCTCTGCGCCAGTTAAAAGGCATGCACAGGCCGAAAACCATGCCGGCGAAAAGAGACTGCAGACAATGCGCACGCAAAGGCTCTCTGAGAATACTAAGGGTTACTTGTTTCCGCAAGTAACGGTGCCCATCGGGTGCTTGAGTGACTGGGAAATCCGGCTGATAGACGGTCTTGACCGACGGCTGGACTGGCTCTCTGATCAACTTAGTCCAGGACGGAGAGCGTTTCACTTCGCCATGCTTGCCAACCACTGGCTGAATAAGAAGACCTGGATCGTATATGACCCCATATCACGGGTTCCAATTGAAGCGAGGCGCCTACTAGGTGACCCACGATTTAATGTACCGTATCCGCTTCCCGACTGGAGCGCGAAGCCGAAGTATCCTCAAGTGCATCGCAAGGTCGTCCATGAGCCCCGAATCGATTCTTGGAGGATTGCGGTGAACAGAAACCGGCGGCATACGGGCATCCAGGATTTCATAAAGGCTGTTGAATTATATGATGGCTCGATTGAAGAACCCCCGGATGGAGATGTTGACCCGGCGTGTTGGATCCTCCGCAAGCCACCACAGGGTTTCGGCAGATCAAAAAAGCAGGAAGAGGCCTACTATGAAGGGGGGGCGGGGTGGCAAGAAACGCTCGGTGACTGGCAGAGAGTTCGCCGTGGGTATCGCATCCACAAGGCAATCCACGAAGGTCGAGTTAACCGGGGCCGAGTGAAAGAAATGGGTCATGATATCGCACAATATTCTAGAAAGATAACATCGGAAGTCCTCTCACGGTCGCTCAAGACGAACCAAGGACCACGATGAGCTGTTGCAACTGGAGACGGTCAGCGAGAGATAGGCCAGGCTCCGGGGATTTATTCCATGTTGGGAACAGGTAATGCATCTGATATTCTTATTCCATGTCGCCGCCAGGTCGCGCTCATTCCCTTGCCACTTCTATCGCATTCAGTTCGCCATATTATCTTCGCAGTCGCCCGACCAAACCGGATGGATTACTTTTGCTTTTTATGTTTTCATCTGAGGGGCAAAAACGTTCTGTGATGTGGCATGAAGCCTCAAAGATGAACATTATAAACAACGTCACATAAACCAAATGCAATCATGGTGCAATTTGCCCAATTGCCAAAAGAAACTCCAATAACCCTGCCTACATCCCGTTTCGTATTCCAGACACTCCTTGATAGAGGATGAGGTCAACATGCGCTGTGTAGTGTATCGTACAGTAACAATCCAAATATTTACTCGCAGGGTCGATTTCGCCAGTAGTCGCCCGTAGGAAAAGTTTCTCATCCGTAGCAGCCGCTTAGAAACCAGGGGGGTTCACCCGCTGGCTGACTCGTGTCCATTTCGGCAGCTCTGCGAAGAGAATCGGTCAGTTTCCATCACCACAACAGGGGCCATCAATCGCTCTCATCCGGGATGAGATACTAAGGCGAACGTACTGTGGATTCCCTTGCGGTATTTCTTCTCCTTCTTATCGAAGATCGTGTATTTGTCCTTGGGCAGCATTTCCTCCTCGCGCGGCATTTCCTTATACCAGCGCTCCACCATCTTCGTGGTCTCTCCGTTTCGTTGAAGGGCGGCGCTGACGGTGTCGACCACGCGATCGACCGATCGCAAACGCTTCCTTTGGCGGGCCTTCTGGGGGGCGGAGATGCGCCATGGGATCTTCCTGTTGCGGATGAAGGGATGATTAGCCTGGGTTCTGTTTATCCGTCTGTCCAGCTGTCATAGCTATCGATGAGCTGCGCGAGGAGTCGGAGGAAGACCATTGGCACAATGGACATACCACAGAAGACCCGAAAAGAGGGGTGACGACGGCTTGAACATCATTGTGGGCGACGAGATGGGGAAGCAAGAGGGGGCGCTGAGAGGGAGAGAAGCGGAGGTCCGGAGAGTCGAAGTGAAGAGAAAATCCCGTCGAGCCGGTGGTGGTCCGTGCACCTCCGCGGCCAAAATTCCCTTGTCATTCTTGGTCTTATTCTCATTCTTTTCTCTCGGCCATCCTTTGGTTTCTGAACTGCTTGCCCTCCCCAGTCGGAGGTGCGTCGGAGTGCTTTCTTCTAGCATTTATTTGTTCACTTTAATGGATTTCCTATAGATCGACTATGTCCCGCGCTACGGATTCCGGCGCAACGGGGGAGTCGCCCTCGCTGCCTTGGAGGGCAATGTCCGCCACGACCATATTCGGCGTGGCGGGCTTGTGTCGCTCGTTTCTGTACCTGTGCAGTCGTCCCGAAGTCCACGGGCTGGGCTCGTTTTTGGAGCTGTTGGATTCACGGCAGGATCCGTCGCAACGGACAAGGGGGTTGCTGACAGGTATGACTTTCTCCCCGGTTCTTCTGAGACAGAGATAGGAGCTGACCGACAATTGTCGTCCATAGTTTCAAACCACACCAGCGTGTACGTACAGATCTGCTTTATCCCGACTGAAGGCGACCCTGTTACACGCGACGCAGGAGAGTGCATTGACCGTGGTCGCTGACTCGAGCAGTATGGACGACCCCCTCATGTGGGGGTTTCTCCCAATGCGATATAACTTTGGGCTACAAAATCAGACCAAGCGTTGGGGATTTGGAAGCCATGACATCTGTTATCAGACTCGGTATAATCGTCCTCTCTTCTCTTGGTTCGCGCGTGGTATGATCGGGACTGATCATTGGCTGTCGGAAGACCACTAGCATTGTTCTTCACCATGGGCCAGGTCCTCCCTACGCACCGACTCGCCCACTCCCCCTACGGTGGTCTCGCGCAGCCCGCCGTCACACAGGCCATCCGACTACTGTCTAAAGGCCCTTTCCCCGTCGAACCGCACCCTGCGATCCCGGAACGCCAGCATTGGAGCATACAAAACGTCTGCGTCGATCCGTTTTCCGATCTTCCCACGGCGTACACAACAGACGGCTATGATTCCCACCTTGCGCCATCCGCTTACGCCTGCAACTCGTACTCCTGGTTTCACATTTTCCCCGAGGGCAAGATTCACCAGGCCCCGAACAAGACCATGCGCTATTTCAAATGGGGCGTGGCTAGACTCATCTTGGAGGCCAGCGAATGTCCCGACGTCGTGCCGATTTGGTTAGAGGGGTTCGATCAGGTCATGCACGAGAGTCGCGAGTTTCCGCGCTTTCTCCCGCGACCAGGAAAAGATGTCAGCGTGACATTCGGCAGGAAAGTCGACACCGACGCCATATTTGGGGAATCGAGGAAGCGATGGCAGGAGTTGAAGGCAAAGGCCGAATTGGCCGCTCCCGAAACCCGCGATCAACCGGTCGGAGTCCTGAGCGATGAGCTATTATACGGAAAGGAAGCCGTCCAGCTGCGCAAGGAGGTGACGAAAAAAGTACGAGACCTCGTGCTAGACGTCAGGCGCTCAAGAGGACTTTCCGATGAGGATCCCAAGGAAGGCCTGGTGGAAACCTGGATCCAGGAAGGTCCCAAGCGGGAAGGCAAGATGGAGGACGATTCCTGGGTGCGGGATGTATAACGGCCGAGCTCCGAATGAAATAATTATTGTATATTAGCCATAGAGAGATCTATTTTGTACAGAGATCATCCAACCGTGTCAGCTCAGTGACTCATGGATCAACTTAGTATTGGTGGCGGGGGCCAAAACTCGCCTTTATTACCAGGTAGTTATCAGACCCGCCAACACCGACTTCCGCTTGCTCCCCATCCTTTTTCCTCTTCACACCACCCTCGATGCCCAAAAAGCATCACAACCACTCATTTTCGAAGCCCGCAAGCACTGCTCATCATACTTTAGCCTCATCCGGTGCCCGCGGTAGCCACAATGGTCGTTTTCGACCGTCGCAGGCGTCATCCAACGCCGAGTCATCCTCCGTCAACGATCTGATCAACCACCTTCGTCGCACCCAAGTGTCCCGAACCGCCGAAGATGGGCACGGAAGCCCATCCAGGCCAGTTACTTCTCGATCCGTGCATCCCTCCCTGCGAAACCTCCTAGAGCTTCCAGAAATTCCCCCTCCTCGGCCTCGCCCGGGCACTCGGCGTATTGGAATCGGCGGGCGACCGTCGAGAAGAACAGCTGGTCCCCCACCACCGGAAAGCTGGCTTCTGGGGAACGCTGCCGGAGATAATGCCGAAGACAATGAGACCGCTGATCTGGGGAATTCACAAACGGAGAGAATAATCTACCGGCTAGATCGTCTGCCGGGCAATACTATGCCTGGGCGATACACCCTCTTACACACGGTGCTCAAATCGATGGCCTCTCAGTGGGTGTGGCATGTACATTATGATGGACAATTTTTGGATACTCTTCCGAGCCATATCAAGATGCTCCTGCTGAGTTACATTGGCATATATGCGCGAGACCAATCGATAGCGGGGATAATGCAAGGCCTACGACCACTGTTGGAGAAAGAGCAATTCGATAACCAGGACGAAGAGGATGGGTTCGACCGGCTTCGGCATGAATCGGAGGTTATACGGCTTGATTTAGGCAGTGCGATTGGACGGTGGATTAATATCAATCAACTTTCCCACGAGCTGGTAGTGTCGCGAAGGTCACTTCCCGCACAACACAAGCAGAAGGAAGCCATTCCTTCTTCTTGGGATGCCGAGTCTGACGAGGGAGTTGACGAGCCCACCAGCGCCGATGGACCACTTCCGCAGGCACTCATTCAAGGGCTCCGCTTCCAGAATCTCCGTTATCTCTCCCTCGCACACCCAACAGCTGCTAACTGGAACTCGCTCATCAACCTCTTATCGCGTCTTTCAACTCTCACTCATCTATCGTTGGCCTACTGGCCGGTTCCGGCTATTACGCCAAATGCCATCGCCCCAACCACCAGGGCGTGGACTTTCTCACACACCGCTACAGGCGCGACGTCCAATGATGACTGGGCTGAAGCCGCAGCGATTCTTCGGAGACTCGCACGCGCAACTTACTGTCTAAAATGGATCGACCTAGAGGGCTGCGGGGATTGGCTTGGTGCTCTGAGCTGCGAAAGTGTCGGACCAAATGGCGAAACATATACCTCGGGTCCGGATTGGAACGGATCGTGGCGGAATGTCGAATTCGTTCGGCTGGGGCCTGGCTGGCTTCCGCCAATTGATGATAGCGAGTTGCTTCCAGCCTGTCGGGTGAGATATCCATCCTCCCGGTCACTGGCCACGTCCATTCATTCTCCGGTCCGAGATGGTTCCGAAGAGGCCGACCTACCGTGGGATGTCGAACTGGAGCGGATCAAATATCGACGGAGCAAAGAAATAGAGCGGTTTCGGGAGGTTTTGAGCGGTACGAAGGAGGTACAGCAGCGCGTGCAACAGGTTCGAAGAGAGGGTAAAGGTAAATGGGCGCAGTTCTCTTTTGGACTCGAAGGGCTGGACGAGACTGTTCTCAAGAGACTTATTGGGGCCGATTACTTACGGTTTCTTCCTTGACATCATCCTGATCCTAGGGCCAAAAGAGCAAGTGCGGCAGGGACTCAATCGTAAACCAGATGTATATGATCAAAACGAATACTTTACCTACCAATAATTCTCAGGCATTTGCCTGATTTAGAGCAGGTAGAAACCCAAGTTGGGTTCCCACCCTGAACAATGTTGACCGCATGTTTCTACATCCTGCGATTCCATCTTTCATTTCCTACATTTGCTCATTGCCGATCAGTCTATGATATCTGAAGAGATCTTCTTCCGGCCGAACCACACCTGATTTCACTTTGCACATGTACTGTGCATAGCGGCTTTCTCTATCTTTCATCGAGAGTTAAACGAAGGACGATCATCGCAATAATCTGCAAGCCTCGCAGTGACCTATCTAGCTCGTTGCGCCCCAAAAAACTCTGCTCAATGAAGCTTCCCCGGATGCGGAAATATCTGCGGCCTACTCAACGCCGCGTATACGCACCGATGTTGCGGTGGCAATCCCCGAGCTTCAATTCATTCCGAATCCGGACGCTGGATATGCGGTGTATAGCTTGGTCCGGACTAGGCTACTGTCACGTCGACCCGATTCGGGCTCCTACGTGGTATCTCACTGGCAATGATGCCGACATTTTCACTACATGCGGATTCCGATTTAATAGAAAAGCTCCAGTGCGGTAGCCTCGAGGAATGATTTGCAGCACGTCTTTCCACTTGCATCGCTTTCTCTTCTGTTTGACAGCGTGAGACCGAAAACGAGCCAACCGAAAATGCTTCACGCACACCTCCTGACCGGCATTCTGCTGTGCTCCGTCGCTTCTGTCCAAAGCGCTCATGCCGTCTTCAAGAAACGGCTAACTTGTGAAGACTGCGACAGTGGCCGCCGCTGGGGTGTCACCGCGACGGACCTGGGTATCCCGTACGTGCAAGACGACGGCGAAATTGGCTTCCTTTTCGGCGACACACTGAGCTCGAAGCGGGTAGAGGACGCGAAAGACTGGCGTTGCCCGGTGATGCTGCGTTCGCGAATCCATCCCGGCGAAGAGGACGGGCTGGAGTTCCAGGGCGCTGCTGGAGTCGACGCAGATGCAGACGGGCTCGCGCAGCAAATCACGCATAATGGCAATCGTGGCGACGATGGCACCAACTCGGGCATTTGGGAGTACTCGGTGATTCCCAACGACGGAATCAGCTTCCCCGAGACGGGCGAGCATTTCATCTCGTACATGAGCGTCATGAACTGGACCGCGCCGTGGACCCCCAACTATTCCGGCCTGGCAGTCTCCACGGACGGCAACACCTTTGAGCGTCTGGACAATTCCAAGTGGTGGAATAACGAAGACAACACCGATCCCTTCCAGATGTGGACCATGCAGCGCGATGACCAGTGGGTGTACATCTTTTCTACCCGCTCTCCTGTTCAGTTCGGCCCGATGCTGTTGCAGCGCGTTCGCTGGGACCTGATCAAGGATAAGGACGAGTACGAATGTTGGGGACTGGATGGAGACGGCTGGGACTGGGGAAATGCCTGCTCCCCCATCCTCGAGGGCACCTTCGGAGAGCCCTCGGTGCGCAAGCTGGAAGACGGCACTTGGGCCATGGTCTATCTCAATGCGCCGAATACGAATCCTTGGATTGTCTCTCGCACCGCCAAAAGACCGACGGGCCCCTGGTCCGAGGAGAAGGTGCAGGTAGAACAGGTGGGCGACGGGTCGTTGCTATACGGAGGCTTCATTCATCCCTGGTCGACCACCCAGCCCGACGGACTGTATCTGATGGTGTCGAACTGGACGAGCACCGCGCCACCACCGCAGGGAAACGGCGCTGTGGCGACTTACGAGGGGATTGCGTCCGTTAATCAGTATATCGGCACTTTGTAAATTATGTTGATATGGACTATACGTGGCAAAACTATCTTGTATTTTGAACTTTCTGGAGACTAGCAATCTAACCTAGACGAAGCAAGTTCTAGTCGCTTGGGATCCCCGACGCCGGTGTATAGCCAGTACCCTTTCGGACAGCATCAGCAGCACTGGAGAATTCCTCGTAGACTTGTTTCACGCAGTCGTGGTCATGCAACCAGGCTGGACGTAGTTCCAGCGTTTTGGTAAATCCTCCCTTGTTCCAGTCAACATTCAGAGACTGATCTCTCGCCTGGACGCCGCGCTTTTGGATGGCAGCAGTCCGGTGGTACCTGATATCATATCGTAGTCAGCGTCATAGGACATTGTTCAATAGAAACAGGTATAGCATCCATACCTTAGTTTCTCGGCCACTCTCAGGGCTAGCGGCACGTCGTTCTTGCCGGCAATCTCGAGAGACAAAGCCACGACCGCTGCGTCTTCAATGCCCTGGTTTGCGCCCTGACCAGCATGCGGTAGGAACGGATGGGCTGCATCGCCAACCACAATCATCCTTCCCTTGTCGGATACCCACTTCTTCAACGGCGACCGAGTGAACAAGGCCTGGTTCATCCAGTTGGCATCTGGAGTGTTGGAAATCAGAGGAGCGAGCTTGCCTGCGACCGGCCAGTCTTTGATGAACTCGAGAACCGGTTCCACCGAGTCAGATTTGGACTCGGCGTTCTCCTTGTGTCCGCAGCTCCAGAAGATATACTGATGATTCTCAGCGGTCCCCACCATGATGACGATGTCCTTCCCGTAGAAGGTGTGGAAGCAGTCCTTGTCGCCAGCATCTTTGATAATCCAAGAGGCTTCCGGATCCTGCGCGATGGTGCTTGCAGGGAAGAAGGCCCGATATGCAGCGCCATCCGTGGCCTCAAGGGTAAACTCTTCGCCGGATATCTGTTCTCTGGCTTTGCTGTGAACGCCGTCGGCCGCGATCACACAGTCTGCGGTAATGACCTCGTCTCCAACAATAGCCCCGGCATTGCGATCAGTTTCCCAGTATTCGGTCACTTGGACGCCGGTACGAATCTCGATTCCCAGGCTCTTCAACTGATCCAGGAAAATCTCTAGAAGCCGAGACCGCCGCAGCATGTATCCGTCCTCCTGCGCGTCCGTGGCATTGTGAGGCTTCCGGAGCTTCAGCGCGCCGGTCTCGTCGTATACTTGCAGTGTATTCAAATTGCACTGGAAGTGTTGCATGGCTCGAATAACGTCGCCATCGCCCCAGTTTTCCAGCACCCGCACGGCATTCCCTGTCAAACTAATCAGATCCCCTGCGATCCAAGGCTCTTGTTAGCGCGAGCTGATTTCACAGGTTGATTCAAGATTGTCTACCCACCTAAGTGATAGCTCTCTGGCTTCCTCTCTAGACAGATCACCCTATGGCCTCTGCGGTGACATTCAATCGCCGTTGCTAGCCCCGCCGGTCCTAGACCTACGACGAGGACGGTGATGCCGGAGGAATGAGGTGGTCGGGCTCCAGTTTCGCTTACAGTCATTGTCGGTTTAATTGATAGATTTGATGTTGGGCAAATACGGCCGGTTATCTGGTGCTATTGCTGGCTACGAGGGACTAAGGAGGCTAGGCTTGATATTATTGATCTTCGCTTGGGAAACATACTGAGGGGGAGATTGCATGCTCTCTAGTGTACTGCGTTGCGTCGATCACTGTACATGTCGGGCGAGAAAGACGATAAGAGACTACTGTTACCGGCCAAATATTGCATACATTCGCGCACTCAAAATTGCTCACCCGCATGCCTGGTGGTTTGGAAACCCTGCCTTTGGCATGGTACTTTAATATCCAATCACCCTGTCAAGACTTGGTGTGCTGGCTTGAATGCCACATACTGGAATGTTGCCTGTCTTTCCAGCAGCCGATAGCCTAGGTGTGGAACACCCAGCCATGCAAAGGTCAGTCAAGCATTCCATGGCACAGCTGGTGCCAAGATGTACGGTCCCAATGTGTCTGCACATATGTCAGGGGTTGGGGAACAGTTACACTGAATGCTACGGGCCTGGAACACGGCATGTAACCTTTCCGCATCATGGCCTTCACTCATGACAGATACGCTATGAGTGAGACATCGTTAGACAGTGGAGATCAGGCAAAGAAACAGAGGGGGCTGGATCAGTACCCCTTGCTGCCTATGTTTCGGCCGTGGTCCAGACCGATTCAAGGGATGGCGAAGGTGCATCGCATGAGACTAGTGACAATTGCATTCGTTTCCCTGGCCTGGACATTCAATATGTCTTTGACTGCATGGTTGACTGCGTGGAGGGGTATTCATGCAATTCTTTCTCTGCATAAAAGATTGCGTCGACTTTGCGGAAGTGTAACAGTAGCAAGAATGAGATGCTCAGGTTCCTCCAGCGAGGCATTGTCCCTCATGAAAGCATGAAATCGTTGCCTTTAGTTAATTCTAGAGTCCACACACCTTGACTACGGTCTAGACGCTCGGTGTACATGTGTTACTAAATGAGATGATTTACTATGTGCACAATACCATAATCGCGATATTAACTCTTATGAATAATGCATTGGTTTACCTCTTGTTTAGTATGATAATACATGCCTACCTTCGAGAATTATATCAACATATATTTGATTTAATTAGGAATATGTGGACAGCACTCTCATAAGTCAACTTCCTCCTCTCTTCTCCTCACTCGAATCTTCGTGCCGGGATTACACACCGTCAAAAGACCGACTCGGACCAGCTCCGAGGGGGCTTCTTCGACGAGTTCCATGTCATACTTTAGTAGAATATGGCAAAGTACGATCTTGATCTCATTCACCGCGATGAACCTGCCAGGACACGCCTGCTTACCGTGGCCAAAGTTCAATTGGGTGTAGCTGGTCTTTGTGAACGGGGCCAGATGGGCACGTTCGGGGTCCTGGCGCATTTTGACAAATCTGTAGGCGTCAAACTTCTCGGGATCAGGGAAGATCGTGGGATCGAGCCGGCTGGGGTTTGCCACTGCCATCAGTGTTCCCTGGGGGATCGTGGTGCCGTCCGGGAGGTCGACCGTCTCCGTGGCGTAACGAAACATGGATACTTGATCATGACAGAAAGAATGAGCCTATGACGTAGTAAGAACATCGGTTAGGTCGAAGAATGAAAGACTTACAGAGCATAAATGGATCCAGGCGCTGACTTTCTTGCATGAAGCTTTCCATCAGGAACATCTTCTGCAGGGCGGCAATGCGCAGCCGGCCATCTCGCACGGCCCAGATAGCCTCCTCGCGAAGCGGTTGGATCAGCTCCGGATGTTGGCAAAGCCGTATCATGATCTTGCACATCATGTCGGTGGTGGTGTGGTTGGCCACAGCTGCAAGTCGCAGCTGCGCCAGACCGGCATCGTAGACGGAACCCTGTGCAAACTCATGGATCCATGCCAGGCTGGTGAACTCCTCATCCACCACCTTCTTGTTCTTGATACGGTCCAGTTCCGGCTGAAGGAGCTCTCGAGCTTGTTGGACTTGATCCCGAAGCTTGCGACAGGCCGGAAGAATTCGGTGGACGAGGGGGTGAAGGAAAGTGGCAAATTGCTGGACGGCCACGACGGCTGCGTACCGTTTGACGGAATAGGTCGCGATGATCTCGAGCCAACGAGGATCGCGACACAGATTAGGTCCGACAAAGGCCCGTCCTGTTATTTGGGCCGTCATTCGGCCTACCGTAGGGTAGAGTAACAGCTCATGCCATTCTATGGTTTCGCCGTCAGCAAGGAGATACAGGAAACATCAACTAGATCTAAGGGATTACCTGTCGAGTCGGTCCATACTTTCTGCAGGTAATTCTCTGTTTCGTCTGAAAAAGGTCGGGTCAAATGCACTGAAATTTCAAGAAACCAAGATCAGCCTTCACATCTTAACGACGTCTATCGCATCGCATGCCTCCCTACCTAGTCGTTTGGATGTGGCACTCGCCGCCGGACGTGGCACCGAGTCGTGTATTTCGCCAGCAAACTTGGTCTCAAGGCCTTTCAAATGGACGAGGTTGACCTTGAAGATCCTCCGAAGTTAGTGACGCCCGTTCGCTTCCATGGTATGTACCCTCTGTTTGAGAAGAAAAAAGACGAAACATACCGAGGCAATTCCCTTGTCTTGGTCCAGCCGGTCATCCATGCCCGCTGCATCGGCCAGTTTATCCGACAGAATCAATCGAAGTCCAAACCCGGTGATCATATGAAAAGTCGAAGTGGCCTATGCATATCAGTCTCTCTGCATCGTGTCTCCAACGTTGCGTTGTGCCACTCACCTTGGCGACTCCGATATTGATAAGTTCTTCAGCCCTGATATCAAACTCCCGTCTGGCTTTGGCCTCAAAGTAGTCCCATCGGTACTTATTGACCACTTTAGGGTCCTCTGCCCTGGGAGCTACCATGAAGAAGAAGACTCCGGCGAGAAGGATCCCGATAATGCAGCCGGTCGCCGCAAGCCCCGAGGGCAGCTCTAGCGCAGCGACAGTGGCCATCTTAGCACGTAGCAGCTCTATTAGACCTTTTCGTCTCCGCTAGGGGACGAAATTGGTGCACAAGAGATGAGTAGGTTTTAGGATGGCAGAGAGGAGTGAGATGCGAAGATCAGAGTCCTACCGATCGGGTCACTCCTCTCCCCACGACACTACATTGACTGCATCTGCAAGGGGCTAAAACCTTGGGAATACCAGTGGTGATTTTATGTGGATGCGTGACAGGCGACAAATTGAATCTCACTCATTTCAACAATCTTCGAGGCCTGCATTCCATCCCTTGCCTTGTATGCCGGTAGTAGCCGACTGCTTGACGTGGCCGACCTCTTCGCTTTCTCGGATGGGATGGGAGGCTGCCGAACCAATTCTTTCAAGGAATCTACTAGGATTGTTATCCTATCTTGTAATCGCTGTTCCCCTCGGGTTAGGTGCGAACGAAACCTCTGTCGCTCTGCTCTCGGCGCAACGGCTGTAGAATTGTTCTCGCCATGAGTCTCGCACATGTCCTCGCAGGCGTCGTCGGCGTTGCGTGCCATCTAGGTTACTTTCGACGAGGAGAGCATCATCTGTACCCTCTGCGATACGTCAAATGGCACGTGATTCTCTTCATCGCCATCTTTGTGGTTGCAAGAGTTGCCCGTGTTCCCCTGTATGACTCTGTCAAGACCGCAGGGGGCTTATCATTTGCCTATCTCATCGGATTATACACCTCTCTCCTTGTCTACCGGGCGCACTACCATCCTCTCCGCAGCCTTCCCGGTCCCTACGGAGCCAGGCTGTCCGGTCTATGGTTCTCAATCAACCTCAGAGATCGCCCGGCCTTCCGGAAGCTGTATGAGCTGCACGAAGAATATGGTCCTGTGGTGCGTGTTGGCCCTTCGGAGCTCTCCATTGCCGATCCAGAGGCAGTCGATCTCATTTACGGGTTTCGGTCACGTTGCTCTAAGAGCTCTTTCTATGATAATGGACATCCGATGCTCTCGTTGCACTCGCATCGAAGCCGAGCAGCCCACGACCAGCGCCGTCGCATCTGGAGCACTGGGTTCGGCGACCGAGCCCTAAGAGGCTACGAGACTCGGATACGTGGGTATCGGGAGAAGCTTTTCCATCGCCTGAATGCTGCCGCCGGACTGACGGTCAATGTCAGCGACTGGTTCAACTTCTATAGCTACGATGTGATGGGCGACCTGGCTTTTGCCCGCAGCTTCGACATGCTCGACACCAGCGGAAGCCACTGGGCCATCGACGTCCTGCTTTCTGGCATCACGCCGTACAGATACTGCGTTCCGTCGTGGGTATTCCGATCCTTGGTCACTATGCCTTCAATATCCAAGGATTGGCATCGATTCGTGGAGTTTGTCACGCAGCGTCTTGTGCATCGCATGAACGTAGGTCTTTTCCTGTCGTATTATTCGAAGCTTCGGTTTGAGATCTTTCGTTGATATGTGGCTCAGGACAAGGTCGAGATTCCTGACATTTGCGCCTCTTTCCTCGCTCCGTTGAAAGGTCGGGCTCCCACGGCTGAGGAATTCAATATGCTGATGGGCGATGCTATGCTCATCGTGACGGCGGGAAGGTACGTTCCTCGCCCTGTGTTTCTCGTTCACCGCATGAACCTCGATTTATAACGCCGCAAAATAGTGACACAACGGCGACAACTTTGACGAGCATTGTTTACGAACTGGCTCGTCGCCCAGAAGAGGTGGAGCAGCTACGAGCAGAGCTGCTACCGATCGAAACTGATGCAGCAGGCGAGTTCCTACACGATCGAATCTCCCAGTTGCCCCGCCTGAATGGGTTCATCAACGAGACGCTTCGACTGCATCCGCCAGTTCCCAGCATCATCCCGCGGAAGACACCTGCAGAAGGAATCCAGCTAGGGGACACGCATATCCCCGGCGGTATGACAGTCTTTTCTCCCCAGTGGGTCATCGGGCGATGTAGGCACACCTCCGTCCAACGTCATTCTCCCCAGCTAATGGCTTATGCTTTCTAGCCGAATCAGCCTATGCAGAACCACTTTCCTTCATTCCTGAGCGCTGGTACAAACATCCCGACCTGATCAAGCACCGGTCAGCCCATGCTCCATTCATGACGGGTACGCTCTACCTTATATCTAGCAGCTATTTCGACGAGGCTTTGCGATCAATTGCTGATACCTTCCACAGGCCCATACTCTTGCATCGGCAAACCGCTCGCGCTAATGAACATCCGCACAACCATTGCTCGGTTAATCATGACCTTTGATATCCAGTTCCCCAAGGGTGTGGATGCAACACCCTTCATGGAACACGCAGAAGATCACTTTTCGCTTGGCATTGAGCGAATGCCAATCGTCTTCACTAGGCGTCAGCTGTAGCAGTAGTCATATCTTTACTTAAAGCTTGTTCCTTATCTGCCACGCCTACAAGGGTATAGCATCTACTGATTTTCGCTTCTTAAAATACTACATATCTCTTATTCTCGCGATCAAAGAGCCCTGGGAAATAATTCGCGGGTAATGAAACTGCAACGTCGAAAAACAACCGTACATAATTATGTACAATATACGATGCCAAGGGTGCGAACAATGCAAAACTTGGCCATCGTACACGCTCATCTAGCAGGGTCTAAATCTCACTGTATTAGTTCTCAGTGGCTTTAGGGCTTCGGTGTCACCCGACGGGCTCTGCATGTGGTAAGGATAAATATAGTTGCCTGATGATAAAGACAGCATTCTTGCGGTTTTGGCTCCTTGCCGACAGAAGGCAGAGCCAGCTGAGGCCGGAATGTCCGCAAGGACAAGTGCATAACAGCCAGCCATCATTTGTTGTAACCCCTCCTGAAGCAAGGGGGAGGAGAGCAAAATGATTCACTTGTCACCGCTCTTTACCGACAATGCCCGAGTTAATCTCGGCAATTTGATATCCTCTAATAAGATACAATTCATAGAAATGTATACACAGACCTGCTGCAGTCCGTCAGACAACTACTAGCCTACGACTGTTCTCTCTTTGCCATTCTATATTGGCTGCTACCCACAGTATGACGATCACCTCGAACCATTCCATCGTACACCATAGTGCTTCTGGGCATCCCAAGGCCACGCCAATACAAAAGCATGGAGGGCCGACTCCCGCGGGAATCCTAGCTGCCTACTACGACTTCCCAAGTGAGGACCAGGCTCGCTGGTGGGAGGATACGGGCCCGCTATTCAACCGCATGCTCGAAGCCGGACAATATGACATACACCGACAATATCAGTTTCTGACCTTCTTCATCCATCATCTGCTGCCGGCTCTCGGGCCATATCCTCAGCGGTGGCGCAGCACCATCTCGCGCAGTGGCCTGCCCATTGAGTTCAGTCTCAACTTTCAGAAAGGCTGCCACCGTCTAGTGCGCATCGGGTTCGAGCCCGTCAGTTTCCTGTCCGGCACACCGCGGGATCCGTTCAACGGGATCCCAGTAGGCGATCTTCTCCGGCAACTGGTGAAGCTTCCTCTACGGGACTTCGACACGCAACTATTCCAGCGGCTGCTCGGGGACTGCCACCTGTCCCCGGGAGAGGTCTCTCAAGTCCAGGAGCTGCTGAAAGTCCCGGATGCCAACCCCTTGAAGTCGCAGGGGGCTTTCGGCTTCGACTTCCTTCGCGACGGTACCATCTTGGTCAAGGGCTACGTGTTTCCGAATCTGAAAGCCCAGGCCACGGGCATCCCTATCGGTAACCTCGTCGCCGACACGGTACGAAGCCTGGACGCCGAGCGCAACCAATTTCTCCCCGCCTTCTCCCTCGTGCACGATTACATGCAGGAAAGTACGGGCTACAATCAGTATACTTTCCTGTCCTGCGACTGTGTCGACATGTCACGACAGCGTCTGAAGCTCTACGGCGCTCATACGGAGGTGACCTGGCCCAAGATTGCCGAAATGTTCACCTTGGGCGGGCGCCTAATCGACGAGCCCGAGATAATGGCCGGGTTGGATCACTTGAGAGAGCTCTGGATCCTGTTGCGCATCGGCGAAGGTACTCGCGCCTTCAGCGGCGGGTTCGACCATAGCCAGGACACCGCCGCCAGCCAAGTCCTGTCACCCATGATCTGGAACTACGAAATCCATCCCGGCGGTCGATTCCCCGTGCCGAAGTTCTACCTCCCGGTGCATGGCGAGAATGATCGATTTGTGGCCGAGTCCTTGGCCCGATTCTGGGACTCCTTAGGCTGGTCGGAGCATGCGCGTTCATACTTGAAGACCGTGGAGGAGCTTTAGTATGTTCTTCTATTCATTGAGCTTTGCCCTTCCTTTGACATCACCATTTTTCTACCTGAACGCCTTATGACTTTGAATGAATGTTCCGCTAACGTATTCAACAGCCCCGACCAGGATATCTCCCAGACCTCTCGCCTGCAGTCGTGGGTTTCGTATTCCTACACGGAGAAGAAGGGTGTCTACATGAGCGTCTACTTCCACTCTCAGTCGACCTATCTTTGGGAGGCAGGTGAGGCGTAGGCTTGATTATTGTTTCGTGATCAACCAGCCTTGTCATGATCGTCGCTGTTTCTAGAGAGTCGTGAGACGGCTAAGCCTATCCACCCTTGTTACTGCGAGCCATTCACGGGCTAACATGTATCGCGCGGACTTTGTTATTTGTTGCACGGTAAATAGACTTTGATACTGTTCGGCTACAAGTTGCATGCAACGGTTAGCTGGCTGCCATTGATAGCTTTGGATTAGAGCGGTAATGAAGACTCAGCACAGCCTTTACTACGATTGTGACTTCCTAGAGAATCTACGAGGCATCCTTTTTGATTTGGCTGAATACAGCACCTGCCTGAGGCTTTGGTATTTTTTCCCTGTTATTAAATCAATTGGGTGTCGGCGCTGTAGACCTATCAAGGATTACCATGTTCTCTCGGCTTTTTTGGTAGATGACAGTTCAAAGTGCTATCTCTCCCATTTCAACTCCAGTCCTGGCCGCGTATCAAGAGGACCTTAACCGCGGCTTGTGATTGTTGGCTTCCCATTTGGCCGAACCCCCTGCGCTTTGGGGCATGGTAGGCCTCGGAGTGCGAATGGCAAGAGGGATTTCGTTGTGACCGTCGTCCCTGATGAGATCGGTGTCCTCCACGCGAAGCCCTGTGCTTGTGACAATGGAGCTGCGAGCGCTCCGACTTTTCCTGCTTAAGCAAGCGCTCGTATCGTGCTACTAGGCTTCCCGCTTCGACAAGATTCTTCGGCCGGGTGTGAGTAAAGACTAGTTCTGGCGCCCGTTTGACCTCATTTCGGAGGTCAAAGTCAAGGATCTTGACGAAGTAGTTGATAAAGAACTGGTCGGGGTCTTTCTGAATGGCCAAGATAAGTGGAATGAGGTTTGACGTGTGAATCGCTCCTGATCTTTTGGACATGATAACATAGTGATGAGGTACCTAGGAACGGCACCGGCCTTATTCCTATCCCTTAAGTATATATATGCCGCATCGTTGGTATTTCCACGCACAGCTTTGTGCCAAAGTCAATACAAATTACAATTATAGTCTCTTCTCTACTCAGAGTTATTCCTGTCACAACAATAATCACACTAAAGTGCTGCACAATTGTCGGTCTACTGCTGGTCTTCGTAGTTGGTCCCACCAACGTGACCGCGGGGAGACTTGCCCGTGGCTCTCGCGTCTTCTTTCTTGCAACAACAACCCAGCATCAAAAGCATCAATGGGTTTGCCCTTCCTTTGGCTATCATTACCTTTTTTATCACTGAAATCAAACAAGGGAGTTGGATTCTATCTCATATCAACATTCTAAAATCACACGCACACAGAAGAAAAAAGATAAGCGTAGGACACTAGTGAATTACACTCAGTCGTCCCATTTCATCCCGTCAAAGCTTCCCAGTACTCTCTTGCCGTCATCAAGCAGAGAACGTATCACGTCGACCACTTCGACAGCCAAGTTCTTTGCTGACTCTGCCGTCAGAGTTCGCTCGGAGGCGATAACTTCCACCTCAACCCCTGATGGTCGCGGCGTTGAACATATCCAGACCTCAGACCCTGGACGCAGTCGGCCGGATGAAGCAAAGGAGACGCAACGACTCCCTGCCAGAGTTAGCTGTAGATCCATGTCAATATTCTGATGCTGCAGGATAAAGCCGGGTCTGGACACCGGCGTTGGCCCCCAGTTGGTGCATTCTCGAATAATCGTATCGAGCTCAACGTTCTCGGAGCTGAGGCTGCGCGTATGCTGCGTCTGCGTATGCACCAGGTAGTCCTGCACCGTCATGGCCGCATCCAAAGTGGCCCGGAATGGGATGAAATTGACGCAAGGCCCGACCACCTCGTCGATTTGGGTGAGAGCCAGGCTGCGGCCGTTGACGGTCTGCCGTACCACGATGTCGGTGCGGCCGGCGTGGCGCGCTAGAACAAGACATGCAGCGGCCTTGACAACCGTCGCGAGAGTCACCTGCGGGGGCAAAGCTGTATATCCAAGTGTTTGGGATGCGGACACAAGAGACGAGGCGTGTTGACCGGACACAAGAGAGCTTGAAGCAAGGATCCAGACGGGACAGGGACTCGAGCCGGCCAAATACTCGCGCCAGAATTTGTGGGCCAGCGGGGAGTCTTTGTGCTCACGCCGCTCGTCGAGATACCTCTCGAACCGCGTCGCGGTGATTGGGACTGTCCCGTTGTAGAGGGCCTCCAGATCAGCCACGATTTTAGGCACGCAGATCCCGTCATACTGGGCATGAGATAGGCGCAAGATTAGAGTCTGTGCGGTACGAAGGGGATTAGAGACTAGCGTGAATCGAGCGGGTGGCACGGTAGTAAGAACATCCAGCTCTTGCTCCGCGTTGCACAATGTTTGACAGTAGTCGTCTATATCAATGTTATCGGGGGTAGTGACAGTGTGGAAAGGGGTGTCGAGTGCTTTCAGGATGATCTGTACCGGAGCAGCTCCGGCACTTGGCCGAACAAACAGAGCGCGAAGGATGCTGTGGGCAGCCACAAGGCGCGTGCATGCCGTACCCAGGAGGTCCGGATCGACATGCCCGGGGAATGAAAATTGCCAGTGGGTCCAAGGATACCGCTGGATCAAGAAGGACTGGGCCTGCGTGGTTGGATGAACGGCGATATCTTCAGCTGGGACTAAGGACAGCCCGGTCTGTTCGAGGGCAGCCGTAATTTGATGAATTGGTACCCTGTTCGTTGATGCAGTGGCTGGGGGCGACACCAGCTCCGTCGCTGCGGAAGGCAATGCGGTTTCTTGTTTGGTGTTTCTCGCCAGATCGCATAGGGGCTGGTTGTTAAGGACGTCGGCGATGGTAAAGTTGAAGTGTGTGCGACGGGCCAAGGCCACCATCCACATGGCCGACACCGAGTCTCCTCCGTGCACCGTGAATCCGTCGTTTGATCCAATCTCCTCGCGCGGCAAGCGAAGCACCTGCGCCCAGATTTCCTGAAGACGTCGCTCTGCCTCAGTCGCAACGGGAACGATCGCCTGGCGGCTGGTCATCACACGATAACTCTGGAGATCTAGTGCCGACAGCGAGAGCACTGCCTGGCGCAGACGACGGCGGTCTGTCTTGCCTGTCACAGTCTTCGGCATCCGGCCGACGGGTACAAACATAGAGGGCACCATGTACGATGGAAGCAGCGACTGAAGGCGGGATTGTGTCTGGTCCACGGCATCTCGGAAGCCTGCGATGGTATCGACAGGGACCGGCCCTTCCTCTACGACCGTGCCATGGCCTTCCCGGGAGTGGACAAAGGCAACCAACAAGGTGGTGTTAGAGAGCACGGGTAGCTGAATTGCTTCCGCAGCCACGTCACCGGCGCCGGGAAACAGCCGTCCGACATGCGTTTCAACTCCTCCGAGGTCAATGCGCTGACCGCGGAGCTTGACTTGTGTATCCCGGCGCCCAAGGTACCGAATCGATCCGTCTTCCTGGTATTGTACAAGATCCCCCGTTCGATAGAGCCGCGTCTCGTGCGGCTGGGCAGTCTCGCTGTCGTCAGCGAGTCGGCTAGGAGTCCACTGCCGGCGCCACTCAGGGGGATCGATGAATGAAGCGGCCGTGATCTCGGGCCGGTGGAGGTAGCCCTGGGCGAGGAATGGCCCCTCCAGTAGCAGCTCGCCGATAGCCCCGACAGCCGCCAGCCGGCTAGGATCCGAGGGCAAAGTGACCCACCCTATCCCGCCAACGACGTGGCCGATGCGCCCCGGTCTCCAGCCATCCTCCGGGATCGAGCCCACGGCGCAGATGGTCGCTTCGGCTGGCCCATAACCGTTGATCAACGAACGATCGGGGGTAGCCCAGGTGTCGACGTTCTCTTGCGTTACCGCTTCACCACCCAGGACCAGGGTGGTGAGGCTTGGAACCTCAGACGGTTGGAGGGCCTGTACGGCTGATGGTGTCAGGAACGTCCAATTCACGGCGGCCCGCTGGATGAAATCGGCCAGTTGATTGGTGCGCTCGTGCTCCGATGGCACGCAGATACAGCCGCCTGCGGCGAGCGTCGTGAAGATCTCGTAAATGCTGACGTCAAACGCATACGATGAGAAGTGTAGGGCACGTGTATTTTCGTCAATTTTCATGCCAGCACTGTGGTGGCGGATGCTGGTGCTGATCGTGCGATGCGGCATGGCAATTCCCTTCGACTGCCCCGTACTTCCAGAGGTGAAGATCACGAAAGCCAACTCTTCCGGGTCTACGTTCGGGTTGTTGTTGTACATTTGGTTTGAGGCTTGCTCCCCGGGGTGTCCCCACAACTGCTCGGTGAGTCTCGACGACAGCTGGAGTTCGATTGCACCGAGACCCTTGGTCACCGTGGCTGTCGTCGGTGCGTTGATGAAAAGGTGGACATCCAGACCGGCGACGATGTCCCGCATGCGTTGTCGTGGGTGCTGAGGATCCAAAAGGACGCAGGTAGCGCCAGCCTGGAGTACCCCGAGGATGGCGACGATGGACCAGCGGCTCCTGTCCAGGCAAATGGGCACGAACGACCCGCGACCAACTGCCAATAGACGGAGTTGTCGGGCGAGCCTGGATGCCAGGGCTGCTAGCTGCTGGTATGTGAGCTGACCATCCCAGGCGAATACGGCCAGACGGTCCGGATGGCGCATCTCCTGCGCCCGTACAAGCTGGTGCAGGCAGCGGCGGTCCGCGAGCGGCACGACAGCATTCCATGCCTGGATCTGCTCCCAGTCACGCGAGCCAACGAGGTCGAGCTCTTGAATGGTTGCCGTCGGGTATAGGCAGATCTGACGCAGAAGATGCTCCCACTGGTGGACCATGCGCTCGACCTCGGCGGCTGTTAGAATCTTCGGGTCATACGTTGTATTCACCGTGACCGTGCCATTATCAGGGTTCAGCTCCACAAGTAGGTTCAGGACGTAGCTGGAAAAGCGAGACAGGTCCATACCACTAACTACGGTTCCCTGCACCACGGAAAAGCGCCTGTCCGCGTGATCGTCGGCGACTTGAATGTTGAGATGGCTCTGAAAGCGGCATGCATTGGCCGCGTCGGCGCTTGTGCGTGCGATACGCTGCAACCCAGCCTGCTCGTATGGGATCATGCGCACCCCGCGCGCCTGTATTTGCTCTAACGCCGTGGTTATGGAATCCGACGGCTGCAGGCTTACGCGCATCGGCACCGTGGCTATGGTCGGGCCTGCCAGCTCGTCAATGCCAACTAGGGGCCCGTTGCGACCGCTGACAGTCATACCGTATACAGCCTCCGCGGAGTCGGTGTAGTGAGCTATGAGAAGTGCCCAGGCCAGCTGCAGGTAATTGGCCATGGTTTGACTGCGAGACGTCCGCTCGATATTTTCAATGCGGTGCTGGAACATCGCGGTTGGGGTTGGTTGATGGTGGACCGAGGGCAGCGCTGGGAAAGCGGGTGCCTCGCAGTCAGCTAGTTCGTTGCGCCAGAATTCGTCCATGCCTTCTATTCCCTGTAGATACTGGATGAATGGGTAGAAAGGCCGTTCCCTTAGGAATTCCCCTTGGAAGGCCCGCTCGAATTCATCGTGGATCAGCCGCATCGACCAGGCGTCCCATACCGCGTGGTGAATAACGAGGGCGAACTCCTTTTGTGCAAGCGTACATCGTACGAGCGGCACACCCAGATAGCTCGTGGCCAAAGAGGTCGCCTCGGTCGTCCATGCAGGAGAGTCCGCCGTGGTTTCCCAAAGCAGCCCCTGGCCTCGCGCCACCACGGCTTGCCAGAGCCCCTGAGACCCTTGGATGATGCGCGTACGGAGAATGGCGTTGGCATCCACCGTGGCCTGCCATGCGCCTTGGATTTGGGTAACGTCGACATCTTCCGGGATACGAAAAACGATTCGGCCAACGTACATGTGTGGCTGGCGCATCGACATGGCCACCATGCCCTCCTGCAGTGGCGTACATGGATATAGGTCCTCGATATCCTCTGTGGCAACGCGACATTGTTCCGCTGCTAGGCGCAGCAGTTCGGCGCGCGTCTGCTCCCCCTTAGGCCCCAACAACGAAAAAGGAGCGTAGCCATCACCAGCGCCTTTGGCTCCGAAGGGTGACTCTTCGGACACGAAAGCGGCCGTCCGCGCATGCTCCTCCAGGCGCTTCGTTCCCAGCACGTCTCGAACGGTAAATATAAGCCCTGCTCGGCGGGCGGCTCCCACTAGACGAATGGCGAGGATGGAGTCGCCTCCGAGGCGGACGAAAGAGTCATGCATGCCAATAGTAGCGATAGGAAGCCCGAGCACTTCTGCATACAGGCGCTGCAACGTGGACTCTGCCGTGGTGGCGGCAGAACGATCGTCATGGTGACTGGATAACCCCGCGAACGCTTGCAGCTCCTGTCGCGATAAGCGAGCTGCCGATGCGCGCAGAATGGCGCGGTCGACCTTTCCTGATGGAGTCAAAGGGACTCGGGCGAGGGGAATGAAGACAGAGGGGTTCATGTAACTGGGTAGCCGCTCCTGAAGCTGGCTCTGAGCCGCGCCCAATATCTGGAGCACAGCAGGCTGAGGTGCCAAGAATAAGGGGCTTGACTTGCCGGTTGTTTCGTCAGTCTTTCCTCTCTGCAGGACAAAAGCAACCAGACTGTCGCGTTGGTCGGATAAAGTGGTCACTTTCTCGACCACCACCTCCGTCGGCGGGGGAAGAAGCTGATAGATATGCTGTTCAATCTCGCCCAACTCCACGCGTTGCCCACGAATCTTCACTTGGCCTTCCTTGCGTCCGAGGAGGCTAAGCGCCCCGTTGCGCTCCTGCACCACCAGGTCCCCTGTGCGATACAATCTGTACGAATCCTCCTCGCCGGACAACGTCCGAGCCGCTCGCAGCCATTCCGGCGGGTCGATAAATGCCCGCTTCGTGGCTTCCGGGTTGTGCAGGTAGCCTCGGCCAACAATAGGCCCTTCCAACAGCAGTTCTCCCATGCTCCCCGGGGGCATCAGCCGCTCTGGATTATCCGGGTCAGTCACCCACGCCACCGAGCCGGTAGGGTGGCCGATGCAATTGAGCTTGTCCCCAGGCTGTATGCCGACTTGTACCGTAGCGTTGACAGCACACTCTGCTGGGCCGTACGCGTTCATCAACCGGATTCCTCGCCGAGCATACGTAACAACATCAGAGGCGCGCATTTCCTCCCCGCCGAGGACCAACGTGGTGAAGTGCCGGCCGACTCCGTCCCACGGCACGGCTCGCGCAAAGGACGGTGTCAGAAGAGCGTGAGTTGCTTGGAGCCGGTTCAGAGTGTCGATGAACAAAGTGGTATCCGTTCGTTGGCCGTCTCCCAACACGCAAAGGCAGGCACCTGTCATCAGTGTACTTAACGTCTCCATGACACTGACGTCAAAAGCGTAGGATGCGAACTGCAGAACCCGGGAGGTCCGATCAATCCCAAACTGCTGGAGGTGTGCCTTAGCCCCTGAGCTGTACGCCTTATGCTCGATTACGACCCCCTTTGGCTTGCCGGTTGAACCGGAGGTAAACGCGACGTAGAGAGCATTTGCCGGCCGGACTGTCAATGATGGCCGGTAGGTCTGGGGATTGGGATACCACGCTTGGCTCAGGTGTTCCACGACCATGACATTTGCCAGGTGCATGCAGGCCTCGCGTCGAGTTGCACAGGACAGAATGATGTCACTTGCCAGATCCTGGCAGATGGTTTGAAGTCGAGCCAGGGGATAGGATGGATCGAGCAGGGCGAACGCGGCCCCGCTCTTCATCACGCCCAAGACAGCCACTGTCGTCCACCGTGACTTCTCCATGCAGATTGGGACGAATGTCTCGGGTGCCACGCCTGCCTGCATCAGTGCCGACGCAATGCGATCTGACAGCTCGTCAAGCTCCCCGTACGTGAAGGCTCCGTCCCACGCAATCACCGCAGGTGATCCTGGCGCTTCCTGGCATCTCTCGCGGATCACATCATGCACGCATACATCCCATGTCTTGGGAACCTCGGCTATCTGGGTAAGATGCCCTTGAGTGCACCCTGACGATGTTTCTTTGGGCTGAAAAGGCGGCACAGACACCGGATGGGTGGTCAACGATTGTCGGCGAGTCTTGACTGCCAGTTTCAAGCGAGGTGTTCCGGACGTGTCGCGCAATCCGTTGATCTTCGAAGAAACCATTTTGTCTCTCGGTCTCTCTCTAGCCGTATATTGTCAAATACGCTTCATCTCTAATCAGGAATTGGTAAGGTTTTGCTGCTTGCCCGCTATTAGCAAACATGTTCGTGCTAGCCGGCAGTGGGACTTGCGCTTACCTAGTGTTATGTAAAGGCTTCTCTCTATTGAAAATTGGTTAGCGAGGCTACTCGGTCTCCAATTAAAAGAAGAGGGAAAGGCCTCACTTTGCTTGTTCTCCTCTTAGTTCCTGTCTCAGGCAGCGAATCGGGATCCAGCAAAGCGGTCATCGTCATAATTCCAAGGTACAAAGCCCGCGCCGCGCTCTTCTCCTTGCCTAGGCGTTGGTCTAGCCGCGGACACATGCCATGCCAGATACATTCTTCGGAATCCTCTGCCAGCAACCACGGGTGAGCATTGCCCTTCATTCACCACTCTGACCAAGGCAAGGGATGACCTTCGAAATGGGCTATTCAGCTCACGAGCATCTGCCTAGCATGCCATGGAAAGCACGCGTCTACTTCAGTCATGTTATTCCAAAAAGAAAAGTGAACGTGCCCGTAATAATCAATTTTGTGGAGCAAGAGACCAACTGATCGGTGAAGATCAGGGAACCTGCAGATGACCGAAATTCGATCAATCTTGATGGCAACGGCTCAGGTCGATCGACAACGACAAACTTCGAGTAAGTGTGGTTTGTGCATGACGGGACTGTCCTTGCATCACACTATTTATGCGGTTTCAATTCCTTACGGGTGCAGCCTTGGAATTGGGCAGTGACACTCAGCCGGAGGAGCCCAGAATTCCTCTCACCGATTCAAGCTGCAATGGAAGACAATGAAATATGAAGTGCAACTGTCTCCTAGGCTATGCTCACAGAAAATGGACACTGCTCGGCTGGAATTGAGGAAAAGGTTCGTGTGGCGTCGGCAGCACCCGCAATATAACCAACCCCTTGGCTTTCTACAGCATGACAGCATAGCGAAGTCTATCAGGTATGTTGGCGCTGCGACAGTTAGGGAACCCATCTAGTTTGAAACGAAGCTATTTGGGAATATCTTTCAATCTACCTCTTTCCATATTTGGCTACCCTAGAACACGCAAGTGTTGACGATCTTACTAAACAGTATCCAGCATCCCCATGTATGTTGGTTCCAGCTCTTTCATGTGAGCAGGCTCAACCTTGCGCGTTTGTCGATAATGCACGCTTCCATACCGCAGTCGCTCCCCCCACGATCCAGGTCGACAATCATCCCCAGCACTATTCCATTGCGTTGCCACGGGGTTTGCATAGCCAAGGTACTTGATTCCCTGGTGGTAGTTGGCCACTGAACTCTGGGCCAGCGTTTTATAGACATATCGCTTCGCGTCGGCGCCGTCGCCCCCCTCGCCTTGGCCCTGGACCGGCAGCGTCAGGAGAGTTGGCAGCTTCTCCGCAGGCACAAAGAAACCGGTCTCCATCTCATCCGACACCGACAGCAGATGGAAATGCTGCTGTACATACGCTGGGCCATCGAATCCACCATCTGGCTCGCAGTTGCGTGCCACTCGCTGGAAGGCCAGTAGAATAGCTGTATAATCGTTATAGCCGGCCCAATTTTTGTCGGCCGGGATGTTGAACACCTTAATTTGGAATAGCTCCAGATGTCGCACCAGAGGGTGGCTATGGAGTCCATCTGCATGGCAGCGTCTGCTCCACATTTGTAGGAACACCTGCATCCCTACACATGGCTTCACTATCAGTTGCAAGGTCGGAAAAGCGCATGGGAGAATGTCATCTAAGGGGGCTGGGCTCACAGCGATAAATAAAGGGATCATGTCGCCGTGCCGCCAGCGAGCTATGCACTACCTGACCCATATTGATATGGTACCAGACACTGACGCGATGCGGCGAGCACTCATCGGCCAGCGACGCCCAGCAGAGTGCGTCGGGGTCACGCAACATCAAAATCGATACGTCCAGAAACACGCCGCCGTGGTGATAGAGGAGCGCCAACCGCACCAGCTCCGACGTATGCTGAGCTGCGTGCTCGCCCTCCATCTGGCCATCCCAGACGGCAGCTGGCAGGGACTCGCGCGGTACGAAATGCTGAATGTTCGCACTCGAACCGGCCACAATGTCAAGCAGACGCACATCCCAATCGTGTCCGCAGCGTCGCACCCAGTTCAGCACGTTCCGCTGCTTCCATCCGGGCATGGCATGGAAGCCACCATCCCAGAACGCCCACAAATTTCGCTCTGAAGTCAAGGGGGCAGGATTCTGCAGCTTGTCAATGATGGCCTCATCAGACAGGTGTGCCAGAGGAGGAGTCTCGGCCAGTAGGCCCTGTTCGTGGAGCGTGGTGTCAATGGTCATGGTGTAGAAATAACGTTGACTTCGGTGTATTGTGCTGTGGTGAAGAGCGGGGGCTGGTTCGGTTGCAAACTCTTATGTCTAGAGTTGCCTGGAAATCGGCCAGCACACCGCCAATGCTTGTTCGGTGAGGGGGGGTTGCACTGGAATGCAGCCAGAATAGATTTGACTTGAGGATTAAGAGGTACGACTTGACGCAGGGGGCCATTAAAACGCATGCCCTCCACTCGGATGGGACTCTGTGGTGCTCCAACAGCTCCGTGATCACTGCAGCTGGATTTGGCTAATAGGTACATCATACATCTTATCGATCCCCCACCGAGGCCTTCTTGCATCCTTTCTAAGACATAGCGCTGGGTGAGGCTTACAGTCATACGTTCCAGTCCATCTCCTGCTTCCCGTTCATGCCTCACGTCCCCGAATTTCCGAAGCATGATTCTTCGCAAACCACTGGCTCAGTGTTATCAATCCCTCCTTTCTGGGATCTCTCCCTTGAGCCTCCACTGCTCTTGCCTTGAGATATGCTGACTTTTCCGTAGAAATTGGGTGGTTCCCAAAATACTTGCCATTTGTGAAGCGCCCGAACTCAAAGATGCTGCGATTCTCTTCGCCCTGCCGGGTATCGCCGAAGAGGGCTTTCCAGTCGTTGGAATGTACATACCTTGCCCTCTGGCCCGTGACTAGTATTACATTCATTAGCTCGCCTCATAGACCTGCCATACTCGAGTGATAGGACACAACGTACCTAATGCAAAAGTTTCGGTCACCCCGGGATACGTGCTAATGTCACTCACCGTCGGAACGACCCGACCGTTCCAATTCTCCGGCTCCAGAAAGATACCATGCACGATATCACCGTAATCATCCTCCAAGGAAATCCATGGGACGGGCATGTCAGCGTCAGAACCCCATTTCGCCGAGCGAAGAGTGCGGAACCCTTCGTCGTCCTGGAAGAATGGAAATCCTCCCAGGGCTTGGGCGTAATCTCGACGACTGAAGATGTCCATATACCATCCCTGATACAAAGGACAGACTGACTCGAAATACCCGGACTCCTCCGCATATCGTTGGATTTTGGCTTTCACTGCGATACTATTAGACATCTCCCCTCCCCTATACGTGCGCTAGACTTTTAGATAGCAGGTTAACATACTTTCCGCTGGTCTGACAGCTACCTGGCCCTTGGTCAAAGCCGAAGTGTCCACAAACGACGAATAGACCAAGTGCTTGACGGTGCCAGTCTCAATGATGCCATCGATGATTGTCTTTCCCAAGTCAAACTCGGTGGGAGAGCCGTCACCGGCCAAGCGCTAAATCATACGTCAGTCTTTCTAGTATCCGAATCAATTCGTCGAGCGGCCCTCATACCGGGTCGTCCGAGTTTGTATTAACAAAAGCTCCCCAGGATCCTAAGAACGCGGCCACCATCTGCTCTTTCTTCCATCCGTCGGCTTGCACGACCTCGGCTCCGAGCATATGAAGGGCTTGGGCCGCTAGCGAGTCGGGATTTCGTGTGATAGCTCGGACCTTGAAGGCACGGTTCTTCAGCAAAGACCGGACAACCGGTCCGCCCTGTGATCCTGTCGCCCCATATACAGTAATCGTTTTCTCAAACGTCATGATGCAGGAATACTTGGCTCTTGGCGGCTCGCGCTGCTCTGATGTGTATACTGAATGTCTCGGATTGGCGCAGCCGGAGGCTACTGAGATATGGCTGCCTTGCCCTCGTTATTATGGCATGAAATGGCATACAATCAACTGTGGGATGGGGATCGGTATTGCAATCTAGAATGCAACACCCCCTTGAGCAGAACACGTCATCGCCCAAGGGAGCCGTACATGAGCCGACACCCTGCTGGATACAGGTTGCGCCAGCATTCCTCGCAGGATTGTAACCCTAAGTGGACAAAGTTCCAACGCAAGGGGTTCGACATTGGACACGCGTTTCATGCGGTCTGTAGCATTTGTCTTTCCACCACTCCGCATGCTGCGTAAGGGGTTCGCGTTTGTTTTTTTTTGTTTTTTTTTTTTTCTTTCTTTCTTTCTTTCTTTCTTTCTTTCTTTTTTTTTTTTTTTTCTTTTGGACTTTGGTCACTTTTTCCCGGCTCCCCAAAAGCTTCTCCATGAATCACCTGCAAAGAGATAGCCGGCTGATACGTTGTGCAGCCGTAGGAATGCAGAGAGACGGTGGATGAGCTTGGCGATGTATGTAACACTCTGTGAGTGAGAATATTTCTATTTCCATAGAATCGATTCGGGGCCCTTTCCAAACCATACTGCGCAGGCCATCCACTTTTGAAACCTTGTGATTGATCACGGAGCTACCAACAATGACTATATTACAGAGCGACGCGCAGCCACACGCTCCTGGTCAAACGGTGATCATCGTGGGCCTCGGAATCGCTGGATTGACAGCCGCCATTGAATGTCATCGGAAGGGTCTGAGGGTGATCGGTCTCGAGAAGAAGCCCGATATCAATCTACTCGGTAGACGGCTAGCAGAAGCGAAAGAAAGTTCAGAGAAGATGCTGACGAGCTTATTCGTCTAGGCGACATCATTGGGCTAAGCGGAAACAGCGTCCGTATTCTGGCGGCATGGAAAGACAGCGACAGCCTGGATGATATGATCACCGAGGACATTACCTGCGATGTGGCCGCGCTCGAACTGCTCGATACCGAGGGCACCCGGCGATTCGCTATGCCCTACAACCCGCAGAACCCAATCCAGGGCCATCTTTTCCGGCGCACCGGGCTGGTGAATATGCTGTACCAGCATGCGCAGCAGCTCGGCATCGACCTTCGGTTCGGGGTCCCTGTGGACGGCTACTGGGAAAATAAGGATGAGGCTGGGGTCTACGCCAACGACGAGAAGATCACCGGCCACTGCGTCGTCGCCGCCGACGGATCTCATAGCAAAGCCCGCGTCATTGTCACTGGAGAAAATCCACCCCCGGATGACACCGGGGTGATCGCGTACCGAACGATTTTCGATGCCCACGAGATTGCAGATGTGCCCGAGGCGCAGTGGCTCTTGAAACAATCCCCGGGGCAAGATGTTTTCCAGATGTATTACGGCAAGGATACGATGGTGGCCATGGGCACGGCCGCCAGGGGTCGCTACATACACTGGGGGTGTGCATTGAGGGTATGTCATTGTGGTCTTTCAACCAGCGGAGACTCCGCAATACACGACGCCGGCTCTATCTAACCGCACGTTAGGGGATGTTGACCGAGACCACGGAAGCCTGGATGCAGCCTGCGTCTCCTGAAGTCGTTTTGAAAAGCCTGCAGGACTGGCCGGCCGGGAAAAGGCTTTCGGCCATTGTCGCAAGCACGCCTCCGGGAAGATGTTTCAATCAATCGCTCATCAACCGGCCACCGTTGAGCCGGTGGGTTTCAACCGGCGGCAGGATGGTTGTCATCGGGGATGCAGCGCACTCCTTCCTCCCTTACGCTGGCCAAGGTGGCAACCAGGGCATTGAGGATGCCGCGGTGCTGGCCATCTGCCTGGAGCGCTCCGGCGAAGACGTGCCGTTAGCTCTGCGAGCCATGGAGAAAATCAGGTATGTGGCTTGAATATTCGAACCGTGTTGCAAGTTTCTTATCTTTATCCTCTAACATTTCCCCCGCTGCAGACACCAGCGCGTATCGCTCATTCAGAAGGGATCCGCAGAGGCCGGGGACTCATTCCTCAACGCCGCCTGGGAGAGCAGCGCAACTGACCGGCCCACGGCCTACTTGCACCAGGCCTGGGTGTACACGCATGACTGCGTGAAGCATGCGCATGAGGAGTACGACAAGGCGGCCGACGCAGTGAAGAATGGCCGGGAGTACATACCGACCAACATCCCCGCGGACGGGAAATTCCGTCAGGAGGGCAATCAGGGTGACATGGTCTAGACTATGTAGCCCGGTCTGGCTCGCAGGGCTGCGAGGGTTGTGATACTAGCGATAAGTAGAGTTCCTCTCGTAGGACCGACTGAGAATGTGTCGCCAGTGCGCCACAGAACCAATAAGAACCAATAAGACTCGTATGCAGCTGTTTCCACTTGCCGGTCATCCGTCTAATGTCCATTCCTCGGCGCACCCGGTCTTCCACCCAAATGGCGGTGGAAAGGACGCGAGGGGGGAAAGCAAAACATTCTATCACGCGCGTGTCTGCCACCGTAGCATCGTAGTATGAGCATCCCCTTCGTGCATTGGGAAAGCGATGCTAACCGACTCCCACGGAAGGGAGGGGTGCAGCAACATGCCAGGCACTGAAGATATCATCGATTCGTAGAAAATGCTCGCTTTCTGCACTGTCATTCCCTTCCTGCGCGAGTGAATTAGTATATCGCCTTCCTCGATTGATTCTCACTCTGCCTGCCTATCGTTAGGCTCACTTATCTTTTGTTCTTCTTCGGCATCATGACGATCCAAGGCAACCAAGCCCCCTCGGACAGCCCTGTCGTCCTCTACCAGGCCCTCAGCAAATATTCCTCGCTGACGGACGATCACCAGCGCAAATGGTGGAATCACACCGGTCCCGTCCTGGAGCGAATGCTGCGCGATTCGGGTTACGATAGCCAAAGCCAGTGTCTCTATCTGTACCTCCTCCAGCAGCACCTGATTCCCTTCCTAGGGACGTTCCCGACAGAGGGCCAGGAGCACAAGCGATGGCTGAGCAACCTGACGCCCTACAAGGTGCCGTACGAGTTGAGCTGGAACGTCTCCCACAAAGTAGTCCGCATCTCCTGGGACCCAGTCTGCCCTCTGTCCGGCACGGAGGCCGACCTGTTCAACAAAAAGGCCATCCATGACTGCACGCGCCGTCTGGCCCAGCTGGACAACTCTATCGTTCTGGACCGCTACCAGGCCCTGCACCGCGAGCTGGTCCTCACCGAGCAGGAGGAGCAGGCGTTGCTCACTAGCGACGCCCTCCCCGCCGCCGGTCGAGGCCAGCATAACCTGGCCGTGGACTTCCAGAACGGCGGCATGAGTCTGAAGGTGTACTTCTACCCGTACATGAAGTTTCTCGCCACGGGCACCTCCATCCAGGAGCTGTTCTTCAGCGCCATCGACAAGCTGCAAATCTCCGCCATCGAGACCCCGTTACGCATGCTCCAGTGCTACCTCAGTTCCTCCCACGATGACGGCATGCGCACCGTCGACGAAAAGGTGTTCCCCAGTCTCCTGGCCTGCGACCTCTGCGACCCGCGCAAGAGCCGCATCAAGTTCTACGTTATCGACAAGTGGGTGAAGTGGGAGCGCATTGTCGACATTTGGACGATTGGCGGCCGGCGTGTCAACGACCAGGTCTGCAACGACGGCCTGGCTCTGCTCAAGGAGCTCTGGAATCTGCTGAACATCCCCGAGGGCGATCGCGGCGATATATGGCCTAATCTGGTTCTGGGAAAGCCCCCGACGCATCTGATGACTACCATGGCCAACTATACCCTGTCGCCGGCCAGTGAATACCCCGAGCCCCAGGTATATCTGGTCACGTTTGGCATGAACGATATGGCCGTGATGGATGCGCTGACGACGTTCTACGAGCGGGTCGGCTGGACCGATATGGCAACGTCGTATAAGGATCACGTCCGCTCTTACTAGTAGGTGACTTTCTCTTGAGAAAATGAGCTTTGACTGACGATGGATTGCTACAGTCCCAACCTAGACCTGCGCAAGACGAACTGGGTCCACGAGGCCATTTCGTTCTCGTATCGGAACTCAATGCCTTATCTGAGTGTTTACTATTCCCCGTTTTGAACGTCAGGCTCGGCCAGGCAGGCATGAAGGAAGCCCGTTTGCTGTATCCGCTTTTGAGTCGGTCCGTAATTCGGATTCATAACCAAAGCCGCATGTCTCCTTGCCACCCGCGTTGAAGTATCTAGGATCATGAATAGATGAATCTTTGGGCCTGGCAGGAGAGTCCTGACGTCCCGTCACTGCACGTATATTCTCAGACAGAACGGCCGGAATGAGAAATAAATGGTACATCCGCCATGTGTAACATCGAAATCCACTCAAACAATGTTGCAGCAATAAATAGGCGGATTGCATACTCCATACTTGAACCCGCCATCTAGGAATTTGAAGCCAGGGGTGATCCCGCCTCAAACCCCTTGCATCCAGCTAAGAGGCCAGACCATCTAGCCCACTGGATTGGGAGTCATTGATGGCAAGGGATTCGGAATTTGCGCCACCCAGGCAACAGTCGGAAGTCATTTCTCGTTTTGTGTTTGAGGGGGAGAGGAAAGAAAAAGAAAGACCGAATTAGCTTTTTTTTTTTCGGTGCCTGTCTGTCCCCGAAATAATGGTCGATAGTTGAATCTTTCTGTAGAAGTCATCACTTCTTAATTGTCTCCCTAAGTCTACATTTCTTCGAGTCCGTAGCACAATGTACTGCAGTCTCGGGCTTGTCCCTCTCTTGTTGACATCCGCTCTTGCAGCCGAGCAAGCTCCTGTAGGCTTTGACGCTCCTCGACAGTGTCGATGTCGACCCCACGAGCCCTGCTGGCCATCCGCGGCAGAATGGCAGGCCCTGAACACGTCACTTCACGGTAACGTCGTAGAGGTTCGCCCAATTGGCCATGTTTGTCACGGGGATACCTACGACCCGGTGGCATGCGAGCAGGTGGTGAAGTTATCGTCCAATGGCACATGGAGAGCAAGTCAGCCGGGTAAGAAATCTTCTGCAGTCGTCCTATCGTATGTATGAGACTAATCAGTGCGAATATTGCGAGCACAGGTGCTCAGCAGGAGCACGCATGGGAGGTTTCCCTCTCGCGCAACGAGACCTGCTTCGTCCACGGAGATGATGCTTCGGGGCCTTGTGGCCAGGGCCGGATCGCACGATACTCGGCGATGGTGGACAATGCCGAACAGGTGCAGAAAGCTGTCAAGTTTGCCCGAGAACGAAACCTGCGATTAGTGGTGAAGAACACCGGGCATGATTCGGGCGGGCGATCCAGTGCGCTGGATTCCTTTCAGATCCTGACACAGCATCTCAAAGAGATCACCTTCCTCGACAATTTCGTGCCAACTACTGAGCAAGCCGATGAAAGAGACGCAAGGTCCAAGGGACGCAGCGTCAGAATCGGGGCCGGCGTTCTGACGAAAGAGCTCTACGCTGCGGCGGATGAGCATGGGCATACGGTTCTGGCGGGCGAATGCGCCACGGTTGGATTTGCCGGAGGATACCTTCAGGGAGGAGGCGTGTCGACGGCGCTTTCACCTATGAAGGGGCTGGCCGTAGACTTGGTGCACGAGTTCGAGGTCGTCACTACAGAGGTATGTGTATAGAACGTCACCTGGATATCCATTTTGCCCGCTAATCTCGGCCGTTCTTCGAGATAGGGCGAGCTCGTGATCGCGAACGAGCTCCAAAATCAAGATCTTTTCTGGGCACTTCGCGGTGGCGGCGGAGGAACCTTCGGCGTGGTAACCAGTCTCACGATGCCCGTCTTCGGCGAGATCCCAGCGGTTGTATCGAATCTGATGTTCATGAGGCCTGAACGAGACGAGGCTTTCTGGGAGGCCGTCAAGGAGGTTCTTTACACCGTGCGCAGTCTGTCGGTGAACCACAGCTCCGGTCAATATTGGATCGGTCGGGCTCCGACCGGTGACTACTTCGTGCGACTCACGCAGTTCTTCATCGGCGAGATCGATGCGGACGAGGCAGACGATAAGTTCTCAGCCCTCCTAGAATCTCTCCAACGGCACGGCATCGCCGGAGATCTCCAGTCCACGGCCTACGCGCGATTGAGTTCGTTCTTGGCGATCCCTCAGGGCGAGTTTGTCGGCGGCATTCCCTTCCACCAGGAGAATATCCTCATCCCGCGGGAATCGTACGATAGACCGGAAGGACCGGCGCAAATGGTCGACCGGCTGGCCGCCCTTGACCTGCGGCCCGGAGATACCTGGGTCGCGAATACCCTCGGTGGCCGGGTGGCGACGAACGGCGACGTGGTGAACAATGCGATGCATCCGGGCTGGCGGACGGCGGCGATCCTGCTGGTCGGCAATCGAGTCTTCGAGCCCACGTTGAAGGACCAGCGGGACGTCCAGCGTCGCGTCACCTCTGTCGAAGGGCCCGTCCTGCAGTCGATCAGCCAGCCCAGCCCGGTCGCCATGTACTTGAACGAGGCGGATTCGGAGCTGGCGGCCTGGCAGCAGTGGTTCTGGGGAGAGAAGTATGATCGACTGCGAGAGATCAAGAAAAAATGGGATCCGGAAGGTCTGTTCATCGTGCGACACGGGGTCGGCAGCGAGGATTGGGACGACGACGGCATGTGCCGTGTTGACGGATGGACAGAATTTGATCCCTTCTGGTGCCTTTATCAACCACTTGAGTGTGGACGGCGGTACATTCCTGGCCTGGTCTAGATGGCTGTCGATTGACGCAGAGGGGGGGGTTGATACAAGAACAGTAGAGTGAATGATAAGATACTCACGCTATGCTTTACGAAAAGAAAATTTGATGGTGGAGATTGTCACTCTCCGAACATGAAGATATTGGTATTGCGTTTTGAAACAAGAGGATCACACAGGGTGAGCGGGGACATCAGTTGCCTGAAGAGATAAATAATAATTTTGGATCCCATCACCCGGGTTGTCAATGCCGATGGAGTTCAGCTGCGCAGGCTTTCGTGCCGTGACGCCAGTAGCGCAGGAACCCAAGGTCCTTCCTCCCCATTATTGCACCTCAAAAGGGGTAAAACTCGTGAAGCTGCCATGATTGTTGATCCCGCATTGTTTGCCGCTTTAATCCTGCTGGACCTGAACCTTGTCCGCCTGCATTCCCTTCTGGCCCTGCACCGCTTCGAAGGTGACGCGCTGTCCCTCCTTCAGGGACTTGAAGCCCTGGCCCTCGATGGCGCGGAAGTGGACGAAAAGGTCGGCACCGGTCTCGGGGGTGATGAAGCCGTAGCCCTTCTCATCGTTGAACCACTTGACGATTCCGTTCTGGCGCTCAGACATTTTGAATGGACTAGTGAGGGAGTTCAGTTTGGGATCAATCTTTCAATCAAAGCAAGACATGTATTCTATAACTACAGAAGTGTATATAGAGATAAAGACCAAGCGATGGATATATAACAATGACAATGAACAATGATGAGCACTCACGGATTGGGGGGAGAAGGGGATGATTTTTCGGGTATTTGGAAGTTGGGAGGGTGTTGGAGGGGAGGAGGGGAAGGGAGAAAATATGAGCGAGAAAAAGAAAAGACAAGCGAAAAGAAAGGCGGGGGAAGTCACGGGGTCTGCGCTCTGCCGGTTGCGCTTGATGGGGACTAGCGTCGCTGGCCCGCGCTAGGCCCCACCGGGAAGGTTTAGCGACTCTCTCTTCTAGTCTTCTGTGTACTCCGTAGTTACTAGTGAACTGGTATACTCGACCATCGGTCAAGTGCAGATTGAAGATAGGTACACATTAATCTCAACGGACAAATATATTGGATCAACGAATGCTTTCGACCCTTCATTTTATGCCATCTTTCACCCTGTTACTGGCCGCTGTCGTCCGTGAACGACTCGGCGTACGAACTAATGTTGGGTGCCATCTGCTCTGCTCTGGTCTGGTGAGGCTATCCAAAGGTGGCCATACTACTCTTATTCTCCTCAGCCCCAAGTCCATGTCGCCAGAGTGATGGCATCGGAAGGAATCAAGTGTCCGACAGGCAGACAGGCCCCTTAATTGGAACGGACTAGAGATCCGTTTTGATGGCTTATGTTCATACATTTCAGGGTTCATCATCATTCCTCTATCATTCTAGGCAGATGGACAATCGGTCATTTGGTGTAAACCCATCACTTTTTTCCCCTTCGATAGGTGTATGGTTGAGCTTCTATATACATGCGTTACATCCACACGCAGGATACATATCATCCTTCCAAAGGTACGCCCAATATTAATCAATAAATACCCGAGATAGAACAGAAACGCTGACATTCCCCAGGCCCTCTCATGTGCCATAGCTATCCAAGACCTCGAAAGTGGCCTGCTTTATGGAGGTAGATCAAGCCTCTCAGGGTCGCGCATCTCCCAGTTCGAGACTGCACCAGACCAGCTTTCTGAAGAATCAGTCTTCCTTTACTTCTGCGCCTCCATAATTGCTCGGGGGTTCAGCGCATGTGTGGCGGTCTTGGTCATCGTCTTGAAGTATCACTAGCTAGAGTGAGCCTCCGTCAGGGCTTCAGAGAACAAGGCGGTCGTTGTGGGGATCTGTTGTGTTTCTATTTTTTTGCTTTCGCTTTTGCCTGTAAGCGATACAATGGAACACTAGATCGTTATGGAATGGAGAAACTCCCTGCTTACTTTGGAGTCTATACATGGCTACATATATGTTGGACCGGTCTACCGCGCACTCCATGATAGACGGAACATTCAATCTTCATTTACCTAATAATTGAGGAGAGGGTTTTCTTATATATATATATATGCAATATTACTACTGCACCCCACATCAAATTCAATATTTACCTGGGAGTTATTTCTAGTTCTTGGATGGGGAGTTCGACCTCATGATGTCACCAACAGCCGACAGGGCCTTTCCCTTTTCCTTTTCTTTCTATCATCGCCTTCTTCTCCCCTTCTTTCTTCCCTGCATCATCCCTGCATCCCTTGCGACAGTTCAGGAACCCTCCATCCTTCATCCATCATCCTGGATTCCTCGACCGTGCAGTGAGTCCGGAAAGGCCTACACGTCGACTCCACCGAGGACCAGTCGGCGGGACCCAAACCCAGTTGGACGGTTTTTCTTCCCCTTCGGATTTTCTTTTCTCACGGATTTTCGTTGCTAAACTCTTTTCGTGCTGCTTCGTCTTTCTTCTTTAATTTAATTTTTTTTTTTCCTATTCGTTCCTCCACTTCTTTGTGGTCCTACCTTTTGTATTCTTTTTCTTTTTCTTTTTCTTTTCTTTTTCTTATGTTCGCTTTGCCCAGGTTGTTCACCGCATCGGATTCGCTTTCTCCTTCTATCCTCCTTCTTCACACTTTCCACCGTGTTACCTCGAGCTGCCACGAGACGTGCGCAGCTCACCGTCACGACGTCTTCCACAAAGCGCCGTAAGGTAGCAGAGCCTCGCAGACCCGGATCTCTTCCCGGTGTGTCGCTTGCCTCGCAGGCTGGAAGACGTCACCCCCAGTCTTCCGCCTCGCCGTCGTCCGCCAACAACCACCAACACCCTCGTCCTTCCTCCGCGTCCGCTTCCAATCGAGGCCCGTCCTCCTCTTCGTCTTCTTCCTCTGCCTCCGCCTCTCCGCCCCCTCGATATATTCCCGCCCACCTGCAGGACGAAGTGCTCGGTTCCTCTCCTCGCTCGCCCACCCCGGATTCCGATCCCTCGACCGCTTGCGCCGGCCTCACCCTGTCCAGTGATCCCCCGACCGACATGTCGAGCTCCGAGCAACGAGACGCCAGCCTGCCGCCGGCCGCCGTCGATGCTCGGTCGCCATCCCCCGGCGTCAAACGGGCCGCCTCCGAGGTGGACGGCGACATCGACGTCGACATGGACGCGGCTCCGACGGGGAACGACACGAACGATGCGACGAATGCCGACGACGACGATACCTCCACCGCGAACGGCGGCAACCTCTACTTTACGCCCTCCAGCATGTCTACCAACACCCCCGCGACAACCAACCCGTCCGATTCGTCCCCTCCCTCTTACGATGATCAAGTGGCGAAGGTGACTCTCCACATGGCACAACCGCTGAAGGAGAAGCAGAAGGGCTACGTGGTTTCCATGTCTTGGCTGAAGCGGGTGCTCTCTCGAAGCTCGACCCACGCCGACCTGGCCGACAAAACCGCCGTCGAAGGAGACGTCGGACCCGTCGACAACTCCGATCTCGTACTCGTGACCGATCCCGCTAATGCAGGTCTGGTCGACGAGGCGAACGAGCCGTTTGTGCCGCTGCGGCCCGGTCTGCAGATGGGGGAGGACTTCGAAATCGTCCCCCAGGAGGGCTGGGATCTGATCCTCCAGTGGTACGGTCTGGCGGAGCAGTCGCCTGCTATTGTCCGCTACGCCCATGACACCAGCGTGGGCGGTGACTCGCAGAACGTTCAATACGAAATCAACCCCCCGATCTTCACCATTCTCAAGCTGACGAACCCCTCCGCGGGGACCACGCCCCAGAGCCTCAAGGAGAAGAACATGAAGCCGGTGCGGATCCTGTCGAGCCGGCACACGAACTTTCAGAAGTGGTTGAAGGACGCAAAGAGTCAGGCCAAGATCGACATGGCGACCAAGGTTCGTGTCTGGAGAATACTGGGCGGGTTGGGGAGCGCCACCGCATCGGCCGCAATCACGCCAGCCGCATCGCGCAGCGCCTCCCCGGCCCCCGCGGCCTCGATGGTTGCCAACGGCGGCAACAGTCTCGTGCTCGACCTCAACACCTTCCTCTCCCTGTCGGAGGGCGCCCAGCGGGAATTGCTGGAGGGGGCCAAGGACCAGACCGCCAACCCGAACTACAACGGTCGCATGACTCTCGATGTCGCCGGTCTCGGCGGCAGCGACGTCGTAGTGCTGGAAGAACGGATCCCCGGTGCCGGCAATGGTGAATGGGCCTCCGAGGCGTCCAAGCAGACCCTCAATCGCCTGGGTGTGCCGACCGGGAGCTTGAAGAACGCCGTTACCTCCAAGTTGAAGAACAAAAGCCCGACAAGCAGTGGGCGTTCGTCCCCCGTCCCCGAACCTCCCCGGGGAAGACGGAAGGATGGGAAGCCTCGCGGAAACACGGGACTGAGCAATCTCGGAAACACTTGTTATATGAATTCTGCCCTGCAGTGCGTGCGGAGCGTGGAAGAGTTATCCAACTATTTCCTGAGTACGTATCGTCCGCAGCTGGGTTGTGGATCACCTGCCCCGCTAACCGCTTTGCCCCTGCAGATGATGTTTATAAACAAGACTTGAACCCCAGCAACCCTTTGGCCCACAACGGCGAAGTCGCCAAGTCGTATGCCAACCTCCTCCGTTTGATCTATGACGAAGCCGGTCAATCTTCATTTGCCCCGAGGCAGTTGAAAAACACCATTGGCCGCTACGGACCTGCGTTTTCGGGCTACGGGCAACAGGATTCGCAGGAGTTCCTGCTCTTCCTGCTTGATGGATTGCAGGAGGACCTGAACCGGATTCAGAAGAAGCCGTACATCGAGAAGCCCGACTCTACTGACGACATGGTCCACGACAAAGCCGCACTGACCGAGTTTGCCGACAAGTGTTGGGATATTTACAAAGCTCGCAACGACTCGGTCATCACCGACCTCTTTGCGGGCATGTACAAGTCCACTCTCCACTGCCCCGAGTGCGACAAGGTCAGCATCATCTTCGACCCTTTCAACAACCTCACCCTCCAGCTGCCGATTGAGAACGTATGGAGCAAAGAGATCTTCTATTTTCCCCTGCACTCGAAGCCGCTTCGGGTGGAGGTGGAGATTGATAAGAATTCCAGCATCAAGTCCTTGAAGGAGCTGGTCGCCAAGAAGGTGGGCTCAGATGCCCAGCGACTGGTGATGACTGAGATCTACAAGTACAAGTTCTACAAACTCTTTGACAACACCAGCTCGATCGCGGAAGCCCATATCAGCGCGAATGACGACATCGCCATGTACGAGGTCGAGTCCGTGCCGACGAACTACAACCCGGACAAGCCCCAAAGGAGTTTCCACTCGTTCAGTCGTTCCGATCGTGACGAGATTCCGGAACTCGACTCGCCCAAGGCCGATCGCCTGCTCGTCTCTGTCTTCAACCGAGTGGAGCGGCCGAAGGGGAACAACCCAAAGAGCGCCCAGCGGACGCTCTTCGGAGTCCCTTCGTTTATCATCGTTGACCGCGAGGATGTCTATAGCTGGGACGCTATCTATAAAAAGCTTCTCCTAGACGTTGCCCCCATGACGACCCGGGACATCCTTAATGAGCAGGCTCCAGAAACCTCGTCGGACGAGACCGGCCCGGAAGATTCAGACATCTCGGTCATGAACGAGGACGATGCTCAGTCGGCCGACTCCAAGATCAAGACGACCTCCGTGGATGGCGAGGAAGGGATGGTGGACGTTTCCATGCGGGATGCGCCTGACGCCTCTCAGGATGCCGACTCCAACGAAAGCTCAATTCCCTCGCGCCTGCGCAATCTGTTTGAAATCAAGCTGATCCGAAGCAACGAGATCGTCCCCATCGGGTTCTCCGCGATTGAGGATAACAAGGAGTACCCCCGGATGTCATTCCGAATCAAGACAAAGCCCGCTGTTGCGGAGGAGGTGAGTAGTTGTTGCCCCGATATTCTCATTTTTACAAAGTACAACATGCTGATAAAGCTATACATAGCCTGAGTCGATGTCGGAAGCGCCCGGCGACCCTCGAGCGGCTGCCAACAACGACGCGGATGACAATGCGTCGGACAGCGAATCCGACGCCGCTCCACCTGCCAAGCGTCCCCAGAAACAGGTTCAGGAGCGCCCCCTCATCCGCCCGGGTGAGGCAATCGTGTTAGACTGGAATGAAGACGTCTACGATGCTCTGTTCACCGGAAAGCTCAGGGACAGGGACTCCGTTCGCGGGGCCCCAACTTGGAACGATGTCGACCGTCTTCCAGACCCCGAGTTGACCAAACGGCGCCAATTGCGGCAGATGCGCAAGAAGAAGGGAGTGACCCTCGACGAGTGCCTGGACGAATTCAACAAGGAGGAAGTTCTTTCGGAGAACGATGCGTGGTACTGCCCCCGTTGCAAGGAACATCGCCGTGCCAGCAAGAAGTTCGAGCTCTGGAAGACGCCGGATATTCTCGTCATGCATCTGAAGCGCTTCAGCGCCAGCCGGGGTTTCCGGGACAAACTGGACGTTTTGGTTGACTTCCCCGTAGAGGGGCTGGACATGACTGGCCGGGTGGAAGCCCCTGAAGATGGCAAGGACCTGATCTACGACCTCTTTGCAGTCGATAATCACTACGGTGGACTGGGAGGAGGTCATTATACGGCGTACGCCAAGAACTTCATGACGGGCCAGTGGAACGAATACAACGGTAAGTTTTTTTTTTTTTTTTTTTTTTTTATGCCTGTGCTCGATCGACGGCGCAACCCCCTGTGACTAACGCGTGTAGATTCCTCTGTTTCGCGACCTCTGGACCCGCAGAGCGTGGTGACCTCGTCGGCCTACCTCCTCTTCTACCGTCGGCGATCGGATCGTCCCCTGGGCGGCAAAATCCTGGAGGAAATCACGGAGTCGTCCACGCGACCACCCAGTGAGTCAGACTCGGCCAGCGAGTCTCGCGGACAATCACCGTCGGGGGACGGCCGGCGTCTCGGCGGCTCCTCCCTCAATGGGTCGTCGAGCGCCTCAACCGGAGCCGGAGCAGGTCGCCAGGGAGATGGTGGTTTGCAGGTTGGAACCCCCGGGAAGAACCGCGGCGGTGACGAGTCGCCTCCTGAGTACTCCATCAACCCGACGCGCGGCGAGAAGAGCCTCGGCAGCAATGATAAGAACAATCGACTGGAAGGTATGAATATCGAAGACGACGAGGAGTCTGGTGATGGAGGACTATCCAACCCCTTCGGTTTCCCAAGTCCGCCCTCGTGGTCGTTCAACCGAGTCCACCAAGCTCACGGCCCTTCTTCTTCACAGATGACCACAGCGCTGCCGGGATCCACCTTTGATGACGACGATGACCTGCTTGACGACGACACCGCCAGCAACAAAGCTGTTGGCGGAGGAGACATGAGCGACTCGGACCTCCGACTGGCCGCCTTGACCGACAGTCCGGGCCCCGGCGCGGCATATCCGGGCACGCCGGTCGAGGAGAGTGCATTCCAAGATATTCCCCCTCTATTGGAAGCCGACAATGATGACGACGACGACGACGAACTGCCCGTGGTGGAGCTACGAGTGAACGATGAAGATCGGATAGTGTCCGATTAGAACTAGGCCTTTATCAATTTTCTGGTCTTCTGTGATATCTTTCTCTCTTTCTCATTCATTCTGGAAATGCAATTAATGCACTGCCAATACATAAATCATGTTTTGTTTTTGTTTTTCTCTCTCATTTCCCGGTGCTGTCTATCTATCTTTGGTGGCCACCGGCGTGGCGATGATTTCCGATGGAAGTCCCAACATGCCGGTCTCCGTATGATTAGCATCTCCATCTCGGGATTCCAAGTGCATATGTGAGCGTGGGATAAAGAGGAGGACTGCGACACGGAGTACTCCTCATGCTATTTCTTTTTCGTATTCCCTACACAGACCATTTATGCATTTACACTGTGATTCGCAAGGACAGGAGGCACAGAAAAGGCGCTGTATAAAGTCCGGCGGGACTAAATGTTTTGTTTTTTTCTTTTGTTCTTCTTTTTTGTCTAAAAGCCCACTGTTTTTCATGTTTTGACTGTCAGTAGAGCCATACTTGAGTGTGTGTATGCTACAGATATAGGTAAATAACGTGGTTTTGATGCACGTTCGGCTGCAAGCGTCAGCTTTCGCTTTGTAGTTCCCACAAGCATTCCTGCGACTAGCTTTCTAATACAAAAGAGAAATCCTGACTGGAAGTTCAAGACGCGGCCCTTCATCCTCCATCCAGATCAGATGATCCCAGGCCACGCCCGTCATCTGATCAGCTGACCGGATCTGATCGACTGACACATTCCTGTCTTCTTATAGACGTGATGATTCCGATCAGTTTCTTCTCTCATGTCTGGGAGGACTGTGGTCCCTTTAGCTCGGTCAATAGTCATTGTCAACTGATGTCCTTTGGCAGCCAGCCACAACCACTCCTCGAACCTAGTATTCCCGTTGGTCCTTGCTACCGTAGAGTCTACCTACGCTGACTGACTGGCAGCCAAAGCCACACTGGCACAGAACAGCTACCTGGAACGGTACAGCCTACTTGCCTCACAAGATCCGGTCTCTGATGGGCGGGCTGAATGATCTGATAGTCGTATACCGGAGATCCCACGACAGAAGCGAAACAAGGAATCCACGCAACGTGCCTGGCGCAGTTCGTGTTGCGCCAATCATCTGAGATGGTCAGTCACTTCTTGTGAGTAATCGTTGCTTACCTGTAGGCTTAGTGTCTTCTCGGGATATAAAACGATCGATGGGCAGCATCCTGGTCTCTAACCCGATCTACTTCGCACGTTTTCTTCAGCAAGATATATGATCCTGAGTCTAGCAAGAATATTAACCATATCGCCAATATGGTCTTCCCAAGGATCCTCACCTCCTTCTCGCGCCCATACTCCGGCTCTGGATCGATATTCAAACCACCCAGCCCTGAAAGCGAGCACCGCGACGAGAACCGACCGTCGCCGTCCTCCTCCACGTCCACTATCCAGCCTCTCAAGAGATCCGAAGAGAGTGAGGATATCACTCCCACAAACGCATACACACCTCGCCACTGCCCTACTTCCTCTAAGATAGAAACCTCTTCTAACCCCGAGGACAAGAAGGCGGAGAAGGCGACCGAGAACGACGGAGGATGGAGCTACGGCTTGGAAAGCGACAACAGCGATATAAGCACCCTCGATCTCGGTCCTAGTGTCACGACCTCGACACCGACCCCCAAGGCCACGACTACCCTCGCTACCCATCCGGAGTATCCGTTTACGCCGATTCCCCGGTCAGAGTCGCAGGGTGATCCGTTCGATCACATTAGTCCCCCGGAGCGACAGCCTGATTCGCCGGTTGTGTCTAAGACGGAGGAGTCCGATCAACGCGCTAACGATGCTCCTGCCCCTGGGAAGAAAGAGCCAGCCAAGACGCTGACTCGACCGCCAAAACGCAAGTCGGATACGGTGGTGGCCACGTTCCGCACGTTGTCGTCGTCGGGATCGTCGCTGTTCGCGGGCCTCAGGCCGAGTGTGAACCGCGCGAGGACGTCGTTTCGCCGGGGTGGCGCGCTGAGTGATTAGAATTTCGCAAGTGGGATTCTTATGGTTGTTTGGCTTGCTACGAATGATTATCTGTATATGTTTATTGTATTTGACGTGGATTCGTTTCCTTCAGAATGATATAGGAGTTGTTGGAGTCACGAGTCGGGTCGCTTTTTATGTCACTTTGTACTCAGATAGAATATGACGTTAATCATATAAACAGCTTGATTAATTATACCTAATTCGCGTCTATCGAGGCCACGTGTATTCTGACCATGGATTCATCTATCATCCAACCATCTAGCTCATGCGGCAACGGGCCAGCCGTCTATGTATTCCAACGGGTTATAGCCCAGTCGAGCCTCCTGTGCGAGAGGTTAGAATCTTGGACCTAAAGCATAAGAACGGTCACGCTTACCCAAAAGTCATAGCCTATTGTCGTGTTTACTAGCGAACCGGTTAGTTACGTCCTCACGCTTCCTCATCTCGGCAAGAAGCAACTCACAGTAATGGTAATAAAGAATATCTTTCCCATCCTCCGTCAGAACTCCCTGCCCACCGGGAGCATACACATCTCGATTCGAGCCGTACACTACTTCGCCGCCACCGTCGACCAGGCCACGGCCAGCCTTGTCGACAAAAGGCCCACGGGGGTAAATCGATCGCCCGACACGAATCTGGTACTCCTTCCCCGGGTTTGGTAAGTTCTTCGGGTCGTATTTGCAGCACTTTCCCCAGCTGAACCAGAGGTAATAATAGGGCGCGTGGTAGGAGATGAACCCTCCTTCGACGGGGTGGCCACCCGTAGGGTCTCCGCACAGTGTATTCTTGGGTTTCTTTCGTCCGGGAAAGATGGCGCTTGGCTCGTGGGCGAGATGGCGCGCCTCGGACCCCTCACCACTGGCGATAGAAAGTAGGTCTTGCGACAGGGGCGCCTGCCAGAGACCGGTCCAGTAACTGCCCCAGGTCAGGTATCCCTGGCCAGTGTCAGTGACGAGGACACTCGGATCGATTGCGTTGGACACGTTGTAAGGGTGTTTGGCCGATCCGGGCCCTGTGCCGGACTGCACGATGCTGCCGTGGTCGGTCCAGCCTCCGGGTCCCGGCGATTTCGACGTGGCCACCCCGATGGCGCTGTCGCGACACCCGGAAAAACTGACGGCGTAGTAACAGTAGAATGTCCCGTCGACTTCAATCGTCGTGGGAGCCCAAGGGGCTTTGCGGTCGCCTTTAGGAATGATGCTCTCCTTTTCCAGCACGGTCTTTATCCGTTCCCAGGGACCGCTGAGACACGGAGCTTGGTGAATAACTAGGTGTTTTCCAACGCTGTAACTGTAGTAGGTTTCGCCCACTTTCAGAATACTGGGGTCATGGATTTGTAGGTCCGTTCCACGAGCGGGCGCAAAGGCTTCTGCGGGCACCAAGGGTGGTGCTACGCCAGGAGATAGCGCAGGGTCTTGTAGGACCGGTCCAGGACGTCTGCGCGCAGCGAAAATGATGAAGGTAAACAGGCCCAGTAGGAGGGCCATTTTGGCATAGCGTCGGAAGTATGGATAGCGAAAGGATCTGAGGTCGGCTCTGGATTCGCCGGTCCCAGGCCGAGATGGTAGGAAGGGACATGGAAATGTCGGGAATTCGCTGTTTCTGGTGGCCATCTTGGGCAGGAGCGTCCTTATCCGACTCTCAATGTCAGGTGAAGAATCGAGAACCTAAGAAGCAGCGCATAGACATGCTAGATGCCCTCTGTTTATCTCGCCAACTCCCGTCGAAAAGGATCCGGGATTGTCGGAGAGAAGAGATGCAGTGGCCGTTTGCGAGAAATTGAACACTTCTGAAGAGCTATAACCTCCAATTAATTGTCAAAGCGCCTTGATCCCTGCGCAAGAACGAACATTGAGACTGTAAACTGACGTTAGACCGCTAGAGAGGCAGGATCATTTAGGTTGTTGTCTCACCCCGGCGAGCCAAGGAGTCCATAAGTTTGTCTGTGCTCTAAGACCCATCCATCAACGTCAAGAGGGGACAGGACCCATACTCTGTGAAGGCGCGAGAATTGTGTACGGGCGGAATGAAGTAGTGGAATGGGAAGAAAAGGAAGATGTGAAGGAGTCGCGCCTCGAGTGATGACGTGATTGCAGAACCGTGCCTGATCTGCAGTGTCTTATTGGCCTATCATGATGTTTATTTTATTTTATTGTTGAAGATGCCAGATAAGTCGCATTTTAAATTGATATGCATCTTTAATCGGAGAAGTAGTCTTCCCCAGCAAAGTAAGCAGGTAGTCAAGATATATACTACTTCTATCATCGCATTTTATGGATTGAAGAGAGATCCATGGATATATCAACACGCCACTCAGTCTGGAATTTCCATTACCTTTTATAATTTTCATTGAAAGCTCCCAGCCCATGAAAGACCGCAGGAGACCGCTATATGTACAGGAAAAGCTATCAAAACCCATTACCATGCCGGTCCCAACCATGGAGAATTTGTGCAAAAATCAAGATGCTTCGAGCGCCGGAGCGAAGAGATTCGAGGACGAGAAAGGAATCGTTCTAATACAGCGTGAACAAGAAAAAGAAAAAATAAGAGTTAAATAATACAACACCCTCCCGCTTTGCTGAAAACGACGGTGGACATAAGGAGGTTGACTCGGCTCGTTCCGCGAGGGATTCGGGCAAGTTGGCGATTAGAAGAAAGTCTTTCTCACGACCTGTTCCTCAGTTAGCGATCAATACTATTGGAGCGAGAGAGATTTAAGAACAAGCCAGGGTGCACAAACCGCCCAGCCACCGGCGATCGTCGCCACGATGCCACCGGAGATCATCATTGGCTTCAGACCCCGGGTACTCTTGAAGATCATGCCACTCAGGGCACCGGCCACAATGCTGTTGGCAGAGTCATGCTTGCCGCGAGCATAGCCAATCCCGGAGTTGAAACCGTTGTATACCATGGCCACCACGCCGGCGGAGTTGCCGAGGAACGGACCTCGTCGCGTGATCGAGTTCAGGACACCGTTCAGTCGAATCTTGGGGGGCGCGGTCGCGGGGGTCTTATTCAATCCTTCGGCCAGACCCCAGGCTCCTCCCACAGTCAGCGCAGCGAGATAGGTGGTGCCGGCGCCGTAACACAGGTCGTCGGACCATCCTCGGGACGGAAGGACTGATCGCGAGCCGGGCAGCTCGTCGAGGGCGGAATCTTCGAGAGTAATGTAGTCAAGGGTATCTTGGTTCAAGCCGGACAGAGGATGAAGCTGCGTCGGGTCGGGGATGGCGACGTCTGAGAAGAAGGAGCTGGCATCCGGGGCGGACGAGGCGTCGAATTCGGGGCCCTTGGGCTGCTTGCGGCCACCGAACGAATCCCAGATGGACATCGTGAAGAAGAAGAGGGTGGGAGAAAATATTAAATTAAAAGAATACAGTCAAGAAACAAAAGGAAATGGGTGGGGAAGGGGGGATGAGACGGTCAATTCCAGGCGGCACGAGTTTCACGGATAACCTCAGATTGCTCCCAGCAAAGTCGAGGAACAAAAACTTCAGCCCCGTGACCGGCGAGTCACGGGGGCGGCGGCTCGGCGGATCGCGGAACAGCATTTGGCCGGCGCTAACCCGCTTTGGGGGTCCCACCGGCAAAATCCACAAGAGGGCAAATTGAAATCGCGGGGATCATTGAACTATCGATTATCGATTGTTGATTATCGACTAGACATACTTCTATCTACCATTACGGTGTAGTGCTGGCTACGGGCATGTCGCATCGGTAACGCCATGACGAGCCAAGCAGTGTCCGGCGTCCCCGGCGACGCGGGATCCCTCCAGATGGACGAGATAGCGCAATGCATACAGCTCGTTCCCGAGAAAACCATGCTGGAGATCAGCAAAGGACCGCTGGGCCGATTCATGCAGTCGTGTGATGACATAGAGTAAGTGCCCTGTGGTTTTGTTGTAAAAGTTCCAATATGTCTCCGTCGGCGGACAATGAGCCCTAATTCCCTGGCAATAGAAAAGTGAGCTGCGTATGGCAAAGTCTGCTGAAGACATTTGCGACGGCATCCATCTCGCATGCCCATACATCGGTGGCTTGCAACACGCTGAGTGCGTTCCTCGACGCAGCGCGGATATCCAAGTGCGAGGGAACGAGACGACTGGTGCTGTCCCGCGGGACTTGGCTATCGGTATTTGAGGTATTCTTGATTCGTTTCAAGGACGGCAAGCCCAAGCCGATGAAGCAGCTACTAGAGTCTTTGGTGACTCTGCTAAGCAAGAACTTGGCCGAAGATGACCGACAGTTCATCAAGTCGCGGGTGATCAATGCCACGGTGCCCAGCATCGTACTGAACGAGCGTCGTTCTCAGCTCAAGGCTTGTCTCGTTACGCTGGAGATTCTGGTCCGCAAGAACGCCATTTCGCCTATTGAGCTCATCATAATGGTTCAGAATTGGCTTCAGGAAAACGCAGGCCGATGGATTCCTCTCTTCCAAGAGGATTGTAAAGCTCTTTCGATAGATGTAAGCCAGTTTTCCGAACAGACCTCCAATGATGGATCGGACAGCCTGGGTTCTCAACGGACGGCTGCGGAGGTGTTCGTGCTGGCTCTAATGGCCCAGGCAAAAAGCTTCGAGCTGGCCGCGGGTCCCGGAGACACCATGACAGCTTTCTTCCTGAAGGTGAAAACTTTGTCCCAAACCAGCTACTCGCGCGAGTATGTGCAAAGTTTGCTGTCAGTCTGGGTTGCCCCAGTTAGACATGTCATTCTGCAGAACATGCACCTCCTTGAGCCCATGTCCTCATACTTCCTTCACCCTCTGTTCAGTATTGATCCGGCTGGCTTCAGAGGCTTTTTAAATCAACTGCCCTTGGAGAACCTCTTGACTGGTGACATGCATGATGCCCCGGTTGATGATCTCTCTCTTCTCTTTGCGTCGTTGCAGATGGCCAAGAAGATTGGCTTGGTCCATGAAGATCGTAAGTGCCCATGCTTTGTATATTCCGTCGAAACGACGTCTGTCTTACCGTCGTCTAGATACTTCCCCCAAAGGCCCCGCTGCCAGAAATGGGGCACACGATGACAATTTGATCCTGAAGAGCGAAGTGATCGGGCAGTTTCTCTTTCACCGAGAGTTCAGCATCAGAATAGCTGCCTTGTCGCTTCTAATAACGGCCAATGCCACTACGAAACCATTTTCGTCTGCTACCATGAGGGCTATCTTGAAGGGACTCCCCTCTTTACACGCCGAATCAGATGCCTATTCCCGAGGGGAAATACTGAGCATTATACGTAAATTGATCCCCCGCCTAAAAGGTGGTATCATGAGCAGTGAACAGAACTGGGCCGAGGTGATGGCTTCGGCAAACAAGAAGCAGCCCCCCAACTATGCGCGCGATGATCTGGAAACCCAGGCCTGCTTGGCCGAATACCTGGATTTCCTAAAGACAGACCTGCAGCCCACGGCATCCTACCCTCGTCATATCACGTCCCTGAAGACATTGATTCTCCTTTTGGAGTCTGGCCTGGATGCTCGTTTTGAAGGTAGCATCGTCAGCAAAAACGAAGGGAATTTCACCAAATGGAGAATGAACATCGAAGTCTTCGAACCTAGTCTTTTGCGATTGCTGGTTGATTTGCTTCTCGATCCCTTTGAGGAAGTGCGAGCTAAGTCTCTCTCAATTGTGAATCTGTTCCCGCGCGAACTCCTACTTGGTGATGGCATCCAATCGGGTAGCAACGCCTCGGATAAGGCACAGCTGCTAAGCGCGTTGGTCACGGCAGAGCAAATGGCGAGCAGGACTAGCCGTGCGGATTATGCGGACACCGTTGCTCGTCTTTATCACATCCTGTTCTGTGCGGCGCAGCGGAATACTTTCGACGCCTCGCAGTGGTGGGAAACAAAGATTGGCGTGGTTGATGCCATTCTGAAAAGACTGGAAGCCAAGCTTTCTCTTTCGGGGGCTATTGTTAAATACCACCTGCGTGATGCGCCACTCCACGGACACGTTTCCGCTCTCAGGTATATTGTTGCAATGACGGATTTCCATGTTTTAATATCCGACCCTGAATCGCCAAGTCACGAGAACTGGCGGTCTACGCACGCGAGGATTGTGTTTATCTGCGACAAGATTTGGAGCGAAGTCAAACCTGTGCTCTGCATCGATTCCCCAGAAGGACACAGTGATGAACCCGCCGAAGGGCTTTCTGTCGGGCCGAAGGATATCCTGTCTTACTCCTGGCGTGCTCTGCGAGAATCGAGGTACCTATCTCCTTATATGCTCTCATGTCCCAACCCAACATTACTGACGCAGGCAGTCTCCTTCTCCATGCGACTCTAGCAAACTCCACATACGGCCCGCAGGGATTGTCGGGGTTGACCTATGAGGATTATGAGAAGATTGGAACAACCAGCTTTACGCAGCTTGCCGAACTCCGTCACAGAGGAGCCTTCTCGACTGTGTCTCAGACCTTTGCCACTTGTTGTTTGCGGTGCGGGCAGTCTAGCAATCCAGAGATTTCCGACCTTCCGAACCGATGGTATCAGGTGAGTGGTTTTAGGTGGAGTATGACTGACCGCAGCGGGAGCTAATCTGCCGGAAACAGGATGCTAGGAAAATTATATTCGAGACAGCTTCCAAACTTACTCGCCGATCAGCCGGTTTACCTGCTCTGATCACTGGTATCGTTTCAGCAAAACCGGGAGGGCTGCTCTTCCAAAAGGTTGTTGATGACCTTCACGAAATCTCTCATTTACCGGCTTCCCATGACAGTAACAAACAAGAGCTGGAACTACCTCAAGTACATGCCATGAATTGTCTGAAGGACATTTTTACGAACAACAAATTCGGGGCTTTCACTGAGGCCTTCATTATGCCTGCGTTGACCTTGTCCGCTGAACGAATTGGATCCCCCATGTACGTCACATCGCACCAAAAGTTCCATGTGACGAAACTGGAGGCTGACTTGAATGCAGATGGGCGCTTCGCAATTGCGGACTGATGCTCTTCCGTGCTTTACTGACGCGTATTTGCCGCACGGGAACTGGCTTAGGATTCGGTGGTAAATCTGGGTCGGAACCTGGAGCTCGTGTTTCGTTCCAGAAGTACCCAGGCCTAATCCAGCTACTCTCGACTCTCCTCACCGAGGAAGACACGCGGAATATCGCCGAGCAGGATGACCATTCCGTTGTTACGGAACGTGTGTTCCCAGCCTTGGAGCTCATTGCCGAGAAGGTGCCGAATGTTTACGATGTCGATGATAGCCTGATTCTTGGACTGGTCAAGACACAATTCAGTAGCCCTGTTTGGGGTATCAGGGAGCACGCTGCCCGAGTTTATGCATCGATTCTGAATCGCGCCGACATCATCAAGGACATCAAGTCGCTTGTTGATGCCGACGCACAGTCGAAATCCCAGGACTTGCTCCACGGAAAGGCTCTTTGTGTGCAATATGCGCTACGTAGATTCGCCCTTGTCTCTAACTCACTCTGGAACGGTATGTTGACCTGTACTGAAGCTACAACACATTTTATTGACACAGACTTAGAACACGTAGATGAGTTATCATCCTTTATTAAGCACTTGTTTGCGGTGCTTTTCCCGCTGGCTGAATCGCCCTTTGTTGCCACTGCTTTGGTGGAGGCCCTGACCGAGTCTGTGGTGAAAAGCTTCGAAGCTGGAGCTGAAAGTAAGAAATATCCCATCTGATAGCTAATTTCTGGCTAAGACCCCATTCTAGAAACCCTATTTGCCACCCTGAACGATATTTTTGACAAGCACTCGCTTTATGATATCTTGGATTTCATTTTCGATTCTTCGCATCCGTCGTGGAAATCGTTGAGCACAACGCGCGCAGCCTCTCTCCTAAGAAGAGCGCTAGCATGGGCCGCGGTTCTGCGGATGCTTGGCTCAGATCAGTCCAACGAGGAGTTTGAGGCATTCATTTTGAAGGTTTCCTGTTTTGATGCCAATGTCGGCGCCTGGCTTCTTGAACAGCTGCAGAAAACATTTGGCCAGAATACTGGAAACCGGAATACCCTTCTTCGCCTCTATTCAGTCGTCATATTGGGGGCCTACCCCGAGGATGTCAAGTCATCGGCGATTGACAGCTTAGCATCTTGCCTAGAGAGTTTCCTCGGTTTCGGCCTCGATAATATCGGAGGGGTCGTACTTCCGTGGGAGGCTTTAGACAGGCAAATCAACCCTGGTCCAGCGGCACCCATTTGGAACCGGGTTCGATCCGATGCGGAACTGCGTCTTCAGGGATGCCTCTTGGCCGCCAAAGTTCTTGCAAACCAATGCCAGAGTTTACAGGAGGACGTCACTAGGTGGGCCATCAAGCTTCGATTTGCGATGCAGGAGGAAACGGTAAGCCTCTATCACCGTCCATGTAGGATTCTATGCTCTATGTATGCTTTCGCTAACGTCACTGAAGGAATTCACGACCCGCCATGCTGCGGTTGCCTCCCTCACTGCATTTGAGCGCGTGCTCCGTTCCCCAGGCAAGGCCCCTGTGGCAGAGACATTTTTCCTAGAGCCATACTTGATCCTATATGACATGCTGAATGACGATGACGAGGAACTGCGCGACCTTGCCGCCACAACCGCCTCATGGGTGCTCTCGTATTCCTCCGTCACATCATTCAAGGCTGTCACACTCTCCCCCTTCAATGCCAGTCAACTTCTTTCTGAATTCGTTGTCGATAATTACGCTGCGTCACCTCTCTTCTGCAACCGGATGATCCGGTACACCACAGGCCAGGAGTCCCGAATCGGCGCATCGACCGAAAGGAAACGCCTGGCTCCAGTTTCAGACTTAGTTTCTGAGTACATGAAAGAAAGTACCACCCTTTTCGAGGAAGAGAAACAGAACCTCTTCATCGACGAGGTCCGCGAAGTTAACCGATGGTCTGGGCAGCTGCTTAAACTAGCAGCAAGCTCGTACGATGACCGCTTGACCGGGTCTGTCTATCAATGGGTTTCCGACGGACTATCGTACCTCATCGAGCTGGTGGTGGATGGTTCTGGGTCGGGCAAGGATGGATTTCTCGGCTGGACCACAAAACCCGAAACGTTTACTTTGGGTGTCCGTCTGATCGAGCTCGCAGCCGTGATGGCATCGCCTGGGTTCCCTGCCTCTAAGAGCCTTGGTGGCGACGGGCAGACATTGAAGGAGAAGTTACAGCTGCTCTACATGCATGGGAAAGCAGTGTCATTGCATGTTGACTGGCTCTCCAGGATTCAGCGGGCAGTAGACGCTTCATGATATCTTATGATTTGATTAGATAAAAGTTATAGACAAAGACTTTCTTTCCTGTCGGCCCTTGTTCGGTCGTTCTGTTAATGATTACTTGCGTGGCTCTCAGCAGGAGGGCATGGCAAATTCAATTCACCTACACAGATTGTCGGTGCCATTGGCCCCTCCATTCACTTCAACCCCCCGTACCACATCATATCCCTTAGCTATTCTACCGTTTCTTTGCCATCCTGCTTGCATCCCTCGACAAGCCCAGAGCAGCAACACTTACAGAGTCAAAAGGTTCCCTTCCCCAGCCAATCCAAGAAAGCACCCCCGCCCCTTTCGAACAGTCCACTAACTTTCCCACTAGGTCCCATCCAGCCGTCTCCGATGAACAGCAACATCGTCATTGCCATCGTCGTTCTCATGGCCCTGTTCGGCTGCGGCTGCGGTTGGCTTTACTCACTTCGCTGGCGGTCCGAAGTTCGCGAACGGCTATTCGAAGCCAGTGCCACGGTGAGAATACGGAGACTGGAGCGTGAAGCAACGCAACCACGAAGGGCAACAGAGGAAAGGTCTCGAGGACAGCCACCTCCCTCTCGACCTCCCAAGGCTAAGGGTGGTCCGAAAAACAAGGACAAGAAGACCAAGGGTGGGAGTGGAAAGAAACAGCAGCCGCCGAAACCAAAGCAACGCTCACAGCAACAGGAGTCACAACCGCAAGGATGGTCTTCAGACAATCAGCAACATGAGCAGGAGAATACAGATACGGACAACCAGAATCAAGCTCAAGACCAGGCTTCCTTCACACAGGAATGGGGTAGTTCGGATGGCGCTGTGCAGCCCGAAACCAATCAGTCTACGTCTACCACTACAGTGACTACTGCTGCTGATGGCCAGGACTGGGGAAGTGTGGACAATGCAGCTGCTGAATCGTCTGGACAAGCAAGTGGCAGCGAGAACGAATGGCAGGCCGAAGGAGGAGGCTCGACGGACCAGCCGGCGGGCTCAGCGTCGGGATGGTCGGCGGATGGGAACAGCAGCTCGGCGCAAGGTGATCGGAGATCCAATGCGAGTGGAGGAAACAATGAGACTGAAGCAAAGGTATGGGACGCGGAAGGCAAACGGAATGATGATCATCCGGAGCAGAGGCCAGACTCGGCCTGGTGAGGAGGTTCTGCAAGACGGTGTCCGTGGATGGCTGTAACTATTGCGAAGTATGAAAAGTGCTGCCTGAGGAATCAAGGTGATGCGCAAGTGGTCGCTCTGGCCCGCCGCAGTCAGTGACGTCTCTTTCTTCCCCCCCGCGAATCTCCAGGCGGCCGCCTTTCCTTCCTCCTTCTGCTTATTGTTTCTCCCCCCCAGCCTCGCTTCCCCCCTTCTCCCTTTCGCCGCGTCGCATCGTTGGTGCTTCCTACTTTAGTTTTCTAGCTGGTCCTCCCTTCCCCTCTTTCCTTCCCCCCACCGGTTTCTACTCCATTGAGCTTTCCGCGGTTCCTGGGATTGTAGCCTGCCTGAACCCAGCCTCTCGGCCAACCATGTGGAACGACGAGGATAACAACCCCTACGGTGCATTCGACGAGCAGGCCCATCTATCAGAATCACTCCATTCCGCCACGCTTGCTTCCCGTAAGATTAGATCCCCATTGCGTCGTCGGCCCATAAGATTCCCTGCTTGCTCATTGTCTGACCGCCGCAGCTCTTTACGACCGCGACTACACCCCTCCGTCGCCTTCCAGCCGATCGTCCACCCAGGACCCGCCGGATTACTTGGAGCGACAACGCGATTTCAGCGACGACGATGACAACGACGGAAATTACGGGACCCAGCAACCGGGACAGGGTTACCTCCGCAAGAGCGTGTACGATAGCCGCATAGAGCAGATTTTGTATGAGAATCCGGAGATGCCGATCCTCATCACGGACGCCGGGAAGAACAACGAGAGCGGCGGGGGCTACATAGTGTACACCATACGGACTGGAGTATGCAGATCATGAACTCCAGGCGCCTCAAACCATCCAGACTGACAGATGCATCCCAGGATTTGGAAGTGCGCCGGAGGTACTCGGAATTCGCTTCGCTGCGCCAGACCCTGGTGAACCTCCATCCCACCCTCGTTGTCCCGCCCATTCCCGAGAAACACACCATGGCCGATTATGCTGCGAAGCCCACCAAAGCTAAAGAAGATACGGCCATCATAGAGCTCCGGAAGCGAATGCTGGCCGTCTTCTTGAATCGGTGTCGTACAATGAAGGAAATCCGAGAGGACGGGGTGTGGTGGAGGTTTTTGGATCCCAATGTTAGCTGGGTATGTGTAACGTCCGCCACGGGAGCTTGCTTCTGGCATCCCCTCCGTGCTAACTCTCCACACCAGAACGAGGTCCTTAATTCCCATCCTGCTTCCTCCGTGCCTAAGAACAATCTCAAAGCTCCGCCACTCGATCCTGCCAACCCGACAGCCGCACACGCCTGGCTACCCGTCCCTTCCGCCTCCTCGAAACTCAAGAATGCGTCTGGTGCGGCGCCGACGGCCACCTCCCCAACCACAGAGGCACCCGGTCCCGACGTTCTGGGTCGCTTCCCGCCCGAATCGCGCAAGTTGAGCGAGAAGGATCTTGACCCTTATTTTGTCAACTTTGAGGCCTCCACCCGGGAGCTGGAGTTGCTTCTTCAAGGAAACATTGAGAAGGTGAACCGACGGACTTTGGCGCATCTCTCTTCCTTATCTGCGGACCTGATGGAGCTGGGAGCCCGGTACAATGGATTCTCGTTGTCTGAACAATCACCCACCGTCGCCGCAGCCATTGAGCGCGTTGGCCAGGCGGCGGACACGTCCTACATTGAGACCGAGGAGCTGTCTTCCTCGTTGGGCGCAAACTTCGCGGAACCCATGAGGGAAAGTGCCCAGTTTGCCAGCGTCGTCCGCAGCGTCTTGCGATACCGAGTTCTCAAGCGGGTACAGGAGGAGATGACCCGAGACGAGTTGGTGAAAAAGAGAACCCTTCTTGACTCTCTGGAGAGAAGTGAGATGGAAGCAAAACGCATCGAGCAATATCTTAACCGTTCAACCCCCCACGGCGCAGGGACCAAACCTCAGCGATCCCTGTCGACCTCGTCGGCCACCAGCGCCCCTGGTACCCATGATGGTGAAGTCCAGCCTAGTGGCCCGGAGGATACTGCCTCCATCGATTCGGACTTCCCCCCAACGCACGGCGAGTCAATCGGCCCTCACCAGCCCCCTGCCCCGGTGTCCCCCTCGCGGAGACCCGAAGCTGGACAGTCCTCCCCGGCCCACCGCAAAACTTCCAGCGGAACCTTCATGAGCAACAAGCTCTTTGGTCGCATCAGTCACGCCGTCCATGGCTTTGTTGATGTGGACCCGGAGCGGACCCGACGCGATCAAATCGGGAAGACCAGGGAGAGCCTAATTCAGGTATTTATTTATCCCACCCCTCCCACTCCGTTGCACCTCAAACATGCTAATATGACTCGATTTGCAGTTGGAGGAAGCATTGAAGGTGTCCGAGAATGACGTCAAGGACGCAAGCACGGGGGTCTTGCATGACTTAAAGCGTTTTCAGAAGGACAAGGAGACAGATCTACGACGATATATGGTACGTTATATGCCTCGATCGAGATCTCCCTTCAGCAAGACTGACCGGCTTTTCTAGGTTGCCTACGCGCGCTGTCACCTCGACTGGGCGCGGAAAAATCTCGAAACATGGACGGAGGCCAAAGACGAGGTTGACAAGATTGTCGTTCGGTAATTACCACGGTGTTTTAATATGTGCTTCAGCTAGTGTCGCTTTTCCTTCCACTCGTTCTCCCATTCTAGAGACACGGAGATCGAGAACGCTGGGCGTTGGTAGGCAGGATCTTCATCAATATTTCATCATCACGGGCCGTTTTCACTATCAAGTTTCAATGGCAGTAAGTAGCTCATGAATTGAATCATCATTAATGCATGTCGGTGTCTTTTAGCACATGTTTTGTAGTACCTTATGGAGATTCTTCTCGAAGAGCACTATAGGTACTATTAAAGGGATGAAAATCCAATTCATCTATTAGATACGCGTTAAGCGTGCATGATTATGTAGGTAGATACATATTGTCAATCCGTGACGCCGAAACCCTTTCCCCATCCCAACTAAGACAGACGCTGAAGAAACCCTAAATTAATCCCGAGATGATACCCCTTTTCCGCAAAACAAGAAAACTTGACGACGCCAGTTAAGGATTTTCGTGCCCATCGGGGTATAAAAGAAAAAAGGAAAAAAGGAAAAAGAGCACAAGGATCTCCGCAGAAGATCGGTCACATATGATCATGAAAAGAAAAAAAAAAAAAAAAATTGGGAAAAGAAACAGCCCCTAGCTTTGGAAACTGTACATGCGAACTTCGCAGTCCTCGCTGCCGGTCGCAAAGCGGCTGTCACCCAGGCCGATGCAGGTAACGGGGCCGGAGTGGCCGGTGAACGTGCGCTCGCATTTGCCCGTTCGTGGGTCCCAGATCTTGACCATGCGGTCCTCAGCCCCGGATACGATCCGGAGAGTGTCGGCACCCAGTGCCCACACGCCCTCCAGGTGGCCGAAGAAGGTGCGCAGGCACCTACCCGTGGTGGTCTCCCACAGTCGAATGGTTGAATCCAAGGCACTGGTGACCATGTAGCGAGGTGGCGTGGGACGTCCGTTGTCGAAAGAAGGTCCAAAGGGGGAAGCTTGGAAGTTGTGGGTGTTCGACTCCAGACCCAGAGTCGCTTGCAGGGAGGCGGGCTCCGTATCGCCCGAGACCGTGCTGAGGTTGTCGTTCTCGCATTCGGCGTCGTGATCCTCGAACTCAAACTCGCGGGGCAGAGGAACGACCTGCTGGACTTGTCCCACATGGCCGTGGAAAGTTCTGATACACGTTTTAGTGTCCAAGTCCCACAGTCGAACGGTGCAATCGTCCGACGCCGAGAACACGGTCCGAGAGGTGGTATCAACTCGGACGGCATTGACCCAATCGGTGTGTCCTCGCAGCAGGCAGGTAGACTTGTCTTCGAAATTCCAGATCTTCACCGTCTTGTCGACGGAGGCAGAAGCGAGGATTGTGGAATCAAAATGGAGACCAATGACGCCGCCTCGATGGCCGGTGTAGGTCGAGATACATTCGCCCGTTCGCCAATTCCAGATTTTCAAACTGCGGTCCATACTGCCGCTGATCAATTTCGTGTCGTCGAACTGAAGGCACCGGATTCCAGATTCGTGGCCGTACAGAGTGCGCAACTCCTCCCCGGTCTCGGTATCCCAGATCTTGATGGTGGCATCGTAGGATCCGGTCGCCAAGATATTGTCCTCGAACTGTAGGCACATGACACCGTTGGTGTGTCCTTTGAAGGTCTTGATGGAGCAGCGTCCGTATTTCCAGTTTGTGCCCACCTTGAACCGATCCTTGTAGACCTCCTTCCACGGTCGGTATCGGGTCTTGAAGTAATCCTCGTCGGTTTCGGATCGGGTCACCAGCGACGAGCATTGCCGCTTCGCCGCCGTGTCGTCTTCGTCATCGCTCGAGTCGATCTTTCGCTTGGCCGAGCCCGTATCCTCGGTGACAGTGCACTGACTGCTGGCATCATCGCCGGGAGAGAGGATTGCCGGGGGGCCGTTGATGTCCCACGTTGTCGCACGTAGTTCGATCTCGCGTTTCGATTCCCGCAAACGCTTGCGGTCCAGCAGAGGCAGACCCCAGCCACATTTCTTGCATTTGCGGTGGATATGCTGCTCGCACATGCGATGCCAGACCACGTCGTCGTCGGCGAGAGCGCGCCAGCGCCGCGACACCTGAGCGGCCTTGCAGAGCGACGTGGTGTCGAGGTAGCAGAGGATCTTGAAAGAGACCTCGGGCGGCAGGGCGGTGAGAAAGTCAATTCGAATTAGATCGCGCACCGTCGCCGACACGAAAGAGAGTTGGGGGAAGCAGCACTGAGACATGATGCCCTGCAGAATCAGTTTCCGGTGCTTGGCCGGAGCGGCCGAGAAGAGCGACCAGACATGAGCAATGCCCTGCTGATCACTCTGGGGGAGCGTCTCGAGTTCCTGCCCACAGTCAGCTCACTGGAACAGACAGGAGAATGGGAAGGAGGGGGGGGCCGGGTGTGGGATGCACGCCGAGTAGACTCACCCGTTGCAACTTGTCCATTGACGGCTCGTCCGCTTGGCGTCGGCACTTGAGGTCTGGTCGGTGGCGATAGCAGTACTTGGAGTTGGCGCTGCTGATATCAACGGGTTGGACGATTCGCGAGCCTAGAGGGGCGTATTGTTCGGGGATGTGTCGCGCCAGGAACGGGGCAACATTTTCGTCCGCAAGCTTTGCGGGAGTCGAGGTAGCACCGGCGTAACTGTGGGGCCCATGCTGAGCAGAGTCGCAGTCCGCATCACAGTCGTCCGCGCTGTCGGATCCGCCGCCGAAGATGGACTGGAATGAGGTCTGACGGAGGACCATCTGGCCTTTATCCCGGGCTGAACTCTGGTCGGGGGAGGTCTGCAATGAGGCGTGCTCTTTCTGCGCCGATGCTGGCTCGTTATCAAGTCGCATATCCGCGGGACTCAGGTGCCCACCATCCACATGCCACTCGGACCGAGCTTAGTGGGGGAGAAGAGTGCGAGGTTGCGAATGTTGAGACTTGATCGTATGTATTTAGAGCCGAGCGACGTTCGAGTTTGGGTGAATGATCGGGTTCAGGTCGAAGAGAGAGAGAGAGAGAGAGAGAGGCGGAGAGGGAGGAGAGAGAAGCGGAAGGAGAGCAGTGGCGAGAGAGAGAGACTTGGGGACCGCGCGGGAGAGGAGAGGAGAAGTAACAGAAGAGGGAGACTGGACCAGCCAAGAGTCACGAGGGGAGACTGAGGGATATAAAAACTAGCATGGATTAGAGAGGATCGAGAAAACTTCCATTTGCGATCGAAAGGAATGAATAACAATTATAAAGATAATTACAGGGAAGTAAATCGAGTCAATCACGCGAGCGCGGGCATCACGTGCGAGCGATGGCGCCATAGCCGCCGCCCGTCGCATCAGCCTGAGGCAGCGTCGCCATCGCCCCTGGCAATTGCGGATCCTCCCCGGATCCCTCGTAGAATGAGGCCCACCGCCTTCTCCCGTCCATCTCTGCCTTCAGCTCTCCTCTCCCAACATCCTGCTGGACCCCGATTCTTCAATTCTGGATCCGGGAAAGGACTCGTCATTCCTCAGTACATGAACTCCTTTCTTTGTCATCGTTTCTCCCCCAACGCGATGACGAAACATCCCTGCTAAGCTTGCTCACGTTCCCCCCGCAGCACGCCTCCGTCCGTCGAACCTCAGTGAATGTACACAAGGGTAGTCCGCTGCTGCGCATGCTATAACCCCCATTCAGGATGAGCCGAAGGCCTTGAAACAAGAGAACCGCGACAACCCTTGTCTCGAACCCTTGAAAGATCTAGTTACCCTCCCCGGCTTCCTCGTCGAAACTCACCGCTACTCCGTACATTCTCCCCGCGGCCTAGTACGGTTGATCCGACGGTTGACTCCATCTCTCAAGACACCTTTCCTCGATGCTCGCCTCTTATGGGGTGATTCTAAACTAATATTACGCACCTCGCATGCCAATTTAGTCGGATCCCACATTCCCCCCCCCCCATTGGTGGCTCCGCTGAAAGGACTAAGGTAGACGTCCGACGGCGCCGTCGGTCATCATTGGGCGCTTAGATCTCCCCGAGAGAGCAATCTCCTAGATCCAATCGCCCGGTTACGCTCGGATGCGACCTCACTTGTGAAAGCCAAAGATCCTAAAATTGTGTCCGCCATGTCTCTCTCCGAGTCGTCGTCCGTGTCGGGCAGTGCTCCTGCTGCCCCTGGTCCAGACCCATCCGATGACCGGGACGCGTCAATGCCCCGGCTGGAGACCCTTATCTCGCATCTGGTCGCGGCCAAGCGGTCGCTATCGTCAATTAATCATGTATGGCGTGCCAATGAGATTGTCACGGCTGCTCGCTCCACGCTGGAGGAGAGCGTGGTGGTCTCGGCTCGCACCGGTTTTCTTCGTCGTGGCCTGAACAATCAGCTGCGGCTGCTCTACAATGTTCGCACAGAAGTGGAGGAAGTGTCTCTTCGAGGCCGCTCGGAATTTGCCGGCGTGCTAAAGAGTCTCGACACGGCCGATGCGCGGCTCCGAAAGACGCTGGATCTGTTGCGAGATACCATCGTCCATGCCTCCTTTCGCCCGCAGGATGAAGAGCCTAAGAGCTTGCATGACTTTGTAGAGGAGCGGGGCGTAGAGGAGCTCCATGCGGCTCTCAAACACGCGATTGACCGAACCAGCGCTGCACAAGGAGAGCTTGACTCCTCCAACGCGTCCTTTGACGAGGAACTCGGTTCAATCAAGGAAGCGCTGGGAAATTATCGTGCGGCCACCAAACTAGCTTCGTCGAGATCTTCTGCCTCCTCCTCGTCCACGTCTGCTTCTAATTCTAGCCTGCCGTCTCTGACTTCTATGCCATCCATGCTGCATTCCCTGGAGATGCACGCGCAGGAAATGGCCAATCTGTTGGAGTCCTTGGTCCGTCATTTTGATCTCTGTGTGACGGCGGTCAAACACACCGAAGGCGGGGGCGCCGCGGCGCGTTCGATCACCGGCGACATGCCCGCCGGCATGCATGTCAGCGGCCGGGGTCCCAACATCGAGGAAGGCATCAATGCCAACCTGAATGCCCCTCTTGACCCCCTGAGTGACTTTGAGTACCAAGAAATGGTGAACGTCCTGATCAAAGATGCCGCCGAGGCGGAAGATGTGGTAATGGAGATTCAAGACCGCATCGCAGAGATGGAGTCTGTCCTGGAACATGTGACAAACCAGCGCGACACTTTCCTGTCCGTCTATAATGCCACCACCAGCGTGTTCAATCATATCTCCTCGCTCGCTTCGGCCCGGCTGCCCGGCTACATCGCCCAGGCCCACAGTTTCACCCGCGTATGGAGTGAGGAGCACGAGCGTATTGAAGTTGGTTTGCTAGAGCTATCTGATCTCAATTCCTTGTACGATGGCTTCCTCGATGCTTACGACGGTCTAATCCTAGAAGTGTCTCGCCGGAGACATGTGCGACAACGTGTCGAGAAAGTATTGCGCGATTGCAGGCACAAGTTAGATCAACTTTACGAAGAAGATGTCAATGCCCGCGAGACTTTCCGTGTTGAACAAGGTGACTACCTACCTTCTGATATCTGGCCGGGCATCGGCCGTGAGCCAATGCGAATTGAATTTCAACGCATATCCGGGGGTAACCTCAAAGGTATGGCTGCCCAGCCGGATGACCAGCAGGAACTGCCGGGACCCGAATTTGAGGAATCAAAACAGCCGGCGCCGGCGAGTCAAGCCACTGGCGACGGAGAAATCATCCCTGAACTGCCCAAGGATGTCGTCGAACAAACTTTAGCTCGCGTCAGAGCCAAAATGAGACTGGCACCCTAAAGCTTGTTTTACGCGTGCTCAAAATGGTCTCTGCAGTTGCCTTTACATATGTACCAATTCCGTATCTCTTTGGAATCTTTGTCTGAGCTTAGTTGTTATTTCGGCTCTATCATACTGCTAGGCAGGCTGTTCACGTGATGCTGGGTCATCGCGATCTGTCAATTTCCATATCTTACGACCTAGATGATGAACTTGAAGCAAGGATAAATCCTGAACCGATGTCCAGACCATCTTTTTAGCTGCGTACCTTGCACATACCTCAGATGCATACTCTCTTACACGAGATGTAAGCACTGACACGTATAAATGCAAGGTGTCTTTCTTCGCTAATAGATGTCTGGGATGAGGATCAAAGAGAGCTCTGATAGGTCACCTCGCTGTTACATACTTGATTAGTGTTGAAATTTATTTCCTCCGCCGTCACTTTTTCGTGAATCAAATTCTACATGTTTGAGGCACCTCTTCGCCTGAATTTGTTGTGAATTATTTCGGTTATTATTCGGCCCTCTAGAGACTTAGAAAGAAAGTACGTATCTGTTGGCTCTTTTCTTCGATTACGTTTTCTTGTTGTTCTCAATCTTAGTTATTACTATTGATTATTCCACTTTTAAGAACTCTAGCTGTGTGGCAACTTATAATAAAGGTTGACGGGTTGCGTTTGTTAAATCGAATTTGATCCTTCGGTTGTCTCTATATATATCTCTATGTCAAGTCATGTACCCAATCATTTCTTGTCCACCAGATAACTCAATCGTGAATCTCATAAAATCATATGTAGTCAGAACTTTTTAAAACCTCTTTTGCCCATGGAAAAAAACAAGAGCACCGTTCTCCATCTCCCTGTTCACCCGCCAAGCTAGAACCTGAAAATGTTAGATCACGTTTATTTCTTTTTCCTCGAGGAGCTGGAAACCAGGCGCTTCTTCATATGCTTCGGCATTTTATTGGCTCGCTTCTCGCGTTTCTCCTCCTTGACCTTCAGTTTGTGATCACGTTTCTCATCTTTATCCTCGAAGCGTCGTCCCCGCGGAGCCTTCTGTTCAAACGGGTCTCTCTCCTCGTCATCGTCGTCCTCGGAGTTGGAGCCATCAACGGAAATACCACCACTGGCGTCAGAATCGGCCTCGCTGTCATGCCTGTCCCCAGCCGAAGTAGCCGCCTTTTCGTCTGCAAGAAGATCTCGGTATACCAGGTCGGAACCCTCACCCGCGTGGACCTTCGCGGCATCGCGTTCAAAGTCATACACCTGTTCCAACGTCTGAGGAATATATTGTTGGCGGAAAACAGCGGTGTCTACTTCGCGTTCTGCAGCGGTTTGTTGCTCGTTGTCCTGCGTCTCAGCTTGGCTGTACAGCTTCTCAACGACTTCGAGCAAAGGCTCGCGCGGCTCCAACGTGGTAGGGCCGGTGGCGGAGATTATGAACTCGAAAATGGTTCGCTCGGAAAGGACATCAACACTCTTGCGACGGAAGAAATCATTGACGTTCTTGATGTCCATACGCAGGAACTCCAAACTGCGAGGGTGGTCGTGCTCTACACTCTGACTGACGTCGATAATGTGCAGTTTGTTCTTGTGGTAAAGCATGTTGTACTCACTCAGATCGGCATGAACCAGTCGGCAGGTCTGGTACATCACACGCATGTAGCTGAGCAATTCCACGTAGACCTCCCGCCACTTGCTCTCCGGGTTGGGAACGTCGAACTCGACATCCTTTAGTCGGGGTGCGGCAACACCCTTGGAGTTTCCAAGGAAACCCATCACAAGGACGTGAAGTCGGAGTTGGATGGGTTCCGGGCAAGGAATCCCGGCTGAGTAGATTCTGCGCAGGTTACGCATTTCCTTTTCGGCCCACAGCTTCACCATTGCCCGGTTGTTGCTCTTGCTATAGCCCGATCTGAATCGGAACTCTCCGGTCACATACTTGTCTCGGTCCTTGAAGACTAGAATGCTCGTCTTATAGACCTTGATGGCACGGTGTAGAGGCGCGGCGTCGTCGTCATCGGGGAAGAGTAGCGAGTAGTATACGTTGGCTTCTTTGCCCGTGGACAAGCAACCGTGGATCTCCGACACAACATTGCGGTTGATCATCTGGAGCAGGATCATTCGCGTGCGCGGGTCAAGCACCTGCTCCGAGGTGGCTCGGTCGGCCTTGTCAGCACCACGCTCGCCACGAACCGCCAGACCTGATTGCACATCATCCAGCTTGATCTTGTTTGCATGGCGCGTCAACGTTTTCATCTCATCATCCACCGACGCATGTGTGTTGACGGTCGGCTTCTGCGAGTTCGTCTTCGGGTACGTCCATTTCGGCGCGTTAGGATCGGCGGAGACTTCGTTGAGCTTGCGCTGGCGGTTGTAGGCTTTCGTCAGATCGGCTGGGTTCGCTGCGGCAAATTCTTCATCATCCACTTCTTCTTCGAAGATGTCATCGTAGTATTCGTCGTTATCCTCCTCATTGTCGTCCTGCGCCGAAGGATCTTGCCCCGCCATAGTGGGGGTCGTGCCATCAGCGTTCAGATACCCTTGGTTAAGCACGTAGGTGTGAGAGGGGGCCAAGCCATCTGCCAGACCCGAAGCCTGGTTAGGATCGGAAGAAGCCATTGTCGGCTCAGGGAACGGCAAACAGGAATGGTGCTTGTCGCAAAAGGGGGCTGACAGGAGGGCAAAGGAGGAAGAAAAACGAGATACATTTTTCCGTTTGGAATAGAATCGCCGACTGTGGACCTTGGTCGACACTCACCGCCCGGCAGAAACCCCGCGGGCGAAACGCGTAGGGAAAAGAGCCGCCGTCGGTCGCCCACGCGCGTCTTCCTCTGTCGCAATCAATCATCCTCCTACATCAACTCCCCCGTCTATCATCACCTTGCCTTGCTGCTCCGTTCTCAGGTCTCGGGCTCCCTGACTCTAGACCGCTTGGTGCGTGATGATTTGGCTGTCGTGTTTGCTCTGATTCTCCGATTCGCGCGCACCTCGTCACAATGTATGTGAAGCAGATCATCATCCAGGGCTTTAAAAGGTGAGTTCTTCCTAAGGGTCGCAGAGACGTTGCCCAGCACTCTTGGAACTATCAGAACTAACTTTCGGTTTTCTACCAACAGCTACAAGGACCAAACGGTCATCGAGCCGTTCTCCCCGAAGCACAATGTCATTGTCGGCCGTAATGGTTCCGGCAAAAGCAACTTTTTCGCGGCCATTCGATTCGTCCTCAGCGATGCGTATACTCATATGGGTCGCGAGGAGCGACAGGCTCTCCTTCACGTGCGTATAGCTATCGAGGCATCTACAAAGCGAAGGCTCACATCGAACAGGAGGGTTCGGGTTCGGCTGTAATGTCGGCGTACGTGGAAATTATTTTCGATAACTCGGATGACCGGTTCCCCACCGGCAAGCCGGAAGTTGTGCTGCGTCGAACAATCGGCCTGAAAAAGGACGAATATACGCTGGATCGGAAAAACGCCACCAAATCCGATGTCATGAACCTGCTCGAATCCGCTGGTTTCTCACGCTCCAACCCCTACTACATCGTGCCACAGGGTCGCGTGACGGCTCTGACTAACATGAAAGACTCGGAGCGATTGAACCTGCTGAAGGAGGTGGCAGGTACGCAGGTCTACGAAGCGCGCCGTGCTGAATCCTTGAAAATCATGCATGAGACCAACAACAAACGATCCAAGATTGACGAACTCTTGGATTTCATCAACGAGCGTCTGTCCGAGCTCGAGGAGGAGAAGGACGAGCTAAGAAACTACCAGGACAAGGATAAGGAGCGAAGGTGCTTGGAATACACCATTTACTCTCGCGAGCAACAAGAAATTGGCAGCTTCTTGGATAACCTGGAGGAGCAGAGACAAACGGGCGTCGAGGATACTGACCTAAACCGTGATCGGTTTATTCAGGGCGAAAAGGAAATGGCACAGGTTGATGCAGAGATTGCCGAATGCAAACAGCAAATCGAATTCCTCAAGGTCGACAAATCGCAGCTGGAGGATGAGCGTCGCGAGGCTTCGAAAACCCTGGCACAGGTCGAGCTTCAGGCTAAATCTCTTACCGACAATCAAGCCACCGCCCAAGATTTGAAAAGACGCCATGACGAAGACTTGGAATCTGTCCAGGCGGCCATTAAAAAACGCGAGGGGGAACTACAGGACCTCATTCCCCGCTTCAACGCCGCCAAAGACGAGGAAGATGCGGTGAAGGCGCAGCTCACCGAGGCCGAGACCTCCCGCCAACGTCTTTACGCAAAGCAAGGCCGGAATTCACGCTTCAAGAACAAGTCGGAACGCGATAAGTGGCTTCAAGCAGAAATAAAGGATAACTATTCCTCCATATCTACCGTGCAAGGGGTAGTATCGCAGACTCAAACGGACGTTGTGGAACTTGAAAATGAGATTGCCCTCCTGGAGCCAGAGACTGAACGGCTACGCAAACAAATTGACGGCCGAGGTGACACGATCCAGTCTGTCGAACAAGAGGTTCAGAATGCCAAGGACGAAAGAGATCGGCTGATGGACCAGAGGAAGGAACTGTGGAGGGAAGAGGCGAAGCTTGATTCTATTCTTTCCAATGCCTCAAACGAGGTAGATAGAGCAGAGCGCAACCTCTCTCAGATGATGGACCACAACACGAGCCGAGGAATTGCGGCCGTCCGGAGAATCAAGCGCCAGCACAATATCGAAGGTGTTTATGGCACATTAGCAGAGCTTTTCGATGTCAATGACAGATACAGGACCGCCGTTGAGGTTACGGCAGGGCAGAGTCTTTTCCACTACGTTGTTGACACAGATGAGACGGCTACGAAGGTCTTGGAGATCTTGCAGCACGAAAAGGCAGGCAGGGTAACCTTCATGCCCCTGAACAGACTGCGGTCAAGACCGATCAATATGCCCAAGGCCAGTGACACCATTCCGATGATCGAGAAGCTGCAGTATGATCGAGCGTACGACAAGGCGTTTAACCACGTGTTCGGAAAGACTATCATTTGCCCCAACCTGCAGGTGGCAGCGCAGTACGCTCGGAGCCACGGCGTCAACGCAATCACCCCCGAAGGAGATCGTTCCGATAAGAGAGGTGCCTTGACTGGTGGTTTCCACGATTCGCGACAATCTCGACTCGACGCCGTGAAGCACCTGGCTAAATGGCGGGATGAGTTCGAGACGAAGAAGAATCGTGGCACGGAGATCCGGAAAGAACTCGAGAAACTGGACCAAATCATCACAAAATCCGTTGGCGAATTGCAGAAGCTTGAACAGCAAAGACACCAAGTACAGAACAGCAGCGGGCCGCTTCGCCATGAGTTGAGAAGCAAGCGTGACCTCCTCCAGAAGAAGATCGACAATCTTGATGCCAAGCGGCGCGCACTCCGAAATATCGAGGGTAATATGGCTGCTTTGACCGACCAGGTCAATGCGTTCGAGGCAGAACTTAAGTCGCCTTTCCAGAAGGCTCTAAGCAATGAGGAGGAAGCCAGTCTTGAGAACCTTAATGCCGCAGCCCAAGACCTCCGCCGGCGATACCAGGAGCTGTCTAGCCGGCGCAGTGAGCTGGAGGGCCGCAAGTCTGTTCTCGAAGTTGAGCTGCGGGAGAACCTCAACCCTCGTCTTGACCAGCTTGTTGGCCAAGACCCTGACATGGCTGACGATGATAGCCAGGGCAACTTGAAAGAGACTCAGCGAGAGATGAAGCGTCTCCACAAGGCCCTGGAGAAGCTTGGACAGCGTCTTCAACAAGTGGACGACTCGATCGACCACACCAATGCCCAAGTGGCCGAACTTGGGCAACGAAATGCGGAAACGCGGCGAGAATTGGAGGAGCTGGCCAAGTCCATTGAAAAGCACCAGCGCCGCATGGAAAAGAGCATGCAAAAGAAAGCTGCGCTGACGAAGCAGGCAGCCGAATGCGCGGCCAACATCCGCGACCTTGGTGTGCTTCCGGATGAGGCGTTCACCAAGTACAAAAACACCGACTCGAACGCGGTCGTTAAAAAGCTCCACAAGGTCAACGAGAGTCTCAAGAAGTACTCACACGTCAACAAAAAGGCGTTCGAGCAGTACAACAGCTTCACGAAACAGCGGGAGGTGCTTACCTCGCGACGGGAAGAGCTCGAGGCGTCTCAGAAATCCATCGACGACCTTATCAACGTGCTCGATCAAAGAAAGGACGAAGCTATCGAACGAACCTTCAAGCAGGTCTCGCGTGAATTCCACAATGTCTTCGAGAAGCTCGTCCCCGCCGGACGTGGGCGCTTGATCATCCAGCGAAAGACCGACCGTGCCATGAGACAAGAAGATGCCCTCGAGTCTGATGACGAGGAGGCCCAGCAAAGCGTGGAGAATTACGTCGGAGTTGGAATCAGTGTCAGCTTCAACAGTAAGCATGACGAGCAGCAACGTATTCAGCAGCTTAGTGGTGGACAAAAGAGTAAGTCTTCTCGCTGAAGAGTTTCTAACGGGTTGATCATATCCATTGACTAACGATCTCCTTGCAGGTCTGTGTGCCCTGGCTCTGGTCTTTGCTATCCAGGCTTGCGACCCAGCCCCATTCTACCTGTTCGACGAGATCGACGCCAACCTCGACGCGCAGTATCGAACTGCCGTTGCCCAGATGTTGAAATCCATCTCCGATTCCACCAACGGGCAGTTCATCTGCACCACTTTCCGACCGGAGATGCTGCATGTGGCCGAGAAGTGCTACGGTGTCAGCTTCCGGCAGAAGGCCAGTACGATTGATGTCGTGTCAAGGGAGGAGGCTCTCAAATTCGTCGAGGAGCAAAAGACGTGAGCGGGGAAGCGATGAAGTATCATAAGGTTTGGGTTTACAAATGTCTTTTCTTGCTCGGTTGCCGGCATGGACTTCAGTGGGGCGTATATTAATGATGGACCAAGTTATTTCTTCTCTTCTGTGTTGATTGGTTTTCCCTCGAGTTTATATCTCATGAAAGCTCTCTGATCTTCCCTATTTCATTTTCTGTACTTTAACTACTGCGGGGCTATTGTTTCTTTCGCAAGATTCCCAATGCTAAAGCTTTTTCTGTCTTTCACACCGCCGTCTGGTATATCTGACTCTCTACCGGGCTGAACATCTAGTCTACAGCGGGTTATCTATGTGGAGGTACATGGATGCTGCGTGTATGCGTCGGCTCAGTTCTGCGGCAGGTCCTCCCCCGTCCACTCGCGAAGGATGTCTTCGGGAACGTCCTTGAGCAGGACATGGATATGCTCCAAGCTCCTGACACTCTGCAGCGCCGTCCAGTTTTTGAACCACTGCACATGCGTCTCCGGATGGCGGAAGGTGGCGGATTCTTTGGCCAGGCGATCGACGAAAGTTCTCCGGACAAAGCCCTCGACCAGCGACCGAGACTCGTCGGTCATGTCGCCATTCTCGCCATGCACCGGCACGGGGGTTTTCAACCAGACAACCAGGTGAGAGATGCCCGCGGTCCAGCCGTAGGGCCAGTCATTGCGTAGGATCTTGTAGTCCGCGGGATCGGCAAAGGGGACCGGGTTTTTGAAGGGAAATACGGGTCCACTGTCGGCCTCCCCCGTACCGGTGGTGGTAGACAGGTCCGGCAAATGCCAGTGCAGACGATGCTGGCAGATATAGGCGGTTATGGAGCCGTACTGCGTCTTGATGTCTTTGGTCCACGCCAGGTATCGGATCAAGTCGGAGGGTTTCCGCTTGAGCACGCCGAGATCATTCCGTGCTACGTGCGGGGAGAAAACTTGGGGTTAATTTTCACAACTCAAAATGTAGGCTGAAAAATGAGGGGAGAATGCGGAACCATCCGAGTGTTCTCCATGGATCGACCCAGAGGGAAATGATAAACAACATGATGTCTTTCGGCGGCACGAGACGTTGATAAACATACCGATGATGGATTTCAACTCGTCCCAGCTGTGATACTCAAACTCCTCGTCCGTTTGAGAGAGGACTTTTCGATCGACCTCGGTGAGATTGAAAGCAGGAGGTTCCTCGGCGACAGTCATGACTGAAAAGGAGGGGGGGGAGTAAAAGATGGAAATTGGGGAAGGGGGAAGGTTGGTGGAGAAGGGATCGGAAATCTTGTTCACAAAGGGAAAGGAAAGGTGCAGCAGAGCATCGGGAATCTTTACCCCAGGAAGGGAATCATCATGAGGGGGCCCCACCGCGATCGTACTGTGTACTCAGTAGTGAGTACCTGCAGTGAGGCCATCGGGTGCACCGTATGGCGGATACATCGGGTACATCAACTCGTCAGGTCTCTGATTTTGAATGTCTTTTCAATTCGAAGAAAGATTCTTGAATGATGGATGCTCGACGCAGAGCCTGAGCACTTCCCGGTGACCGAGGCAGCGAGGCACCCAGGCATCGAGGCACCCAGGCAGCACTGCTATCGCCGACCTTATCTTCACGTGCCGCACATGATCCCCGACAATACGGCCCGTAATATTTCAACCGCGTTACCACCTCAACGTAATCAACTCTGAGTCCACCGGCAGCTCCTCTTCCCGATCTTTTTCCCGCTCTCTCTCCCTCTTCTTCTTCTTCTTCTGTTCCTCTCCTCATCCGCTTCTCCCCGTCTACTTTTCGCCGTTTCTTTGACTTCTCTCCCGGGGTAGCTGGAGGCATTGATCAAAATGAGGTATGTCTGAGTGTTCCGTCTCATTCATGCGGGGAATTGCAGGCAATTAACGCGCTGTTGTCGCAAACCGTAGTGCTCTGTCGTCCGAGAATGTCAATGGGGTCTACATTCCCTCCGCCCTCCTGGTCTTCGGCACCTTCATTGTGAAGCAAGAATATGTTCCCTACGCCGTGGCCTTGGCTGCTGTGTTGGCCGGGTGGAAGCTGTTCAGTGGCAACCGTACGTGATTCATATGCTGGCAATTCCCATACATGCATGTATACTCACCGAATGCGCATCTCCAGAAGCCCGGAAGGTCCTGAACCCCACCGAGTTCCAGGACTTCGTGTTGAAGGAAAAGAACCTCATCTCCCACAATGTCGCCATCTACCGCTTTGCTCTGCCCCGCCCCACGGATATCCTGGGTCTGCCCATCGGTCAGCACATCTCGCTGGCCGCCACCATCGACGGCCAGCCCAAGGAGGTCGTGCGCTCCTACACCCCCATCTCCTCCGACAACGAGGCCGGCTACTTCGATCTCTTGGTCAAGGCATACCCCCAGGGCAACATCTCCAAGTACTTGACCACCCTGGAGGTTGGCCAGACCATGAAGGTACGCGGTCCCAAGGGCGCCATGGTGTACGCTCCCAACATGTGCCGCCACATCGGTATGATTGCCGGCGGTACCGGTATCACGCCCATGCTTCAGATCATCAAGGCCATCATCCGCAACCGACCCCGCAACGGTGGCAACGACACCACCCAGGTTGACCTGATCTTCGCCAATGTCAACCCCGACGATATCCTGCTCAAGGAGGAACTCGAACAGCTTGTCAAGGAGGACGACGGCTTCCGTGTTTACTACGTGCTGAACAACCCCCCCGAGGCCTGGACCGGCGGCGTTGGATTCGTCACTCCGGATATGATCAAGGTTCGTTCTTGGATAATCACGATGACTGCGCGAACCCGCTGGCTAACGTTGTTTCCCCCTCCCAAACACAGGAGCGCCTCCCAGCCCCCGCCAGCGACATCAAGATCCTCCTCTGCGGTCCTCCCCCTATGGTCAGTGCGATGAAGAAGGCCACCGAGTCCCTGGGATACACCAAGGCTCGGCCTGTCAGCAAGCTCGAAGACCAGGTCTTCTGCTTCTAGATTGCAAGAGACGGATACGGTAGGCTGCCTAGGCCTGTTTTACGTGAAAAGATGGACATAGAAGAAGATCATTGCCCACCGACAGTGACCTTGCTATGCTAGACGTGACATGAGTTGTTATACTACATCCCGAGGCTTTCTGGTGCTTGTAGATGTGCGGGATAGATACTGATATTATATTGATTCGGAACAACCGATCGCGACTTGATGATTCATATACAGGTATACTCTAAGAATATAATTTCGCATTATGCACATTACGGGTATTATTTGCACTAGGGCGCCGTTTCTCCTCCAACGAACGGTGTCCGCGTGCCTAGGAAACCTCCATCATCGCGTCCACCATGCTGAGGAACTTCTGCCGATACTCCTCCGCCGTCGTCGTGATGGACATCGGCCCCTGTCGACCAAGGACGTTGAAGGTCTGCACTACTCCCGTCATAGCCTGCGCGTGCAACTTGTGTTTGGCCCAAAAGAAGTCCAACACCACCGCCCGGTACTTCCATTTCCCGTCCGTGGACGGCACGCCGACTCGCCAGGGGGTCCTTTTCCCCATAGCGTCCGGCTCGCCGGCCGCGGGGTAGCGCACTAGAAACAGCGAGTAGTCAACCGTGTTGGACGCCTCCAAAAGCTCTGTGTCTGCCCGCAGCATGTTCATCATATCCTCATATTGCGCGCGCGTCAGCCGAATTTTATCCGGGAACTCGTCCGCCAACCTGCTGATTGTCTCCTCGCTCACCAGTGGTTCGGGTACCAGGTCTCGCTCGGGGTAGAAGTAATCAATCGGCTTGAGATCGTACGTCTCCCACAGGTCGGGACGGGGGTCCTCCTCGCGGCCGTAGAGCACGTTTTCCATGATGATGTGGTGAGCGGGCGTGGTATTCAGGAGACTGCCGAGGGTTTTGTACGGGGCGTAGAGATAATCGGTGATCCACACAAGAAGCGTCTGAGGGTGGGTGCGAATGTGGTGATAGTAGGGCTGGAACAGATCCTCGCGGAAGAAGGAATGCTCGAAGTGCCGGGGGAGGCTTTTGACGAGGAACTTGGAGTTGGAGGTGCTGAAGAAGGTCTGGAATTAAGAAGAAGGTTAGCTCAATCGATGAAAACGGTGAGAGAGGCTGGAATGAGATGAGGCCGGAGAACCAACCGATCCCGAGAATCCCAGGTCGCCCATGGGCTTCAATGGTAGGGTCCTGTTTTCGCCGCGGAAGCTGGATTTATATTCGTCTTCGCCGATCTCCCATGCCTCATTGCGCATCCTTTGGAAGGTCTCGTCGCCATAGCGAAGTAGTTTCAGATAGAACAAGCTGAAGAAGGCCAGAATCTGCCCGATCCAGGTGCGTCGAAAGTCTTTCGGGTTGCGAAACAGGGCGAGCTGGATCGACTTGGACAGAGCGGCTTGTCGGCGATTACGTCCCATGGTCACGGACGAGGTCGCTGAGGGCCAGGATGAGAGAGGAAGCCATGACTCTGCCGGCCTGGTTGACCAGAGGAACAAACGCAGGACGTTGGGTGATGCAGACGCATGACGTCAGGCGTGACGGAGGCCGGAGAGCTATGTACCTTACTAGAAGTTTAGGGTAAGGGCAGACTGAATCAGGTGGCAGGCAGATCAGGTGACTGAAGTGCTCACCGCCCTGGCCACCACGGGAGGGTCGTTCCTTCCTTTTCCTTTTTTTGCCCGCAATTTGCCCGACTCTTGCCTGAGTCACCGGAAGGACAGAGAAAAAAAAAGCAGTCCCCCTCCTTCCCTTTGATGGGTCGCCCTCTTCCAAGCGGGGCCCGGCCATTTTCCATCGCCATTTTCCAGTCGTCCTTCCTGTCATATCGTCCGCACCTTCTTCGCTCCCCTCTTCTCACCCCTCCTCGCTCTTCTTTTAATCTCGCCCGCTCGCGCTTCTCGTCTCAAAGTCCCGCTTCAACTGCTTCCCTCCGCTGGTACAAAGACGTGCCCACCATGACGGACCTTCCTGCGGTTGAGGGGCTCACCCTGCATTCGACCAACGAGTCCTCCAAGTTCCCCAACTGCTATCCTTCTCTGAATCCCGTCGATATCTACCGTGAGCATATCGCCGAGAAGCTCGGAGCCGCCACCGGCATTGACGCGGAGAAGATCTATGCGCGTTTGCAATGGACTAACACGCTGGACAAGGGTGACCTGGTGCTGCCGGTATGCGATTACTACCCAATTTACTCTCATGCGATCTGACCAGGGGATGCACTGGTTGCGCTTTGCACCTTCTTCTGTTCTTGTATAGCTAGCTAATGTCGATTGTCCTATAGGTCCCCTCCTTGCAAATCAAGAAGAACCCCGCGGAACTCTGCAAGGAACTCGCCGAGAAGTTCCCCGAGTCGGACCTGGTCCAGCCCCCTACCTCCTTCGGCGTGCACCTGCAGTTCTTCTTCAAGCCCCAGGGCCTGACCAGCACCGTCATCTCTCGCATCCTCAAGGAGAAGGAGGTGTATGGTACCAATGGTAACCAGGGCCTGCGCGACCCGTCGGACCCCGCCAAGGGCAAGAAGAAGATGATCGTCGAGTTCTCCTCCCCCAACATCGCCAAGCCCTTCCATGCCGGCCACTTGCGGAGTACCATCATTGGAGGTTTCCTGGCGAACCTGTACACTGTGATGGGCTGGGACGTCATCAAGATGAACTACCTCGGTGACTGGGGTAAGCAGTACGGTCTGCTGGCGAACGGCTACAAGCACTTCGGCGATGAGCAGAAGCTGTTGCAGGATCCCATCAATCATCTGTTTGATGTCTACGTGAAGATCAACAACGTCGTGGCTGAGCACGACGCTCCCATCAAGGAGCTGAAGGAGCAGATCAAGGCGAAGAAGGAAAAGAACGAGGACGTGGCTGCCCTCGAACAGGAGCTCGCTAAGCTAGTCGAGGTCAGCGAGGACGAGAAGGCTCGGCGGTACTTCAAGAGCATGGAGGATGGTGACGAGGAGGCTCTCGCGCTGTGGCGCCGATTCCGTGACCTGAGTATCCAGAAGTACAAGCAGACGTATGCCCGCCTGAACATTGACTTCGACGTCTACTCTGGAGAGTCCCAAATCAAGAACGAGAGCATGGCCGCTGCCTACAAGACCATGGAGGAGAAGAACGTCTCCGAGAAGTCCGACGGCGCGGTCATCGTTGATTTCACCAAGCACGGCGCCAAGAAGCTCGGAAAGGCCATCATCGTGCGAAAGGACGGCACCCCGCTTTACCTGACCCGTGATATCGGCGCCATCACCGAGCGTGACGAGGCCTACCACTTTGATAAGATGATCTACGTGGTTGCCGCCCAGCAGGACCTTCATCTGGCTCAGCTCTTCAAGGTCACCGAGCTGATGGGTCACAAAGACCTGGCCAGCCGCTGCCAGCACGTCAACTTCGGCATGGTCCGTGGTATGAGCACCCGTAAGGGTACCGTCAAGTTCTTGGACGACATTCTGCGAGATGTCGGTGACAAGATGCACGAGGTCATGAAGAAGAACCAGGAGAAGTATGAGCAGGTTGAGAACCCCGAGCAGACCGCCGACATCCTGGGTATCACGTCCGTCATGGTTCAGGACATGACTGGCAAGCGGTACGTATCTTTTTTGTTTTGTATTGGCCTTTCTTGATTGTACTAACTAGAATAGTGTCAACGGCTACGACTTCAACCTGGATGCCATGACTTCTTTCGAGGGTGACACCGGCCCCTACCTGCAGTACGCCCACGCTCGTTTGTGCTCCATCGTCCGCAAGTCCGGATTGAACATCGACGAGCTTGACTCCGCCAACTTGGACCTTCTGACCGAGCGCCACGCCCACGACCTCGCACGTTTGTTGGCCCAATGGCCCGATACCCTGCTAAATACCACCCGCACCCTGGAACCCACCACCGTTCTCACCTACCTTTTCCGCATGACCCACATCCTTAGCTCCAGTTACGACGTGCTCAAGGTGGTGGGTAGCGAGCCTGAGGTCAAGAAGGCTCGCATGGCTCTCTACGAGTCTGCCCGACAGGTTCTGCACAACGGAATGCGGGTGTTGGGTCTCAGCCCCGTTCAGCGGTACGTCTGGTCTTTTTTTAGTGTTTCTTCGGACGATGCTGACAGTCATTTGCAACAGGATGTAATCAATTACGATTCCAAAAAAAAAAAAATAGCGTTTCCCTTAAATCCTTCATAGCTTGAATACCAGCAAAGCCTGTTATTACTTTACTTCATAAATAAAACCCTTGGAGTGTTTCGTATGTGTTGGCACCGCCACTTCTCTTTGTTCTTGTTTTGCTACAAATAGTCGGTCACACACGAAGCCATATCTAAGATCGCTGATAGGCTTGTAAACGGAAGTTGTCAGGGATGCTCCTGGCTTGGTCTGACTCGGTAAACAGCCGAGATCAGCCTCCGGCGGTTTTCCCCCAAGTTCTTACCTGCGAGTAAGCCGCAGCTCGACGGAAAAGGAGGCATCGCGGGGTAGATCTAGCTGCAACTGCGGCGAGGTCTACTCGATATGGAATGCGTTGGATTGAGCTATCTGAGTCGCTTGTTTGATGGCAGCAGCTTTACGCCTAGCCATGACATTCTCACAGCTGTCATTTGTTATCTGGCTCAAGGATTCTTTTAATGGACTCTCTAAATTGTGTCAGTTGTTATCCAAGGCCCTCCTTTCCTGTGCCACGAATAAGACGCTTTCGCGGTATGCATAACAGCCACGACAGGTACTACCTATAATAAACACCTACTGAAAGTGTACCTATCACCAGGTCGACTGGAGATCCCCAAGCAAGAAAAGATTTGCTCAAACGACCCCCTCACCCCTCTCCCTGACAGCACCTGCATCTGGTTTAACAGCCTCAACACCGCTCGCTTTTCCAACTGGACCACCATGTGACGCTCTGCCCGAAGCACAAAGAACCACCCCATGGACACGGAAGTGGTTGGCCCAGATTACAATCTCCAAAGGATGGAAATGCATCCCAAAAGACACGATTTAGTGATTTCGGGGCCTGGGAGTGCCAGTGCCTTGTTAGCTGTCAGGTTGGAAAAGCAATCCTCATGTTGGCTTCTATGACACTCGACCTGGCGAATGACATGTACAATCGAATGGTATAGCTAAACTTAGGATGGATGAGTACAATCTCTATGAGATTTCACTTAACTATTTATTTTGGGCATGTGAGTTGGAACATAGGTGCAAAGCAAGGCTTTTGTCCTAAGTGCATGCCAAAATGGTTGCTAGACCCCAAAGCCAGCTATCTCCGCTAGGTAGTCTTCCAGCCAAGGCACCCAAGCCAACAAGATAATCGCGCGTAGGTGAAGAGTCGCAGCATCCCGATAGGTATTGCATAGCCTCCAGAGAGCGCCTAGACGCTAAGGCCTTCTATGGACGTGCGCAGTGAATTAGATCACAGAGCATCCGATTGGCCCACAGGGGAACTATACCAGAGGCCAGATGGGATTCAGAATCACTCGTTCAGTCATCAGAAAGACATAAATACCATGAGATTCTCTTCGTGAAAGCCTTCATTCTCTCATTCCTCCATCAATAACATCCATCGCTTTTCTCCAATTTCTTTCTCCCACGGAACAAACTCTACACTGCCCCCTCTTCATCTCAGGATGCATCTCTTCAATATTATCCTTGCATTGATGGCAAGCTTTTCGATGGTCATGGCCGCCCCTGTGGAGCAGGACAGTGCTGTCCAGGACTATGCCTCCCCAAATGACGGCGAGATTGTGGCCCCAGGAGTCGACATCGAGGAGTCCGAAACTGAGAGCTTCAGCACACTGGGATGTCCCAATGGATGGAAATACTGTGGAGTATGTTCAGTCTGCTCCTGCAGCTGTATCTCTGAGCTTTACTAAGCCCCGTTCAAATAGAAATGCAATGGAACCAGGTGCAAGGTTGGGGGACTTCACTTGTAAGTTCTTCGTTCTATTTTCATTTGATCTTTTGCATGTCAGCTAACAAATAAACAGCGGTTGTAAAGAAGGCACCAGCGTACGGACTACTACGCTCACTCCTTGGGGCATCTGGCTAACCAATCTAATTCTAGTGTACAAGGCAGAGTGGAGGTGGAGATGGAAAGCTCTGTGGTGCAAGTGGCCTTTTCAACGGCATGGTCTGCCCTGGAAAGACGAGAAGGTCTTGAGTGGGCTCAGGTTGCAGCGCTTATTGTGTGTGGAAAGTAAATGTTGGTGATTCGAGTTGATTATTTGCATGGATATCATTTCAACAATGTGTCCTACCATTTTTATGTTGTCTGTTTTGCTCAGCTAGCTGGAATTAACGTTCGTTCTTGAGTCTATCACGCCAGGCCTATGCTATGCCCGCTATCTTCGTATGTGTCTTGTCATGTAAATACCATATTTGCCCCTTCTCAGCACACGTGGTCTAATGCCATGCACCTCTAGGAACTCCCACCAGCGAAACAGTGAATGAGCGAAATGAGACGAGGTAGATGTCTACATGAGGAAAAGAAACCGGATTCTACCGTGAACCCCCCCCCCTTTTAAGTCCTTAAATATCTCACCAAGAAGAAGAAAATATACTTTGGTCGTTTCATATCCCCAATTCATTCTTTCTTTTTAACTTGACTTGAACCACAGAGATCGTCCCCAAAGGATCAAGATGCGTTGGTACTGGATCTTCCTTGTCTTGTCGGTTCTCCTGGCCGCAGTTATTGCGAGGCCACTGGAACAAGATGCCCATTTTCCTTACCATAGCGATATCGGCGAAGGCAAATATTACTCAACCAGTGCTACGGACGCAGTTCAATTCGATGCTCAGCCAGGTGCGACCCCATCTAATCTCCTGCCACAAACGGGCCCCTGATCCTGCTATAGAAAACGACAATTTCGATGCGGATAAACGTACCCTGTTTCCGGGAGCCTGCCCAAATGGATGGAGATATTGTGGAGTGTGTATTTCTCATGTCAGACGGCCAGAGATGCAGGTTACTAACTCTTCGGCACAGAAATGCAACGGAACCAAGTGCAAGGTAAAAGGAGTTAATTAGTCAGTGCTTCACTCTGCTCTTCATCCTGACATGGAGCTTACCAACATGATGACAGCCCTTGTACTGGTGGCACCAAGGTATGAACAAGCTACTTACTCCTTTCCCGTGAACTCGCAGTCCCAGCTAGCTTATCTGATTCTAGTGCACCAAGCAGAGTGGAGGCGGAGATGGAAAGCCCTGTGGCAGCGAGTACATCATCAGCCGCTATCAGTGTCCGGGGGGGAAGGGGGGGAGGAAGAGCTGAATACGAGTGGTGGATATGGCAAATGCAAAACCTGAATTGATGCGATCTTCGCCATGTGTATTGCTCTTTTTTTGTTCGCGGAATGTGGACTTGTCGGTCGAAATGTTCAAGCTTTCTTTCCTGTGATAGTCGTTCTGAGTGGATGTCTTTGGTCGATCGGCGCCAGAGAGACTACGTTGAGCGTTATCAGCACTACTGTCAGCTGTTGAGCTCTAACTGTGTGCTCTTTGTCCATTCTCAGATACAATCAACGGTATGAGGCTTGAACAGAGAAGTCAGCTTGGAACTGTTTGCTTTCGTAGACCGCAATCATCAAATTAAAGTGGGATCTCTTCGGCTAGGATCAATGAATCCAATGGGCAAGATGAATATGATCGATGCATGAATGTAGACAGGGAATTTCTGTAAACAATCGGATATTCCCGATATGATCCGTCTTATTAAGCAGTGCACCAAGTGAACGCTTCAATGCCTCGCTTAGAATAGATCCGAGCTCTTGCTGAGGCCTGGAACTGCGGATAGAATGGCGGAAGTTTCAAGTAATATCCAACTAGCGCCTAGGTGAAGCATAGCAGGTCAGTGAAGGAACCGAAGGCTTGTCGTCTATAAATTGCCTCTGAAAAGCCAGCCTCCTTTGCTATCCCACCTAGATCTCCTCTCCATCCTACCTCTACCTATCCTTTTCGAAACCCCTATCTCCACGATCAGTCATCAATCTGTCTCAAAATGCACTTCCTTGCGTTTCTTACCTTCATCCTCATGGCTGCCTTCGCCACTGCGGTGGCCCTGCCTCTTGAGTCGGATGCTCATCTCGCCGAGGGCGCGGCTGGCGAACATGACCAGTCCTATGGCCTCGTTGATTCTGCTGAACCAGATACTTCTGCCAACCCCGAAGTCTTCGATCACGTTCCAGGTGACATCGAGTTCGATGAAGACCATCCCGCCCTCAAGCTCAGCCCACGCAATGATTGCGCCTCTGGACATAAGTTTTGTGGAGTGGGTTCTTCGACGAAATCTCCGGCTGGACAGCTGCGCTGCCGGCTGAAAGACGCCCACATCTAATCTCGAACAGGAATGCAATGGAACCAGTTGCAAAATGGCATATGTCAACCTGTAAGTCTTCCTCCAACGACCTGCAGAGCGAAAAAGGACACTAATAGTCAACTGATAGGCCTTGTAGGGAGGGCTCTGTATGGAAGTCTAATTCCTCCTTTGCTAAAGCACCTTGCTAACGGATGACATGATATAGTGCGTGGTCCAGAGAGGCGGCGGTGATGGAAAGTACTGCGGCGGCCCTAGAACGGGTTACATGGTTTGTCCAGGCTGGTGATCGTGGCATGGATTTTCGAGTCGATGCTCTTTTAGCCGATGACTGGCACATTGTTCATGGATATTTTGTCCAGGATGCACCTTAGTTGTCTCCTGCAATGTGGTTATTTGAGTGGAAATGGGAAGGCCAGGCCGTCTATCTTGGAGAGGAGCAACTGTTGTTTTTCTAGGTCTATGACTCCCAATGCATCGATTCAAGTGACACAAGCACTTCGCCTAGCCTTTATATTTCCAACTAATAAATGCGCCACCACGTAGCACCGACACGCATGCAGCTCCAATAACACGCGACCAGGATTGAGAAACGAGCGATCTCCTAGACTGGATTTGGTCGTTCAGTCCCACCGGTTTGAATGCAGGCCAACCAGCCCTTGGCACGGGTCTGAGGGGGGCACAACAATGCGCTGACAGGCTGCAGGTGCAATATAGAACAATCAGCTCCAGGATTAAAAAACCGACCGAGCAGCCCAATCACCTCGCATAACGTCCAACGGGCCAACAGCAATCACATCACACATGCCTCTAGACCGGGGTCAATCCCTGCCCCCTGGTCGAGCTAACGGTGGCACGAACGTTCTCTGGCGAGGGTCCAGCTAGGCAGGAAGAGAGAGGGGAATTTCAGCTGAGCCGGGGTCTGATTTTGCCCCTCCCATCATCTCCGTCCTCTCGGGGACTCACTCGTAAGGGAAACAGAGTTTTCTCAAAACTCGGGTTTCCTCAGCCTCGGAACCAGCGAAGGGAGACGGCGAAGTCGAGCAGAGAGTGAGAGGAAAGGAAGAAAACGGAGTCCGACTTCCGACTCAGCGGGCAGGTCGGGGACCACGGATGACTAAGCCACGCCCGGGGCATCCATGAATCTTTCTAGGGCTGGCGATGAATGCGCTTCGTTGAGGCTGATCAACTAGTCGGGGTTGCCTATAAGAGGCTGGTCTTCCTTCCTGGTCATGGTTTCCTTGACTTTCATTTCACCCCCTCCACTTCGCTGTTTCCGTTCCTGGCCTGGACAGTGGTCTTGCCTCCCCCTACTTATACTTCTTACTATTCCCGCACCACACCCTACGATAGCAACGTCTAATAAGCTATTGACCGGGGTTACTGCTAACTATGAAGACCCGCGAGTTCAGCGGGCTACATATCCCCGATCTTGAGCGAAATGAGCACCAGTTCCTCATGAACCATGCCGTGCAGACCTTCTCGTGGACTGACCTCACCGTTACCGTCAAGGACCGTCGAACGAAGCAGCCACGAAACCTCATCGACGGAAGCAGCGGTCTAGTACAGCAAGGTAAATCGCCCTTCATACCATTATCTCTGTAATCTCCTGAAGATCTAACCGAGCGCAGGGGAGCTAGTAGCCCTGATGGGCCCCTCGGGCTGCGGCAAAACGACCCTTCTCAACGTCCTTGCCCGCCGCGCGGCATCGTCTGGCGCAAAAACCACCGGCGACTGCCATGTCAACGGAATCAAGCCAGACACCGACACATTCGGACGGATCACCTCATACGTGGAGCAGGAAGACGCCCTGATCGGGTCTTTGACGGTATATGAGACGTTGAAATTCGCGGCCGACTTGTCTTTGCCTGGGTATGTCACATCGGAGACTGCTGCTTATGCAGACAGGCTGCTGACGGCGAAACAGATCTGTATCGAAGTCGCAGCGCAAAGAGCGTATCCAAACCCTCCTAAGGGCTTTTGGTATCCAAGGCCAAGCGTCGACTCTGGTGGGAACGCCGATCCGCAAGGGGATCAGTGGTGGCCAGAAACGACGGGTCAGCGTCGCCAGTCAGCTTATAACGTGTCCCAAGGTCCTGTTTCTGGACGAGCCGACAAGTGGACTAGATTCCACTGCCAGCTTTGAGATCATCTCGTACGTGAAGAAGCTGGCTGTCGAGAACAATGTAGGACCCGCACCCCTTGCCCGGAGTATGCGATGCATATGACTGACATGACTAGCTCATCATTATCGCAAGTATTCATCAGCCCTCCAGCACCACTTTCCAACTTTTCGATAAGCTTCTGCTTCTTTCTGGCGGAAAGACCTGTTACTTTGGACCCATACCCTTCGTTTCGTCGCACTTCGATTCTATCGGGCTCCCGATCCCGTCGAATACAAATCCGGCCGAATTTCTGCTCGACATAGTCAGTTCCGACTTCACGGGTGACCAAGGACAAGTCGACGCTATAAAATCTGCCTGGATACAGTCTCCCGCACGTACAGCCCTAGCGCAGCGGATCGAGGGTATGGAAACAAAAGGTAGTGGAAAGGTCTTCATGGACGAGCTCGGCCGACCCAATATCTTCCTTGTCACGATGTCTCTCCTGCACCGACTGTTCATCAAAAGTTATCGCGATGTGGTAGCATACGGCATCCGCATTGCGATGTATCTAGGTATATCTTGGTTGCTATTCTTATCCACCGACAGAAGAGATGCTGACATCACCCAGGACTGGCTATAATGATGGGCACCGTATGGCTGCGTCTACACACCTCGCAGGAATACATCCAGCCATTTATCAATGCAATTGTACTTCAAGCCCTGATGGATTTAGCAGTCCCCAATCAGAATCACTGGCTAACTACGGACACCAGTTCTTCGGATCCGCCTTCATGAGCTTCATGGCCGTGGCCTATGTCCCTTCTTTCCTGGAGGACCGCTCCACCTTCGTCAAAGAACGGGCAAACGGGCTATACGGAGCGCTCCCTTTCCTAGTTTCGAACTTCATCATCGGTCTTCCATTTCTATGTTCGTCTTTGCTTGTTCATCCCAGACCCACAAATTCTCCCGAATGCTAATCCCTCCCATCCAGTCCTAATTACCATCCTCTTCTCGGTAGTCAGTTACTTCCTCTCCAACTTCCAGCCCACGGCAACCGCCTTCTTCACTTGGGTCATGTGGCTTTTCTTGGACCTGGTGGCCGCCGAGTCGCTGGTGGTACTTGTGACCTCTATCTTCCCGAACTTCGTCATCTCGTTGGCCCTGGTCGCGTTCGCCAACGGGCTGTGGATGAGCGTGGGCGGGTTCCTGGTCTCTCCGACGATCCTCAATCCGTTTTGGAAGTATGTGTTTCATTATATCGACTACCAGGTAAGCGGTTCCCTATCTAGCATCCGAGCGCGTTCCTCGCACGGCCTTTTGCTGACGCGGCAACCAGGCGTACGTCTTCCAGGGTATGATGGTCAATGAATTTTCTGACAGAACGTATACCTGCGGACCGGGCTGCAATTGCATGTACCAGACGGAACTGGCAGACCAGTGTCTGATACAAGGCAAGGGGGTGCTGAGCCAGTATGGGTATGCGACGGGGCGAACGGGAAAATGGGTGGGCATCTTGATTGGCATCATTGCGGTGTACAGGCTATTTGGGTATCTGGCGTTGGTTGTGCGGAAGACCTGACTCAATAATCAGAGATCGGACCGGCCCTGCCCATGGCGCTGTATATATTAAAGGGTTCTAAATTGATTCATCAATGCGCATGGTGTTACAGCCAAACCACTTACTACCTGGTCATCTTGCAGGGAGCGAAGACAGAACGGGGGAAAAGAGGGCAAGAAAGACAGTACATTGCTAAATCAAATGGGTATACCTTTTCCTCTGTCAACTACTCATTTCTTCCAGCTGACAACAAAACCAAACGCACGAAAGAAACAAGTGGTCATGTCATCCAGACGAAAGTTTATACAAACGCATGCTTGAAACGACATGAGACAGGAGACAGCCAGACAGATAGACATCAATCAATGGACATGAACAGGCGCATCGGCGTCAACACCAACGTCAACAACGTCAACATCAAGAAAAAAACATAAAACATAACATCGTCATTGCAGGTCATCAGAATCGTACAATCATGTCGCCATGATGGACGTGATCGGTTAGAACCGTGAACCCGCCCCTTCTCTTTATAACACCCGAACAGAAATCAGTCCGTCGAAGCCATAGGAAACGACAAGTAAAACACAAGAAAGTAAGCCAAACAACCTCCCAGGTGGAATCGACGCAAAGGAAACACATAATCTTTTAAGCAGCAAACCTTCCAACTTTTTATCTCGGACAAAGCAAGGACAACAATGGTATATCGCGGATCTGGATTTTGGTTTTCACACGTCTTCTTTTTTTAGGTTTCTTTTTCTTTTCTTTTTTCCTCTTCGCGTGGTCAAACCAAAATCCCTTCCGAAAGACGATGAACTTTTGGGCGAAACAAGTGCCTCTCCACAAGTCAACGCGCGGTGACGGGGAATATTATAGAGGAAACAAGGAACAGCGACTAGACGAGGGTATGGGCTACCCGTCTACTAAAAACGTCGATGGGAAGCGAGACCGGGACTAGTACGTCCGACCGCTGTAGGTGGACCGACTGGATCGTCGGCTGACCTGATCCGACCGGCGATCCGTGCGAGCGCGTCGAGAACTCTCGAGCTCTCGGCGGGCGACGCTGCCGGTATAGTCCGATCCACCAGTCAGATACTTTTGCGGTCGCTTCCCTTCGATGTTCAGTTCGACGGCACCCGTGTCCCCCGTCCGAACGCTGATCCTCTTCCCACCCACCGACTCCTGCGTGAAGCTCATCGTGACGCCGTTCATAGTCATGACGATATTGTTGTCATCCTCGGGCTTGTTGGTGCCCACGCCGCTGCCGTTCTGCGTGCGGGCGTCGCTGCCCCGGCTGCTGTTGGAGCGGCTTTTCTGGCTGCCGCTGTCGCTCTCGGCGCGTTGCGAGGACGCCTTGGCCCGCAGCAGGTCCGCCGTCAGCGGCATCGGGCCCGACTTGCCGGACCGCGAGGCCTGGTATTCCTCGGCCTCGCGCTGCTTCTCCTCGACGTCGTCGCCGCCCTCGTCGTTGTAGTACACCGTGGGTCGGCGACGGCGCGAGTTCTCCACGGCAATCCGGGCCGGACGCGCGCTGTCATGGTAGGAGGTGGAGCGGCGAGCGTCCCGAATGCTGCGGCTGCGCTCGGGCATCACCGTCTCCCGCGACGAGCGCCGGTAGCCGTATTCAGGCAAGGCATCCCGGATCTCCGACATATCCATGGACCGTGACGGGCGACGTTCCGAGGTGATGGCGGTCGTGGTGGCCGATTTGCGCGGCAAATCCGGGCGCTTCTGGATGATGTGGGGTGTGGCCTTGTGCTTGAGCGGCGGCGGCGGCATGCGGTAGTAATCCTCGTCGCGCTCGTGGGACGAATGGGAGGGGAGGCGCGGACGGGACTCGCGGCTGGGGACGTGCTCGACGGGTTCGTCCTCGTCGTAGGTCGAGGCATGGTCGTAGTCCACCACGGGGGTTCCGTACGTGGACGACCGGCGGCCGTGACCGTGCTCCCGCGTGCGGGACAGCGACCGTTCCTGGTGATGGTGCTGCTCGGACGGGGCGTAGTCCGGCACAGGGAAGTAGGGCGCCTGCTGCGAGTAGTACGAGGAGGCATACGGCGGAGCGTTGGCGTAGGCCGACGAGGACAAGGGCGGGCCGTGGTCCGGGCGACCCAGGTGGCCCGAGTTATACATCATGCCGGGCATCATGCCGTGGAAACTCATGGGTCGACTGGTGGCATGGTAGGTGTCCGACCGACCGCTGCGGCCGTGCGATCGACTGCTGCTGTGGGAGGCGACGTGGACGTCAGAGCCGACCGAGGGCGGGTACCGCGGCGTCTGCGGCGAGGGCGGAGGGAAGTCGTGCACGGAAGGGGTCGACGGCTGGGACATGTAGTAGGCGGGATAGTCCATGGCGGATCGCGGTTCGGCGGGAGTCGAGGCGTGATACAAGCCCTGATCACACTCCCAGCAGGTCCCCGGATAGTGCCTTAGATGAGCGCTCTCGCGTCTGCTTCGAGAGCGCGAGGGAGACCGCTGCATAGGAGGCGGCGGGGGATGATGACCGACGCCGGGCGGATAGGCACCAACCTGCATCTTCTCCTCCCGCGCCGGGCGAGCGACTCGTTCTCTGGGACGTTCTTTGCGATGGGAGCGAACACGATCGAGATCGGATCTCTTGAGCGAGGTGTCGACCTTAAGAGGCCCAGGACTTTTCCGGCCCGACGGGCCAGATTGGGTGCTGTTGACGGTAGCGGCGGTACGACTGGAATAACCGGAATCACTGGCAACGTCGACCAGGGGCTCCGACGGCGATCTCAGGTCGGATTTGGAGCGTTTGGCGGCGACGTTGGCGACTTGACGAGAACCGGGGAGAATAACATGGGCGTCTTCGTCGTATTCCTCACAAAAGGCGGCATGGGGGACTTTGCCGGACATGATATCTGAAGGGCGGCCAAGGCCCAGGTTGGGTCCCTAAGAGGGGAAAGACCAAAGGGAGGGGGGAAAGGGAAAAAAAAAAAAAAAAGAAAGGTGGATGACGTGAAACGTGGTGGTCCAACAGGCTTCGATGCTTGCTGGACTACAGCAGCCACTGCTGCTGCTCATCCGATGAGTCAAACAATCTGCGGGTTTTTCTTATTTTTTTTTTTTCTTTTTGCTTTTTTGCTGTTTTCCTTTTCTTTTGTTTTCCGTTCGGTTTTAGAAATAAAAAGAGTGAAATCTCTTATTGTGTTGTCGGAACGGTTCGATCGCCCTCGTCCCCCCCGTCGCTGTTCGGCCCACTCCACGGTCGACTCAGAATCTCAGAGACCAAAAACCGGACGGACTGCAGATCCAGTGGGCGATAGTTCGATGACGGCGCGTCTAGATCGCTGTATGTCAGCGACGGACGATGGATGCAAAGTGGCAGTCGTCGTCTACGGTCTGCAATGTCTCCATCGAAAACAGTGGTGGCCACGGTGGGTTGAGTGGAGGGCAAGGATGCGCTGAAGGCTCGGGCGGGAGTGGTCAGGCCAGCGCGCGTGGGTCGGCGGAGTCGGGGGAAATAAAAAAGAAAAAAAAGAAAAAAAAAATAGAGTAAATCAAATCAGACTCCCAGAAGGGTGGGGGAGGAGAGGTGGGCAAGGCGAAAGAAGGCAAGAGAGACAGAGAGAGAGAGAGGGAGGGAGGAGAGACGAAAGGAATGAGAGACAGGAGAAGCGGCGTGTGAGCTGCAGCAATTTGCCTGTCTGGCAGTCGATGACTGGAGGGTTTTTTAGGCGGGCAGAGACTAAAGAAACTGCAAGTTCGCCAGGCGTGTAACCGACAATGGTTGGTGAACGATCCCTTTGGGGCCTGACGAAGGGGCACCGGCGAAGGTGGGGTTGGCTGTGGGGGGGAGAAAGGATGGATCTCTTTGGGAGAGAAAGAATGTCAGGAAAGGGCAAAAAGAAAAAAGAACGAATGGTAGATAAATGTCAGATCAGAGATGCGATGGAAGAAGAGAGAAGAGAGGAAAGAAGGGAAGAGGAGGGGAGAAGAGATCAACTTCCGAGGGGCAAGCAAAAAGGACGGAGGAACACTTTTAACTTCTGCTGCTGCTCTCTCTCCCTCTCTCTTTCTCTCTCTCTCTCTTATTCATTTTACCGGAGAGAATCCATTGGAATTATACAATTAAAAACCGGAAGGAGAATTAAATCAAATCATGACCACGAAAATAATACTTTGAATGAATCTCTGGAAGCCGACAAGACGACTGGGCCATCGATGCCTGATCGCCCGCTAAATTCTCTCGTCGCGGCTTTCGATTTTATCTTTTATAATTGATTCCCTGTGATAACGCTGAATTTCCCCCGAGATCCCTCGCTCTTTCTTTCTCTCGCCTTCTTTCCGTTCCTTCTCTCTCTCCCCTGATTATCCCAGTTTCTTCCGAACGTTGACGTATCAAGTTGACGGACTCGGTCCCGTCAGAAGTCGGGGACTGATATACTTCGTGATGCTACTCCGGTTGGGAACGGGCTCAACCATGGAACGGCGACTCCACCCGCATCTCTATCCAGATAACCCTAAAGGTCTTCATCTAATCGCTCATCTAAACCAGATGACTCCTTCCTCTGCCTAACTGGAGCCTCTTTCCACCGCACTCCGCGGTGTACAAAAATGAACAATCATCAACAAACGAGGGACCTCAATAAAATCCATCCTCTGCGGAGTCAGAGATCAGGATCGTCCTCCACCGAAGAGAGACGAAGGGGGAAAAAGTGGCGGCCCAAACGTGCGCAAGGGATGCTCTTCCTGCTGCCGTTGCGGCCCAATCACGGCCTCCACTCGGCTCTGCAGAGAAAAATCTCGCAACTGGAGGGGCAATTTTTTTTTTTTTTTTTTTTTAATTTGAATTTTTTTTTTTTTTTAATTGATTTTTTCTAATCGATCATCTTCCCTGTTTGTCGTGTGAAATGCTAAAGATCTAGGTACAGGACGGAGATTTCGGCAGATATCAACTTCTACTATTTAACTACTACCAGGTGGGCTCTCCGTAGTCGCACCAACTCTTATCACCACGAACCTCACCTCACCCCATGAATTAAGATCCTTGTCTTGGGCCAGTGTCAACCCGAATTGTTCCTCGGGGAACAGAACTTTTTAAAAGATAAAACAAATTTCTTAAAATTGAATAAACTTGACACCCCACTTACCCTCCTGGTCTAGCTTCCTGATGCTATCGCGACCGACCGGATCCTCTGGGACGCCGCCTGTGGAGCGCCGGTGAATGAACGGCGTAGAAAATCCAATCGAAGCACGCTAGAAAATTCATACCCGACCAGCTTCCCCTCCATGGCTGATTAGATTGCATCCTCGTCCCTCTGGCCGGGATGCGCAAGTCGGCTATGCCGGACACCTGCTGGGGATGCGTCGTGATTCATCCACCCGAGCCGCGCTGCCAGGGGATGCCCGTCTTCGTGGCGAGGGACGGCATTCGTATTGTGGACTGTGGAGGAAGGACGGCCCTTCATCTGCTCCGTGTCTCTCATTATTGACGCCGTCGGGCACTGACGAGCAGGGTCATGGACCACAATGGAAACCGGGGGAGTCGAGCAGTCTGTCGCCATTCGGGAAATGAGTCATATGATGGGATGGTTAATGCCCTGCCAGTACTCCGTACGGAGTAGGATCCCCTGTGATCTCAACCCTAACAACAATGGCTCGCGCCATCCATGCCTGCGTAAAGGAGGCTGGTGCCGCTAACGGCCTGTAATCTCTTTCAATTCAGCCGACCTGCGCGGCATTCTCAGCTGGAGCGGAGTATATCTATCATCTACCAGGTCTCCATCAATCCGGCGGCATGGGTCCAAAGATCGATGGGATGGATACCGTAGAGGACTAGAATCCGCCCTCTCTCGTCGAGTCCCAAGGCCAACCGTTAGGCCGAAACATGCATTGATCCTTTAGACTTGCATTTAAGTTTGCTCGCAATTGAAACCCCCTATTTTTAGCGTGCCTACTCTTGGTCTTGGTGGCTTTGTATTCATACCTAAGTTGGATGCCTCGGTCTCCGAGTCTGACGGCGCCTTCTTGTCGAGGAATTCCAGTCATTGGCAACCCCAACTTGTCGCACTCCTAGTGCTGAATGCTAGAAGACCGTCGCTGTACTCCGGAGTAGACTACGCATCTTGCCATGGGGTCCGTTGCGTCCGGACTGTCTCCACTTTGATACAAAGGGATCAAGCTAAGTCTCCTGCTCCGTGCAGATCAGAATCACGTCCATGCAGTTACGCACCACCCAACCAGTCACACCGGCCCCGATGACCTCATAAGCACTAAAGCTGACTGTCGCCGTTGCAGCGAATTGCCGGATAAATTGAGGCCACAGATATGTCAATCGGCGGCCATGTTCCCTGTTTGGCCAAGAATATATCAAACGATGAATTTACATCGATGTCGCTATAGACACGGGAAAACCTGGAGCTACGCCGAATCATCTTGACCACTTGGACTCGTCATACTTGACACTTTTGGTCTTTTGCATTCTGCCGTCCTGCGCTGCCCGGTGTCGGCTAGTCGTGAACGCCTGATTTCCTACCAGGACCCCCGGTCCACGGAGCAAGACGGTTTTGTCCCGGGGGAATGAGCAACGCAGTTCGCGATGCCTGTGTCAGGCTTTCCCCCCATTGCCCCTCAGCCATGAAAGACATGGACCTTATCTTGTGTCTATCCCATCCTGTCACATGAAACCAGTCACAGCCTCTGATTGGAACTGATATCTAGTGCTGTTCTGTCGTCCTAGTCAGCGTGTGACATGAGGACAGAGATCCTGAAGATCGAGCCACTAGCCACTCAATTCTTTTGGTGTCTGGATCCAAAAAAAAAAAAAAAACTTTTGTATAGATGCCGCTGTTTCTGGGATTGATTCGCGTCAGCGGATGGCGAGTCGGCGTCTTGTTCGTTTTCCTGCCCAATCTATAACGGCCGCGGAGACTGCCGGAGGGAAGATTACTGCAGCTGGAGGTGAGAATGTGTCCACATTCTGAACACAGTCTAGCTTCTGAGACCGCTTTAAAGGGGTTGCTTTAGAATCGTAATCGATTCCTGATTGATTGATATTGAAAGCGATTGCGCACCGACTTCTAGTCAATCAGTACTGGCATCCGCTCCGGCATCCGGAGAGTGCAAATCGTAAGGGATCCTGTAGCCACTGAAACCAAGACGCTAAGCTTGACTAGTAAGATGGTCTAGAGCTCTTCTGGGTTATCGTCGTCGTCGTTAAATGCTAAATGTGAGAGAGTTGTTGCGAAGAAAGCGTAAGGAATCAAATCCGGGAAGACATAGGTCGACTAGGTAGTGCTTATAGTTCAGAGCACAAGCTACAAGAAGTCAGTGCACACCACAACCACCAGTGTAATCGATCAAGTTTCGGACTACTCTCCATAAACCGGGTTCAATTCTATCTTAAACCGATCTGCATGATTTTCAATATTCGAGGCGATCCAGGCAGAAACATGTAGCCTGTGGTAGCACAGCCGATAAGATAGCGCTGACTCAGCGAGTTGCCTGGCAACGCAGGCCGCCCAAACAACGGCGGCGTCATCCCATCCCCAGCCTCTCCATTTCCTCCAACCACCACATTTTCGGGCGGCAACCTGGTCCTGCTCGACTCAATTTCCAACTCCCTTGGGGTTTGCCTCTGTCTAGAGTTGACGTTATTCAGTATTGACTGACAGTGCAACTCACAGTTCACAATTCAGACCTCCTGCCCCGTCCGCTTATCGACCATCTCTATAGTCCGGTCGAGTGGATCACACATACCAAGATTCGCATTGCTGCCAGCCACTTGAAGAGGTAAGTCACCCATCCCACCATCTGTCACGGCGTGGAATGTCAACCCTCGCATTCAATCACTAATCTCTGCTCAGAGTTTCGTCTCGAGCTGCATGCTCTTGACAGCTCTAGGACGACGATTCTCCAACGATGCCCGCCATCAAGCGAGTCGGGAATTTCCCCGACATTCCTGAGAAACCCGTTCTCGATAGCAATGACGTCGTAGGCAAGATTCAGCCCGTCGCCGCTTCAGGCTCAGAGCATCTACACACCTTCGCCGCCCGAGATGATTCGAACGACCACTATGTTCCCGGTCAAGGCACCGTCGACCCAAACCACATCAACATGCAAGGACTGTTTGCTCTCTTCGCCATCCTGGGAGCCGCGTTTGTCATCGCCGGCATTTGGTTCTTTTTCTGGGCCAAAAATGGCGGGTTTCAATGGCGGCAGGGCGACTGGGAGGAGTACAAGTCCACCGTTCTACGACGCAAAGGACCCGACGGACAAACCCTCAGTAATGCAACCAAGAGTACCAAGCTAGGAGGCGGCAGTATCGTTGGCAAAGGCTACAGTGACGATGGATACACCGCTACTGAAAGCGGAATGGGATACACCGACACGGCAACCACGATTACCGAAAAGGACCAGCCCAAGAAGAAGCGGAGGTTCCGTGAGACCGCCAAGCAGAAGCTGCTACGGCGGCACAAAGATGAGAACTGGGAGGGCGAAGCGGACGAGGACGTGCTGGCGTACCGAAAGGAAAAGCCCGCGCGAGTGGGCGGCATCAACCGCGACGCCGAAGGTACCTACCATGGCAGCGACTACGACCTGTCCAACCCGCCCAGCCACTACCAGCAGAGCGAGATGAGTCAAGTGCGCGACTACGCCTACGAGCCGAGCCGCCAGAAATCCAGCCGTCGGGACTTCTCGTTCACCCCGGGCACCGAGGAAGCCCTCTCCCAGCCGCCCACCGAAGACCGTCGACTCCGCGACCCGTCCACGCGCCGCCACAACCGTCGTCGGGACCGCCGGCACCAGCCCCCGCCAACCTCGTCGTCGCGCCAGAGCAGCCCGCAAAAACGCGAGCGACGATCGATGCCGGGCCACTACACCGAGCCGCTGGACTTCTCGTCGGCGCCGTCCCGCTCGGAATACCAGTATTCGAACGTCGAGACGGAAGATTCGGGCACGAAGAGCTACCATCACCCGATCCCCGGACTGAGCAAGGGCTATCGTCGAAACGGCGGTCGCGGTCGTCGCCGAGACAGTCTCAGTGACAGCGACGGCGACGAGACTCGGTATTCTTAAACCGACAGAGAATGCAACGATACGCCTATGAAGCAAAAGGCCACTTCGAGAATGTAAATAATACACGGAATCGACGAACGGAACGGCTGGGATAGGATGGAACATTAAATTGCTCAACGGAGTACGATAACGGACACTGATTAACGACCCGGGATGGATAATGGGATGCAATGAACGAATTGGCCTTGCTTTTCTTTCTTTCTTCTTTCTTACTGCCATGTGAATCGAAATGTTATCCACCCCTATGTACTAGGACTTCATAGCTTAACGACAATAATAGGATTTTTCCGACATCGGTTTTTCATTTCTTTGGCAATTTAGAATGGAACGTGCGATGCTGGGGCTTAGACTAGCGCCTAGGTTGATGAGGAGAAGCATGGGTTTTAACGATATGCTTGCTCTCAGCAATTTAGTAACCAGACCCCAAAGCCATGTGTTCCGGAGTATGGACAGGCAGTCTTGTTCTTCCTTCCCAGAGATTCAACATATCAAAGCCGCAACAGGAAAAATGAGAAGAAACTAACAATAATGCGCCAAGCCAGTCTAGGTATAGTATAGTACAGAAAAGAATGCGTGAGTCCAAAGCAACTGTCAACGCTAGAGGAAAAAAGACAACGAAAAAGGCCTAATGCAACAATACATGCAATGGAATGCTGCGCCCGCTCGGACCGGAAACACCATGAAATACCAGATTTTATCAGCGATTGCGAAGCGACGTGGAATGCGAATGTCGAAGCTTGTGAGCGACCGAGGCTTTGCGAAGAAGCGGTACGGAGCGGTTTTTGGAAAGTACCGGTTTGCTTTTCTTCTCTGGGGACAAGACGGACTCGGTTATCGGGATTTGTTCTTCGTTCAGTGGCAGAGTACTGGGAGGTCGTGAGGAGAGGCCTGCATCGTCACTGAACCACTCCCTAAGAGCCCAGCGACTGATGCTGGAGTCGTCGAAGCCTCGGTCCCATAGGGGTTGGAGTTCGGGACGGGATTTCAGCCGGTGAATTTCAACGGATGAGCTGCGGAGTTGATGCAGCAACCACTTGTTGATAAACATGGTAGGATGGAGCTGGGCCGCTGTCTGAGGTTCGAAGAAGAAAGAGGAGCCATCATCGACGGAGAGCTTGAGAGGATCATCGCTTATCCTGGTGGCACTTTCGGAGTCTAAGGGGTCCAGGAAACCCAAGTTTTCCCTGCGGTCGTCGGTTAACAGACCATTTTCTTCGCAGATGGAGCGAAGTTGATTGACGTCCAACTGTGCATGGCTGAGCTCGTACCACACCTTCCTCCTTTCTTCGTCGTAGGTGCGAAGAAATTCCAAAGATTCGTCATCAAGAGGCAGATGAAGGGGGCTCCGCTGTTTATGTTTATCCATGATGGTGAGCCATTGAGCGTCCAGATCCATGAGATGTTCCTGAAGTAGACGAACATCCCCCACACGCGAGAGATAACTGACTGTACCCTGAGGGTGGTTCTGGGCGGTAGTGACCGTAGAGGAAGCGTCATCACTGTCGTCGAGAGAAGCATATTCCAAGGTATGGTTGATAGAGTCCGGGGAGACGCGCATTGGGCTCTTGTATGATAGGCTAGCGAACCTTTTCATGGACTTGCCAAGCCTGTATTCTTGTTGCTCCAGTTGGTCTTCAGCGTCGTGGTAACTGTGTTCCAGCTGTACGTACGCCTCGGTGGTCAGCTGCAAGACTTCGTAATCCCGCATCAAAGACTTAGAAAGGTCCTGCTGGGCAAACAGAGCGTTGAGTTTCTTCATCAAGGCCATCCGTAGATTTGATTCCTCCTCCCGTTTGTATTTCAGGGCTTGTCGGAGCTCGCGTACTTGCGACCGCTTCGCCGAGACGGTCTGTTGCTCTTCAATCAGATGTTGGTTGGCAAGAACCAGTTTGACAAGGCGCGTCGAATCCAAGGCTTCGCTTGAATCGCCCAGGAAAGAGGAGATAATGTCATCACTCCGAGTCTGCGGACGCTTAGAATCCTCTGGGGACGGAGGGTCAGCACTGACATCCTTACTGTGACCAGGATGGCACGCATCCGACGACGGCAATTGCTTCGACCGGTTGAGACTGGGATGCGCAACAGCTTCCTGGACCTCGGTCCCCTGGACACCGGACGACGAACCTCTTATGGTGGTTGGAGGACTGGACACCATCCCGCACATTCCCAGGTCCAGGTCCAGGTCGGCGAGAATGTCGGGGGACGGCAGTGGATGGTACGGCGACGTCGTCGCGCTGCCATCGTCCAGCTTCTCCATGTCCGGCGGATCAATCAATTCATCGGCTGTCTTCCCCTGATACATCATCGTGGGAGAAACGTAAGTATCAGAAGGGATCAGTTCCCCGGGGAATGGGCGACGCGGACGGAGGAAAGGGGTAAGCATGAGGCATATGGTATCAGCAAACAATAACAATAGAATTACCCTTTGTTGTGGAGAGGACCTGGTCCAGTTCCTCGGATCCAGGGCCTTGAAAGCCATTTCCCCAAACCTCAGCATCTTTCCACGCGATGCCCATCGCGGGGGGAAGCCACGGTCGAGCAGCCCTCTGGCGTATGCCAACGTTGCTGAGTTGCGCTGGCGAGATCAGTCCTGGGAAGACGAGAGAGAGGAAAAGAGGAGAAGAGAAAGAGAGAAAGAGAATTAACCAAATTAGATCTTTGGGGAAGGTCGACAGCGTGGGATACAGAGGGCTAATCTTTCTTTCTTTCTTTCTTTCTTTCTTTCTCTCTCTTTCCTTCCTTCGGGGCTTGACACGTCGCATCGACGGGTCTGATAGGTACAGTACTTTGGGCTCTCAGGCTGGAGAATCACCTCTCTGTGTAACGTCTCCCTGTCCTCATTTCAAGATCCATTCCTGCTGATCCGGTCGGGGAAAGCCTGCCTTGGACTAATCTAAACGCCGGACTAGTTGGACCAACCAATTCGACAGGGTGGAGAGCGTGATGGATGGTCGGGAAAGCCAGGAAACGAAAAAGTGACAGTCTGACTGGCCACTCCTCCACCCCCCTTTCTTCGTGCGATGCTCGTTCGAGAGGGGCAAATCCGACAGGGATCAGCAATCAAGCCATCGTCGAGCGCCATCTGCGAGTCAGCGTTCGACAACGCAAACCAACGAGCAAAATGGCGAGGTGGATAAGAGCAGAAGAGCCTCATCCTCTCCCCCCTCCAAAGCGCAGGCAAGAGATGGCGGACTCGCTCGTCCACGTCAGTCCGGCTTTAAGAAACCCTCTTCCCAGTCCAACGGGACAGGACCCGGCCATGCGAAGACGCAACAACGCTGGACGAGGCAGCATCTGGGAACGTCAAACGGGGCTAGAGAGGAAATGCCGCCATCATGAGCGCCAACTACAACGTCAACAGCCAGCGGGCGACCCTAGGAACCCAACCAGGTGACCCGCGCAGAACGGGCAACGGCGCAAGCTTCGTGGCATCTGGCGCAACAGATTCGACCAGGTGGGACACGGAATCCCTCCGTTACTGCCTTCTTGTTTGCTCACCTCATCCTAGCCTAGTCCCCCGGTCGCATACAGCGCCAGGTTCGTCGTACGGGGGTAGCTCGACAGCCTACGGAGACCCGTCCAGGGCTATCTATCAGCACAACGTCTCGCCTTACTCGAACCAGCCGCGCAATTTAACGCCGTCTTCTCTACATCAGTCGCCGCCCCGATCTGCTTTCTTGTATGTCAAAAAGATGCGCCAAATTGCGATCCAAGCTTTACCCAGAAAGGCCTCGCACTGATTCGAATATCGATCTTACAGGAGCCATGACCAGGGGAACTATACTCTCAGGGTCAATCAGCTTGCTGGCCCCGGTCAGTCTGGCTATTCCGGCGAACTTCCAAATTCACACGCACAGCGGTCGGTTTCCAATACCGCCCCGGGGACTGGTCCTGAATATCGTTCTCCTCCTTTCTCGCAGCCACCGGGGATCGATGATATCACGGATGGCATGGGGAGCCTGATGACAAGTCCCACCGGGGCCCAATGGCCGATCACGCCTACCCCCGGCCTTCACGGTCATGCTGCGGGAATTTCTTATGTAGGTCGCTCGGGTCATCCCACGGTCAAACACACCTCTAATGAAATGGCTTGACCAAGTCCGTCCAACCCATATCCCGGGGGAGCAATTTTTCCCAGAATGTGATCTCGGGGACTAGCAGTACCCATAACACCACACTGGATCCGCGTACGTGCCCGCTGCCTCGGTCTTGGTTTAGAACGGAGTTGCCCTGACAGTGTCTAGGCTACACGGTGCAAAAGAACCCCAAGAGTTTCTTTAGGGTCGGACGGGTAGGTGTCTCTATTGCAAACCACTGTCTGGTTGTGCTGTCATACCTGGCTCACTGTCTGCCTAGGTCTTTGCGATTCTTTGGCACGAAAATGAGGGCTCGAGCGGCCGAGGTACGCAGAGTTATATAAGCGAAGGCCCCGTGTATAAAGGCCGATTCAACGAGCTGGTTCACAGTGGGATCCGGCGCATGGTAGTCGTTAAGGCATTGGATCAGTGTGCTTGGTGCTTGTGAGTCGCTTAGCCATTTTTGTCGGGTAGATCGGCGTCGCGGTATGCTAATCATGTTTACTATAGCCCCGTGAGCACATACAGTCGCAAGGGTGTCGCGAAAACAGGGGTGGATGCATCCAAGCATGCCATTATCCATATGCAAGGCACCGAGCCCCAGCTTGGGTCCGGCGAGCCTCATATGACGAAGGATCCGTTGGAGGTCGCCCCGGCTTCGCCCGACCAGAAACTAGATTATATGTCCCGGTTGAATTTTGGTAAGATTTATACGGTCGAGCACAATGTGAAAGTGTTACCAGTTGGTAAAATCACCGAGCGATCAATGCCGCGCTTCCAGAACTATGCGACACGCGAATTCAATGCCATGTCATGATGTGAAATTGGCCTACAGTTTCCGACAGACTGTCGTGTGCTTTCTGGTCTAACGATATTGTTTTTGATTCTCACTTCATTTATGATCTTTGTCTTGGATTTCTGGCACTTGAGACTTCCTGACGTTTTGTTAACCCACCATACGTTTCTCAAGGCAAACCCGTCAGTTGTCTTGGTCTTTTGGTGCATATATTTATAAACGACCCACGGGTATCTATTTGCAGCGTTCTATCTATGTTACTATTGACTACTTGCGCTCTTGTTCCTTTCTTGCGTTTGGTCGCTTGAACTCTTGCTTGCCAACATGCATTTTCCTTATTGCATACGATGAATGAGCCCTAGGAACAATCACCGCTTGTTTATAACTACCTTCCCTACATCGAGTACCGTAGTTATGTTCCTGATTCCTCAGGCAGCCTCACCCGTAGATAAGCCGATAAGAGCCGCTCGGTGGAGCCGCCCCAAATACTGCCGCGGAAAGTCTTCACCGCCCGACAGATTTTCAGACCCGGAGGAAAACTTTCTAGCGGCGTCAAACTCTCCAGCTCCTCTGAATCACCAACGCACTCCTCCCCATTCCATTTCGACCATCAATCATGAAGCGGAAGCTTGATGCAAATGACGTTCCCTCCCCGGAAGCGGTCGAGGAGAAGAAAATCAAGGATTTACCCGACGCCGACTTTGAAAGTCTCAATCTGGATCCCCGACTGCGCCAAGCCCTGATCAAAGAGAAATTCACCAAACCGACGCTGGTTCAGGCCAAGGCAATCCCTCTGGCTCTCGAAGGGAAGGATATTCTGGGTATGTGACAGACTCTCTGGACGTCATGACCGGGAACCAGAAAAGCTAACGAAAACAGCTCGCGCAAAGACGGGCTCCGGTAAGACTGCGGCCTATGTGCTTCCGATCCTGCAGACCATTCTCCAGAAAAAGACGGTTCGTGCTTCTCTGTCGCGTCCATGTTCACATCTATTGTTGCGGTTGGATAACCCATGTTTACTTGCTAGGCCGATCCGTCTCTCAAAGCCACCACCGGTCTCATCCTCGTCCCTACACGAGAGCTGGCGGATCAAGTCCAGAAAGTCATTGCCTCGTTCGCTGCCTTCTGCGGAAGAGATGTTCGGTCCGTAAACCTGACGCAAAAGGTGTCGGATGCGGTCCAACGTACGATGCTGGCCGATTACCCGGATCTGGTGGTCTCGACGCCGTCTCGCATTATCGCCAACCTCGGCAACTCCGCGCTCTCCCTCGAAAGCCTGACACACCTTGTGATTGATGAGGCAGACCTGGTACTTTCGTACGGATACGATGAGGATATCAACAGTCTGGCCAAAGCGGTCCCTCGCGGGGTGCAGACATTCTTGATGAGTGCTACGCTGACCTCGGAGGTGGACACTCTGAAGGGCTTGTTCTGTCGAAGCCCCGTGATCCTGAAGCTGGAGGACAAGGACGATCAAGGTGCCGGTGTTAGTCAATTTGTCGTTAAGTGAGTGAATCACCCGGGGGTTTAAGTGGACTGGGGGGTCTTGTGACTGATGGCTAATCTTCCGTTTTAGATGTGCGGAAGACGAAAAGTTCCTTCTTACGTACGTCATCTTCAAGCTGCAGTTGATCAAGGGCAAGGTGATCATATTCGTTGGAGATGTGGACCGTTGCTATCGTCTCAAGCTCTTCCTCGAGCAGTTCGGCCTGAAGAGTTGCGTGCTCAACTCAGAGCTACCCATCAACTCTCGGATACACGTCGTTCAAGAATTTAACAAGGGTGTTTACGACATTATCATCGCCGCCGACGAACAGGAGGTCATGGGAGCCCGAAAGTCTTCAAAGAAAGCCAAGGAAGGGGACGAGGCGGTGGGCTCCAGTGACGAGGACGAGGAGGAGACTACCAAGTCCCGTTCTGACAAGCGCAAGAAGTTGACCGGAAAAGAGAAGGACTACGGCATCTCCCGAGGCATTGATTTCCAAAACGTCGCATGTGTGCTGAACTTCGATCTTCCCACCACTTCCAAATCATACACCCACCGCATTGGCCGTACCGGAAGAGCCGGCAAAGCGGGCATGGCCCTGTCGTTCGTGGTTCCCTCGGATCAGTACGGCAAACACAAACCCACGAGCATCTCGTCCGCAAAGCACGATGAGACCGTTCTAGCTAAGATTGTGAAGCGGCAGGCCAAACTCGGGCACGAGGTGAAACCGTACCACTTCGAAATGTCCCAGGTGGATGCATTCAGATACCGTATGACCGACGCCCTGCGCGCCATCACCCGTCTCGCCGTGCAGGAAGCTCGTGCGCGGGAAATCCGCCAGGAGCTGATCAAGAGCGAGAAGCTGAAGCGCCATTTTGAGGAGAATCCCGAAGAGCTGCGCCAGCTGCGCCACGATGACGAAGTGCGCTCTGCTCGCGTGCAGCCGCACTTGAAGCATATCCCTGACTACCTGATGCCTTCCAAGGGTCGAAAGGGGATTTCGAGCGAGAACGTGGGCTACGTGTCGTTCAAGAAAACTAGCGAAAATCGGATCCGCAATGCCAGGGAGAAAAATCGGGGCAAGGGTAAAGGCAACAAGGGCCGGAATTACGCCGGCGTGAAGAAGAGGGTGGACCCGCTGAAGACGTTCAACCCGGGGAAAAAGTGAATTTTATTGACTGGATAATGGCGTTACTAATGTTTTGTATCGAGCTACCCTTCAGTCTTAAGTCAATCTTGTAGATATTTCCAATGGCATTCTATCCCGACTTCTACGTCTAGCTCCGGGTGACCTTGGCCTGGCCGGTTTTTGAAAGTACAGCCTCGATTGTAGCCCGACACTAGCCGGCTTAACATGACTACTACTAACTGCGGGCCTCGTATTAGGTATAGTAATAAGTATAAGATCGAAAAGAAGGTGATTCATTGAATATATGCGAAGCCTCCATTCTAGGAGGGCAAAATGGCAGCCGGTCATTAGGCATCATATCATCATGTCCCATTAACAGGCCACCCTGAAGTAGGCCCAATCTTCGTTCTCCAGTCAGGTTAACAGTAGTTGGCGCTAAAACAATAGTCCGACGCAATGACCGCAATGACCGTCGCCTGTGATGGAACAAAGTTAGGACCTTTGGACTCTCTCGCAGGGACGGACGAGCTACTCACCAGTGAAATGTCTACCTCTGGCATGATATCAATATCCATGATGGGTCGCCAGCCTCTCCTCGACTCCGGCATTAAAGCCAGGGTCCGATTGTGCGGAATACTCTCTCGGATCTCAGCGATCTTACGATCCCCGTCCACGACGTCAAAGGTCTTCAAGACATTCCCGTGCTTCTCGATCTCCAAGTTGACCTTCTTATCCTCGGCGCCCTTGCACTCGAAGGCGGCGAAGTTCTCGAACGCGAGATCAAAGCTCCCGAACTGAGCGGCCGAAAAGGACCTCCGGGGCACCGCGCTAGCAATGGTTGCCTTCTTGCTCCCGGGCAGGCAGACGTTCCACGCCTGTCGAAAGGAAATCTTGCGGTGGAGTTCGAAGAGCGGAAGTCCGGAGGCGTCGCGGAACTCTCGGCAGGGCCGGTTGCTGAACTTGCGACCGGTGACGGTAAACTGGGGGATCCCGTCGAGGTCGGCGATGCTGTAGGAGATCTCGGAACTGGAGTCGCCCACGGGTCTGAGCACGAGGGTAGTCTTGCGGTCGGTGATGTATTCCCTCCGGATGGCGACAGGCCGGTCGGGCGCTTTCAAGGCGCGCCGGATGCGCGAGTTACGGCGGAGTTTCGTCGTGGTGGTGGTCGTGGACATGGTCCTTCCCTCTTCTCTCTGCGAAGAATGTGGCGTGATGCGGTCTGGGGAAGCAGGGAATCGGGGCAGCAGATGATAAGCACCGTTGAACCGCGAGAGACTGCGGGGGGGGGGGGGGGAGAAGTGGCGTGCTTAGAAACGGCCGGAGAGGGGGCGAGGTTCTAGGGACGGGGCTAAGTCAATCGGTCATTAGCTTGTTGGAATGGAAGGAGAACGAGGATAGGATGTAAACAAATGCCTCCTGCTCGGTGTCAGTCGGTCTACGGACGTAGGTACCTTGTTTTTCTCCCGCCGGATTGATTGGCGCAACGCCCGTTGACCCACGATGATTTCATCATTGATTGCCCGAGGCGCGGGACGATTGGTATCTTAAGGCTCACCCCGGCATGTCCAAGCATGGCTTGGAGAGGCCGGGCCCACATAGTGAGTGGGAAGCGAATTGGCGTATCGGACTGGCATGAGGGTCGGAGGTGTTCCTAAAAATATGTCTACTCTGTGCTTACCGAGTAGGTCTCTAACATCTGCCTACGAAGTAGGTACTCTGGGAAGGGAGAAAGAGGAGAAAGCAAGGCCAGCCTCGACGACGCTAGTCCTGGGATGGCTTAGGGTCAATCCCCGGCGCCACTTCCGACTCGTCTGGGAGCCGCTTCCGATTCCGGATAATTGTTGACTCGTTAGGTAGTACTTAGTTCGTGAGATCTCAGGGATCTGGAAAGATAGCTAGGGCTACGACCTGACCTATACATCAGTACTGGGTACTCAGTAGTCCGGTTTCCCTCCGGAAGCCATCGCCAAGCTGCAGGGTGGTAATCCTGTAAATGAAGTGTAACTTGCGGCTGTCCGCTGTACAACGCACCGCCTGGCGAGAGCAACCCGACAGAAAGCTGGAGCCTGATAGTTGGTGGGAGCCCCTTTGACCTCCCAGCACCAAGTTTCTCTTATTGTGAGCTCCCTCGTTCAGGTGGAAAGCGAAGATCCAAGTGGGGGGAACCGCCAAGCCATTTCTCTCCCTTATTAAGCACAACAAAGCCAGCCTTTTTTTTCCCCTTGTCGGCACGCGCGAGAACCTCCAGACTCCTGGAACAATGCAATCATGAAAAAATGGCGGCAATGTATGCCCCCTCGGCGCTGGCGGATGCTTATCCTGACCCCACTCATTCTGCTCGTGCTGTACTCCCTTCTCCCCTATGACCATGCCTTGCGGCTGTCCGTCCGCTTTAACCTGAACGCTGTTGCCGCCGCTCTACCCACGCCGTTCCCGAATCGCTGGTGGCTCACCGAGAAGAATGTCGCCTTCCCGGTAAGCCTACGCGATGAGATCGCCTTGGTGATCAAGTCCGGATATGGAACCAAAAATCGCATCGCGCCGTGGCTGCAAGCGCACGAGGCGGCGGAGTTTGACAACCTGTTGCTCGTCGGAGATTTTTCCACACCGCCGGGACGCCCCTACGACTACCATGGTCACCCAGTTCCGGTGCACGACGTCGTCGCCCAAATGCTGCATAACGGATCGCTGTCCGCTCATTTGGCGCATCCCCGGCTTCTGAAGTATTCGAATCTGACCGCAGCCATCGACAGCGGAGATGACGAGAGCGCGCGTGACCTTTCGAGGTCTTTCGGATGGGAACTCGATGCTTTGAAGGTATGGCTGTCTGTTATGTTATGTTACTGTGAACTTATTTCTTTCTGCTCTGGCTCGCTTTCCACCCGGCTGGTCATTCTGGTATTTCGGCCAAAAAGCTGACCGTCGATAGTTCATCGCTGGCCTGGAGCTATGCTATCAGCAAATGCCAGACAAGAAGTGGTACGTTGTAGCGGACGACGATACCTATCTTGTGCAGCCATCGGTGCAGCGTCTGCTCGAGCACTTGGATCCGACCGTGCCTTACTACGTCGGAAACGCAGTAGGTGACTACAAAGCCCGTTTCGCGCACGGAGGGTCCTCCCTGATCCTCTCTCAAGCGACCATGCGCACCCTCTTCGCCAATCCCGCCGCCGTGTGGGCCGCGCATATGGAGGCGCTCGAAGAAAAATTGGGCGACAAGCTCGTCGCTACCGTGTTGATCAAGATTGGAATTTACCTCGACGAACGGCATGCCATTTTCTTCAACGGAGAGCAACCCCCTGTCACGAAAATCTCGGCGGAGCGATTCTGCGCCCCCATTGCCTCCTTCCACGGACTGGCAGCTGCATCGGCCATGCTCAGCGTTGGAGAGACGTTTCAACGCTTCGCCGAGCCCGTTCTGTGGATTGACCTATGGGATCTGTATCGTGCGCCGTCCTTCCATTCGCCCGTGCTCGTGACCGGACACGCAAATTGGGATTACGTGGGACGCTTGGATGAGCACACGATGAGCATCAGCGATGTGATCTCGGCCGGCAACTGCCGCCGGATCTGCCAAGGTCGCTCAAGCTTCTGTCTGGCTTGGACGTGGGATTCACGGCAGCAGGCCTGTCATCTGAGTCCGTGGATGATAGTAGGCGAGATGGCCCAGGGCAGAACCTCGGGGATCAACGTGCCTCGCGCCCAAAGCCTTGCCGCGGAGTGTCGCTGATCGGGACCAGGGAATTCGGGCGTTATAGAGATTGTTTAGCATACTTGACGATGTATCCGCATAGAAATATGATACCCTAATCGCACCCACCCACCAACTTCAGGATGCAAAGATGGCACTTGGATGGCAGTAGCAATAGGACACGTCCTTGGGGGAGAGTGGAAACAAGTAAGGAATGATTAAATTGCAATCAGACCTGAGGAGGGGGCAATACACTACCTATAACTAAATATTAAGTGCTGACCGGGGGAGAGGCCAGGCTATGCCTGCCACGGACTTCATAACCGGGCGTTATGTGCACAAAAACATGCCAGGCACAACATGCCAAGCCCGCCCATTTTTGGCCTCAGGAATCCATCGTCGCCCGGCCAGGCACGGGCTCTCCACGTGACGCCGGCTCTTGCGCGTCGCCTTTGGAGCTGCGGATTCGGCATGTTTCAAGTCTACATTCTTCCTTCTTCTACTCCATACTCCGTACCGCGCATCATCCTATTTATTCGGCCGTTTATCCCCCTGCGATGCCTCTCCTCGGTAGCCCTTTCAATCTTCTTGGCTCCTCGCCCTACGAATCTATCGAGACTCCTTGTTCCGCCAAGGAGTCCTTCATCTCCAGTTCTCGACCGATGACTGGCGAAAGCATCCACTTCCTCGGCCCACTTTAGCTTATTTGGCCCCCCTCAAGTGGCCCCCAGTACCCTGGCCCTGTCGCCCAATAAGGCCCTGATCGTCCACTCCAGGGCTCACCTGTCCGTCCTGGTACGTAAGCCCTTCCTGCGGTCTTGTTTTTTCTTCCTTTCTCTGTCGCTTACATCCGCCCTTGAGATTATGGTAGCATCGCTGACTCGGCGGTCTCCCAACAAATATCCAAGCGGAGGACTTCTCATTCGCTTGGTTGCACGTGGTACCCCGTCGACACGAGACGCAGCGTCGGGGCTCAATCGTCCAGGTCAAGGTCTGAACGCTATGGTCCGCCCACCATGATGTCGTGTGGGGAGCGTCGGTCCCGAAATAGGCAGTGTTTGACAGACCCTTCCACGGAGCAGGACGATCACTGTTATAATCGGCCACCTCCCTAGCCTGTCCCTCTTAACTAACTCTTTGGAACCGCGTTTTGCAAGCGTGCCTTGAATCAGCGAACGAACCCCATCTCCTAACAGCTTGCAACTGCGTCACCAACTTCTGTGCCAGTCTTTTCTGCCGCACGTGGACGATGAAATGCGCTGCTTTTGTTGAATCAATTTCGTTACGCTCTGGTTGAAGGGGCTTTTGATCGCATCTTTTTCTCGATCCGTCTTCCCACTCGACTCAGGGCATCCCAGGTTTGATCATCGCCCTCTTTGGTGGGCTTAATCCATACCTTGTTGGACATGTTGTGGTCTAAAGGGCGCCTGCCCAACCCGGGGACTGCCCTTGTCCCTTGTCATTCATATGCTCGTCGCATGCTGTTGATCTTTGCACTGGTCTACTCTTGCCTTATCCTGTTTACCCGATGGCACACTTTCCGTGACCCAACATCGGCTTTCTTCGACCCTTCTACCGGATACCTGCCCGCCTATTCGACGGTGCGATTCCAGCAGGCTGATCGCTACATCGAAGATGCCAACCGGGGCGCCGCTTACACGCAATGGAGGGCTTCAGAAAACCCTCGCATGTGCCTGGGCGTCGCCTCGATTGCTCGAAAAGGCGCTCGGTACCTCAGGGGCTCAGTGGGCTCAATGCTAGAAGGTTTGAGCGAGGCGGAGCGCGCAAACATGAATTTGATTCTTTTCATCGCACATACCAATGCATCGGAACATCCTGCATACTCCGAGCCATGGCTCCACAACGTGGCTGATCAAGTCCTACTGTACAACGAAACGGATGTTGACATCGACCACATTCACGACCTCGAGACAGATTCGGCCAAGTTCTTCGCTCGAGAAAAGGCCTTGTTTGACTACACGTATTTGCTTAAGGCATGCCAGGCGGTCAACACTTCCATCGTCGCTATGGTGGAAGATGATGTTCTAGCTCTGGATGGATGGTTCCATCGGACGCTGCTCGCCGTCGATGCGGCAGATCAAATGACGCTCGACAAGGGCGCGTCTAATTGTGAGTCTAGCGAAGGCCTACCTACCAATGCCACAGAACATGAAGGCTAACACGACCAGGGCTCTACCTACGTCTCTTCTACACCGAACAACTACTCGGCTGGAATTCCGAGGAATGGCCGGCCTACCTCTTCGGCTCCATCGTCACCGTCGGCTTCGTCATTTGCGCCCTACTGGGAATGCGTCGCTACCAGCCTAGAACTCGCCCAATGCTTCCCGACGATACGATCTTGCTTCTCAGCTTCGTATGCACCCCGCTGCTTATCGGACTCTACTTTGCTGCCGGACGATTGACCATGCGCCCCATCTCACCTGGGGTGCATGAGATGTCTCGATTTGGATGCTGCTCACAAGGCTTTGTGTTCCCGCAATCGCGAGTACCCGATCTCATCCATCTCTACGAGGAGAAGAAGGCCGGGTATGTCGACATGCTCACGGAAGACTTTGCTAATGCGAATGACGAGATTCGATATGCGATCAGCCCGAGCGTCCTGCAGCATGTAGGGCGGAAGAGTTCCAAGGAAGCGGATTGGAACAATACAAAGCCCAAACAAGGTATTACAGATCTATGGAACTTTGCCTACGAATTGAATGACCCCACGTCTTTGAGCCAGGAACACGATGCCTTCCGGGAGCCCCTATAGACCCGATACCCATCACAACGACGGCTTTGATCGAACGTTCCCCCCGTTCTCCTGTTTTCAACCATCCATTTCAATCTTCCTGTTCACTGAAATACTGTTGAAATAGGCAATATATAGCGTAATGAATCTAAACGATGCGAAATATTTTTACAACCAATATGATCGGCCGCTGATTCCTTAATGATCCAATGCTGTCCAGCTCATGCACCTCGCCGAGCGCATGACGTATAATTCTGCTCTAAAAAAGGAGAAAAGGAAAGGTAGAAGAGAGTGAAAAGAAACCTAAGCGTGATGAAACGCTAGCGTTTCAAGCGACCATTGGATCCGGATCATACATCCTTGTCAGCCCAAGGTACTGTACGCTGGTCTCGTGGCGAAGATGTTGCTCGGTACGCCGCCAGTGTGGTGACCAACCTCACACGAGGCGCTACTGAAGGATCGACCAAACTCGCAACCTCCTTTCTTCCCACTTCACTCATGGTACGTGTAGGGTTCAATCCACGTTCATATGTTTCAAAAAGTTGATCCGCTCTAACATTTTCCAATCCAGGACAATAGTGTGGTGCAGGGAACCGGGCTGGAGACTGAATGCGCTGAGAAAGACCCACTAGGGAGCAAAGTGGCAATCTGTAGGTGGGAGGGTAATTCTGCCCTCTTAAAGCGCATTTAGAATAGCAACGTACGGAGTAGAGCAGAGCGAATCCAAATTGGGGTGTGGTTTGAGTCACTGACTGGAGCAGCGGTTCGTTCGGGAAAACCGCTATGAGTGGTAGGACAGCATGGCGGCACGCTGAGGTTGACATGTGAGATATGAATTTCTGACAGCTGTTCCGACGGAAGACCATGCGTTTCGGATTTTGGTCACCGGTCTCGATGACTGATAATATTGAGAAGACGTCACAGAGACGAACTGATGCTGGAGGGTTGCATGCCGTCTTGCAGTGGTGGAACCACATATATTGTTGTATTTTCCAAGGGAGCGAACCATTTCCTCATTCAGATCTCTCGGAGGCAAGGCTTGTATATACTGACCAAGATCACCTGAAAGACAGGTTGGTCATTCTGATGCTTCAGGCCCGCAGGGGGCGATAGTACTTTGTGTGTCCAGATCAGTATATGGCTGAACGGACAGCCTTTGGCGTTGTTCCTGGACCAGCTTGACGCAACAACAGATCTAGCCTCGTTCCCTCGGGCAGACTTCATTACACCAGCCCGGGGGGTTATGGATGTGCCAACGTGGCTACCCCAACGTCGTCCAGGATCTTTCACTGGACCGATGCATGTGTGGACCCTGTGCGGCTTTCTTTGTTTGATCAAGTAGTGAACCGGGGCTCGTGGAGGTCACTGTCACTAGGGCTTACGCCCGACCAGGATTAAACAACATCACAGGAATACCATCCTTGCAGTGGAAACTCTAGATATCACTCCGTAGATCCACCGCCCCTGGGGCATCCAAACACGAATTCTAAGCACTTATGTCCTAAGTCCCCTGACGGTACCACTATCCTTTTACTTCAGTCCCCGAGTTTTCTCTTTCTCCCTCCTCACTTCCGTCCATTTTGCCATGTCATCCTATGTTCTCTATGTCCTAGGTGCTCTGGGTCCCGGGGTGTGGGGGGGGGGCTAGCAAGCACAGTCAACGCGCATCATCCTGTGATCAACTGGCTTCTGTGCTCGAGGGTAAGGTCTTCCCTCCCATATCGTCCACCTACAATGCGTCCGTCGGCTCGTACTTCAGTTTCCAGGAGCAGAACATGTGACCGACCTGCGACGTCCGCCCTTCCGATGCTCAATATGTAGCCGCGATCGTCAAGACAATGGCGCGCACATATCGTGAGGCGGGCGTCCGGTTCGCCATCCGCAGTCATGGTTATATGCTCTCCGCCGAAGCCGCCAATATCCAGGATGAAGTGACTGTTGACCTCCGGTCTCTTCACAAAGTCACCGTCAGTCAAGACCGATCAACTGTGTGGATCGGATCTGGAGCCTCGTGGCTGCAGGTTTACCAGACCTTGGACCCTCTGCGTATCACCGTCGCGGGCGGACGAGACGCCTCCATCGGCGCCGGCGGATTCCTCACGGGCGGAGGCATCTCTGCGCTCAGCCCCGCCGTCGGCTGGGGCTGCGACGAGGTGGTCGAGTATGAGATTGTGCTGGCAAATGACGAGATCCCCGTCGTCACCGAGGCCTCGAATCCCGATCTTTTTGTGGCGCTCAAGGGTGGATCCAACAACTTCGGCGTCGTCACCCACTTCCACATGAAATCCCATCCATACCGCGGGCCTCTGCGCAGCCAGCTGTCTTCGTGACCGACATCCTCCTTTATGCCAAACCCGAGCCTCATCCGCCCGTTTTCCGGTCCCTGGTGAACAACGAGACGTTGCTTTATAGCACGCTGCATCGGAATAATCTGTCGAACTTCGCTATTGAGGAAGGTAGCTGTCAAGTCCCAGGCTTTTTGAGAGTGTTGCTCTCTCTTCCTGTAAGGACCGATAGGCAGCGAGATAACTTACCCCCAAGTACGCTATACTGCACAACATCCTTTGCTCATCAACCCACTCTCTACCCTGCCATCGTGACCGAATTCCAGAACTCCATTCCCGCCATCTCCGCCGTGGACGGCATCAACTGGTACCTGAGCATACAACCCACCGCGGCGCTTCAGCACGGTTGAAACAGCCTCGGCCTAGGCCTGCGCGACGAGCGTCTCAACATCGTCCTGCTCATTGCCTTCTTCCGTAGCCCTGCAGATGACCCCAAGGTGCGCCAGTCCACCGAGGACCAGACTGCCTCCGTCGAGCAGCTCACCCGCGCCGTCGGTGCCCACCGCCCCTCCAAGTACCTCAACTACGCGGACGCCCGGCAGGACCCCATCTCGGGATACGGCGAGACGGCCAAAGCGGCACTTCGGGCGGCCAGTCGGGCTCAGATCTCGTCGATCGCCAACGGCTAGCAGGTCAATGCGAATGTGGGGAGAAGTCGCCAGTCGTGATAGTGAATCACCGCCCCACTCACGGTACTCGTAGTGAGGACCCGAAGGATAAATAAGCTACTAGAGAAGAATCCTTGCAACTATCACGCCATCTTTATACTCCAAGATACCACCACTAGCCTATACAACTGTCACTCTCCCTGTCGACCCGCGCACTGCTGCTATATGACATCGCCACGCGGCCCCCTGTGGAGAAGAGTTGCTGCTCCTCCAACCCGTGGAAGGCCCGACTGGCCCTCAACTTCAAGGGTTTCCCATACTCGACCTCATGGGTGGGCTTTCCCGACATTGTCCAAGTTTGCAGCGCACTGAAAGCCCCGCCCTGTCGCAAGTTTGTCGACGGCACCGACTTCTTCACCCTGCCGATCGTCGAGGATCCCGCTACCGACTCGTGCGTCGGCGACTCCTTCGACATCGCGGTTTATCTGCAGACTACGTATCTAAACTCCGGCGCCAGCGATCTGTTCCCTCCTCAGACGCTGGACTATGACTTTGCGCACGACCCTGCCCTCCTGGTACCGCTCTCCGACTGTGACGAGACCAGGTTTCCTGAATACGCCCGGTTCAATATGAACATCGACGCGGCGTTCACCGCACACGTACAGCTCACACTTCAAGGGTTTCCTTTCGGCCCGGCAACTGAAGAGCTCACTAAGACCGAGTTTGTCCGTCGCGCGGGCGTTACATCTTGGGAGGACTTTGCCTTGGTTGGCCCGTACCGAGACAAGGTCAAGAATTCTTTCCGGAATGTGCTGGGCGGCCTGGCGAGGCTATTTGAAAGAGACCCAGCCGGACCCTTCCTGCTCGGAACTATAGCCAGCTATGTGGACTTGATCGTAGGTGCGTGGCTGCGCATGATGCACGCGACCTTGCCAGCCAGCGAATGGAAGGAGGTAAGAAGTTGGCACGGAGGCGTTTTTTTGGCAGTTGCATGATGCCTTGGAGCTGTACGCTCAGGTCAAATAGCATGCCAGCAGGAATTTTATGAAATCAGCACGAGGAGGGTCCTTGGTAATTGCACTTGTGCTTCTATTTGGAATGTCTACCCTGAAGACGAATACCTGAAGACGAATACAGCAAGAATCAAGTCAGTTTTCCACACAACGTCCAAACTACCATAGCCATTGCATTGCCTACTTTTGCCAATAGGGTCTGCCGGAGAGTCTACTCTCTAGTAGCAAATCCAACCCGCCTGTCTTGCCATTCTCCATTCGCTAATTGATCCGTTCACGTCTATAGTGGATACTTCCGGCCGCCGGCATGCGTGATTTAACAACGCGAATGACAGTGTTAATATAAAAGAAATAAAAAGTGAAAAAAAGAAGAAAGAAAAAGAGTAAATCTCTTAATTTTAGTAATATTTTGCTTATAGTTACTAACCGATCTTAATTAGCACTACTAAAAATATTTATTAGCCAAGATTATATATTTTCTATCTACAAATCCATAAGAAAATAAATTAAATATAAAGATTAAAAAATTATTCCTTTCTTATATAGTTCCTTAAAGTAGAAAAGCTAATCTCTATTCTTATTTTATACTATGAACGGAAGGTATAGCGGCAGTTTAATAATATCCGGAAAGCTAAATAGACTTAATTAAATTTCTAAAGAGATAGTATATTACAAATATATTTTAGATATTAAAGATAGCCGCGCAGTTGCAGGTTGTCTGCGCATATGAATCGTGTTGTGGTGAAGATGCAGTATTTGCCTCATGTATATTCGACCAATACTAGAGGGATGTGTCAACCAGAAAATATACTGAAATGGACTGTATGAAGCCCGATCAGTGTGTTCACACTTTTTGTGGCCTAGCGGTCATTTTGGTTGACATGTATATATGGTGTACGTAGCCGCGGATGTGGAGCGGATCCGGTATATCAGTAGACCCAGGTTTAATTGTAACACCCCATTGCCCTAGTATAGGATCCATAGCAATTAATCAGTAGGAAACTCTATGTCCATTAACATAGCCACAGCCAACCATAGAGACCAAGGAAGAGGATGTAGATGCCATTTTTTCCACGGGACTGGGTGGTGGTGACGCCGACTCTGCCAAGAATGACCCCCCCCCTCCGGGATTTGTATGGCGAGCCGACGCCTACTCCGCGCGCACCGTACACGTAGGGCCTGTGGGTTAGGCATTGACTGGGATAATATTGTCTATATTGTCTATTCAGACCTTGATAGTGTGAATCAATACTTGCAAGGAAAAGAAGAACTATATGTTAAGCCCGGAGTTGCCCCAAAGTAAGTGTACAGGGTCAAATCGTATAATCACATTCCTCGCCTCACCCACAAAGACAAAGTCATAATAAGCGGCAAAAAAGTGATCTATTCCAAACAAATTGGTATACCTATCGCCCCTATGCGCTTCTTAAATGGCCTTGCCCTTTGCCTAGAGTCTTGTGCAACCACGAATGCAGAGTCCTCGTGAGTTCTTGGTAAGCTCCAGTCTGGCAGTGATAGCCAGCAGTGCCATTGAAAAGGTGGCGCTCGGCATTAGGACCGATGGCATCTGTCACCTGCTGCCCCTGCCCTATAGAAATGAACTCCAACTCGGCATCAGCGATAAGGACAGGCATCTCAATTTGGTCGACAACATCGTCCAGACGATACTGCTTGGTTTGAGTAAAGAATTCCGAGGGCGAGTGCGTGTTCATTGCCCACAGCCCGTAATCAAGACCCCAGGCGGCATCAGGAGGGAGTTTCCCAGCTTCACGAAGGGAGCGAACCTGGTGATCAAATTGCGTATAGTTCCCAGCCTCGTATATGGGCAGGAGCTCAGACGGCAACTGCTTCGAGAATCCATCATAGGCGTCCCAAGGACCACCAATGAGGATCACAGCGGAAAGTCGCGGTTCGAACGCCGCGGCGCGGCCTCCAAGGTATCCACCAAATGAGTTGCCAAGGAGGACCAGCCTGTCCGTGTCCACGACGTCTGCCTTTTCGGATAGAACATAATCCACGACGGGGGTGACGACCCGCTCCCACTCCGGGATGAAACCTAGGTTCTGGTTTCGGCGGACGGTGGGTTGCCCAGGGCCCTCGTATGTGATGCAGTTCCAGCCTCGCAGTAGTGCGTGTGCGACGAAATGATGGTATGAATCCTCCTGCGCAGCGTCCAGGCCATTCCCAATGATCAAGGTCGGCAGTTTGTCGCCGTTTGACCCAGACGCCGCATACCAGATAGCTTCAACGATGAAGTTGCCCTCGGGAGCTAGAATCTGGATACGCTTGCCGGGAATAGGCAGGGCAGCTAAGCCTTTGTTAAAGGCCGCCGTCTGCTCCTCCCAGAAACTGTTGATTTGTGGATTGCTCCAGTTGCGATGGTTGACTTCATCGGCCCGACGGAAGTAGTGCGCAGTCGAGAACCAAGCATCTCTCACGTTGATAGGGTCGAATGCGTTGTAAGGGTCCTCAGCTTGGGCTTTGGTCTCCAAGGCCAGCTCGTGGAATACCGCAGTATAGAAGGGGAAGTCCCCTGGTGCGGCCTCAGTCTTTTGAGCAACGCCGAGGATGGGGCCAATGTCAGCCCCTCCACTCAGAGCGTTACTGAGGCCGACTAGGAAGTTGAAGTTGAAGTTTGGGGTTATGCTCAAGGGCAATGTGGGAGGGTCAGGGTCCTCGGTGTTGTTGGCCGCGAGTACTGGACGACCGAGCAACAAAGCAGCGAAAAGGCCCACGGCTGGGCCGTTGAAGAGCGAGGCTTTCATGACAGATAAAAAGTAGTTGATAAAGGAGATTTGCTTGTTGAGTTCATCATTATAATCGATGTATTGCCTTGGTCTTTTTATACTTCGTCGGTCTGTCCAGGCAGGCGGATTTCGCCGGATTGGGAAGCATGGGAAGCAGGGGAACCGCTCGCAGCCACTAGGCCTGATTCAGTATGCGGTTTGCGACGGCGGCTTTTTATTGGTCAGGCTGACGCCGATCGCCGCTGCCGCAAGCCACTCTGTCGGGCGTCGCGACTTCCGACGTCATCACTTCAGGCACTCGCATTCGCGGGTTTCTATTTTTCGATTCTTAAATTCTCACAACAGTCTCACTACTTCCCATTGCTCATCTCGCGTCGCAATAGAATTTCTCCTTCTGGTATCCCCTTTCGGCACATCACCACCCAGCCCACACGGCATCGCAATAATGGTCAACCGTGGACGCTCCAGAGGCTGTGTGACGTGCAGGCTGCGACGTGTTAAATGTGACGAAGTGAAACCAGAATGCCGGACATGTGGCCGCCTTGGGCTACGCTGTGGAGGCTACAGGACGCACCCTGCCTCTACCGCTCTCAAGTTCAGAGACCAGAATCACAAATTCTATGGACCTGCTTCCTTAGAGCGAACAGTAAAATCTGAATCCCCGCCTCAGGTCGCCAGCCTAAGCCTACACTCGTTGGCTGCACCCGACACTGCTGTGCCGTTCTTTTTGGTCCATTATGCTATCCTGGGCCGGGATATGGAATCGGCTCGTGGATTCTATGAGATACTGGTTCCTGAGTATTGCGCACAGCCGCAGGAGTCGGCTCTATCGCTCGCTGTGTCTGCTCTGGCTTCAGAAACTATGTCCATGTGGCGGCGTGGTGCTGGTGACCTCCAATCAGCAGAAGCATCTTATACACGAGCTGTCGCGTGTCTTCGCGGTACCGTCTCTAACTGCACAGAACGGGGTAAGACAGCAACCCTATTAGCTGCGTTGGCTCTGCAGCTGTATGAGAATGTAGCCGCTATATATGGCCTCCGCTCCGGCGCTACACGTATCCACCACGATGGAGCAGTGTCCCTGCTCCCCTTCGCGGATCCTGGTGACACGAACAACAAGAGAAGCGCGTATGCCCGGAGATATATACTTCATTCTGAAGTTTCCTCGGCCTTACGCCAGAAAAGACCATTGCGGAGCATTGCATACTCATTAATTGGCAGCCAAGGTCTCGTCGCTGCGCCAGCCAACCCCAGCTCGACGCTTGATCTCATAGGGACGTCCGTGGCTGAGCTACAAGCTAGTTACATGCACCCCGCAAGCCAAGATTGCACCGCGCTCCCGTCCCAGCGGGCCACAGCAAAGTGGCAGGCTGAGGCGAAGCACCTCGACGAACGGCTTGTATTATGGGCACAAAGCGTTCCTGATTATTGGCAGCCAGTGAAGCTCACGGGCGGGCGGGATATCGATCCATCAATCCCCACCTACGACCTGACCTGCGAGATTTACCCCTCGTGCCAAATAGCAAACGTGTGGAACCTGTGGCGCTGTCAGCGGCTCATCCTGCTGAAAATCACCCTTAGCTCACTCAATGTGGTATCCTACCGCGAGCGAGGTGAAGTTACAGTCGATCAGCTCGACGATGCCATTATTGATGTTGTCAAATGCAAACAAACCCTCCAGGAACTGGTGGATTCCCTATGCCACAGCGTGCCGTTCTACCTAGGCAATCGGCTCAGACCGTCGACCATGGACGACTTCACCGACCCAACGATTGTATTTCCAACCTACCCGCTATCGGATAAACCAGGATACCAGCCTCGAATACAGCCAGACGACCACAAGCGCCAGGTTATCGCCCAGGGCCATTGGCACATCATGAGCCCGCTGGGCTGTTTGCTGACCCTCCTCTCCGAGGATAACGGGCAATTAATCGCGGGCTATCTCAGACACGGACAGTGCAGCTGGATTCGAGCACAGTTCCTGCGTGTCACGACTCTACTTCGTCTTCGACCGAGAGGGTCTGGTGGTAGTATGGAAGGACAGCGCTTGTCGAACCCACCCTCGTCTACCGGTGGGACTGCGGATGTTAAGGTTGAATATTTAACGAAAAAGATTAGAAAGGGGGCTGTCTTTCTGAGCGGGCCTTGAATGTGATTAATAATGCTTTAAGTCAGCGCGTGGCAATCATAAACTGTATTGAGATTTATACTGCTTCCAAGTTTAATAACCGGTTCTGATTATCGGAAGGAGATTTTCCGTTTAAAAAGAAGAATATGCTCTCTTAGTTAGTATAAGTATATTGCAGCATCTCCGTCCGTTATATAGTCCACTTCTGATATTGAAAGAGGAAGTGCTTAACTATTTTACTTGCTTGTTTATATGCACACTGATTTGTCTGAGATACATTGATTTAATACAGATATCTATTTAACCTTGCTATGCTGGTTTAGATTTGAGCTAGCACGCTTACTTTTTTCCACGACAACCAGTTATACAGCTGCCGGGTGTGTTTACCGGGAAGTGTTGTATTCACTTGTTTCGCGTGTCTCCCTACGTTCTCTTGCAGGTCATTGCCGGGGACTGCTTGGGAAAGTGCGATATTCAGTGTTGTCGACTTCATCCTGAGGACGTTCTTACCGTTCAATTCTACCTGCTGTTGGTAATCAATTGAGATACACACTTCTGTTTGATTCGGAGGGGTTCTGGTAATTTCACAACTGGACCGGATATCTAGGCCACCAAAATCTGTGTATAGGTATAAGTCATCTTTGGAGAATCGAAAAGTACTGGCTGTCTTTGTAAAATAGGTTTGCTGGAAAACACCCCTCCCCGTGTCCCAGAAGCGTACTTTATTATCATAAAAGCCAGAGACTAGCAGCCGACCGTCGGGCGAGAATGCTACTGACCAAACCGGTGCTGAATGACCTTCAAAGGCCTGTAACTCTGCGCTCCACGTAGACTCAACTCGTGGTAGCTAACATATCCAACTGGGAAGCTCCTTTTTGATATTCGACGTGTACTATCGCCATGAGGGATGCAAAACATGATTTGGGCAATAATAGAAAGAGTTCATGGTTCAAAATGATGATTGCCACCAGTTCACGGCCAAGAGACGTGGTAAGAAGGAAACAAGGAGTGGTGGACGTGGTTCAGATCAAGCGCTCTTGACATCCTCTCCAAGCCTTCCTGTAGCACACAGACGGAACCAACCCGTTTCTTCCGCCCCGTAAGCCATTCCCGCGGCGATGTATACCTTTTTGTCCTGGAGTCGAGCGATAATGTCGATGTCACGAATATTTTGGTTTACCATTTTGGCTCCGAGGTCCACCCAGATAAAGAAGGGAGCATTGCACTCGACATACGGAATGTCATGGGTTCGCAGAAAAGAGGTGGCAAGCTCATAGCTCGCTACCAGCCGATGTTGATTGGTTGATATATACTGCGCGATGAAGTTATCATTGAGTAAGAGCTGTGAGGCGATCTGGTCGGCGACGCTGGATGGATAATTGTAGAGACTGTTTGATAAGATTGAAAAAATCAGTATTCTATTCAGCGGAAGCCAGAAAGCGTCAGTCTTACAAAATGCCCTGCGCTGCTTCCAACAAATCCCGGTTGGATGGACTGACTAAACAGCCGATGCGTAACCCCGTAGCACCGAAGTTCTGCACGGGACAGTCAGATTGGTCGCAGCGAAGTTTAAGGGAAAAGCGGTCTTCTACTTTACTTAATCCGCAAACCACGTGCAACCTACTCGGATCCATAAATTCCTTCACAACCAGGGATAGGACCGATTTGAACCCGGCCGCATCAGGCAGACAAGGGTTCTTCCAGGTTGACAAGGCATAGATCTCATCACTGATTAAATGAAGCCCGCTCCGCGCACAAATCTCCATATACGCTCTGAGTAGACTTCCGCATAACCCAACTTAGGTCAAAGATCTCAATCTAAAACCTAATCTAGCTTAAGTCCGGGTTAAACTTCTCTAACCCGGATCCAACCCGGATCTAACACTAGAGTCCTAATAAAACCTAATTTAATCTAATTTAATCTAATTTTTATATAATTTTAATTATAAAACTATTTAGTTATTAAAATATAATACTATTTTTTATATCTATTTAGATTATACCAACTATCGCTATATATTTGTAGTATAAATCTTTTAAAAATTTAGAAAATAACTTTATATTTTTTTAGATTAGATCGAGTTTATATTTAATTATTTATTAAAATATTATAATTAAGTAGATTAAGAAAGTTTAATATTAAAGCTTAATATTCTAGCTAGTAATTATAAAAATATATATTATATCTTAAAAATTTTATATAAATTTTATTAAATAAATATTATATTTCTCTTAAAATTTATATTTATATATTTCTAGCTAGATAAAAACTACTTTAGTTTATAATACTTTATCTATTTAAAAATACTTATTTTTTTTTTCTTATTATAATCTCTTATTACTAGATATTACTAGCTATTAAAATATTAATATTAATAAGTAGCTTTAAATAATCTATATATAGATTCTA